>JARGCV010000081.1:3422500-4805000 GCA_034064705.1 Bothrops alternatus | reverse complement strand
AGGTGTAAAAATAATGGGGTGAAGCTGATTTCAGTGGATCTACTCAAAGTATGAACAAAAGTATTTTTAAAGGGTATTTTGCCTTCATTGCGATAGGAATGGCACTGAGCTATAGCAGATATGTATACATTTATGTATACATTAAACTAGATTGTGATGTTTTTCTGTGTCATATATGTGGGTGGGGGGGAGTATATGAATAATGGTATTTTTTCAGAGCTGAGTGCAATAAAATTTCATTTTAATATATGCTGATTAGTGTGTATTTAAAGTGACAATAACATTTCTGTTTCTATTCTATTCTATTCTATTCTATTCTATTCTATTCTATTCTATTCTATTCTATTCTATTCTATTCCTTCTTAAATCATTGGCAAATATTCTCCTTCCCCCTTCCCCCAAAAAGGAAAAAAAAATGAGCAAAACAAATTCCTATATGTTTTATTCTTGAGAATGATGTCTATCTGAAAACTGATGTCTCCCTCTCCATTCTGTAGTAGTCAATCAATATCTCTTACATATCTATACAAATACATGGGATGGTAGCAGCAAGAGTTAAAAGAGTAAGAGTATGCCTGTTCTGGACATTTTCTCTTTCTCCCTGCATGGTGCCTTTTATTTTTTAGTTTATGTTTTGATCTATTCATAAAAGAAAAGAAAGGAAAAAGTAAGAATAGCAACATGTTTGCTGCTGTGAGCATCACAAGTGTCTTTCCCAAGTCTATTGAACTTTATAAAATGTCAGTTAAAGGTTCACTGCCTCTTTTGCTTATTCCCCTCTTAAAAGTGTGGATACATGGCATAGTGTCTTGCTGTTTTGTGTGCTTCATGTGCATCACGTTTGATAACCAATTTTCTTTTTATCTCTACCTGTCTTACTTTGTCTTTGATTTCTTTGAAATGTTGAAACTGGATTTACTGTACAGAACTAGAAGCAATTACACACAATAAAGAGTTATGCCTAAGCCTTTTACCATCCCCACTAGAATTAAGGCAGCATTTGGGGGAATGCTTTTCATCAGGTGTCCATGCACCTGTGTGAAATAGATCTATGTGTATGTGATCTACAAAGAAATGTGTGTCATATTTTCCCTACCTGATTGCTTTCTGAACCTATATAGGGAATTATGAACTTAGCGTTCTTTTGAATCAAGAACAAAGAATATTCATTAGCTAAAGTTATCAGATGCTATTAAACATATTGCATGAATATAACCTCATTTTTTTTTTCAAAAAATGGATAAGATTGGAAAATTGGCCTATTTCACAAAAACCAGTAGCCCAGATTGATTTTATTAAAATAAAGACATAACTTCATTAAGTACTATATAAGGTGGCATCTTATATACACTGACCATTTCAGATTTATGCAAAAGTCATAGATATTGCCAATATACAGGTTAATTGCCTCTTTTCTCTACAGTGATTTTTTTTAGTATGCTTATCAATTAGGTTTGAAAAGATACAAAGAAAAAATTATCAGTTGAAACCTAAGTATTGATTTAAATGTTAAAGGTGTGTGTGTGTGGGGGGGGAAGAAAACATGAATTAATATAAAATATATAATTACTGACAGTATTAACATATGGATCACAAGTTATTTAATTAAAGAACATGTCCTTCCTATTTTAGATTAGTATCTGAGCATTTTAGTAATAGTTAAGACATAATTACTCTTACGTTGACTTGCAATCTTTGGGTTAGATTACCGTAAACCTCAGCCTAATATTATCATTACTATGAAAACATCAGACCTCATATGAGGTTCTTTTTCTCTGTTTGTAACTTGCCATATGCAATAGATAAAATGACTGAAAAAAAATCAAAGAAAATAAATCAAATCAGAAAGTGATGAGTTCAATGCCTGCTTTTCTCTACCACTTTATTTAAGGGTTACCACTTTTATGGCCCAGCAGTGTATATCACGATTCCCTTATACCAGCCAGAATCAACAACAAATAGCCAGTGAATATATGTGATAATTTACAGAAAAAAAGTGAGACATAAATTGGAGAGGCTTTATTTTGGATTTCTACACTGAAAGAGGTTTTGGACTTGATGGCCTAAATAGATTTTGCCAGCTCCATAGCTTCTCCCTTATAACAGAGTGGATACAAGTTGTAAATAACAGCAGACTTTTTAAACAAAGCTGCCTAATAAGGATTGTTTGATATTAATAAGATAAAAATGGATGGAGTTTCATTAAGGGCAAATTGAAACAAAGTTTTAAATATAATTAAGTATGAACAAAAAGCATAAAAGCCCACTTTAACCCTAAACCTACTACTCAGGTCTAACTAAAGGGCTTGTAGGAGAGGATGAGGAGGAATCTGAGGGCAAGGTCAAACACAATATCAGTCTGTAGTCCCTACACCCACAAAAGAGTCCAGCCCCTCCACCCTTGAAATCAGTTGACTTTTATCTGGTGCCAATTTGCTTTGACCATTAGTAGATCAGACAATCTTGGGCATAGATTACATGGAATAAACTTGTAGTGCTATCTGAACTCTATACTGGCTCCTGGTTTCTTGTGCCTAACAGGGCTTTAGAAAATAGTTACTATAACTATACTGTATTTAATTGTATCTCACGTTTTTAATTTATGCATAATACATTTTTTCACTCATTTAGCTCAGATCCTAAATTCAGCACTAAGTCAGTCTGAGCATGCAAAGATTCAGGAGATGTTTCAAATAAATAGTCCTTCAAAACAGATTTAATTATACTCTGAAAACTCCTAAAATCTGTCTTGTCTTCTCACAGAATATTTGATAGGCAACATTTTTCATAAAGTGGATAATATTTCTGCCAAGAAAATTCAGCTGTTGAAAAGGGGGAAAAGTAAGCTATAATGAAGCAAACACAAAATAATCAATTTCAAATTTCATCTTGAGTTTGTATAAACAATTTTATGCTGTGAGCCACCCTGAGTTCTCCGGAATAGGGCGGCATAGAAATTAAATTAATAATAATAATAATAATAATTCATATGGCTGCCCATCTCATAGTTCCAGTTTCCAAATATTCTTTAAGGGTAGGATTACATAGAGTATATTATAGTAACCAGCAATCCAGACAACAAGTAACTAAGACATGAGTTACTATGAGCAAGACTGGAGTCCTGAAATGGCTGCAGTTGGTGCTCAAAATTAACCTGTGCAAAAGCCATAATGTCGCCCAACTTGCAAATCATGTCTGCCTGGGGTAATGCCACCCATTCAGAATTAAAAATGAATAATCTTCTAATCAGGTGCCTCAAAATTTACAATTGCCTCATCTTCCCAGAATTAGCCTAAACCTTTTCTTTCTCATCCAAATCCTCACATACTCCAACAGCATCACTTGGTTAGCCCAGTATAGAGATATACATATGAATATAATAGACATATGTGACACTTTATGCCAGACATGTCAAACACAAGGCCCGGGGGTCGGATGCGGCCTGCAAAGTGGTTTCATGTGGCCCGTGAAGCCATCTTGGAAACAGTGATGGAACAGCCCCCTCTGCCTTGGTCCTGGCCCAGGCCAGCCAGGAGCCAATGTACAATTTTGTGGTGGCCCTCTATGCTGAAATAAGCCCCCCCCACATGGCCTGAGACGAACAGTGATGATCCTCCAGTGGACCATGCCTTGGCACTTGCCCCAGTCCCACCCCCTTCTGCCAGAGACCCTTGGATCTATCCCACTCCTGCCCAGGCCCCCACAGGCACCCTTGATGCTAATGATATAGAGCTGGCCACACCCATCCAGTAGGCCACACCCACTCCTCCATGTCCACTCAGTAGGTCGCACCCACCCTGGTCACACCCACCTGGCCCCCTGGGGGCAACCGCAATGCTGATGTGGCCCTCAATGAAATTGAGTTTGACAACCCTGCTTTATGCCATGCTAGCAGATGACCTTACCCAGTGATTTCATTTAGATATTAATTAGGATTGGATTGAACATTAAGTCTTGGAGCAGGCCTTAAACTTGATCTCTCCCCTTCACTACCAATAGCTAAAACCAAGTGCAGAAAATGAAAGAGGACCTTCATAAATGTTTCCTTGCTCCCTTCTTATCTAGGAATCACTGGGTTATCCTAAACAGAACTGACAATTGGCTTTATATGGATGCAATAGCAGTTGCAAAGTAATTTATAATGAAGGTTCTTACCTGTGCTCAGTTGGATTTTTTTTCATTGTTTATCAGTGATGCTCTTGGCAACATTTATTCTGCTTCAATATCTGGGGTTCGTTTGAAAACCAGGAACATGCAATAGCCCTAGCAATAGCACTTAGACTTTTATGCCACTTCATAGTGTTTTACAGCACCCTCTAATCAGTTTACAGAGTAAGCATATCCCAACAATCTGGATCCTCATTTTACTGGCCTCTGAAGAACCGCCTTGAGCTGATGAGGATTGAACTCCTGGCAGTGAGCTGAATTAGCCTGAAATAGTGCATTCTAACTACTGTGCCCACACAGCTCTGCAACATGCAGGTTCCATGTGCATAGAGAATCCATGCAAGTGTGATTTACTTTAAGGTTGTCATTGCCCTCTAAACAATTCTAAAACAAATTCTAAACAATAACTAAGGCCTCAATGAAAATTCAGTGCAGGATGAAGACAAGTATGACTGCAAATTCAAAGTGAGAATGAAAGCAAAACATGATTCCCAGTTCAAAGCAGGACAAAGGCAAAACGCGCTTCCAACAGATTTAAGACATAATCAAAAATCAAAGGTTTCCAAACATCCACAGGCAGTTGGATTATGGGTGATTGTCTGTGGCATAGACCAAAGTAAATGCCTAGTCAAATAGGTGCTTATCAGTGCACCTTATTAAAAAGGGTGAGGCTGTAGCCTCATCTCCATTGCGCCTCTCTCCACTTGGCCCTGCACATCTAGATAGGGCAGGGGAAGCAACTCCTCCATGTTGGTGCTGACCAGCTCAGCTGCATCTTCTCTCCAGACTGTACAGCTGGCAGCTAGCCACTCTCTCCCAGATTTCTCCAATGTTCCTGGGACTTCTTCGACACAATCACTCATCTGAACTGTTCCTTGTCTTGACTGCAACTCGGATTCTTCTGTACTCCTATGATGCTCCATAGTACTTCTCAGATGGCCCTGAAACTCATTCTTTCTACTCATCTGAACTGGTGTCTGATGGAACCATCACATAAGCCTGGTGACCTCCATTGCCAGTCCATCCACAGATTCAAATGCTTGAATAGGAAAGTGACCACATAGCAGGAAGACAACTACATAAATAATAGACTGCTCTGAATTTAATAGCCCAACTTAATAAACAGGGCTTTACCACTATGGTATCTGTGGAGCCAAGTTCCTGGAAGTCACTAGATTTTATTAGCTAATAATTGCCACAAGGAGTTGAATTGCACAGTATTCTAATTTGTTCTATGAAATGCAAGCTGAAATCAGGATATAAAATGAATTTTCTGTTCAGTATTAAATATCAATAATGTGCATCTCTGGAATAGATGGAAAAGCAGTAAAAAAAGAAAAAATTAAATCAAGACTTAATTACCTAACATCTTGCATTAATTTTTCATTATAGTTGAAGCAAACATTCTAAAGAGCATACTGAGATCAACTTATGAAAACTCAAGAAGATTCTATGTATAAAAGCCCATTCAAGCTCTTTGTATGCTTGTAACATGGAAAATAAAACTTCTACAATTAGAAGAAGCAAAATAAGTTAACAGAGGGGGGGAAAAGAAGTGAGTAAGCAAAAGGAAAGATAAAATATCATTAATTAAACAAGAAAAGCTGGACACAAGATCTAAAAAATAGACAAAAAAGACTTTATAAAAATAATGAAAATTGTGCAGTAGAAAAGACACAAAAAGATCCTTGCAGCATATGCTTTATGTTAAAATGTTTTTCAAATAACAAATAAAACTGAAAATTTGTATAGTATTAATCTTTCTCCTAACTAATGCTTGCAAATGAATTACTGTTGTTAGCTAAAGAAAAAAAATACATATAACGCAGATTTTGAAGTCTTTACTGCTTCCTTGATCAGCATTAAAGGACAGCACTTTTGCATGCAGAAAGAAAAGTTTCATATAGCTAAATGACTACTCTAAGATAGAGAAGGCAAAACTATCTAAAAGGGATGGAAACATATCAAATGAATTGTGCTGCGATGAGTTTGCAGTCTGATCCTGATCTCTGATCTTCATAGGCATCCCACTGTAAACAGATCAGGAATGCTTCATCTGGCAATTCCATAACACTCTTTTCCCACTTTCCCCTGCAATTTTGCCATACAATGTTTTAAAAAATTCTATTAGAGGCTTCAAAAACATAAAATAGGTTGTGGCTTGTATAATTATGAGTTAGATGGTAGCTAAAGACATCTATTCTAACTCTTACTCAGTGAAGAAATCCATTAAGCCAGTATTTCTTAACCTCAGCAACTTTAAGATGCATGAACTTCAGTTTGCAAAATTCCCCAACCTGCATGGTTGGCCAGGGAATTCTGGGAGCTGAAGTCCATATATCTTAAAGTTGCTGAGGTTGAGAAACACTGCATTAAACCATTTATTATAGCTCTGTCCAACATCTATTTGAAAACTTTAAGTGATTCTATCACTATTCTAGGCAAGACTTACAAAGTCTTGCCATCAGGAAATTCTTCCTAATATCCAGACTGAGTCTCTCTTTAAAAATAAATAAATCAGTCTCTTTGACTTGCTCTGTTTTCTATTTCTTCTGAAAACCCAACTTCCGTCTTTTCCATATGGCAGCCCTTTATTAAATATTTTGAAACAGCTATCATATTTCTCCTTACTCTTCTTTTTGGGAAGCTAACCATACACAACCCCATTTAACTATTCTTAAACAGGGATGAGTTTCCAGAATGTTTATCATCTTGGAAGTTTTCCCCTCTGAACCAATTTCTACTTCTCCACTCCCTTTTTAAAATGTAATATCCATATTTAGACTGTTACTTCAAATGTAGTCTAACTAGTGCAGAATACAAAGGGACTATTAATTTCGATCATCTGGACACACTCATACTGTTAATGCAGTCCATTGCAGCACAATGGTTTGCTCATTATCTTTGTGTCTCATGTATGAGAAAAAGAAAAAAAATCACCCTTTCAGCTATTTCTCATATGTGAAAGACTAAAGGTAATATAGGTAATAAAGGGAATATTATTCTAATAATAAAAAGAATTGTTTTATTAAAAAAGAATGTCAAGCCCTACTGGTACACATGCATTACTGTGCTGCCCTTAAGAAAAACAAACAAAAATAAAATAGAAGAAGAAAGGGAAAGGGCAGCCTTCTTTAGCCTTTAACAATTAATTGTATTCTAGAATGAGTTTCAGAAATACAGAAATAAATATGATTCTGAGAAGTTATTGTGCTGATATAGGATCATATGGATGAAAGCTATCCAAATCAGACTGATAGCTATTTCTCCCTTATCTACTCATTCATTTAATTATTGATCAAAGGTGCAAATAAATATACCAAATGTGGGGGGAAAGGGCGTGAGAAGACACAACAAAGCATGAGATATAGCCAAGTGGTAAAGAGATAAAATACCTCTGGTGTACAAAAATATGTGTCATGTACATAAGAAAGAACCTAATATGGTAAAAAGTGCTGTTGTTTTAGACAACATTCTTTTTGACTTCTTATATCTAAACTTGCTGTCAACATAGATCATTTGCTACTTTTTTATAGAAATATAAATGGTACATTTGGCTATATAATACACAAATTGTTTAAGGAAGGGTCTGAACACAATGAACTTGTAAAACATCTGTAATTACATATTCTTTAAAAGCATCTAATTATTTTAAAAAGTAAGCAGGACAATAATATTATGTAATCAAACAGATGTCCTTCTGTGCTACAGCATAATATTTTATGGGCAGTTTTTCTTTGTCTGATGTGGGATGTGCTAAAAAAATGGAAACATAGCTAACTGGACAAAGCAGAAAACAGGAAATAAAATAAAATAAAGAATTCTATGTGCAACTTGAGCGCCAGGAAAGATATTTAAGACAATATTAATATCTTGTTTTTATTGTTATGGCATGCTATACTGTCATTGTCTAATAACCAAGTAAATCAGTGCTCTATTTTCTGTTGAATGAGAGTTGAAAGAAGAGATGAAAGACAATGAAATTGTTTATATTGGGTACTTCTGTAATAAAGTTGGTTGCTGTAAAATAGCCTAATGTAAGTTGTATATGATGTATTACATATACTATTTTGAAAGTTTTGGAAGTAACACAAGATGTCACAGATATGACATACTTCCTAAAATATCTTGCAGCTACTTGTTGTGTTTTTTACATATATGAAATTCTACATATGTTTTTTTTTTCAGATGGATTGAATCCATGAAATCACCACTAGGTATTTTAAGTGTTATCAACAACAGAAACCTTTTTTATGGGGATGTCAATATTCAGTATAGAAATCAGAAAGGTAGAGATGATGGTCTACATGTGGCCCCTGGTTCATTTCATATGGCTTTTGGAACATTGTGTTTGTTTGTTTTTTGTGATAATGTTATAAAACATTATAATTATAATTATATGTATATTATAATTATAATTATAATTATATGTATATTATAATTAAATTATAAAAAACTAACACAAACTAAAAAAGAAAAATAGAAAAATAGAAAGTGCAGAAAAATTAAGAAACAGAAGTAGAAAATGAAAAAGAATATAGTCCAGAAAAAGGAATGTGTGTGTGTGTATATATATATACATATATATACATACAAATATACATATATATATACATATACATATACACATACATACATACATACATACATACATACATACATACATACATATTTACAAATATGGCTTTCACCTTCATCACAAGTATAAACAGTTTTAGTAATGTAACTGTTTACGAACGGATAAGTAAACATTTTCTGGAAACTATCTCTTCTTCCCATATCCCACCTCTTATCAATCAACAATGATAAGATGTCAGCAAAAGTTATTAAGGATGACCAGAAATAATAACATACCTTTTTTAATCATATAAATCAAGCTTACATTAATTGCTTTTACTTTAAAAAAACTTGATCTTCAGTCTCTTCAAATAATGTCCTAGAACTTGATTCCTTTTAATTTTTTTCTTTGTTCTTTCTCACAAAATTCTTCAAAATTTAGCAAGCCTCTTTTGTAAATTCAGTATAGAAAAGCAATGCATGTCGCTGTCTTAATTTGTAATTTGTACATCCATTTTACTTATTAATGTTTATCCAGTGTAACATCTTTTTCCATTTCATTTTTAAAAATCCACTTTCATATCAGTTTCAATCTTGTCAGGTAAAATTTGTTGTCTTTCATAAACACTGTTCAAGGCAGAAACTATTAAAATTAACTTCTGGATCCATTGTTTAAAAATATCTGTCAATATGTTGAATGTTAAAATATTTTACTTAATTCTGTATTTGTCAGTTGAGTTTGAGTGTTCTTATCCTTTAATTGCTCTCTATAGTGTCTAATTTTAGTAAGTCTTATTTTATTATGCTTTTTAAAAAAAAGGAATACAAAACAAAGTATGAGAACTTTGTGTTATTTTAAAGGCACTATCCACAGTTAGAGCAAGATGGTAGTCCCTTATTTCTCAGAGCTCTAAGCCTACCAGAGACCACAGTCTTGTAGTCTCCTTGTGATCAGCAAATGTCTAAAGCACTTTCGAGATATTCAACTCTTCTCCTTATCCATAGAGAAATAATCGAAGGAGCTGTCTACTCACCAGCTTTCATTCTTTATTGGTCATCTCTGCTTTTCACCAAGCCAACTTCAGTTTACATTTGTTCCCCAGAAGCTCCTTCCAATAACAATTATTGAAATCTACAAAATCTCCACCATTTTGAAATTGAAAAAACAAGAAAAGTAATACAGTGATATATTAATTATTAGCAATATAGCACATTGTTTTACAATGTAACACTAGTATAAAACTCACTGCTAAAACTGTCTTAACATTAAACTGACTCAATCTCTATATTGTTTTCTTAAAGCAACACTTTGTAATTGGCTTCTTTAGGGATCCTTTTCTACTTCCTATCTAGTGTAAATAAGGTCCAGTTCTGTTAAGCTTTTTCTAAATCGCACAAAATCAGCTAGGTACTACCACAAAAATAAAAATCAACAACTAATAAGCAAATCTAAAACAATGAAAGCTTAGCAAAAACAAAACAAAATATAAAATAAAATGTAATGTCTCTGCCTTAGGTATCATTGCCACTCTAAATCTCTCTCTTTTTTAATGCAGTTCTTTGTCTACTAGTCTTCAAACTTTGCACATTCCATATTTAAGTTTTTTGCTATCTCTCCAATAATTTTAAAGTTCTATAAATATATGGCTTACTAAGTAAAAATGTACTGTTGGCTGTGGAATTCTGGAAGTTGAAGTCCACATGCCTTAAAATTGTCAAGGTTGAGAAACACTATGTTAGAGGCATAATCCTCATTTTGTACTGCAGTGTTAATATTCCAAGGCACCTTGTTTCATATTTCCAAGTCTAGAAATGTGAAATTCAACAAAATGTCTAGTTGATGTGATTGTTAATATATTCTCTGCCCACTTTTTTTTTTAATGTACATGAAATTTGGTTTCAGTTCAAAATTGCAGGACACTTTCCAGTGCCATAGACAAGTCAGATTTTCTTCCTAGTAACCAATCAGTTACTTGCAGTTTCTGAGCAGAGCCTTAGTTTGTGTCACAGTTGGAGATGCTCTCAATAGTAAGCATAGGGTCTTATTCCAAGGAATGTAGCATCATATAACACATTACCCTTAATTATGAAATAGTTTACAGTAGGATAAATCAAGACAGAATTACTGGGCTTGTAATGGAACAATAAATGTACTGTCCATGTTATCAGAATTCACCATGATTTTTATTGAGTTTATTATAATGAGCCCTTACAGAAATCAGTAGAATCAGATAAATCTGCTAGGAAAATATTAATGCAAAGCAAAAGGTGAACTGAGTTATATATATTTGTGTGTGTGTGTGTATCTCAAATTGGCAGGGATTTCTGTAATACTCTGAAAGAGATTCTACAAGTTACATGTACCCAAGTTCTAAAATATGAACATACTTTATCATTCTACTTAGCTGAAAAATAAGCATTAGCATCATTTTCAGTGGACATCATATTTAGTTGATTACAAGTTTTTGCAGTTTGTCAGTTTTTTTTTGTTAACACATGAAAGTCCTGTGTCAGAAATATGTTTGAGGTGTTTGATTAGCATCGTAAAAGACTCCAATGAATTTATCTTTGTTTTTGTTGTTGTCCCTATATGAGTAGGGTCAAATCTAATTCTGATAACATTTAGTGGCAAATATATGCAAAAAAGAGGAACTGAAGAGCCTCTTTATGTGGGTGAAGAAGGAGAGTGCAAAGTTGGCTTGAAACTCAACATTAAAAAAACCAAGATCATGGCATCTGGCCCTCTCAATTCCTGGCAAATAGATGGAGAAGAAATGGAGGTAGTAACAGATTTTATCTTCCTGGGCTCCAAGATCACCGCAGATGGGGACTGCAGCCAAGAAATTAAAAGACGCTTGCTCCTGGGGAGGAAAGCTATGGCAAATCTAGACAGCATATTAAAAAACAGAGACATCATCCTGCCAACAAAAGTACGTACAGTCAAGGCCATGGTTTTCCCAGCTGCAATGTATGGCTGTGAAAGTTGGTCCATAAGAAAGACTGAGAACAAAAGAACTATGGCCTTTGAACTATGGTGCTGGAAAAGACTCTTGCAAGTCCCCTGGACTGCAAGGTGATCAAATCGGTCAGTCCTAGAGGAAATCAACCCTAACTGCTCTTTAGAAGGCCAGATCCTAAAGTTGAAACTCAAGTACTTTGGCCACCTAATGAGAAGGAAGGACTCACTGGAGAAGAGCCTAATGCTGGGAAAGATTGAGGGCAATAGAAGAAGGGGACGACAGAGAATGATGGAGTCACTGAAGCAGTAGGCGTGAGCTTAAATGGACTCGAGAAGATGGTAGAGGACAGGAAGGCCTGGAGGAACGTTGTCCATGGGGTTGCAATGGGTCAGACATGACTTCACAACTAACAACAACAATATGCAAAACAAATCATAAAAATGTGAGTAAAAACTCTTTTATAGGATTTTTTTTTCTGAATGGTCTCTTTCTTCTATGTTTTGTCAATGCAAAATATAAGCTTCTAGCAGATTTCAAATACCATAATTTTTCAGTGTAACAAATATAGGAAACCAATGGTTAGAAGAAGGAAAGTATAAAACTTTCACTGTATTGCTATTTACATATCTCTTTTGTTTTTAGGGAGGAAATATATAGGAAATATTAAAAATATTTAAACATAATTATTTATGAAAATGAACATAGTAAGCTATTTTTTTACATGCACAGTGATGCACTTTAGAAGCTATCTGTAGACACTGAAAATCTTGTATTAATCTTCTTGGGAACCTCTCAAATAGTTACTATTAAATTGTATTTCTTAATGAGACATAAATGCAAAATTATTAAATATACTGACAGTAATTACAGTAACACTTTGTTATACTATTCTAATTCCCTTCATTTGCATCCTTTAAATTTATTCTAATTTTGTCTTTGCCCTTCCTTGTTGTACAGTCTCTTTCAGGCCACTTAAAAGCCATATGCAGCCCTTTCCCCCATACAAATGGCAATCACTCAGTGTATGCTTTAGATCAGCGGTTCTCAACCTATGGGTCACGATCCCATTTGGGGTCGAACGACCGTTTCGCGGGGGTCGCCGGACACCGCGGGCCGCCATTTTGTTTTTTAAAAAAAAATTTGTTTTTTTTTGTTTTTTTTCCCGTTGTGCGTGCGCCGCGCATGCGCGGTTCGGGCCGTCGTGCGCGCGTCACGCATGTGCAGATCGGCCCGTCGCGGTCTGCCATTTTTTATTTATTTTTATTTATTTTTATTTTTTGTCGCGCGCACGCGCGCAAAACACGCCAATCCATGCATGCGCGATGCGCGTGCAACAAAAAATAAATAAAAAATTAAAAAAAAATAAAAAAACAAAATGGCGGACCGCGACGGGCTGATCCGTGGATGCGCGGCGCGTGCGTGACGAAAAAAAAATTAAAAACCCAAAAAATAATAATAAAAAAACAAAATGGCGGACCGCGACGGGCCGATCCGCGCATGCGCGACACGTGTGCACGACAGCCCGAACTGCGCATGCGCAGCGCGCGCACAATGAAAAAAATTAAAAAAAAAAAAATGGTGGACCGCGGGTCGGGGTCACGGTGCGCATGGGCGGCGCAAGTGGGGTCTCAACCTGAAAAAGGTTGAGAACCACTGCTTTAGATAGTTAAACAGAATTAGTACATATATGATACTGTAGTTATGCTAAAAATAGAGTATGCAACTGCACACACACACACACACACACAGAGGTGTGTGTCATCATCATCATCTTATCCATTGTCTATCCACTTCAGGATGAAGCCTCTTCTGCATGTTTCCAACCTATACAGTTCTTGGTTTACTTTTGCCAATTGGGCCCACAGTACTTGCTGATGTCATTGATCCATATTTCTTTAGGTCTTTTTCATGGATGCTTTTTATCGAGTGGATTCATTCTATGACTGCCTTGGTCCACCTGCCATCAGTTCTTCTTGCTACATGACCAGCCCATTTCCATTTCAATTCTTTTACTCTCTTGATGATATCGTATACTTTCATTTGTTCTCTAATCAATGTGTGGGTCTTTCTATCTTATCTTGTAATACTGAGTATGTATCTTTCTATGGCTCTTTATGCCACTCTTAGCTTTTGTATCAATTTTGAGGTTAGTGTCCATGTTTCACTGGCATATGTTAGAGCAGGTAGCACACACTGTTTGAAATTTTTTCTCTTCAGGTATAGGGGGAGATTAAAAATTATGCTTACCTTGCCAAATGCCTGCCAACCACATTTAACATGCTGTTCAATTTCTTTTATTGTATTATCTTCCATTGAGATTCATTGTTCAAGTTGTATGTAGTGCTCTACTATGTCTAGTTCTTCTCCAGATATATATTATTTTCTTTCTTTGGTGAATTTATTAAACATAACCTGGCTCTTTTTCAGGTTTATTTTTAAGCCAAATGGTTTTCCTGTTTTGTACAGCTCTTGTATGTGTCTTTGTAGCTCTTCTGGGTCTTGTGAAAAGAAAAAAAAACATCATATGCAAATATTAAGTGATTTAAATAGGCGCCCTTAATTTTGATTCCATCTCTTGCAAACTAGTTTGCAAAATACTTCAAGGCAGGATGAAAAATTGTATTGTATGATATTTTATATATATATATATGTATGTATGTATGTATGTATGTATGTATATGTATATGTATATGTATATGTATATGTATATGTATATGTATATGTATATGTATATGTATATGTATATGTATATGTATATGTATATGTGTATATATATATATATATATATATATATATATATATATATATATATATATCCCTTTATTCTTTGTTAGCAATCATACATACATACATACATACATACATACATACATACATACATACATACATACATACATACATACATAATTATATAGTTATATTTTTATGGTAGCTTTAAGTTTCATGCTGCTTGAAAAAGAGGCAGAAAGAGACAAAGCCAGTTAGTTGGTTGGTTGATTAGTTGGTTTAGTTTTTGCTGCAAGCATCATGATCCATAAGAACAGAGCATAAATTGGTTTGCTAAGAGTCTTTAAGTATTTGTTGGTTTATTTCATGATTAGATAGGAAGATTCTCTCTGCACAGCATGGTGGCCTAGTAGTGAAGAGGCTCGCCTGCTATTCAGAAGGTTGAGAGTAGAATCCTAGGTAGTGGTAGATTTTTCTTTCCTAGCCACCCCCCACCCCCCAAAATATCTGCTGTGAACTCTACATAGGTGTCAGGAAGGGCATCTGGCCAGTAAATACTCAGCTCCATCTAGTCACCCCAATTCTACCCCAAATAGGGACTACAGAATCACAAAATGGGCAAATTATAGGAAGGTTCTGTTTATTACCCAGTTTGTTGTCCAAACCAGTGCACTAGAAACATTAAAACTGGGAAAATGATCATGTGGAGTTTTTCTGCTTCTTCGATCAGTTTCCCTGCTCAGTTTTTTTGGGAGAGAGGGGTATAAGCAAAGTAAAATAATATAATTTTCTAATCAAATGTATCTTATTGTACATAATGAAAGGAAATGATAAGATAGATATGAAAATAGCAATGCTTAAACTTGGTGGTTTGCTGATTTAGATTTTGCTGTTTACCTATCTGCTGCACATTGCTTCAAATTACTAATCCTACTGTGACAGATCAAACTGGTGTCAGCCATGCCATTTTAATGGATTTTGAGATTTCCACAATAAAAACCACCTTTATCATTAAATATTGTGGTCCCGGCAATAATGTTATGGCCCAAACCACAAAGACAAAAGTAATTATGTGAAACTAAAAATATTTTATTATATGAAATAATAGAATGAAAGTTTTTAAATAAGAATGGGGAACATTTTAAAGTTTTGGTTAAGAGTAGAAATATGCTTACTTTTTTATATGCAAAGTATTCCTTTCTTTCACAGAAGGCTGCATGTCAGTGGTCTTTTACATTATCAAACTAAAGTAATATCTAAAAGCATTTACAGTCTTGTTCATGAAATACAGTCAAAAATCTTCATGGTATGCTACTTTTTTTTCTTTGTTTTTATTCTTCCCATTTTCTCCAACATATTTTAAAAGTGTAACCATGACATTTTGAAGGTAATAACTGTACATGAACTTTTCACATAAGGGAATGGCTTTTTTTTTCTATGAAAGAAATGAAGTCATTGTGCTCAGCAACAGGATTGTCTCTCAACTCTTTTTAAGGTCTACCATTAAATTAAAAGTGAAAAGTCAAGTGTAGTACTTTCACCTCATTCTGCATGTGATTGAGAATTGGCCATTCACATTTTGAAGGGCTAGGGAAGAGTATAAAGATAGCACCATGAGAAGTGTCTATTTCATCTAAAGTGTATCTATTCTTTTGTATTATACATTATAAATCAGAGTGATATTTGAAGGAAGATTTATTATAATCTCTGGCAGGAGGCTTTGTCCATTTATAATGCAAGCTTTTATCTCAAATTCAGAGCACTATTCTTGAAAAACATGTACACTGTTTCAGAAAGATAAGATTTCTCTTCAACGAAAAATGAAAGCCTAGGCCAAGTTTTTAGAATGGCATCCTCCATTCTGTGTTGGGGTTACTTTAATGATCAAGGCACATGGTACAGGGTGTGTGTGGGGGGTAATCATCCTTGAGGGTGAATCAAATTTTGTCAATGAGAGAATCAGTTGCTTAACATACTTGTATATATATGATCAAACTGGTAATTATCATGGTTTTATCTAAAAAATCTTCATTGGGGATGAATCAAGACAAATACCAATTGGTATGAAATTCCTTCAAATGTTCCAGAAAAGTAGTTGTTTTTTAGAATGCCTTCAACCAAAGTCTTATCTTAAGGTTTTAGAACCCTCAGGCTCAGGTCAACTATTTATATCACATACCTGATCTTAATAGTAATATAACTTAGATTTATATACCACTTCATAGTGATTTACAACCCTTTGTGAGCAGTTTACAGAGTCATCATATGGCCCCCAACAATTTGGGTTCTCACTTTACCGACCTCGGAAGGATGAAAGGTTGAGTCAACCTTGAAACACTCAGAATCAAACTCCTAGACTGAGTGAATTAGCCTGCAGTACTGCTTTCTAACCACTGCATCACATGGCTCTTAATAATGTGATCATAGCAAAACATATATTACTCCACCGCAGAGAAAATTTATGAAGGAATTAAAGTTCTTATATTTTTTTGCTGGATAGCTTCTAACTGTTTGCAGCTACAGATCAGTAGCATTCTGAAGATATGATTGTGAACTATCTCAATATTTGGCAATATCAGTGATAGAGCAATTATTGATGTTAGACTTCTGCTCCTAGAATTGCATCCTGGTTATTTATCTTGCAATCCTTCGATCTCTTCATACCTGATTTTTGGAAGCATGCACAGTGACTCAGGTAAACACCTCCCTAAATCACATAAGTATGAGTCAGGTAATATAAAGTATAGTCAGGTTTGCAAAATTCTATTACTATAGCCAATATTAATAAAATATCATTAGCTTTTTGTGGAGTTGACTTCATGGTTTGGTCTATATAATAGCTGACATGAATCTTGCAAGTCTGGGTGTGCTTCACTCCCCTTGCTCCCCCCATTACTTATTGAATTAGGGAAGTATCTGCTTAAGTCACTTGTAGATACCCTCTTATTTTGGACTTAAACCATGTTTTCCCTTGTTGCTCAGTAGCTGATATGGCTATCTCTGTTAATGTCATCTTCCTTCTTGACAATTTGGCCTGGGTTTTTCAAAACAGGATGCCAGTTGCTTCAGCATTTGAATGACCTCTGCTTTCATCTTCTAAATTTTACAGCACAGACCAGTACAGGCATAGATCTTCTTCAGGGAAGGGCAGCACACCCCTTAATAACATATCTGTCTATGCCCAATTAAAATTTTGAATAGTCCTGTAATTACATATTTAAAATATGTCCCTTGAGTTCTGATCTGGACTACATTTTGATGTTGAAGAGTTCCTGGAAACTCCTTTTAATTGATTTGTATGGCCAAGGACAAAGAGAGAGAGGTATTAAAGCAAACTGGAAAAAAGACAAAAGAAAATTCTCTTGAGTTTAAAACAGGAAAAATCTTGCTTGATTTAGTAACCTTAAAGTCACACATTCCTTTTAAAATGCTTCTCTCTCCTAAAAGATATGTATGTGCAGTAACCTGAAATGAAATCTTTTATACCTACTCTAGAGACTTAAAGTAGGAACATCTACAAATTGCTTACAGTTGAATATCTATTTAATTCTTAAAAGGATTAAAATAATGGTAATTAATGTCCTGGGAGATTTAAGAGGGCAAATACCCATATTTGTAGATGCATTAATATTGATTAGAATTGTTTAACCATTTCAAATAAAGTGAAATATGATTTAAACCATATGTTTCCAGGTCTCTTAATTAGTATCAGTCTCATTGAGAATAGGATTTATATTCTGGAAAGTTGTCAGGGGACAGTAAAGTAAAATGCTTATGAGGAAGACACATTAGAAAGGATGCTTCTCATGATACATATGTGCAGTATATAATCCTGCATAGCTGTGATTCACAGCATTATAGAGGAGCAGATGGTATGTCTCATCTGCTTACAAAACTTTCTTCACCTATGCAACATGTCACAGGCATTATTACTCTGTGCCTGCTAAAGATATATTGTTACTAAACTCTTTGTCATTTATAGGATTAGGGTTTCTGAGTCCCTATACCTTCTTGTATTTCCATTTTTTCTCCTGAGCAGATCTCTGGGAGACAGTCTTTGTAACCAAGTAATTTGACAAGGGGAGAACTGCTTTGTGAGAAGGGAATGACAAGAAGCTATGTGATGGGGTGGTTTTATGAATGGGTCTGGAAAGCTATTCACCCAAAAGGAATACTTTTCAAGACAAATAATAAGTGACTAACTGTAATGCCACTTCAGTAGAATCCAAACTATTATATCTGATTGTTCTTGTCCAACTGAACAACTGTGATTTCCCCTTTCCCCTTCTGCAGACAGCAGGGAATCCGAAGGAAAATTCAGCTTTAAAAGGAATAAGAATTCTCTTTTTTTTAAAAAAAGAAAGAATAAAATGAGTATATATGAGTAACTCCTTTGTTGTTCCTCTTTTAATTCTTCTCATTCTTTTCTTCCATCAAAAAAGCACACCAGAAAGACAGACCACCCATTATTCCTTTGCTTACAAATATATGCACTAAAAGATTAACATAAAATAATATTGTAAAATAACATAGTTATTGATAGAAATTGCTATCGATGTGTATTGTTCATTATTAGATCTTAAATTGATCCATATATTACAATAGGTGACTGGGTTCAATATTCTCGGTTTCAGTTTTAATATAACAAAAAAACCTAATAAAATAATATTAGAGGAAAAATACATTTAATTTATAATTGTGTTCAACCTTCCCTAACTGGATACATGTGTTCTTGATATTTATCATAAATGTACAATATCAGATAGAATTATTGTGATATATACATGTCATCAGATATATCAACTGTACTTTACTGTCATAGTACAGTATACCAGAGAGCTTGTATCTTTAATCTTATGAATTTCTAGCAAAATAATCCATTTCATATTATCTAGATAGTTAAACATCAGTTTTTACCCTTGATTAGACCATAACAACAAATGTTGGCCGGTCTTTCTGACTCTTATCTCTTCCCACTGGCTCATGTCCAGAATTAATTAATTAAAACAATTTACATTATTTTTTACACAAAGGGCTAAATCGTCAAAATATATAAAAACAACAATAATAATAGCAACCCGTGTCAACCATCAGCGCCAGCCAATTTGAATGTTCAGTTGACTGAGGTTCATGTTTAATGAATAAAAGATAATAATAATATTAATAATAATGATGATAATAATAATAATAATATTAATAATATTAATAATAATAATAGCAGCAGCAGCAGTATACCAGGTCTAAAAACTTCAATCTAGGAGTTATAAATTCATGAAGATGCCCCAAATTGTTCACCAAATTCTGTATGGAGAAATGCTATCCCATTCAGACATGAAGAAGGAAAATTTATGAGTCCGGGGTACTTCAAGTCCCAAATATTTTAGGTGAATTGTCCTTTACCATTCAGGCTTCCACATTTTCCAGATACTGGAACAGAACCTCAATAGCATCACAAATGAGTATCATTAGTAAAATGATGATATCTTGCCCCAAGTTTGTTTGTTTGTTTGTTTGTTTATGCATGGACACAGATTTCACATAAAGTTCTTAGGTGGCTCCCAAGAACCATTGAAAACAAAGTATGAAACAGAAAAAATCTTTCTCATCAGGTACCAGGCCAACCATACTATTAACTGAGTCAACCCCATCCTATCCCAATGCTTGGGGGAAGAGGTAGGTTTTCATGGCCTTCTGGAAGGCTAAAATTGGTCAATATGATGTTACCCTTGAACAATATCTGGAAACTGAAACTAGTGAAGAATGCAGTATTGTGTGTAGTTTTGGGTGCCCATAGGCTGGCACAGGTAACATCTCTGCTACATGCCAGTTTGGTTCTCGAGCAGCCATGAGGGGTGAAGATCTAAAACTCTAGTTTCAACTCTAACTTCAGCATTAAGAAAGCTGGGAACTGAGCCACAGGACTCTCTGATACTGACTCCTCTTTGAACTAAGTTTGGAATTTAATTGTTTAAGGGTTTTTTAAACTTTAAAATACTTTTATTTCTTTAAAAGTGAAGCTCGGGTATTATTTTTCCCCAAAAGACAAATACTCAGTGGAAAGTAGATACAAAGAGACCCCTCTTCGGTTCTGCACCACGAAAAACAAATAGGTGAACAGAAATGATTCAGCCAACAGATACTAGTTAAATTGAGATGGGATTAGACATTGCTTTAAACTGATGATTATTCAATCTTACTGTTGATATTTATTTAAACTATATGATTTTCTTGTTTTTCTTGCACTTCACATTGATATAAGTGCATATAAAATAAAATTATTGTTATCATTGTTTTATTTGATTTAGAACCTGTCTGATTGCCCAATAGCTCTGGGTGGTTTACAATTAAAAGAAGGAAACACATACATCAAAATGCCCATGATTGTTATACTATACATTACATGCATATAGATGTCCACAGATTCATATGCCAAATAGAGGCTGGCTTTTATTTAGTTTCCAGTGCTTAAAACCAACATATCCCAAAAGCCATGCAGTGGCTCTGCAGCTGTTTTGCACACTATTCAATATTGCCATTATTACAGTAGAAACAAGAAGGTTGTGTTTTTTTTGAAAAGTATTTTATTGGTTTTATGATTTTAACAATAGGTACTTAAAGCACACCGTGGTGATTTGGTAAACAAAAATTCCAAAATAGAAACATACATAAACAGCTCAACTTAGTACATTCACTTTCATCTTTCTATTTCCCTCACACACACACACACACACACACACAACATATAAATTTAATATATCCCATTTCTATCATAAATTTCTGTTAAACTTATTTTAAGACTTTGTCAATTTCATTCCAAACTCTCCCCGATACATATACCATGATATTTATGAGATGTTACCATACATTCTTTTTACGTTCATATATAAAATACTTTTAATGAAATGGGATAAATACCTACACATGACTTTTGGTGTTGCTCGCCCATTTCCCTTCCACCGCATCCACACTCCTTCTTCTCTACCTTCTTTCTCCCTTTCTTCTCTTCCCTACTTCCCTCTTCCCCTCTTCACCACTCTCCTTCCCTTTCTCTCCACTTCTCTTCTCCTCCAACCTTCCTACTTCCTTCTCCCCCCCTTTACTCTTTTCTCTCTCCTCTCCTTTCTTCCCTCTCATCTCTCTTCAGATACAGTTCAGGGGTAATGTCTGAGCAACTCCTCTCTCCAAATTTCCCTATCTGTATTATATACAATAAGATTAATTTTCTCTTACATTAATACTTCTATTTTATCTAATCTTCTCGATATATACTTCTTTTTTAAAAAAATAAAAATAAAAAATAATTTTTTTTACTGATTTTTCCCATCTTTCCCCAAAAGCTTAGGACACAACGTGGTGATCAGGATGTCCAATCATTCAAAGACAAAGTCCTATAAATATAGCTCAAATTAATTATCAAAATTTCCTTCTCTATTTTTTGAATATGGTATTGCTTATTAAAATTTATACAATTTTAAATAAAGTTCAATCAAACAAAAATCATCAAACACATGTGATTATAATCTACATCCTGTTTTTAGGCTATACTAATTACAGTTGTCATACTCCAACTACATTTTAGTAAGTATATAATTGTGATTTCAGGTATCCTTAACACAAGATCGTTCATTGAGACAGATTTTTTTTCCTTATCACAAATAGCTCTTCCTCTCTCTCTATTACAACATAGTTATCATATTTAAAATAATAATATAAGTCCAACAAATACAGTTCTATTTTTAAGAATATATTCTATCATTTCATCAATCTACATCTATAAAAAAATCTTTTTAAGGCCTTGATAAAGTTTATATCTTCAAATACTTGTCAACTATAATATCAGGAAATTCTCATCTTTCATTCCTAATTAAATCAGACATATTCTCTTTCTCTATTACAACATAATTATCAAATTTAAAATTACTGTATAAGTAAAAAAAATACATTTCCATTTTTTCCCCTTTTTTACAAGATATATTTAATCATTTCGTCAATCTACTTCTATAAGGTCTTTTTGTCCTCTAAAAAGATTTACTCCCTCAAATAATTATCAACCATGGTAACAATAAATTTACATCCTTCATTCGTCATTAAATCAGACACAATTTCTAAAGCCTTTTTAACCCGTCAAATAACATTTTATGTCACATTTAAACCTGACTCTAACTTTCTTTCTATGCCAATTTGGTTCCCATAATAAGGCCTTTCGGTTATCAAACCTCAAGATTTGATTACGAGATTTCCTAACAGATTCAAACTGAACAAATTTTCTTTCCCTTTCCTCTTTATTGTAATTTCTGAAAAATTGTGTCTGGATATCAATCTTTGTTATTTTTGGTAGTTGAGTTGAGTCAATTACAGTTATTTCTTGGTCATCAAAATTGTCCATCAATTGTAGGTGACGCGTAGCATTAGTTGATTCAGTGGTTTCCACATTTTCTCTCAATGCAGATTCAGAATTAGGTTGTAAGAATAGTGTGTCTGTCTCTTTAAGTTGTAAGTAGGTCTGTTCAGGATTATTCTGTTCATCTTCTATTGTTCCTTGTTCCATAACTTGATTCATTATTAGAGGGTCAATGTAAGATTCCAAGGTGGCATCTTTGGATTTTCTCCAAGATTTCCAATAAGTTTTGAAATCTTCTCTAACTTCTAATATTTTTTCCAGTATTAAATCATAGTCAAGATGTGAATAACTTACAGCCATTTTGGTGGTAGCTTTGCCTATTCCTTTATTAGAGACTACTTGAGAAAGATCCACAAATATCCGCCTCCAAAGGTCTAATAGCCAGCTTCATCACCCAGCTGTCCAGTTATCTTTTCTCTTTTAGTATCACATAATCTCTCTTCAAATAACAGGGAGAAATACAGTTAGAGTTTCGCTTTTTCACCACCAGATGTCCTCAGTGGACTATAAAGTCTTTTTCTTCTTTTTTTCCCAAGTTAATCAAGTTAAAGAAAGAACAAAAAAGGAAAGTGTTTTCTCTTTCTTTTTTAAAAAAATCAACAAAAACTGTCTCCTACATTATCAGATTAAAAAAGGAAAGTAACAATGTCCCTTTCCCCTTCTTTTCCCCTGAAATTCACCCAACAGAAGTCAAATAGTAAAAAAACAACAACCACACACACAAAAATTAATCTTTTCTTTTTAGCTCTTCTTTCCACATATAGGCAGCCGCCGCTTTCTTAATAAAGGAAAATAGAAACACTTTACAGGAAAAGTCAGGATAGCGAGGGAAGGAAAGGTCTCACCCGGATTCACCACGGTGGTTCTTCATGCTTAGTTGTTCTTGTGACTTGCTGTTGGTGTGGCTAGGTGATCAGCCATTTTATAGCTGATCTTCTTCTCCGTCGGCCCTCAGAGTCAGCTCGGACAGCTAGAGGAGCCACCACTCCTCTGCAGCTGAGCGCAGCCTCCTCGATAGTAGTTGCGCCCTCCAGGCACGACTTTTGACCCCTGCAGGGTTCTACCGGTGGAGGGAAACTAGCCGAACGAGACAAGTTTCCCCGTGCGGTAGAGGCGCCGCGATCCGGAACCAGAAGTCGAAACAAGAAGTTTTTAATCTACATTAAGATATCATAGGATTTGACTGACAGATTGTCCTAATTTCTTTTCACTTCATATTGTCCATGTAGATCTAAAACACAGCTCCCTAAAATTTTAGGTGTGAAACTAAAGTTTTATTATTTTTTTAGCATTAGATAAGGAGAGAAATAAATAAACCACATTTAATTTAATTTCCTAGAGATATTAATGAGATAAGATGTGGGTGTGTTTGAGTCCCTTCTACTTTTTGAAGTATGGTATACGCTTCAAAAAAATAAGTGTAGTCCTCAGTACACCCTCCCATGTAATTCTTTTGTATGTGATCATTTTAAAAAATCAGACTCCACATTTTTATTAATGAGCCAGGGAAGACGTTATATAGTGGAAAATATTTTACTAATGATAGGATAGAAATATGTAATTGAAAAATTAATTCTGATATCAGAATGTTCAACACAAGCATATCTATCCATAAAAATAATGGTGCTATAAGATATATTCTTTCTTTCTTTCTTTCTTTCTTTCTTTCTTTCTTTCTTTCTATCTTTCTTTCTTTCCTTCTTTCTTTCTTTTTCTCTTTTTCTCTTTCTTTCTCTTTCTTCTGTGCTGTCATACAACAAATCAGATATGTGATTGTGATTTGAGATCTTAAAATAAGGTAAGAAGTATTTTCTGTGCACATAGCTAGTTTCAGCAACATAAAACTTACACATACATATAATATCCTTGCTAGCTATTCTTTATCTCCTGTTTTCAAGGGAAGAACACAATTTTTGGAATCAATCCATAACTTATTTTTTTTTTAAATATTTTTAAATCCCAGTCCTTTTTCCTAGTGATGTTTCTGTATCATCACTATAGCCATTGCATCTTTCAGAAGCCAAAGAAATAAAACAAAGGATGGTATCCAGCCAAAGAAAGATTGTCTACTCTGGATCTAAGGATAAGAAAAGAAATACTACAGGTATTTAAAATAGGAGACTTTGGAGACGATGAGCAGATGTGTAATGTTTTAGTTTTAGTTAAGAAAAGATGCTTTGGAATGAGCAAGAGCATGAAGATAGCACCTTTCTGCAATTTATTAAACCACTCACATATGCTGTAGCTGTGTGAGAGCAAATTGATTCACACATAGATGCTGAGTTCACACATTCCCAGGTACATTTTCTAAGACAAAGCTTAAATATTATAATACAAAATATTTATCATGAATTTTTGAGTTCCAAAGTACAAACCTATAGCAAAAATATAGGGGTGGGGAATTAGAGGAGAGAGAGAGAGAGAGAGAGAGAGAGAGAGAGAGAGAGAGAGAGAGAGAGAGAGAGAGAGAGAGAGAGAGAGAGAGAGAGATTATTTTGAACAGTTTTGTTCTGGTTTTCAGGATAATAATAATAATAATAATAATAATAATAATAATAATAATAATAATAATAATAATAGTAGTAGTAGTAGTAGTAGTAATAGTAGTAGTAGTAGTAGTAAAGTTGGAAGGGACCTTTGAGGTCATCTAGTCTAACCCCTGCTCAGGCACCCTATACCATTTTGGACAAATGGCTGTCCAGTCTCTTCTTAAAAACCTCCAGTGTTGGAGCATTCACCGCTTCTGGAAGCAGGATGTTCCACTGGTTAATTGTTCTAACTGTCAGGAAGTTTCTCCTTAGTTCTAGGTAGCTTCTCTCTTTGGTTAGTTTCCATCCAATGCTTTTTGTCCTGCCTTCAGGTGCTTTGGAGAATAGCTTGACTCCCTCTTCTTTGTGGCAGCCCCTGAAATATTGGAACACTGCTATCATGTCCCCCTCGTCCTTCTCTTCATTAAACTAGACATACACAATTCCAGCAACAGTTCCTTATATGCTTTAGCCTCCAGTCCCCTAATCATCTTTGTTGCTCTTCTCTGTACTCTTTCTAGAATCTCAGCATCTTTTTTTAAAGATTTTTTATTAAATGCAGAAAAAAAGGATTAAAAACATTGAACATGGTAAATCATCTTTGACATACATCTCAGTCCATATTATACATTATTTACATATAACTTATCTATATATAAACTATACATTTCTAATCTCTATTTTTTATTTTGTCTCATCATTTGTGACCTCTATCTTTCCCCCCCTCCATCTATAAAATTTGCTCCATATCAAATAAAATTCTATATCTTCCTGTTTTTTTAATCTTTTAGTTAATCTATCTAATTTTGCGCAAAACATAATTTTCTTTATTAGATCTTCCTAGCTCGGTATTTCCATTATTTTCCATTTTTGAGCAAATAAAATCCTTGCCGCCGTAACCACATGAATGATTAGATATGTGTCCTCTTTATTAAGATTTTTTTCTAATATTCCTCATAATAATGCCTCAGGTTTGAATAGAATATTTTGGCTAGTCATTTCAGTTACCCATTCCCAGACCATATGCCAATACACCTGTGCTTCTCTACATGTCCACCATATATGAAAAAAGGTGCCCTTTTCTTTTTTACATTTCCAACATGTAGCAGAGTATCCTTTATACATTTTAGCTAGTCTGGCCGGAGGGAGATGCCATCTGTAAATCATTTTATACAAATTTTCTTTATATGATATCGCTAAAGTAATTTTATTGTTTCGCTCCCATAGTTGCTGCCATTGATCCATATTTATATTATATCCTAAATCTATTGCTCACTTCACCATTGTTTCTTTAACCTGCTCCTCTTGCTTATCCTTCATATATTTAGCTTGTATCTGTAGATAAGACCATCACTCCAAGTCTATTCCTTGTTGTTTTAGCTCTTGTTTTTGTTTTAAATAACCCTCTTCTGTCAAAATGTCTTTGTATATAATAGCCTTATCTTTCCTATACAAATTGGGATAAGTGACTGCCTCCAATGGCAATAGCGAAGCCAGAATCTTTGTGTAATATCGAAATTTAACTAAATTCCAGCTTTTTATTAATTCTTGCCGAACCTTATGTCTTAAAAAATATTGATGATTTCTACTTTGCCCCATCCATATATGGGCATGCCAGCCCTGCTGGAGATCATAACCCTCTAAATGTAGACATCTTTTATTTTCTAAGGTTATCCAGTCTCTAATCCAAGTTAGGGCTGCTGCTTGGTAATATAACTCCCAATCTGGGAAACCTAAACCTCCCCTTTCTTTGGCATCCTGTAAAGCCTTCAATTTTATTCTTGCCTTCTTACTGGACCACACATATTGTAAGGTTATTTTATTTAACTCCTTAAAAAAGTTCTTGTCTAATTGGATTGGGATGTTCTGAAACAGGAATATCATTTTAGGTAAAATGTTCATTTTCACGGCAGCAATTCTCCCAAGTAATGAAAGATGCAAATTTTTCCAACGGTCTAAATCTACTTTTATATTCTTAATCATTTTGCCATAATTGTCTTCTTTAATTGATGAGCAGCGAGCTGAAATAACTATCCCTAGATATTTTAATTTGGAGACTACTTGTATGCCTAATTGTGCCTCGAGATTTCCTATTTGTATATTAGTCATATTTTTTGTTATAATCTTTGTTTTGTTTCTGTTTATTTTCAAACTTGCCAAATCTCCATACTCTTCCAATATTTCAAATAGTTTCTGCCCTGATTGTTCTGGGTCTTCTAATATAAATGCTAAATCATCTGCATAGGCTTGAAGTTTGTATGTTTCTTTCTTAATCTTAAATCCTTTAATCTGGTCTTCTTGTTTTACTACTCTAGCAAGAATTTCCAATAAATAAATAAATAACAATGGTGAGAGAGGAAATCCTTTTCTTGTACCTTTCTGTATGTTGAATTTATTGGTGGCCTCTCCATTTATTATAATCTGAGCCTTTTGTTCGGAATATATTGCACTTATCACATTTAAAAAAATTTCCCCAACCTCCATTAATTTTAGCTGTTGAAACATAAATTGCCAATTGACATTGTCAAAAGCCTTCTGTGCATCCAGAAACAGAAGTGCCACTTGACGATCACTATGCGCTTCATAGAATTCAAGAGTGTCTAGGATTGTTCTTATATTCTGCTTAGTCTGTCTATTTGATAAAAACCCATTTTGGTCCGAATGTATAAAATCAATTAGATACTTTTTGAATCTCTCCACCATTATTGAGGCAAAAATTTTATAATCAGAGTTCAATAATGATATAGGTCTATAATTTTGTATCCTTGTTTTTTCTGCTTCTTCTTTTAGGATTAATATTATATTTGCCTCTGACCAAGACTTAGGTATTTTAGCATCGGTTAATATGGCATTAAAGACTTCTAATAAGTATTGATTAAGTGCACTTTGTTGTTCTTTATATAATTCCGCTGGTATTCCATCTGGGCCAGTCGCCTTATTAATCTTTTGTTTATTTATAGCCCTAATTATTTCAGCCATTCTTATTTCCTCATTTAACATAAATTTAATTTCCTCTGGAATTTTTGGTATGTTTACCTTCTCTAAATATTCTATTATCCTTTCTGCATTTATTCCCTCATTTCTTTTATATAATTTTTCATAGTATCTTTGAGCAATTTCCCTTTTTATAGTCTCCTCCCCCTGAAACTCTCCTTTCTCATCTTCCAAATTCATAATTCTTTGCTTCTCTTTCTGCCTTCTTAATTTATATGCTAGCCATCTACCCGGTTTGTTTGCGTATTCAAAATTATTTTGCTTAGCTACTTGTAATTTTTGTGCTAACTTTTCCGAATCCTCTATGGATAGTTTATGTTTAATTAGATCCATTTTGTTTTTTAATCCTTTCTTTTCAGGATCTCTCTGAAGTTGTATTTCGGCCTGTTTGTATTCTTCCTCGAGCCTCCTCCTATGTTGTTTTTTCTCTTTGTTTCTCTTGGCCATGTACGAGATAGTTACACCCCTCATATATGCTTTTGCCATATCTCAGATGTTCTGCAAGGAAGTGTCCTCATTATCATTCGCTTGAATAAAAGGTGCATCTCTTTCTTCAGTCTTTCCTTAAATTCTTTTTCTTTAAGGATCACTCTTTGGAAGGTCCATCTTGGCCTGCTCCTTTGTCCTTTCAAGCTAAAACTTATCAGATTATGGTCTGCCCAAAGGCTAGGTTCGATATCAATTTCTTGAATTTCCGAGGCCAATTCTTTTGAGAACCATAACATGTCTATTCTGGTCCATGATCTATGCCTATTAGAAAAGTATCTGTATTCCCGCTTATCACAATTCCTTTCTCTCCAAACGTCTTGTAAGCTAAGATCTGTACACATCTCAAAACATCTTTTTTACATTGCGGTGACCAAAACTGGATGCAGTATTCCAAGTGTGGCAGTATTCCAAGATGATTTGTGTTTCTTTGTTTTTGTGATTAGATAACACTTTGCTAATTTGTGGATAGATTAATAGTTTATAACTTTGTAAAGGGAAGGTACAGTATCTTAAAAGGCTACTATTTATGTTTTCTCTTGTAGGAGGGAGACTGGTAAGCTGCAGTGCCAATTGGTGCTTTTTTTTTTCTTTTTACTACTGCCAGTTATTGCAATCAAAACTGCCAGGAAGAGAGAGGTTTGCCTTTCATTGGCATAGGACAGTGGTATAGGGGCAGAAGAGATAACTTCCTTTTTTGCAGCTTCCTTAGTTCGTGCTAATGATGGGGAAGCCTTGTGCTTTCCAGGACACCATCCTTTGAAGAGATAGTGTAAAATAATAATCTGGAATGAATCCAATTAGTACTTTGGGAAGGATGTTTGATAGCAGACTGACATCTTTTTCTGAAAGGCAAATGTGAATAGGCTACTCCAACTGCATCTCAATGATTACCATAGCTGTGTACAAACCCAATCCACATCTCTGCACTTCTGCAGCTTTTAGATTAGCTTGAGTTAGGGAATAAGGTCAAAGCTGTCTTTAACAGAGTGACTTATTAAAGAGTAGAGCAATTTTATTCAAAGGGCTGGAGAACTTGCACACAAATCCATTTATCATTTTAGGGGTCATAGCACTGAGAACCTCCAGAGTATATCATTTTAGAAAACCAAAATTACTGTCCACATGAGTTATGCTAAGGCTTTCAATACCTTTAGTATTAAGAAAAAGCAGAGGTAATACATAGGTCTTATTGTTATATGTAAGGTCCTTTTTTCTCAGTTTTAAGGGATTTGTTGTCCTTCCTCCTTTTTGGTATAAAAACAGGTGACACTACATGTTGCAATTAGAGGAGGGGTTGGTCTCCAATATTCTCATTATAAATGGAAGCAGAGCCTTTTTTAAAAATACATAATACTAATGCATGTTGCATGGAGTCATGATAATGATGGAAAGGGCATAAAAGTTATTAAATAAATAAATAAATTACTGCATAAATGAAAGATAATTACTATCATATGTTTCCAAACTTTTTGCTGATGGTGAAAAAGCTTAATTCTGTATATATTTGTCTTCTTAAAATGTTTTTAATTAAATTAAGCTTATTACTAAAGGAAATTTGATAAACCGCGTTAAAATTTATTGCAAGTCAAAATTTCTACTAGTCAGAACATTGGAAAGAAAGTGTGGCTAACAAATGGACCTCTACATTAACACTAGGGATCACAATACTATGAGCTTTCTTATCATTCAAGATGATTCCTAAAAATACCAGAAAGTACAATTCAGCAACATCTGGAGAGCCACCAGTTACCTATTATGACAGTACTGATTTACTGTTGTGAAGGAAAGAGAAAGAGGGAATACATTGAGAAAGTAGATGTGGATCTTGCAAAATGATTTGTATAGTATCTTTTTGAATCTTCATTTTTACTCAAGACATTGTTCCAAGATGCTATTCCTTGGGAAATGCTTAGACCAGTGGTTCTCAACCTGTGGGTCGCGACCCCATTTGGGGTCGAACAACCATTTCACGGGGGTCGCCAAACAACGCAGTTCGCCATTTTTTCCCCTTTCCCTTAGTTGTGCTACGCCATTTTTTCCCCTTTTCCTTAGCTGTGCTACTCCCTCTTATTCTATTGGTTTTTGAAAGCCAATAGAACAGACTCTCTTGAATAGAGTCTAATTCTATTGGCTTTCAAAAGACAATAGGAATTGTCCAGGCTGTCTCCGCCCTGCTGAGCCCGCCAAAAGTCCCAGCCTGCAAGGTGTCTGCAGCGAAGGCGAGCGGTCCGGAATTTGCCACCCCTCCCTGCTGAGCAACTACTAAAAATGTAAATAAAAGAGGGCCAGGGGTGAGAGGTGGGAGGCCGGTGGGTGCAGGGAGGGCAGCTGGCATGCGTGTGGCCCGGCAGGTGCCTTACCTCCCATGGGCTGGGCCAGCTGGTGGCCCAGCCGGTGGTCGCCCTGTGCTGTCGCTGCTGCTTGCCGCGGCCGCCCAGGAGTGCCTGGGCCTGCCTGCTGCCACCCCAAATGGGCGGCGGCAAAGGTAAGGCTAGCGAGGCAGCGGCGGGCGCAGGAAGAGTTTTTGGCATGCGTGGGGCCCGGCAGGTGACTTACCTCCCTTGGGCTGGGCCAGCTGGTGGCCCAGCCCGTGGTCACCCTGCACCATCACTGCCGCAGCTGCCCAGGAGCACCTGGGCCTGCCTGCTGCCACCCCGAATGGGCAGCAGTGAAGGCAAGGCTAGCGGGGGCAGCGGCGGGCGCAGGGAGAGTTTTTGGCCCGCGTGGGGCCCGGTGGGTGGCTTACCTCCCTTGGGCTGGGCCAGCTGGTGGCCCAGCCCGTGGTCACCCTGCAGCGTCGCCGCCGCGGCCGCCCAGGAGCACCTGAGCACCTGGGCCTGCCTGCCACCGCTGCCCCGAATGAGCGGCGGCCTATGCCTCGGCCAGCGCAGGGGGCAGCACCACGCATGCGTGGTGCAGGGGGCAGCACCACGCATGTGCTGCGCAGCACCATGCATGTGCGGCGCAGGGGGTAGCACTACGCATGTGCGGCGCAGGGGGCAGCACCATGCATGCGCGGTGCAGGGGGTAGCACCACGCATGCGCGTCACAGGTTGGGGTCACGGCCTGAAAAAGGTTGAGAACCGCTGGCTTAGACCAAACTAAGGAAGATCTTGGAGATCAATTCTACTGCTAATCTAATATGGCAAATGAAGGCATTTTGGACATTTCATTTCAACTGTTAAAACAACTTTGCCTATGTACATAATATGGACTTTTTGTCTATTGCAATAAGCAAAACTGTGCACTGTACATATCATAATCACAATTCTACCTTTCAAGAACCTCAAACATTAATCCAAACTATTTATTCAGGAATTTGGAAATTTCAAAATAACAGTCGGAAAAACTTCCAAAGCAATTCATATTTGACTATGTTTTCTCATAATTTCTCTACCCATCTTTTTTGTCCTATATATTTCCCCTTTCTTTTACATTTCCATAAAGTTCCCCAAGTTCTTCTTTCTTGCCATCAGATATTAATCAGTGCCTTTAAAATCTTCACATTGTCTTTGTCTTATTTTTCTTTCACACTAGCTTCTAAAATGCTAACTTGTTATATAGGTGTTCAGGAAGATATAAATTTAGCATAAGAATTAAAATCAAAGGTACATCACCTAAGAACAAAAAACTCAGTGTGGCCCTTGAAATTTGGGGGCATTGTCCACAAACTTGGTAGGAATGTACAAAGTGAATGCTCATCCTAATACTATATAGCATTGCCTGGGACCCTGAAATAAAGTGCAAATTGACTATAATTCTGGAAAGTTTGCCCCTGGAAATAATAGATTGATGACTGCTGTTCTGTGGTGACAAATATTTTTTTTGCTGTTTGCAATCCTTTCCAAAAGCTTTCCTGTTCCTGAGCTTAACAGAAAAATTTTAATACTTCAAAGCTAATAAGTGTTTGTTTCAGGAAAGCAAGTTTCTGTCTTTGATTTTTCTAATATTTATCTGTCTATCAGAAAGCAGATGGTGAGAGGTAAACCAGATTATTTCAAACTTCTTGTGATTTGCTTAGTGGCACAGACCCAACAAGCATAGTACGAGCTAAGCAAAGTTCCTATCCCCTTGTCAGCCAAATCTATTCCACTTGAGTCATTTTTTTTCCCCTTGGAGCTGAGCCAGCTCAGTTCAGCTCTTTTGTAGGGAATGAGGAACCGGTATTGATTTCCCATTTAAGCCAATCTTGTGTGAGCCCACTGCTGCCTCCCTCACTATGAATGCAGGGAGGGGGGAAACCAGCTGCAGCATTTCCAGAAGAGAATTGCTTCTTTGAGACAGACCTGCACAGAATTGCAAATCAGGCAAATAAAAGGAGAAAATGGAAGGGCAGATAGGCTTTCCTTTCAAGCCACATATACGGACAGCACTTCCTTTCTATAAGAGGAAAACAGGGAATTTGCTTGTTAAAGCAAGTGAAGGGCATTCTTATTATGGGCTTCAGTGCAGTTGTCAGCCATAATAATGAATTCTTATACTGTCTTGCCTTGGAACAGGCAAAGCCGATGGGGATACATATTTGTTATGTGAAAGAGTGATCACAAAGATTTCCAAAGCAGGTGGAAATTTGCTGTGGTGGGTATTTGTATAGAGTTTAGCTGCAGTCTTTAATGAGCTGTGCAGATTAGTAAACTTGGTGCAATAATGACTAAGTTACCTAAATCCATGGGTGTGTTTAGCTGACATCCACTTTCAATTGATTTCATATTATCTCTACTGTGAGTGTGAACATTCTGGATGCTCATACTGTGAGTGATGTGTTTCCCCAGAAACTTCAATTATTAATTTTAAATATGTTCACAGCCTGTTCCTATCATCACCTGCCGGTTTTGCAAAATAAACGAATATGTGCACCTTAACAGCTATTGCTTTAGCTCTCTAAAGCAAGCATTCTACACCACTAGCCTCTGAAAAACAAGGGGAAAATCTCTCATTTTTTTCTTTGTAAAATATAAAGATATGTCAGCACCACAAAATATGCCCTGTGAACTTAATAATATTGGCTACAAGAGATTGATGCCCCACATTGAGAAACTTTAGTAAACCACTGAAGCAATTACACACTTTTTTTCCTGCAGAAAAAAGCTAATGCAGTTCTTTGGATAACATCCTAAATGCCTGTCCATGAATAACAACTTCTTCAAATGATTTCCATAGATGGAGGGTCCAATGGCATTGATCCCAGAACTCAGACTATGAGTCCTTGCAGAGTGCAGCGTGCAGAGTTCCACACTTTTTCTGTCCTGGGCAAGAGATACATGATATTTACATTAATCTATCCTGATTATATTAATTGAAATTATATTGTCTATTCAATTACTTTTGTAGCCCTGGTGGTCCAGAAATGTTGTGAGGAATAACTTCACAATAGGTACTGGAAGCCCATTACCTTTATGATGAAGAGCAAATACAGTGTCCTTGTGGTAAGTCACACTTAAGGGAATGTGGGCTTACAGCAGCGGTTCTCAACCTGTGGGTCGCGACCCCATTTGGGGTCGAACGACCATTTCACGGGTGTCGCCAAAGAACGCAGTCCGCCATTTTCCCCCCTTTTCCTTAGCTGTGCTACTCCCTCTTATTCTATTAGCTTTTGAAAGCCAATAGAATACACTCTCTTGAATAGAGTCTAATTCTATTGGCTTTCAAAAGCCAATAGGAATTGTCCAGGCTGTCTCTGCCCTGCTGAGCCCGACAAAAGTCCCAGTCTGCAAACGATGCTGCAAGTTGTCTGCAGCGAAGGTGAGCTGTCTGGAAGTTTCCACCCCTCCCTGCTGAGCAACTACTAAAAATGTAAGTAAAAGAGGGCCAGGGGTGGGAGGTGGGAGGCCGGCGGGCGCAGGGAGGGTTGCTGGTGTGCATGGGGCCCAGCGGGTGGCTTACCTCCCTTGGGCTGGGCCAGCTGGTGGCCCAGCCGGTGGTCACCCTGCACCGTCGCTGCTGCTTGCCATGGCTGCCCAGGAGCGCTTGGGCCTGCCTGCTGCCGCCCAGAATGGGCGGTGGCCAAGGTAAGGCTAGCGGGGCAGCAGCAGGCGCTGGGAGGGCAGCTTGTGTGCATGGGGCCAACTCTCAGCTGGCTGTCGGGAGCCGGACTGTGTGTAGCAGCCCCGCCGGTTCCTCACCAATGTCCAGACTCTGACCCAACTCCCAGCTGACTGTTGGGAGTCGGGCTGTGCTCCTGGGGGCCATGCAGACGTCAGCCGGTTGCTGGCTGCGTCCTCCCCATCTCCCAGCTCATGGCAAGCCCTGGGGCTTGAAACGCGCCCCCGATGCCACCCTGGGCTGACTCAGCCATGTGGGCGGCTGGTCCGAGCCGAGCCAGGTCTGGGCCGCTGCCTCCACACCATGCCGGAGCTTCCCCCTGCACTGCCCAGCCTACCTCCCTCACCATCAGAGGCCGCCTTGGCCCTCTGGCACCCGGCGTGGCCCTGGGGCTGGCGGGCAGTAGCGGCTCCTTCGTGGCTTGCCGGGCTCTGGACCTTGGAAGCGGCCAGGTGGCAGGGAAGAGGGCGATGCCTGCATGTGTGTCGGAGGCCAGCCGGACAGGCCGGGAGGGGAGAAGCAGCGCCTTCTGAGCAGGAGCTGGTGCTCCGGCCACGCCCCTCTCGTGTGAGACAAGTCGGGGAAGGGTTTGGCAGTGAAGGGCTGCACAACATGGAAGGGGCTCCCATGATCCTGCCGCTGCAATGGCGCTCGGGAGGCTGGAGGGGCGAGCAGGTCCCGGGGGGCAGCTGAGAGAGGGCAAGAAGTGCTGGGATGTGGATGGGGGGCTCCAGACTACCATCCCCAGCAGCCGTAAAAAGCACTGTGGAAGAGTGGGGAAAGCTGGGAGTTGCAGTTCATCACCATTTGGGAAAAAAATCCATCCATCCATCCATCCATCTCCTTCCCTTCCCCTTCAATCTCTCCTTCCTTCCTTCCTTCCTTCCTTCCTTCCTTCCTTCCTTCCTTCCTTCCTTCCTTCCTTCCTTCTGAGCTGAGCTGGGACACCGATCTGATCCCCACGCCTTCTGGTTGCCCAGCCATGCTCCGCCCCCAGCTGCCCTAAAAAGCACTGTGGGAGAGTGGGGAATGCTGGGAGTTGCAGTTCATCACCATCTGAAAAAAATCCTTCCTTCCTTCCTTCCTTCCTTTCCTTCCTTCCTTCCTTCCTTCCTTCCTTCCTTTCTTCCTTCTCCAAAGTGGGAGGTGAAGGGGGCAGGTGGGTGGGAGGGGGTCAACCAGAAGGGAACCGAGTCTGATAAGGGTGAAACTTGAGTGAGGTTTCCCCCCTCACCCCTCTCTCTGTCTTCCTTTGTGCAGCGGCATCTCTGGCTGCTGCCTTCCCAGTCGCCAAGAAAGGGAAAAAAAGCCGTGAGCGAGTTCCCCTTTCTGCTGAAAGCTTTTTTTTTTAAATGACCGCTTGTTCAGAACTCCTCGGGGCTTGTTTGCACAAGCTTGTGGCAGATCAGTAAATAAAGGGGTGGGGGAGCCAAACCGTCCAAGGCGTTTGCACCCTGAACGTGTGGACGCTGCTTTCATGACTTGCCACCACCACCCCCTCTCTTCCCACCCTGCTCGGGCAACGTGCTGCTGCTGCTGCTGCTGCTGCTGCTGCTGGCTGAGCTGAGCTGGGACGCTGAGCCGATCCCCACGCCTTCTGGTTGCCCGGCTGTGCTCCACCCCCAGCAGCCCTAAAAAGCACTGTGGGAGAGTGGGGAATGCTGGGAGTTGCAGTTCATCACCATCTGGAAAAAATCATTCCTTCCTTCCTTCCTTCCTTCCTTCCATCCATCTCCTTCCCTTCCCCTTCAATCTCTCCTTCCTTTCTTCCTCCATTTCTCCTTCAATCTTCCTTCTCCATCTCCTTCCTTTCCCCTTCAACCTTCTTTCCTTCCTTCCTTCCTTCCTTCCTTCCTTCCTTCCTTCCTTCCTTCCTTCCTTCCATCTCCATCTCCATCTCCATCTCCATCCCTTCCCCTTCAATCTCTCTCTCTCCTTCCTCCCTTCCTCCCTTCCTTCCTTCCTTCCTTCCCCCTTCAATCTCCTTCCTTCTCCATCTCCTTCCTTTCCCCTTCAGTCTTCCTTCCTTCCTTCCATCTCCAACTCCATCTCTTCCCCTTCAATCTCCCTCTCCTTCCTTCCTTCCTTCCCCCTTCAATCTCCTGCCTTCTTCATCTCCTTCCTTTCCCCTTCAACCTTCCTTCCTTCCTTCCTTCCATCTCCATCTCCATCCCTCCCCCTTCAATCTCTCTCCTTCCTTTCTTCCTTCCTTCCTTCCCCCTTCAATCTCCTTCCTTCTCCCATCTCCTTCCTTTCCCCTTCAATCTTCCTTCCTTCCTTCCATCTCCATCTCCCTTTCCCTTCAATCTCTTTCTCCTTCCTTCCTTCCTTCCTTCCTTTCCCCTTCAATCTCCTTCCTTCTCTATCTCCTTCCTTTTTCCTTCAATCTTCCTTCCTTCCTTCCATCTCCATCCCTTCCCCTTTAATCTCTCTCCTTCCTTCCTTCCTTCCTTCCTTCCTTCCTTCCTTCCTTCCTTCCTTCCTTCCTTCCTTCCTTCCATCTCCATCACTTCCACTTCAATCTCTTTCTCCTTCCTTCCTTCCTTTCCCCTTCAATCTCCTTCCTTCTCCATCTCCTTCCTTTCCCCTTCAATCTTCCTTCCTTCCTTCCTTCCTTCCTTCCCCTTCCCTCCCTCCCAACATTTTTGAGCAAGGAAGAGTAAGCTTCTCCAGTGAGCACTGCTATATTGTTTTTGTAATTCATCACTATGCTTTAAAATTATGTTCAATTCGTAACAATGAAAATACACCCTGCATATCAGATATTTACATTGCGATTCCAAATAGTAGCAAAATTACAGTTATGAAGTAGCAACGAAAATAATTTTATAGTTGGGGGTCACCACAACATGTGGAACTGTATTAAGGAGTCGCGGCATTAGAAAGGTTGAGAACCACTGGCTTACAGACTAAATGTTTCCTGAGCATAAAGCTATCAGTTTATCAAAGAAAAAGCCATAGAGTTAAAAAAGAAGGATGAGATGGTATATGGTAAAAAGAAACCTGTGAAAAGAAGGGATTTTCATGGAACTGGTGAGCAAAGAACATCAGGAATGTATGAATATACATTTCCAGCAGAGCCATCCCAACTGCCCAGCTAATCAAGCAGCTACCGTCATTGGGAAGCAGAAATATAGGAAGATTTCTGGAGATCAATAATCACTTTAATGACAAAGGCCAATTCATACTAGCCAGGAAAAGACAATGGTAAATCACTTCTATATTTTTCCATAAAAGCCTCCACATGGATAGAAAATATAAAATTATTGGCAGCATAGTGCTGGATGATGGGTCAGTTAGGTAGAATGTACTCCACATGCTACTAAAGAAGAGGTGAGAATCTTTTAAATGGTGTTTAAGATTGAAGCTTTGGTGAGGTTTAGTTGCTAATGTTGCCATACAACAAAAGAACATTTGAAGTACACAAAACTACACTGAGAATACGGAACATAAGAAATATGAACTTAGAAAACACAGTGAAATAATTATAAATTGATATCACAGGCAATTGAGATGGACTGGAAACGAACACTTCAATCAGAAGATAGAGGGCATAAAAAATAAAGAAGAAAGAATATTGCTTTTATAGTTAGGAATATATAGCAAGACCAATACTTGGTTACAATGCAATCAATGACCAAATAATATTGATTAGGCTTTGTTGACAACCCTTTAGTATGATGATCATTCAGGTTTATACTTCAATCACAAATACAGAAGGAGGTTAATAAGTTTTATTATCAAGATCAGTTTGAAAATAACAGAACAACAAAATGTGCTGCTTTTGATTGGAGTCTGTAATATCAAAATTAGAAACACAAAAGAGGAAAATGTGGTTGTATGTACAGCTTGGGAAACTGAAGTCAAGCAGGAAACTGACATCAATTTCTTCAGGGCTAATACCGTTTTCAAACAACCAAAATCATACCTCTATACTTGGATATCACCACATGGAATATATATAGAAATCAAATTGACTATATTATTGCCAAAAGAAAGTGTAAAAATCGCAGTTATAACATAAAGGATATAGCCAGCTGTTGAATGAGGAAGAGATCATGAATTGGTCACATGCAAGTTGCAAATCAAGCTAAACAATAAAATGTATCAGTTTACATGATATAACAACAGTTCTTGAAATAGGGCGGCATAGAAATCTAAGTAATAAATAAATAATAAAACAACAACAACAACAACAACAACAACAATAATAATAATAATAATAATAATAAAGTTGGAAGGGACCTTGGAGGTCATCAAGTCCAACCCCCTGCTCAGGCAGGTAACCCTATACCAGCGGTTCTCAACCTATGGGTCGAATGACCCTTTCACAGGGGTCGCCTAAGACCATCGGAAAACACATATTTCTGATGGTCTTAGGAACCGAGACACTGCTCCACATCCGTCTCTGCATAGCCTCCGTCGCCATTTGCGGTGAGAATGACAGGCACTTTCGCTTCCCTTCTCTCTCTCTCTCTCTCTCTCTCTCTCTCTCTCTCTCTCTCTCTCTCTCTCTCTCTCTCTCTCTCTCTCTCTCTCTCTCTCTCTCTCTCTCAATCTCTCTCTCTCTCTCTCTCTCTCTCTCTCTCTCTCTCTCTCTCTCTCTCAGGTGAACTTACCTCCTGCAGGGCTTCTGATTCTCCCCACCCCCTTGGAGAAGCCCAGCCAGAGAAAAAGGAAAGAGAGAGAGAAGAGAGAGAGAGGAAAAAGAAAGAGAGGAAACAGAAAGAGAGAGGAAAGAGAGACAGGAAAGAGAGAGAGAAAGAGAGAGAGGAATGGCACTTCTCCAACCAGGCTGGGTGAAGCCGGCAGAGCGGCCTTCCTGCCCCCCCTCCCCGGCCAGCTGGATGGGGGGTTGGGGGTCACCACAACATATTATAGGGTCGCGGCATTAGGAAGGTTGAGAATCAGTGCCCTATACCATTTTATTTATTATTTATTTATTTGTTTAGGCTTATATGCCGCTCCTCTCCGAAGACTCGGAGCGTCGAACAACATATATATAACATAATAAAAACAATATAAACCCAAACAAGAAATATTTTAAAATAAAATAAAACCCCACTCACCCTCACTCATATTCATCAGTCAATCCACAATCATCCCCAGGCCTGCTGGCAAAGATACGTTTTGAGATTTTTTCGGAAGGCCAGGAGAGTGGGAGAAACGCGGACTTCAGGAGGCAGTTGGTTCCAGAGGGCGAGCACCGTAACAGAGAAAGCCCTCCCCTTAGGGCCCGCCAGATGACATTGTTTCACTGACAGGACCCGGAGGAGGCCAACCCTGTGCGCTCTCACCGGTCGTAGGGAAGTATGTGGCAGAAGACGGTCACGTAAGTATCCTGGTCCCATGCCATAAAGGGCTTTATAGGTAATAACCAACACTTTGAATTGCGCTCAGAGACCAATAGGCAACCAATGCAGCATGCGGAGAGTTGGCGAAACGTGGGCACGACGTGGAAGGCCCACAATTGCTCGCGCAGCTGCATTTTGCACTAATCGTAGTCTCCGAACACTCTTCAAGGGTAGCCCCATGTAGAGAGCATTGCAGTAGTCGATCCTCGAGGTGACAAGGGCATGTGTGACTGTGAGGAGAGACTCCCGATCCAAATAAGGGCGCAACTGGTGCACCAGGTGAACCTGGGCAAATGCCCCCCTTGCCACAGCCGACAAATGATGATCCAATGTCAGCTGTGGATCGAGGAGGACTCCCAAATTGCAGACCTTCTCCAAGGGATTTATAGATTCACCCCCCAGAGTAATGGAAGGACAGATTGAAGTGTCCTTGGGAGGCATCACCCACAGCCACTCTGTCTTGTCGGGATTGAGCCTTAATCTGTTAATGGCCATCCAGTTTCTTCTTAAAAACTTCCAGTATTGGAGCATTCACCACTTCTGGAGGCAGGTCGTTCCACTGGTTAATTGTTCTAACTGTTAATTGTTCTAACTGTTAATTGTTCTAACTCCTTAGTTCTAGGTTGCTTCTCTCCTTGATTACTTTCCATCCGTTGCTTCTTGTCCTGCCTTCAGGCACTTTGGAAAACAGTCTGACTCCCTCTTCCCTGTGGCAGCCCCTGAGATATTGGAACACTGCTATCATGTCCCCCCTCGTCCTTCTCTTCATTAAGCTAAACATACCCAATTCCATCAACCTTTTCTTATATGTTTTAACCTCTAGTCCCCTAATCATCTTTGTTGCTCTTCTCTGTACTGTTTCTAGAGTCTCAACATCTTTTTTACATCGTGGTGACCAAAACTGGATGCAGTATTCCAAGTGTGGCCTTACCAAGGCATTGTAAAGTGGTATTAATACTTCATGTGATCTTGATTCTATCCCTCTGTTAATGCAGCCTAGCACTGTGTTGGCTTTTTGGGCAGCTGCAGCATACTGCTGACTCATATTTAAGTGATTGTCCACTAGGACTCCTAGATCCCTCTCACAGTTACTACTATTGAGCAAGGTACCCCCTATACTATACCTGTACATTTGGTTTTTCTTGCCTAAATGTAGAACCTTTCTTTTTTCACCATTGAATTTCATTTTGTTAAATAGCTCCCAGTGTTCTAGTCTGTCCAGATCCTCCTGTATCCTAAGCCTGTCTTCTGAAGTGTTGGCTATTCCTGCCAGCTTGGTGTTGTCTGCAAATTTGATGAGTTCCCCATCTATCCCTTCGTCCAAATCATTGATGAAGATGTTGAAGGGCACTGGGCCCAGAACAGAGCTCTGGGGCACTCCACTACACACTTCCCTCCATGTAGATGTGGTTCCATTGAGGATCACATGCTGAATACGACCAGTCAGCCAGCTACGAATCCATCTGGTGGTTATGCTGTCTAACCCGCATTTTGATATCTTATCAAGTAGTAGGTTGTGATCTACTTTGTCAAATGCTTTACTGAAGTCCAAGTGAATTATATCCACAGCATTCTTTGGTCCACTAATTTTGTCACTTGGTCAAAGAATGCAATAAGGCTTGTCTGGCATGATCTGTTTTTGACAAACCCGTGTTGGCTTTTAGTAATGACTTTGTTTGCTTCTAGGTGTTCACTGATTCATTGTTTGATTATCTTTTCCAGAATCTTCCCAGGTATTGAGGTCAGGCTGATAGTTCTGTAATTTCCTGAATCCATTTTTTCCCCTTTTTTGAAGATGGGAACTACATCAGTTCTTTTCCATTCCTCTGGTAGTTCCCTAGTGCTCCAGCATCTTTGAAAATATAGTTCAGTGGTTCTGAGATCACATCTGCCAGTTCCTTGAGAACCTTGGGATGTAATCCATCTGGTCCTGATGATTTGAACTTGTCTAGGCTGGACAGGTGCTCACTTACCATTTTCTTGCCTATCTTAACTTGTGTTTCTATTCTGTTTTTATGGCACTATTTTTGATAGGTTGGTCTGCTTTTTCCCTTTGTGTAAAGACAGATGTGAAAAATGAATTAAATAGTTCTACTTTCTCCCTGTTGCTTGTCACCTTCTTGCCACTTCTACCCACTAATGGAACAATCATTCCCTTCACTTTTTTTCTTGCTTTTTACATGTTGAAAGAAGCTTTTTTTGTTATTTTTTTACTTTGGTCACATCACAAGCCTTAGTTCATTTTGAGCCTTGGCTTTTCTCACTTCATCTTTGCAGGCTCAGGCTATTTGCTGATATTCTGACTTAGTTATGTGTCCCTCTTTCCACTTTCTATACTTGTCCTTTTTATCTTTCAATTTATCAGAGAGTTCTTTGTGCAGCCATGCTGGTTTCTTTTGAGAGCTGTTATTTTTCCTCTTTGTTGGTATTGTGCTAGATTGGGTTTTTATTATCTCACTTTTCAAAATTTCCCAAGCATCTTGAGTTGTTTTCCCCTGGAGGATTCTCATCCATGGAATCCTTCCCAAACCCTCTCTAAGTTTATTGAAAATGATGATACATACTGTATACCAATCATTTTCAAGAAAAACATCAGGAATCACTTTGAAATCTGTACTTCATTGATTGAGAATCAGAGGAATTGTTAAATAAATTTAAAGAAGTTAAGCCTTAATATGAAAAGACACTGCCAAAGATGAAAAAAGAGAAAAAAAACACCAACCTGGAAGTTAGAACAACTGTGGAAATTACAAAGGAGACAAAGACAAAAAAATACAAACCATATCAAAAAGGAATTTAATAAATAGTTTCAGACAGCTGTTAGAAGAGACAAGAAGCATTTTGTCAGAGACCCTCAATTTGCTTTTAAACCTTCCCTTTTCCCTTCTCTTGCTTTTGCCTATGTACTTTCGGGGCTTGCCGTACTATTGGGAGATGGTGTTTGCAGGGGGGGGATATTATCTGCTTTGTTCTACTCTGTGCGAGAAGCCCTCTCTCTGGTCGAGAGGAATGTGACCTGGAAACATCTGCCTTATCTCCAGACAATGAAGCCTGGGACCGTTGGGAAATGAAACCCAGAGAGACCTTGAGAAGCTTGCTAAATCTCCAGCTTCTCATAACATGGTGGCACCTGTGGGTTGGCTGGATTTCAGCTGGATGGTTGGACACTGGGGGGAGGAGTTGTGAATTGCCTTTTTTGATGTATTCCTTTACGTTTCAAATCTCAGACCTTGCTTTGCTCTCTTGCCACCACTAACTTTCAATAAAAAGTTCCTTTTGAGATAATGCCTGTTTCAAGAGTTCTGCTTTCTTTGGAGATCTAGTTGAGGCAGGTCCTTACACATTTGTAAAAATATTGAAGAGGGAAAAAGATATATAAAACTAAGGTAAATATTCCAAAAGATCACTGAATTCAGTAAGATGTTACAATTGTTATGCTAAAGATGCCAATGGATAGATAATAACTGATTAAGGAGCTAAAACTAAGATGGAAGCAGTTTGCTGAAATTTCAAAATTCAAGATATTTTATAATATATTCTCTTCTTACCATAACTTATAGAATTAGTACTCCAGTCACTGCAAGTCAGAAGAATAGAGCCTGTTCACTGAAATATGGCAAGCAATAGAAGAAGAATCAATAAAGATTGTCACAAATGAAGGCAAATATATGTGTCCCAGGATAATGTTGCAGGATCCAATTTGAATCATTCACTAGGACCAGAGGTTTACTCTTCCAAGCTTCCCTGAGTTCCTCAGGGAACTCCTCTCTACCAGAATGTGAGCTTTGGACTATTTTATGCATCACATTTATGTGGTGCCTGGTTAGGTGTGGTTTCCTATTGGAATAATCAACCAATAGGAAGCCACACTCAACCAGGCACCACATAAATACGATGCATAGAATAGCCCAAAGCACACATTCTGATAAGTAGGATTTCCCTGATAATGGGGCCAAGTGTGAATCTGAAAGCTTGGAAGACTAAATCTCTGGTCCTGGTGAATGATCCAGATTGGATCTTGCAATAAAGTTTCTAACTAAGATATTCCAGCAAATGACACAGTGCCCAACTGATCTATCCATATTAAAAAAAGATGTGCAAACCACCATATAATATCTTTCACTTGCTAGTAAAATAAAGATTAGGGTCATCCAATGTAGATTAGAAAAAAAAGATACCTGATATCAAGCTGGTTTTAGGAAAGGCTGAGGAATGCAAGACATTGCTGATGCAAGCAAAGAATACCAAAATGAAGTCACTATGTGCTTCATCAGATATAGAAAGACCTTTCATTGTATCAATGACATCAAGCTGGGTATGTGCTCAGAAAAATAGGAATCCCGCAACAACTCACTGTAGTCTTGCAATGAGTATACAGGAATCCACAATACAGATGGAACATGGCAAAATAGACTGGTTCCAGATTGGCAAAGATTTGACAAGGCTGTATACTCTATCTTTATTTATTCGACCATTATGCTATATATATTAATGAAAGCTGGAGATCAATAACCTGTACACTCACTCTTTGTTTAATGAATACCATAGTTAGTGACCATTGCAAAATATGATGGTAATAAAACATTCATTTTCTGACCAATGTGCATATTTATGACCAGATTCTTGAGCCTGACAACAGCCCACACTTTTGTGAAAGTAATACCAGTGTAATTGTATGAGATAATTTTTATCTGAATGAAAAAATAGCAACCAGTAATCTTTGCAGCGTATCTCTTTGTGTCTCTTGCAGTCATGTGTTTAATTAGCAATCATTTCATTTGAATGTCATTGATCATTGGAATGGAACTTGGTCATTAAGTGAGGTATGTGTGTACTATGCTGTTGATGCTACCATGATAGCTGAAAATGATCTGCAAACTTCAGTAATAAACTTTAAGCAATACAGTGAAAAGTGGGACTAAAATTAAATATAAATAAGATAAAACTAATGACAACTATAACACCAGCCTGGCAAGAACTGGCAATGAAGATATTGAAGTGGTAGATAGTTTCTGCCTTTTAGGATCAACCAAACAGTAGCAAACAGTCAAGAAATACACTACAAACTAGAACTTGTAAGCAGCCATGAATGCCTTGGAAATATATTCAAATGTGGTGATGTGTCTATATTTACAAATATCAGAGCTGTGCAAGCCACTGTATTCCCTGTGATACTCTAGGAGAAAAAAGTCAAACTTTCAAGAAAGAGGATAGGAAGATTATTGACACTGAATTGTTGCATTGGACAACACTGTGAATATCATGGACAGCCAAGAAAACAAACTAGTGGATCATTAAACAAATCAGCATATAATTCTAACTGGAGACAAAAATTACCAGGCTTGAAAATTTTATGGAAAACCTAGCTCACTGGAAAGGCTGCAAAAGCTGGAACAAAAGAAAAGACGACAACCAGCAGTAACAATTACTGTACCATTGGAAGATCTGAAAGGCTAGGGGACAGATTGTTATGGAAAAAATCTATCTATGTGGCTGCCAGAAATTGAAAATGATTTGATGGCACATAATCAATCTATTGATTTTGGACTGTGTTTCTGAAAAGTCTTTAGTCTTCAAATCCTGTTTTTAGTGCTAAAGAAACCGAGGAAAATATACTTCACCAAGTATACTTCACTATTCCTTTAGAAATCCCAGCATTTTCTTTTAGTTCCATGCTACTCGGTTGCCTTCCTTTCTTTCTGCTAGAGCCACTACTTAACCATATTTTTTTTGCAGGTATTTCCCAATAGCTGCTGTTCAATGGCATCTTGTTTTAAACTTCTACTTAGACATTTTCAACATTATCTCTAAATAAAATAAGTATGAATAAATACAACTTTCCTATTTCTATCATTCTTTGAAATCTGTAATATTATCAATCACACACCATCCCAGAAAGTAGAATATTATTGTGAAAGCACTATCTAACCTGAAAATAATCAGTCAGTATATGCACTCCTAACAGTATTATTGTATTACTGTAATTGTGGGAACAATTTCCTTTGTTCAGATATAACTTGTGGCTACAATGCAGATTTATGGAGAACTGAAAAATCAGAACTTGAAAGGAATAAATGAAAATATAAACATGCTGGTGAGAGATAATTTCCACAATCTATAGATTGTATGAAAAAAAGGCAACAAATCTGTTGGTTTTTTTGGTAGAAAAATGGTGTATGAACAAGGAAGCAAGCCTCAAGTCTTTTGATGTAGTTGGCAAGACAGAAATAAGGAACAAATAATGTCATTAGATACAAATCGTTTGGAACACTTAGTCATAAAATTAGTGTGTTTCAGTGAAGCACAATGGATATTTCACAGTTAAAAATTAACTCAGAATTAAAAAAGGGGGAAGTTTACTGCCTACAGCTATGCTAATATTGTAATTGTAATGACATTCAGAGTGTTATACACTTTCTAGGCTGCCACAAATATTTGGCATCCATTTCTTTACTCAGCTTTCCCTGGAAGGATCTTGAGTACATTTTCATTTTAATGTGTTCCCAAGCCAAGCATATCTGGCAAAGTTGCCATGCAGAAAAAATGAATGAGATCTCATCCAGAGGATAGTGTCATCTATAGAATGAAAACCATTCTCATGATTGAAAAACTAATTGTTGTAAACTGCATGTTGTAAATAAGGCAGGGCTATAAATAAAAGTAAATATATTTATCCTATCTCTTCAGCACTAAAAATAAAATTGGTTCAATAAGTAATCTCAGTACAATTGTCTCCCATTATCTTACATTTATGCTGCTGGAATATTTTAGTCCTGTTTGATAGGTTTGTTTCTTTCCCACTGGATTCTTTCCTCTTTTAACATTCTCAGCAGCAACCCTGAGTGATGAACCTATGAACACAAACAAACAAACAAATAAATGCTTGTTTCTTCTGAAACAAACCACATTAGAGAATAGATCAAATAGCTGGTATATTATGATATTCAGACAAAGAGAAAATATGGAAAAGAATCCTTTTTTTAATCAAAAGAGTGTAAAATATTAGGTTATTTCATTTTTCTCCCAAACCATTCCAGTAACTGAGAATAACTGCAAATGATCAAACAAGTGTTTGCTAATGCATTATAGACTGCCATAAAAAATATGCTAGCTTTCTTCATGTATGTTTACCCACTCTGCATACAAAGTATACTAGGAATGATAGGTAATGCAGCCAATATTTCTACTTTCTGGAAACATCTGTGTACAATGAATGATAAATTAGAATCTTATTTCCTAAAGACACTGGGTAATATAGATAATGCCATTACATTAAACCAACAAAAGGGAAACAGCTGCTTATTGCATTCAGCACATAAAGCTACATTAAAGAAGTCAATGGGACAGATTGTAGAAGGCTGGCACAATAGTTGTATTCATAAATAAAAAGTTCCCCCATCTTCTTTTTATTCTCCTCCTCTTTCCTCTTTTGTTCATAAGTTTCAAGAAGAGGTGAGATATAGCAATAGGAAAATTCTTGATCTTATCAGATTGTTCTCAACCTTTGCTGAAATTTCAAAGCAGTCAGCTATTAAAAAGTAGGGTGTTTTTTTTCAGGATAGAGAATGCCATATTTATATTTTAAAACTAACATTTTCTTATCCTATTTTTTGTATTGGCTATTAATATATATATATTAAAAATCTATATTTTTATTAAAAAATCTAAAAACTATAATATAGTTTCCAATGTACATAAACAAAATAGCCTAGTAAATATGAGTTTTATTATACATTCTTGCCAATCATTTTTCTACTAAGCATAATGTAATTCCTTTCTTCTGCCATCTTATTTTCTCAAAAAGTGTATTTAATTTTGTTATTTATATTTATTATTTATTTAATATTTACGTATTATGCATTTACATACACACACATGTATTTTACTAATTATTCAAAATGTAGAAAAGCATTTTGTTTGATGGAGGTGGACATTGTTTGATTTTGTCACTTTCATGGATTTAAAAAAGTCAGTCATTATGGCTATTGTATGGGACATTCAGTTTTATTGACAGATAGTCCTATGATCAAAATTGAGCCCCAAATTTATGCTGCAAAGTGAGACAGTTGTTAAGTGAATTTTGTCACATTTTACAATCTTTCTTGCCAAAGTTGTTAAATGAATCACTGCAGTTGTTAACTTAATAACACAGTTGGTAAGTGAATTTGCCTCCCCCATTCACTTTGCTTGTCAGAAGGTCACAAATTTGGAGTTGGATCTTGCCAAAACCTCTCCTTAATTGATGGGACCAGAATATTTCCTGCCTGCTGAATCTGATAGGATGAAAAACATCTGGAGAGAACTAGCCCCTCAAATATCTCAGTCCCATGCCACAAAGAGTTTTATAGAGCACAAGCAGCACCTTGATTTGCATCTACCAGCTAACTTGCTGATTCATTCATTCATTTGTTTACAGAACTTTATAGCAACTGTTGTGTATTGAGTTCATTGAGGCATAGACCAGACAGATGTAATACAGCTATTCTTTATTGTTGGAAAACACAGAAGTGGCTCTGACAACCACTATTTATACAGTGCCGCCACTAGATAGTGACCAATCATTTTAAAGAACAATTTCCCGCTTAAATTGCAGGCTAGCAGTTTGCTCCGTGACAGCTGGAGACTCTTTTCAAACATACACAACTATTAATGACTAACACAATACATTACACCCCTTCTCCCTGGATAAGTCAACACATTGCAACTTATGAACATAATTACTCAAATATGCAGGCAGGCTTCGTGTCCATTAAGAGCACCCCACTGTTGTTTGAGGTCCCCGATCTACCAGCGTCCTTGTTGGGCCGGATAGACCAGGGTCCCTTGGCCCGATTGCTTCAGGAAGACTGGTACCTCGTTGATCATTCTGGCTGGGTAGACCGGTGCTGCCATGTCCATTATTGCTGGGTAGACCGGTGCCACTGTCTTCGTTTGCAATACTGCCTGATGGACTCGGGACAGGATTCGCTGGCTACCCCAGTTCTGCAGGCATAGTCTCAAAAGTTTTGGGTGGCTCAGGTGTGGCTCGGTCACCAGGCAACCCACTAATCTCTTCTCTGTCAGAGGCCAGGCTCTGGCTAGCCTGACGCTGCTGCAATTGGTCTATGTGGCATTGAACCACATGACCATCGTCCAGAGCCACTTCATAAGACAGTGGCCCTGATATCTTTGAAACCACAGCTGCCACCCAAAGTGCCCCCAGTCCGTAGTTTCTCACTTATACTTTCTCACCAAGCTGCAAACTTCTTGGGAGCTTGGGTTGCGATGTTTCTGCAGCAGCCCTGTCAGGGTGAAGACGGTCCAGTTTGGTGGTCAACCGACATCCCCATCTCAGTTCTCCTGGACTGCAGTCCATAGTGGTGCAAGGAGTAGTATGTTGGCATAGTAGAAAATCCACTAAGCAATGATGCCAGTCACCTGCATTAATTCCTTCAGTGCTTCTTTGGACATTCTGACCATTTGTTCTGCTTGACCATTTGAAGCAGGATGAAAGGGGTAGCATGTCGGATCATGTTGGTCCTCAGGAAAGACTGGAACTCAGCTGCTGTGAATTGTGCCCCATTATCAGACATCATCATATCTGGCAGGCCGTGTGTGGCAAAGATTCTGCGCAATTCCTGAATGGTCCTGGCAGTAGTCATAGATGGGACAGGTGCTACTTCTAACCATTTAGAATAGCTGTCCACAACGATGAGGAACACCTGTCCTTGGAAGGGTCCTGCAAAGTCTATGTGCACACGAGACCAAGGAGTTTGTGTGGTTTCCCAGCAATTCACTGGTGCTTGAGGCATTTCAGGTCAGATTTCCTGACAGACCTGGCAGCTCCTTATTTGAGCCTCTATGTCCTTATCCAGGCCAGGCCACCACAAGTAACTCCTAGGAAGTGCCTTCATCCTATGCAGAGATTCTAAAACTCTGACTCTTAATGTGTGTAGGACTATCACCCTGCTTCCCCACAGCATACACCCTTTATGAACTGACAGCTCATCTTTTTTGCTAGTGAAACTATGAAATTCTGGACCTCGTCTGCTACCAGGCCACCCCCTCAACACCAGTTCATGACTGAGTGTTCTGTCAGTGGCAGTTTCAGCAGCCACATCTCCAGCATGAAGGGGAGTCTCAGGAAGATCCTGCATTGCCAGAATGGAAGCTGCAGGTGCTGGGTCAGGGTCTGTGTGAGGCAAAGGCAATCAGCTGAGTGCATCAGCATGGCCCATTTCCTTGCCTAGTTTATGGACTAGCCTGTAAGAAAGGCAGCATTGAATATTGACCATCACAGCATCCTAAGAGAAAGGACCTGTGGGGTCTCCTTGTCTGCTGTGAAGAGTCTTAAGACAAGCTTATGATCTGTGAAAACGATGAAGGAGCGCCCATATAGGAAGTCATGGAATTTTTTAATTCCAGCTACAATGGCTAAAGCCTTTGTGTTTATCTGCATGTAGTTCCTCTCTGCAGGGGATAACGTTCTGGAATAGTAAGCGATGGGTGCTTGGCACCCATCTGCCATTAGATGGCTTAAAACTGCTCCTATGCCATACGGTGAAGCATCACATGCTAAACTGACAGGCAATTTCTCATTGAAGTGAGCTAGTATTGAGCTTGATGATAGCAGTGATTTGACTGCTTTAAAAACTTTTTTGTGGGTGTTTGTTCACTCCCACAATGCCTTTTTATCCAGAAGCCAATGAAGCGGTTCTACCAATGCTGCCTTGTGTGGCAGGAATGAATGGAGAAATTAAGTAACCCTAAAAATGCCTGCAGCTCCCCTTTTGACTTAGGTCTGGGAGTCTGTTGTATAACTTTAAGCTTAGAGTCAGAGGGGTGGATTCCAGCAGCATCTATCCTGAATCCCAGGAACTCAGTAGAGTTTACATCAATTTGACACTTGTCTCTTTTTAACTTCAATCCCGTTTCATGGAACTGTTGAAGAACTGCTCTGAGACATTCTGCTAAGACTTCTGCGGATTCCCCAACAATCAGAACATCATCAAAATGAGGGCACACACCTGGAATATTCTTAAGTGTACATTCCATTACACTGTGGAACAACCCTGGAGCAACACTTACCCCAAACTGCAGGCAACGAACCCTGAATGCACCTCTATGTGTGAATATTGTCTGAGCCTCTGCAGTGGCATCATCCACAGGCAGTTGTTGATATGCCTGTGCGAGGTCTAGTTTAACAAATACACGACCTCCCTGCAGTGATGCCAGGATGTGGCTTATCACTGGAACTGGATAAGCATGTTGCTGCAAAGCTTTGTTAATTGTGCATTTGTAATCAGCACGAATACGGATGTCCCCATTGGGCTTCACTATGGGGGTTTCCCACATGCTGCTATCTACAGGTTGAAGCACTCCCTGCTGTACTAACTTGTCTAGCTCTGCATCTATTTTAGGCATTAGAGCAAAAGGCACTATGCAAGGTTTGATCCTGATAGGAGTTACTGTTGGATCGAGGTTAAGGGAGATTGGTACTCCCTTGTATTGACCTAAATTATGGCTGAATACATCAGCAAATTCCTGGCACACAGTTGCTAGGTCAGCTGTTTGTGTGCAGTTGATGCCAGTAACCTGGATGCCCAGGGCATCAAACCAGTCCAGACCAATCAAACTGGTGTACTGGCCTTCAACGACCATGATGTTGAGGGGACCCATGAACTCTTTGAAGCTGATTCTTACTGTGGCTTTGCTTTTCACCACTACGTGGCAATTTTGAAAGTCTGTCAGAACAAGGCTTGATTGTTTGAGTTGAACTCATTTCCTGCCTTGTCTGCAGATGTATCTAAACATTTTTGAGAGATTATGGACAGGGCTGACCCGGTGTCTAGTTCCATAGAACAAGGGACCCCTTGAAGCCTGACTTTAAGTCTCAGCTTCTCTTTGAGAGGGCGTTGGGCTCCTGTCCTTAATATGTTTCTCCTTCTGGAGAAGTAACCGACCCTGTTCTGTCCTAGGGCCCATTTACCTCTCCTTCAGATGTCTTCGGGCAGAACTTCTCTCTGGCATCCTTTACAGATTCTGATGATGTGCCCTTGCTTGCCACAAGCACGACACACTGCAGTGTGGAATTTGCACTCAGACCTCTTGTGCTGTTCATCACAACTGGCACAGCTAGGGAATAGAACTGCCTTGTCAATGGGATGTTGCCGTCTGATGGGTTGCTTCTGTAACCGGTCGATCTCATCACCCTTGTCTGGGTCCTCCAGTATTCTGTAGTTTTGTGGTGCACAGCTGTCTGGCTGAGGGGAGTTTTCTGAGGTCATAAAGCCTTCATTGCTCAATCGGCAGCTTCATCTGCCATGACCTCCTTTAATGCATCCTGGAATGTCAGCATTTCTTTTGTGAAAAACCTCTGCTGCAAATCTCAGTTCCTCAGGCCACACCCGAGTCTGTCTCTGAGTTGATCCTCTAAATCAGGAAACTTGCAGAGTCTTGATGCTTGTCTTAGTGCAGCCACACATTCAACTGCTGACTCCCCTGCCAGTTGCTCTCTTTGCTCAAATGTGTGCCACCAAGCAATAACGGACAGACTGGGTTCAAAACGTTCCTTTAGCCTCCTCTTCAGATCAGTGATTGATTCTAAGCTGGCTGGGGCAATCAGGTTCTCCACGATGTCAAAGGTTTCCTGCCCGCATACGCAGAACAGGGTTGCTTCCTTCAGCCCATCATCTCTCACCTGGTTGGCCTGCAGGTAGTTCTCCACCCTGGAGACATAGGAGTTCCATTGTTCAGGGTGAGAAACATCAAATTCGTTCAGCTTGCCCACTTTGGCCATAACTGTTGCTCACGAGGTCTTGGTCAATGTCTTCTGCTGCTAGGAGCTGCTAAGTAAATCCTGGGGATGGATCCCTCAGGAAGACTGTGTGTCCAGTGTAACTTTACTGGCAGGCAGGGTGGGGACATGGTCCCTACCAGGGCTCTGGTGCCTGGTCTTACATCCTAATGACTTCTGGATAAGTGCTTCAGCTCTCTCTCTCCTTAGCAGCATCCCACCTTCATTGCCACTATTGTGTATTGAGTTCATTGAGGCATGTACCAGATCAATGTAATACAACTATTCTTTATTGCTGGAAAACACAGAAATGACTCCGACAACCATTTGACATCTATTTATACAGTGCCGCCACTAGGCGGTGACCAATTATTTTAAAGAACAATTTCCCGCTTAAATTGCAGGCTTGCAGTTTACTCTGCGACAGTTGGAGACTCTTTTCAAACATACACAACAACAGATCATAACAACTATTAATGACTAACCCAATACATTACAGCAACCATATCATTTTATAATTCTAGGTGGCACACAATCATCAATTAAAACAGATTTTAAAAATACTCTTCTTCTAAGGCACCAGACCAAACAGCCTCCCAGCTCAACAACCATTATAACCCAACACCTGGGGGAAGATCCTGGTCTTCACCATCTTCAACAAGGTTAGAAAGGTAGGAATTATTCAGATGCTAGGTGGGAAGTATTCCAAAGAGTTGGGTTAGTCACCAAGAAGGTGTGCCTATGAGAACCCATCAATGACAACAAGTGAGACAAGCTAGAGCATGTCTACACTAAACTAGTAAGATGGCAAATACACTCAGGAAAAAAGCAAACTCACAAATAACCTACCTTTATGACATGTATGTATTAAAGAAAATAACTAGCACCTTGAATTTCATCCAGAAAGCAACTGGAGTCAGTGCAGGTCCTACAACAGTAGTGGAATTTGGGTGAACAATAGGACATACGATACTGAAAATTCCAAGTTATGTATACTTGCGTTAAAATGAGAATCAACTTTGCTCTATCATCTCTTTTATAGCTCAGTATCTGAGGAAAGTCAATAATGTAATAGGTGAAATGGTCCATTATTATTGACCTTATGCCATAGAACTATTTCCAAAGCTGATTCTTCATGGGATCTTTCAAACAGAATCCATCCAGCTGCTATCCTATTCATTATAAATAAACCTACTTCCAAATCATTCACTGGAAAGAAGTTCACTGGAAAAGGAGTTCTAAGGAATGACTTTTTAGTCTTCCAGAGATCCAGTAAGAAAACATCTGACCTCTTGTTAGGAACAATCAAAAAAATCCTTACTACTTGCTTTAAAAAAAATAGCTACAGTATATAGATAGACACCATCACATAGGTTCAAGAATAACCAACATTCAGATTGTATCACTAAAGGTAGGCTTCTTGACTCAGAGCTAGCAGTTTATCCTCTCTCACACACAAATTGAGCACTTTCCTTTAAGATGAAGTACATTTGAAAAGCACAATACCTACTTAAACAATCCCCCCCCCTTGTGACATGCTTGTTGGAACAGCTGTCTATTCAAAAATTAATGTCACTCTTTTTCTGGCTGCTTGATCCCTCTTTCTGGTCTAGGTCACAAATCTCTACTTTCAGCTATTCAACCAGTTGATACACTAGGGAATTTCTTAGCAGGTAAAATTTCCCAATTTGTCTCTCTACACACTGGCTATGCTGCTGCCCATCTATACCCAATTCTATTGTATCCTCAGATTGCTTCTCTTCTGTTTTCTAGCTACAGGGACTAGAAACCACTGTAGACAAAGAGCTGCAGGGAGAAAAGTGGTTCTTTCTCTTTTTTACTTACAAATGGTCTTTCTCCTGAAACTTAATGGTCTTTCTAAGTTAACCTCTTCTTTTTTTCTTCTTCTCCAAGCCATTACCTTTACAATAAATATCTTCCATTCCTCACCTTTCTCAACACATATGTGTTTCTGTATCTTTCTCCATCTGTGTCCCCCAATGTATTTACAGCTTCACATCATTTTTATATTTCCTGAATTTCAATCCTTGCTTTTCTATTATTTTAGAATCTTCCTTCCAGAGTTTCCTAAATCCAATTCCTTTCCTGAGTCCATGCTAGCTTTCAGAAACCATGTTATCATTCCTTTAATTTATACTTCTAATTTCCTTTGGTTTTCACCTCTTTCAGAAACAGCCTTGTGCAACAGATTCATAAAATTCAGGCTAATTTCTTTCTTTCTCCTATCAGTTATTACCAGTTTGCCCCATAATTACTTATTTCCAATCTGACTGCAACTCAGTTGTACTGGTATAAAAGCAGTCAGACCTATCAGCAGTGATGGCCTTCTGACAATTGTCTATCAGGGTGCAAATATTAAAGATGGAGATACTTAGTGAGTACATAAATTTATGCATACTTTTTAAGAAATCCAAAAGTTATTTAAATTCAAATGATTACACATATTATATGGTTGAGTTATTCTGCACTTTGAAGGCAAAGGGGTTTTTCAGAACATATATGGGCCCCACGTTGGTGCTGTCAGCAGTTCCCTAACTATAGATTTTCATCTCCTATAATATTGGAGAGCTGCATGCTACTTAAAGAAGTCCCCCAAAGTAGTTATGTGAATGCCTTTATAAGCCAAAAGAAAGTTTATACTCTTGCCACTTATTTATTTGTTTATTCCTTTAACATACATACTGCCCCATTTCCAAAAGTCCTGGGAGTCCTGCAAAACATTATTATAATAGAATTACACAGGGTTTTTTTTGTCATAGAATGCCCAGAACGAAGTTCCGGCACCTTTTTTGGATAGAACCTTGTAGGGTAGGCAAGGTGGGTTGTATGACATGTGTGAGTTATGGCACTTTTTTTTTTTTTTTACAAAAAAGCACTGGAATTACAAACAAAAACAATAAGAATAATTTTGATACACATAAAATCAATCATCCATATATACCATCATTTAGAAAATGGTATTTCTCAACAACCACTTGTCATAGTTCTTTAAAAATATAATAAAGTGATCTGGATATCCAGGGATAAACTGTTCCAAAGGATAATAATTGTATGTATATAATCTGACTTCAAAGGAACACAGAAAAGTATTCATATTGACCAATTATAATGCTGTTCTATTAGAAAATAGATTCTGTCATATCTTAATTAAAATCACCTCTGTCCATATGTCATGGATAAAACTGAGTCATTAGAGATTCATTCTTTTTATAATCTTGGTGCAGGTATTATAGTATAAATAATTATTGCAATTTGTTTTGAATTTTTTTTTTAGGTTTTCAGGTTTCTCCCATTGGATCAGGAGGACTCAATTACAGATAATATAGATGTGATTCCGTAATGTCCCAACATCTTTATTAATTAATTTTGGAATGTGTACTATACAGGGGTCTGCCTTGAAAACCATGTGGAATATTAAGCTTGTTCATAATACTGGTAACCATGTATTAATGGGGAAATCCCAATGTCATACAGGGCCAGTACTGAAAGAGCTGCATTAGCTACCAGTTTGTTTCCAGAGGCCTCCAACATGTTTGCAATAATTTATAAATCCTACATAGCAGATATCCAAATTGATCCCAAGTTAACTCTAAGCAGAACCTCTCCACATCGATAGAGAAATTGTGCTGAATCCTTGCCTTTCATGAGAAGGTAGATGAGAACTTGAAAGTGAATGTTATCTGCCAGTGCACCCCTCTTGTAGAATCAGCTTCCTGCAGAAAGAAATAAGAACATCCTTGAATAGCAAAAAGTTGGTTATTAATACAGGCATTTTGGATTTAAAACCAAGGATGCAAATGGTATTACTAATGTTTTTGTCATTGTGATTTTGTGACACTGTTTTAGTATTAAATGTTACTATTCTTCAATGTAATATTAAATGCAATATATTGATTGTATATTGTATAATTTATTCTATATATAGAATAAGAGAACTAGTATGAGTTGCAGGGGTTAAGGTGCTGGATAAGAAATGGCAAACTCTAGCCTTACTTTAGTACAGAGCCAAATGAGTGACTTTGAGCCAGTCACTCACACATTTTATTATATTTATTTTATTTTTTATGTTTCCAGCCTTATTGCTTAATATCTCAAGGCATCTAACATAATTACTATTCCTTTCTCCTGTTTTCCACACAATCATAACCATGGAAAATCAGTTGAACTAAGAGAGAGACTGGCTCCAAATTACTCAGCTGGCTTTCATGCCTAAAGTGAGATTAGAGCTCACAATGTCCTGATTTCCAGCCTGATGCTTTAAAACACAGGTGTCAAACTTGATCGCATCATGTGACATATCATGATGTATCGTGACCATTTTTGCCTTTGCGGAGCCAGTGTAGGTGTGGCCTGCACATGATGCATCTGGCCCGAGGGCCGCCAGATTGACACCCCCTGCTTTAACACTACCCCAAACAGGCTAATCAGCATTATGTTCTGCCAGCTAATAAACAAAGGTCTCTCATTACATCATGAACTGTTAGCTTTACTTAAGAATGAGGGGAATAACAAGTGGAGGCTTCAATCATGCAAGACAAAAGCTAAAAAAATAATACAACTTTTGTTAATGACATAACATTTGCTTTTGAATGAAGTAGCATATAAGTGCTCATTATAAATAAATAAGTGAATAAATTATTCGTGTTTCTTAAACTTTATGATAGAAGCAAGTTATTTGTATAATATACTTTGAGTGTGTACACAGATATTACAATCTGCCTGGTTTTGGGAGGTACAGAATGAATAAAAAAGATTTTGCTTACATCATAATAAAAATAAATAAATTTACTTCAAGATTTCATTGTGGTCTTCCTCACAACAAATTTATAAAATATATTGTCTATTTTTTTTTACAAAAAATGTTAGAGGATTTCTTTTATTTATCTTTATTTTATTTTGCCTTGTTGGAAGAAAAATCTTCAGGTCCAGTCCAAGCCAGAAATAAACAAAATGGAGGCTGTTTGGAAAAAAGGTTCTTTATTGAACAGTTGAACAGCAACAGCATACAGTTCTGGGGCAACTGACAAAATGGAGCTGGGAGTGGGTGGGTTTTTATACCTTTTGGGGCTTTGTGTTTGGAGTTGTTCCTGTTTGAGGTTGTTCCTGTTCCTGTGCAATGAACTTTGACCTGAGGTTCAGTGTGCCTTTTTGGTATTCTAATGGTGGTAGGTTAATCCTATTATGTCCTAAAGATCATGTCTTTAGATTTTGGTTGGAGGATGTAGATTTTAGGAGTCTTTGTCTTTCTAATCTTATCAGCTCCAAGGTTCCTGGCCCCAGTCTTCCTGAATGGGATTATTTCTACATAGCTGGGCTGCTCAGTTTCAGTTTGGGGCTATTAAGAAAAACTGGGCCTGCTTTTCTGCTTTTAAGATCCTTTGAGGAAATATAATATTCTGCCTTTTTTAATATTCCCCCCAAATATTTCCTTCTCTACAGGGGCAGGGCTAACTTCCTACACTCTATTATAATTATTGAATAATGCTACTTTAAAGAATTCCCATTTTTTTCTTATAGAGTTTATTCTCTGAAAATTAAAACTACCAAGGTGAATGGTTCCAATTGCTGAGATGCTATAGAACTAAATCCTTTAAGCCTGTGCACTGAAAACTTAAACTATTCTCTTTATAGAAAAGTACAGTATTGTATTGTCATGTTATTGAAATATCCTAATGCCGCAATAATAAAAAGATGCTAGAAATTACCCAGGTATGCTAGTTAGAGCACTGTAAACATAATAACCTATTAATCTTTTTCACACTTTATTTTAAATAACAGGTTTTTTTTAAAAAAAACAATACACTGATGTGTTAGAATTCTGTTTATTTCACTTCATTCAGTGTGACTTTAATGTTTATACTATAATATAATGTAGGTACAAATAACATGTCAAAGCAGATATGATACACCATAATGAATATTACAAGAATTATTTTATTCCTAAAATGTTTTGAACATTTGACTTTTATCAGGTACAAGCTTCAGTGACCATGTTGCATTCAATAGGAAAGAAATAAAGTGTTTTATCTTGTGCTATAGGACAAGAGGTAACTTATTTGATTTTGTGAGCAAATTAGGATTTTTGAGGGTATCCTGGAACTGTTCTCACAATGGCTACAATGGAAAGAAGAGAATGGCAATGTTGCCATAAACAGTACTACTATATTACACATTACCATTTATAAAACAAGATATGGTCAGCTTTCTTGAGGCTTCTGCCACCCCATCTTACTTTTGGCTTTTTTCTTAGGAAGTTGCCACATATTCAGAACTTGGGCTGTAGTTACCCATCATTTTTATTTGTTAAGAAGGCTATAAAGACAAATCTCATGAATAAATATGATGATGTAAGCTGACACTTTGCTTTGCAGCTTGTCAGCTTCCATTTATTTAGTTTGTTTTCTCATTTCATTTAAAATGTTTTTTTTTTTAAAAATGAAATTGAATGGGCAACAGCCTCTGGCAGACACTAAGGGCAGTGTCTGCTGGCATCTTTTTTTTTTGTAAAAAATTCTTTTATTGAAACAATCAACATCAAACATAAGATCGTATTAAAAAGCAATCATCATATAACCTGCAATACAACACTATGGATTAGTCTTTGTAAACGTCTGGTTTAGTAAACATTCCTCTTATATTATATATGTTCTAACTACTGTTTCTAGTCTATCACATATTGTTCATTCGAGCTTCAGAGGTAAATTCGTCTCAGTAGTAGTGCAATCTTTTATGATCCCTAGCAAAAGATCCTGAGGTAGAAATTCAATAACCTGAGGTAGAAATTCGGTACGCTTTTCCAATATTAAAGCAATCAACATTAAACATAGGATCATATTAAGAAGCAGTCCTCATAAAACATGAAAATACAGCATGAGGTTTTAGTCTTTGTAAACGTCTGGTTTGGTAAACATTCTTCGCTCCTCACGTCAAGCCTCAACTATACACCTGATACATTTTATTTTGATACCTTTAGGTGATATGTACGCTTGGACCTTGAATAAAGCATTTACTGTATCTTTATGTTTTACAATGTCATATGCCAGCATATAAGCTGTTCACAATCTTCTTGAAGGAAACATAAAAACACATTGATTCATAAAGAAAACATTTCAGAATTAGTTCACTGTTCTTTCATTTCTTTTTCTCCTCTCTCTCAAACTCTCTGAAAAAAATATATGAAAAAGGCACTCCAGTAAAAGGTGCTTGGAGCTGAGAAAAAAGCTCTTGAATAAACTACCTGTAGGTAATAAATTTGTGATCATGATGGAAAGCCTGATCTTTAGTATATCAACAAAAATGGGCCTGAAACAGCCCTGAGGTAAACATATCCCAGATGAAATGGAAAAGTACCCCAATACCATCAATACCACTTCTATTACTATTAATAATATTTCATTACAAATAATAAAAGATTCTTTTTACACTTTTGTTTTTATATATACTTTCTATTTTATATATTTTAGCTTTGTAACTTTGTTCTTTTTATGCTTTTTTTCTTTTTAATTCATTGTACCCCACCCTTTTTATGCTAGTCTTTAATTGTAATAAAGGTTTGAATTTATTTGATGGGTATTTCTATGACAAATATGAATTATATGTTATTTCAAAATGATTATGTCAAGATATAGAATGAAATTAAGGATGTATTAAAATTGTTTATGTTTAGATGCAACAATAGACATTGTTAACAAACAAGAAACTTATTGGGTTAAAAGATCATAATCTGAGGTTTGGATGGCATGGATATGTATGGTACTATAAAGTTAAAATTAATGTGGATTTTAAAACTAATTTATTAGATGTGCCATACTAAGAATATTTTTTACGAACCTGTAATTTCTTGCTTCGGGATGGGGGTGGGGATACTGAATGGTGCTGAGTGTTTACTGGCCAGATGCTCTTTCTGACGCCTACGCAGAGTTCACAAGAGATATTTTCTCTTTGCGCCCTGATAAAGAAACATCTGACACTACCTAGGATTGAACTCTCAACCTTCCAAATGGGAAGCAGGCATCTTCACCTCAGAAGAAGAGGTTAAAGAATGCAAAATAAAGTAGGCTGGATATTTGTTATATCAATGGATCAAAGGGAAAATATATGTGACTAAAAGAGTTGAAATTTATGGTGTCTTATGATCTCAAATAGATTTTTTTATAAAACGTTGTATAGTTGGTATATGATATCAAAGGAATTATTAAACTTCATATACCTATGCTAAATATATGCTGGAAATTTGAACAACATGAAGGGACATTTTCTCATGTTTAGTGGTCATGTAAAAAAAGCTAAAAATATTGGATTCAAATTATACATTGATACAGAGAATTTTAAATAATACATTCACTAATTATTCTTCTTTAAGTGATGGATAAATATAAACCATGGAATATTATTTCAATATATGATTAATAAGGCAAAATTATTATATGCACAGGTAGAATGATTTAGTGCTACCTACTATGGAGGAATGGTTGGTGAAGTTGACAGATTTTGCTGAAATGGATGAATTGGCTTTAATTAAACAAAAGGCAATATATACATTTATTGACAACTGGAAGCCTCTTATGGATTCTTGCATATAAATGAAAAAAATGAACTTTTGATTTATGATTTTGATGATTAGACAGGATAGATTGCAGAAAGGAATAATGTGATATAACTTTAGATACAGAAGTTCTGTATATTTTTTCTTTCTCTTCTGATTTTATATAACTTTTTTCTTTTGAACTTTTTTCTTTCCCTTTATTTTTTATTTGTTGTTTTTTCCTTACTTTATATTAGTTTGCACTAGTTTTATTTTCTCTTTTAGAAGTGTTAATAAAAAGTTTATATATAAAAAATTAAAATCTTGGCTTGCTTCCATTTAATGTACAAACTGTTCCTTAGAAAACTCTACAGCTCTACAGCAAAGTGATATTACAGAACTGCAGGTGAGATAAAGTTTATAATGAGAACATTTTACTGATGTTGTACAGAACACATATATTTTCAGTAATTTCTTGTCTTACTTACATTTACTACTTCGTGTTAATAGGTGAAAAATATGCTGTAATATAATCATTACATTTTTTGTTAAATTTGTATATGGATACTAATGTTATAAATGCTATTTTGTCCAGCTATCTGGCCAACTTCCTTTCTTATTTTTATCCATGCTTTGATATTCTGATGCAAATAACTTAACTTCATTCTGGATAGCTACAAACTGTTAAATTAGCTGTCTTTTCTCTCTAGTTCATTAGCATGCATGTATTAGCATAACCAAGTGCAGGGGAGATGTCTGGTTCTAATAATGCTTGCAGGCTTGCCTGGAGGAATAACCTAAACATATTATTTCTTAAAATTTCTGACTCAGAGAACAAGGCCAACCACCTTCTCATTAGGCATAATGCCATGCCAGCAGCTATTCAAATATCTTGGTAGCCCTAGAGAGAAGTCAGCATTCCATGCCCATATTTCTTAAAGCTAGTTATCTAGAAAACCAGCTGGATAAAATGAACATGTCATAAACAAAGCAGCATCTTTCTAATTTTGGTGTTATTTCTCACATGCTTATAAATTAGGATTCTTAAACGATGAAGAAATACAACAGCATAAATTTATGCAGATAGCAAAGGAATATGCCGAGAAGAAAATAACTTTCTTAAATGTATAGTAATTGTTAATCGAATCTGTAATAATTTTAATGATAAAAATTATTTATTTATTGCAATCGTGTACAACTGACATACTGAACATTTTTTTTAATTTGCCTCCATAATTGTAATTATTTCAGGATGCCTAAATGTGAAGGTCATAATCCTATGCCAGGAAACAGGTGCATAAAAATATATAGGTATCAAAAAGGATTGCATCAAATTATGAAGTAGTAAGAAACTGAAGTTATTCACTAAGCTATCTCAAGACTGCTAGGAAACATTGTTTTTGTTAGAGAATTTTAATTTCTGTATTGGTGAAAAAATAAATCAGAAGCTCTCACAATTGACTGCATTTAGCTGATTCAAAATAACTTCTTTATATTTATATCAAAATATTTACAATACCATACATTCTTCTTTACAGTAACATAGCTTAATGAAGACTTCTTACAGAGAGATACAGAGACAAACCTGAGACTGAAAATACCTTTTGCACAGACTCAGTAGCACTTTCTTCACATTGGCTGACTGAGTTACCACATGACTCTTCCTGCTCATGAATATTCCAACACTCCTCCCTTCATGATAGGAAGAGACATCAGACCTATGGACTTAATACATTCTCCATAGTGAACATCACCCAATGGTTTAGTCATCATGTCTGCCAAATTATCCTCAGAAGAACAATGATGTAAACTAATCAATTTTCCTTTTACAGCTTCCCTGATATTACAATACTTAATGTCCACATGTTTGCTTCTGTTCTTTACCCTGTCACCAGTTGCCATTTTTATACAGGCAACATTGTCTTCAAATACATTTACAGATTTTTTTACATTAATATTTAAATCTTGCAACAACTATACATACCATGTTACTTCAGAACACAATTCAGATAAAGCAATAAACTCTGCTTCCGCTGTTGAAATAGCAACAGTTGTTTGTTTTCTGGACTTCCATCCAATCAGAGACCCTCCAAACAATATTATAATCCCAGAATTTGATTTCCTTGTGTTTACGTCATTTGCATAGTCACTATCGACATAACACTTTAATTTCAATTCCTCAGTAATCTGTATTTGAAGACCCAAATTTATAGTTCCCTTTAAATATCTGAGAACCCTTTTTACACCCATCCAATGTAACTTTGTAGGTGCAGCAGTAAAACGACTCAAAATGCTTACTGGCAAGCTATGTCTGGTCTGGACCACTGTGATAGCTATAACAAACTCCCTATTGCTGAGTGATATATCTCTTGGTCACAGGTTTCATCTTTGTCCACACTTAAACTATAATAAAAATCCGTACTAATGGGTGTGGGAACAGTATTGCAATCTTTCATATTACCCGTATATTTTTCCAATAACTGCTCAATTTTTCTCCTTTGACTGAGAATATAACCACCTTTTTCATTTTTCTGTATCTCTACACTGAGATAATTTTTTATTTCTCCCAAATTCTTTAATTCGAATTTTTTCCTAATTTATCAGCAAATTCCTTGACTTGTGATGCATCCTTTGCGATGAAGCAAAGATCATCCACAAATGATAACAGTAGACAATTCCCTCCTTGTAACTGTCCAGTATATATACAATTATAAGCTTTGCAACTTTTAAATACAAGACCCTTTAAAGCAGTATCTAAACAGATATTCCAGTTTCTGGCTGACTGCTTCAGCCCATAAATAGCATTGTTTAATTTATACACCATGTTAGGTTTTGCAATTTCATATCCTGGTGCTTGAATCATATAAATTTCTTCCTCTAACTCAGCATTGAGGAATGCAGCTGTGATATCAAAGTGCCAGATTTTATACTTATATGCTGCTGCCAATGCCAGTGCTAATCTTATACTCTCACTTTTCACAGTTGGCGCAAATACTTCATTGTAGTGCACATTCTTTAATTGTGAAAAACCTTGTGCCACTAACCTGGCCTTATACTATACATCATTATTTGGCAATACCTTTTTCTTATATACCCACTTACAACCCACAGCTTTGGTTCCCTATGGCAAAGTCACTGATTTAACTACTTCATAGTCTCCCATGGATTTCATCTCTTTATCCATGGCCTCCTTCCATCTTTCTTGTTCAGCTTTTGGTAATGCCAACACTTCTGTATAACTTCTTGGCTCATACCACACATTGCAAACCTTTACCTTGCTGGCAGAATACCTGTCAGGCGGAATTCCTTTATTACATTGCTCTGACCTACGGGGTATTAACTGCTCCTGTGTCTCAAGTCTTTCTGGTTTCATGTCTTGTTCAGTCTCTCCTCCCTGAACATTGACATCTTCAATAATCATTTTTCCATCATTAGATGAGTTATTGTCGTTAAATAGATCACCATCATTAAGTGAGACATACCCAGAATTTGCATTAATTCTGTCCCAACTTTGTTCTGCAAAATTAGCAGACCTTGTAATTACAATTCTTTTACTTCCATCGCTAAAGCGATATCCTTTTGACCTTGGCTCATAGCCTACAAACCTGAGCTTTCTTGCCTTTTGCTGTCCCACTCTTCTGATTGCTTTCAGAATATGTATCCATGCAGTACTTCCAAAAATTCTCAAATGTGCCAGTGATGGCTTTCTCTCATATAGAATGGCATATGGAGTATTATTAATGGACGAACTCCACAGCCTGAAAACTATATAATTGGCAGTGAATATGGCTTCTCCCCAATGTGACCTGCTCATACCAGAATCCTCTAATAATGAATCTTTCATTGTTTGCAAAACACCATTCCTTCTTTCAGCTACACCGTTCTCTGCTGCTGTGTAAGGATTTGTATGTCTGTGTCTTATCCCCAACTGCCCCAACCATTGTTGGAATTTAGTTGACATAAATTCAATACCTCTGTCAGTTTGCAACTGACACAATTGTTGTCTGTACCTTCTCACTACAAAACATACCCACTGTTTGAATTGTTGTAGCACCTGTCTTTCCTCTAAGCAAGTAGCAAAATGAATACCTGCTATAATCATCAACAATTATCAGTGCATATTTTGCTCTTCACAAACTGGCTTGAATAGGTCCCACCAGATCTGCATGGACCAGCTCTAGAGCTCTTTTTGTTTGTCTTGTGATATATTTACTAACTGGAAATGCCTTTGACTTTGATGCTTTGCATACCGCACAGTCCAAATATGTTTTGCATCTCTTCAAATTTAGACCTTCTGCAACCTCTTGCATTTGCTGCAAAACTTTAAAGCTTGCATGGCCAAGTCTTCTATGTAGAAGGTGAATGCACAAATTGTGCTCTGCAACATTATTAAATATATGGGAACATTGAACCTTTTGTCCCTGCAATACATACAGATTATTTTCCTTTATGCCTTCTGCACAAATGTTCCCATTCCTTTTGATGAGACACTTCCCATTTACAAAAATGGTCTCAAAACTTTGTTTGTCTAAATTAGACATACTTAACAAATTATGTTCCATCTCAGGTATACAAAGTACATTGGTAAACTTTGATTCCAAATATGGAATTTTTACATCGCTTCTTCCGATGACTTTTGCTTTCTGGCCATTTGCCAAAGCCACAGCTTCTTGTGCTAGTGGAACAAACCTGCAAGCTATAGCAAACTTTTGCAACACCAAAATGTTCCTTTTGCAAATCAGTCTTTTTTGCTTGCACAAATATCCTTCACTGCAAATTGTTCCTCTGCAAACAGTTCCTTTTCAGATGTGTCTTTACTCAACAAATGTAGCAATTCTTTTCTTGCTGAGCCCTCTGCTTGCAAAATCTCTCTTTTGATGCAACTTGGTCCCATCTGCTCCTTGTTTCTTCTCCAGAGACTTGCAGTCTGGACCCTCCTCACGAATTTTACCTCCTCATGGCTGTTCCTAAAATGTTGATTTTCTTCTTCATTAAGCAAACATGCCTTTAAAGGCTCAAAATTTAAGTCTTGCTCTTCTTTACACTCAAATATCGCAGAAACTGTGTCCCAGGTTTTATCTAAACTATTCAACACCAATAAAACCTTCTGGGACTCAGGGAATTTAATCCCATGTTGTTTTAAGTCTAAAAATAAACTTTGCATTTTATTTAAATGCTGTTCCACAGATTCACCTGGTTGCAAACAGGCCCTCTAAAGTTTTCTTGACAATTGCACTATATTGCATGCAGAAACATTCAAGTACACAGCTCTCAATTTCAACCAAATCTCCTTTGTAGTCTTTAAATTTGCAACATTTAGAAATTGTTCATCACCTAAATTCAAGATGAGATAAGCCATTGCTTGATCATGACTTTTCTGATCAGCAGTTGCAAACACTTGTGGATTTTCTACGATATACCACAGCTCTTTTGCTTTGAGCAAACATTCCATTTTTGCAGCCCATATAATGTAATTCTTCTGGCCCAAACGAGGCACAGAGTTTTCCTTAAATTCCATTGCAGCCATTCTGCTAATTCTGCCTTGTTCTTATACTTTCTAAGCACAGGCAATTTCTTCCAGATTTAAATTACAATGCAGTCCTTAGTAAGCTCTGGGCCCATAACCTGTTAGAGAATTTTAATTTCTCTATTGGTGAAAAAATAAATCAGAAGCTCTCACAGTTGACTGCATTTAGCTGATTCAAAATAACTTCTTTATATTTATATCAAAATATTTACAATACCATATATTGTTCTTTACAGTAACATAGCTTAATGAAGACTTCTTACAGAGAGATACAGAGACAAACCTGAGACTGAAAATTCAGCTTCTAACTCAATACCTTTTGCACAGACTCAGTAGCACTTTCTTCACATTGGCTGACTGAGTTACCACATGACTTTTCCTGCTCATGAATATTCCAACAGTTTTCAATATTGCTTGAGTTGCAATTTAGATTCTTGTTATTGATGTTTTTGTTGGTATGATTTTTATTGAGCAGTACTTGGGATGACAAAACAATGAAAAATCATAAGCAATTTGTAATGCTTAATATAAATTCTAATCAATATATAATATATCTATCATTAAATAGAAGACAGGTATATAATTTCAGTGTATTTAATGTTATTGCAAGGGATATATTTACTGTTTTTATCACTTAGAAAGTCAGTTGCCCTTTTTAGCAGATACTGTATTGAGTGCTATCCATTTCAGTCAAGGAATAGTCACTGTAGAAAATTGTTATTATGGTTTATTACACAGTCATTAATACTTAGGCTGGATTTGGCATATTTATTCACTTATTGTATCTTTCCCAGGGATAGATATTGTTGTCTCATGGTGTAAAAGGTATTATTACAGTATGTAAGCTGTTCCGAGTAAAATTGCCTTTTGCAATTGATTGATGGTGATGTCGGTGCCAATGGTGTTCAAGTAGTGCTTCAGTTGTTTTAAGATGACACTCAAGGCATCTATTACTATTGGTACTGGCTTGCTTTCTTTTGCCACAATCACAAAGGTGCTTTTTCAAAAGACAACTGGATTTTTGTTCCTTTGTTTTCTTGAAGATGTTCTGATTCTCATCGAAGAAGCTTTTTCAGTTCTGACTGAATGTGGATGAGTAGGAATGGAAGGATTTATATTCCTTGCAATAATCTGGTCATTAGCACTCTCTCTAAGAGTTGTTGAGGCCACTTGGAAGTTTATCTGTGCCCAAGGGCTCAGATCAATCCCTACAAGTGGCCCAGAAGGCACAAAGTGCACAAAGACTGATACATGGAATAAGTCTCTAAAGCAAGATAATTAAACATGTTTATAATACTAATTAATAATGTAAAGAAGCACTATCGGCTGCCTTTCTCTCATATGATATTGAGGGGTTTGATTGCATTACATATATAATTATTTGTGCTATTGTCTAACTTAGACTTAAAAGTTAAATGTCAAAAATGTCAACTGTGTCCTACATGTTTTTTATCTGTTTATATTAAGGACTAGGAAGAGAAGATAGTACCAAGTCATTGGGTTGACTCTTAAACCATTGTACATTCAACAGACAAATGAAAGGTTGATTGAACAGAGTTCTAGTAAAATGCAATGTTTATAACATATGTGTGTAGACCACTTTTAGATTCTCAACCAATAATATATATTTAATATTCTGAGGGAAGGATCATACGAAAAAAGCTATAATTAACTATTCACTTAGCAGGTGGAGGAACCTTAAATAGTAACAGTCTCAAATTTAGTTAAGGCTTGCTCGGAGCCAGTTTCTTTCTATGTCTGCCTTTCTGCTATGTCAATACAGATGTGGAAAATGAGCCATTCAGTACTGCTGTCTTGTAGGCAGTTGTATGGATATTTGTGTGCTTATCTATTTTTTTTACGAGTTATCAACACTTTGATACTAAATAGAACCCAGTGGGACTGTTTTGCATAGGAACAGGAGAAAGTTCACATGTTGTTTAGAATTTACCTGCATTATATACATTACTTTCCAGATCAGTGTGTAGTTTGAAAAAGGTTACCTTTTGGTCTTCACACTTATCAGCATTTTTTCAGTGCAATTTTCCAAATAAATACGATTTTTAAAATAAATATCTTAAAAGAAATCTTTTAAGAAGTTTTCATTTGTACTTTTATCTTTTTGCTTTTTTTCTTTTTGGTATAAACAACACATTCCTTCTTGAACTAAGCTATCTGGTATTTTGAAGAATGACATATCTCTAAAGCAAAAGAATCATGACAGCGACCATCTAAGAAGAATTGATACCCAAAGGATATATTTGATTGTATTTAAAATGGCAAACCACTCAAGTCTCAGAGAAAAGGGTTGATTTTACTAAGAAACAACACAATGAAATCATAGCAATGAGAAACAAAAATAAAGGAGAAAATAACCATGATTGGAGAAATCACATTCAAAAAATAAGTAGCAATTGAAACAGTTTTGAAAAAATAACAATGAAAGTATGAAACATTCATAAATGAGTTAGTAGGAGGAAGTAGGCATTCAAAGTAAAAGGGGAACTAGTAATCACTTGGAAAGTAGTGGGAAAGTAGAATTTAAACAGCACTGGTGGAATAGCAACAAACAGTCTCTTGAGAAAGCAATGGACAACATGTTGAGTGCAGGTTTTAGAGCACATGTTCAAAATGGCCTGCACAAATGCTCTATGCAAGCTATTTAATATTCATTTTAGGAGTCAAGAGCTCAGTTGGGAAAAAATAAAACAAAATAGAAAAGGTATTCAGAACATGAGTTATGGAATTCTTTCCAACTCTTGGCATTTCTACCATAGACCACAGGACAAGGAGGAAAGGGCTTAAAATGGAGCCTTGGCTAACATTTCAAGGGATCCATTGGGCAATGTTTGTGTAATGTTTTTTTCCCTGTGGCCCCTAGCCTGACCTTGCTAATTTCAAACTTGGCCTTTTGTTCACTTTTCTACCTACACAAGATTTGATCTCATTCTATTCAATTTTTGGAGAGCTATTATGTGTATGTGTTTGAAAGGAACAGAACAAGTGAAAAAAGACAAAAAGAAACTGTAATAAAGTAGCTGATGAAATGAGTTCATCATTATCTTGAATGCCAGGGAATTTATATCCTGAGACCACCCAAAAAAAGAAACCTGGTTAGTCTGCACCCCCATGTATTTTTGTTTAGGAATCTTTGATAAATTAAAGATAAATTATTTATATTTGATAGAAGTCATACAGAAACCTTTAGTATTTGTGGTCAGAAGAAGATAGAAACCAAATTAAAAAACTATATGGATTTCAGATAAAACCATGAAAAGGAGGGAGAGAATGTAAAATATCCTGAATCTTAGTCTTATAAGAGCTACCTCATCTTTCAGATGTAATATCTGTGCTCTGAAAAATGTAAGCTAGAAGATTAAAAAAAACCTAGTCTGTATAAATAAAATTAAATGAAAAGTCATGATTGGAGTCTCCGTTCCATATGACCTGTTCTGCTTACACATAGCAGGATAGCAGATTTCTATAGCTTTTGATCTAGTGTAAATGGCAAAAGTATCAGCCATCTGTTTTCACTTCATGCATTCAGATTTCATAAATTTTATAAATCTCACAAGCCCCTAGGCCTACAGTATTTGGCATGCCTGGTATTGCCATAAAGTTTCCTGTTGATCTTTGTTAACCAGCAGTCAGTGGTAACCTGAGGTTGGAGAAGAATATGAAATGGAAAATAAAATATATCCTTTGGAAGCTGCATAAATAATTTGAAATACACCTAAGCTTTTGAAAGCATGAAGAAGCATTCTGTTCATATGTATTGCTTATTAAGAGATGGTGAATGAACTAAATCACAGTCTGTTTTATCTAGGACAGATGGAAAATTAGCATGTCATAAAATCCATGAAAAACTGCCTGTTATTGTTGCCTGTTTCAAGCAAGTAATTATATAATGATTTGCTCTCCTGAGGAGATCCAATGGACCAGAGAGTGACAGACTGCCAGTGATACATCCAGGATATGTTTGACTTCAGCAAAATATTCAGCAATGTGTTTCCAATGAGATTCTAGCAGAGAAGGTAGCAAAATGTGAATTGGATTATGCTACCATTGGATGGATGGCTAACCAGTCACCCAGGAAACATGTAAAAGAATAATTTCCATATTCAGGAGAATCTTACAAGCTGGTTCAATGGCAAAAACCAACAAGATGAATTTTAATGTACAAAGATAATGTCCAAAATTGGGCCAGCAAAAATCAAAGACATTGTGAATTGGTGGTAGTGTTGAACTATACTGGGTGTCAGTACATGCACAAATTATATCAGTACACGAATGTCTTAATCAATCACAACTCAGTATGTGGTGGTAGTTGTGAAGGAAGAGGAGAAGGAAGAAGAAGAAATGACATGTGTTCTATCAACAGAGGTATAATAGGAAGTCCAAAAAAATCATTTTTCCACTACATACTGCATTGGCCAAAGCCCCACCCTGCAGAACTTTGAGTCCTCTTCTGGACACTGCCATTTAGAAACAATCTGAAAAACTAATGAGTTTCCTCAAGAGAGGCAGATCAAGATAATAAGATGCCTAGACATATATACTAATTAAAAACTTATGAAAGTGATAGGCATATTTAGTCTACAGAAAAGAAGTTTATAGGGAGATGTGATTGTTGTTTTTAACTCTCTGAAAGGTGTCATTTGGAACAGAATAGAATTTCTCAGAATTTCTGCAGAAGACATGACAAGAAATAGTAGGTTTAAATTACAAAACAGATATTTTCAGTTGGACATCAGGAAAAATGTAATTATAATAATTGTTCAACAGTAGAACATACAGTTTTGGGACATGGTGAATTCTTTTCCAGTCTACATGACTATATATTGGATAAATTGTAGTCAAGGACATCTGCAGCAATGGCTAACTGTCTTCAAAATGTTGACTATTTCCAAGCAATAAAAGTGCCACACTTTTTTGTGAGTCACTTTCATTGAATGCACATAAAAAAGGATGTGTCTCCAATTGTCTGTTCATTATGAAACCAGTTACCATACCTATGAGAACAAGTTTGTGAGGTGGTTAAGACATCAGGCTAGAGACTGGGAGACTGAGTTCTAGTCCTGCCTTAGGTGCAAAATCAGTTGGATGACCTTGGACCAGTCACTGTCTCTTTCAACCCTGGAAAGAGGCAGTGGCAAACCCCTTCTGAAAAGCCTCGCCAAGAAAAATGCAGGAAGTGGTTCAGGCAGTCTCCAGGAATTAAATATGACTGACCTTTAAAAAAACAACAACATGGCATTAAATACTCAGTAATAGATTGCTACACTGAGTAAGCATGGTTTGAATAATTCCCAAAGTCCCTTCTAGATCCAACATTCTATTCATTTTACAACGTCCCTGAAATCATCATGCTGTTGGCCCATCTAGCAGTGTAATTTATTCTGCAATCTAAAAATTTAGATTATTCAAGTATTCCAGTGGTTACTTTTCACAGGATCCCAAAAACAAAGCAGAGTGTATGGCAGATTAAAATTCCCTGTCAAAAGAGGGAGACTACTGATTTTAGAAGAAGGTTAAAGAGATAATTGAGAATTAAAAACAAAGGGAGGAAGGGAAGAGACCATATAATGAATCCTACAATATTTAACTAGTGGCAATTCTTCCAGACAAAAGCACATATACATACATTATCTGAACAGCAAAAGAGAACCAAAGATACAGGGTAGCTTTTATCAATCCACAATGTAAGACAGGAAAGAATCATAATTATTCTTTCTATACTTCTCTGGTTGGCTTTATATATATATATATATATATGTCCTGCCCTTCTGACATAACAAAGGCAAAATTGAACTTCCTTAAGATATTTTTAAAGCTGTATTAAGAGGGAATTTCCTGCTTCTTTATGACTTGATTTTCTCTTGTTGCTGATGGTTCTGCCCACTCTTTAGACAGACAGGTCAGGATCAGATTCACTCTTTTATGTCTTAACTTCTTGGAATAGGAAGGTATTCCATTCATTACATAAGCATGGCAATATAGCTGAGCTGCAAGCATGACTATGTTCTCCACTCATATGATACCAAGAGCTCTGTAAAATTAAAAAGCCAAATTTCAGTAACAAATTGCTGATTTTTGGCAGTATAATTTTCTGCTTTTCTGGAGGGGAAAATAAGCAAAATAGATGTGTTAAAGCTCTGCAAGGCTTAACTCATCTATTTTTTTGGCATTAAAACAAACAAATGTCTTCCAAAAATAGGGGAGGTTAACTAAATATTTCAACCTGACATCCTCCAGTAAAGCCATCATGTCCCTGGTCTGTAGCCTTTGGAGGCCAGAATAATAACATAAGTAACCATCTCTGCTGCAGATAATTAGCAGTAGCAAATCTAACCTCTGATCTGAGTCTATGAAACTTCCATTAACAAATCGAGAAGAAGGTGGATTTCAGGCATTTGGTATGGATGATTAAACTGTGAGAGAAGCCTGAAACTGGATAGAAACTGGATAAACAAGTTGTAAAACTCTTCCATTCTCATTGTTAGTTACTTTTCATATTAGACATGTTCCCCCATCCCACAATATGGCATCTAAATCTGCCACGTAATATTTGAATGAGGTATGCAAATATAAATATATATCCCTTTCCCAACACTTCTATACCAGATGCTTAATTTCACAATATTTGGCAGGCAGCCCTTCTCTCCATTTAGTTTTGTCTAAAAAAAAAAGTGATCTTTTCTGGGTTGAGAGACAGTAATTATTTACATTCCTTCACAGTTCTACTTTTAGTGTACAGTATTTATTTACAAGAGATATATGTTTATGTAAAGAGACAATTTGCTATATACTAATTGCAACACATTCTGAGCTTCTCTTGGATGTTATTTATCTTTTCTTTAGTTCACCTTGCTGTGACCTTCTACTTCTTCATTTGTCAGTCCAGCCTAGAATCATCTCTATGAAGCACAACATTGGGCTGTGTTGAGATCTTCATGGTGTGAAAAATTAAAATGTATCTGCCATGTGAAGCATTGCTTTCCATTTCTGTAGAGTTCATACTGAAGGGCAAAGTATATATAGACAAGTTATTAAAGTTGGCTATTTCTTCTATTTTAATAACACCATGCCATGAAAAAGTTTAAATAAAATTGTATTTGAAACACTCATGCCAGATTTTGCAACCAAATAGAAATTGTCTTAGTATGGTTACAGGTGTTTGGTTAATAATCACAAGAAAGAATGGTCATTCAAAAATGTATGGGAAATAGAATTATTAATAATAGCTGGCGATTTTTGGTACTATAATACACAACACGTGTGCACAACATGATGCCTTAAGCACCACATAGATTCCTTAAGATCATTAGATGTGAATCCTAGAGACTTCAGGAGCTACTGCCAAATAATAATTATGTGAGTAAAAGTCCAGAATTGTTAAATAAAGCTTGGAAATATTCATGTTGACTATTTTTAATTGAATTGAAATATAAATCAAATTAAATTACATGTATTATTTAGTGGAGAGCACAACACTGAAGGATGAATGAAAATCCTCCACTTCTTCCTTTCTGCAAAATATTTTACCCCTGATAGGCAGGAATATGCATAAATCCCATTTTTCCCCTTTGTTACTTTTGTTTGCTCAAATATATAAGCAATAAAATAAGGATTATTCAATGTTCAAAACAATCCATGAAACAAAGGGTATAAGGTTGCACATATATAGACACATACATAGAAAAACATACTAAGCATATGTACATACAGAGATATAGAAGGAGAAAAGGTAAAAATGTAATCAACAAACATTACTAATCAATAAATGATAATTCATAAAAAAATCTGTAGAATTTGTCACATTGAAGCAGAATAATATCTTATGAGCCTTTATTTTTACCTATTTTCTAAGTGCTTTCGTTCCCAAACCATCCTCTACTTGACCTTCAGCTCAGAAAGAACTTAACCTCTACTTTAAAGTTCTTCTCTCAATTGTGTTGGGAGGCTTTTATTTGAACTATCATGATAAAAATTGATGTCAGATTTATATTTCAAAATTACAGTTGACTCCTCTATATTATCAGCTACGTGATAGCTTTTGTGGTTTGGTAACTTTCTACACATATTTGCATCCTTGAAGTAGTTTGACTAATCTTTTTAACATCCTTGGAGCATAGCTATTCTATGAACCAATGGATTTTATTTAAAGATTTTTTTCAAATACATCTCTAATAATTTGCTCCTCCATCTTCTTAATTCCCTCTTTAATCAAAGAGTAACTTTTTTGTAAATTACTTAAAAATTGTTGACCAATCAGGAATCATAAAAATTAGAAAGTTTTAGCTACCCACAACAAAGCAAACCAAGCTACAAATTAGTAAAAATAATAAACTAGAACCACAACTTTCTGCCCTTATATTTCTCCATCTTTTTTAAAAAAAAAGATAGTCCAGCTTCCTTATTTTAGCTAGCCTTAGCAGCCTTCTTCCTTGTTTAACAAGAAAATATCCCCAAAATGGCACAGATCTTCAAAAAGGAATAATACACTATAGCTAAAGAGAGCCTCTTTTAGCTTAATAAAGATTAATAGTCCTTAAAAATGATTAAGAAATGAAAGACACAATTTACTGACCATCTGAAAAACAAATTCCCAAATGGCTACCTCTTCAACAATGAACTGATTGTTCCTCCCCTCTCCAGCTTTCAGCATACAAACTGCTACAAAGTGCAGCTCCTGAAACTACTTGTAGATCTTTGCTATATTGGAGGATCTTGAGGTATTGAAGGGATTTTATTGTGCTTATGATTTTAGTATGTTTAAGTTTGACATTATCATTTATTTTATATATAGTAACCATTTTATATTGATACTTATAGTGTTATCATGTAATCATTGTTTTGTTATTTTGTAATCATTATTTTGTAGTTAATTGCTTGATCAGATGCTTTATATATGTCATTCCCCGTACTATGGACTCGTCTGTCAATAAGGCAGGTTTCCAAATGGCTGGTAGGCGGGAGGTATCATCTCGTTTGTTCATGCTGTGAGGGTGTTTTTCTATCTCTATGGCTTCTCTGATTATTCTGTTATTAAAGTGTTCAGTTTTGGCAATAGTTCTGGTCTTTTTGAAATCAATTTCATGACCTGTGGCTTTAAGGTGTTGGACCAGGGAAGAAGTTGGTTCTGACACCAGACCTACACTCACAAAAACCACACAAGATGTCACCACCACACATCCAGGCAAAAAGCAAACCCAAACCCACACTGATGAGGAGCACGACCACAAACCAGAAGCCAGACCACAGCTGCATCATTAGCCACCTTAAACCCCTCCAATCCATACACGAAACAAACTGACACCCACCATGAAGATGAGGCACGACCACGAACGCGAAGCCAAACAGCTATGCAGTTCACCATCTCTAATCCCCTTGTAAATCAGACTAACCTGAGCACAACAAAGCCCCCACCCAAACAGAACACTCCCCCAGCCAATCAGAGCACAGCCAAGCCCCTAACCAATCAGAACACACCTCCACCCAATCAGAACACAGCCAAGCTCCCAGCCAATCAGTTCAAACCCCCACTGGCAGTTAAAAGGAAGAAACAGCTAAAATCTCACATTGCTCCTAGAAGCAGAAGCCGAAAGCACCAGCCTGAAGATGACGAATGAGACTTCGTCAAAACGTCGCCAAGACACTTCAAATATATTTGTTTTCTGAGGTTTTCACGGATGTTTGTATGTAGGTCTTTGGTTCTTCGGGTTTTCTCCCACGTAGAATTTGAAGTGTCTTGGTGACGTTTCGACGAAGTCCCATTCGTCATCTTCAGGCTGGTGTTTTTGGCTTCATGCTTCTAGGAGCAATGTGTGATCTTAGCTGTTTCTTCCTTTTAACTGCCAGTGGGGGTATGAACTGATTGGGTGGGAGCTTGGCTGTGTTCTGATTGGGTGGAGGTATGTTCTGATTGGTTAGGGGCTTGGCTGTGCTCTGATTGGATGGGGGGGTTGGCTGTGTTCTGATTGGCTGGGGGAGTGTTCTGTTTGGGTGGGGGCTTTGTTGTGCTGGAGAGGTTCAAAGTGGCCAATGATGCAGCTGTGGTCTGGCTCCTGGTCTGTGGTCGTGCCTCATCATCGGTGTGGGTTTGGGTTTGCTTTTTGCGTGGATGTGTGGTGGTGGCATCCTGTGTGGTTCTGGTGTCATTCTTTGTGTTAGGGATTTGCCTGTCAATAAGGGCAGGTTTCCAAATGGCTGGTAGGCAGGAGGTATCATCTTGTTTGTTCATGCTGTGAGGGCGTTTTTCTATCTCGATGGCTTCTCTGATTATTCGGTTATTAAAGTGTTCAGTTTTGGCAATAGTTCTGGTCTTTTTGAAATCAATTTCATGTCCTGTGGCTTTAAGGTGTTGGACCAGGGAAGAAGTTGGTTCCTCTTTTTTGACTGAGTTTTTGTGTTCTTCAATGCGTGCACTTATTCTTCTGTTGGTTTGTCCAATGTATGTAGTGGGGCAAGCAGTACATGGGATTTCATATACTCCTTGATTTTCTAACTCAATTTTGTCTTTAGGGTTTCTTAGGATGGTGGATATTTTTCTGTTTGTGCAGAATACTGTCCTGATGTTATGTTTGTGAAGGATTTTGCTGATCTTGTCTGTGGTGCCTTTTATGTATGGGAGGAGGGCTTTGCCGTTTTCTTGTTCTCTGTCTTGGATTTTAGTGGGAGTTTCTTTTTGGATTAAGTTGGAAATCTTATTTCTTGGGAATCCGTTGGATGTTAGTACATTAGTGAGAGTGTGTAGTTCGGTTTTTAGGTGTTGTTCGTCAGCTAGGCATTTGGTTCTGGAGATGAGTGTCTTGGCTACGGAGTTGATCTGTGCTGGGTGGTGGTGTGAGAGTGCGTGCAGATAGCGGTTTGTGTGTGTTTTCTTCTGGTAGATGGTGTGTCCTAGGGAGCCATTGGATTTCTTGTAGACTAAGACATCAAGGAAGGGAAGTTGGTTATTAGCTTCTGTTTCCATGGTGAACTGTATTTTGGGGTGTAGGCTGTTGAGGTGTGTAAGGAAGTTGTCCAGTTTTTCTTTCCCATGTGGCCAGATTACGAAGGTGTCATCTACGTATCTGAGCCAGAGTTTGGGTTTGTGATCAGATTTTTCTAGAGCTTGGTTTTCAAAGTGTTCCATGTAGAGGTTTGCAATGACAGGTAAGAGAGGTGATCCCATGGGTACTCCTTCTATTTGTTTGTATTTTTGTCCATTACAGATGAAGTATGTGTTGGATAGACAGTGGTTGGTCAGATCTAGGATGTGTTTGGGGGGTTATATTTGTTTTGGATAGCTGTTAAGGCTTCTTTGATTGGCACTTGGGTGAAGAGGGATATGACATCGAAGCTAACGAGTAGGTTGCTGGGCTGTAAGTTTTGTTTCTTTATGATCTCTATGAACTGGAATGAGTTTGTTACGTGTGAGGTGATGGATTCTGCATAGGGCTGTAGTTGTTTGGCGAGAAATTTGGCTAGATTTTGTAGAGGTGAGCCTATGGAGCTGACTATGGGTCTAAGTGGGGTTCCTTCTTTGTGAATCTTGGGGAGACCATAGAGCTTAGGGCATCTGGATGATTTCTCTCTGGGAATGATTCTTTGCTGGATCTCTTCGCTAATGGGGGAGACTTTTATTTTGGATCTAGTGGTTTTTTCCAGGTAGGTGGTGGGATCTGTGTTTAGGGGTTTGTATGTGGAGTCTTGGAGTAGGTTGGTTAATTTGGTTTGGTAGTCAGATGTATTCATGACCACCATGGCGTTGCCCTTGCCTGCTGGTAGGATTATTATGCTGGTGTCTTGTTTCAGGTTAAGTAGTGCTCTCTGCTCCTCTTTGGGTAAGTTGCTTTTGGGTGGCTTGCTGGTGCAGAATATGTTAGTGATTTCGAGTCTGATTCTGTTAGTATCATCGGGGTTGATTTTGGTCAAGCTGGTTTCAACTCCGCATATAATGGTTTCAGTGGGGATGTGTTTGGGAGCGACTGCAAAGTTGAATCCTTTGGAAAGGACATTGGTTTCGGCTTTGGTGAGGATCCTATCTGAGATGTTATGCACTGTTTGTTTCATGTGTGGCTGTGAGGGAGGAGGGGTTTGTTTCTGGTGTTCTTGTAGTCTTCGGAGTTTGTTGGTGTGTGTGTCTGTCTTGAGGGTGGTCTGTGTTTCAGCTCTCCAGACGGCGAGTTGTTTGGATTTGTCCCAAAGTGCCATATATATATTGGAAAAATAAGGGCTTTAGGCATAGGTGATTGCTTATATGAAAAGAGCACAGTAAGGGGAGGGGGAAAAGAAGTTACGGATGGAGCCTGGGTTGCTGTGTATGAGTCATCATCTAAGAAATGTTTTTTTGTGTCATCTTATGCCTGGTACCAAGACCTGATCTTTTTGTTCTGGAAAGGTCTAAAAGGTGGAAGACATCTTTTCTGCTTGCTTGTCTTTATTCCTCTACCAGCCATGAGGAGGAATCAGGCAGCCCTTCTCTGTTTTGATCAAAATAAAGTTGTAATCTTTGTTGAAACCTCGGCTCAGGACCTTCTTTGGCTCTTTTAAATTCCTGAGTAATGCTGGAGCAATTGTGAGGCTAAGTGGAAAATCTTACAGTATAATTCTAGGATTTTCCCTAACCCAGGAGAATCATATAAAGTAAAAGAATGCTGGTTCCTTCTGTTGACAGTTGAAGAAGCTACATTCCAGGGAAAAATCCCTCAGGGATCCCTCCTGTCAGTTAGCCACTTTTAACTGGAAGTGGGTATAGCCTTAACAATCTGGAGCTAAACAAGCTTAAAACTGTAGAGATAAGAGTGGAGTTTAGGATGTACTCAGTTGGCCATCTTTTCACCAGTAGTGGGTACAGCCATAACAATCTGAAGTTAAGCATGCTTAATACTGTAGAGATAAGAGTGGTATTTAGGAGGAGCCTTTCTATTTTATCACCTCTTACTATATTCAACAGCATGGTATCAACAGTAGAGTCCTTCAAGTTCTATAATCTCCTGGGATTTGAAATGGACATTCAACATTAGAACAATCATTTAAAAAGGCACAGCAAAGAATGTTCTTCCTGCATCAATTTAAGATGTTCAGTCTGCCCCAGGAGCTGTTGATACAGTTTTACAGAGGAATTATTGAGTTTGTTATTTATACTTCTAAAACTCCCTGGCTTGGTACAGCAACCAAATAGGACAAGTATAGACTTCCACAGATAGTTAAAACTGCAGAAAGAATAATTGCAATTGCAACCAATTTGCCTTCCATAGAAGACCTGTACATTGCATGGGTCAGAAGGAGGGTTGAAAAGATATCTGCAGACTCCCCATATGCTGAACAAAAACTGTTTTAACTCCTTCCTTTAAGGTATTGTATGCCAAAACAACTAGACACAGAGACAATGTTTTTCCTCATGCCATCACTCTGCTGAACACTTAATTCTCTCAGTGCTGCCTAATATTTATTAACCCATGCAGTACGGCTGGCATATAATAATTTACCTTCTTATTATCTTCTTTCCTCCCCAAGTTGTTGTTGTTGTCATTATTATGTTGCTTTGCATGTACAGTGAGTGCTTCTGTGCCGGATACAAATTCCTTGTGTGTTTAATCATACTTGGCCAAATAAAATACCAATTTGAAATCCTACAACAAAATAGAATACCTTAGTATTTATCACTTTGTATCATTTCTTCTGAAACTCAGGTATGACATCCCTTCCCAGTACTAATGTGAGCTTTAACCTCTAAAATGTTGCCTTATCTATAACATTTTTCTACATTTTACCCATTTTATTTAAATTAAAATATCCTAAGCATTATAACCTTTTTTTCTCTTACAAAAAATGTTTCAGCTGTCAGGTTTCCAAGCGCCTTTGTTTGATGCTGAGTGGTCTACATTGTCAACAACTGCAATTTCCCACATTTTTTCCAAAGTTTTTCACTCTATAATAATACTTGATCAACCTTGTGAATTATTCATGTTGTATGCCCCCTGATCTTAGTTGAAAAGATACCAGCTATGAAATTCCAGCACATTTTTTTTCCTTTCTGATTCCTGTTCTCATTCTTTAGACTTGTTTGTATTATAACTGTAAGCAGTATGGCAGCCATGATTAGTGGTGCTTTTGATTTACAGAAAGGCTGTGTAACATTTAATTAGGCTTTTATCTTTACAAGTAATAAAATGAATGCTCTTTACTAAAAGAATGTGGCTTGCAAAGTGCTCTGAAACATAGAACTTTTAAAAAAGAATCCTTATTCAAACAGCTATCAAATAGATTGTAATTTTAACTTCATTATTTGGCTAATTCACTTTTCTTTTAAAAACACATGAAAAGAAGCTTATAAATATTGCAACAAAGCAACTCCAAGTCAACAACTAAAGATTTGAGATTTCTAAATGGACAAAATGGATAATGCATTCTAAGCTACACACATGGACACAAAAGCACAAAACAACTGTAATTGAGCCTGTGGTGAGTGATTTACATATCTAAATATTATCCAAAGTAAAACAAACTTAATGTTTTAATCCACTAACAGAGGAACTAAATATTCTAGCATAATATCTCTTTTTACCATATTGGTGCACTGGCTCATTAGAACATAGTGTATCATTGAGTTTGAATCTGGTAATCATGACAGATAATTTCTTGAAACATACTCAGCCATCAAAAAGAGAATGGACATGCATTCAATTTTCATTTGCAAAGCTAGTGGAATCATGAGGCAGAAGTTGCTTTTCAGGCAGAAGATTAGAATTTCATGAAAAGGCAGCAAATGGAGGGTATTTAATTTAAGATACTGTGATGCCTACTGCTGAAATTAGAAAAGGTGTCTGAGATGACAAAATAATTTTACATTGCTATTCTAGAGACAACTGATATCTGATAATGTGCTGGAGGTACAAAATGATAATATCATTCCACTAAGAATAGAATAGAATAGAATAGAATAGAATAGAATAGAATAGAATAGAATAGAATAGAATAGAATAGAATAGAATAGAATAGAATAGAATGGAATGGAATGGAATGGAATGGAATGGAATGGAATGGAATGGAATGGAATGGAATGGAATGGAATGGACTGGACTGGAGTGGAATGGAATATTTTATTTGACCAAACACATAACGGATTGGTTTCTGATGCAGAAGCTCTCAGTGTATATGCAAAGCAACAAGATGATGATGATGATGATAATATCATAAGAGGGATAGTAAATAAGATAAGAACGATAATAATAATGTTACAGTCATACAACATGGGTAAATGTACATAGTCATTAGACAGTACTACGAGAATTAGATGTTCAGCAGAGTGATGGTACAAGAGAAGAAACTGCCCCTGTGTCTAATTGTTTTGGCATGCAATGCCCTATACCAGTGTTCCAAGGGGAGGAGTTGAAACAGTTTATTGTCCAGAATGTCAGGGGTCAGTAGATATTTACTCAGTCCTCCTGCTGACCCCTGCAGGTGTTCTATGGAAGGCAGGCTTGTTGTAATTGTTCTTTCTGCAGTCCTAACTATCTATTGGAGTCAGTACCTGCCCTATTTGGTTGCAATACAAACAAGTCACTTATAGAAATACAAATGATAGATTCAATAATTTCTCTGTAAAATTGTATCTACAGCTCCTGGGGCAGTCTAAACATCTGAAGTTGATGTAGGAAGAACATTCTTTGTTGTGGTTTTTTAATGATAGTTCTAATGGTAGGTGTCCATTTCAAATCCTGGGATATTATAGAACCCAGAAATTTGAAGAATTGTATTGCTAATAGTGTGCCATTGAATATAGTAAGAAGGTAGAATAGAAGGGCTCTTCCTAAACTCCAGGAGAGAAGAGCAATGGAGAGAGCACACAGTCCTAAGGGACATCTGTGCTAGTAGATAAAAATTTCCTTAGCTTCATATGTTGTTTCCTATCTGTCAAGAAAGCTAATAATCCACCTACAAGCATGGACAGGAAGAGCTAGCTGAATCAATTTAGATTAAGAATTTCTAGAATGATAGTATTGAATGCTGAGCTGCAGTCTACAAAAAAAGGACCCGTGCATAGGTCCTGAGGATTCAAGATGTTGCAAGATGTAGTGCAGTGCCATGTTGACAGTATAATATGCCAATCTATTTGCTTGGTAGGCAAGGGGTCTAATAGTGGATTCATGATGGTTTTCAGATGGGCCAGCACTAATAATTTCATAACTAAGATGTCAAAGTAAATGGTCTGTAGTTATTTAGCTCACTGATGGAGGGCTTCTGAGGAACTGGGATAATAATAGTTGTTTGAAGCAGAAAGGGACATAACACATCTCCACTGATTTATTAAAGATGTGATTGAAGATGGGGTCCAGTTGTTCAGCACAGGCTTTCAAGCAGGAAGGCATCCTGTCTGGGTCTGGTGATTTTTCAATCTTTTGTCTGTGAAATAGATTTCACACATCTTTTTCTAAGATCATCAGAAGTGGGAGCTCAAAGAGATGGAGATAGGATTTGGAGATTTGTAGGACATTTGGCTGCTATTGGTGTATCTGAACTGGTGAAGGTAGGGTAGATGACAGTGATCACCTTTCAAACCTATAGCAGAAGACATTCGGGTCATCTGCCATTTGATGATTCTCTTCAGTAAGGGAGGGAGATCTGCTGTAGCCAATGATGTTCTTTAGGCTTCTTCACACATTTGTTCACTGGTTATCTGAGAACTGATTTTTCGGCTTTTGAGAGTAGCTTCTCTTTGATACTCTGATATCTCTTGTTAATACATTATTGGCCTGATTATGCAAAATCCTTTCTTATTTCCTGTAGGCCTCCTCTTTGGCACAATGTGGCTGCTTGTGCTTAGCTCTGAACCAAGGCTTATTATTTTTCTATATATGCAAGCTCTTGGAACACACACAAACACATGTTTTCACAGAAGCTAATATACAGTATCACAGTATCAGTGAATTCATCCAAGCCCACTGAAGCAGCTTCAAAAATACTGCAGTCTGTTCAATTCAATGGTCATTATTGTGATTGTATTCTGCATATCAGACCTTACATTTCAGACTACAGAATAACAGTTCATATACCTGTGAGTTGTTAGTTACAGATGGCTGTTATGTACAAAGATTCAAGTACTCCAGCTGTTTCATACAAAACATCCCTTTTAAAACAAAGGGAGCAACTACATGGGAAAAAAAGGGTAAAGAATAGTTGCCAGTCTTCAAACAGAAGTGGTGGAAATTCCAAGAAGCTGGACAAGTCCAGGTAATTGACTTTGTGCCAGATATTTCATGCAGGATTGAATCTGGGTCAGTCACTGGACCAAAGGTTTTGTCTTCTGAGCTTTTGGACTTGGAAACAGTTATTTTATGATTGGTTGCACCGATAGCCAAGTGTTTGTTTGGATTCAGTATTTTTATCCACCTATCAAATTCTTCCCTAAAACCTGGGGTAGGCATATGGTGTTGTTTGGTGGTGTAAAAAGTATTGTCATGGGATGTGAGCTATCACAAGAAAAGCTGCCTTTTGCAATTGAACATGGAGATTTTTGTCAATGTCAGTTGTGTTCAAGTGGTGCTCCAGATGCTTTGGCATTGTGCCCAAGGCACTTATTGCTATGTTTGCTTTCTTTTATTATAGTCATTTTATTTTTATTTCCAGGTTTTGTGATTTTCTCCAGTTCTTTATCTTCTATTTTGCTTTCTCAAAGTTCTGCCATTATAGTATCCAGACTTTATTTGTTTTTTCTTATGGACAATGGTTAGGTCTGGGCTGTTATGTAGCAGGTGCTTATATGTTTGAATTCTAAAGTCCCAGAACACATTAAGTTCTTTATTTTATACTGCTCTATTTATTTTGCGGTCCCACTACTTTTGTGGTCCCACAAGCCAAATAGTATTTCTTTCAGATGTTCCAATGAACCATTGTTCCTACTTTATCATGCCGTTACTTTTAGTCAATCTGTGTGATATTGTTACAGTAGTTTATTAGGTGGTCCACTTCTTTGCAGAGATGGCATTTTCTGTATGTTGCTGTCTTCTAATATTGGCTTTATATGAAGTTGCTATCAAGGCTTAGACTTGTACAGACAGAATTCATCCCACCCCTGTTTTTCTTTCTTCAACTTTCTTGCTTTAAGCCATTACAGGTCTTTTTGTTATCTCTGCCTGCTAATTTTTATTTATTTATTTTTAAATGTATTGGCCATGTAATTATTTGCCTTGCCGTGTGTATTTCCCATTCTTCATTTGTTCTTTCTTAAAGGGCTTCATAAAGCCTTTATGATGTAGTGCATCTTCTTCACTGTTCTTCATATATTCAATGCTCTTTTTCCTTTTTCAATTGTCAGATCCAGTATACTTGCAACATTCTATGCCCACCTATGTTCTTTGGTAAGTAGAGTTTGTTAACATTGCTACCAGGATGAAAGGCATGATTCATTGTCATTATTTTTCAGATCTTTCTAGTCAGGGGTTTTAGTTCTTTGTTTTTTTAATTATATTTTATTAATTTTTTACAATGACAATCTTTAATGCTTTGTGAACAATGTGTTGTCTGGATTCATATACTCAAAACAATCAATAACAATTAATTTCTCCAATTAATCAATATGTTAGTTGGTAATATATTTCTTGATCCTTTCTTCTTCCAATAATAATCTCCTTTTGTCTACATTAAACAAATTAATTCTTAATATTTTCAGTACATACCAAGTTGAATATAATCATTTTTTGTATTTATGCATGTGATAACATCAACATATAACATATTTTGTAATCAGCTTATGTTTCCATTATATTTATAAAAGTCATCTTATTAAGTCATCATATATCCTGTTTTCAAACTTTTTATTAAAGCTTAGTTTCCCCTCAGTTTTCAGACCACTCTTATCAGTCATACTTTTCTCAAAATTCATTATCTTTAAATATCCAAGCTTTTCATTTAAATTCACCATTTCAATGTTTTAACATTTCATATATTCTAGAAATATTATACTACTTATATATCTTATTTCTCATACTCTTATAGGGACCCTTTACAAATTTTATCTATTCTGTTGGCCACATTCCAACAATGTTTAATCTTATATTACACCATCTAATAATCTTACTTTAGGGCCTCTTTATCTCCAAACTTTATATATATATGTGTGTGTGTGTATATATATATATATATATATATATATATATATATATATATATATATATATATATATATATATATATATATATATATATATATATATATATATATATATATATATATATATATATATATATATATATATATATATATATATATATACCATATTCAAACAAGCATTTAATCATATAATATTTCCTCTGATATGTTGAATAACGTTTCTTGACTCCAACTTTAGTCTTCTTCTTTTGCCATGTTGCTTTCCAAGCCAGTAAGTAAGTAAGTAAGTATAATAATAATAATAATAATAATAATAATAATAATAATAATAATAATAATAATAATAATAATAATAATAATAATAATAATAATAATGTTGGAAGGGACCTTGGAGGTCATCTAGTCCAACCCCTGTTCAGGCAGGAAACCCTGTACCATTTTGGACAAATGGCTGTCCAGTCTCTTCTTAAAATCCTCCAGTGTTGGAGCATTCACCACTTCTGGAGACAGATTGTTCCACTGGTTAATTGTTCTAACTGTCAGGAAGTTTCTGCTTAGTTCTAGGTTGCTTCTATCCTTGCTTAGTTTCCACCCTCTTCTTTGTGGTAGCCCCTGAGATATTGGAACACCGCTATCATGTCTCCCCTTGTCCTTGTCTTCATTAAACTAGACATACCCAATTCCAGCAGCCGTTCCTTATATGCTTTAGCCTCCAGTCCCCTAATCATCTTTGCTGCTCTTCTCTGTACTCTTTCTAGAGTCTCAACTTTTTTACATTGCGGTGACTAAAACTGGATGCAGTATTCCAAGTGTGGCCTTACCAAGGCATTGTAAAGTGGTATTAATACTTCATGTGATCTTGATTCTATCCCTCTTTTAATGCAGCCTAGCACTGTGTTGGCCTTTTTGGCAGCTGCAGCATACTGCTGGCTCATATTTAAGTGATTGTCCACTAGGATTCCGAGGTCCCTCTCACAGTTACTACTATTGAGCAAGGTACCCCCTATACTATATCTGTGCATTTGATTTTTCTTGCCTAAATGTAGAATCTTGCTTTTTTCACCATTGAATTTCATTTTGTTAGACAGCACACAGTGTTCAAGTCTGTCCAGATCCTTCTGTATCTTAAGCCTGTCTTCTGGAGTGTTGGCTATTCCTACCAGCTTGGTGTCATCTGCAAATTTGATGAGTTCCCCATATATCCCCTCGACCAAATCGTTGATAAAGATGTTGAAGAGCACTGGGCCCAGAACAGAGCCCTGGGGCACTCCACTACACACTTTCCTCCATGTAGGTGTGGTTCCATTGAGGACCACACGCTGAGTACAGCCGGTCAGCCAGCTACGGATCCATCTGGTGGTGGTGCTGTCTAACCCACATTTTTATATCTTGTCAAGTAGTAGGTTGTGATCTACTTTATCAAATGCCTTACTGAGGTCCAAATAAATTATGTCCACAGCATTCCTCTGATCCAGTAATTTTGTCACTTGGTCAAAGAATGCAATAAGATTTGTCTGGTATGATCTATTTTTGACAAATCCATGTTGGCTTTTAGTAATGACTTTGTTTGCCTTAGGTGTTCGCTGATTCGTTGTTTGATTATCTTTTCCAGAATCTTCCCAGGTATTGAGGTCAGGCTGATAGGTCTGTAATTTCCTGGGTCCATTTTTTTTCCTTTTTTGTAGATAGGAACTACATCAGCTCTTTTCCAGTCCTCTGGTAGTACCCCTGTGCTTCAGGATCTTTGAAAAATATAGTTCAGTGGTTCTGAGATCACATCTGCCAGTTCCTTGAGAACCTTGAGGTGTAATCCATCTGGTCATGGCGATTTGAACTCATCTAGGCTGGACAGGTCCTCAATTACCATTTTCTTGCCTATCTTAACTTGTGTTTCTATTCTGTTTTTTATGGCACTATTTTTGATAGGTTGGTCTGTTAAATAGTTCTGCTTTCTCCCTGTTGCTTGTCACCTTCTTGCCACTTCCACCCACTAATGGACCAATCATTTCCTTCACTTTTTTTTTTACATGTTGAAAAAAGCTTTTTTTGTTATTTTTTATTTTGGTCACAAACCTTAGTTCATTTTGAGCCTTGGCTTTCCTCATTTCATCTTTGGAGGCTCAGGCTATTTGCTGATATTCTGACTTAGTTTTGTACCCCTCTTTCCACTTTCTATACATGTCCTTTTTATCTTTCAATTTGTCAGAGAGTTCTTTATGCAGCCATGCTGGTTTCTTTTGAGAGCTGTTATTTTTCCTCTTTGTTGATATTGTGCTAGACTGGGCTTTTATTATCTCATTTTTCAAAATTTCCCAAGCTTCTTAAGTTGTTTTCCCCTTGAGGATTCTCATCCATGGAATCCTTCCCAAGCCCTTTCTTTATTGAAATTAACTCTCTTGAAGTCCAAGACTCTAGTTTGACTGTGTTCTATTGCTTGTGCTTCCATAATGTTGATTTTCAATATTGTATGATCACTTCCTCCCAAGGTTCCTATGGCTTCAATACCTTCTATCATTTCATCTCTGTTAGTGAGAATTAGATCCATGGCTAATCCCCTAGTTCCCTTCTCTACTTTTTGGGAAATAAAGTTGTCTGCTACGTTTGCGAGGAACCTGTTTGATCTTCCAGTTGATGCAGAGTTTGTCTCCCAGTTGATGTCAGGGTAGTTAAAGTCCTCCATTACTATTGTGATTTGCTTCCTACATACCTTAGTTAGCTGACTAGCAAAAAATTCATCTATTTCCTCTGTTTGGTTGGGTGACCTGTAGTATACACCTATGGCAATGTCATTTCCCCCCTTTTATATCGACCCAAACGCATGTTTAGCTTGCCAGGTTGTATTTTTGTGAGTGTTGTTGGGGACAAAAAAAAAACAAGTCAAGTAAAGTATCAATTTTTTGTCTCCCACATTGTGATGATTCTTCTGACAGGTCTTTAATCCATTTTATTAGTTTTTCTTTTTTTATCCTCAAATATATTTTGAAATCCTGGAGCATAAAGTATCTTTTTTGTCTTCTTTATTACAGTGAGGTCTTGCAGATTTTTTTTGTATTAAATTGTAGTTGTCTTTATTTATAGCTTTTCTGTTGTCTGTTATTTGTTCATTCTTTCTTGTCATTTTTTGAGTGTTATACAGTTGTAGATTTAAGTTAGAGATATGTTTATTTATATTGTCAAGCTTATTTCTAATCTCATCATGGTTTGAAATAATTATCATTTGAATCTGTCACAGCATTGTGTATATTTTCTCTTGGGATATATTTATTTTGTCTTGAGTCATTGTTCCTGCAGATCTTTGAAACTCCAAACTGGGATCTTCAAGAGAAGGTGTTGAGTATAGTTTTCTATCACTTTTAGATAGGTATATAATGTCCATTTTATCTCTCCCCTTTAAGTAATTTTTCTTCAGTGTCATAGTCTTTTAATTGGCTTTATCAAGCCAGCCCATCTTAGGTTCCAAACAGCCAAGTCTTACATAATTCTTATCTTTATATAATAGTTTTATAGTCCAATACATTTCCAATTGTTCAGGCACCACTAAAAACAATATTTTATTACAGTGCTTTTCAGGGGTCTTATAATTTTCAAGCAGTCAGGATTCAATCCAAAGTATTTAATCATCTAAAAGTTTTCTAGTAATTTCTCCTTTAGAAGATTAGCCAAAGGCCAAGATTTTTTTTCTCTGCAAACAGTTCTTAAGTTTAAACATGCAGTTCAGTATGTTTGTAATCCCAGAATGTCAGCAGTTTCTAAACAAATGTAGTTACACTTAGTAAGAGATAACTTGGTGCTTTGTTCCCAGCTGTTTTTTGCTGTTTCTAGGTGTCTTGCCAAATTCTGAGTCAATACAGTTGTAGTTTCCTCTACTCCTCCATTAGGTGTCAGTGTTCATTTTCCAACTTAAAAAAACAACAACAAAAACAACAACAAAGAGTTATTTTACTGTTGTGCTGGTTATGCCTTTGGCTGCAAGTACCTTGGGCTGGTCAGTGAAGTGTGGCCAGCCTTTATCCTGTCGGGTTAGAAGGCTTTCCCCAAATCAAACATAATGACCGCCATCATTCCAGAATCACTAGGGCACCCTTCTTTTCTTCGCCGCCTCTCTGGGGTGACTTAGACCCATTTAGGGTCCCCTGGCAGGGCAAAATTAGCCATGGAGATGCGGAGATCCGCAATCCTGTGACTGGGAGCTACTGTGCTAAACCGGAAGTCCTCTCAGGGCTTTTAGTTCTATTTCAGTCTAGTCCACTCTTCTAGCTGTGTATCTTATCTAATAATTACTATTTATTTCTGTTTACTATACTGTGCTAAGTGACCAGTTTCATTCTTATTAGTAATTTGCAATTGGAAGTTTTTAAGAAGAGACTGGACAGCCATTTGTCTGAAATGGTATAGGGTTTCCTGCCTGAGCAGGGGTTGGACTAGATGACCTTCAAGGTTCCTTCCAACTTTATTATTATTATTAATTACAAATAGCCAAATCTTATTCTTTTGGGTTTGAATCACCTACTATCAATTGAACTCATACACTTTCCCCTGATGGTCAATGTAACTGAAAATACCACATAGAATATATACTATTTCAAAATATAGAAAAGGCCCATTCATGTAATGTGAAACATGTACATGATGGCATGATATAATGTAACATCTGGTATATGTCTTCCTATAGCATCTCTGAGCACCAGTCTCTGGATAGCTCCTAAAAATAGTTCATTGTATATAGTTATCTATCATGCATGGGTCTATGAATGAAAAGAGAATAAGAGACTAGGGATCTCACAAAGAAGAAGTAATGGATCAAATTTTTCCTCTTCTATAATACCAACTAAAACTGGTCCTGGAGGAAGCAGGAGAATTATTACAACTCTATGCCCCTCAGTTCTCTCTATTATGGTGATTCAGAAATATGTGAAGACTGATGGTATCAAAAGGAACTAAGAAGAGAGCAAGATGTGGATGCCTCATTTGAACTATGAACCAGATTTTTGGAACAACTCCAAACTCTCTCTGAAAGGCTCAACCCCGATAAGACAGAGTGGCTGTGGGTGATGCCTCCCAAGGACACTTCTATCTGTCCTTCCATTACCCTGGGGGATGAATCTATAAACCCCTCAGAGAAGGTTCGCAACTTGGGTGTCCTCCTCGATCCACAGCTGACATTGGATCATCATTTGTCGGCAGTGGCAAGGGGGGCATTTGCCCGGGTTCTCCTGGTGCACCAGTTGCATCCTTACTTGGATCGGGAGTCGCTCCTCACAGTCACACATGCCCTTGTCACCTCGAGGATCGACTACTGCAATGCTCTCTACATGGGGCTACCCTTGAAGAGTGTTCGGAGACTACAATTAGTGCAAAATGCAGCTGCGCGAGCAATTGTGGGCCTTCCTCGCTGTGCCCACATTTCATCAACTCTCCGCATGCTGCATTGGTTGCCTATTGGTCTCCGAGCCCAATTCAAGATGTTGGTTATTACCTATAAAGCCCTTCATGGCATGGGACCAGGATACTTACGGGACCGCCTTCTGCCACATACTTCTCTACGACCGGTGAAAGCGCACAGGGTCGGCCTCCTCCGGGTCCCGTCAGCGAAACAATGTCGTCTGGCGGGCCCTAGGGGGAGGGCTTTCTCTGTTGTGGCGCCCACCCTCTGGAACCAACTGCCTCCTGAAGTCCGCGTTTCTCCAACTCTCCTGGCCTTCCGGAAAAACCTAAAGACTCATCTTTGCCGGCAAGCCTGGGGATGATTGTGGTTGATTGATGTATTGAATGTGTGTTTATTGGTTTTTAGATATTCTGTTTGGGTTTTTTATATTGTATTTTTTGTTATGTATATGTTGTTAGCCACTCCGAGTCCCCTGGAGAGGAGCGGCATACAAACCCAAATAAAATAAAATAAATAAATAAAATAAATAAATTGGTCCATTAGGTTCTTGAATAGTCTGATTGAATAGGTCCTGTAGCAGGAAGCAACACCAAAGCATCCCAAAGTAATTAAAATGTGATCAGTCCATGGCAAGTGAATAATGGTAGGCTCTCCCCAAACAAATCCACATCACCATTCACCTGAGACATAAACTAGATCTAATGTGTAATCATTGCTTTGTACTGAGCCACTGATTGCCTTGGTCAGGCCCATGTTTGCCATAGTAGTCTTGAAATCTGAAGCTATATCAGAATCCATACCCAGGGAAGGTAGATTCAAATACTTCAGGATCATGACTGATTGATTGATTCTGACTGATTGATAAGTCTGGGTAATCCATTGCAACCCAGCCACAGAATTAAGGAGCTTGGGCAGAGAAATTGCTACATAGCAGTGAAACTAGTATAGTAAAGCAAGAATCCAAACTGATTTCTAGAGATTAACTACCGGGACCTAACACCTGGTAATGTGTGGACAGGATCTCTGTCAATCTCAGATGGCAATAGCTACAAGGCTATTCACTTTTTCCGGTTGATTAAACTTTTTTTCAGTCTCTGCAGTCACCTACCATATGCCTGACATTGGCAAGACTCAGACTTTTTCCTGTTCTAATCATGGTGGCAAAGGAGCCCTGCTGGTGCTGCAGTGGTTAAAGTGCAGTATTGCAGGCAAATTCTACCCACAGCCTGGAGTTTGATCCTAACAGGGCTCAAGGTTGATTCAGCTTCAGTAAAATGAAGACCCAGATTGTTGGGGCAATATGCATATGCTTACATTATAAACTGCCCACTGTGGGGTGGTACATAATCCTAAAATGCTATTGCTATTGCTGATGCTATACCATCCTCACAGCTACTACCAACATGTGTTTCATCCACTAGCCCACAGACAATCTCAGATTAAGAAAATGGAAACTTTACTGAGCAGAATGCTAGGGAAAGAAAAGCCTTCCACTTCCTCTTTTTCATCTTTTTGCCTACTCTTGTGTCACCTTTCCTTGTGTCCTCTTTCAAGAAAAACTTCCCAGTTCTGCCTATTCCAAGCACTTTTCCTCCCTTCCTCTCTTCTTTCCTTTCCTTTCCTTCTTTTTCTTCTTTGCCATGGATCCAATAGGCTGAACGTATTCTTCTTACTTCTTTCTTCCACACTTTTCTTGTAATGCATAATATACAATACTTATCCCTTTTATAATGCCTTACCTTTTAGTTATGTTAATCTTATTTTTGAACTTTTAATCCTTAGGAAAAGAAAAAAAATCTTTCAGGTCTTTACCTCAAATTGACTCAAGTTGCTGGAACAGCTTATTTCATTTCATTTCATTTCATTTATTAGATTTCTATGCCGCCCTATTCCAAGAACTCAGGGCAGCTCACAACATGAATACAAACATAAGAAATCTAATATTAAAATACATATAAAACCCCTTAATTAAAAACAACCAATCATCCAAAAACAGACATACGAACATACATACACTGGCAGGGCAAGGAGTTAACTGCCCCAGGCCTGCCAGCAAAGGTGGGTCTTTAATAATTTGCGAAAGGCAGAAAGGGTGGGGGCAATACGGATCTCCAGTGGGAGTTGATTCCAGAGGACCAGGGCCGCAACGAAGAAGGCTCTTCCCCTAGGCCCCGCCAGGCGACACTGTCTGGCTGACAGGACCCAGAGAAGGCCGACTCTGTGGGCCCTAACCGGCCGCTGGGTTTCATGAGGCAGCAGACGGTCCCGTAAGTAACCTGGTCCAATGCCATGTAGGGCTTTATAGGTCATAACCAACACTTTGAATTGCGTTCGGAGACCAATTGGAGCCAGTGCAGCTCGCGGAGTGATGTTGAAATATGGGCATTTCTAGGTAAACCCAATACTCCTCGCGCGGCTGCATTCTGCATTACCTGAAGTCTCCGAACTTTCTTAATTTCTATTTCTTTATTCAGTTTTTTATTTTCTACAATAGCAACTCTTTTTCAACCAGATTTTAACTGTGCTAATGACCCCTATATGTTATCGCAGTATTTGGGGTGCATGTACAATAAATAATTAATCTTTGTTAATGTATATGTAATAAGGTATAAATCTTAGATGGGGAAAATGCAAATCCATAGAATCATAGACTTGGAAGAGATTATTTAGACAATCAAGTCCAACCCTCAGCTCAGTGCAAGAATAAAAATCATGGCAACCATCACTGATACCTACTTTCTTCTTTGCTTAAACATGTCTAGGAAAGCTATCTAACTATCTAGTTCACTATCTCCCTCGGTAATTGGTTTCACTGTCAAATTTCCCTACAATTAGAAAGTTTTTGCTAACATTCAATTGGAATCTGACTTCCTGTAATGTAAAATATATATTTTCATGTCCTGCACTTTAAGAAGATAAAGAATAGGTAGTGACCTTCCACTGTTTCCAATTCTTCTTCAAATAGTTGGAAAAATATTATCACACTCCTAGCCTACATCTTAAGTCTAATATACCTAATTCAATTAATATATTTTCATAAGATTTACTTTCCAAAATACAATATTTCCAATAAACTTTGTACTTTCTGGTTTTTCTGATTTTTTTAAAATGGTTTCAAAATTAGGCAAAATATTTAAAACAAAGTCTCACCAATGCACAATACAGTAGACTAATACTTATTGTGGTTGGGAAAATACATTTATTTATCAAATTTGTATAGTGATTCTGGTATTTTTATTTTCTAAAAGAAAGCATTAGCAAAAGACTTATGTTCAATGTAATCTATTATACTTTGAAAAACTTTTCATCCATATTGTTGCTAAGATAGGTATTCTCCATACATTACCTATGCAGTTAATTAGTTTTTTGAAAATGAAAGAATACTGCAATTGATTTGATTAAATTTTATTCTATTTATTTAGCATACTTCTCTAACCTGTTAAAAGTGTTTTTTAAAAAAGTTTTCTGCTATATCTACCACAATTATCATCTGTCATCTGCAATTTTTATAAGTATTCTTTCCACCTACTCATACAAACTCATTACTAAATATTATGAAAAATGCAAAGCATAGGAAAGAACCACATGGATCCTTCATTCCAAGTTTGAAGACTGTACTCTCTCTCAAAACTGCTTTGTTCAGAGTTTCATCTATTGTTATTTATCTAGCAAATATAATTTGAATTATCTGATGTTTACAGAAATGACTTGATAGTTATCATGGTAAAATAGTATTCTAAGCAAGATAAACCTCTGAACTATGTTATGAACAAATTATTCATCAGTGACCTGTACGTAAGCAACATTTTTAAGTAAAATATTTAAAATAATGCATCCTAGAGCCAATAGGTGATTGCATATACTTTGAAGAAAGGAGTTAGGTTTTTAATCTAGAAACAATGCACTCAAATCATATCAATAGGAAATTATACTCCTGAAATTTGAAGTGAAAAAAAAAAAAAAAAAAAGATAAAATAGCTATGGGGAAATAACATTCAGTAGGCAAAATCATATCTAAAATAATAAACAGTATTGAGGGAATAGCAATGAAAACATGAAAACATTTAAGAAGTTTTTAGTGGAGGAAGAAACAGTCAATTATTTAGGGCAGAATGAGACTGGAGCCCTGTAAGTTGAATGTGGAGGTACAGTGGAGTGTTCTTTTGGGGAACTGGAAGTAATGTTTTTTTACAAAGTTGTTTTTTTTTTAATGGACTGTAAAGTCACTCAGGGTTATGGAATATAAGATAGGTGGCTATAAAAGTCTTTTAAGTACATAAAATAAATAAAAATGGGGAATAGCAATAAAAGAGAAAACAGCAACTGTTGGGAAAAAATATTATAGAGGGAGCAAATGTTATAGACTAGAGGGAGCAAATATGGCCTGCGGGTTAGCATTGAAAAAACTCACAGAGTGCAATTTTTGTGAAAGGGAGCATGTCTTATACATAATGTATAATTCCTTTTCTATACCTTAGAGAAATAATTTTAAATAGATGGGAGTAGGACTTCTGGACACCAGCAACAGGTTTCAGAGACAGAAGCTCAACAGGAAAAAACACTAGAAGGAAAGGAGAAAATGAAAAGCCAACCTTTATACATAACACAGTTAAAGAAAAGAGAAAGGGACTTGAGAAACCAGTAATATGCAAAGATAACTACGAATGAGGTAGGAAAATCTTGTCCTTTCTATTGCATTTTCCTGGTTCCCAAGGATTTCTTGTCAATAGAAGCTAGAGAAATTTACTGAAAGAGGTGAAGCAAGATATGATAACTTTGCCAACAGCTAATCAGTTTTTTTTAGCTAGGTTACCTTAGCATCTTTCTTGACTTTCTGAAGCAAAGGCCAATTTTCATAAGTTTTATTGCAATATGTTTTAAATGAAACATATTTAAAAACAGTGTGCCCCATGGATCCTTGACTCAGATGAGTTCAGAAAATAGTAATTGGTATATCACTCCTTTGTCTTTCCTGAATTTGGTTCATCAGCAAAAGATGTCTTTAAGGCCATGAACTCAACTCAAGGCTGCTCCAAGAATCCAGGCAGATGTATTTCTAAGGTCTACAGAAGGTACATAATGAACAGGGTAAGTTTAGCTACAGGATAACCCAAAATATTTTAAAGTAATAATAGTAACAGCAATAGTATTATTTTTTCATGTATGTATAAGTATAAGAAGTACAAAATAAGAAATCCAATGTCAATACTTTATTACAATAACACATTAGATTCTTATTTGAAATCCCAGCTTAATATAGGTCTTCAGTGACTTGGCCCATGATATGTAGAATTACTAATCTATTGATAGAAGAGTGAATTTCATTAATTTTATTCTTAAGAACACATGTAAGGTTGCATAAGTATTATTCTCTAAAGAGCAGCAGAAATTTGAAAAATTTTGCATATGCATCTCTGGAAGAGTGCATAACCATTTAATATCAAGTGCATACTCTGTATTCTTTATTTATGAAAGTATGAAAACAGGGAAGAAAAATATTATTTATTTATTTATTTATTTATTTATTTATTTATTTATTTATTTATTTATTTATTTATTTATTTATTTATTTATTTATTTATTTATTTATTTATTTATTTATTTATTTGACTTATATGCCGCCCTTCTCCCAAGACTCAGGGCGGCTCACAGCAAAAATACAAGTACAAAAATATAGTATAAATCAATTAAAATACTAATTAACAATGTAAAAACTATAAAACTATTTCCACTCATACAACACATAGTCACAATCAGAGGCCCCGGGGCAGAGTGCAACTCACACGCCCCAAACCTGCCTGCATAAATGTTTTTAAGAGTTTTCGAAAAGCTAGGAGGGAGGGAGCAGTACGAACCTCTGAGGGAAGTTGGTTCCAGAGGGCTGGGGCAGGAACAGAGAAGGTCCTAACCCTAAGCCCCGCCAGATGACATTGTCTAACAGACGGGACCCGTAGGAGGCCAACCCTATGCGCCCTAACCAGTCGCTGGGATTCATGGGGCAGAAGACGGTCCCGCAAGTATCCTGGCCCGTTGCCATAAAGGGCTTTATAGGTCATAACCAACACTTTGAATTGTGTTCGGAGACCAATTGGTAGCCAGTGCAGCTCACGGAGGGCTGGAGTGATATGAGCATGTCTTGGGAGACCCAAGACGGCTCACGCGGCCGCATTCTGGACTACTTGCAGTCTCCGGACATTCTTCAAAGGTTGCCGCATGTAGAGAGCATTACAGTAGTCGAATCTCGAGGTGACAAGGGCATGGGTGATTGTGAGGAGTGACTCCCTGTCCAAATAGGGACGCAACTGACGCACCAGGCGAACCTGGGCGAACGCCCCTCTCGCCACAGCCAAAAGATGGTGTTCTAAACTTAGCTGTGGATCAAGGAGGACACCCAAGTTGCGAACCCTCTCCGACGGGGATAAAACTTCCCCTCCCAGAGTGATGGATGGACAGATGGAATTGTCCTTGGGAGGCAGAACCCATAGCCACTCCGTCTTGTCGGGATTGAGTCTGAGCTTGTTGGCACCTATCCAGACCTCAACAGCCTCCAGGCACCGGTTCATCACTTCCACTGCTCCACTGTAATGACGTGGGGTAGAGATATAGAGCTGAGTATCATCAGCATATTGATGACAACTCACCCCGTGTTGACGGATGATCTCCCCCAATGGCTTCATGTATATGTTAAAAAGCAGAGGTGAGAGAACAGACCCCTGAGGGACTCCACACGGAAGAGACCTCGGAGCCGATCTCTGATCTCCTGCAAACACCGACTGCGACCGGCCAGAGAGGTAGGAGGTGAGCCACCGCAGAATGGTGCCCCGCACTCCAAGCCCCTCCAACTGGCGCAGAAGGATACCATGGTCAATGGTATCAAAAGCCGCTGAGAGGTCAAGAAGCATCAGGATAGTGGAATGACCTCTATCCCGGGCCCGCCAGAGATCATCGGTCAGCGCGACCAAAGCAGTTTCCATGCTGTAACCGGACCTGAACCCAGACTGCTGAGGGCCCAGATAATCAGTTTCATTCAAGGACCGTTGGAGTTGGAGTGCCACCACCTTCTCAACAAGGTGGTGGAGACTGGACGATAGTTATTAAAAACTGCGGCGTCCAGGGAAGGCTTCTTGAGGAGGGGGCACCCAAGTGCCTCCTTTAAGGGAGCCGGAAAGGACCCCTCCCTCAGTGAAGTGTTAACAACAGCCTGGACCCAGCTCCGTGTCACCGCCCTGCTAGCTGAGACCAGCCAGGAGGGGCACGGGTCCAGTAAACAGGTGGCAGAACTCACAGCTCCAATGGCCTTGTCCACATCATCAGGAGTTACCAGATCAAACTCCTCCCATTCAACAGGACTAAGATGGGCCTCTGTCATCTAGACTGACTCATTGTCAGCCGACACTGTATTCCAATTGGAGTCCAAGTCAGCCTGGATCTGAGCGACCTTGTCTGCGAAAAAGGTATTAAATTCTTCGGCATTGCCCTGCAATGGTTCCTCTCTCCTCCCCGTATCAAGGAGAGAGCGAGTCACCCTAAACAGGGCAGCCAGACGAGATTCCACAGAGGCAATCAATGCAGAAAGCTACTGAGATCTTGCCATAGTGATTGCTTCCAAATAGGTCTTAATATAAGCTCCCAATTTGGTTCGATCTGATTCGGATCTGCTTTCCCTCCATTGCTTCTCTAAACGTCTCTTCTGGCGCTTCATCCCCCTGAGTTCCTCGGTAAACCAAGGAGATCTCCTGGGTCTGCTACCACAGAGAGGTCACAATGGCACAATCCGGTCTAGAGCCCCCGTAGTGGCCATATTCCAGGGCATCACTAGCAACTCTGCCGAATTGTGTACGAGCGAATCTGGCAGTTCCCCAAGCGCCCTTTGAAAACCAATAGGATCCATCAGGCGTATGGGGCGGAACCATTTAATCAGTTCCAGCTCCCTGCGAGAGAGGATTGGTGTCGTAAACTCAAGCCGCAGCAGAAAATGATCTGTCCATGACATGGGCAATACTTCTAAGTTCCTTAATATCAGATCATTCCTCAACTGTTCCGAGAGAAAAACCAGGTCAGGTGTGTTTCCCCTCTCATGGGTTGGGCCCTCAATTACTTGTGTCAGGTCCATGGTTGCCATGGAAACCATGAACTCCCGCGCCAACCCAGAGGACTCACCGAGTGACGGCACATTAAAGTCCCCCAAGACAATAAGTCTGGGGAACTCAACCGCACACCCGGCTACCTCCTCGAGTAGCGTGGGCAGGGCTGTTGAAATGCAGCTGGGAGGCAGGTACGTAAACAACAGACCCACCTGTACACCTAGGTCCAACCTCATAAGGAGGGACTCACAACCTGATATTTCGGTAGCAGCGAGTCTGCGCAGCCCGAGTGTCTCCTTAGCTATAATCGCCACTCCTCCCCCTTCCCTGTAGTCGTGGCTGATGCCATACCTGAAACCCAGCTGGACACATCTCAGAGAGGGGAACTCCTCCCTCTGGGGTCAGCCGGGTCTCAGTTACACATGCCAGGTCGGCCTCCTCATCTAGAATCAAGTCCCGGATGAGGACAGCTTTATTTACCACCGACCTGGCATTGAGCAGCAGCAGCCGGAGTCCAGGGTCCAGATTTCGCTCATTACCAGTACTGCGGGAGAGGTTCTGGGTGCTGGAACAAGAGATCGCTTTCAAGCAATGAGGCCTTGTTCCCCAAGAGCGGCCTACCCCAGGCCTCCCGTCATATCTGCCTCTTCCCCATAAGACCGGTATAGACTGGCCCTCTGATCCCTCAGAGCAAGGCTCCTCCACTTCAGTAGCTTCCACAAATGCAGACAGGTTGGCCCTTCTATTTATCATACAACCACCCATCCATTCAACCCGATTCACTCCACAATCAATCAATCCCCCCCACATCATTCATAACATCCAGAAGAATAAATTAAAACAGTATTAAACAGATTTAAATTATTTAAAATTTAGACAATAAATAATTAAAACAATTCAAAAAACATAGTAATAAAAACAGGCATGCCAGATGTTAATCCTGCCGCAATAATTATAGCTATGCCTGTATTAGTCCCTCCTAAGATAAAAACCTGTGGTAGGTTTTTGGCTAAAAAGTCCAAAACCCACGGGAGGGGTAGTTGTACTAACAGTAATTGTGGAACCCAACGTCCCAAAGATAAGGCCTTTAGTTGTTATAGTTGGAGCCGTGGTGCCTCCCAAATTTAATATAAAACCAGAAGAACCAGCTGCTGGAACAGAAGTAAGGGCAGAAAATAATGGAAGTCCAGAAGAAGTATGAGTAAAAAGCTGGAGTAAAAGCTGGAACAAATGGGGTGGCTAATCCAGCAGGTTTACTGAAACCCAAACTAAGGCCCGTGGTGGAAGTAGTAGTAGAAACAGGCATGCCAAATGTTAATCCTGCCGCAATAGTTGTAGCTGTTCCTGTATTAGTCCCTCCTAAGATAGAACCTGTGGTAGGCTTTTTGCTAAAAAGTCCAGAACCAAAACCCACAGAAGGAGTAGTTGTAAAAACAGTAGCTGTTGAACCCAACGTCCCAAAGTTGGCTTGATTGAAATCACCTGCAACCACCAACACTCCATCCGGGTAGACCTGTTGCTGTTTGTAAATAGTTAACAGATAACTCATGGCCACGGTTATGTTAGCATCAGGAGGTATATATACTACAGTTATTATCACAATGTTAAACTCACGAGGCAGATAAAAGGCGCCGCACTTCACTGCAAAAAATTCCAAAACAGGAGAACAGTGAGTGTCCACTATTTTAACATTTGTGCTCCAGTTATTATTTATGTAAACACAAAGTCCCCCTCCTCCTGTTCTTCCCAGAGACCATAATTCTATCTGCTCAATACACTAAGCATCCTGATAATTCAGTAGCCTCTCCTGGAATAGTAGTAGGGTCAAGCCACATCTCTGTAAAGACCATGACATAGCAGTCCCAAATATTTTTCTGCAAGGAGATGATAAGTTCCAACTCCTCAATCTTATTAGGAAGAGATCTAACATTAGAAACAAAAAGACTTGGCAATGCAGGCTTGTAAGGATTTCTTCCCAACCTTACACGCAGTCCGGCCCTACAGCCTTGTTTCTGCCTGCGTTTCCTTCGTCTCCTTCGCTTCCTTCATTTCCTTTACTCCTTTATTCTCCAAAATTAATGGTTTCCTTCTTATTATTTATTTATTTTGCTACTAGATCATAGATGAATAGATGCTATGTTCCCTGGAACATTTAACATTATTGGTAGGGGAAGGTGAATAATTCAAAGTGAATGGGTATGTGCCATACATTTGGGTAATAGGCATAATGTCAAGGATGAAACTTTGGCAGCTATGTGCCTCTGTGTTTCAACTTGCCTTTAGAGTTATTGGGGAGAGGTATTACTTTCAAGTGGGTTAGATTGAGAAACAAAACTTCTGTGATTCCACTGAAGACTATGAGAGCCTTAAACCTTTTCAAGGACATCATAACAGGTGTGGATTTGAAGCAGAGGCTTCCCATAAGAAAGTGAACATGAACTACATAAGATGTTGGGGGGTTGGCTGGGAAAAATATTGTTTCAGTCTATGAATTGGTGTTGGAACCTCAGAGTTAATTTTGCTTTGACATTACCATGCAGTGTATTTAATAAACATTAAGATTTCAGAGACAGAATGAACCTGGAGCTTTATTTAGATTCTCAAGCTGGATGTTGTCATATAATTTTCCTGAGAAGACAGACCAAGTTGAATGTATTTTGGATTAATTGGGCAAAGATCAATGGCCTAATGGAAAACATAGTTGCTGGTCAATAGCAATAGATTGGGATAGGTTAATATCAAGAAAGGAATTTTCTTTATTGAATTTCAAGGAGACACACTTTCACTACTACTTTTGCCAAGACTTAAAAACAAATGTATATAAAACCAGAATTAAGAAGACAGCAACAGACAGAAATGTCACCTCTGCAAAGAAGCTTAAGAAATAGTGGATCATCTAGTTAGTTGCTGCAAGAAGATCACACAAATAATGAGTACAAACAATGGCAACAAAGGTACATTTGAAGATATGCAAGAACTGGTGGGATGACAAAATAGACAAAATAATAGAAAATGAAGAAGCTAAAGTGTTCTGGGACTTTAGAATTCAAACAGATAATCACTTCTATGTAATACTCCAGACTTAACTATTATTGACAAGGACAAAAATGTCTAGACAACAACACATGGAGACAGCAAAATAGAAAAAAAAACCTGGAGAAAATTAAAGTACAAGGATCTGCAAAAAGAAGTAAAAAGGTTGTGGCAAAAGAAAGCAAAGATAGTAGTAGTAGATAATTGGTGCCTTGGTCTTGATCCAAAACATCTAGAGCATCATTTGAATACTATTGGCATTGCCAAATATCTGTCATTCAATTATAAAAAGCAGCATTATTTGAACAGCTTACATTCTGTAACAATACCTTTAACAACATCAAATATCAACATTTACCTGTTCGAGGTCCTCAGGAAGGCATAGGTGGATGAAAATCCCAAAACAATCTAAACATCTGGCTGATTTTATGATTAATCATAATAATGATAATAATTATTACAATTACAAGTATGGTTGTAATGCTGCTTGCTCAATAAAATTGCAGCAGTCTTTCTATACTAAACAATATGTTAACAGTTTGTGGTTAACATATGTTATTTTCTGCACAAGAAATAACTTCCTTTTTAAACAAAAGAAACAACATACCGGTAGTTGCCATTTATATAAATCTTCTTTTCTGTTGTATCTCACAAATTGTATATCCCCATGATTTCACCATCCATCCAAAAGGTATAAATTGAGAGGAATAATCACAAAGGTTAGATTGATTTGTAGATGACCTCAATCCTTCAATCCAATATTCCTCCTCATTCATCTCTCTATAAAGGCATTTTGTGAAGAAGTATTCAAAAACATTCCGAATGCAAGAGACATGGAGCATTGCCTCTTTATTACTTTATTAATCTATGCTTCCTATGCCCATGGCATCAGTTTTAATTAGTACTGCACCAAAAAAAGTATTTTTAATTGAAAATAAAACAAAACATTTTTCTTTGTAAAAGATGCAAATGCAAAAGCCATGCATTTTTGTTTCAAAATGGTCATGATAAATACATGTGAAGTCATCCACTTGACAACTGGCATGTCCTTATGACAGTTGCAGTAGTCCGGATACTGCAACTGTCATAAGGACATGCCAGTTGTCAAGTGTCCACATTTTGACACATGAACATGGGGATGCTGCAATAGTTGCAAGTATGAAAATTTTTTTTATTTATTTATTTATTTTATTCGGATTTGTATGCCGCTCCTCTCCGAAGACTCGGAGCGGCTTACAACATATATATATAAACAATTGAACAAATCCGAACAACATTAAAAATACAAACCCCATACATACTCATCAATCACACCACAATCAACAATAATCCCCAGGCCTGCCGGCAGAGGTAGGTTTTTAAATTCTTTCGGAAGGCCAGGAGGGTCGGAGAAACGCGGACTTCAGGAGGTAGCTGGTTCCAGAGGGTGGTCGCCGCAACAGAGAAAGCCCTCCCCCTAGGGCCCGCCAGACAACATTGTTTCGTTGACGGGACCTGGAGGAGGCCGACCATGTGCGCTCTCACCGGTCGTAGAGAAGTATGTGGCAGAAGGCGGTCCCATAAGTATCCTGGTCCCAAGCCATGAAGGGCTTTATAGGTAATAACCAACACCTTGAATTGGGCTCGGAGACCAATAGGCAACCAATGCAGCGTGCGGAGAGTTGATAAAATGTGGGCACAACGAGGAAGACCCACAACTGCTCGCGCAGCTGCATTTTGCACTAATTGTAGTCTCCGAACACTCTTCAAGGGTAGCCCCATGTAGAGAGCGTTGCAGTAGTCGATCCTGATCATAAGTCATTTTTTTCACTGCTGTTCTAACTTTGATCACTAAATGATTAGTTGTAAGTCATCACTACCTGTATTATAGGCAACATGATGTTGAGTACATGTTATCTAGATATAGGTGTGTCTCTGTGTTTATGTGTGTGTTCAGCTTTTTGCAAGATTTCAGAAGTGGTTTGTCACTACCGTACCAGCTTCTTACAGCTGAGAGAGAGAATGATGGATAAAAGGTCATCCAGCTGCTTTCATGCCTAGGTCAGAACTAGAACTCACAGTGTCATGGTTTCTAGTCTAATACCTTAACCTCTATACCAGTGGTGGCGAACCTATGGCACTGGTGCCAGAGGCGGCACTCAGAGCCCTCTCTGTGGGCACACATGCCATTGCCCCAGCCTTGCCTCCCCCCACGACCCCCTCACCAGCAGCCCCCCTGGAGGAGAGTTGCCCCCAAGCGTGGCCCACGCGGAGCAGCGCAGCCAAGGACATGTCAGCCAGGCAGTGTAGACAAGACTCTGCCCTCACGTCCCATTGCACACAATTGATGCTGCAGGGCGCGGGGAGAGGGTGTGGCTGCCATGGGGCTGCCTGGGCAATCTGCAGCGGGCCCTGGAGGTGGTGAGTGGCCCTGCAGGCAGGCAGGGTGGGGCAGGGGGTGGAACGGGAGTGGGGCCAATTTTTGGGCACTTGGTCTCTAAAAGGTTCGCCATCACTGCTCTATACCAACCTGGCTTACTATTAAACAATTCAACTGAGAAAAAGAGAGAGATGAAGAAAGTCATATGAAAAGAACAACAAAAACCATCCAGGTATAAGGGTGCAAGGACATCACTAAAGAATAGTAAATAGCCCAAGATTGTAGAAATGGTTAAAAGCTGAAATATAAAATCATAGTAAGTTTGATAGCAATAGTAGAAAAGAGTTAATTATGCTTCATATAAAGTTGTACGTGCACATTGGGGTAAATAAGCAAGGATAAGACATTACCATATTTACAGAATCAAAGATAGAAATGTTATAAATGGACTAATTAAATTTGCTCTTTTAACAATTTAAATTGTTAATTCCAATGACTAACTTCACAGAAAGCAAGTAATGATTGTTTAATATGTGTACAAAACAAAATTCAGTGAATATACATAATGACAACCAGGGACTGGCAAACAATAATATAACTAACATTGATCTTGTGATGTTATTTGATTTAATACGAGTCTATTATATAACATCTATTTTTTTTAAAAAATGAACCTAGCGGATGATTCCACTGACTATTATTCTTCCTATATAATTAAAAAATCCTTTTAAGAATGTAATTCTATGCATATCATTTTTTTTTGCTTTTGGACTGGGGTAGTCTAATTGAAATGAGAATACTCTGGGCTGTATTAAAGTTTATTTTCCTTTAAGATGAAACTTCTTCAATTGTCCAGGTACAATGAAAAATAGGGATAAAATGCTAGAAGGAGTATTGTCATCAATAAATATGGCAGTATTGCTTTGGAACACTGTAAACACTATGGGTCAGACCCTGTTGCATCCCCCCCACCCTCACTCCAAATTTTGATTTTGAAGAAAACAATGAAGAATTTGTTCAGTTTATGCTGCTATGACCCCAGTTATGTGGAAAAGCTTGCTTGCTTATTTATTTGTTTGTTTGCTTGTTTATGTATTTATTTATTTGTTTATTTCCTACCTTTATTATTTTTACAAATAACTCAAGGAAGCAAATATATCCAACATATCTTCCTCTTCCTCCTATTTGAGCTCGTAGTCTCCTACTTTCTAGCCTGGTGCTTTAACTGCTATATCAAACTGGATCTCAGTAAAGCTTGACTAAACATTCTGACTATTGGGAGCCAGGACAGCAAGAGACAGATGCCAGGGGAGGAATACACACATACTGTCCAGGGAATGGAGTGTTTTAGGGACGTGTTTGTAGTGAAACTTGTAAAAGAATAAAAGTGTCCATGAATAATGAGAAAGGCTGAGAAATACTGGAGGCATAATTGTAAATAACCCCAAAGCAAAAAGAAGAACAAAAAAGAGGAAGTCAGTGGATACATGCAGTTCTTTAAAATGCTGAAAATAGAAAGGAGTATAGAAAATGGAATAATTGAATGAGAAGACAAGTTAGTCTCTAGAAACTGTAAAAACTCTGTCAGAAAAGATAAATCTCAGAAAGAACTGAGACTTATGAAAGATACCAAAAGTAACCACATCAGCAGAGGCAGCAACGATAAGACAATTATCTGTATATGTTAAAAATAAAATGAAAGACAATGTAGTTTTTTATTTGGAGGAAAAATGATGACATACCAATTGGTGATGGTGAGAAGACAGAACTTCTGAACTTCTGTTTGAAGTGTGTCTTATCAAATTGAACCTAGATAGAAATACAAGGGGTTGAGGTTGGAATGGAACTATCAGTCAGTGCAACAGGCTGCCTCTGTCAGCCAGTAGAACATACCTTCAATATAAAGGTGCAAGCAAAGGCTGGATACATGTCAGAATGGATCCTGTACTGGTCTTGAGGGTTGTAATATAAATAAACTAAAGCCCCCTTCTAATTCTTTGATTCTTGGAGTAATTGGGAAAAATATTTCCTCCTAAAAGGATGTGCTCAAATGGAATGAATTAGAAAGGAAGGGAAGGGCACAGAGTACAGGACCAGAGGGAATGCACTGTCAACCTCTTGAAGCCATGGAAAATGGTCTTTAGGGACTAGGAATACTATATATTATGAACTATTAATAGAAGGATAGTATTATTAGCTGTTTTTGGGGGGGTAGTTGAAAAGGAATACCTGTAGAATTTTGGGTAACGATGTTCAGACTTGATTGCCTTAAGATTTCTCCAGAACATCCAGGGGATTTATGGGATTATGAGACTAATTAGCACAGTGACTGGCAGAGAAAGCTACAATAGCAAATGCTTTGAAAGCTGTTTTAAGTTTCCCTATTGCTGGCCTTAGACTGCTATTGCAGTTTCTGAGCATTGTTAGTGTTGCATAGTCATGTTATTGTGATTTGCAATCTTCCCTGCCAGCTTTTCTCAAACATGAGAATGGGAAATTGGTAGAAAGTTGGAAATTCAAATCACATGAGGTTCTCGCTTAACAATCTGTATGATCCTCACTTAATAACAGTAACTATCAATTGCTTCCTTTAGCAACAAAAATTCTGGTCCAAGTTACTGTCAGTCATTGAGGACTCCCTATATTGAACTGTCTCCACAGTTTAGCCTCATGTAGAAAATAAAGAATATGACCTTGACAGAAGGATTTTATCATGATAAATCATGCCTTGATCACTTCCTAAATGGACTACTGCAATGTGCTATACATGGGTTTCGTATAGTCAAGGCCATGGTTTTCCCAGTTGCAATGTATGGCTGTGAAAGTTGGACCATAAGAAAGGCTGAGCGCAAAAGAATTCAGACCTTTGAACTATGGTGCTGGAGAAGACTCCTGCGAGTCCCTTGGACTGCAAGGCGATCAAACCGGTCAGTCCTAGAGGAGATCAACCCTGACTGCTCTTTAGAAGGCCAGATCCTGAAGTTGAAACTCAAGTACTTTGGCCACCTAATGAGAAGGAAGGACTCACTGGAGAGGAGCCTAATGCTGGGAAAGATTGAGGGCAATAGAAGAAGGGATGACAGAGAACAAGGTGGCTGGATGAGTCACTGAAGCAGTAGGCGTGAGCTTAAATGGACTCCAGAAGATGGTAGAGGACAGGAAGGCTGGAGGAACATTGTTCATGGGGTCACGATGGGTCAGACACAACTTCGCAACTAACAACATACAAAGGTTTGTTCTTGAACAGCACATAGAAGCTATAATTGGTGCAAAATAAAAGTGTGCAGAGAGTTATGTGTACAAATTGAATAAATATAAACGTAACATTTTTGGATCATGAGCTACGCTGGCTGGCAATATGCTTCTAGAATAGAATATCTGTAATATCTAGGTCTCCCAAGAAAGCAGAACTCTTGAAGCAGGCATTGTTTCAAAAGGAACTTTTATTGAGATATCAGTAGAGCAAAGCAAGTTCTAAAGAATTCGCATGCAAAAGGTTACATCATAATACCCATCCTCCCCCCAATGTCCAACTGTCTGGTTGAAAGCCAGCCAATCCACAGGTGCTAGGGTTTTTTGAGTCCCTGGTGGGACTTTAGCGCCTATCTCAAGGTCTCTCTCACTTTCATTTCCCAATAGTCCCAGGCTCCATTGTCTAGAGATAAGGCAGATGTTTTCATGCCACATTCCATTCTCACAAAGGAAGGACTTTACAGAAAGGACAGAATACAGCAAAGCAAATACATTTCCCAGTCAAGCAGACCCCCTCCCACCAGAATGGCAGACCCTGAAAAAAACTACAAAGGCAAATAGATAATATGCATTGGGATACATAAAGAGGGACTGACATACATCCCCCCTAAGAAAATGACAAATCCACCTGCAAAACAAAAGTAGGAAAGAGAGAGGGGGGGAAACAAATACATCAATAAGGTTTATCAGGATAGCGTGCATGAAAGTACTTGAGCAACCTAGGAGCTTTAACATATTTTTATAGACCCATTCATTCTCTGAGGCAGGGAGAGCTTTCCAGGCAACTAAATACTGAATAAAACCAGTATTTATTGTCATTGTGTATCTCACAACAAAATTAAGTGCTGTCCACAGTGCATACTACGCACAAGTAAGAAACACAGGTAAAAACGTACATTATATACACACATCTTTCACATTCTATTCACCATTGCACTGCCCCTAATATTGCACTTCAATGTTGCACTATATAGTAGTATTTAATATGGTTACAGCTCTGGGATAAAAACTATTTTTCAGCCTATTTGTCTTTGTTTTTATTATCCTGTACTGTCTGCCAGATGGTAATAGTTCTAAAAAAGAATGTATGGGATGAGATGAGTCTTTAAGAATGTTTTGAGCTTTCCTAAGACAGTGGGAACCGTAAAATTTGTCTTGGGGGAGAAGAGAGGGCAACCAATAATCCTCTGGGTGATGGTAATGAACCTCTGGAGCACTTTTCTATCTGCTATTATGCCATTGGCAAACCATACACAAATGCAATAGGTTAAAATGCTCTCTGTGGAGCAGTGGTAGAAGGTCACCAACAGGTTTTCATTCAGTTGTTGTTTCCTGAGAAGTCTCAAGAAAAATAATCTCTGCTAGGCCTTCTTAACCAAGGCTATAACACAAGCACTCCAGGTCAGGTCCTCCTTTAAGGTAACACCTAGAAACCCAAAGCTGGCCACCTGCTCCACATGGTCTTAGTGGTGTTTAGATCCAAATTGTCTCTGCACCACAAGAATAACCGCTCCACCTCATCCCAGTAGGCAGACTCATCCTCCTTGGAGATAAACCCCACCACTGTTGTATCATCTGCAGATTTAATAATAATATTACTGAGATCAGTGGGGGCATAAGTGTAGAGGATATAAAGTAGAGAGCTCAACACACAGCCCTGTGGGGAGCCAGTATTAAGAATAAGGGCTGCGGAGATATTGTTGTCTAATCTAACCCTCTGAGAACAGCCAGACAGGAAGTTCATAATCCAAAGGCTGATTGAATGTGAAAGTCTGAGGTTGATAAGTTTAGACACCAGTGTGTATGGAAGAATTGTATTAAATGCAGAGCTAAAATCTACAAAGAACATCCTTACATAGGTCCCCCACTGCCCAGATGAGTCAGAGCAATATGAGTCTGCATTCACTTCAATGTGCTGGTGATAATCTATAAAGCCTTTGGCATGGGACCAGGTTCTTTGAGGGTCCCCCTTTCTGTCCGATTAAATCTGGAAAAAATAGATTATCTGAGTCCTATTTGTCACAGAATATTATCTAGCAGGGACAAGAAAGAGAACTTTTTCTGTTATGGCATCCATCTTTTGGAACACCAACCCTCCTCAGAGATCATATTGTCCCAAACCCTACTGGCCTTTTGTAAGAAAGATGTGGCTTTGCCAACAGGCATGGGGATCTAGAAGTACAGTAAAGACTATACAGTATAATTGTCGTGTTCAGATGTAACTGCTTTTTATATCTTGCTGTGGATTATGCTATACTCTATAGTTTTATATGATTTCATATGCTTCATAAATATAATTTAATCCTGTATTTTGATTTTTTGAGTTTATTTTAATTGTTGTCAGATACTCATAACCATGCATTTGAGATGGACAGCTATATAAATCAAATTAATAAATAGGTTGGGCCAGAAAAATGTGCTTCAACTTAGAAAGTCTTACAAAGGTGGCCACAGATGGAACCACATGTCATATATGAATTCTTGGGAATCTTCACTGGCAAAGTGGCTTAGAAACAGCAAAAATAGGAAAAAGTCACCAGTACAAATAGAGGATAAAGAGCAAAAGTGTTTTCAGGAAAATTCTCTCTCTGTCTCTCCCTTCCCTCCCTCCCTCCTTATAAATCATTATGGGTGCTACAAGCTCAGGAAGATTACAATGAATTAAACAGAATTACAATAATCTTATACAGCAAAATTTGTGATAGAGTACATCCATGCGATCTTGCTACTGAGCATTTTTGAAATCAGCAGTCAATCTTCTTTTCATTGTTCAAGTTATAATAGATCTGGTCAATTCTTCAAATAGAAAAGCTTTTCCAATAAAGTAGGAGACATGGCTGGTATATATATTTACTGCAGCTATGCCATAACAACAATTTGAGCTTATCAATAATTTGTTGTTCCCTACTTTAAAGTATGGTTCTCGTACAGTTCTTTTTTCAATTTTACTCAGGTTCCTTGAATAAGCAGACTGACCTTGCTGCTAATCGGACTTGAAAGAGAGCTTTCAATCAGTATACTTTTGGAATTAGAGCAAAAATGTTCCATATTTTTACAAGGTCACTCAAAGTCAAACAAAAGGCCACCATCAGTTATAGAGATGATTTTATAGTATTCTTCGAACAGACAAAAAACCATCAGAAAATCAGCTACAAAATTAAAGATAATAAAATGCATACTTGCATATTTAAATTTAACTAATTAATATTTTCTTTCTTTGAACCAAATTTAAGTTAATTTTATATGCAGATCATTCTATCTTCTACATTTGTAATTGGGAGCTGTTTAAATCTTTTATAAATCAGGATTTCATTATTACTTTCATACTGCAAAAATTGGAGAAAAAACTAATGAATGGAGTGGAGTGCAGTGGGATGGGATGGGATGGAACAGAATGGAACAGAACAGAATATCAGTTCTGGCAAGTCAGAGCTTACCAATACATTATAATTTTGGCTATAGAAGCATGCATGAGCAAAATATAAATCTATCTTTTTTTTAGTTATTGTGCCTTGAATGCAAACTTGAAAGTTCCAGAAAATGAAAGCTCTCAGGTTAGGAAAACTAAAGCTTATAAAACATAATAAAATAACAAATCGCATTATGAAGAAAGAACATTGTTCTATTTAGCTAGATTAATAATTTTAAATTATTATTATCCCATTGTTAACCTCCATTCATTTTCTTAACAAGGTTGAATACCTAGAGGAATTTTCAGAATATTTCAATCACTAGTAGAAGAAAATGGCCAGCAGCATGGTGGATGGATTTGGTTACAGTGGCAACCAGCTTACCATGAGAAAAGGAAAGATCATGAAAAAAAATCTACAGTATGTGGTTACTAGGAATTGAAAATGACTTGATAGCACATAATCTTCAGTTACAGCATTTTGATAGCTATACATATAGTATTATTGAAAAATCTATGATCATACAGATATGGACCAGTCAGCATCCAAATTGTAAGTGTCTGTGTAACCTCCTGCCCATTTCATTTAAGGACAATTGCAGCTAGTATTTGGAATATTAATCTATGATGGGATTTTATTTAAAACAAAATTTGAAGTAACATTATGGTAAACCACACTCTAATCAGATTTCCAAGCTGGCCTGTGCGGTAAAGTATAGATCTGTGGACATTTTATGTATTAGCTCAACTTCTCAGAATAATTTGGTTTAAAACTCTTGGACTCCACGCAAATTGATTAAAATAATTATTAAGCCATAGACAACAATTGATTGAACACTACTAGTGTAAGGATATAAAAATGTTTATATTCAGAGTTTAAATTTTTTCAGAATGATGGATACTTAATGAAGTGCATAGTGTGGCCTTGAATTTGAGAGTTTGTTTTATGTTTATAATGAATAAAGTGTTCTGCCAGATCCCATCTTTCCAACTTCAATTCATACATTCTATACTGCTGTTAATAAAATTTCACAAACGTGATCTATGAAACTACTGGCGTAGAGCTGGGCTTGGATATCCTATCTATCTTTACTAGTGAATATAGTCCTGTTTCTTGCTACAAGATCTGTATATATGAAGAGATATAAACATAATACATACAAATATGATAAATAAAGTCCTAATATGGGAAAAGAAAAAATGGTTTGTTTTGGCAGTGGGCAAAATGAATCAAAAGTAGAGAAATCACAGCATCTTAAAAAAAACAGGTTATTTTATACAGAGAATAAGATCTTATTTGCTAATCTGAACTCAGTTTTCTTGTGCAAAAGAAATTATGCATTTATATACTTTGTAGTATATACTTTGTAGTCAAAAATATAAAATCCTCAGTTGCAGGTAAACTGTTTATTGGTAAGCTGTGTTTACAAGTGGAAAGAAAATCTGAAAGTCTGTAAGATAGTAATATATGCAATTTTACTCTTCTCTCCATATGCCTACCTATAAACATGAAATAATACAATAAACACAAAGAAAGTAAATTCCATCTCCTGTTTCCATTCAGAATGATACGTGACAAATTTTCCAACTTGTATCATTAACTCAGTCTTAAAGGTAAAAGCTTAAAGATGTAAATTACCATACTGTGTTTATAAATTTTCTCCATAAAACTTTAGATCAGGAGGAAAAAGTCCTTTCTTTCCAGCAGTTTTAGGTCCATAATCAAAATACAAAGAGGGTGGCACTTCCTGCAGAGGAGATAAGGAACGGCCTTGTAGGATAGGATAAAGAGCTGCCTACCATGGCAATGGTCAGATAAAGGGACATGAGCCTGGCTCAAGAAACTAGTTAGAGCCAACAACTCAGAACATTCCTTCCTAGTTCACATGAAGATAGAGTGAATGTGGAAAAGCATATTCATATTTGCAACATTTTGTTAAAATAGCTATTACAATAAAAGCACTCTTGACCTATATGGCACTGTTTTTTACTCCGGATTATGTTTAACATGATAATCTAACTGGAGATTGTATCAGATTTTAGAATCTTTCCCTATGCTGAAGTCATATGAAGTCATCCAAAGCACAATCTCTTCACTAGTTTATGTAAATCTAAATTGTTGCATCAGGCTGAAAATTTTTTTTTTTGATGCCTCAATGGCTTCTTTAACCAGCATCTTGCTTTGCTTGAGAATTGGGCCTTTCTGCTACTAAGAGCCACACAAGTTGCTTACTACTGCCTGTGCTACTAAAAATGCTTGAATTAGTCCTAACCAGGTGTTTAAGCATCCATGAGCCAGACAGATATATCAAACACTCAGTATTCTAAACCTCTTACCAAAACCTCATACCCTTTGCACTGATCTTTAATATCAATCTTTAAGTAATTTCTTACTACAGGTCGATAACACAACCAATTTGGTACTGGTGAGTAAATGACTTCTTCTGAATCCCAAAAACAGAACCTGTGGACTTATATTAAAGAGAAAGTCCTTTTTCTCCTGACCTTTCTTAGTCCTTGAATTACAGTGAGATTGTGAATGTTTTTCTCAAACTGCAGAAAATTATATATGTGCTTCATTTTTCATTCTTTTTTTCTTCATCAACAAAAGATGACTTTATTTATTCTCTGGATTTCACATTTCTAGATTTGCATATTTGTATGGGTATGGTTCCCATTTAGGAGAGCAAATTAATTCCAAAAAAAGAAAATAGTGGCACAATAATGTGTTATGTTTCAAGGCAGTTTTCTTACTCTAGTCTTCTTCACCTGGTAAAACCTACCAAGCAGAAGTAGCAAAAAATGTTTTTGCCCATATCTGGATTTTCAGGAAGTGTGTTAAAAATAACAATAAAAAACTATTGATAATGACAATGATAGTTCATCAAGCTGATAACCTGTGGAGATTGTGCACATATAGCTGATAAGATGAGAGAGAGAGAGAGAGAGAGAGAGAGAGAGAGAGAGAGAGAGAGAGAGAGAGAGAGAGAGAGAGCAGAAACACAATTATTGGAAAGGTGACATGAAAGAGTTTTTACCTGTAGCATCACACAGAGACTCCAAATCCTGCTATACACAATCCTATTTCTATTTGTGTACCTTTTCTAAGTCAGCTTGAAAACTCTTTAAAAAAGCAGTCTTCCTTTTTCCCCCCAAATGGTAATATTGCCTCTTAAATAAACACAATAATACTGAAGGATATACAGAACAACTGTATCTTCCTAAAAATTAACATAATTTCCTTGAAGGCTATATTGGAGAAAACATGGATCTCTCTCTTTAATAACCAGCCACTACATCTGGTGATTAGACTTAATGGACCCAGCAAAGAAAAGTGAAATAATACACCAATCATTAACTAGGAATACTTTTATGGCACTTTCCACATGGCAGAGTAACTAAATAATACCTATTTTTTTCATTGCTTCATTCCTCTAATAATCTATAGAGAAAATGTTATAATTTCATGATAGACAACTTTCCTGGCATTATGGAATTCTGGGATCCTGGTATTTTAATGACCAAACTTGATCTAAGATATTTCAAACTAATACATTTTTCATATTTATATTTTATAACTTTAATGAATGGCAATGCTCAGACTATATTGTAGCAATAGCAGTATTGTGTACTTTCCCTTTTATATTTGATAAAGTGACTAATCCTGATATTTTACCTTAGCATTTCTGCTTTAAATTATGTTCATAGAGACACAGAATGCAATATCACATCATTGCTCTATCTAATTCTGAGGTAGCACTCTTAATACTCAATACAAAGTTTTAACCAGCTCTATCATAAATTACATTTATAATAGTTTTACACACTACTTGACTACCAAGTGATGACGTATAATGGATTTAATTTCTAGATGTATGAACTATATAAAATGTAATATTAATATAATGACTGCATGTACCTGATTACTTCCAATAAAGATACAAATCATTCACTTCCTCCTAGTGGTCTAATAATATATAACCAATAGGAAGGTATACCGAGGTAGTTGCCTTCTGGGATAGAGGAGTCATGAATTTCTAGTATGATGGCATTGTCATGGTTATTTCCCAGTGCTAGACCATTTCCAATTGCACTGGTTCTGTCAGGTGTGTAGCAGGTGCACTGCCAATTAGGGACCCATCAGCTTGTTCAAATCTCATGTCTAGGGGTAATAGCCTTGCCCAAATCTCCAACTTGAGCACTGTGGGTAGATTAATCAGGCACTTGATGCAACCTGAATCTATTAACACATTTAAGTCCATTTGGGTCCCAGTTTTGGGTATTATTATTATCTTGGTGTGGATGGTAAAAGGTGGCATGGGTTGATTTACTATCAGATCTTCCTCGCCTTCCTCATCACTGTCATAAGGCGCTAGCATCTGTAATGGCTCTGGCTAGGCTCTTGCCTTGGGCTCTGCATGAGGGGGGTGTCCAACAGCTGGGTCCTGTTGTGCCCAGTTTGTCTTTTCTCTTTCTCCTCTGGGGGCTTTTTGTGGCTTAGCAGTAGCAACTGGTGTGCTTCTGGCCTGGGTGCTAGGTGCTGGGCATTCCACAGCATGGTGGCCCATTTGGCCACATCAGTAGCATTTGATTGGAGCTCTAACTGGTTCCTGGGGGGGGTGTTGGTGGTCATGGTGGCTTGGGAACATTGGCCAAAAAGATGCTTCTCCTGGGCACATGGCAACTTAGATTCGGCTGTGCTTGGCTTTCTCGGGTGATCCAATTTGATGTCCAGCATCACCGCCATGCTGTATCACTCATGCAATTGGTTAGCCCCGAATGATGCAGGCTTCAAGTAGGTCATGCTTGAGCCCCTGCTTGAAGTAGTTGAGCAATGATTGTTCTGGCCACTGCTCTAGCTGACCAGCAACTTGCCTGAATTCATGAACATATTCCTTAGTGGGGTGACCTTTTTGCTTCAGACACTGGATCTCTTTCTTGGCTAACAGGGCCTGGATTCATCTTCAAAATGGCCTCTCAATTGCTCCATGAATAGGTTAGCATTCTGCAGCTCAGGAGACCCTTCATCATGGAGGTTGGTCACCCAGTTGGCTGCTTCCCCCTCAAAATTGGCTGCCACAGTATTCACCATCTGAGCATTATCCAGGTAGGCATAAGTGTAGTGATCTAGATGAGCCCACACTTGATTTAGGAAGAAGGATAGCTTCTCAGGGTCCCCATCAAAGGTGGACTTGATGGGACGCAGCTCAAATCATGGCAGGGCCGCCTACTCTTGCTGCTGAGCTGCTTGTTGGTCCTGGGAATATGGCCAAACCACCCTCTGGACTTCCCTTGGTCAGGCTTTTGGACTGGTAGCCCGAGGCCATGACAGTGGGCTTGGTTGGAATACAGGGCTTGACATCACAGCTGGCTGGGGAATAGTTGAGGCAGCATGGGCTCCCGCAGTTGGGCTGGGACTCCAGTGAGGGGGAGGAAGAGATGGGTAGCCCTTGGCATTCCCTCCCATGGCGCTCATACCCTGGGCAACAGAAGCCGTCTCTTTTACCTCCAATCTGCTGAACTTCTCCTTCAGCTGCTCAAGTGAGGAGCTGTGGACTGCAGACTGAAATTTCCAGTTTCCAGAGTCATCATTTCCGATCGATCCTTTGCCCTTCTGGTATGCTGCGGACAAAAACCCCTGGGATGGCAGCAACAGGAATTCCTCTTAAGCAGCAACAAGAGTGCTCCTGAAGGGCTGCTTTGGCTTGATAGAAGTCTGCTAGGATCGTAGTTCCTCCCTGAGGTACCAACTTTCCAGGTTGGATCAACTGAGGCTTTGGCTGAGCCCCTGCCAGTGACACCTCCTCCATGGCTGGAGTGTCCACTTGTGCTCTGATAAGCGCAGTTCTATTGTGGCCAGCAATGGCTCCATTCTTTTCCTCCATCCTCAAATCTTCACAGAGTCATTACCTCTCTCCCAAAAGATGGATAGGTGGTCAGGGCCCAGCACCCTGAAAGAAACAAAAGTTTTAAGAGTGTTGGTTTAATGTCATGGTTTCGACAGACAGAGACAAGTAAAGTAGAACTCCGAGGCTTGAGAATTCCTCAAAGAACGTATTTATTAGTGACAAAGTATCAGCACAGTCAAAAGTGAAATCAAGTCTGAATACACAAGTAACAATTTCCCAATACAAAGTTAAATGTCCCACCCATAAAACTATGCAAGTAACTACATTCCCCAATATGATTATTTGGCGGGCTTTTTATGCAATGCCCAGTCCCTAGTCTCGGGAGCAGCCGATGACCTTGGTTCCCATGGGACAGAAGATTATTTTGACTAATGAATCACCTTGGCAACCTCCTCCCTTCATTCTATGTGGCAACCTAGAATGAGAAGAAGAAAAAATGACTGCAACCATATTCATTGTAGAGTTGACAAGCATGATATAAACAACAGTTCTATCTTTTAGTTTGCAAGCCCAAATAAGGAAATTGTATACTACTCATACATTATAAATGAAATGTAGACATCTTCATGTAAAGCAAGTATTGTGATACAGAGCTACAGCCCTATTCTTTAATTTTGAAAGTGTAATTTCTGATACATTGTATATTTGTATAAATAATTATCTTACAAGGAGCAGAAGATATTTCATTCATCCTGCTTTGTACATTTCCCGTTTATATCAATTTTGTTACTTCTTTCCCTGTTCTTTCACCCATATATCACTCCTATTTTTTTCTCTTACTAGTTACTGTTTGACACGTTCCCTTATAAATAATTGTCTCACTTTAGGGCTCTTTATGTTAAAGTGAAAATTAAGACTTTTTTCCTTACTTAGGGGTTGGGGCAAGACAAATGCAAAAGACACCAGATAATGTAGGAATTTGGAAATTACTTTCAGCTTCTGACTCTCTCCTTATAAGGAACTAGAAATATATGTTAGTGTAGCTTCTAATTAATCGTTATCACTAATGACTAATTGGCCTTTTAAGCACCTGCTGAGTTACTTGCCTTAGAGATCTCCTTAGCATACCTGTAGATAATCTTTCAGCAAACAAAGAATGTGCTTGTGTATAAATGCATCCATTTTCGAGAATTCCAGGACAAGGCAGCAGACTAATACAATGCTTAGAGTCCCCAAGGAGACATTATTCATTATGTATTTACAGTTATTGGATTAAAAGTTTGTAATGTGCTCTGTTCAATTAATAATAATACCAAGCAGCCAGAGCTATGAAATGCCTTTGTCTTTTAAAAGCTCTAATACAGGAAAAGATGAGCAGTTTGTCCTAATGAATGCATATAATTGGTGCACTTTATTATAAAACCCTGGAACAGCATTTTTCACCAGGCAGTTCTATTTGTAACAAGCTGTCTCCAGGATGTCAGAGTGTAATAAATGTGCTGCAGACTAGAACTGCTGATTAGCATTTCTGAAATCCCAGAAACATTGTGGTAACTGTTTGCCATCTTAGAAAGATCTTTGAGCCCTTTGAGGTATTGAGAACTATTTTCTTGCCAGAGTTAGATAAGGGCCTTTTCTCTTTCCCCATGTCTGTGTTTCTTTCTTCTTGCAGTCTCCAATTAATGATTGTATATGAACTATAAAACTGTGCATAGTAACACTTAACTCTTTTTTTTTAACATGGAATAGATTTCAGTTAAATATGGCAAGAAGTAAGTTCAAGCTAAGAATAAGAAAATAAATTCTGTCAGTTATATTGAATTAAATGACTATAAATTATACTCCTGTTAAATCTGAAGAAATAGAGATATGAGTACTTCAGATGTGCAGTTATTATACACTGGCTAAAAATAAGAGGTGATTTTGAGATTGTATGACTATGGTGCCTTACATACCAGCCAATGATATTTTGTTCTATCAAGAGATTTTTTTCTGAGTTATCTAAAATGACTCTATAAGTATAGAGATTATCTATCACCATTTCTTAGTTGAACAATTCTTCTGAAATCAAAGATTTTAATGGCAAAGAAAATTGCCACATAGAATCTTATAAAATCTCCAAAAATGAAAAGAGATAATCAACTCTTCAGTATGACGAAATCCTACTTCACACACCTATATATATGTCATTTGGTTAATGTTTGCAAATTGACTTGTAGCTGAATATTAACTGTCAACATGAAATATATTGGGTGGTAGAATAGACAGCAGATACATTGTAGAATGAAATTCCATGTATGTCTCAGGCCACACAATGTTTTATACCCATATTTCATAAAACAAGCTCTGTCAATTAAAATACCATGAGCTATTATTATATACAGATGATTTTACAAACCACAAGGGCTATGTTCAGCATGAGATATGAAACAAAATTTGTTGACTTGGTTTAGCATATTTATGTAGAAATTATACAAGCCAATTTATGCAAATTTGCTTGCAGAATTAAGAATGTAAATGAAAATAAATTACTACGCTCCTAATTCTGCAAGCAAATTTTGCTTGCCAATATATACGTGCATAGCTGTAGGAGAAGGATTGGCAGAGGCAAGGGGATTAGTAAAAAGAAGGATCAGCCTAGAATCATTACATCACAACAAATTAATTTAGTCCACCTCCCTCTTCATTGCCATTGGCCTTATCTAACACTAACTAGGTGCTGACCATTAGCTGAAATTATTCCTGTGCATAGGCTTTTAGAAATAAATTTTTTATATTGAACCTTCACATGTGGACCTGGTCTTTTGCACCTGACAATAGCTGGCATATATTTGAACCCTGCTGGCCCATTAAGAAACAAAACCATAGATATAAACAGCACAAAGAAAGAGCTCATATACAGTGATGGCTATTAACCTCCAAAAGTTCCGTTATCTTTTGGAAATATTTTTTTTATGTATGTACTGTATTTTGCTTCCATATGTCTCCACAACTTGTGCTGCCACCTCATCACGGCAAGAGGTTCTTGGAAGAGATGGCAAAGAATGCTGGGTGTATTTGCCAAGACTATATATTCCTGGCAAAGCCACATAAGGTATCTGGGTCATCTCAACTGCCCAGCTAAAGCAAGTAAGCACCTATATTGGAATGTAACAATATAAGAAGATATGGAGTCAGATGCTCACTTCAGTAACAAAAGTAAAACATCAATTCATAATGCACAGATGAAGGCAATGGTAAATCACTCTTGTATTTTTTATCAAGAAATAGAATAGAAAATATAAAGTCATTGGTGATATAGTGTTTGATAATGGGCCCTCATATTGGAAGACACATGCTACTGAAGAAGAGGTAAAGATCTTTCAAGTACTAATGAGATTTGTGATGTGGCTAAATTAAAGCTTTCCAGATGTTTATTCTTTTATATTGCCATCTAGGAAAAGAAAATCCAAATCTGCAAAGACAGAATTACAGTGGGAACATAAAAGTGAGAAGTATGAACATATGAAAGTTCAATGTAGTGAAAGATGAAATGAATGGATTATACATTGAACAACTTAGAAATTGGAACTGGAAATTATTTACTATTTAGGACACAGAAAGAATGATGTTGCTTTCATTGTTAGTAAGAATATAATAAGATTACAATACAATCATTAGCAGTCTTCAAACAATCAAATTGATGCCTAGCTACATGGATATCACCATATAGTCTGCACAGAAATCAAATTGATTGTACTAATTGTCATCAGTATAAAGATGTAGTAGAAATCAGTTATTACAGCAAATGTGTCTAGGGTTGAATTATAGAACACTTTACAAACTGCAGAGGAGGAGGAGGAGGAAGAGGGATAATTTTAGGTTAAGGTCGTATCAATTTGTAAAATAAGATTCATTATTTTGGTTGAAAGTGAAACTTCTTTTTAAAAAAGATCTAATTCAAAACTAAATCTGCTTAGGGTATCTCCCATTTTTCTTTAGCTTCCATGTTAAGATCTAATCATTGTTTTGCAAATAGCAGAAACGTTTTATTGTTTCAACTGGAATTTGTGGAATGATTATCTTGTATTGGTAAAGGGGCATGCACATTCTTATGATGCCATGAAATGTCACCAAAGATAGGTAAAATAAAGATCAAACCGTGATCTACTGGACAAGTAAATGGCACTGCATTTCGATGTTTGACCAAGAAAACAAAATGAATGTTCACAACGAGAAAAATGAGAAAAATGTCAACATAGTAGTATAAGATCATAAGATATCCACTGAGTAGGAGAGCAAACCACAACAATATGTATCAATGGTGCCAATAATATAAATGGATTAAAATCAAAAGTGCTCCCAGTTACAAAAGAAAATACAAGTACGACAAAAATATGTATGTTACTGGTATATGGAATGTCCAAAACAAGACTCACTTGATATTCTCAGAACAGAAATGCCAGTACTGACCTTCTGGGACTCAACAAACTAAAATGGATTGAAACTGATCATGTCACATTAAAATTTTTATTGCAGGTAAGAAAATAGAAAACTAAATGGAGTAACTTACTTTCTTTCTTTCTTTCTTTCTTTCTTTCTTTCTTTCTTTCCTTCCTTCCTTCCTTCCTTCCTTCCTTCCTTCCTTCCTTCCTTCCTTCCTTCCTTCCTTCCTTCCTTCTTTCTTTCTTTCTTTCTTTCTTTCTTTCTTTCTTTCTTTCTTTCTTTCTTTCTTACTTACTTACTTTCCAAGTGCAAATTTATATTATTATCCATAGTAAGTCCCCCCCACACATGAATATTCTTGAGAAGGAATGGAATCAAAACTCAAATTTTATTTAAAGTACACATATTGTTAGGAAAACATGTATTTCTTCATCTGTAGGTGAATATTTATTTCTTCCTGAAAAGAAAATCATGTTGTGTAAAACTATATTTTATAGTAGCTTGCTTTTTCAAGTGATTAAACTGATTTCTAATATTCTTTTTTGGTTCACAGGCTGCCATTGGCCTTTTAACTTGCTGGGTAGAGTATCTAGGTCTGCATCTTATAACACAAATGTCAATATAGTGGTCAAAGAATATTACATTGACCAAAAGAGAAAATTATTACAAACAAAATACATGAACTGAATCCACCTAGTAGTATTATAAGTATCACACATTTATCAGTAGGTCATTGCACACAGAGTGTTTTCAGTAATATTCTATGCATCTGGCACCTAGCCAATTTTGAAATCATGATTTTATTGCAAGTCATTTTATTTTATTTATTTTATTTTATTTTTTAAACTTTTATACCGCCCCTCTCCCGTAGGACTCGGGGCGGTTTACAGCCCAATTTAAAACAGATAATAATAATAAATATTTAAAAATGAATTAAATTAATACATGGCTGTTACTAAAACCTGTTAAAATCCCAATTCTAAAACCCAAACAACCTTGTTTAAAAAAAAATTACATAAAAATTTACATAAAACCCGAGGAGGTCTAGGCCAGGCCGGCTTGATTGAAGAGATGAATCTTCAATTCTCTTCTGAAGGTGCGGAGATCATGACACATCCGGAGTTCCGGGGGGAGCTCATTCCACATTGTCGGTGCCCCCACAGAAAAGGCTCTTCCCCTGGGCGCCACCAGCTGACACTGCTTAGCCGATGGCACCCTGAGGAGGCCCTCTCTGTGGGAGCGAACTGGTCGATGGGAGGTATTTACTGGCAGAAGGCGGTCTTGTAAATAACTGGGTCCTATGCCATGGAACGCTTTAAAGGTGGTAACCAACACCTTGAAGCGCACCCGGAAAACCACCGGCAACCAGTGCAGCTTGTGCAGGATGGGGGCCATTTGTACCCACCAGGGTGCCCCCACTACCACCCGCGCGGCCGCATTCTGCACCAGTTGGAGCCTCCGCGTGCACCTCAAGGGGAGCCCCATGTAGAGACCATTACAATAGTCCAGTCTGGAAGTGACGAAGGCATGAGAGACAGTGCATAGTGCATCCCGATCTAGGAAGGGGCGGAACTGGCGTACCAGACGAATCTGGTAAAACATCCTCCCGGCTACGGCCATCAGATGGTCCTCAAGGGACAGCCGTGAATCTAGGAGGACTCCCAAGTTGCGAGCCCTTCCTGTGGGGGCCACTAACTCACCCCCAATAGACACTGATGGAATCAGCTGACTATACCGGGACGACGGTAACCACAGCCACTCGGTCTTGGAGGGATTGAGCTTGAGACCGTTCTTCCCCATCCAGATCCGCACGGCCTCCAGGCACTGGGTCAGCACATCAAGGGCTTCATTTGGGTGGTTCAGGGTGGAAATGTACAGCTGAGTATCATCAGCGTACTGATGGAATTCCACCCCAAAACCTCGGATGATCTCACCCAGCGGCTTCACATAAATGTTGAACAACAAGGGCGAGAGGACCGACCCCTGAGGTACCCCACAGTTAAGGGGCCTCGGGGTCGACCTCTGACTGCATCCGGCCAGAGAGGAAGGAGGAGAAGCACAGTGCCCCCTATACCCAACCCCTCCAACTGACGCAGCATGATACCATGGTCGATGGTATCAAAAGCCGCTGAGAGGTCCAATAGCACCAGGACTGAGGAACAACACCTGTCCCGGGCCCGCCAGAGATCATCCACCAATGCGACCAAAGCTGTTTCCATGCTGTAACCCGGCCTGAAGCCTGACTGGAGCGGGTCCAGATACGATGATTCCTCCAGATGCTGAGGGAACTGTCGAGCAACCACACTCTCAACAGCCTTCGCAACAAAGCAAAGGTTGGAGACAGGACGGTAGTTAGATAAAACAGCTGGGTCTAGGGCAGGCTTCTTGAGGAGGGGTCGCACCACTGCCTCTTTCAGGGCGGCAGGGAAGACACCTTCACTCAGCAAAGCATTGATAATTGCCTGGAGCCAGCCTCGTGTCACCTCACTGGAGACCAGTACCAACCAGGAGGGACATGGGTCCAGTAAACATGTGGTTGCTCTAAGACCTCCCAGCAACCTGTCCACGTCATCAGGTGTCACGGAGTCAAACTCAGCCCAGATAACAGTCTCATTACCGGCCTCAGCCACTCCTGCTGGACCCCCTTCGTCGAAGTTAAAGCCTTCCCGAATCTGAACGATTTTGTCATGCAGGTATTGCACAAAATCCTCAGCTCTTCCCTCTAAGGGATCCCCCCTCGCCTCCCGATGAAGGAGGGAGTGGGTTACCCTAAACAGGGAGGCTGGGCGGTTATCTGATGATGCAATAAGGGCAGTGACGTAAGAACACTTCTCTGCCCTTATTGCCACTAAGTAAGTCCTAATATGGTCTCTTACTCGTGTTCGGTCAGACTCAGAGCGACTCACCCTCCAACTGCTCTCTAGGTGTCTTTTCCGGCACTTCATGTCCCTCAGCTCCCCATTAAACCAGGGAGCCGATCGAGAACCATGCCGATTCAGAGGCCGCAGAGGCACAACCCTATCCAAGGCATCAGCAGCTGCCCTATCCCAGGCAGCCACCAGCGCCCCAACCGAGTTGTGTGTTAGAGCCTCCGGTATTGGCCCAAGCTCCGTCTGGAACTTCTCGGGTTCCATCAGTCGCCTGGGGCAATACCAAACAATTGGTTCCACCTTCCTTCAGCGGGGTGTAGCGGTCTGAAAGTCCAAGCGTAGGAGAGAGTGATCGGACCATGACAGGGGTGTAATAACTAGATTTCTCGTATCCAGATCACTCAGATACTGACCAGAGACAAAAACCAGGTCAAGCGTGTTTTCCCCCATGTGTGTGGGGCCTTGAATTACCTGGGTCAGGTCCATGGCTGTCATGGAAGCCATGAACTCCCCAACCTCCCCAGACGCCTTGCCCGCAGACGGCAGATTGAAGTCACCCATGACTACCAGCCTGGGACCTCAACCGCCACCGCCGCAATGACACCCAAGAGCTCAGGCAGGGCGGTTGACACTTGGCAGGGAGCCAGGTACGTGAGCAACACAGCCCTCAGACTCCCAAGGTCCCACCTCACAAGGAGGGATTCACAGCCTGCCGTCTGAGGAACAGTGACTTCCCTTGGCCTGAGACCTTCCCTAATCACAACCACCACTCCCCCACCCCTGCCCTGAGTTCTCGGCTGGTGAAATGCAAGGAAGCCTGGAGGGCACATTTCCACCAGAGGGACACCTCCCTCTGGTCCCATCCATAATATCGGCCAGGTCTGCGGCCCCCTCCGTAATTAAGTCTTGTATCAGGGGGGCCTTATTAACCACAGACCTGGCATTGCACAGCATCAGCCTACAACCCGGGCCCTTTGGCTCTAAACAACCCAGATCACAAGTAGAGCTGCGGGGGTCGGAGCACAGCACCGCTCGAAGATAGCGGGGGCGCACTCCCGTAAATTGATATGGCCCCCTACTCCCACCATATCTGCCCCTCCCACTTACAAAACTGATGGGAACTGAATCACCTCTGCCTCTTCCCTGGTCCACACCCTCGTGGTTCCGGTCCCACCCGTTGCCTGGCCCATGTTTCTCCTCCTCCTTATTCCCACCCCCTAACCCTCCCCTATCCCGTAGACCTCCCCCTAGGCCTACACCATTACTATCATTAATCTTCCCACCCCCACCCCAGAACCCCTTAAAAACATTTAAAACACCTACTTAAAAACCTCCATAACCCCTTTTTTTGAGCATGCCACCTCTCGGGATTCCAAAATCCGTCATCAAGGTAGGCCTTCGAAAGACATACAGGCCATTTCTGCGAGAGGGAGGCATCTCACAGTGCAAGAAGGCTCGCCTTATCCTGCATCCAATAATCATAGCTTGGGTAAAAAACACAGAGATGAGGGTTTGTCCATAAATTCCATATGGTCTTGGGGTGGAATGGGGCTGCGAGTAGATCTCTACTTCTAGTTGTGGTTCTTATAAAACCTCAAGTAATGTTGGCATATATTGAAAAGGAATTGCACCAAAATATTATTTAAAATATAATGTTGAACAGATTATGAAATAAAATTGTTAACAATTATTGAACTTCTAATCCTTTAGTAACTTATTCCCAGCAAAATCAATATTCTTCTTTATTCCTAAATTGATTTTAAATTTGTAAAAGTGATTTCCCCATCAAATCTACTGAATAGTATTCCATAATTTATTGTATTTATATATAGGTAAATGTATAAGCACATTCATGCAGTCTATATAATAGTCATAAATCATAAATGTGTATATCTTTACTTAAAATCATAAGTAACTTTCATTATAAGAAAAACTATGGTCAATTATTTACAAAATGTATTGCTACATCCAAAGTTGTTTTTTTTAATGTTCTAACAATAAAAGTAACTGCTAGGAGTTAATAGTTGATTGCACATGATCAATAAAATCATTTATTTATTTATCATTTATAATACAGATAGTCCTCAATTTACAACCATTTTTAGTGACTGTTCAAAGTTATAATGGCATTGAAAAAAATGATTTATGACTGTTTTTCACACTTACCACCATTACAACATTCCCATGATCATGTGATCAAAATTTAGATGCTTGCAAATGGCATGTATTTATGACAGTTGCACTCTCAAGGAGTCATGTGATCATCATCTGTAACCTCCAACAAGCAAAGTCAATGGGGGAAGCTGAATTCACTTAACAAGTGTGTGATTCACTTAATAACTGCAGTAATTTGCTTAACAGCTGTGGCAAAAAGGTCATAAAAATAGGACAAAATTCACTTAACTACTTCCTTGCCTAGCATCAGAAATATTGGGCTCAATTGTGGTTAAAGTCAAGGACTACCTGTATTAAAATTGTATGGTGTAATGTAATGTTATTTTTGTTAAAGGTCTCCTTGGTCATGGATGCAATATTATGCAGCTGTTTATTTCTCATAAATCATTTTACCACAATTTCAGGGTTTTATAATAAAGTTCATAATGAACAGATAATTCATGAAGGTCTATAATAAGCTTAAAATGGTTTGCTAAAGTCTTATTAGTCAATCTTGATAACAGGATTGAATGGAAATGGAAAGGATTTCTAAAGCAGATAATGAAAATTTGCTAGATAGAGAGAGTTATAGAAAAAGAGATGTGTTCTCGGGAATTTAAAATGCTTGACAATTTAAATTGTCACACAATCGAATAAAAGCTTTGTGTAAACCAGAAGAAATAAAGAATTAATGATGTTTGTGATCAGCTAAACCACATACTCTAATGGTCTGGTTGTTCACACCTGAGATTCTAAAATGACCAAGGATTGAAAGCATGCATTGTAGGATAAGCAGATACAGTTACTAATCCACTTTCTCCTGCCTCAGAAACTAAAATGGAATCTCCTAAAATATGGCTATTCAATGCTCTGGCTATGGCTTTCATATTATTTCAACTGTAAATTAAATTCTGCATCAATGCCTTTTTCCTAAACATGTTTAGCAAACTCATCAAAGTGATTTACCAAGGGAAATCCACTTCTCAGATGTTTCTCTCCCAAAATCAGATCTATTGGATGTCATCTCAAAAATGCAATATGGGAGACACAACATACTGCTACAAACTCAGCATGACAAAGTAGGCTAATTCAAGGAAGCTCGGAATCTACATAATTCTCTTCACTTAAGGAAAGTGGTAATAGAATTTGCTTCCATAAAGCATTTTGTACTATTTCACAATTTCTCCTGATCTTCTACCTGCTAATTGTCAGTACCTGAAGAGGCTTCTCTGCTCAGTGATTTTGTAACAGTGGTTTTCTTCTTCTTCTTTTTTTAAAAAAAAGTACATTTCAATATTTATATTGTAAGAAAACTAAATAGAAATATACAAAAAGCAGGAGGAAAGATTAAAAAACCATGTTTCTGAAAATAAAAAGACTTCATTGAAACATGTAATCAGCAGTATTTGTGGTACTGATTTCTCCTCATATTTAGTTTGTGGTATTGCCTATATGTAGCTAAAATTTTTATTTTTAATAAATGGCTAACAATCCTATTGCCTAAGATGTTACAGTCTCTCAATTTTTTGCAAATAAGTATTAATTATATTTGATTAATTCTAAGTAAAAGATTATTGCCATCACTGCAGTAAACCCACTTCACTTTCTGATTAATGGATGTGTATGTATATAATTTGTATATGCTGCCTTTTAAAAATTATAGCCGGATAGCCATCACTTACTTGCCTTTTCATGTACATTTCAGCAATATTTTCCCAAAATATTAATAATTTGTTTGGATCAATTGAATATAGCCTATAAAGTGATAACAAATTATCTCATCTTATTGGTAAAATTAAAAATCCCAAAGTGAGAACAAGCTTAAAACGTATACAAGCTGTTGTATACATCTTGTGCTATCACACAAGCAGTGTACTTGTCCTTAGTTTCTGAAATATTGCTTTAGTGTTTGATTCATTTCAACTTTATCTTCTCTCATAAATTTACTAAGGTAATAAGAAGGAGGATATAAAAGATTATTTCACTAATAAAAAACATATCAATGTCCAAATATTCTAATATTTAGAAGTCACAAAATCTAATAGAATACTGACTACACTAAAATAAAGCAAACCATAAATTAAGAAAAAGCTAAGAATACATTAGCTATCAATCATATTTTAATTAGAATTATCACATATGTTAGCTACTAAATACTACAGGCATTTCTGTCAAAGTACAAACAGACAATAGAATCAGCCTGCATGATATATTAAAGCATTAAATCACTAGCAAGGCTTTTGAATATATGGAGTTCTCTTTATTTTTAAAAAAATATATTCACATGCTAGATATAATTTACTTGCAATAGAGACTGAATCTAACTGGAAAAAATAATTTTAGTTTTATGCCTTTATGATTCTTTTTTATTCATGCAGATTGGTTTGCAATTCTCATCAGTGATCTTGAAATCCTAAGCTTGCAAGCTTTTCACTCAGATAAAAAAGTTGAAGACTTTAAGAAACAACATATGAATCTAAATTATACTGTGAGTTCACAGTATAAAATTGAAAAGCTTCTGGGCCATTCGCCACATCAAAAATATTTGTTGAGAAAGACATTTCTCAAAACTTTGTTTTGATTCAGCACAAAATTCAAACATAGTTTGAAGCAATGCTGGATTATTGTTTATAATTTGTTTTGAGTTTGAATGTTGATATCAGACAGAGGCAATGCAACATAGTGCTTAAGCAAACATATTGGTTAAACAAACACAAAATCAGCCATAAAGACTCAGATGCTTATATAATATATATCAATGCTCAAATTATGAGGAACAAACAGGACAAACTTAAAGTCCTAGTACATGAGGACAGGTATGATGTTGTTGTCATTACCAAAATTTGGGGGGATGAAACTCCTGATTGGAATGTACTACTCAAAGGATATAAATTATTCAAAAGAAACAGACCTAGCAAAATAGGGGTTTGAATTGCATTATATGTACAGTAACAAATCACTACGTGTCTACAGAAATGAATAAAACCAAGGATGAAAGCCTTCTTAAATGGGTTACTATAAAAGGGAAAAAAGAATAACATTGTCATAGGTCTATACTGCAGACTACCCAACAAAGAAGAGTAGAATAGATGAATTTTTGCAACCTAGAACTAAGGAGAAACTTCCTGACAGTTAGAACAATTAACCAGTGGAACAACCTGCCTCCAGAAGCTGTGAGAGCTCCAACACTGGAAGTTTTTAAGAAGAGACTAGACAGACATTTGTCTGAAATGGTATAGGGTTTCCTGCCTGAGCAGGGGGTTGGACTAGATGATCTCCAAGGTCCCTTCCAACTTTATTATTATTATTATTATTATTATTATTATTATTATTATTATTATTATTATTATTATTATTAAGATGAATGTTTGCTAGTCAGTTAGCTAAGATGGGATAGAATCAAGATCACATGAAATGTTAGCCTTGGTAAGACCACACTTGGAATGTCGCATCCACTTTTGGTTGCCACAATATAAAAAAGATGTTGAGACTCTAGAAAGAGTGCTGAGAATAACAACAAAGATGATTAGTGGACTGGAGACTAAAACATATGAAGAATGGTTGCAGTAATTGGGAATGTCCAGTTTAGTGAAAAGAAGGAGTAGGAGTGACTTGCTTCCAGAAGTTGTGGGTGCTCCAATACTGGAGGTTTTTAAAAAGAGATTGAAAAATGATTTGACTGAAATGGAATAGGATTTCTTTCCTGAACAGGGTGTTGGACTAGGAGACCTCCAAGATCCCTTCTGTTTCCTTTTTAAAAGGAAAAATCTTCATATAAGTATTATGTTATTGTGTATATGCAATTGCATATATTGTATCAACAGAGGAATAGTTTCAAGATCATGTGAAGTGATAGTACTGCTTTATATTACATTGGTGAGACCACATTTGGAATACTGCATCAAGTTCTGGTCACTGTGACAAAAAAAAAAGTTGTTAAGACCCTAGAAAGAGTGCAGAGAAGAGCAATAAAAATGATAAGGTGTGTGGAAGCAGTTGAGGGAACTATTTGTGTCTTGTCTAATAAAGAGAAGGACTAAAGGTGTTATGGTAGCAGTCTTCCAATACTTGAGGGTTTGTTATAGAGAAGAGCATAACAAGAAGTAATGGGTAGATAAACATTAAAGAGAGAACTAAGGAGAAATTGTGTGGTCCTTGGTAATCTCTGAGCTTGGTAGTTTTCTTGAGATATTTCATTACCAAACTAGCTAAAATCAAAGTAGATCCTAGTACTAATGAAGTTACCTATTTTGATAATGAAATAGCTACAAGAAAACCACAAAGCTCAGAAAGCATCACAGACCTCACAATTCAACCCTAAGCTATAAATGTTCTTTTCTATAGGTAAGGAGAAATTTCCTGACAGTGAGAACAATTAATAAGTAATTAATTAGATGTAACAATTAATTAACAATTAATCAATAATCAGGCTTACCTCTGGAAATTGTGGGTGCTCCATCACTGGAGGTTTTCAAGAAGAGAGTTGACAGTCATTTGTCTAGAATGGTAGGGTCTCCTCTGAAGTAGAGATTGGACTGAAGAACTCCAGGGTCTCATTCACTATTCTATGTTCTAAAATGTTGGACTAGCACCAAAGAGACCCAGTATACGATCAATTATAAAAGCTATCTTGGTGATTTTGAAACAATTACTTTCTTCTGGTGCAATCTACCTCATAGGAATTTTATTGAGAAAAATAGGAGAGAGTATTATAAATATGTCTTAAACTTTTGAATGGGATGCAGGAAATAAATTTTAAAAAATGCTGTTTCATATAGTTTCATTACTGTTACCCATTACTGTTGTGCCTTTGCATGTCCTAGATTTTGTTGTCCATTTCCATCCTCTAGTAAACAAGTTTCCCCAGTACATGGTCAACTGCTTCCTTTAGTTTTTCATCATTAATCTGTAATTTTCAACAGTTCACTCTACTATTCTGGTAAAACACCAGATCCATTTATTTTCCTCTCCATACATCTTGCTGCATCATATTGTCTGTCTTATGCTGAAAATCATTTGAGTTGTCATCCAAGAATACAGGATGGTCTTCATATAAAAATGCATACATTCTTTAACTAGCAACATTCATGCAGTTCATGTACAGAAATGGTAAAAGGATCTTTCTCTTAGTCAGAGTTTAATCTTTTGCTAAATATTCCATGTTTTGTTTCCTTTATATATAAATAATTTTATGTCCTGCCTCTTTTCAGAAAACTGAAAAAAAATATAGTGTGATTTTTTGGGTGGGGGGCTGAGAATGGACTGAATTCAAGATATATTAATTTTCAGTACCTGGTTTCAGTCCAACACTTTCATTACATCACCACACTGATTATTTTATGACTGAAGAGGTTTTAATACTGTTTAAGAAGCTCTCCTTTATGCTGGCATTTGATATTCATCTGTTGTACCCTATCCTATTTATAGCTCCAATCTGAACAAAGGCACTATTAAATTCTTTCACTGAATACTTTGAAAATAAATACAATGGCTAGGCTGCTAAACCATATCACGAACTGTTTAGGGCTTTTTTTTAGTGAATTGTGGGGATGCAGCCACTGTAATGTGTAAATCAAAATTCATTACTCTTTTTATTGGTTGTTTCAGACAATTGTGGATATATGATAGGGCATTATTAATTAACCACAAAATAACTCATGAGAATTTTTTCTTTGCTTTTCTAATATTTGGATACAAAATACCTAAATTCATATGTTTTTAATACATTTGAATTGCCTCTGATCCTGTGTCTATCTTCAGTGGAAACTACTTTTTTATTACTGTATTTTGATGCTATTGCATCTGTTTATTTGCTAAATACTTCAATAATGATCACACTTAAAATGTCAGCAAAGACAGTTGACAGCATAGAACATTTTTTACCACATTTTTTTCCTATTCTTTATTTTGTTGAGATCTTGAACAGCTCAGGGAGAATAATAAGCATCTGGTGGTTTGGAGCAACGTTTTTTTTTTTTTAATTTAGGCAATTATTTTTGGATGTTCCAGAAATTCTACTACTACTAACAACAGCAATGATACATATAATAATAGCAATGTAATTTCTATTTCTTATTCTTTGTTTATTAGAAATGAACTATCCTTTTCTCTTTCAGCACATATGATTGTGGAAAGCATTATATTGGGATATATTAATGTGAATGGGAAGCACATGGAGATAAATAAGGCCATTCTGAATATCCTATCAGAAGCCATTTAGACACAACAGTGGAACCCACATGAAATATATTCTTATTTTAACTTTGTAAGTCATCCTGAGTCATTCTATGGTGAGATGGATGGCAAATAAATTTAAACTGAGACTAATAAAGAGTTAATGACAGCGGTGATATTACTGGAAGTGGAGAAGGCAACCCAATAGATTCCAAAATGTTATTGAGGAAAGAGGAGAAGATGGCAGGTTTGCTGGCAGGAGCTTTGGAGATTGACAAAGAAGAGATGATTGCTGGTATGGACGAGACATACAGGGTGCAGACAAACTATGGGAGACGACATAACCTTCCTAGAGAGGTCCATGTAAAGTTTATAAAAAAGAAAACTAGAGATGATTTATTACATAGAACATATGATGAACAGTTAGAATACGGAGGGAAACAAATTATTGTATTAAAACAGATACCAAATAGGATGAGAGACCTCCGAAAGAACTACCTCTTCCTGACATCCAGGTTACATCAAAACAATGTAAACTTTAAATGGTTAACACCAGAGGGGCTTATTGTGACTTGGCAAGAGAAAAGGTTTAGATTGGGTACAGTAGAGAAAGTGGAAGACTTTTATAGGCAATATTGTGCTTCAGAGGAAGACTTGAAGTATCTTGGAGAAGAAAGAGTTGTGGTTGAAAAGAGAAGAGATATTGAACGAATGTTGGAGAAAAGAAGGACAGAGCAAAGTATGGAGGAAGTGAGAGGGGGAAGAGGTCAAGATAGGCTTGAACAACTGGGGAGAAGCTTAGAAGATGCAAAGGAAATAAGAATCACTAGAAGCACAAAGACACGACAAAAACAGGACAATGGGGGAGGATTATAAGATTTGGTCAACAAATATTAGAGGGCTGAACGCTCCAGTAAAGAGTAGGAAAGTTTTTAGTAAGCTTATTAATTTAAATGTAGACATTATCGCCTTACAGGAGGTTCACATAAAAAATGATCAAGGATACCTATTAGAACAACCTAAAGTAGGTAGGCTATTTTTTTCACTAGACAAAAAAAAAAGAGGATTAGCTCTGTATGTTAAGCAGAAGATAATTTCGAAACAAATCTATAATGACAAAGAGGGAAGAGTCTTGATAGTTGAGGCTAAGCTGAATAAAAAATATATAATAATTGTTGTAATATATGCCCCAAATGGAACATAAGTATCCTTTTTTAAAAACTTTCATAATAAGCTGAGTGATATAGAGGGAGATGGTTTCTGTATAATCGGAGATTTGAATGTGATTGCAGATAAAACAAAAGACCATAAAGGTACAGAGGTAAGGAAAGGAAACAAAAAAAAAACCTCTTCCCAAAACCTTTTTTGAGATGTGTACAGATCGTCGCTTACATGACTTTTGGAGGGAAAGGAATCATGATAAGCGGGAATTCACATACTTTTCTAATAGACATAGATCATGGACCAGGATAGACATGATATGGTTCTCAAAAGAATTGGCCTCGGAAATTCAAGAAATTGATATCGAACCTAGCCTTTGGGCAGACCATAATCTGATAAGTTTTTGCTTGAAAGGACAAAGGAGCAGGCCAAGATGGACTTTCCAAAGAGAGATTCTAAAGAAAAAGAATTTAAGGAAAGAATGGAGAAAGAGATGCACCTTTTCTTTCAAGCGAATGACAATGAGGACACTTCCTTGCAGAACATCTGGGATATGGCAAAAGCATATATGAGGGGTGTAACAATTTCGTACATGGCCAAGAGAAACAAAGAGAAAAAACAACATAGGATGAAGCTCGAGGAAGAATACAAACAGGCCGAAATACAATTTCAGAGAGACCCTGAAAACAAAGGATTAAAAAACAAAATGTATTTAATTAAACATAAACTATGTATAGAGGATTTGGAAAAGTTAGCACAAAAATTACAAGCAACTAAGCAAAATAATTTTGAACACGTGAATAAACTGGGTAGATGGCTAGCATATAAATTAAGAAGGCAGAAAGAGAAGCAATGAATTATTAATTTGGAAGACGAGAAAGGAGAGATTCAGGGGGAGGAGACTATAAAAGGGGGAATTGCCCAAAGATACTATGAAAAACTATATAAAAGAAATGAGGGAATAAATGCAGAAAGGATAATAGAATACTTAGAAAAGGCAAACATACCAAAGATTCCGGAGGAAATTAAATTTATGCTAAATGAGGAAATAAGAATGGCTGAAAAAATTAGGGCTATAAATAAACAAAAGATCAATAAGGCGATTGGCCCAGATGGAATACCAGCGGAATTATATAAAGAACAACAAAGTGCATTCAATCAATACCTATTAGAAGTCTTTAACGCCATATTAACTGATGCTAAAATACCTAAGTCTTGGTCAGAGGCAAATGTAATATTGATCCCAAAAGAAGGAGCAGAAAAAACAAGGATACAAAATTATAGACCTATATCATTATTGAATTCTGACTATAAAATTTTTGCCTCAATAATGGCGGAGAGATTCAAAAAGTACCTAATTGATTTCATACATTTGGATCAAAATGGGTTTTTACCAAACAGACAGACAAAGTGGAATATAAGAACAATCCTAGACATTCTTGAATCTTATGAATCGCATAGTGATCGTCAAGTGGCACTTCTGTTCCTGGATGCACAGAAGGCTTTTGACCATGTCAATTGGCAATTTATGTTTCAACAGCTAAAATTAATGGATGTTGGGGAAAAAAAATTAAATATGATAACTGCAATATATTCCGAACAAAAGGCCCAGATCATAATAAACGGAGAGGCCACTGATAAATTTAACATACAGAAAGGTACAAGACAAGGATGTCCTCTCTCGCCATTGTTATTTATTTATACATTGGAAATTCTTGCTAGAGTAGTAAGACAAGAAGAGCAGATTAAAGGACTTAAGATTAAGAAAGAAACATACAAACTTCAAGCTTATGCAGATGATTTAGCATTTATATTAGAAGACCCAGAACAATCAGGGCAGAAACTATTTGAAATATTGGAAGAGTATGGGGATCTGGCAGGTTTGAAAATAAACAGAAACAAAACAAAGATTATAACAAAAAACATGACTAACATACAAATAGGAAATCTCGAGGCACAATTAGGCATACAAGTAGTTTCCAAATTAAAATATCTAGGGATAGTTATTTCAGCACGCTGCTCATCAATTAAAGAAGGCAATTATGGCAAACTGATAAAGAATATAAAAGTAGATTTAGACCATTGGGGAAATTTGCATCTTTCATTACTTGGGAGAATTGCTGCCGTGAAAATGAACATCTTACCTAAAATGATATTCCTGTTTCAGAATATCCCAATCCAATTAGACAAGAAATTTTTTAAGGAGTTAAATAAATTAACCTTAGAATTTGTGTGGTCCAGTAAGAAGGCAAGAATAAAATTAAAGGCTTTACACGATGCCAAGGAAAGGGGAGGTTTAGTGGTGGTTTCTACTTTGCCCCATCCATATATGGGCATGCCAGCCCTGCTGGAGATCATAACCCTCCAAATGTAAACATCTTTTATTTTCTAAGATTATCCAGTCTCTAATCCAAGTTAGGGCCACTGCTTGGTAATATAGCTCCCAATTTGAGAAACCTAAACCTAATAGACAAGATACGGGGTTAGACAAGATACTGCTAGGCCCAGATAAAAAACAAATAAAGAATATCTATAAACACCTGTTGGAACATAAACTATATGAGGAGCAGGTTAAAGAAACAATGGTGAAGTGGGCAATAGATTTAGGATATAATATAAATATGGATCAATGGCAGCAAGTATGGGAACGAAATAACAAAATCACATTAGCGACAACATATAACGAACATTTGTATAAGATGATTTACAAATGGCATCTCCCTCCGGCCAGATTAGCCAAAATGTATAAAGGATACTCTCCTACATGTTGGAAATGTAAAAAAAAAGGATACCTTTTTTCATATATGGTGGACATGTAGAGAAGCACAGGTGTATTGGCGTATGATCTGGGAATGGGTAATAGAAATGACTAGCCACAACATTCTATACAAACCTGAGGCATTTCTATTAGGAATATTAGAGAAAAATGTAAATAAAGAGGACACATACTTAATCATTCATGTGGCTACGGTGGCAAGGATACTATTTGCTCAAAAAGAGAAAGCAATGGAAACACTGAGTGAGGAAGATCTAATAAAGAAAATTATGTTTTGCGCAGAACTAGATAGGTTAACTAAAAGATTAAAAAACCAGGAAGACACAGAATTTTATTTGATATGGAACAAATTTTATAGATGGAGGGGAAAAAAATAGAGGTCACAAATAAAGAGATAAATTAAAATAGAGATTAGAAATGTATAGTTTTGTATATAGATAAGTTATATGTAATTAATGTATAATATGGACTGAGATGTCTGTCAAAGACTATTTACCATGTTCAATGTTTTTAATCCTTTTCTTTTTTCTGTATTCAATAAAAACTTATTTTTTTTAAAAAAAAGAATGTAATGCAATAACTTTTATGAAGGATTTGCTATTAGAATAGCAGTTAATACTTAGTTGGCTAACCTTCAGCATGAATTACAGCTTTACAACGTCTTCCCATAGAGTGAACCAAATCCTTTAGTTCTGCAGCTGTTATAATGTGAAACCAAGATTGAATGATTGCTTCTATTAACTGGGTTTTATTGCTGGGTCGCTTCTGACTAACAAGTTTCTTTAGTCGGCTCCATAGATTTTCAATTGGGTTAAGGTCTGGGCTATTCCCAGGCCATTCCAGCAGTGGAATATGATTATCTTGAAACCACTTTGTGCACACAGCAGCAACATGACATGGAGCTGAATCCTGTTGAAATATGAGTGCTTCATTGTCTTGGAAAAGATCATGTGCAGAAGGCCTCAGTTTGGGCTCAAGTATTTCATTAATGTATTTTGGGCCATTTATATTCCTATTAATCACACAAATTCTGCCCACACCTTTTGATGTCATACAACCCAGATCATAACACTGACTGGGTGTTGCACAGTACATGTAATGCAATCAGGATGCAAATCTTCTCCAATTCTTCTCCTTACGTATTTTATGCCATCACTACCAAACAGGGAGATCTTGGTCTCACCACTCCAAATAATACTGTCCTATTGTTCCTTTGTCCAGGTAACAGAGTTTTAGCCCAGTTTAGTCTTTTCAACATTTGTTTGAGAGATAAAAGTGGCTTTTTTCATGGAATTCTAGATTTTAGGCCAAATTTATTTATTTATTTTATTTATTTGTTTAAACTTATATGCCGCACTTCTCCTAAGACTCAGGGCAGCTCACAATAACAATACAAGTGAAAACATAAACATAAAATCAATTAAAATTACTAATTGCTATATAAAAACTAGGTAATTTATTACACTCATACAACACACAATCACAGTAAAAGGCCCACGGGCAGAGTGCAGCTCACACGCCCCAAACCTGTCTGCATAAATGTGTCTTCAACAGTTTTCGGAAAGCTAGGAGGGAGGAAGCAGTACGAACCTCTGAGGGAAGCTGGTTCCAAAGGGCTGGGGCAGCAACGGAGAAGGCCCTAGACCTAGGCCCCGCCAGATGACATTGTCTAACAGACGGGACCCATAAGAGGCCAACCCTATGTGCCCTAACCGGTCGCTGGGATTCATGAGGCAGAAGACGGTCCCGCAAGTATCCTGGCCCATTGCCATAAAGGGCTTTATAGGTCATAACCAACACTTTGAATTGTGTTCGGAGACCAATTGGTAGCCAGTGCAGCTCGCAGAGGGCTGGAGTGATATGAGCATTTCTTGGGAGACCCAAGATGGCTTGCGCGGCTGCATTCTGGACTACTTGCAGTCTCCAGACATTCTTCAAAGGTTGCCCCATGTAGAGAGCATTACAGTAGTCGAATCTCGAGGTGACAAGGGCATGGGTGACTGTGAGGAGTGACTCCCGGTCCAAATAGGGCCACAACTGATGCACCAGGTGAACCTGGGCGAATGCCTCCCTCGCCACAGCCGAAAGATGGTGTTCTAGACTTAGCTGTGGATCGAGGAGGACACCCAAGTTGCGAACCCTCTCTGAGGGGGACAAAGCTTCTCCCCCCAGGGTGATGGACGGACAGTTGGAATTGTCCTTGGGAGGCAGAACCAATAGCCACTCCGTCTTGTTGGGATTGAGTCTGAGCCTGTTGGCACCCATCCAGACCTCAACAGCCTCCAGGCACCAGTTCATCACTTCCACTGCTTTGCTGTAATGACGCGGGGTAGAGATATAAAGCTGAGTATCATCAGCATATTGATGATGACTCACCTCGTGTCGACGGATAACCTCACCCAATGGCTTCATGTAGATGTTAAAAAGCAGAGCTGAGAGAACAGACCCCTGAGGGACTCCACATGGAAGAGGCCTCTGAGCCGATCTCTGACCTCCTGCGAACACCGACTGCGACCGGCCAGAGAGGTAGGAGGTGAACCACCGTAAAACAGTGCCCCGCACTCCAAGCCCCTCCAACCGGCGCAGAAGGATACCATGGTCGATGGTATCGAATGCCGCTGAGAGGTCAAGAAGCACCAGGATAGTGGAGTAGCCTCTATCCCGGGCCCGCCAGAGATCATCGATCAGCGCGACCAAAGCAGTTTCCATGCTGTAACCGGACCTGAACCCAGATTGCTGAGGGCCCAGATAATCAGTTTTATTCAAGGACTGTTGGAGTTGGAGTGCCACCACCTTCTCAACAACCTTCCCTAAAAAAAGGAAGGTTGGAGACTGGACGATAATTATTTAAAACTGCCGGGTCCAGGGAAGGCTTCTTGAGGAGGGGGCGCACGAGTGCCTCCTTTAAGGGAGCCGGAAAGAACCCCTCCCTCAGTGAAGCATTAGCAACAGCCTTGACCCAGCTCCATGTCACCACCCTGCTAGCCGAGACCAGCCAGGAGGGGCACGGGTCCAGTAAACAGGTGGCAGAACTGACAGCTCCAATGGCCTTGTCCACGTCATCAGGAATTACCAGGTCAAACTCCTCCCATTCAACAGGACTAAGACGGGCCTCTGTCACCTTGACTGACTCATTGTCAGCCGACACTGTATTCCAATTGGAGTCCAAGTCAGCCCGGATCTGAGTGACCTTGTCTGAGAAAAAGATGTTAAATTCTTTGGCATTGCCCTGCAAAGGTTCCTCCTTCCTCCCCGTATCAAGGAGAGAGCGAGTCACCCTAAATAGGGCAGCCGGATGAGATTCCGCAGACGCGATCAATGTGGAAAGATACTGAGATCTTGCCGTAGTGATCGCTTCCAAATAGGTCTTAATATAAGCTCTCAATTTGGTTTGATCAGATTCGGATCTACTTTCCCTCCATTGCTTCTCTAAACATCTCTTCTGGTGCTTCATCCCCCTGAGTTCCTCGGTAAACCAAGGAGATCTCCTGGGTCTGCTACCACAGAGAGGTCACAATGACGCAATCCGGTCTAGAGCCCCCGTAGTGGCCGTATTCCAGGCCGTCACTAGGGACTCCGCCGAACTGTGTACGAGCAAATCTGGCAATTCCCCAAGCACCCTTTGAAAGCCGATAGGATCCATCAGGCATCTGGGGCGGAACCATTTAATCGGTTCCGGCTCCCTGCGAGAGAGGATTGGTCTCGTAAACTCAAGCCGCAGTAGAAAATGATCTGTCCATGACATGGGCAACACTTCTAAGCCCCTTAATTTCAGATCATACCTCAACTGTTCCAAGAGAAAAACCAGGTCAGGTGTGTGTCCCCCCCTCATGGGTTGGGCCTTCGATTACTTGTGTCAGGTCCATGGTTGCCATGGAGGCCATGAACTACCGCGCCAACCCAGAGGACTCACCGAGTGACGGCACATTGAAGTCCCCCAAGACAATAAGTCTGGGGAACTCAACCGCCAATCCGGCTACCTCCTCGAGTAGCGTGGGCAGGGCTGTAGAAACGCAGCTGGGAGGCAGGTACGTAAGCAACAGACCCACCTGTACACCTAGGTCCAACCTCATAAGGAGGGACTCACAACCTGATATCTCAGTAGCAGCAAGTCTGCACAGCCCGAGTGTCTCCTTAGCTATAATTGCCACTCCTCCCCCCCTTCCCTGTGGTTGCGGCTGATGCCATACCTGAAACCCAGCTGGGCACATCTCAGAGAGGGGAACTCCTCCCTCCGGGGTCAGCCAGGTCTAAGTCACACATGCCAGGTCGGCCTCCTCCTCCAGAATCAAGTCCCGGATGAGGAGAGCCTTATTTACCACTGACCTGGCATTGAGCAGCAGCAGCCTGAGTCCAGGGTCCGGATTTTGCTCATTACCAGTACCCCAGGAGAGGTTCAAGGGGCCGGAACAAGAGATCGCTTTCAGGCAGCGAGGCCTTGTTCCCCGAGAGCGGCCTACCCCAGGCCTCCCGTCATATCTGCCTCTTCCCCATAAGACCGGTATAGACTGGCCCTCTGATCCCTCAGAGCAAGGCTCCTCCACTTCTCTAGCTTCCGCAAATGCAGACAGGTCGGCCCTTCCATTTATCATAAATCTACAATCCCTCCAATCCACACAACCACCCATCCATTCAACCCAATTCACTCCACAATCAATCAATCCCCCCACATCATTCATAACATCAAGAAAAAAATAAAATTAAAACAGTATTAAACACATTGAATTATTTAAAATTTAAACAGATAAAAAATTAAAAAGCATTTTTTGTCCAAGCCCTGTTGTAATTGTGCTTGCATTTGGGAACAGTGTTCCTCCTAAACCAGTCAGGGCTCCCCTCCGGGAAAGTCCTATGAATACAGTTATAGTTGGAGCCGTAGTAGTTCCTGCAGTCTGCGCCGAACAGTCCTTGCACTCAACTTCACATTGCATTGTGCCATTTCGTCTTGTATACACCCAGATTATTTTCTTCTGTCATATAGGCACAGTCTCTTAATTCTTCTATCATCACTTGCTGCTGTGCACCTTTTCCTGCCTTTACCTGTGTGGTTCTGTAATGACTGAGTCTCCTTATACCTCTTCAAAAACTTAGAAATGCCACCTTTGGTTAAGTTTCCACCAATTTTTCTTCTATTTTCTTTATAACTGTAGCCTTGTTCACTTAATAATACTATTTTACATTGCTTTCTTGGTGACCAGTCAACTCTTTGTACCATTACTTTAATTTTATTATGTTTTACAAGCTCACTAAATGAAAGAACACAAAAAACCCAACCAACTTGATAGTGATCACATAACACACTGACAAATGTCTTCCTCTCAGCTTCAATACATGACATCAATAACTGAATCTACTGTGATCTGATTGTCTCATTGCCAAAACAAGATGACACCTGAATGGCTCTCTAAACCCTCATGCTCATTGGCTACAATCTGATGAAGGAAAACTACCTGATATCAACCTAAGTAAATTGTGCTTCATTTTTCTGGTTATTTGGCTATAACATTTCATAGAATGCAGATAATTGAACAAACTTTGTTGCATTACATTTGTGATTAAATTATCTTTCCATTAATATATAATTTTATGGCACTACTCCCAAAAACAGTGGTGTTATTAACCATAAAAACCTCAAATGTACACTTTTCCACAACTTTGGCCATTACTGTAATACTGCTTTTGACTAAAACCTAGATGTAGATAATAGATGGAGCTTACAAAGTAGAAGGGTACCTTATGGAAACTGTCAAATTCAGGAGGCAGATAGAGCTCATCAAGTCACATGATATGCTGCAATTATACAATATCTTTAGCAGGATACAACCAAAACAGATTCCTTGTATTCCATACCCCTTTCTACTTGGAAATCATATTTAATTGTGGCTAGCCCTAAAGTCACTACCCTTATTTTTAGATAATTTGTCATATTCTATGGTCCTACATAAATGTACATTAAATGAAATAATAGTAAAATATTTAAGCATCTAAAAAGAATAGAAAATAGAAGATTGGACAGTTTGCATATTAAATGGAAAAAGAGGTGAAATCTGAGAGCAAAAATTAGATGCATTAATTATAGGGCCAACAGGCGGTAAGTTCAGTATTCAGTAAGAAGATACTAAGCATAACAGAAATTACATTTTGTTACCAAAAAGAAAGTCTAATGTGATGTTTAAGAAGGTTAAGAAGAAGGAAATAAATAAATAGAATACTCTCAATCATGCACTCACCTGCACACATGTATGAAGTTACCAATCTGCAAGAATGACTTATTAAAAAAATGGGTATATCTAGCTTTTAAAATAAACCAAAAAACTAACCATATTATGACCAGGAAACAATGTAATTGAATCAAGAGTAAACAAATGTGAATATAAACAAATAATCGAAAGACTGTTTCTATTACCACCCTACCAGTTTTCTTGTACCAAAAGGCAATTCCTCATTGTTTTACTTAACTGAAAACATTATTCTCCCAGAAAACAGCTTTGCAAAGATTTTTGTGGTTTGTACCTAACACTGGGACAAATATGCAATAGTAAATTATTTTTAATGTTTCATAGAACTTCTATCAATATGAACAGCTCATACTTGAGACAACTCAATGGCCCTACCAACAAATGCCTGATTGGTACCTTCCATAATTTTAGCCAAATTGTATATAGGTTCCTTATAAACACAGATTAGCACACATTTTGATCATAAGCTAAATCTTTTTTTGTAGTCACAAGTTATTATACTTTTGAAAAAACAGCTAGTTTTATGTTGTATGGAAGTTTGATATAAACAGGGAAAGAATCAAGTTTATCTGTTATGTGTTGCTAATTCTGTCACTACTAAGTAAATTACAGGGTTTCCATTCCTTTTACAAGAGCACAACTGTGACTCTAACCTGACAACAGTCATATGAACAGTCATACAGTTTCAATGCACTGTTGCATAGTTATTTAAGTACAGTGGGAGATGGATCTATATTACCCATTGCATTCCAGGTTTGGCAGTACTAGGTGCCATTTTGATAGCTTTCATTATTATGTCGGCTGTGGCGAGGGGGGCATTTGCCCAGGTTCGCCTGGTTCACCAGTTGCGCCCTTATTTGGACCGGGAGTCTCTACTCACAGTCACACATGCCCTTGTAACCTCGAGGATCAACTACTGCAATGCTCTCTACATGGGGCTACCCTTGAAGAGTGTTCGGAGACTACAATTAGTGCAAAATGCAGCTGCGCGAGCGGTTGTGGGCCTGCCTCATCGGGCTCACATTTCGTCAACTCTCCGCATGCTGCACTGGCTGCCTATTGGTCTCCGAGCGCAATTCAAAGTGTTGGTTATCACCTATAAAGCCCTTCATGGCATTGGACCAGGATACTTATGGGACCGTCTTCTGCCACATACTTCCCTTCGACCGGTGAGAGCGAACAGGGTCGGCCTCCTCCGGGTCCCGTCAGCGAAACAATGCCGTCTGGTGGGTCCTAGGGGGAGGGCCTTCTCTGTTGTGGCGCCCACCCTCTGGAACCAATTGCCCCCTGAAGTCCGTGTTTCCCCCACTCTCCCGGCCTTCCGGAAGAATCTAAAAACTTATCTATGCCAGCAGGCCTGGGATGACTGTGATTGCGTGTGAATTAGGAATGTGTTCGGGGGGGTTTAAACGTTTTGTAGATTGCTTTTTGATTTTAAACTCTGTGATGTTCTTTTGTTTATGTTGTTAGCCGCTCCGAGTCCTTTGGAGAAAAGTGGCATAAAAATTTAATTAAAATAAATAAATAAATAAATAAATAATCAAGCTAGACTTCTACTCTAGTGCTATTAAGTGGCAGCCTTGGTGGCACAGACTAACTCTGCTCACTGCCAGGAATTGGATCCTGACTGGCTCAAGGTTGACTCAGCTTTCCATCCTTCCAAGGTCAGTAAAATGAGGAACCAGATTGTGGAGGTAATATGCTGACTCTGTAAATGGCTTAGAGAGTACTGTAAAGCACTATGAAGTGGTATATAAATCTGAAGTAGCAATAAATCTATTGCTATTCTAGTACTGCTAGTATGAAACCAGAACGTTAATCACTTGCTGTCAATTTCACCATTCTTTTATAGAGTTGTGCTGGATGAAGCTCTTTTGATATCATTTATTCCAATTTCACCTATATCTCTCTCCACAACTGCTCCTACAGTATAAGCTAACTACATTAAACATTGATTTAGTTCTTCTTCATAAAAATGTCCCACCCATTTTCAGGAATCACCCAATTGAAAACCCAGGCTGGGAGATCAGTTTGTGAGGAGTATTAGAACTCCTCCTGCATCCTATTAGCATGTGATACATGCCAATTAGTCAACTTAACAAATGGTTGTATCAGTTGTTATAAGTATTCATCAAAACTTGCCTCACTTTGCCTCCCTCCATATTAAAAGAGTGATTTGTGGCATATTTTTTACAAGTAGGTGTAGCATAACAATAAGTGAATGAGAAAAATATCATTTACCAGCCCCATTATTTGATAGAATAGGATAAACAATACAGGCAGAAACTTTTATGCCAAGAATTTTTTGTGCTCACTTAAGGACTTGCAAATGTTGTTCTGTATAACACATGAAAAAAGTCCAAGCAAGCTATAACCATGCCTGCCTGCCTGCCTGCCTGCCTGCTATCTATCTATCTATCTATCTATCTATCTATCTATCTATCTATCTATCTATCTATCTATCTATCTATCTATCGATCTATCGATCTATCGATCTATCGATCTATCGATCTATCGATCTATCGATCTATCGATCTATCGATCTATCGATCTACCTACCTACCTACCTACCTACCTACCTACCTACCTATCTATCTATCTATCTGTTGTGGGTGTTTCTAGACCAGCTGGGGACATATCAGAGGATGACGAAGCAGAACCAGGCCCCTCTGGGTATTTTCCCCTCCCGGCAGCCGAGCTAGACAATGAGGAGCTTTGTATGCATTCTGAGTCAGACTCTCAAAGTGATGAGTCAGATTTGGAACAAGAAGTTAGATGGCTTGATCCGAGATTCAGAAGGTTTGATAAGCGAAGGTGTCAGTTAAGTGGGAAGAGGAAGTAATGGGGGAAATGACGTATCGGAAACTATATTAGAAGGGGAAAGAGAGACTATGCCTTTGTCACGAGCAACGTTAATCAAGGAGTAGCCTGATACCTTGAGCAGCGCGTTTAAACTCAGTTTTCTGGTGTTTTTTTTGAAATCTACGGAAGAATAATGAGGTCTTGGACAATGTGATTGATAAAGAGTGAGTTAATTGGAAGGTGGGAGGAGAGCATGTTTAATCTAAATGTAAATAACTCAGAATTGGCCGTTCCAGCCAGCAAAATGCCAGCAGCTTGCTTTGAAGTGAATCCTTTTGAAATGTGTTAAATAAAACTCTTAAAGACATCTTTATGTGGATTTTACTGAGCTGAGAGGGGCTAGATACAACAGATTGCTCGTGACCAAAAGAAAGAAAAGACGAAAATTAGTCCGAGCTTTCAGTGACATCATGGAGCAGCTTCTTGCTGATAATCCGGCTCTGTATCAATTAGTTCAAAATCTCCAGCTACAAATCGGCAATTTGCAACAGCAGATTCAAGCTGCAGGAGCCCCAGCCCCAGCTCCAGCCCCCCCTCCCAGACAAAGCAGATGTTATTTAGCCTTGCCTGATAAGTTTACTGGAGAGCGTAGTAAATTTCCAGCTTTTTTAAACCAATGCAAAACATTCATTGCCTCAACTCCAGCAGATTTCCAGCTTGATGAAACTAAAGTAGCTTTCATTTTAAGTTTACTCTCTGGTCCAGCTGCTGATTGGTTGTCTCCTCTGATAGACGGACAAGATCCTGTCCTGCGCAATTATGCAGGATTCTGCCAGCTGATGGAAAGAGAATTTGCTGACCCCCTTCGTAGACAAAATGCCACCAGGCGGATACGAGAGCTACGTCAAGGATCGCGCTGCGTAGCGGAATATATATCAGATTTTCGCCGCCTAGCTCAAGAAATTAATTGGAATGATGAGGCTCTCATGGAAATCTTTCAAGATGGCCTGTCTTCCCAGATCTTGAATGGATTGAGACATACTGTAATACCCGCGACCCTGGATGCATTATACCAACATTGTTTGGCTATTGAGGCTCAAACGCAAGCCATGGATGCCCGCCTGGTCAAACAGATGGTTCCAGTCACCGGAAGTGCCAAGCCAGTTCCTGCACCATGCAGAGGATTCCAGACCCTACCTATCAATCCACCCATCCCGGCACCCAGACGTATTTTCCAACCAGTGCCGGCTTATACTGAGAGGCGTCCTGTACCCATGGCCAGAGATGAACCCATGGATCTTGGTGCAGCCAGATCTTGCTTGACCGAGGCTGAGAAGGCAAGATGGAGAGCTGAGGGATTGTGCCTGTACTGTGGAGAGATGGGTCACTTCGTCATGGCCTGCCCCCAGAAAAGACGTGGTACGGCAGGTCCTACTCCTGTTCCAGCTCGGCCTCCCACTCAGCAGTTTCAAGCCACCTTGCCGGGAAACGGCCAGAGCCCGGCCTAATGGAAACATTGGGTCGGGCAGGCGCCAAACCCAGTTCCAGTTCCGCAGACGAAGACCTCGGTCCTCCGAGACATCTGATCCTAGCAACCAATATACTTCTGGGAAATCATGCCCAGGGCATTCTGGCACACGCCTTGTTGGATTCTGGAGCCACCACCAATTTCATGGATGAAGCTTTCGCTCATCAGCATGCCATACCTTTGTGCTCCGTGAAGCTGCCTATGTTGGTTGAGACAATCGATGGTCGTGAGTTGTTGTCTGGACCGATCAAGTTTATGACCCAGCCCATACGCCTGGTCATAGGACAACATGAAGAAGCCATCCAATTCTATGTTACCAAGGGACTTCATTTCCCCTTAGTTCTCGGCCTAGCCTGGTTGAGAACCCATGATCCTTGTGTGGTGTGGTCCCAGAACTTTGTTTCATTTCCCAGTTTGCAATGTGTAGACCACGTACGCCAAGTTTGCGCAGCCCAGCTATCATCCCACCCTGACATCACCTTGCCGGCCGACCTAGCGGACTTTGCAGATATATTCAGTGAGAAAGAGGCAGACCAATTGCCGCCGCATAGACCATATGACTGTGCCATTGATTTGCTGCCAAATGCCAAACTTCCAGGGGGACGCCTTTACTCCATGTCAGAACCCGAGTTGGCCACATTAAAAGACTTTGTGGACAAAAACCTGGCCAGGGGTTTCATTCGTCCCTCTTCCTCACCTTTGTCAGCTCCTGTGTTATTCGTGAAGAAGAAAACCGGAGATTTACGCCTATGCTGTGACTATCGCAAGCTCAATGCCATCACGGTGCGCAACCGGTACCCTCTGCCTTTGATTCCTGATCTCATGGACCGTCTCTGATCAGCGACCATCTTCACCAAGATAGATCTACGGGGTGCTTACAACCTGGTTTGCATCCGAGAGGGGGACGAGTGGAAAACCGCGTTTGGGACCAGGTATGGTCATTTTGAATATACCGTCATGCCCTTTGGACTCACCAATGCTCCGGCCGTCTTTCAACATTTCATGAATGACATCTTCCGAGATTTATTAGATCAATTTGTGGTGGTTTGCCTCGATGACATCCTGATTTACTCCCCGTCACGAGCAACTCATCTTCAGCATCTCCGGCGAGTTTTGCAACGCTTGAGAGAGCATCACCTTTACGCCAAGTTAGAGAAATGTCAATTCTATCAAACCACCATTGAGTTTCTGGGACATGTGATTTCTCCACAAGGCATCGCCATGGATCCTGGCAAGGTTGAGGCCTTGCAAACCTGGCAACCACCATGTAAAGCAAAAGATGTCCAAAGACTTTTGGGATTTGCGAACTATTACAGGATATTCATTCCGAGATTTTCTGCCTTGACTGCGCCCCTTACTCGACTGTTACGGAAAGGCATTAAGTTCCAGTGGGGCGATGCCGAGCAACAGGCGTTTCAGACCCTCAAAAAGGCTTTTGTTCAGGAACCCATTCTCAAGTATCCAGATCCTTGTCGTCCCTTTGTAGTGGAGGCTGACGCCTCAGATGTTGCGGTAGGGGCCGTGCTACTTCAAACACGCCAAGATGGCGGCCCCCTGTTCCCGTGTGCTTATTACTCCAGGAAACTGACTCCCTCCGAACGCCATTATACCATTTGGGAAAAAGAACTATTGGCCATCAAGACTGCTTTTGAGACCTGGAGAAACCACCTGGAAGGAGCCCGCTACCAAGTTGAAGTTCGGACTGACCATAAAAACTTGGAATTTTTGCAATCTGCCAGGAAATTGAATCAACGTCAGATCCGTTGGTCTTTGTTCTTCGCTCGATTCAACTTCAAAGTCACCTACATTCCGAAAGGGTACAACAAAAGAGCAGATGCCTTGTCCCGTAAACCTGAGTATCTACAGATCAAGGACCCCTTACCGCTTCGAACCATTCTGCCTATTGAATCGATCGCAGCTGTGCATGATCCGGTAGATCTACGACGACAGATTCGGGAAGCGCAACAACTAGATGACTTTGCGATACGGAAGAGACAAGAGGTGGGTCCCGACTCACCTTGGACCTTGTCCGAGGGACTGTTACGCTTCCGCAACCTGTTATATGTTCCAGCAGGCCCACTCCGTGGTCTCATCCTGACTCAATGCCATGATAACCCTGCGGCAGGTCATTTTGGTTTCTTTAAGACTCTCCACTTAGTGTCTCGAACTTTTTGGTGGCCCAGACTTCGCCATGATGTTCAGTCTTATGTGAATTCCTGTGTACGGTGCCGTCAGGCAAAACATGCCACAGGAGCCCCTCCGGGATTATTACAGCCTTTGCCCACGCCGGAGAGACCCTGGGGAGCTATTTCCATGGACTTCTTGACTTGTCTACCTGTTTCTGCCGGCTACACCGTTGTATTTGTAGTGGTGGACATGCTGACCAAGATGGCACATTTCATTCCTTGCCGAAGAATACCGACAGCCAAGGTCACTGCTCAGCTGTTCATTCAACATATCTTCCGGCTACACGGTTTGCCCGACAAAATAGTGTCCGACCGAGGAACCCAGTTCACCTCGGAGTTCTGGAGAGCACTCATGTCTGTGCTTCAAGTCCAAGTTAATCTAGCCTCCACGCATCACCCAGAGACTGATGGGGGTACAGAGAAAGTGATTGGCATCCTGGAGCAGTATTTGCGTTGTTTCATCAACGACCAACAGAACGATTGGTCCAAATATCTCTCCGTGGCCGAATTCGCTTTCAACAACTCTCAGCACACTTCCACTCAGACCACTCCATTTTTTGCCAACTACGGCTATCATCCCAGATTTTTCCCGCTCACGCTCCTCGATTCTCCAGTTCCAGTTGCAGAGGACTATTTAACCGAACTCCAGTCAGTCCACGAGATGGTTAAGCAGCACTTGACTAAGGCCAAGGAAGACTACAAGAGGGTTGCAGACCGCTCTCGTCGCGACACGCCGCCGTTAGCTGTTGGTGATCGGGTTTGGCTCTCCACCAAGTACTTGTTTCCAGGGAGGATTCACCGCAAGCTTGATCAACGTTTCCTGGGTCCTTTTCCTGTGGAGACGGTCATCAATCCGGTGACCTATCGTTTGACTTTGCCTAGGTCTCTTCGTGTACATCCCGTGTTTCATCGCTCCTTGCTTGTTCCTGTCAACCCTGATTCTCCGCTTCGACCTCCTGATCCAGGCCCGACAGCTCGCCGTGCTCAAGTTCCTGTTTCTCGGTTGGAGGTGTCCGGTATCCGAGATTCCCGCTGGCTCAACGACCGCTTCCAATATTTGGTTGATTGGACCGGGGGTGGGCCAGCCGCTGGCTGTTGGGTAGATGCTCAGGATATTGAGGCTCCTGAGTTAATGTGGGATTTTCATACTGCGTTTCCCTCCAAACCACATCCCCTACGACAGACCCCGGAGGAGGGGCCTGCGGGGGGGATAGTGTTGTGGGTGTTTCTAGACCAGCTGGGGACATATCAGAGGATGACGAAGCAGAACCAGGCCCCTCTGGGTATTTTCCCCTCCCGGCAGCCGAGCTAGACAATGAGGAGCTTTGTATGCATTCTGAGTCAGACTCTCAAAGTGATGAGTCAGATTTGGAACAAGAAGTTAGATGGCTTGATCCGAGATTCAGAAGGTTTGATAAGCGAAGGTGTCAGTTAAGTGGGAAGAGGAAGTAATGGGGGAAATGACGTATCGGAAACTATATTAGAAGGGGAAAGAGAGACTACGCCTTTGTCACGAGCAACGTTAATCAAGGAGTAGCCTGATACCTTGAGCAGCGCGTTTAAACTCAGTTTTCTGGTGTTTTTTTGAAATCTACGGAAGAATAATGAGGTCTTGGACAATGTGATTGATAAAGAGTGAGTTAATTGGAAGGTGGGAGGAGAGCATGTTTAATCTAAATGTAAATAACTCAGAATTGGCCGTTCCGGCCAGCAAAATGCCAGCAGCTTGCTTTGAAGTGAATCCTTTTGAAATGTGTTAAATAAAACTCTTAAAGACATCTTTATGTGGATTTTACTGAGCTGAGAGGGGCTAGATACAACACTATCTATCTATCTATCTATCTATCTATCTATCTATCTATCTATCTATCTATCTATCTATCTATCTATCTATCTATCTCCACCCCTCATTTGATTTTACTTTTATTTAGTAAGCTATATTAGACTCCTGAAGTAGGTCTTTATTACTTTGATGGAATGTTTAATTTTAGCATACACACACACACACACACACACACACACACACACACACTAACACAGAGACTCAGAAAAATAAACAAGTGCTGAATTGTAACAAAAATGGACTGAAAGCACAGATGCAGATAAAAATAAAATCATTATATGTTAATATATTGGAAATATTTGTACAATAAACACCAATAATATTGCCTTAAGCAACAACTAAAGCTGTTATTTTATGTAGACCATAATTTTAAAAGTTCTTTGCTTTTTCTTTCTATGTTTTCTCATCTTTTGTATTCTTTTCTGGTATATTTTTCTCAATAAGAAAAAGACAATGTGGCATGCTTTTCTGTAATTCAGGTGTGGGCACATTATCATGCAGGTTACAAAATATATTATTCACTCTATTACTGAAACCACAGACTACATTAGAATTTGACAAGTTATCCAGCTCCTCTAAAATGTCCATCTCTTACACAATGCCATACTAAGTCAGCAAGAATCACTGTAAATGTGTGTGAAATGATGCAAATGAGAATAGTGCAGATGACATATTCTACCTGGCCCTAATTAATTGTATCAGTCACATTTTCCTGGAATCCCTACCTGGCTAACCTTTGCAAAATTTTGATCAACAGAAGTTAAGTTAATTGGTATTATAATAATAATATCATTTAACTAGTCTATTTTAGCTTTGGGAAAATTCATAGTCAAGGCAGCAACATGTAATCATAATGACTGCATTTTATCTCTGGTAGTTTTTAGCTTTCTGTAAATGAACTTTTTAAATTAAAATTATTTAAAGCTATACTGATAATTTTGTACAGATATATTGAAAAAAAGTGGGACGCATGTACCTATTTAAGAACAAAGTCACTTTTTCTCACCCACACACATAAAACCCACAATATACAGGTCAATGTTACATATTTTGTATTTTTAAGAAAAATAAATATATATTCATTTTAAGGTTATATTATACTTTGTGTACTTATTTTTATATTCATTGCCTAGAAGTATTTTAGTAGATTCATGACTACAGGACATATTCAGGGGATGTAAGCATTTTTATTCTGAGTCCCCAATAAATAAAACCCTCAAGATGCTATTCATTTGAGAGAAAATCTGTCATTTCTTGATAACTCTGAGACTGCTATTGAAGCCTGCAAAAGAGCGGCATGTTATAGGCAATAATGGACTCAACTAGCTTAGACTTTGTGTACTTATTGGTCAGCCAGAACAACCTTTTTGAAATGTATATAATTGGATCTAGTGAACCATTTTCAATTTAGTATATTTTAATAAGTTCTACCCAGTGAGATAGAGTTCCATAAAGAAATTCCATTATACTGCCTTCCAAAATAATTCCACAGCAATACGATTCTTCTAAAGTTATTTGAAAAAATAAAGTTCTCTTACTTCAAAGACAGCATCAAAATAGTAAATCTTTGTCATACATCCTTACTTTGGTGAACAGTTAAAATACAGTTTCCATAAAATGTCAAGAGCTACATTGCATGCTCATAACTTGGCAGGCATAAGTAGAGGTTGAAATTTCAAAGATATACCAGGATGAATACTTCATAAAAATGAAAGCAAAGGTATATGAATCAAATTCCATTTCAAGGTTTTGTCTAGTTATATCTACATGATTTCATAATCCATAAAACAGTGAGAATTTCCCCCTGACTAAAATCTCATTTTAAGACAGAAATAGATAATTTAAAGATCCATGGTTTTAGATAATGTCTGTACTTTTTTATGGTGTTATTTTCCTAAAATGACCATTTTGTTTCTTGTTCTACAGAATTTGATACACAAATGAAAAAACAAAACCAAAACATTGGTTTGAGATGTAAAACTCATATAAAATGTACAGGATGGATAGACAAGTAGAATATCTAAGTATACTGCTGAAAGTATATTCCTTTTTACTTTCAAAGACCATTCCATATACTTCATCATAAAATTTATCTAAAATGTTTGTTATGGTCTTAAAAGTCACCCAGAGATTTTCAAAATATGTCTCAAGATGCTCATCAAAAGTCAATGCCTTTGTTGTTATTGTTGTTGTTATCTTACATCTGCAATACATTTTTCAACTTTCAACTATCATGTTGACAATCAAATCCTTAGCAGCTTTTCAGACATTCTGGGTCAGCAGGGAAAAGTATATGTTATGTAGCTTCAAAGACCAACTAATAAAGAACCTTAATAAATGGATATTTATTTTGACTACTCTGTCCTGACCTTTGCAGCTGGCAAACAAAGAAATAAACCTGTTATTTGTTCATCAATAAAATTGGCAAAAGAAATTGTGTTATTAAGCTAATTTTAGTCTTTCTGCAGTTAAAAATGATCTGAAAAATCGTCTTCATCTACATTTTAGTTTTCATTTTGTAGTCTAAAATCAAGAAATTAGTACAGCAAAATATACAAAAAAAAATCAAAGCAATTGGTTTCCTGTTATGGATCGGGTCTAAAGAAATACACAGCATGAAAATTAACCTGTAAAGTGGCTAATTGAGCAACTGTATTCTCACTTATGTTAAGAGGAAGCCTGGAAGAATTAACATTTTGCTTTGCTTTTTCCAATAAAGTCTTTTGTTAAGTAAATGTGCTTAATCATTAACACATTCTTAGTATTATAATATTTATTTTTTCCTAGATTTTTCTTTATTATGCTACATGAATGAAATTTCATAATGATATTTCAGTGCCATTTTCTTAGAGGAAAAATAGGCAATTTACAATTTTTAAGCTTAATATTCTACATCTAGAAAATGTAGAAGGTAAGTAACAGGACATTGGAATTAAGCAGGAGAAGACAGAATTTTAAACTGAACTATGTACAAATGATGAACATCTAGTTCCTAAAGTGCATAGACTTTTACTGAAATTTGAAATAGAAGAAGAACAAATATGTTATGTGATAAAATGGGCTAAGAACTTTCTACATAACATAATGCCTGAATAGATTATTGATGGAACAGTGGAAAATATACGGTGAAAAGGATTGAAATTCACATAATGTTGTAACTTAAAAAGGTAATTTAGTAAATTGAAGTACTTTAGAAAAATTTTCTAGAAGGTATAAAATACTTCAAATGTTAGAAATGTATACAAGTCATCTCTACTAGATTTGTAAAACAAAATCAGCTTTTTTGGATTCAGATATGTATAATAATACAAAGAATTCAAAGATCAATGTTCAACTAAAACAGAAGTTTTCATGTTGAGATTAATGGTCAATTTGAAAAGAATTATGGAGGATTATTTTATATATGATTACTGCTGTGAGAATATTACATACACAATGGAAAGACTCTGAAATACCCACTTGGAGGATTGGTTAGAGAAAATGATACAACAGAGATGGCAAAAATAATTTGTTTGCTAAGAGAATGTTCAGTAACTACATTAGTGACTGGAAACTTCTTATGGACTTTTTGCTGAAAAAAGGGAAAAACAAACTTGTGATTTATGGGTTTGAAGATTAGAAAGGGCAGCTTATTGAAAGAAGAAAATATAATACAATTTTAGAGAGTGAAGATAAAATATAAATGTGAGTGAAGGTAAAATATAAATGTATCTATAACTGTTATATTTAGAATCTTTCTTTTTATTTTCTAGTCCTTTTTGGAAATATTTTTTTCACTTTCTTATTACTTTTCCTTATTGTTCTTTAATTCAAAACCTGTACTGTTTTTAATTCTGTTGAAAAACCTGTTCAATGAAAAATATTTTTTTTAAAAAAAAAGAAAAGAAAACATGTCTTTTTATTTCCTCTTTCCAGCAGACTTGGATGTAGAATAGAATAGAGCTGGAAGAGACCTTGGAGGTCTTCTAGTCCAACCTCTGCTCAAACAGGAGACCCTACAAGTTCTGAATGCAAGCTGTTCAGAAGTTTGATGTTTACATCTTCAAAGCATTCTGCTCCTCTCTTAATAAAACGTTGTTTAAACCTTTATGAAACTTTCACAGACATTCTGTCAGAAGAGAAGTAGAGAACCTCAATTCCTATATAATCCCAGGCTATTTTTGTGCATCCCTAATTTCAAAATCTTTTGAAAAGCCATAAATTCTGGCAAGGTTAGTTTGTCTTAGATGCAAGGATTCAGAGAAGCAAAGGACATTTTTAGAAATTAATTGTAATGAATTTTTCCTATTAACTACTATAAATTTGGCTGAAAACATCAGAAAATTGGTGCAAATTCTATATGAAAGATATAAACAATAATAATATGAACTACTTAAACTATGCAGATTAACAATATAAGATAACATACACAGCACAGGATTCAATTGGTGATCTTGGTGTTTTCTACACTTGGTTGTTTTACTTAAGATGTTTTATTATCAGATTAAGTAATATCATTAGTATGAAAAAGCAAGTTAAATAAAGTAAGTATAGACTCCAAATTCAAATAAAAAAACCATTGCCACCTCCTCTCCAAAATATCACAAAAAAGTCAGATATAAGAAACCATGAGGAAACAAAAGAGGTTTTATAGAACTACATAGAAATGAAGGATAGAGATAAAATTGAACAAGAAACCAAGGCAATTAGGAAGGATGAAATGAAGGAAACACAAAGAAAAGTCACAGGGCAATGTCAAACTGTCTAACTACAGTATCTCTTGCACACTGAAATGCCTCATAAAAAGAAACCAACTGAGCAAATATAGTCCTGCACTATATGATATCTAATTTTCAATACCTTTTTTTAAACTTATTTACAGAGTCACTTCAACACCTAGAAACCCCTAGAAACCTTGCACTCTATGATGTTGGCCTTCTCTTGCCCCGGCCATGATTTATTCAACCTTGTCTGTTTCCCATACTATAAAAAAAACTAGCCAGCAACAAGTCACAAAGAAAAACAAAGAATAAGGACAACTCATAATTATTACATAAACTCAGGGCAGAATTCAGCTAGATTTCATGCTATGGAAAGCTACAAAAAGAGAAGGCAGGACCAGAATGATAGAGGGCAGAAATGTCAGGTATAAAGATAAACATTTAATAGCAGAAACAGGCAAACATGGATATTTCCTACATTTTTGTGACTAGTCATTGCTATTTTTTTTAGTATTCATAGTCTATTTAATTCATAGTCATTATTATATGAAAATAAAGCAGTTTTAAACACACACACACACATATATATACATATTACAGAGCAACATTATGTTGAAATTTTATCCTAAATTTTATCCTAAATATGAGGCATTCATATTTATGTAAGATTGCTACAAATTTCCTAATATAAGCAACATTTTCATGGCTAACAACATTTGTTGATAGTTTTTGCAATTGTATTATATCACTTCAGTGGATATAAAGAATTCTCCAGTGAAAGCTTTTAATTTGTTTTTAAAGATGGCTTTAATTTAACATATCTGAATACTTTTCAAATTGACACTGTGATGTAATTGACAGTAAAGAGCCAGAATTAAAGTGCATTAATATAGTATCACCATTCATTTTTGGTGTCAGCTACATTGCTGGTCTCATTTCACCTTTAACAATTCCTATTTCATTATAATTATGAAATTCTTCATCCACAGTATTTTGACACATTATTATCTGTTTGTATGTTATTCACATTTATTCATTTTTGCTTATCCTCCTGACTTTAGCTCTGTAGTAGGTCTAACACCACTATCTAAGGCAGTTTTAAATATTTTAAAATGTTAATCTTCATCTTTTTAAACATCTTTTTTATTTTATTACACAACTTTAAAAGGAAAACCTCCAGTTTTAATAGGAAAACATTCCCCAAATTAACATTTACTTTGAACAACACAATGGAATAATCAAATAAGGAGACCGAGTCTTCATTTCCTAATGTGCCTTTTGCATACCATTCCACGGCTGCCTTTACATTTTTCTCTATTCCTTGTTGGCCCCAGAAGAGCATCTGTCCTAAACGTTGTTAAATTCCAAAACCTTCAAAACTGCACCCAGGTGCTTTCATTTTTTAATAATAAGGTATTTGCAATCTTAATGTCCTTGGGAGACAATGACCATGTCTTGCTTGAATTTGATCTAGAACAGGCAACAGTACAAAGTCAAAGACTTAGACTTTAAGAAACTTAAAGAGACCCTCAGAAGGATTCCATGGGTGAAAATCTTAAAACGGAAAGAATCTTGGGAAATTCTGAAAAATATGAATATAAAAGCCCAGTCCAATTCAATACCACTGAAAAGAAAAAGACAATCCAGGAAGAAACCAGCATAGTTGTACAAAGAACTCTCTGATAAACTGAAAGACAAAAAGAATAATTAGAAAACATAGAAAGAGCGACACATAATTAAGGTGGAACACCAGCAAATAGCCCAAACCTGCAAAGATGAAGTCAGGAAAGCAAAAAAAAAATTTTTTTAAGCATCTTTTAACATATAAAAAATATGTTAAAAGTTAAGAAATCAATCCATCCACTAATGGGAGAAGATGGCAAGGGAGTAATGGCAATAGAGAGAAAACAGAGCTGATTAATTCAGTCTTGGCCTCTGTTTTCATGCAAAAAGAAAACATAGCCCAACCTATCAAAAACAGAACTGTGAAAGACAGACTAGGGATACAAATTAAAATAAGCAACAAAATGTCTGCTCTAGACGAGTTCACATCATCACCAGGACCTGACGGGCTATGTCCCAGACTTTGGAAGGAACCAGCAGACATGATCCCGGAACTATTGAGCCAAATCTTTCAAAGTTCTTGGAGCGCTGGGGAATTACCAGATGACTGGAAAAGAGGGAAAATAAACATATATAGGAAACTGCAGACCAATCAGGCTGACAAAAATACCTGGGAAGATCCTGGAGGAGATGATCAAGCAACAGATCTGCAAACACTGGAAGCAAGCAAAGTTATAACCAGAAACCAACATGGGTTTGTCAAAAAAACAGATCATGCCAAACAAATTGCATTTCATTCTTTCACAAAGGGACTAAATTAGCAGATCAGCCAAATGCTATGGACCTAATATACTTGGACTTCAGTAAGTAATTTGACAAAGTAGACCACGACCTACTTCTCAGCAAGCTAGAAAAGTGTGGGATAGATGCCATCATCACCTGATGGATTTGTAACTGGCTGACAAACCATACTCAAAGAATAGTCATTAATGGAACTGCATCTACATGGAAGGAAGGAAGTAGTAGGATACCCCACGGTTCTGTTTTAGGCCCGGTTCTCTTCAACATCTTTATAAACGATCTACATGACGGAATAGAAGGGGAACTCATCCGATTTTCAAATGAAACTGAGCTGGCAAGAATAGCAGACACCCCAGAAGGTCGGCTCAAGATCCAGATGGATTGTGACAGACTTGAACACTGGGCCATCTCTAACAAAATGAAAATCACAGGAGAGGAAAGAAAGGTTCCACAAGAAAAAACAAAGGCACAAGTACAGATTGGGTGAAACTTGGCTCAATAGCAACAACTGTGAGAGGAACCTTGGAGTCCTAGTGGACAATCACTTAAATATGAGCCAATTGTGTGTGGCAGCAGTCAAAAAAGCCAATACAATCCTAGGCTGCATTAACAGGGGGAAAATCAAGATCATGTATTAGTACCGCTTCATAAAGCCTTAGTAAAGTCACATCCAGTTTTGGTCACTACAATATAAAAAGATGTTGAGGCTCTGGAAAGAGTGCAGAGAAGAGCAGCAAAGATGATTGGGGTCCTGGAGGCTAAAACATATGAAGAATGGTTGCAGGATTTGGGAATCTCTAGTCTAGAGAAAAGAAGGACTGTGGGTGACATGGCAGCTGTCTTCCAATAGCTACCCTAAAGAAGAGGGGGGGTTCCCCCTGTTTTATGAAGCACCTGAAATAGGACAAGAAGGGCCTCCTCCAACCCTGAGTTATCCAGAGCTCCACTTAACGGCCTAGATGTTCATTTACTGATACATCGGGGAGAGTGGACAGGGGATCTCTAACCATAATAGGCAGACTCTGCCTACATGTTTTAGGATTATTATGATCAAAATGATAAAAATATAAGAGATGGTTTAGTTATTAAATTCTTTCGCCTCCCCATCTCCCCACAAGATGACTTTGAGTGTCTTACATTGTACACAATGTTAGTGTAATTATTCCTGCTGATTAGTACAGCATTTGTGATGTTGTGAGCCTGGCACCTTCCCCTTTGCTCTTTATCTGGATCCTTCTGCATGTGACGATATTGTCTCCATCTGCTATTCAGGTCTCTGATCACGCATCATTTGGACGTTCTGCCAGGGACGGGTGTGAAGAGCAGGTATAATATCCCATTTTTCAAGGACATGGTCTTTCTTACTTAGGGTCTCCCTTAATGACCTGCATGTTCATTTAGTGATACATTGGGGAGAATGGAGGGGGTCATTTGGTCTGCCTCTGTCTCTCTCTGGATTCTTCTATGTGTGATGATATTATCTCCTGCCACTATTCAGGTCTCTGATCACATGTCATTTGGACGTTCTGCCAGAGACAGGTGTGAAGAGCAGGTATAATGTCTGATTTTTCAAGGACTGGTCTTTCTTACTGGGGTCTCATTTACGGGGTAGGGAAGGAATACGCAAGAATCTTGATCTTTGTCTTAAGGAATGGGAAAGGCTGAATGGGGAGGCTCCTGTCTTATTCATATCCCAGTTGGATTCTGACATCCAAGTATACACAGGGTATACTAGAAGTGTGACAATATTGTCTCCTTCCGCTATTCAGGACTCTGATCACGCATCATTTGGACATTCTGCCAGGGACAGGTGTGAAGAGCAGGTATAATGTCCCATTTTTCAAGGACCTGACCTTTCTTACTGGGAGTCTCACTTATGGGGTAGGGAGGGAAAACACAAGAATCTTGATCTTTGTCTTAAGGAATGGGACATGCTGTATTGGGAGGCTCCTGCCATATTCGGATTCTGACATCCAAGTCCACATGGGGTTTCCCTCAAAGGCCATCTGTGATGATACTGTCTCCTTCTGCTATTCTGGTCTCTGATCACAGGTCATCCATTGATCGGAAGCACGATCACTTTGAGGCTCGGCTTGCTGCCACTTTGGACGAGCTACACTCCAGGGTAAGAGAGTCTTCGGTACACGGGCTCTGTGCAGAGTGGCTGACTTCCTAAATGATTCTGTCCTAACCAGGAAGGAAAGGATGATGTTTTGAAGGAAGGTCTCAGTGCTGGGAAGTGGGGATAGGAAGAGACAATTGGTTTCAGGCGATTGGTGCCGGTTAGTGAAGGGAACAAGGACAGGTTCCTATTTCACCAAATTTCCCATGCTGCTTTCATTTTCCTCAAAAGTGTTGCTTCCTGAAAAATATCTTAGACCCTCCAAATCTTGGGAGCAAAGTTGCCCCATGGACAACATTCCTCCAGGCCTTCCTGTCCTCTACCATCTTCTGGAGTCCATTTAAGCTCATGCCTACTGCTTCAGTGATTCCATCCAGCCACCTCATTCTCTGTCGTCCCCTTCTTCTATTGCCCTCAATCTTTCTCAGCATTAGACTCTTCTCCAGTGAGTCCTTCCTTTTCATTAGGTGGCCAAAGTATTTGGGGTTTCAACTTCAGGATCTGGCTTTCTAAAGAGCAGTCAGGGTTGATCTCCTCTAGGACTAACCGGTTTGATTGCCTTGCAGTCCAGAGGACTCACAGGACTCTTCTCCAGCGCCATAGTTCAAAGGCCTCAATTCTTTGGTGCTCAGCCTTTCTTATGATCCAGCTTTCACAGCCATACATTGCAACTGGGAAAACTAGAGTCTAGATTAGGCTATAGATTAGACTAGATTCCAGACTAGATTCTAGATCACATTTTATACTACTTTGATTGCTCCAGACTAGAACACTTTGTTCTAGATTACAGACTAGATTCTAAACTGCAATCCAGACTAGCCTCTAAACTGGCCTACACTAGACTCTAGATTAGCCTATATTACACTAGACTAGACTAGATGAAAGGTACCTTGGAGGTCTTCTAGTCCACCCCCTGCTCAGGCAGGAAACCCTATACCATTTCAGACAAATGGTTGTCCAGCCTCTCATGCTCTGAGCTTGGTGGCTCTCTTGCAGACATTTCATTGCCCAGCTAAGTAAGATCATCAGTGCATGCCAGGCAAGGCATCAATGACATGACACATTACATTACATTCCTGCATCTTAGGAATAGAACAGAATAGACTCTAGGCTAGACTAGACTCAGCTCTGTACACTGAACTAGACTTGACATGACTTGACAAGACTCCTGGCCATGGAGCCTGAGAGTTGAAGAGGGCTGGGCCTGAGACAGGAGACTGTGAGGGAACCCTCTGCATGCTTCCCTTGGTGTAGGAGGAGCCCCATTGAGGATGAGCCGCTGAGTGTGGTTGGTCACCCCATTGTGAATCCATCTGGCGGTGGTACTAATTACCCCACACTGCTCTGTCTTACCAAGAAATGGGCTGTGGGCTGTTGTCTCCACTGCCTTACAATGCCCACAGCATTTGTCAGGCACAAATAAACTAGGAAGAGAAGTTGACTTCAATGCACTAGAAGTTTAATATGTGCTACTTATACATCCAAGTATCTGGATTTTGTCAAAGGAGGCCATAGTCTGCAGCACCACAGCCCTTTCCCATTCCTCTGGTGGTCTCACTGTACTCCAAGGATGGTGAAATATTATGTTCTGGAGCTCCAAGATCAATTCTGCGAGCTCCTTCAGGACTCTTGGAAGTAACCCATTTACTTCCTCTGATTTGAAATGGTCTAAAGCAGATAGTCATCCTCAGATCATCTCCGGGCCTATCTTGAGTTGCATTGCTCTTCTGTGTCCTGTGGTGGTGGTGCTTTTCATGAGCTCTGCAGACGTGATTGACCTGCACATTAAGGAGACTAAACAACCATCTCAGGAATGCATGATACAACACCAAAGAACAAACTCTGCAGGACAAGATTCGGCTGCTCATTTGCATCTGCAAGAGAAGAGTCAACTCTGCTCAGGATAGCAAGATTGATCTTCTGGACAAATGACCACTGGTTTGAAAGAGGAGTCAAAGAGGCGATCTGGATTAAAACTGAACAGCCCTCCCTCTACTTCTATTCTATTCTATTCTATTCTATTCTATTCTATTCTATTCTATTCTATTCTATTCTATTCTATTCTATTCTATTCTATTCTATTCTTTATTCTGTCGAGTTAGAAGGCTTTCCCCAAGACGAACGGAACAACCGCTGTCATTCCAGAGTCGCCGGGGCACCCTTCTTTCTTCATCACCTCACTGGGACAGTTTGGACCCATTTTGTCCTGCCTGTCCTCCAGGCAGGTCAAAAGTTGGCTGGGGGGTACAGCAGTCTGCAAGCCTATGACCAGTCGCTATTGTGCAGGACCGGAAGTCTCTGATTCCTGTCCATCCTTGTTCTCCAGAGTTATGATTAAGGATTAAGAGGTTTTAAAAATTACCCCAACTTCATTGCCTTTCTTGCTGTCTTTTCTATTGATCAAAAAAGACATCAAAGTCATAACTAGATCTTTTATTATATTTGGTGTACCAAAACAGCTATAAATTCCAGTAGTTATACAATAATTACAACATACATAGGCAGATCAAGAAACATTACAAGAGTATAGGCATGCTTTGTCTATCAATAATAATCCCTGGTGGTTGTTATGTAGATTTTTTATTGCTTAATTATATCTGACTTTTAATTAGTTACTTAGTTATTAAGTTCATACAGTCACCCATCTTCATACAAGACTCTGGATTCTGAGTTTTAATTCTATGTTAGCAACCCAAAGATGTTTTTATGAAAGAGACAGTTGTATTGATTGATCGATCAATCAATCAATCAATCAATCAATCGATTAAATAAATACATGCATACATAATACATACATAATACCATTATTAGAAGTAATGTTTTTGTCATAATTGTCTCTGATTTTCTACATTCCTGGCAGTTCTTAATTCATTGAATTTATATTTTGAACCTTCAGAAAACTTACTAGGGTTTGAATAAAAGGATTTCATTTATTCCATATTAATGAGCATTTCCATTCTAGTTGCCAACTTGGTGCACCAGTGCACCTGGAAACCAGATATAGCCATTATTTCAACATATGATACCATATGTGCCTTTGGATGGCATCCTGATGTCTTGCTAATGGCATTCTTCTTAATTGAGTCATTTATTGCTTACATTCTGAAACATTTAGAAGAATAATGTGTATTAGTAAATTAATCAGCTTCTGCATGCTTCTCACTTTACTTACAGTACTTAGTTACTTTAGGCTGGGAAAAGAGAAATTTCAATGCAGATTGATCAAAGCTTCTACTTACCTTTAAGAATTAAAGGATTAGATAAAAATTCCATTTATAAATAAATAAACTTGCAGACATCTTTGATCACAAAACATTAAAAACCCAAAAAATCAAACAAAATAAATATCTGCCTTGCACAAAACTACTTCAAAAAATTCAGCCAGCACAGCAATACAAAAACACAGGTGCTAAAAACAAAAGAACACCCGATCAATATATTCAAATGATCTCAAAATGTCTCAAGTAATAAAAAGGGTAATCAGATGCTAAGATAACCATAATGTGGGAACAACAAAATCTACATAAATATAAGTAAATAAGAATTCCAGTTCTATGCATTAAAATCAAAGTGGCTTTCTAGAAAATGCTTATGCTGGGCTGCTTTTATCCATCAAAAACAGTAGCTTTTAAAATATTTTTCTAGTTCCTCTTAGAAAGGCAGAATCAAAGCAGTAGTGCTAACCAATGCTATTAAGTATGCTGTCATAGACTATCACATAGGCTCAGACACTTAAGTCTTACTAACGATGCAGTAGAGTAAGCTGGATCATTTAAATAATGATAACATCATCAGGGCTCTTGTGTGATTTGTTTTGTTTCTTCAAGCAATTCACCTTGCATTACAGGTTTATTGTACTTTATAGTAGGCATCTGTATATGTGCACATTGGCTTTGCCTTCTTATTCACAATCATCGCACGTACTGTACAGTTTTAACTGACTTGCTTTGGAAGGATTCACAGTAGTTGCTAGGAAACCTTTCTGTGTTCTTTTCACTTCTTATATGACATTAGCTTTTCAATTGATAAGGCTGTACCGTTTGGTATAGAGGGATTTAAGCTGAATCAAACAATAACAGTAGGGCTGCAAAACTGATAAGCAAAAAAAGAGGGAGAAATAGCACAAATCCCTGTTCTTAAACAAGTAATGTACAGGATTAAGGGGAGAAATGGAAATGACATAGTATATTTTCTTTCACTATTTATCATTTTACATTGTGTTTTAAGTGGCCCCCACATCATACTCTCATTACAGTTTTCATAAAACATTTTTAAACAATGTTAATTTTCCCACCCCGTATCCTGAATTAAATGTAATGAATACAAACTCATTTGAAAGTTTTCTGTGCATACTTAATAAAATCCTGAAGTATAGGTACCTGCACATAATGTGTGTGTGTGTGTGTGTGTGTGTGTGTGTGTTTGGTTTGTTTGTTTGCTTTTTGGTGTAAGAAGTTATATATGTATATTCAATATTACTGGGCCTTTTTATTAGTTAGGGAGACAATTTCAAAACTTTTGCCGCCTCTGCATTCACTGAAAAAGAATAATTCACAAACATAAGAACAGGTAATGCTCACAATCTCTCTCTCTCTCTCTCTCTCTCTCTCTCTCTCTCTCTCTCTCTCTCTCTCTCTGTCTCATGCGGGTGGATCCAACCAGGGATTTCATGAAGATTTCCAATAAGTCAGAAAATGACCTACTCAAGTAAAGAAATCAATAAAATTAGTTTATTGGTTTTTACTGCTAGTTCAGATTTATGTAAAGAAATTCAGGATTTTCTCCTTATAAGTGGCTTATCAGTGGCTCTAGGAGAGCCGATTAATTCATTTTGCAGAGGCAGAAGAGGGGAAAATTTTGCAGAGTATTTTTTGCTTGTTCCTTGAGGATCTGTAGAATAAGAAAATATCACAATTGTAAGGCATATATATGTAGGCTGTCAACACTACAAACAAATTTGGCTGAAGCTATTTTCCCTTCATTTTGCCACAGAATTGGGAGAGGAGATGAGTATTTTTTAGCTTCGGTCAAAACAGTAAATTGTTCTGTGGGAACCAAGGTCATTGCTGATTGCATTTTGGTGGCCTAAAGCTTCCCTTAGAAAGCCCACTCAAGTAGTTAATTGGAAAATGTGATTTATGACATATTACTGGGGAGGGAAGTTTAACTTTATAACATTGTAACCTTTGGGAGGGAATTTCAGTCTTGGTTTCACTTTTGATCGTGCTGATACTATGTACCAAATAAATATGTTCTTTAAGGAAACTTTTTGCCTTGGAGTTCTCTTTTACTGGTCTCATCTAACGAAACCATGACATAGGCAATGTTTTGTGAACTTTAGGATTATCTTAATCATTTTGTTTTCTATATTAGCTTCCTACTTCCAAAATTGTTTTTTTTTTAAAAATCATAATGTCATAAATTCCCCAAAATGACTGAATAACATTTTTAAAAGAGGGAAAAAAATTGAGTACATATGATAAGTGCAACAAAGAATGGCTTTGCCTAATGGGAATGGTTAAGGCTGCTAAGCATTCCTTCAGAACAGCTTCACAACATATCAGGTAAGATTAGAATAACCTGTCCAAATTTAAAACAGCTATTTCAACCTTGAAGAAGCTACCTTTTAAATAGTCATCATTATAGTACTGAAGGCACACCAAACACTTATAATATATCCTGATTAGAGATACTCAGAGACAGAATACACACGGTTATTACTATAGAAAAGATATCAAGTCATAGATCTAGATGAAAATTGGAACTGCAAAAAAATTAATTCCACTTAATAATAGTCCTCTGTCATACAGTGAGCTACATAAATTTTGTTTGTATGCCATTCCCAGTTGGTACAAGAGATGTGTGAGTATACTTTTATACAATGGTTCACTTATACCTCATCAAGAGTGTACGTCCTATAATATTGCACTCTTTCCTTCTTCTTCTCCTCTAACTATTGACTTTTTTGATATCCTGAAATGACATTTTTAAAGGTTAAATGCAAAGGCACTGGTGAATCTCTTCTACCTTCAAGGCATATATTATATTTCTTAAAAAAAATTGCAGGCTCCATGGCATATTCATATACCTCTTCATATATGATTTCACAGTTTTGAGCTATGCATTTCAAATCATTATCCTGAACAATAACCAAAGCAGCATTTCATAAATAAATTTTAAAAACCCTATATATTAAATAAAAAGCAAAGCTGTAACTAAGGGGGAAATAAGAAGCTTACATAGAAAGGGATAAAGGGGAAAGAAGGTCTCTTACAGTATCTTGGATATCTGGAAGTCATAATATTGAATAATAATGTTGGTTGTTAAAGTTGCAGATTTCTGTAGTCTTTTCTATTTTGACAAAACACACACTTTTTCACACACAAAATAGCACAAGGAAAAAAAATCCATCATCCATTTATACTAATATTGAACCTAATTACAATAAACATTGACTGTATTATTTTCACTGAAGATTCTCCTAATTATCATCTTAGGGATTTGCAATCAGTTATTTAACCCTACAAATCTTTTCAATTAATCTAACCCTAGAAATATTTTCAACTTAGCAAAAAGGATCCCCTGGTTCATGAATTTCTATTTGCATCATCAAACTCCGAAGTTCTTTAACAAGAATTCTATTACAGATAATAGAAACAGTGTCTGCTCTAATATTTTGCAGACATTCACATACATATGAATACAGAATATTGGAAGGTGTGTGCACATAAGCCATTAATATTTCTGCATTATTAACTGTCTGAAAGGGAACCTATAAGTTTACATTGTGGAACTGGCAACCTGCATTTGTAAAATCCTTTATCTAATCATCAGCTTATTAAATAGGTTAGTTGGCACACAATATGTTATTGAGTAATTGTGGAGTATCTTTAAGGGTACTAATGTATACTGCTCAAAAAAAATAAAGGGAACACATCCTATAGGATTTCTTATAGGATGTGTTGCCTTTATTTTTTTGAGCAGTATATATATATGATGCAACTAGATTAAAGCCTTCTGTAAGGCTGGCTTTGATGTTATTCAGCACAGTTAAATATGAAAGAAATCAACTACACATTGCTATCTTAAGCATTAGTTAATTGAAATGGACTGGAATTAGATACTTTCAATCAGACAATCATACTGATCAGGATATGAAAACTATCTGAATGATGTTGCTTTCATAAGAAAGGCTATAGCAAAGAAGCATTGGGCACACTGAATAAATGACCAAATAAGACTTAAATTTCAACCATAAGTCAACAAACATACAAGCAAGTTGTGCTGCATGTGGTTGAAGACTGGAATGCCATACCTGGAAATATTAAAGAAGAAAATATGAGGTGGACATATGATTAGAAAATAGAAATGAAGCAGAAGAGTTATGTGTCATTTTCTACCAATCAAATGATGACTTAATTGTTAATATATTAATATATTCTTATATGATCCTTATATACATGATCATCACCTAACAGAGATAATTCAGTTGTTTGTACAAAAAATGAAAGAGGTAAGTTACAGTATAATTGTCAAGATGAAATTGGGACAGACTATAGAACAGCTCACAAACTGTTCATATGCAAATTATAAATCAAGCTAAAGAAGGTTAAAAAGGTAAGCAGCTTCAACCATTTCAAGGACAACCTCAGAAATTACTTTGATGTCATGAACCTCATTTATAGGAAACCAGAGGAATTTTGGAATGAAATGAAATACATTGTTAAGGATGAACATGCAAAGAGCCTGCCAAATATTAAAAGGGGAGAAAGAAAACTGGATATCAGAACAGATGGTGAAATTGATGACATATCTACAGAAATATGGAAAGCAACAGAAGAATCAGATTCTAATTAAACTATGCCAATAAATATAGAGAGTGACACAGTGGCCATCCGTTTGGAAGAAATCAGCCTACATAAAATACCAAAGAAAGGCGATTTAACAGTGCAAACAAACTATTAAATTCTATCCTTATTTTATATGATGTTAATAAAATGCTTAAGGTCAGGAAATTAGATTAGAATCCTTCATGAAAATGTTTCCAAATTTTCAATGTTCAATCTCCTTTAGAAATGCCAAGGAACATGAGATATTGCTAATACATATTGGATAATTGACAAAGCCAAGCAATACAAAAAAGAAATATCTATTTTAATTGTGTTGATCATGTCAAGTAGATGTGCTTAGAAATCCAAGAGCAATTCACTGTCTTAACGTAAAACCTATATACATAGGTCAGAAAGCCATTGTCTGGATGAAACATGAAAAAAAGACTGATTCCAATTGACAAAGGCTATATATACTCCCCTTACTTATTCAATATGAATATATATTGAGAGGAATCAGAACACAAGCATGATTTTAAAATTAGTTTAAGAAATATCAATAAGTTGTGCTATGTTGATGACAATACTCTGATATCTGAAAATGCTAATGATCTACTAACCTCAGTAGGAAAAATCAACAAGCACAGTGAAAAAAATGGACCAAGATTATATATAAATACCAAAATTATAAGTAGAGTTACCAGCCTTAGAACTCATGATGAAAATAATGTATAGAAGATTTTACGCCTTTTACAATAAATTATCAACAATAAGAGAATAAACAGTAAGAAAAGTGGCACATAATAATACCTGGTAGAATAAAAATAAAAGCTTTGGGAAAGATATTCAAATATCATGAAGTCTTTACCTAAAAATACAATATTGGAATCATGCAAGCAATGTTTTTTCCTATGGCATACTATGGAAGTAAAAGTAACTTTGAAGAACCAGAACAGCATTGATACTTTTGACTCTTGGTATTGATTTCTGAGAATATTATGGATATCTAAGAAAACAAATGTCAGATCGAGCATACCAACTCAGAATTCTCAGTCAAAACACAAATAGCCAAATTCAAATTATCAACAGCTGGACACAAGCAAAGATCTAGCTTCCTTAAAAGTCAAGAATCCTGGGGGAAATGAAGGGAAAGGCAAGAAGATGACAAACAGCAGGGTGAAGGGAATGAAATGAAATTCAGCCCCTTAATTATATGCTATGACAGCTGGGATGGGGACTTGTTAGTTACACAATCAACAAAAATGATCTCAAATCAGAATGACTTTTGTAATTATTTATCCTGGTTATGGTGTCTTGGGAATTTACCAGAGAGATTTGTAAGTATCTTAAATCCTACCATTTATTCCATCTCACTGTTCTACAAACACTGATTTTGATGAATTGTGACCAGTTCTAAAGAGCTCACATGATATTATAAAAAATATATGAGTTAATCCTATAAAATATGCAACAATATACAACAGTCTACTTTATTGAATTTGAAATGTTTTTATTATTGTTTAAACCCCTTTTTTGCACAAACAGAGTATGTCTGAGTTTTCTTTCTCCCTATCTGTTTATCTATTATGTATCATTATTTTGCTTCTATGCAAATTTAATAGATGGTTCTTTGTGTAGCAGAATTTAAAATTTTACCACATTTTCTAAAAACAGCACTTAAAAATAGGAATTTAGAAAAGAAAAAAAGAAAGTTTTTAAAGAAGAACATGTCAAATTTTCTGCATCTTTTTCTATTAATTTATCATGCTTCATCTTCTCGTAATAGTTTCATTTGTCTTCACATTTATGTAAAAAAAAAAGCACTTGTATTTCTCTCATGCCAGACTATGGGAAAAACCAGTTTGGTGTAGGAATTAAAACTGCTGGACTAAGAGCAGGGAGATCGGAGTTTTAGTCCTGCAATTATGCCCAAAAGCCAAATGGCTGACTTCGGGCCACTAACTTTGTCCTAACTTTAGGAAGATTTTGCAAAATTTCTGAAGTGTTGCCAAGAAAACTGTGTGGATGACACATGTAATTACCAGGAGTAAAAAATAACTGAAAGAATCATAACAACACCTGAAAAAAAAATCCAATTTTTTTTTCTGCATTTTAATATCAAGTCAGATTTTATTGGAAATCAAATATTGTTGAAAGGATCAGCCCTTTTCTGGACCTCACAAGGAAATTGCACATTGTGAAATTGCTGCAGACTACTTAAGCATATATCAATATAGCCAGGATTTCGCATAAGCATACATTTTAGAATTTACATCATGAGTGTAAACCTCAGTGTTAGAGCATTCACTACTTCTGAAGTTGAGTCATTCCACTGATGATTGTTCTGTTAGGAAGGTTTTCCTTAGTTCTAGGTGGTGTCTCTCCTTGATTAGTTTTCATCCATTGCTTGTTGTCCTGCCTTCAGGTGCTTTGGAGAATAGGTTGGCTCCCACTTCTTTATGGCCATACCTTAAATATTGGAACACTGCTATCATGTCACCTTTAGTCCTTGTACACATACCTAATTCCAGCAATCGTTCTTCATATGTTTAGTCCCCTAATCATCTTTGTTGCTCTTCTCTGTACTCTTTCTAGCACCTCAACATCTTGTTTACATTATGGTGACCAAAACTGGATGCAGTATTCTAAGTGTGGTTTTACCAAGGCGTTATAGAGTACACTTCACGTGATCTTGATTCTATCCCTCTGTTAATACAGCCTAGGACTGCATTGGTTTTTTTGGAGCTGCATCACACTGCTGGCTCATATTTACTATAAGTGATTGTCCAATAGGACAATTACTACTATTGAGCCAGGTATCACTTATACTATACCTGTGCATTTGTGTCATGACACAAATAATTGTGTCAATTTACCTTTCTCCTATCTCTATGGACTGTAGTATCATCTATCTCAGGGGTCCCCAACCCCCAGTCCATGGACCGATACTGGGCTGCGGCATGCCAGCAACTGGTCCGCACAAACAAGCAAAGCTCCATCTGTGGGATGCAGGCAGCACACAAAACCACGCCTCCTCCAGTCTGCAGAAAAACATCTCTTCATGTAACCGGTCCCTGGTGCCCAAAAGGTTGGGGACCTCTGCTCTATCTCAACACACACACACACACACACACACACACACACACACACACACACACACACATCTCATTTATGTTTGGGCTCTAAAAACACATGTTTCTATGTGTGTGTTAAGTAATGATTCAGAATGATCAAGGACAGAAAAGAGAGCTTAGTTTCCTTTAGCTAGCAAAAATTGTCTGGGAGCCTTATGCATGCTATGGGAGCAATCAGATAGATTATGTTTACTGAAAACTCCTGCAATCATTTTATGAGATTTCAAGATTCTGCTGCAACTTTTCTGCAAATGTCATCCAGTTCTGATAAAATGCAAAAGGAATATTAGTGCTGTTAGGCGTTAATGTATTTTCCATTCCAGATAATGGAAGGGCAGAGCTCTGTTTTTTTTCCTATCTCAGACTCAAGTCTAGAAGGTTTTCCTGACAGATGACAAGAAGTCAGTATGAATTCTTCTGTACTGAGGTATCTAGTCATGAAATGTGTTGGGCAGTCCTATATAGCCCTAATATTTATGTACCACCATTTCCTAAATCTTATCAAGTTAGTAAACGGTAAATTTTTAAAATACAAAGCCTATATAATATTATTTTTAATCAGACTAAATTCTGTTCCTTGGTGTTTTGTGTTATGAAGTTGATTTCCTGAAATTGCCTGTACAACTAGTGTTCCTCCATGGTGTTGATACATTTAATAGGGCAGTAGTGAAAACGAAATTTCTAATTTGAAAATATTCAATATTCAAAATTTTTGAAAACATCTTAGAATTATATTATAACTTGGTGTTATTGTGAGGTTTGGGGTAAAAAAAATCTGCATTTTTCAGCTGAAAATTTTGGCTGGAACTCCAATTTAATTAAAAAGTATACAGAGAGCTATTTTTATTCCTCAAATTCTGTTGGATGTCACAGCAAAAATATTTTTGAAACCACAATTATGTTATAAAAGATTAACTTCTGTATTTCGGTATATCCTGTAAAGTTGATGGTGGTGATGCAGTGGGGGGTTGGAGTAAGATAAATCATTAAAAAGTCAAAACAGTAAGAAACTAAGAATGAAGAAAATGGAAATTAATAGCAGATTTAGCTCTCCCAAGCCAAAGAAGGTCCAATGAGAAAATGGCCTGCCAAGAAAGAGCAGAGGTAGAGCCTCCTTAATTTTGTTTACCTATAATATAAAATAGACAGACATGTTTGCCAGACTTATTTTACAAAGACTGCTGAATCAGTGCATGGCATTCCTTTAAGCACATCTCATTGCCAAACCACTCAGAATTGTACTTTTCTTTTTATACCCTGATATGAAATGTACAGTAAACTCAGGACAGGAAGCCACAGTCTAAATAGCATATGGTGAAACAGACTGACTTCACATCAACAAAGAGGTGACCCAAGGTATATACTCTCCCTCATTTATTCAACTTATATGCATAATACATATTAAAGAGAGACTGGACTAGAAGAAGTTGATTGTGGTTTTAAAATTGGAGCCAAAAGCATCAATAGCATGTGTTGTACTGATGACACTATACTGAGAGATAAAATGCAAAAGATCCAGAAATTCTAGTAATAAAACCCAAGGAATATAGTGTAAATAGGACTAAATTAAATATAGGTAATCCTTGACTTATGACTACAATGGAGCCCAAAATTTCTCTTGTTAAGTGAGACATTTGTAAGTGAGTTTTGCCCCATTGTATGACCTTTCTTGCCACAGTTTAAGTTAAGTGAATCTGGTTTCCCCATTGACTTTGCTTGGCAGAAGTTCACAAAAAGTGATCACTGAACCTTGGGGCACAGCAATGGTCATAAATATGAACCAGTTGCCAAGCATCTGAATTTTGATCACATGAATATGGCGATGCTGCAATGGCCATAACTGTGAAAATGGTTATAAGTCACTTTTTTCAGTTCCGTTGTAACTTTGAACGGTCACTAACTGAACTGTTGTAAGTCAAGGACCACTTGCATAAACATAAACTAATGACAATAGTGAAAGCAATGAACCTTAGCATTGATAATGAAGATGCTGTAGAGATGGTCTGCCCTTAAAGTCAAGGTCAAGTATCAACAGTAGACTAGCACTTGGTCCAGAAGTAATGAAAGTATTGAAAAAAATATTCAGATACTGTGTCATGTCTTTGTCTATGTCTTGTCTACTATGTATTCTTAAATGGTGCAAGCAATGGTTTTCTGGTGACCACCTAATGGGTGAACTTTGAAGAACCAGGATTAGAAATTCTTTTGATATTTAATGTTGGAGAAGATTCTGGAAAATACAGTGGATACTAAGGAAATCGGACAAATGCCTCATCAAACAAATCATCCAGAGTTCTCATTCAATTACAAATGACCTGACTCAAATTGTTATATTTTTGATGTGTTATGTGAAGATCTTCTGAGAACTCTGTAATGCTGTTAAAGGAAAGAGAAAAAAGAAACAGAATAACCAACAGCAAATCTGATGGACTAGATTACAGAAGTATACTTTTGGAATACCTAAAGGAGAAGATTAAGGCGGATCATCTTGAAGAAAATCTATCTATGTAGTCACTAAAAGTTAACATTGGCTTGATAGCACATAATCAATTAATATTATAATCTGAATTTTGAGGCTATTGGGAGGTTGGTACTAACATATTTCTTTGTTGGAAAACTTTCAGTTTATTAAACAACTAGAGGAACCAGTTGTTACACTTTGTAGTATTTCTGAGAATTTATTTATAATAAAATAATAGCTTAATAGTTTTTCTGGCATAAACATGTGGAAATTATAATGTAGAAAATTAGGAAATAAATAATGTATTGAACATACATATTAGAAATCAGAGTCTGGATGCATATCATACTTTTATATCAATTAGAGTTGGACCTTGATCAGGAATGCAAAAAAACCCTTAAAACATTTAAGACAAATAAGATAAAATAAGATAACAAAATAAGATAAAATCCATAATTTTTAAGATGATGCATAATGATTACAATGACATCAATTTTCTTTTCTTTAAATTTATAAAGATTTATACTATTCAAATATTGATATAATCAGTGAACAGATGGGTGCTATATCTTTTTTGCTATATTTTTTAAGCAAAATAAATCTTCCAAAAATCTTGACTGTACAGTTGGGTCTTTTAACTGTAACTTAATATTACATAATTTTTTGACATTATTGAGATGATGAAATTTGGATAGGCCCAAGGCCCAGATGGTATAAGTTAAAGAGTGGTACAAAAACTTCAAAGACAGGAGCTTTCTATATTATTGAAGATTTATCACGCATCCAACAATAGAGGCTCTGATAGCTTTATAATATGAAGCTTCTACAACTGTAATTTTGAAAGCTTGTAAGGACAGCATGAACTGTAAAGGTTACTGCCCAATAGCTTTGCTACATGTGGATGCTAAAATTTTAATAGTTACTTTGGCAAAAAGACTGCAGAAGATGTTCTCCAATAATAATTAATTGGGCATAATCTGGTTTCAAGAAAGGCCCTTAGGTCTTAGATTATACTAGAGTCTTGTTTGATATAATAATTGTGTGGGCTGATGAATATAAATAAGTCATTTTAGCATCATTGGATGCAGAAAAAGGCTTTGATATGATGCAAATTAAGTTTTATTTCAAGTGATTAAATTTAGTTTTCATATAGAATTTATCTATGTTATAACTAGAATGCAATATAGAATGCATTAATTTCAGTTTTGCAATACTTATATACCTAATAAAATTGATAATACCATAGCAGAGAGAGGGGGATCCAACACGATTCACCCGGGCAGCAGGAAAGGAACGACAGACCAGTGAGGGCAAAACAGGACATACGATGGAAGGAACACCACCAGATGCGATTGTGCAACAACTTACTGAGGCTATAGGAAGAGGAAGCCCAGAGGATGATTCGGCAATGACATTGGGCAGCCGCATACGAGCGGAACGGACATAGAGAAGGAGGGTGGGGGGAGAAAAAGTGCCAAGATTCAAACACGCACAGGCAGACATGACGCAATTAGGAACAATACGATTGATTAGGAGGGGGTGAGGGGAGAAGGGACCAATTACTTGCTCCATGAGCAGATCGTTGAAACAACCAGCTATATAAGCAGGATAGCCAACCTCCGGCTTTCACTCTGACAAGTATATATAAAATGGAAAGCTTTATATACATATGCATTTGCTTAAATATAAAAATAACAATTTGGACTTCTTGAATTATTAAGTTTGATAAGTTTGTAGAAACTGTGTGGTTATGTGGCAAATACTGTTGATCATGATAAATTATTGAGGTACTGAAGCATATAACTAAAAATTCAAGTTTTGTATATCATACTTTCTTCCTTTATTTTGGGATTATTCATGGTCAAGAACAATAGTGACTAGATTTTGCTTAATGATTGCTACAAATATATTAGATTATACTTACAGTAAAATAAAATATTATGTCACTAATTGAACAAAATAGTGAAGATGGGATCTTAAGAAAATTAAGCCAGATAGAGTAATTTGATTTCAATTTTGACTTCAGTTTGAAAAAGTTTGTTTAGAACAATCTTTGCAATCCATGTGACAAAACTGTTCTTGACCAATGTTATCAATACCATGAAATTTCACATAAAAATATTTAACTTTTATTTGTAACATTCACTAAAATATTATACATGTTATACTGTAAGTCAGACTATAAACCCATCAAGTCTGGTTGGAGAAATATGTAACAGATCCTGTCAACCAAGGAATATCATCTGACAGGACCCAGGAGGACAATCTTTTTGCCATCTTTTGGAATATCATCTTCCCAAAGTTAATCTGGTCCGAATCATGCTAGTCTTTCAGAAAGCTATTAACACATCCTATGAATTAAGTTTTAAATTGTTTTAATTGGTTTTAATGGTTTTCATTTTAGTTATTTGTACCTCCTATTGTTGTTTTTTTGTTCATTCTGCAAGCTACCCAGAATCACATATATGGGATGGGCAGTTATATAAATTGAATTAATTAATTAATTAATCTGGTATTACATAAGAAGAGACTGATGGAGCTGACTAAAATTCTATTAAGTCTTCTTTATTATTTCTTAGAGTGCTTTTCTAATAATTTCAGAAAGCTGTTTATGTTCAGGAATAAATATACATAAGGATTCTGGTTTGGACTTGGCAGTTCAACATGACTAAAAGCTCCTGATAGTGCTATCATATCAACAGTGAAATTGAGTTTGGAACACACCCACGTGTAGCATATTATAGAAAAACTTGGCATAATCAGATGTGTCATAAACCTGGCAGAATTATGTGTTTAATTAACAACTTTGCAGATCTCAGTGCAAATTCTCTGAGAAGAACTGGTTTCATAAGCAGCACCAGGAGAAAGGATACTTAATCTATGCAATGAAATGAAGCAATTGCCACTTATTCTTCCCTCAAAACAACAACTGATTTCAATAAGGTGTATAGCTAGTATTTGTGAAATTATTGTTAAACAAGTTTGTTTTATTTGCTTTTTTAGTTGAGTGTCCTATGAGGAACAATTGGTATACAAGAGAAGTGTTGGCTTTGGATCAATAGACAGCAGACTGTCCAGTGCTATTCATTTAAAGCACATGGCTAAGTGTGTACTAAATATGCTAAAAAATCTGGCAGGCTTTTGATATTCATATTTATCTCATCAACTTTCAGCCTGAAATGATGTTTGTGGCAGAGACAGAGCCATGTTTTATCTAATGAAATGATCAGCCTAGACTGCAATTCCAAAATAGAAATCTGTAAGTTTTCCAACTAAGTCACAGGCTTCTAAAAGAAACTGGTAATAATAAAACTTGTAATCAGCTTAAACCTGTTTTTAAAACTGGCTAGCAGTAGGATCTCATTGAGAAATGTACATCTGAGATGATGCCAGTGATACTTAGCACAGCTGTTCATGGATGTGTGCCTAATTGAATGTTGTTTGTCTCAAGATTTTCCAGTGCACTATTTGAAGTGGCATCCTGCAGCTGATGTATCATATAACTCACATTAACACCTCACCTGAAAAATGCATAATTACATACAAAATCACTGATTAGATGCAAAATGCGAACAAATGCCAGTGGTTCTATTTCAAGAATCATCCATGCCTGTAAACACAGCAGAAAGACTGAATGCATTGTAACTCAGCATTATATTCATATCCTGTTTTTATAAAAGAGAAATAATAGGCCTATACATTTTAATAGTTTAGGTTTCACTTTAAAATATTGTAACCTAATAATCACAACATATGTCCATTTCCTTTCTATCTTTACAGTATGTTTACTGCTAAGTCTTCATAATCCTTACATATTTTACTAATGCCAGTGATAAAATATTTACATAACATTAACTAGTAAATTTTATTATTTTTTTTCTGTATGGGTAAATCTTACTACATCTTAACTGGCTTCAAATGAAGTTTCTAGGCATAGTATGAATAGTTTATAACTATTTACAAAATACTGAATGTAACACAGTAAAATTCACAGTAACAAGATCCTCAGAGTAACCTGGAGTCTTAGTGGACAATCACTTAAATATGTGTGTGGGAGCAGCCAAAAAACCCACTGCATTAACAGAAGGATGGAGTCAAGATCACATGAAGTATTAGTATAGTTTTATATAGCCTTAGTAAGACTACACTTGGAATCTGCATACAATTTGGTCACCACAATTTAAAAAAGATGTTGAGACACTGGAAAGAGTGCAGAAAAGAGCAACAAAGATTATTAGGGCAATGGAGGCTAAAACTTATGAGGAATGGTTGCAGGAATTGGGTATGTCTAGTGTAGTGAAAAGAAGGACCAGGGGAGACATGATAGCAGTGTTCCAATATTTAAGGAGCTACCATAAGAATGAGAGAGTCAGCTTATTTTCCAAAGCACCTGAAGGCAAGATAAGAAATGATGGATAGAAGGCTTCCAGTTTGCCACACGGCCACCATGGACGTTCAGAAGACAACTCTCATCTTCCCCGTCCAGTTTCACATCGCTGGGGACCCTTAAAATAGTCAAAAGTCACCCTGTAGAGATGACCAGCAAGGAGGGGCTCTTGCTGGATCGCGGGAGCCAGCGATCCGTCCAAACTGGCGGATGAAAGACCGGCCATAGAAATATGGCTCATCACTAGGCTGCAGACAGCCAAAGTCACACTCACCATCTGGCAACTTCAAAGCAGCGTGGAAAGGACTGGGTGAGATTTACCTTTCTTAAATCCTAATTGCTTTCTGTACCTTCACAAGCTGCTAAAGTACTTTCCCCCCCTGTGGAGAGGGAAGGGGAATTTCAGCCCTCCCTCCAGAAACAGCAGCAATTGACTACCAAGGGAAGTTTAAAATGTTGAAAAAATACTGGAATCCTAATTGAAACTCTACTTCCTAAAATTGGTGGATTACAAGATTTGTAATTTTCTATTCTTTATTTTTCTCTGATTTTTATTCTCTATTGTTACTGAAAATCTGGTTTTTTTCTTTTAAAATAGAAGAAAAAACTGAAAAGATCAAAACAACTCTGGGGTGACACCTGGTGGCTAAACCTGAGATTTCAACCTGTTACTGCCTAAGAGAGCTTAGAAAATAGATAAGATATAAGCAACCTTGAAACACCAGCTGCAAGAAACTCAGCTCTGCTCTTCATTTAGTGGACTTTCTGACTATAAGCTTTCAATTTAATATACTACAATGGAAGAAGAACAGGAATGGACTTTTACTACAGAGGAAGAACAGGAACAAACTCTTTGCATATTAAAAGCGATTGTCCAAACTGTTCTTACAACTGGTGATGAAATAAGAAATGGCAGGAAAAAACAAGAAAGCAGCCTGGATATGCAAACTCAAATTATGACTTCAGTTAAAGAATCATCTATACAGAATTCTACAGAGAAAGTGGAACAGTCAAATGCTATGATAGAAGATTTAAGCACTCAACAAATACAAATAATGGAAGACACAGAAAAGAAATTGATAATAGAGAAAAAGGAAAGGACTTTTCTTATAAATCAGAAGGAACCTGAAGATCAAAAAGAAAAACAGATGAAAGAGAAAATAAAAACACTTTGGGACAACCACATCAAGATGGAAAAACAAGGAGATGACCTGTTAGATCAGCTAGTCCTCTTTAAAAAGAGGCAATTGGATGGTCTTTTCAACATCAAACAATAGCTACCACAACACAAGGAGATCTGCTTGATGATTTAAAAGCAAAGACATGAAAGATGATTTGGCAAAGAAAGAAACCTAGAATAAGACTCAAAAGGACTTAGGTTCTGATTTATACATGAGATTTAAAATAGAATATACCCAAATAGATAAAACATGTATTCTGAATATAAATTATTGTAACAATTTGAGATAAAGAAAACCTTGGTTATGTAGAATTAAGAAGTATAAATATTAAAATAAGAATATTATATTGTTTTATTAATTCGTTAAGGCAGTTGGTAAGAATCTATATATAAGGTATATATCTTAAACATTAGATTGTGTGAGAAATTGTGATAAAGGAATTGTGGTTTATTAAAATATGGAAAAATAAATATTAAGTGTTAAATTTAAATATTAAGGGAAAACTAAAATCGGGAAAAGTTTATTAGGTTACTGATTGGCTAAAAGATTGAATGTCTAAAAACAATTAAGATTTGAATTCAAGTTATTGTTATGAGTCGAGACAAAGAAAATTTTTGATTAAGTAAAACTTAGAAGTAAAATACTAATAATTAAATCTGTATATTGGTTTGGGGTATAAATGCTAATAGGTTAAATATTATTAGTCTCAAATATGAGATAGGAATATAAAGAGGAAAAAAAGAGGAAATACTAAGTGTGGAAATAAAATAAATCTCGGCTATTCAATTTGAGATTCTAAGATACCAGAGAATTACTAAATAATTATTATTAATTGGTTGATGCAGATGGTGAGAATCATGTATAGATCAGAGATGTATCTGAAACTTTAGATTGTGGGGGAACCATGATAGAAATTGGGGTCATTTAAAATTTGGAAATGAAAAAGATCAACGTTAAATTTAAAATATTAATGGAAAATTAAAATTAAGAAAAATTATTAGATCATTGACTGTCTAAAAGATGGAATGTTAAATTAATTAAGGTATGTATAAATTGAAGATTATTGATGAATGCTAGAAAGTTATTTTCTGTTTGATTGATAGAATAAGAATTATGTTGGTTTGAATATGAGACAGTATATATTAAGGGGGAAAGAGAGGGAATTAGTTGTGGTAATACTTTGAGATTCATATGGATATTTAAATGTAATGGAATTATTGTACTCAGCTGCCAAGTTGCTTTTCAAATATGCAAATGTAATATTAGAAAATTAATAAAAAAATAAAAAAGAAACGATGGATAGAAACTAACAAGGAGAGAAGCAACCTAGAACCAATGAGAAATTTCCTAACAGTGAAAACAATTATTATTATTATTATTATTATTATTATTATTATTATTATTATTATTATTATTATTATTATTATTATTATTATTATTATTATTATTATTATTATTATTATTATTATTATTTACTATTATTATTATTTATTAAATTTCTATACCGCCCCTCTCCCGAAGGACTCGGGGCGGTTTACAGCCTTAAAATTTAAAAAACATATAAATGTACAAAATTAAAATATTTAAAAATCAATTAAACAAATTAGGCCATAAAATCTATAAAACCCAATATATACAAATCCTAAAATCCTAAAAATTACAAAAATCCTAAAAATTACACAATCCCCCTAAAACATTTTCACCCGGTTGGAGCCGGAGCTTCTATGCCAGGCCGGCCTGTTGAAAAAGGAAAGTTTTCAGTTCCCGATGGAAGGTGCGTAAGTCCGTCATCGTACGGAGTTCGGAGGGGAGCTCGTTCCAAAACGTTGGAGCTCCCACAGAAAAGGCTCTCCCCCTGGGGGTCGCCAGTTGACATTGTCTGGCCGACGGCACCCTGAGGAGGCCCTCTCTGTGGGAGCGTACCGGACGGCGGGAGGTATTTGCTAGCAGTAAGCGGTCCTGTAAGTATCCGGGTCCGATGTCATGGAGCGCTTTAAAGGTGGTCACTAACACCTTGAACCGCACTCGGAAGACCACCGGCAACCAGTGCAGCCCACGCAGGAGCGGTGTTACATGGGAGCACCACGACGCTCCTGTCACTACCCGCGCGGCCGCATTCTGGGCCAGCTGAAGCCTCCGGGTGCACCTCAAGGGGAGCCCCATGTAGAGAGCATTACAATAGTCCAGCCTGGAAGTGACGAAGGCATGAGTAACTGTGCATAGTGAGTCCCGGTCTAGGAAGGGACGCAACTGGCGTACCAGGCGAACCTGATAGAACATCCTCCCGGCCATGGCCGCCAGATGGTCCTCTAAAGATAGCCGTGAATCCAGGAGGACTCCCAAATTGCGAACCCTTTCCGCGGGGGCCACTGTTTCGCCCCCAACAGACAACAAAGGAGTCAATTGACTAAACCGGGACGACGGTAGCCACAGCCACTCGGTCTTGGAAGGGTTGAGCTTGAGTCCGTTCTTCCCCATCCAGACCCGCACGGCCTCCAGGCATTGGGTCAGCACGGCAAGAGCATCGTTGGGGTGGTTCGGCGTGGAAATGTACAGCTGAGTATCATCAGCATACAGATGGTACTCCACACCAAAACCACGGATGATCTCACCCAGCGGTTTTACATAAATGTTGAACAGTAGGGGCGAGAGGACTGACCCCTGAGGTACCCCACATACAAGGGGTCTCGGGGTCGACCTCTGACCCCCTGTCAACACAGACTGCATCCGGCCGGAGAGGAAGGAGGCGAACCACCGCAAAACAGTGCCCCCTATACCTAACCCCTCCAACCGTTGCAGCATGATACCATGATCAATGGTATCAAAAGCCGCCAAGAGGTCCAATAGCACCAGAGCAGAGGAACAACCTCTGTCCCGGGCCCGCCAGAGGTCATCCACCAACGCGACCAATGCTGTTTCCGTGCTGTAGCCAGGCCCGAAGCCCGACTGGTGTGGATCCAAGTATAACGATTCCTCCAGGTGTCGTGGGAACTGTCTGGCAACCACGCTCTCGACAACCTTCACAAGAAAGCGAAGGTTGGAGACAGGACGATAATTTGATAAAACAGCTGGATCCAGGGTAGGCTTCTTAAGGAGGGGCCTCACTACCGCCTCTTTCAAGGCGGCAGGGAAGACACCCTCACTTAAAGAAGCATTAATAATTACCTGGAACCAGCCTCGTACCACCTCCCGGGATGCCAGCACCAGCCAGGAGGGGCACGGGTCCAATGAACAAGTGGTCGCCCTAAGTCCGCCAAACAACCTGTCCACGTCCTCGGAAGTCACGGGGTCAAACTCAGCCCAGATAACAGTCTCAAGACTGGACTCTGTCTCTCCCACCGGACACACCCAGTTGAAATCAAAGCCTAATTAATTACTAGAATGTCTTGCCTTCAGAATTTTAGGTGCGCCATCACTGGAGGCTTTTAAGAAGATACTGGACAGCACAGCCACTTGTCTGAAATGGTATAGGAACTTCTGCTTGAGCAGGGGGTTGGACTAGAAGACCTTCAAGGTCCCTTCCAACTATGTTATTCTATGTTATATGTTCTATCTTTTTTCCCTTAATTCTTTCAAATATTATTGAAGTGTAACTCATTATTATAGCTAGCAATAAAAGCAATATATATCCACTTACAGGTAATCTTTGACATTTGTGTTGCTGAGTGAGATAGTTGTTAAGTGAGTTTTTACAACCTTATATTCCACAATTGTTAAGTGAATCACTGCAGTTGTTAAGTTAGTAACATGGTTGTTAAGTGAATCTGGCTTCCTCATTGACTTTGCTTGTCCAAGGTTGCAAAAGGTAATTACATGACCCCAGGGCACTGCAACTATCATAACTATGAGTCAGTGGCCAAGCATTTGCATTTTGATCATGTGACCATGGGATGATGCAATGGTCATAAGTATGAAAAAATGATCATAAGTCACTTTTTGAGTGCTGTTGTAACTTTGAACAGTCACTAATTAAACTGTTGTAAGTCAAGGAGTACCTGTATATTTTATCTATCCTTATCTAGAGTTATCTAGAACCTCCAGAGTTAATTAGCTAACACAGTTATAGGATTCAGTAGTGTACATCTGCCAAAAATGCTTGAGAGAAGCTACAAGAAAGATGAGCTGATTGTGTGAAGAACTCTGTTTTGTCTATTGTATTGAAACAAATAGCTTCATAATCAAAGATAGGATAAAAAGGGAGCACTGTTACAGCAGAGAAACTGTTTTGGCAAAGCAAAGAATGTACTGTACCAGTAAAATTACAAATGAGTACTTTATATTTTGTTACTATGAATCTCTCATACTATTTTATCCGATTGGTACTGTATATTATGATTTATCAATTTCTGTTTGTAGCTTATGATTTATGATTGTATCTTATGATATATGACTTATCACTTTGTTGTTTGTATGTATATTGAGAGTTTATGCCCCAGAGACCAAATGCAAGGCGATAGTCATGAAAGCCAAGAGAGACTTTGAGGAGCATATAGCCAAGAATATTAAAAATAATAACAAAACCTTTTTTAAGTACATCAGAAGCAGGAACCCAACCAGAAAATCAGTTGGGCCACTTGATGACAATGGTCAGAAGGGGATAATCAGAGAAGACAAGGAGATTGCTGAGAGGCTAAATGACTTCTTTGCCTCCGTTTTCACCGAGGAGGATAGAGAACATTTGCCTGCCACTGAATTAGTTTTCCCAGGGAGGGAAATAGAAGAATTAAACCTGATAGAGATAAACAAGGAAGATGTTCTTGCATGCCTTTCTAAACTAAACGTCAACAAATTGCCAGGTCCAAATGGCATCCACCCTAGAATTCTCAAGGAACTCAAGTGTGAAATTGCTGAACTTCTATCTAAAATATATAATCTTTCTCTAAGATCAGGCACTGTACTGGAGGATTGGAGGGAAGCAAATATAACCCCGATCTTCAAGAAAGAAACTATAGACCAGTCAGTCTAACCTCAGTTCCAGGCAAACTGATGGAAACCATTATTAAAGATAAAATTACAGGGCACATAGCAAAACAGGCATTGCTGAAAGAAATCAACATGGTTTCTGCAAAGGCAAATCATGTCTTACTAACTTGTTAGAATTCTTTGAGGGTGTAAATAAATACATAGATAAAGGGGCCCCAGTTGATATTGTATATCTTGACTTTCAAAAGGCTTTTGACAAAGTTCCTCACCAAAGGCTCCTAAAAAAGCTCTCCAGCCACGGAATTAGAGGACAGGTCTTGTCCTGGATTGGTAACTGGCTAAATTGTAGGAAGCAAAGGGTGGCAATAAATGGACAATTCTCCGGATGGAAAGAAGTGAGAAGTGGTGTACCCCAAGGTTCACTTTTGGGACCTTTACTTTTTAATTTATTCATCAATGATCTGGATGTAGAAGTTAATAGTGAGGTAGCCAAGTTTGCTGATGACACTAAATTGTTCCGGGTTGTGAAAAGTGAAGCTGATTGTCGGGAGCTCCAGAAGGATCTCTCGAAATTGTGTGAATGGGCAACAAAGTGTCAAATGCATTTTAATCTAAACAAGTGCAAAGTTATGCACATCGGGGCAAAGAACCCCAATTATACTTACCAACTGATGGGGACCAAACTTTCTGAGACAACCCAAGAAAGGGATCTTGGGGTTTTGGTGGACAGCTCGATGAAGATGTCAACCCAATGCGCAGCAGCAGTAAAAAAAAGCAAATTCCATGCTTGGCATGATTAGGAAGGGAATCGAAAATAAGTCAGCAAGTGTTGTATTGCCTCTGTACAAATTGATGGTGAGACCACACTTGGAGTACTGTGTACAGTTCTGGTCACCGCACCTCAAGAAGAATATAATGAACTGGAAAAGGTGCAAAAAAGGGCAACAAGAATGATCAAGGAAATGGAGCACCTCCCTTATGAAACCAGATTGCAACGCCTTGGTCTCTTCAGCCTTGAAAGACGGCGTTTAAGGGGTGACTTGATTGAAGTGTATAAAATCATGCATGGGATAGAAAAGGTGGATAGAAAAAAATTCTTTTCTCTATCACACAATACCAGGACAAGGGGGCACTCCCTAAAGCTCATAGCTAAGAAAGTGAGGACAAATAAAGGGAAATATTTCTTCACCCAGAGGGTCGTTGATTTATGGAATTCACTTCCTGAAGGGGTCGTGACAGCTGTCAGCCTTGACAGATTCAAGGCAGGGCTAGATACATTCATGGATGCCAAGTGTATTGGTGGTTATTAAAACGGATGTCCATGTGCCACCTCTATGTTGGTTGAGGCAGGCAGGATTCCCTTGAGTACCATTTGTTGGGGGTCAAGGGAAAGGGAGGGTTTTGCCTTCTCTTTCTGCTCGAGATCCCCATGTACAATTGGTGGGCTACTGTGTGACACAGAATGCTGGACTCGATGGGCTTTGGCCTGATTCAGCATGGCTCTTCTTATGTTCTTATGTTCTTACGTAATTCCTTGTGTGTCCAATCACACTTGGCCAATAAAGAATTCTATTCTATTCTATTCTATTCTATTCTATTCTATTCTATTCTATTCTATTCTATTCTATTCTATTCTATTCTATTCTATAAAAAATCACCTACACAAATCTGCTCCTGAACTATACAGTATAGGAATTCAATTTACAATTGGAATTGAGCCCAGAATTACAGTCTTAAATTACTCTATTCTTTAAGTGAATCATCACATGACCAACTCCATTTTACTATTGTTTTGCTTCAGTCGTTAAGCAAATCCATAATCATTAAGTGAATATTGCATTAATTAAGCAAACCTATTTTCCACAATGGGCTTTTTTTTTGCCAGAAACTCGATATAAATGCATAATCTACAATGTTGTAGATTATGGCTATATGTCTGCAGGATGCTACAAACAGCTTTAAATGTTGCGGATCACCCAAATGGTGATCATGTGTCCACAGCTGTTGAAACTTCAAATCTGGTTTATAAATACCTTTTCCGGTGTTTGTTGTAACTTCAAATTACTGTTCGTGAATCAAGGAATGCCAGTAGCCACTGGTTTTTGTTTTTGTTTTGCAATGCAAATCAAGAGCTGAGAATATAGTCATTAATACTGCATGCCAAAAATAAAAAAAGAAATGACCACAAACACATAATCAAAGATCCGATAATGATGATCATGTTGTAAAATGAACCTTTCTTTTTAAGTTTGAACAGTTGGACACTTATGAAATAAATTATTTATAAAATTACTACTTTATAAAGATGATAGTCAAAGAACCTAGCATAACTTATAATGGATAGAACCTTTATTAGCTGAATCTATCTCCATGTATTCTTCAGATTATCTACTAAACAGCTAGAGGTTTATATTAGATAGAATAATAGTGAAATGAAGTTAAGATTTATTTAGGGTCCACTCAGTGAGATTTCTGTTTTGTGTTTACTGTTTTAGTGCATCTGTGCACTAAAACTGTGCACTAAAACTGTGTAAATATCTAATTTTTAGGAGACAGAGACAGTTTTTCTGGGTTCTGTTTTTGTTTTTTTCAAAATTACAGAAAGTGCAATGCCACAATGTTACATTCTATAATAGAAAAACAGTTCAAAAAAGCTGTGGTGGAAAACTACATCATACAGCATTTTCCAAGAAATAAATCCTCACATATATTTATTATTTCCCACAGACTATGACTACCACATCTGGGCTTCTGAATAACCCTGTGTGATCCTCAAGAAGCTTTAGGAGTTTTAGAGTCAGAGCACTTGGACAACACCAACTTCAGCTTGGACATGTCTCAACATTTTAAAATCAGATTAATGTGATTCTGTGTTTAGTATTCAAATTAATCTAGTACACATCTCCAATGTACGTGTGTGTGTCTATGTGTGTATGTGTGTACATATACTTACATATATACATTTCCAAACAGATTATTTCTTTGCATAATCAGAAAAGATTGGTATAAGATATCATTGGTATATATATTATTCCAGTTTTATTGCTAAAATTAACAGTATGTTTTCAAAATATCGCTGTAAATAGAATGAAATCAGATTATTCTTCAAATCTAGCTGAAATTCTTCAAAGTTTCACAATTGTGGAAAATGATGCATGATTTCATTCAGTTTAAATAAATCTTGAAAATTGAAAACTTCCACTTTAACCTTTAATATTCTTATAAAATTGTATAAAACAATTTATTCCCATAATGTATACTGAATTAGCTTTATATTTGATAACTGCTGCAACGCTATACACTGATTACTGAAAAGGATGTCTGATTCTACACTGTAACTTAATAAATCTGACATAAGTTTCATGTCAAACTGCAAATAAATTTTCAACTATAATCTAACATACTGATACTACACCGCATTCAAAATTTTGTTTTAGTTATGCATAGAGTATATATTTGAATTTTAATGAGATCACTAAATCAGAATAGATTTTTTATAATATGCCTTGAAATTATAACTTATTGAAGTGTATAATTCAATGCAGTGTTTCATTTTTTTAATCAAATTCCTTTATATTCATTTTTAGTTTACATTTGCAGTGATTTTTAGTCTTTAATGTGACATTATATATTCAATATATTTAATTATTTAAATATTTATATAACTAATTAATTATAAAAATATCACCTCATAGCATCGGAAATTCACTAGTTTATTTATCTATTATCATATTATTTCATTTTTAATATTTTCATATGTTCTTGTTTATATGCTTTCTTTAAGGTGTTCAATAAAGAAAAAAATATTTCTTTTCATGAACTCATAGATGAGGGGAAACTGGAGTTCCCATACATTTTTGAGTGTGAAACACATAGCTAAGGTAGAGATCACAGAGATCATACTTGTGAACTCTTTCTCCCACCAGAAAATTATTGAATTACAGATACAATAACTTTTCACAGTATGACTCTGAGAAAAATCAAATTACAGTCAGAATTCCTGAAATGTTTTATATCTTTAACTTAAATTCAATACAAAACTATATTCCTTTTGTTACTTTTGAGAAACTTCAGTACTGAAACATTACTTCAGCATGGGATAAATTTACTAGCCTGCAGGAGTTCAATTTAAAGAAAATATCTAGTATTAGAGGTCAGAAGATTCATTACTTGATCATGCAGCAGTTCAACAAATGGCAACTCAGAAGTAACAAAAGCAGTAAGTAAAAGAGTTTTGCTAAAGCTTTGCTTTCTTTTAGTAGGTTTTTTGCTATTACTAAGTATTGCTATTCACAAAGCAATGTGGCTGATGGATGTAAAAACCATTTGAGAGCTAAAATGGCCTACTTGCCTTTTCCATCATTTCTTCTCTATATTTGACATCATATTTACTACTTGTACAATTATTTAATTCAGTACAGAATGTACAATCATCATTTTATCATGTAATGTGAGCTATATTGGACTATATCAAGAGTTCAAATTGTTAACCAGCGTATTTTGTAGTGAAATATTCAGGAACATTTTGATGTATCTTATCTTGGGTTGATACATCAGTGAAAATTTAAAAAAAAGATTCAATTATGTAATGATCCTCAATGGACAAGTATGTCATCAAAGCTAAAGTTTTGGGAATCATCATTTTGTATGTGTTATAGGTGTAGAAATTGCTTTGAGAGCCATGTCTGAAAACTGAAAATAACTATACATATATATTCTCTAAAATTTTCATAATCTTCTGTTTACAAAGTTACTTTCTTTAATAAACTTATGTGGCTAGATGGTTATTATATTTTCTTAATGAAGTTTCTCTTTTCCAACTATGCCTTATTTTAAATTTTTATATTGCTATGATTGACAGATATTATTGGATTTAAGCTATACCTTTTCATGGGTTTTGATCACAAAAAAGTAGCTGAGAATGACTAGAGAAAGAAAAAATAAACAGAAATCACCTTCTTTCTCCTTTACCTCCTTCCCTCCTTTTATTTCAAGTAATAACTTTTCTAAGTCAAACTAAACTTCTAGTGATTTCATGGACGCATACACATTGGATTTTGAGGGCAGCAAAAGTAATTTGCGGTACTTTCTATTAGGATAGTAAGGACAGTTTTCCCTACTAAGAGTGACTAGATGATAAATAAAACTAAAAAAAATAAAAAGTGAATCCTTTTGTCAAGCTAAACTTCAATGTATTAATGTATGTCTGGTTTAGTTATTGAAAACAACTTTAAACACATTATAATGTTGGTACATTTAATATTTTATCAAGAAGATAAGGTAATTCATAAATTGTAATGTCATCAACAATCATAACAATAACAATATCTACTTTAACAGGAATACACAAACTGCAGAATATATTTTGATATTAGTACCTGAGACAATTTTACAGCACATTGTAAGAAAATTGAAATACTTTCAATTGTAAGACAGTGAAATACTTTCTGTTAATAAAAACAATTTATCATAAGCAAGTCTTTTACATTTGCTTTAATATGCAAATCATAAAGAGGAACAAAGAAAAAATAATATTAAAGAATATTTTAAGGAAGAGAAGGACTAGAAACAGCTTTTAAATACAGCCAATAAACATGGAATGTTATTTAGTGATTCTTCCCATTATGACAAATAGTCTATTCATACTATTCATAAGAAAAGAGAGACGTATCATTAATACAGTACTGGAAGTCTAGAGTAACACTATCTTTCAATTACTGTATAAAGGAATAATCTTCTCTGCTATACACCATGTGCAAAATATTCTTTTTTTTTAAAAAAAAGTTTTATTAACTTTTAAGAATTACAATCTTTAGAGCTTAGTAAATAATATGTTCTCTGGGTTCACATATTTAATATTGACTTCTTTATATAAATCTATTCAGTACTGCAAAATCCAGTATTTTTTCCCTGATCTTCCTTTCTTCCCCATATTTTTTCCATTTTACCCTCATTACACAATTACAATTCTTGGTACTATTGATGTATATAGAGTTAGATCTAAACATCTTCATCATATTTTACTAATATTATATAAATAACAATAATATCAATTCATAAATCAATATCCTGTTATTCATGCTGTTGTTAAAGTCTAATTTCCCATCAATATTTAAAGTATATTTGTCAGTTATGATTTTCTCAATATTAATTACATTTATATAGCTAAAAGTTTATTCATACCAATCCTCCTCTTATTTTCATATTTCCCATATCAAAAGAAGAAATTTTTAATTCTATTTTAATTTTAAATCATATCTTTCATTATAAAAGTCTAATTATCTCTAAGGGACATCCATTCTTTTAATCATATTTAAACAAGTATTTAAACATATGATGCCCCTTTAATAGGTCAAATCTTCTTTTTCTTAAATCTAACTCACTTTCTTTCTTTGCCAAGTAGCTTTCCAAGCCAAGGCAATTAAATCACCCAGGAATTTCCTTTCTATTTTTATGAAAGTTGCTTGGCATGAGAAAGACAATTTAGGTAGGGTATTTGAGGAGGTAATTCCACCCATTTAAGTTCCTTAAACAACTCCCACCTTCCTTCTTCCTCAATTTCTTCCCTCATCTTTGTCTCCCAAATTGTAACATTTCTTCTGACAGCTCTATGTTCCATTCCCCACAATCTTCTTCCTTGTCATCAGGTGCATCTTGCAGACTTAAGAGGTAAAGGGCCTTTTTCATTTTCATTGTTATGGGCAAGTCTTGCAGTATTTTTTTGTGTATGGTAGTTTATATTTCCCTTCTTTCATCTCTTCTTTCTCTAGATCCATTTCCTCTGCTTCATCTTCTGATCTCTGGATTATTTGTTCATACTTTGTAGTCATTGTCTGAGAACTTTCTAGTTGTAGATTTAATTTGGAGATTTGCTCATTTATATTATCTAAATTATTTTTAGTCTCATTATAGTTTCTTTTTATGTCCTCTTTGTATGCAACAATTGTTTGGTGAATTAGTTGTAGCATATATTTCCTTCTGAAAGGTGTTTGTTTTTTCTTGAAGCATCATTCCTGGAGATCCTCTAATATCACTAGTCTCAGTAAGAGTAGAACAAAGTTTCCTCTAGCTTTCTGGACTTTATATGTAGCCTTTATAATCCAATAGATGCCAGAATATAGATCCAGTCCCAAAAGGAATATTTTATAGTGATCCTTTGTCTCAGGCATCCAAAAATTGTCAGGCAAGGTTATAATCCACAATGTTCAAAGTGTTCAAAGTGTTCAACCTCCCTGAAAATAGCTTAAAAGTCTCTCCGAGCCAGATATAATCAAAGGTCAAATTCTTCTTTCTCTCCCACTAGCTCTTAAGATTAAAAGTTCAAGCTCAGTAGGTGTATATAGTCCAAAAAGGTCAGGGTGATAAGTATGCCAAATTTTTTTCCTTTATTGCCAGCTGTTCTCCCTTAAGCTAGGAATCACCAAGCAGCCAGGAAGCTAGTTATAGTGCTGTACTCAAATACACCACTAGATGTCATTCAAAATCCATTTTCCATTCTTAAGACAAAGGATTAATTTCATATATTTCACCTCAATATTTTTTTGTAAAGAGAAAATCTTAACAATTATCTCAAATTTCAAAACTGTAGCTTTATGTTACTTCCACTTTAATATTGTGTATCATTGTCCCCCATAGAAATTAAAATGCTGCTTCCATTCATATTTGGAGGTTTTTAGCTTCTTGAGAGCCTTTCCCAGGAAATTCAGTTGTAAAATAGTAAAGAAAGGATCAATATTTTCACTCAGTTCCAAACATGCTGTTTACGATGTGTTAATTAGTGCTTTTCTTCTTTGGTTGTCTGGCTATAGGAATGTAGCCAGTCTTTCCACTGCCGGTTTGGAGGGCTTTTCTTCTTCATTGCCTCTTCAGGGGGACTTTTTAGGGCCCCCAGCAGGGCAAAATTGGGCACAGAAGGCAGAGCCACCACTGGTCCAAATATATTCTTTTGAAAAGTAAAGATTATATCTTCTAGTGTATCCCAACCAAATGAAATGTTTTCTTTTAATATCTCAGTCAAAAAAAAGAGAAGAAGATCCAGTTTAGAGCTAATTTGGTGTAAAGGTTAAGACACCAAGATAGAAACAAGTAGAATGTAAATTTTAGTCCCACCCTAGGCATAATAGCTGGATGAGTGACTTTGGGCCATTGACTCTCTTTCAGACCAAACTACCTCACAGTTTTTTTTATTGTGTAGAAAATAGGAATAGGGAGAAATATTAAGTATGTTCATTGCCTTGAGTTATTTATAAAACTAATAAAGGCAAAGTATAAATAAATAAATAAAAATTGCATACAATTTTAAGAGGAACTTCTTTTAAGTTAATTACATATGCATTATCAATCTTTAATCTAGTATTTTTTTATTATTTCTGTACCCCAGCTCACTCTTCACTAGCAAAAGTGGTTAAGTTTCTTGTTGTATGAATGCAGCTTTTATTATTTTATTGCTTTTAAAAATAATAACAGAAAAGGAATAGAGCAAAAGTAAAATGCAAAGATAAAAATATATACATACCAAAAGAAAAACACACACACACACACACACACACACACACACACACACACACACACACACACATATATATATATTGTATGAATTTAACCAGTGGTGGGATTCAAATATGTGAATAACCTCTGTGTGGATGCCACTTCTGGGAGCCCATTCTAGGCCTGGCCAACAAAAAATTAGCTACCGGTTCTGCTGAAATGGTGCAAAACAGCTGAATCCCACCACTGAATTTAACCCAGTTCAATCAACTCTTCAATTCATTGTTCAAACAAGTGAAAGGGGCCACCCATTTTCTTTGCAATGCTGCAATGTCAGTTATTTTGGCCATAGTAAGGGCACAGACAATCCATTTATATTGTTTGTTTAATTCCAAGTACTAGGTATGCAGTTCATTATCCTATTATCTTCTGAAATATGGTTTTGTTACAAAAGTATGTTCATATAATCCAGTACATTCTCCCAAGTTAGTAAGACATTGTAAAAACATGAATTAAAGAAACATTATCCTTATATCTCCAACAAAATGCTTTTTTGACAATATTTTTTTATACAAACTTAATGGAGTCCAATAAATTCTAAACATTATTTTTGTTGTATAAGTTATAATTTGATGTTAATTGATATTTACATTATTGAAGTTAAAAGGGCTCTCCAATTATCTAAGTAAAATAGGAACGTCTAATTTTTTATTTAGCATCTGCATATAAAATTAATTTATTGATAACAAATATCTATAGAAACTAAGAACAAAGTTAGAAGGGTTTTTTAGGATTTAACAACTTCTTCTAGTATCTCTGATGTCTCAGAAACTGAAAATGCTATTAGTCTAAACAAATGTAATTATAAATATTGGCATTGGATTACATCTGGTAGACTATCTCTTATTGCTAAACATTCATTTCATTTTCTATCAAATGGTCCAAAGTCAATTGGTCCATCCAATTTTCCCATATTATCTTTTTTCCCAATTCTTGCAGTTGGGTTTCCCCATAAAGTTTTTAATGAGAAATTCCATTCCATTGTTTCCCAACTGAAAGAACTGTTTCCAGAAATAGGAGAGATTTGGTATATTTAAATCCTAATACTCTCCATCCAAGCAAAGGTGCTATATTCATACAGTATATCCCCAAATTCCAATTGGGGAGTTCCAATATTTCATACTTGACAATAGGTAAGAATGGCAATCTCTAGATTCAGGAACCTGAATCCTTCCTTGTTAACTGGCAATTGCATTTTCTGTAAAATATTCTTGTGACTGAAAAACACCATAAACATTTTATAACCAAATAATTTATTGACAAACTTGTTCTTGCTGTAGTCCTTCTATAATATTTAAGAAATCAGCCCATTAAGTTTATTAAGAATGTTACATTCTTAACAAAAGGACAATAAAAGCAGGTTTAAGTCTGTAAAAGATACTCTATAAAAATAAGAATGAACATGGAAGCAATACTATACTAAATAAATACCTTCAGGCTATTATATTTGAGTGGGCAATCATAGAAGAAACAAGGTTGTGTATGACTGTATTCCAATCCAGCACACTGCAGGTAATTTTAATGGAGTTCTTAATAGCCTGGCATGAGTCCCAGTCAGATGTAGGACATTTAAACCCTGTCCTTATAGCTATGTCGGAACTGTTGACACTGCATGTCAGTAATGGAAAATTGCCACTGCACCAAACAAACATCTTCATTATATAGAATCACATTGTTAATCTACAGCCAAATACAACTTGAAGCAGAAAAAGAGTTTAGATTGCACCCATCTGTATACTATCACTCCAGGTGGCAGGTCGTTCTTCAGAATTAGAGATTGAATCAGTCTTTCCATCATCACGAAGGCCTTCTCCACAACGAGCGCTTGTCAATCCAATATTTTACTTTTAGCCCTGGGAGGATTGCACAGAATAGTAATGAAATTTAGTTGTTACATGTGTATCGAACAGATCTGTCTCAGAGAGAACAAAGAGGAGTGAGAAAGTGTATGAGTTTAAGCCTCTAGTAAAATGGTTTCAGGTGAAACTTAGCATTTTGACCCATTCAGAAAGCAAGTCAAAGTATTTAGCTATTTAATTCAAATTTGAACAAAAATTCTTACTAGAGTCCAAAAGGGATAAAAAGAGAAGGGAAAAAACTCCCCTTTACTTCAGTATCTACTTGAAGGCAATTTTCCTGTTAATTTTAAATACAACCTTTCTATTTTCCTTCAATTGTAATCTAATTTTGGATATAGGATACAAAGTGGAAAAAATATATAGTTCTTTTATTTTTAGCTGCTTTTTCTGGGTCAATTGACAACATTTAAGAATCTCTCCAGGACTTCCATTTTCTTGAGAACTAACAGAGTGCATATAATTCTGTAATTCTTATATGTGCAAAATGATGGACTGCAACTTGTATATTGATTTATTCAGAACTGTTGACATACTCCTACAATATGCTCTTCAAGTAAATCTTTGGTATTCAGCCCACACAGAATTCTATAGTTTTATTGCTATTCATTACATTCATTCATTCTCTTTTCTTTGCTATGTCTATACTATATATATTTAAGTATGACACCTTTGTAAAATAGCTTATAACCTTCCAAATAAAAACTAAGAGAAATGTAATCCACTACAATATGTATCCCCTGAATTGTCTTTTACAAATGAAATATAATTCTGATTTCCTAATCAGGAATGTCCTAATCCTGATTTTTTTTTATTTATTTTTCAAATATAGGTACCACCATCCAATTCTGAGTGACTCAGATGACTTCAGTTTGCAACTAAAACCATAAAAAGCATAAAGAATACAATACATCAGTAAAATGGAAGCCAAGTGAAAAAGATTGAATAAGTTAAAAGTTAAAAAGTTTTGTGTGTGGGGGTAGACTTTCAGGGTGCTAAACAAGCCCAGCATTGCATACCACTCTGTGAGCCTAAAAGGAGTTGGAAGAGCCAGATCTTCACACCCTTCTGAAAGGCCACACGAGAGACATCCAGGGAGAGAATATTCCAAAAGGCAGGAGCAATAGCGATAGTCAGTTTATTTTTAACTGATGCAGTCTGTAACATACTTTCCCTGCCTGACCAGGTGAATGGGTTCATATGATGGGGGTAAGATAGTTTATCAGGTAACATGGCCCTATGCCATGTAGGGTTTTAAAGACAGTAATCAATACCTTGATTTTGGTCCAGAAGTAAATGGACACCCAGTGCAGCTCATGCATTGAGGTATTACATGTGCCATCTTTGGAACACCCAAAATTGCTTGTGTGACCATGTTCTTCACAAGCTGTAGCTTCCACATACTCTTCAATGGTAACCACATGTAGAGCACATTGCAGTTGTTCATATAGGAGATAACCAGGACATGAGTGACCAAGACAAGGGCTTCTGACCAAGGAAGGAGCATATCTAGCACACAATACGAAGTTGAGTAAAGATTCTACTAGCCACATCCCTTGAGCAGGAGTACTAAGTACTAAGTTGAAGAACAGCTCCTAGTTTACAAATCAGATCTGTCTGGGAAAGTACAAGCCATCTAAGAACAAAGATGATAAATCCCCAGATACAAAAGTTCCCCCCACCTACAGCCAGGTCTTTCCACCAGGGTTAAGCTGAAACCAGTTGTTTCCTATCCTGAACCCCACAGTGTCCAGGCACCATGAAAGAACATTCACAGCATCACTTAATTCATCTGGGATGGATATGTATAACTGGGTATCATCAGAATACTGGAGGTATCTCATCCTATGATGGATGATCTCACCAACATTTCATGTACAGTAGATGTTTAAAAGGAACAAACAGTACTGAGCCTTGCAGCTCTCCACAAAAAAGGATCCATGGGGTGGATTTCTCATTTCAATTGGGACTGAAATCAGAGGAAAGAGGTAAACCAGCATAAAACTATGCCCTTCACTCCCAACTTCCTGAATCCTCCCAAAAGTATACCATACTGATAGTATAAAAACCTGCCTAGTGGTCATGAATAGCAAGGATCCCTGCATAACCCCATTTTGTATCACCAGAGATCTTTTAAAAGTGTGGCCATTATTTATAATGCTTAAAGATTTGCTGGCTATTCAGACCTAAATCAGAAAAGATGCTTTGGAAGGGAAGTAGTCATTACTTAAAGACTATATCATTTTCCTGGGTTCATGCAGCACTATAAAGCTCCAGGAACATACACAGTTTAGCAAAAGAAACAGCTCTTTAATTCAAATGCATATTTTCATGCTGCTACCATGAGAGCTCAAAAAAACTTGCAGCTTCTTTAAGGAGTTGCAGTATGTGCAGTCATGCCTAATTTCTCTTCGAAGCATCTTTTTTCCTTTGAATCCAAATAGTTTCTCATCATTAATGATATTGCAAGAAAGAAAGGAAACAAATACTATAGTTTATTCATTAGAAAAGCTACATTCTGTTCTTCTCATAGAATTCATTTAATGCATGCCTCAACATGAATTAGTAAACAATACAATGTTAGAGATAAGTGAAGTTCCTGGTGACTTTATGGATATATCTAAATTGTATTCTTCACAACAATATTGAAGTTTCTCTGTCATTACCTAAACACCAATATTTACAATAAATCTCAGCCAGATTTTTTTCTTGTAATAATAATAATAATAATAATAATAATGATGATGATGATGATGATGATGATGATGATGATGATGATGATGATGATGATAAAGTTGGAAGGGACCTTGAAGGTCATCTAGTCCAACCCCCTGCTCAGGCAGGAAATCCTATACCATTTTGGACAAATGGCTGTCCAGTTTCTTCTTAAAAACTTCCAGTGTGGGCGCATTCACTGCTTCTGGAAGCAGGTTGTTCCATTGGTTAATTGTTCTAACTGTCAGGAAATTTCTCCTTAGTTCTAGGTTGCTTCTCTCTTTGGTTAGTTTCCACCTGTTGCTCCTTGTCCTGCCTTCAGGCGCTTTGGAAAATAGCTTGACTCCCTCTTCTTTGTGGTAGCTCCTGAGATATTGAAACACTGCTATCATGCCCCCCTCGTCCTTCTCTTCGTTAAACTAGACATACCCAATTTCCAGCAACCGTTCCTTATATGTTTTAGCCTCCAGTCCCCTAATCATCTTTGTTGCTCTTCTCTGTACTCTTTCTAGAGTCTCAACATCTTTTTTACATTGTGGTGACCAAAACTGGATGCAGTATTCCAAGTGTGGCCTTAACAAGGCATTGTAAAGTGGCATTAATACTTCACGTGATCTTGATTCTATCCCTCTGTTAATGCAGTCTAGCACTGTGTTGGCTTTTTGGCAGCTGCAGCACACTGCTGGCTCATATTTAAGTGATTGTCCACTAGGACTCTGAGCTCCCTCTCACAGTTACTACTATTGAGCAAGGTACCCCCTATACTATACCTGTATATTTGGGGGTTTTTTTTTGCCTAAATGTAGAACCTTACTTTTTGCACCATTGAATTTCATTTTGTTAGATAGTGCCCAGTGTTCAAGTCTGTCCAGATCCTCCTGTATCCTAAGCCTGTCTAATATATAGCCTTGTTTAATATATAGCCTTATTTCCTGAACACTTCCTATATTAATACTAGCCAATATTATTAGATGTAATATAAAAATAAATTGAAAAAAATACTAGCCAATCTGATTTGTCTAAAAGCACCAAGTAATTTGATAACTGATTCTTAAAAGGGACAATTATCACATTCCAAAATAGTTTAAATTCTTACCTTGGCAGTGATCTATTGTATAGACATACTACAGAATAACAGAGTTGGAAGAGACCTGTAGGACATCTAATTCAATGCCCTGCTCAAGTGGCTATCCAGTCTTTTCTTGAAAACCTCTACTGATGAAGCACCCACCACTTCTGAATGCAAGCTGTTCCATTGGTTGGTTGTTCTGTCTGAAAATTTATCCTTATTTCTAGAATAGAATAAATCTGAAAGGGACCTTGGAGGTCTTCTAGTCCAGTCCCCTGCTTAAGCAGGAGAACCTATACCATCTCAGACAAGTGACTGTCTAGCCTCTTCTTAAAAATCTCCAGTGATGGCGCACCCACGATTTCTGGAGGCAAGATGTTCCACTGGTTAATTGTCCTCACTGTCAGGAAGTTTCTCCTTAATTCCAGGTTGCTTCTCTCTTTGATCAGTTTCCAACTATTGTTTCTTGTCCTGCCCTCTGGTGCTTTGGAGAATAATGTGACCCCCTCTTCTTTGTGGCAGCTCCTCAAATACTGGAATACTATTTCCCCTATTTCTTCTTTTCTTTAAACTAGCCAAACCCAAGTCCTGCAGCCGTTCTTCATATGTTTTAGTTTGCAGGCCTTTGATAATCTTATTTGCTCTCCTCTGAATTTTTTCCAGACTCTCAACATCTTTTTTTTGTAGTATGGTGATCAAAATTGGCTGCAGTATTCCAGGTGTGGTTTTGTGAAACAGTACTAATACGTCACATGTTCTTGATTCTATGCCTCTGTTTATACAACCCAGGATTGTATTAGCTTTTTTGGCTGCTGCCGCATAGTGCTGGCTCATAGTCAAGTGATCGTCCACTAGGACTCCAAGTCCCTCTCTCAATTACTGTTTTTAAGCCAGGTCTTGCCTAATCTGTACTTGTACCTTTGATTTTTCCTGCATAAATGTAAAACTTTGCTTTTTTCCACATTGTAACTCATTTTGTTAGATAGGGCCCATTGTTCAAGTTTGTCAAGATCTTTTTGAATCCTGAGTTTGTCTTCTGAGGTATTGGCTACTTCTGCCAGTTTGGTGTCATCTGCAAAGTTTGGTGTCATCTGATGAGTTCCCCTTCAATTCCTTCATCTAAGTCATTTATGAAGCTATTGAAGAGTACTGGGCCTAAGATGGAACCTTGTGCTGCCCCACTGCTTACTTTTCTCCATGTGGATGTAGTGCAAATTGAGGACTACTCGTTGAGTATGGTTTGCCAGCCAGCTACACATTCATCTGGTGGTGAGGTTGTCTATTCCATCTTTTTCTAGCTTATCAAGGAGTAGGTTGTGGTCTACTTTATCAAATGCCTCACTGAAGTCTAAGTATACTACGTCCACAGCATTTCACTGGTCTACTAGTTTAGTCACTTTATCAAATAATGAAATAAGATTAGTTTGGCATGACCTGTTTTACAAACCCGTGCTGGCAAACTTTGTTTTTTTCTAATTGTTCGTAAATCTGATGAATTTTGGTTGAATCTCTCCTTGATCAGTTTCCATCCATTGTTCCTTGCCTGGCCTTTGGGTGCTTTGTAAAATACTGTAGGTAGTCCCTCCTCCTCTCTGTGACAGCCCCTGAAAAATTGGAACACTGCTATCAGGTCACCCCTGATCATTTTCTTCACAAGACTAGCCATGCCCAGTTCCTGCAACCATTCTTCATATGTTTAAGCCTCCAGCCCCCTAATCATCTTTTTGCTCTTCTCTGCACTCTTTCTAGAATCTCAACATATTTTTATAGTGTGCTAACCAAAACTGGATGCAGTGTTCTAGATGTGGCTTTACTAAGGTTTTATAGAGCGGTACTAGTACCTTATGTGACCTTGATTGAATCCCTCTGTTAATGCAATTTAGAATTGCATTGGCTTTTTTGGCTGCTGCTGAACACTGCTGGCTCATATTTAATTAATTATCTAGTAGGACTCCAAGATCCCTCTCACGGTTACTGCTATTAAGCCAGGTTTCACCTAATCTGTATGTGTACTTTTGGTTTTTCTTGCCTAAGTGTAAGACTTTACTTTTCTCTACATTGCATGTCATTTTATTAGATAGTGTTCAAGTTTGTCAAGATCCATCTGGAACTTGAGCCTATCATCTAGGGTGTTGGTTATTTTTGCCAGCTTAGTATCATCTGTAAATTTGATAAGTTCCCCTTCTATTCTCTCATCTAAATCATTTATGAAAATATTAAAAAATAGTGGGCTTAAGATGGAACCTTGTGGTAGCCCACTGCTTATTCTCCTCCATGCAGATGTAGTATTATTAAGGAATATAGCTTGAATACTGATATCAGCCAGTTACAAATCCATCTGCTGGTTATGATAGCTGTCCCACTTTTTCCTAGTGTTCCTTCTGTCAACCTGTCTGTCTCTGTCTGTCTCTGTCTGTCTCTGTCTGTCTCTGTCTCTGTCTCTTCTCTCTCTGTCTCTCTGTCTCTCTGTCTCTCTGTCTCTCTGTCTCTCTGTCTCTCTGTCTCTCTGTCTCTGTCTCTCTCTCTCTCTCTCTCTCTCTCTCTCTCTCTCTCTCTCTCTCTCTCTCTCTCTCTCTCTCTCTCTCTCTCTCTCTCTCTCTCTCTCTCTCTCTCCCATTTTGACTCCTGATAACTGCCTGGACTAGTCTCTGCAGTTTTCTTAGCAAAGGTTTTGAAAGATAGCTTGCTATTGTCTTCTTACAAAGGCTGAGACAGAGTGATCAGCCCAAGCTGGCTTTAGAACTTGCAGTTTCCTTGTTTCTAGTTTCATGCCTTACCCTCTACACCAGGGATGTCAAACTGCTGGCCTGTGGGCCAGACGCATCACCAGGAAACCACACCCACCCCGTTGCCGGCAATGGAGAAAAAGCTCTGATACGTTGTGCAACATCACGTGACATCACAAGTTTGATATGTCTGCTCTACACCAACTTGCTCAGCTCCTATATACTTCTCTACAGTTTCCTTTCATTACTAAATGGACAGTTTCTTTATGAAATGAAAGATCATTTAAGTACATAGCATCCACTTATTGATGCAACACAGTCCTGATCCCCAGACAGTATGTTACAGATTAGTTAAAATATATTCAAACATTTCAAAAAAGAAAATCATTCACAGGCCAACAAGAGAATGAGTAGATGATTCATAAAGCTGCACACCTATTACATAAGAACATAAGAACATAAGAAGAGCCATGCTGAATCAGGCCAAAGCCCATCGAGTCCAGCATTCTGTGTCACACAGTGGCCCACCAAATGTACATGGGGATCTTGAGCAGAAAGAGAAGGCAAAACCCTCCCTTTCCCTTGACCCCCAAACAAATGGTACTCAAGGGAATCCTGCCTGCCTCAACCAACATAGAGGCGGCACATGGACATCTGTTTTAATAACCACCAATACACTTTGCATCCATGAATCTATCTAGCCCTGCCTTGAAGCTGTCAAGACTGACAGCTGTCACGACCCCTTCAGGAAGTGAATTCCATAAATCAACGACCCTCTGGGTGAAGAAATATTTCCCTTTATTTGTCCTCACTTTCTTAGCTATAAGCTTTAGGGAGTGCCCCCTTGTCCTGGTATTGTGTGATAGAGAAAAGAATTTTTCTCTATCCACATTTTCTATCCCATGCATGATTTTATACACTTCGATCAAAACGCCATCTTTCAAGGCTGATGAGACCAAGGCGTTGCAATCTGGTTTCATAAGGGAGGCGCTCCATTTCCTTGATCATTCTTGTTGCCCTTTTTTGCACCTTTTCCAGTTCCATTATATCCTTCTTGAGGTGTGGTGACCAGAACTGTACACAGTACTCCAAGTGTGGTCTCACCATCGATTTGTACAGAGGCAATACAACACTTGCTGACTTATTTTCGATTCCCTTCCTAATCATGCCAAGCATGGAATTTGCTTTTTTTTACTACTGCTGCGCATTGGGTTGACATCGTCATCGAGCTGTCCACCAAAACCCCAAGATCCCTTTCTTGGGTTGTCTCAGAAAGTTTGGTCCCCATCAGTTGGTAAGTATAATTGGGGTTCTTTGCTCCGATGTGCATAACTTTGCACTTGTTTAGGTTAAAATGCATTTGGCACTTTGTTGCCCACTCACACAATTTCGAGAGATCCTTCTGGAGCTCCCGACAATCAGTTTCACTTTTCACAACCCGGAACAATTTAGTGTCATCAGCAAACTTGGCTACCTCACTATTAACTTCTACATCCAGATCATTGATGAATAAATTAAAAAGTAAAGGCCCCAAAACTGAACCTTGGGGTACATCACTTCTCACTTCTTTCCATCCGGAGAATTGTCCATTTATTGCCACCCTTTGCTTCCTACAATTTAGTCAGTTACCAATCCAGGACAAGACCTATCCTCTAATTCCGTGGCTGGAGAGCTTTTTTAGGAGCCTTTGGTGAGGGACTTTGTCAAAAGCCTTTTGAAAGTCAAGATATACAATATCAACTGGGGCCCCTTTATCTATGTATTTATTTACACCCTCAAAGAATTCTAACAAGTTAGTAAGACATGATTTGCCTTTGCAGAAACCATGTTGATTTTCTTTCAGCAATGCCTGTTTTTCTATGTGCCCTGTAATTTTATCTTTAATAATGGTTTCCATCAGTTTGCCTGGAACTGAGGTTAGACTGACTGGTCTATAGTTTCCTGGATCACCTCTGGATCCTTTCTTGAAGATCGGGGTTATATTTGCTTCCCTCCAATCCTCCGGTACAGTGCCTGATCTTAGAGAAAGATTGTATATTTTAGCTAGAAGTTAAGCAATTTCACACTTGAGTTCCTTGAGAATTCTAGGGTGGATGCCATCTGGACCCGGCGATTTGTTGATGTTTAGTTTAGAAAGGCATGCAAGAACATCTTCCTTGTTTATCTCTATCAGGTTTAATTCTTCTATTTCCCTCCCTGGGAAAACTAATTCAGTGGCAGGCAAATGTTCTCTATCCTCCTCGGTGAAAACGGAGGCAAAGAAGTCATTTAGCCTCTCAGCAATCTCCTTGTCTTAAAATTGAATAAGGTACTGGGGGGAAAAAGAGGATGATATTACCTGGTTTCTCTTTTGCTTTATTTCATATTATTAAGAGCACCAGACACAACAGCCTTTCAATGTATGTTTATTCATATACATTATAATAGCCAATTATTGCAAGGAGGGATATAGAAATGCACCATACAGTGCTATCACAACATTTATTTCATAATGTAAGAGCCATATTTAATGATCTTCTAATCTGCTCCAAGAATAGCAAGTTATATATAGATTTTAAATTTTTCCTTGTTAAGTGGCATAAGGGAATAGCTTTTTATATCTTCAGAGGATTTGTCATCAAGCATGGAAATTCCACATTATTATAAACAATGAAAGATATTTTTTCTTTAACTTTTTTTTAGGCTTAGTTCAAATAATCTAAGTAAGGTTTCTCAGCTGATATCAGTTATTGTTTTAACTTAAACAGCTTTCTCAGACTTCAAATACTAGGATTTTAGCTACATCCACAAAGGTATTTCCTTTATCCCAGGTTTATTCTCTGAAAGTTTAGATCTGTTATTATTTAAAAATGCAGCAGACACAAAAAGAACAAATATGCATCCATATCAGCACTTGTGCAATATAAACGATTGTTCAGTAAAGTAAAATTAAAATAAAAACCATATTGTATCTTCAGATGCTACATTCTAACATACTCACTATCAGGTCTCCATTATACTTATTAAATCATTCCTGAGTTAAACAAGAGTTCAATTTCCTCTGGTTTATTTCTCATATTTTGTAGTGCACATATAATGAAAGTCATGAACTTTATGAGCCAATCTTCTCTTTTATTTTTAGTTAATTTTAAAACACCACATGACAGCTTTCTCCTTTAGGAGGAATAGATCTTCTCTTCAGGGTTTTGTGTTCACTCCTGCACAATTTAGTTTATAATCCTTATCTTCAATTAACCAAGTATATTTTTATTAGATCTTTGGAGATATAATTCATGGTGTGTCATCAGTCTATTAACTCAGACAATAGTCCTAGAAATCAAAATCATCTAATAAACTCCACTCATATGATCAAATATACAATTGCAGAATAACTGTTCATTTCTAATTTTCTTCCACAGAATGAAGGAATGGATGAGAGCATCATCTAAATTTCCAAATTATGGTTTTGCTTTCTAGATTTTATAATATTATAGTTTTACTTATACTAAGCTGTATAATTAATGAAGGGGAGGAATATGTTAAATTTGGGTTATTGGCCATAAAAGTTTGGTTATAATATTCTGCTTGACCAATTGGAAATTATGTGGACAAACAGATTGATTACATTGAATTATGTTGGTGCTCATTGGAGGTAGCACATTTCAATAAGTTAATTTATCAATGCAGGACACTGGTTCCTTAATCAAACTGTCCAGGCTTTTCTGACTGTGTCCTTATAGGGCACCATTCTTCTGTCTTGCACTAACCATTTCTGTTTTGCCAGAAAACAATAGGTCTAAAAACGTCTTCTGTGTCACTGGAACCAGAAATAGAAGTATTTCTTCCTTTGATTGCTTTTGTCATGGAGAGATGCTCCCTATATCAATTTCTGTGTATAGCCTCCATTTTTGATTTGATAAATCATCATTCCTTCTAATGAAGTCTCTCATTGCTCCAGTTCACTAACTTTTTCTTCAAGTGTCAAAAGAAAATTAGCAGTTGCTGAAAATAAATGCCAGGTTGGTTTCAGGTAGGAAAACAAACATGCCAAAAGCATTGCATGTCATGACTACAGACTCTTGACCATTCATCTTTACTACCATTTCTTAAAGCATGGGGTTTGCTTTTTTCTTCCCAATTTATATTCCTAGTCAGCCATGTACTCACAATTGACTTAGAAAGAAAATGTGTTTATATCTTTCCTCTAACTTCTATTGGTAAATTGGTATTGGATGTTTCAGATCACTTGCTTAGAAGTAGACATATATGTTAATATATGAAACAAAGTCAACCTGAAAAACTTGATAAATATACTATCCCAATAGCTATAATAAAATAAGAGTTAACTCTACACCATTATCTCTCTTTTTTGCTAGAGTGTGTAATAATATTAAGCCTTTTCTGCAATATGCTGACTGTACAGAAAAGCAAAGCATACACAAGGAGCTGTGATTTCTACTACTGTATAAATAAATGTCAGCCTTGTTACATGTATTTACTGATTTTCTTAATGAAAACGTCAGCATAACCCTGGCATTTTCTTCTTTTCATTAAATTCTTGCATCTCCTTTTTTATCTGCTAGCTGACCTTTGCATGTACTTGGCAGTTTGCCAAGGGAGCTTTTAGCATCTCTAATGTTATTCTGTAATGATGGTGGTTTGCTGTCAGATTCAGATCAGTTGTCACAGAAATAGTTCAAAGATCATGCTTAGTAAAGAACTCATATGCATGTGGATGCAATTGTTAAATTAAATGTAGAATGTATAAGGGAAAAAAATCCATTACAAATGATCAATGGAAAAAAGTTACATGGAAAGGTAAATGGATATGGAAAGGATGCATACATTATTTGAACAGCAGGTGTTGCCTCCAACATATTTTAACATATCAGTTTAAAATCCATTTCTGAAATAATATTCAGATGAAAAATGGACATATATTCCACCCTCTGGAACTTTATTATCCTTAATGCAAAGTTAGCCCCTGCTAATCTTCTGGAAAATCTTTAGAACATATGTTTTTTTTTCCCCAACTACCTTTGGAATCTCATGTGGAGCCTCAATTCCCCTTCAGTCTTCATTTTTATTTATATTAATTAAGATGAACTTTTTGCTAGTCAGCTAACTAAGATATGTAGGAAGCACACCACAATGCTAATGGGGGACTTTAATTACCCTGACATCAACTTAGAGACAAACTCTGCACCAAGTGGAAGATCAAACAGATTCCTGACAAACTAGGCAGACAACTTTGTCTCCCAAAAAGTAGAGAAGGGAACTAGGGGATTAGCCATTTTGGATCTAATTCTCACTAACAGAGATGAAATGATAGAAAGTGTTGAAGCCACAGGAACCTTGGGAGGAAGTGATCATGCAATATTGGAATTCAACATTATGGAAGCACAAGCAATAGAACACAGTCAAACTAGAGTCTTGGACTTTAAAAGAGCTAATTTCAATAAACTTAGAGAGAGCTTGGGAAGGATTCCATGGATGAGAATCCTCAAGGGGAAAGCAACTCAAGAAGCTTGGGAAATTTTGAAAAGTGAGATAATAAAAGCCCAGTCTAGCACAATATCAACAAAGAGGAAAAATAACAGCTCTCAAAAGAAACAAGCATGGCTGCATAAAGAACTCTCTGATAAACTGAAAGATAAAAAGGACAAATATAGAAAGTGGAAAGAGGGGCACATAACTAAGGCAGAATATCAGCAAATAGCCTGAGCCTGCAAAGACGAAGTGAGGAAAGCTAAGGCTCAAAATGAACTAACGCTTGCTACAAAAGTCAAAAATAACAAAAAAAAAGCTTCTTTCAACATGTAAAAAACAAGAAAAAAGTGAAGGGAATGATTGGTCCATTAGTGGGTGAAAGTGGCAAGAAGGTGACAAGCAATAGGGAGAAAGCAGAACTATTTAACTTGTTTTTTGCATCTGTCTTTACACAAAGGGAAAAAACAGACCAACCTATCAAAAATAGTGCCATAAAAAACAGAATAGAAACACAAGTTAAGATATGCAAGAAAATGGTAAGTGAGCACCTGTCCAGCCTTGATGAGTTCAAATAACCAGGACCAGAAGGATTACACCCGAGGGTTCTAAAGGAACTGGCAGATGTGATCTCAGAACCACTGAACTATATTTTTCAAAGATCCTGCAGCACTGGGGAACTACCAGAAGACTGGAAAAGAGCTGATGTAGTTCCCATCTTCAAAAAAAGAAAAAAAAATGGATCCAGGAAATTACAGACCTATCAGCCTGACCTCAATACCTGGGAAGATTCTGGAAAAGATAATCAAACAATGAATCAGCAAACAACTAGAGGAAAACAAAGTCATTACTAAAAGCCAACACGGGTTTGTCAAAAATAGATCATGCCAGACAAATCTTATTGCAAAATTAGTGGATCAGAGGAATGCTGGGGATATAATTTACTTGGACTTCAGTAAGGCATTTGATAAAGTAGATCACAACCTACTACTTGATAAGATAGAAAAATGTCGGTTAGACAGCATCACCACGAGATGGATTCATAGCTGGCTGACTGGCCGTACTCAGCATGTGGTCCTCAATGGAACCGCATCTACATGGAGGGAAGTGTGTAGTGGGGTACCCCAGGGCCCAGTGTGCTCTTCAACATGTTCATCAGTGATTTGGATGAGGGGATAGATGGGGAACTCATCAAATTTGCAGACAACACCAAGCTGGCAGGAATAGCCAACACTCCAGAAGACAGGCTTAAGATACAGGAGGATCTGGACAGACTTGAATACTGGGCGCTATCTAACAAAATGAAATTCAACGGTGAAAAAAGCAAGGTTCTACATTTAGGCAAGAAAACCCAAATACACAGTTATAGTTTAGGGGGTACCCTGCTCAACAGTAGTAACTGTGAGAGGGATCTCATAGTCCTAGTGGACCCTCACTTAAATATGAGCCACCAGTGTGCTGCAGCTGCCAAAAAAGCCAACACAGTGCTAGGTTGTATTAACAGAGGGATAGAATCAAGATCACGTGAAGTATTAATACCACTTTACAATGCCTTGTTAAGGCCACACTTGGAATACTGCATCCAGTTTTGTTCACCACGATTTAAAAAAGATGTTGAGATTCTAGAAAGAGTACAGAGAAGAGCAACAAAGATGATTAGGGGACTGGAGGCTAAAACATACAAGGAACGGCTGCTGGAAGTGGGTATGTCTATTGAATGAAGAGAAGAACGAGGAGGGACATGATAGCAGTGTTCTAATATCTCAGGGGCTGCCACAGAGAAGAGGAAGTCAAGCTATTTTCCAAGGCACCTGAAGGCAGGACAAGAAGCAATGGTTGGAAACTAATCAAGGAGAGAAGCAACCTAGAACTAAGGAGAAACTTCCTGACAGTTAGAACAATTAACCAGTGGAACGACCTGCCTCCAGAAGCGGTGAATGCTCCAACACTGGAAGTTTTTAAGAAGAGACTGGACAGCCATTTGTATGAAATGGTATAGGATTTCCTGCCTGAGCAGGGGGTTGGTCTAGATGACCTCTAAGGTTCCTTCCAACTTTTATTATTATTATTATTATTATTGTTGTTGTTGTTGGTGTTGGTGTTGGTGTTTGTAATGGTTGTTATATTTTTTAAATTGTTTATTAGCTGTTTGCTGCCTAGAATCATATTTAATGAGATGGATAGCTATATAAGTTTACTAAATCAATAAATAAGAATATATGATTTTTTTCTTCTTCAGTGATGGAATTTTTGGATTTGAAACATATGTTATTAAGACATTTAGTAATCTGTGCTCTTCCAGTCTACAATGTTACCCAATTTTCTGTTATTCTAATTTCCAAGAATCATAAACTGAAAAAAAGTTTATATTTGTAAATATTTATAATCTGAAGAACCTTGCAATGATCATATTAACATTTTGTTGAAAGAGAAGCTAAAACAGAAATGCCACATTTCAATTTCTTGTATAATTAAGTTAAAGTCTATTTTACTTTTTAAGAATCCAACTCTTTGGATTCATAACTAACAGCTGAACTATTCGGAAAATTTCATTAACAGATCCCACATTTGGTTATCTGAAGTAAGAGTAAATAATAGTTATATTACATAGTCATTTCCGTAGATACGAAATCTTCTTTATCTCTTTAGAGGCATCCACCCACATCATGTTTTCATTTGAGCTAAATGCATTCAGGCTGTACACATTCCTTGAATGCACTAGCTATGAAGCAAATTGCAGTACATCAGCATCTCTGGTGCAGTTCTGCAAGTTTTAAAACTAATTGAATCAGCATACAAAACATGTTTTCCCTATGCAATAAATCTCATTATAAGCAACCTCTTTATGACACACACCTCCCAATAATATGCAAATTTCAATTACTTATTTAGTCTGCCTTCTGTTTTTCCATGTGATTTCCATTTTACATTGAAACTTTTAATAAACTTCAGATCTGCTGCATAGGACATAGTAATGACCTTTGACAGCATAACAATGAAATGTTAAGGACACTTAGACTGAGAATAAAATTGAGAAAGACTCAGTCTATATTTTCCAATGGAACTACATCTAAAATTATTTTTATCCAACAAAAAAAGAATAGGAAACAAAATGCAGCAAACAAAATAGCGCACTCCTTCTCATACTATAACCTCATGGATATAGATTTACCCACTGAGTACTTCTCTAAAAAATAGTCAACATTTTCTGTAAACAGTGTTAGTAAATCAACCTTTGCAATTTATTGCTTTTAAAATTAAATAATTCTCCTCTCTTTCTCTAAGCTTCAAAAAAGTCATATATAAGCAGAAATGTAAATTATCCAGGATTTAGTCATTTCACTAAAATTGTGTGCGTGGATCATAGGTATATTCAGAAATATATACTTCTGAATCAATTAATACTTAATAGGTATTATAGGATGGTTATAAAAAGAGTTGGTAGTTGTAATTCTTTTTTATAAATATTTTATTAATTTTCTAATTTTGCAATCATTGTTTTTTCAATCTTTTTTATTATTTTTTTCCCATATATGTTAATTTTTTCCAATCAACAAGTTGTCTGAAATTTGCTAAATTAATACATATTCAATTCCTAATCCTTGCTTCTTTTCTCTAACCGAGTGTAAAATAAATTCCAAATTTGATAATAGTCTGTATCTTCTTTGTCTTTCAGCCCCATAGTTAATCTGTCCATCTCTGCACATTCCAAAATCTTCCTGATTATTTCTTCCTCTGATGGCAAAGCTTCATTTTTCCAATATTGTGCAAAAATTATTCTTGCTGCTGTGGTGATATGTAGAGTTAAATATAATTTCTGCTTATTAGTCTTTTCAGGCATGATGCCTAATAAAAAAAAGTTCAGGTTTAAAATCCACTTGTTTATCCAATATTTTTTCTAACCACATATGTATATTTTCCAATAAACCTTTGCTTTCTCGCATGTCCACCAAATATGATAATATGTGCCTATATTATGTTTACATTTCCAACATCTATCTGACATATTTTTAAACATTTTTGCTAATCTTGCTGGTGGAAGATGCCATCTATAAAACATTTTATACAGATTTTCTTTATATGAAGTTGACATTGTCAATTTATAGTTTCTCTCCCATAACATTTGCCATTTTTCTAATTCTATGTTATAACCAAAAATTTTTGCCCATCTTATCATTGTTTCTTTCACTTGTTCACTTTCCATATCTAAAATTAACAAAAATTATACATTTTCTTAATCAATTTCTCATCTGAGGTCAACAAAATCTTATCAAACAAATTTTGATCCTTATAAAATCCATACATTTTTACATCTTTTTCATATCTATTTAGTATCTGCAAATGTGCCCACCAGGATAAATTAATTCTCAAATTTTCCAATTCTTGTTTAGATTTTAATTTCCCATGAATATCTAAGATATCTTTATATGTCCATACTTTCTCAAAGTCCACTAAATTTGGATGTATAAATGCCTCCATTGTTGACAACCACCCTGGAATTTTAAGATATATTTTAGCTTTAATTTTTTCCCATACTGTTAATAAGGCATTTCTTATAATATGATTTTTGAAAATATTTATGAACTCTATTTTTCCCATACCATAAAAAAGCATGCCACCCCAATTGTAGATCATGTCCTTCTAAATACAATAACCTTTTATTTCTAAGTGTTATCCACTCTTTCACCCATGTTAACACCGAGGCTTGATAATACAATGTCCATTCTGGCAGCCCAAAACCTCCATTTTCCTTAGCATCTTGTAATGTTTTCATCTTAATTCTAGCTTTTTCCCCCTGTCAAATAAAATTCAAAACCAATGAATTTAAATTTTGAAAAAAATTTCTCTCAGGTTTTATGGGAATTGTTTAAAATAAAAATAAAACCTTTGGCAACACATTCATTTTTACTGTAGCAATTCTTCCTAATATTGATAATTGGAGATTTTTCCATCTTTCTAAATCTAATTTTATTTGCTTCAATAATTTTATATAATTATCTTCTTTTATTGACGAACATCTAGCTGAAAGATAGATACCTAAATACTTAACTTTTTTCACTATTTGTACCTCTGTTTTATCTAATATTTGTCTTTTTTGTTTATCTGTAAAGTTCTTTACTATTACTTTAGTTTTATTTATTTTTTTTAATAGTTTTATTTATTTATTTTTAATCCCCATAGTTTAGGAATCATCTCTAAAGGTTCTTCCAAAATAAATACTAAATCATCGGCAAATGCTTGTAGTTTATATGTTTCATCTTTTACTTTCAATCCTTTAATTTCTATATCTTGCCTTATCCTTCTATTTAATACTTCCAAAGTAAAGATAAATAATAAAGGAGATAGTGGACACCCTTGTCTCGTGCCTTTTCTTATCTCAAAGCTCTCAGTATAATCTCCATTTACTATCACTTTTGCTGTCTGATTACTATATATTGTTTTTATCACATTTATAAAGTTCTTTCCAAAATCCATTATTTGTAATTGTTGAACCATAAATTGTCAAGAAACATTATCAAACGCTTTTTGGGCGTCCAAAAACACTAATGCTAATTGTTTCCCTGGATGTAATTCATAGTATTCTAATACGTCCATTATCACCCTTAAATTGTTTTTGATCTGTCTCTTCGGTAAAAAGCCGTTTTGATCTGGATGTATAAACTCAACTAAGTATCTTTTCAGTCTCTCTGCCATTATTGAAGTAAAAATTTTATAATCCACATTGAGTAATGAAATTGGTCTATAGTTCTTAATATATATCAAATCTGTGTCTTCTTTTGGTAATAGAGTAATATTTGCTTCTATCCATGTATTTGGAAGTTTAGCCTCTAATAGTAATCCATTGCAAACCTTTTTCAGTGGTTCGCTTAATATATCTTGTAAATTTTTATAGAGTTCCGCCGGTAGCCCATCTGGAACTGGCGTTTTAAAGTTTAAAGTTTAAAGTTTATTCAAACTTATATGCCGCCCTTCTCCGAAGACCCAGGGCGGCTCACAACAAGAATACAATAACAATTTTAAAATTAACCACATTCATACCACATACAAACACAATCAGTTCACAGTCGCTGATGGAGGGACACTCTTAGGGCCGAGGGGCAGAGCACAGCTCATATGCCCCAAGCCTGTCGGCATAGATGTGTCTTCAGCACTTTCCAGAAAGCTAGCAGGGAGGAAGCAGTACGAATCTCTGAGGGAAGCTGGTTCCAGAGGGCTGGGGCAGCAACAGAGAAGGCCCTTGCCCTAGGCCCCACCAGATGACATTGTTTAACAGACGGGACTCATAGGAGGCCAACCCTATGCGCCCTGAACGGTCGCTGGGATTCATGAGGCAGGAGATGGTCCCGCAAGTATCCTGGTACGTTGCCATAAAGGACTTTATAGGTCATAACCAAAACTTTGAATTGTGTTCGGAGACCAATTGGTAGCCAGTGCAGCTCACGGAGAGCTGGAGTGATATGAGCATGTCTTGGGAGACCCAAGACAGCTCGTGCGGCCGCATTCTGGACTACTTGCAGTCTCCGGACATTCTTCAAAGGTTGCCCCATGTAGAGAGCATTACAGTAGTCGAATCTTGAGGTGAGAAGGGTGTGGGTGACTGTGAGGAGTGACTCCCGGTCCAAATAGGGCCGCAACTGGTGCACCAGGTGAACCTGGGCGAATGCTCCCCTCGCCAAAGCCAAACATGATGTTCCAAACTTAGCTGTGGATCGAGGAGGACACCCAAGTTGCGAACTCTCTCTGAGGGGGACAAAACTTCTCCCCCCAGGGTAATGGATGGACAGTTGGAATTGTCCTTGGGAGGCAGACCCATAGCCACTCCATCTTGTCGGGATTGAGTCTGAGCCTGTTGGCACCCATCCAGACCTCAACAGCCTCCAGGCACCAGTTCATCACTTCAACTGCTTCCCTGTAATGACACGGGGTAGAGATATAAAGCTGAGTATCATCAGCATATTGATGATAACTCACCCTGTGTCGACAGATGATCTCACCCAATGGCTTCATGTAGATGTTAAAAAGCAGAGGTGAGAGAACGGACCCCTAAGGAACTCCACATGGAAGAGACCTCGGAGCCGATCTCTGACCTCCTGCGAACATCAACTGCGACCGGCCAGAGAGGTAGGAGGTGAACCACCGTAGAACGGTGCCCCACACTCCAAGCCCCTCCAACTAGCGCAGAAACATACCATGGTCAATGGTATCGAATGCCGCTGAGAGGTCAAGAAGCACCAGGATAGTGGAATAATCTCTATCCCTGGCCTGCCAGAGATCATCGGTCAGCGCGACCAAAGCAGTTTCTGTGCTGTAACCGGACCTGAACCCAGACTGCTGAGGGCCCAGATAATCAGCTTCATTCAAGGACCATTGGAGTTGGAGTGCCACCACCTTCTCAACAACCTTCCCCTAAAAGGGTAGGTTGGAGACTGGATGATAATTATTTAAAATTGCCGGGTCCAGGGAAGGCTTCTTGAGGAGAGGGCGCACAAGTGCCTCTTTTAAGGGAGATGGAAAGGACCCCTCCCTCAATGAAGCGATAACAACCGTCTGGACCCAGCTCCGTGTCACCTCCCTGCTAGCCGAAACCAGCCAGGAGGGGCATGGATCCAATAAACAGGTGGCAGAACTCACAGCTCCAATGGCCGTGTCCATATCATCAGAGTTACCAGGTCAAACTCATCCCATACAACAGGACTAAGACGGGCCTCTGTCACCTCTCCCATTCTTTTGTCGCTTTATAGCCTCTGATATCTCTATCATTGTTATTCTTTCTTCTAACATAACTTTAAATGTCTCTGGTATCTTTGGTAGTTTACTTTCTTCTAAATATTGAGCAATTCTCTCTTTTACAACCTCCTCTTTACCATACAATTCCATTTAATAGTTCTTAATTATCTTTTTTATTTCTTCCTTTTTAAATTGTAAACAACCTTTCCCATCTATTAAGTTATGTATTATTTTCTTCTGTTTCTGCTTTTTAAGCTTATAGGCTAGCCATCTTCCTGGCTTATGGGCATTTTCAAAAAAAATTTGTTTTGTTCTTTTTATTTGTTCGGCCAATTTTTCTGAATCCAACAGGTTGAGCTTATGTTTTATCATTTCCATTTCTATTTTCCGAGTCTTTTCCTGTGGATTTTTTTGTAATTCTATTTCTAACTTTGTAAATTCTTCTTTTAATAATAAATATTTCAGTCTTTTCTGTTTGTTTTTCTTTGCCATATACATTACAGCTATGCCTCTAAAATATGCTTTAGCTATATCCCATACGTTTTGTAGTGATGTATCTTCCTCTTTGTTTTCTTTAAAGAAAAGTTCCATTTCTCTTTTCGCCAAATCTACAAATTCTTTATCTTTTAGTATAGATTGATTTAAAATCCATCTTGGGGGTTTTTTTATTCCTTTCCATGTCACTTTTAAAGGGTTATGATCTGCCCATGTGCCTGTTTCTATCTCAATTTCCTGTATATCCATCTTTAATTCAGAAGTCATCCAAATCATATCAATTCTTGACCAGGATTTATGGCTATTTGAATAAAAAGTATACTGTCGATTTTGAGGATTAATTTCTGTCCATACATCTTGAATTCCAATTTCTTCTGCCATATAAAAAAATGCCTTGGGTAATTTTCTCCTTCCAAGTTTTCCTGTTTTATTACTCTTATAATCCATTATTCCATCTACTATCACATTAAAATCTCCTATTAAGCAAATATTCTGATATTCCATTTCTATTAATTCCCTGTGTAATCTTTGATAAAATTGTCCTTGACTATCATTTGGAGCATAAATTGCCACTTATTTGTTTTTGGTGCAGATATATTTCAACCATAACAATTCTTCCTTCTTCATCTGAATATATTAATTTAGAGTCTATTGCCTCTTTAACATATATCATCACCCCTCATTTCTTTTGTTGTGCTGATGTATAATAAAGCTTCCCCATTTTGGAGTATTCCAAAAATTTGTAATGTTGTTTTTTATATGTGTCTCTTGTAAACAAATTATATCTATATTTAATTTCTGAAGTTTCCTAAAAAAATTATTTCTTTTTGTTGGAGAATTTAGTCCGTTTACATTTACCGAAAAAATCTCATTTTTTTCCTCCATTTTGTCTTTCATTACTTATGTTTAGGCCTAGTCGATCCTGTAATCCTTTGTTCTTCAGCAGTTCCTTCTCCTTCATCTGTCTGTTCACTTTTCTCCTGCTGTTGTTCTGCTTGTGCCGTTGCTCCTTGGGCTGTTTCTTCTGTCTGCTTATCCTCTTTTTGCTGCAATCCTTCATCCAAAATTACTCTATTTCTTTCTTCAAAGTCCTCTGCTTTCCAAATTGAATCCAGTCAATATCTTGTATTGTTCCAATTTATTAAAATGCCTTCTGGCATTAGCCATCTAAAATTTATGCCTTTGGCAAACAATTTTGTAGTTAAGAAATGATAGTGTCTCCGGGTATCTCTCACTCTCCTGGGTATCTGTTTTAAGATCACAATTTCTTTATTTTTATATTGTAAGGGTTCCTCTCTGACTTTTCTCAGTATTTCATCTCTTGTTGATTTCTTTGTAAACCTCACATGCACTTCTCTTGGTAATCTATTTTTTCTTACATACGCTGTACTCATGCGATAAGTTCTGTCAATTTCATTCTGGATATCAGTTTGATCTGCATTTAGAAGTTCTGCCAACAACTCAATAATCACCATTTCTATATTTTCTTCAGTATTTTCAGGGATATTTTGAAACCTCAAGTAGTATTCCGCTTCTCTCATTTCTACTATTGCCATGGCACGTTCTAGCTCCTGATTTGATTGTTCCAATCCTTCATTCTTTTGCAGTAACATCTCCACCTTTTTATCAGTGTCTTGCATTTTAAGTTCCACTTCCTGGATTTTCTGTTCATTTCTTGTAATTTTTTTATTTTGAGCTTCGAATTGTGCCTTTATATCCATAATTTCTTCGCTTACTTTGTCCAGTTTGCTTTGTGTCTCAGTATGATTTTTGCTGTAATAATTGATGAATTAATTTTAAAGAGGTTTGTTCTTCCTGTGGCATACTTTCTCTTTCACGCTGTAACATTGTGCTGACAGTACTCTGAGTTGTCGGGCTGGCTTGTCCGACAGAGGGCGCTGAAGAAGTTTTCTTTGCAAGTCTGGAGATATTAGATGTACTCATTTTATTGCTCACAGTCTTAGACTTATGTCCCAAGCGTAATCAAGAATCTGCTATTGTGAGACAAAATTGCTTCCTCCAGTCTCTTCTTATTTTTAAAATGTTCTCTTTGCCTTTTTATTTTCCTGAATGGTATCTGTTTAGTTTTTAGCCAATATCAACAAGTATAGCTATGAACAGTTTTTCTTTTATTATCTCACACCAGGACTTTGTTTTGCTCACACTTTTTCAAGGTCACTGTATTTTTAATTTCTTTAGTTCTTATTTTCTGCCAGAAGATGTCCTCGTTGGCTTATTTATCAAGTCTTTAGTCTGATAGTTGTTATTCATTTAAAATTTCCCCTTAATGTTAAATTTGCCGCTCAAAGGTCTCTCTGGGGGTCTTTACTCTTTCAAGTTCTCCTTTTTTGGGTCTCAATATTTTAAAGCACAAGGAAGAGGAAAAGATTTCAGCTCACCCAGATATAACTTGTTGTTGGAAATCAGCTATTGCCTCATATTCTTTCTTCTGGCTGCAGGCACCTAGGATTGCTTCAGGCTTCCCCAGCAATCTTCCTTTTGCCCCTTTAGAGGGGGCATTCAGCACACTTAGATTGGTCTCCACCAAATCCAAGCTCCTGAAAGGTCCCTCTTTCTTCGTTGCCCCTCCAGGGCAACTTTCCATCTCTTTAAGAGATGCTAGATGAAGTGAAACCAGACTGGGAGGCTGGAGCCCCAGCCTCCTGCGTCTGTCCCATTCGCTCGCCGGAAGTTCCTCTCTCTAATTTTTTTTTTTTGTAATCATAAGTACTTAACAAACAACGTGTTGTCTGGGTCCTTTAGTAATTCAGTGATACATATTAACTTCTTCAATCTAGATTCAATAATACACCATCCAGTGCTTCCTCTCTTCTTCTGGTGGTATACATTTTTCCACACTAGACAAATACAATTCTTATTGCTGTTAATACATATACAATTGAATATCAACATCTTCATCACATTTTTATAATATTATACATAATATCAATAGTGTTAATTTAAAATATCTTTTATAACCAAAACATATCTCAATTGCATTTGCACTTAAAATCCATTTCTTCAATCAATATCCTGTTTTTCATGCTTTTTTAAAATTTTGATTTCCCATCAATGTTCAAAGTGTCTCTATTGCTTATAATTTTCTCATAATAAATTATATTTGGGTAACCAAAAACTTCCCTTATTCAGACCCTCTTAGCATTTTCATATTTCCCTTTTCATACCAAAATATAGTATTCTAGTTGCAGATCTTATCTTTCTAGTTATAATAATACTTTTATTTCTAACAATTATCTATTCTCTTAACCATGTTCAAACATCTATTTAATAATATAATCTCCCATCTAATGGGTTAAAATCTCTATTTTCTTCAATCGTACTAGCTTTCTTCCTTTGCCAACTAAGTTTCCAAGTCAATGAATTTGAATCATCAAGTAGTTCTTCCTCTATTTTTGTGTATATTATTTGGAATAAGAAAGACAATTTGATTAAAGTATTTTTGGAAGAACGCTCAGCCCATTTATATTCATTAAACAGCCTCCCCCCTTCTATAATTTTCCACAAAAATCCTATTAGCTTTATCTTCCATTCGATCAGTTCTTCTTCCTTATCCTCAAATGTGTTCTGAGATTTTGACAAATAAGATATCTTTTCCATTTTTTATATTATCGCTACGTCTTCTAATTCTTCATTTGTCTGAGTCTGTCTGTTGATTCCTTCCTTTAGGTCCTTCATATTTGGATCCACTTCCTCTAATTTTCCTTCTATTTTCTGAATTACTAGTTCCTTCTTTGTAGTCTTTTCTGAATTTATAGATTTAAATTAGAAAATTGTTCTTTTATTTCCTTTGTGTTATTTTTAGTCTCATCATGAGCTAAGATAATTGTCTTTTGTATTGATTTCAACATCAAAAGAATTTATTTCTGAGATTCATCAACATTTTCTGGTTGGTATGTCAAGCTGGGGGCTTTGAAAACAAGTGTTAGGGATGGGTTTTTTTTAACCTTTTAAGCTAAGTATGGAACATCCATTTTGCTTTTGTATGTGGTCTAGGGATTTAAAAAGTTTCAGTCAATTGTCATTTGAACTCCAAATTATCCAGCCAGCCTATCAGTCCATCCTTAAGCCTCCTAAACAAATATAAGCAAAATTCAAGTTTTTCTGTCCAATGAAAAACATATCCTTTTTGTCCAGAGAGAAAAAAGCAATTAAAAGCTATTCATCAATGAAAGGTTTATAATCCAAAGTATTCCATCATCTCATCTCAATTAGTAATGCATGTTTCTTCTACATGGAAATAGCTCCACTACACAGCTCTAAAAGTCAGTTAGTATTTGTATTCGTAATCCAGGCAGGCCAGTTTAAAAATAATTTATCATCTCTGCCACACAGAGAAGCAACCTAAGAGTGTTTTTTTTCTCTTTTCCCAGCTGCAGTATTCAAAAGTGAAAGTTTCCAAGGATAACAAAAGTCTTATCTGAGTCTGGGCTTCAAGCCAAGTTTCCATTAAGCATAATAGATTGTAGTGCCATGGTTCACCATTAGATGTCATTGATTCTGTCTTCCAGCTTTTTAAACCCAAACTTATATTGCAAGCTTTTGAAGTCTTTTCTTTAAAAAGTCTCAAAAGCATTTTTAGTCCCCAAATTTCAAAGATATATATCTGTATTGACTCCAAATTAATCTTGTAATTTTTTCTGTTTTCCCCCAAGCAATTAGTTCTCCCCTTTTCTTTTCCTGAGGCAATGGGGTGGGAATTCCCCTTCCCTTTCTCATCAGAGAGGATTCTTTGCTTTGCGTGGTTTTTTCCAAAAAAAAGTCTTAAAGTCATAAAAAGAGGATAAAGTCTCACCCAGTTCCATCCATGTTGCTCAAAGGTTGCTTGTTAGTACTTATTTTTTTCGGTTGTCAGCAGTTTCTGACTGGCCACACGAATGTCGCCAATCTTTCCCTCAGTGGTTTGGAGGATTTCCTCAGATCAAATGGAGGGGCTGCCACCCCTCTGTGATCAATGAAGTTCCCCTCCTTTTTGTCACCTCTCCAAGGTGGCTTTTAACCTTTTTTAGGGTCCCCAGTGGGGCAAAATCAAACATGGAAGATGGAGGCCCATTTTTCTGTGCCTGTCATGACACGATGCGTAACTGAAAGCCTGCTAGTAACTCTTTAAGAGTTTAAGAATACCATATGGATGAGGTGATCCAATGAGATAACTTTTTTTTAAAAAAATAGTGGTAATAGAATAAGAAGACCTATAATGTTATAGACTGTTAACTGTAAAGAACAGATATTAAACTGTAGGAATAATTGAGAAACTTTCTCAATAGACAGAAGAAACTGGGTCATTTAAAAATCTGTTGGGATAGGTTCTTCTGTATTTGTTCATAAACAATCTTAGTAGTCATTTAGCCATATTTGCAGAAGTTACTAAACAATTAAGGTCAGTATAAACCAAAATTGTAATGGGATCCTGAAGGCTCTCTTCACACTGAGGTCAAGCAAATAGCAAATGCAATTACATTTAAATAAATATAAAGCAATATGCATTAGGACTAAATACTCTAACTCCATTTTCACATCAATGGACTTTGAGCTCTCTGTATCAATTGAAAATGATCTTAAATTTATAGTGGAGTGTATTAAAGTTGTATGGCTGTAAAAATGACAAAGTCTGTATAATTGAATATAGGGGGATTAAAAAATAAAACTATATTAATATTTAAAGTAGTCTGTACAGTTCTGGTCATCACACTTGAATAAAGATATAACATACGGTAGCTGATTAGAGATTAGAACACTTTCCAGTGATAATTGTGGGAATAACAGCTATTAATTCTGTGCTATTATTGAAGGGAGTGGTTGAACCTCACTCCTTTTGAAGTAAAATGCCAGCATCCTTGTTCCAAAAGGAACCATGGAGCAAAAATTATATTTGATTACATTTTAATTTAAATTAAAACAAATCAATTTAATGAACATGAATCCTTTTTCTTTTCTTTTACACTAATATCTTTTTTCATCTTCATATTATCTGCCACAAGAGCTTTGATTTTGAATAATGTAAAATGGTGTGGATTTTTTTTTTTTTTAAAAAATACAATTTGGTGAAATAAATACTATTCTGGAAATATAATGCAAGTATCAAGTTTGATACAGTTTTTCTATATTATTTTAGGTAAAATAATAAATAGCCAAAGAACATCTGGTAAACTGCATTTGAGAGGAAAAGAAATTGACTTTATGATGAAATATAGGAGTGTTGGCAAGATAGAAATATTTATAAAGTCATTGCAAAAGAAGAAACACATTCAAATTTCAAGTTAGAAATGATAGAAAGGAAAAAAAGGAGAAGAACCTGAAAATTCATTTTATTTTATTCCGCCAAGATAGAAATTGATGAGCATAAAATTAAAGTAACATTGAATTGTAAAATATTAGGGATTATTCTGTATTATTAATAGGGAAATGCAAAGAACATAGGTTTACCAAGAAAAGAATCCATCTTTAAAACACTGTTTTCTAAAACTTAAATGCTTTTTTAGTTCCTTTCTTTCTAATTTTACCCATCAATATCCATTTATAGCTTGAAAAAACCCTTTCCTAAATTTTTTAATTTGACATAATATATTTCAAATATATTGAAATTTAGATTTATTAAAGATTGGTAATATATAGTACCATTACATAATAGTAAAATTGACTTTCCGTATTTTAACATGTAGCCATAGCAGCCAGAATATTAAAAGGAATTTCTATGATACCACTTAGATCTTCCATGAAAAATTTATTAAAATATAATAAAGGAAAATCTTTCCAACTCTCAAACTGGCATTGTAAGTCCGTTTTTTTTTTAATTTCTTTGAAGGTGTTTTGAGTTGGAGTCTCATACAACATACAATTGCTATTTCTTAAAAAAAATCCCTTCAAACGCATGACTATCTAGACATAGCAGTGATTGTTAAAAAATATGCTATGGGAAAAGTGAAGCTTTTGTAATTAGGGGGGAAAATGGAGGCACAGTCTAAAACTCTTTAAGAAAACATTATTACAAAGCTGTTGGACAATATTTCTTGAAAATCACAGGAGGGAGGCTTTCCTTCTGGATCTAAAAATAGGGTCGTGGCATAGATTTGAATGTTTATCATGGTGCTCTTAGAGAGAAAAGCATTATGAAATGGCCATGCAGAGTAGGATAGGCCACCAAGGAGCAAGGAACTGGTGGTTGAATATTCATGAACTGCAGTCTGACTGAAATTGGAAATTGCTCAGCTGCCTGAGTAGCTCTTTTAGGGGCATTTGTGTGTTTCTTCCCTGTGGATTTGCTCATTGTTCTATCATTAAGTCCCTTTAAATAGAAAAGGTCCATGGAGAGAGAATTCTTGATAAACTAATTGAGCAAGCCAAACAGAATCCAAAGAAAAGAGCAGCCAATACAATTAGCTCCTCAAAGAAACTGCACTTAAGTTCTAGGGTCGGCTTGAGAGAGGTTGCAGTTCTAAGTGGATCAGAACAGAGTCTATTTATTATCTTTTGGATTGCACTGCAAAGTTCTTCAAAGTTTTATGATCAAGGTCTTGGTGAAAGCATGACAATTACAAGAGGAAATGTGAACCAAGAAATGGATGTTTAAATGAAAATGATAACAGTTTAAATCAATTTATATATAATTAGTGATTATTTGTACTGTGTGAAAATACATTTGCATTTAAAAGCCCTAATTTTGAAGAGTAGGCAACAGTATGCAATGAATACATAATTGTGCCTCTTAAAACTCCCAGGTTTCTTTGCCTGACATTGTTTATAATTAAGAATTTTAAAAGAATATTAGAATACTACAAAGACAATTGTAACCCTCTAGCCTTGCATTTATTTCTCATAATTGGTATTCTTAGAAATTAAAAATCATATGTGACTGCTTTGTCACATATGTCTAAACTAGGCTCACATATCCAGAAAATGAGAAAGATAAGATAGGATCTTTCCGAGAAACAATGGGAAAAAACCAGCCTTTTGAATTAGAGCCCTGTACTGCTGGCAATGCATAGATGCAGAGATAATGTCTATATTGACTTTGCATCATTTAAATACATATTGTGCATTTTTAAAAAGTAGACCTAACTTGTCTTAGTCTCCACAACTGAACGTTAAACTGGACTGTGATCAGGCTCTATTCTAGACATCACTCACTCACAGCCACCCTATGAGATGAGAGAGAGTGATTGGCCCCAATTATCCAGCTGGCTTTCATGCCTAAGGGAGGTCTAGAACTTATAGTCCCCAAGTTTCTAGGCCAGCAACTTAACCATCATATCAAACTATCCTTGCAGACCAAATTGCAATAGTCCAGCCAAGATGACAAGGACATAGGTGGCCAAGATCCTGGTCCCTGAATGACTACAAAGGGCATAACAAAAATTGCATGAAAATCATTTTGGCCATGGGCCTCATGTAGTATTCAATATTAGCTATGAATCAAGGAGACATTTATAATCAGCTTTCAAATCCACAGCTTCTTCATTTTAGGATTCAGTTTAATCCTGCATTTGACTTCAAAACTTTAGGTCAGAATCTCTATTATTTCTCCTTCCCAGCCTCCTAAGATATAGCTATATAAGTGGGTATAATTAGCATAATCATGATATCTCACCATGTGCCAGTGGGTATCTTCTTTTAGTAGTTCATATAGACAAAGGGCCAAACCCTATGTGATCCCATAATGGAGTGCCTAAGAGTTCAGTCTCTTCTTCTACCAATACTTAATGAAACTAGTAAGTGCTCAGGAAAGCCAAGGAACATTACAAGTAGTGTCCACCTTTACCAATGGTCATAGTCCAGTTAAAATAATACTATGGTTAATGCAACTCAAGGTGTCTAAAAGCTCAAATAGGACAAGGAGAATTTCCCTTATTTTAGTTCCACAAAATGCCATTGATACAGATAGCTAATGTGGTTTTTGCCCACTTCTAGGCCTGAATCCTGTCTGAAAGGGGATCAGATAATCTGTTTCATCCAGTTTTTTATAGTTGTAGACCAACCACCTTTTCAACTCCTTTTACTTATTTTGTCTTTCTTTCTCTTCTTTTTTCAGGTTGGAGATTGGTTGATAATTCTTTAGAATAATGAGTCAAGAGCTAACTTCTTAAGGAGTCACAACAATGCCTGTTTCAAGATAGAAACAATACTTCCTCAACTGAGATGAAAGATTAATGAGATTTATTCTTATGCACTGCATCCTGCTAAAATCATCAATGAATCAACCACACATATGTAGTGCTTTGGATAGTAATCTTTTCTTGGAGATGCTGGTACATTTATGTTTGTAGCTGAGATTGTATAAATCAATAAGCCACTGAATTGAAAGTTACATATGCACCTAAATTATCCTCAGATCCTGAAGGACTTAGTGTCTTCAGATCATGAAATAATTCTGATATGTCGATTGTTCTATATGGGAAGGTTTGTAATGTGTTTCTATATAGCTTCACATTTTAAATCATTGTTTGGTTTAATCATAATTTCATCTACTGGCCTGATTCATAAATAATGCTAGGTTATTAACAGTGATTAAGCTAAAACAAGGAAAACATAATAATAATAATAATAATAATAATAATAATAATAATAATAATAATAATAATAATAATAATAATAATAATAATAATAATAATAATAATAATAATAATAATAATAATAATAAAAATAAAAATAATAAAAATAATAAAAATAAAGTTGTACCATTTCAGACAAATGGCTGTCCAATCTCTTCTTAAAAACTTCCAGCATTCACAGCTTCTGGAGGCAGGTTGTTCTATTGATTAATTGTTCTAACTGTCAGAAAATTTCTCCTGAGCTCTAGGTTGCTTTCCATCCGTTGCTTCTTGTCCTGCCTTCAGGTGCTTTGGAGAATAGCTTGACTCCCTCTTCTTTGTGGCAGCCCCTGAGATATTAGAACACTGCTATCATGTCATCCTCATCCTTCTCTCCATTAAACTAGACATACCCAATTCCAGCAACCATTCCTTATACGTTTTAGCCTCCAGTCTTTGTTGCTCTTCTCTATACTCTTTCTAGAGCCTCAACATCTTTTTTACATCATGGTGACCAAAACTGGATGCAGTATTCCAAGTGTGGCCTTACCAAGGCATTATACAGTGGTATTAACACTTCTCATGCTCTTGATTCTGTCTCTCTGTTATTGCAGCCTAGCACTGTGTTGGCTTTTTTTGGCAGCTGCAGCACCAAGATCCCTCTCACAGTTGCTACTATTGAGCAAGGTACCACCTATACTATACCCGTGCATTTGGTTTTTCTTGCCTAAATGTAGAACCTTACTTTTTTCACCATTGAATTTCAATTTGTTAGACAGCGCCCAATGTTCAAGTCTGTCAAGATCCTTCTGTATCTTAAGCCTATCTTCTGGAGTGTTGGCTATTCCTACCAGCTTGGTGTCATCTGCAAATTTGATGAGTTCCCCAACTATCCCCTCATCCAAATCATTGATGAAGATGTTGAAGAGCACTGGGCCCAGAACAGAGCCCTGGGGCACCCCACTACACACTTCCCTCCCTCTTTTTTACTACATTCCCATAAATATCACATATTTCTCAGTCCTGCTTATTTCTTTTTCAGATATTCCCTCACCTTGTCTATAGTTATTCTGATTTTTATATATGGCATAACTACACAATCTTTTTTACTTTTCATTGTTGTTTATTTCTTTTTGTCATTCTTGGTCACCAATACTTAAAATATCAGAGGCTATTGACCAGGAACCAGACCATATACTATATTTCAATATATGTTAACCCAGTAGCATGAACTGGCATTTCAGATAGCAGTTCCATGATGCTATGCATTAAGACAACTAATTTAAATTTTTTATAGTTGATAAAAAGTATCAAAATCATAGTTTGATACTAAGTAAATTAATAGCACTGGAATTAACTAGTAAAATCTAATGAATAATTTAATGTGACCTGGTTCCCCTATATCAATGATTTTGCCCTATTAAATATACAATATTTTTTACCTAGAATTATAACAATAAAATAAGTGATACATTGTCATAAATATATGAAATTCTACAATTTACAATTTACAATTTACCCTAACCCTAACCCATGTTTATATGATATACATCTTATACATATTCAGGAAATCTAGAGAAAGGCATACTATAATGGCAAAAAGAGGATCCTTCTTCAAATGTTAATTATTGGCAATTAGCCTGCATCAATTAGTTATGAAACCATAATTGCCTTCTCCGGAAAAACAAAATAAATTCTTTGTATTGATTAAAAAGGAAAAAAATAAATGCAGCAATCTGCCAGCATTATTATTTTAGGTTTACATTGTTGTCTTTCTATCTTATTAGTTACTGACAGACAGGCAAACAGCAGACAAGACAGAAATATGATAGATGATAGATAAATAATAGATGATATAGATAGATGATAGATCACTTAGCAAAGTTAATAGTTTTGATATTTTATTCACTTTGTAATGTTATAATTTAATGTAATTTAATTCGTTTTCCATATTTAGATTTTTAAAATGTGCCATTACTTGTATTTATATTTTTCTAGATTGAATCATTTTATTTATTTGTACAAATCATATAGAACATGTCTTTGCAGTTAAATCTGAATCTTGTCATTCTTGGATACACATCCAATCAACCCTAGCTGTATGGAAGCCTGCTTTAGGATTGATGAAATAAGCTGTAATTATATCATTATGAGAAATGAGCCAAAGTCATAGTATTTAATCACTACCATGCCTTCAAGTTGTTTAAACTATGGATAAGGAATTAATCAGAACTGAGACCAAGTGGAATATAGTCAAGATTTTCATCCCAAATCATAGCGCAAAGAAAAATTACCCCATAATATTATGCTGATTCTGTTTATTTGACTTTCATCATCTTAAATATATACATGAATATGGCACAATTCATTTCTTTCATGTCATCAGTTCTGTTAATAAAATATTATATTGTGACAGATTCATTGTAGTTCCCAAACACTATACAAGGATCTGCTATGTTCAGGGCAAGTGTCTGATTTCATACTGTTTCAGTTCCAATGACAAACACATTATATTACCTGACAAATGAAATACTGGAGTAAAACTTAGTATTGATAGTACTGTGTACAAGTTTTTATTTTTCAACAAGCCAAATATTTAGGGTTGGTTTTTTTTTTTAAGAAAATGCATTCTAAACGTTTCAGTAGCTAAAGTCTCTTTTTCATGTACCCAAAGTTTTTCATTCAATGTAAAACAAGTTTCAATATTATTACAAGACCGGTTCTGATTTTAACTTCATTGTTGCAAGGAATGAGTGTGAATTCTGCATTCTCCCTGACTGCTTATATTAGCTGATCTGAATGTGCCCCTTGAGTGGTGTTCGCTTTCTATCAAGCACAAAAACTAGGGTGTTTGTAGAAACAAAATAGAACATACATAAATATTCTAAGGCAGAAGTCCCCAACCTATTGGGCACCAGGGACCAGTTCCGTGGAGAGAGGTTTTTCCGTGGACCATAGGATGTGTGGTTTTATGTGCTGGCTCATCTCATGGATGGGGCTTTGCTTGTTTGTGCAGATTGGTTGCTGGCATGCTGCAGTCCAGTACTGGTCCACAGACCAGGGTTGGGGACCCCTGTTCTAAGACAAGTGCAAGATTCCTAAATAAAATCCATGTTATTTTACTAATTTTATTCTATTTCCTTAAAAAATAATTGAAAACAAATTATACGTTTTAGCTACAGTGTAAGATGGAGCGTTAATCATAATGTAACAATATATGTCATATAATTATAATGTATACAGAAAGATTTAACAGTGATGTTTAAGGCCTTGACTGGATTACTAACCTTTAGAGAGCTACCTTATTGTAAAACTGAAATGCACTGAAAACTGAAATGTGCCATTTACTATGTATATAAACTATAGGTATGACAATTAATTTTATGTGCCAGCTCATTGCTATTTTTCTTTTAAAAAATATGTCTATCTGTGTGTATATGTCTGGGTTTGCATCCGAGTTGAATATGGAATAGTAAGTGAAATGAGAATTTTGACTGATATTTCACTTGATAAAATGGTATAAATTATATGTATCTGTATGTGTGTGTGCACATATATGCACATATATGTATAAATGTGTGTGTGTATCAACATTAGCAACATTAGCATGTTTTCATAGGAAAGCAAAATAATACTTCTGAGATCAATTATGCACATGAAATGAATGAAGGTTTAGACTTAGATTCATAATTCAGGATTTTGTTTTTATAGTAAACAGGGGAAATGGCATTCTACACACTGAAATAAGAAAATAAGATGGAAATGTTTCCTTATCTGAATTTAAGCTCCCTCTAAACCTTGGCTTGAAGTGAATCCCTTCTTTTTTACTTTCTTTGTTGTTTCAGTGTACTTCAAGATTCACTCCTGAAGTTCATATCTATGAAGGAACCAGAAATGAAAGCATTTCCAAGGGTGAAATATTATAGGTTCTTCATACATGCCATCAAACATTACTTTAGTTGGAATAGTATAAGTAGAGTGTTTCATTTGCTACCCTCAATCTTTAGTTTCTAGGCTTCTGGATAACTTTTTGAAAATGCTATTTCTATCTTATCCTAGCCATCAAGCTACCAACTTGCCTGGCATTCATGAAATATTAATTCCTTGTAAATCTAGAATAAATTAAGTTCTTGAATGTGAATACATAGGCTGAACTTTTATTTCTGATTGTATGTTACTGTAAGCAGAGAAAGATACCACTGAAACCTATCTCAGTTAACAAATTCATCTAGCAAGTACCCATTCTAACTCCATAATGCTGAATTGTAATCTGCTAAATTGCATGTTCCTGGAATCCAGCTGTGGTTTTTTTTTAAGAGTTTCCTTTTTTAAAAAAGCTTAAGTTCAGCATAAGGTTAGGGAAAGGAAATTTCTATATAGGCAAATCTAAGATCTGACAAATATAACACACTACTAAAGCTTCAAATGTTTTAGGAACTTATAAGGAAGCAAGTATTATTAATACTTTAGTATTTTTATTATGCTTGTAGTCTCTGCTGTAACACAGAAACGATTCCTGACTTTGAAAGCCAATTATTACAGGAAATCTCTTTTCAGCTAATTCATGGTAGGCAAATCTACTTAGTGTTAAGGGCTTAATAGATTTCTAGCTGCAAGCCATAAATATAACTATTATTTGTATAAATTCCTCTTATCTAATCTGTTGTGTATTCCTGCTTGTAAACATAATACTGATATTACACCGAAAGTCCAGTTTTATCTAATAATATTCTACAATACAATAGGATTCTAAATATTCTACAATCCACATTCACAGCCAATAAAAAAGACTGCTAGATAAAACTGTAGTATACAAAAAGCTTTGAACTGCTTCATAACTTTACTTGTAAATTCTCCAAATTACAGGTATAAATCAGCAAACATCCTCAGTAGCCTTTTTCCATACGTGTATTTAATACATACTGTTCAAAGTCATCTTCAGATTTGTTAAGTCTAACATAACAATAATATAATAAATCAGTATTTAAATGTTGTTTGACATGTTCAGAATAGGACAAAAATGACAAAACATGCCATACTGTTACAGTGTAAATATTTGTCAGGTCTTTTAGTGTTTAGTTTTGTCTTAATACTGGTACTTCAGCATATGCCATAATTTTCTCTTTAAATTCTTCTTGTTGGATGGGTCAGTTCATAAATTGTTTCTGTGCTGATCTGAACTAATTCTTCTAAATTATCATTTATGTCATTCATATCAGCTGTTTCCTCTTTATTTGTGATTGTAGCTGAGTTTCTTTTAAGTTTTTACAGAAAACTTCTGTAAAAGCAAGATGAAGCAAACTTCTGTAAAAGAAATATCTGAGATAGAGAAAGTTTTTCATTGCTGTATTTTTAAGTGTATAAAGATGGCAAGACATTATTGAACAGTTTTTTTTTATTCAAAATCTTAATGTTATAGCCCAGACAATGCTCATGAGCCCTGATTTTGGGAAATTTGGGAAGTTAAAGACATATAAATAAAATATAATCTATTTTACTTCAGCATGAGGTGTACTGTTACAACTTCTATATTATCAGTATAAATTATGAGCATGTAAGAAAAACTGGAATAAGTGTAGCTGAACGTTCAAGAGACTGAAGGCATCTCTTTCAAGTGTGATAGATGTTTTGCACCAAGATATTCTACCTCTCCACTGCCCTGCACTGCTAAATTTGGCAATGGGAAATGCAGCAGGAAAAGGCAGTCTAGAGAAAAGCTATGCTTGCTGAGAACCAAGAGACCATGCAGCCTGGATTTACCTCAGCTAACAGAATAAATCCATACAGCCATCATAAAAGGCACTCAAGTGTATTCTGTTCCATTTTACAGTTAAGTTGAGATGAGCATATATTTCCTTCTAGCTAGGGGAAGAACCCGGCTAGGTTGACTTAAAGTTTTTACATCTTTTATATTATAAAAAATATATCAGCTTTCTATATAATACTGTGCCCATATAACTATTAAATGTATAAAATATAGTGATGTCACCTGAAATTTTATAGGATTGATCAACTGCTAGTTGGGTCAAATGAGTTAAAATTTGGAGAAGAAAAGAAGGGTGACATTTGGGATGGGAAGAAGTCATTTGAGAACTTAGTAAGACAGTACAAACTATTCAAGTATATTTGCTCATCCCATTTTTGTTTATTTTTCACACTAAAAGACATTCCAAGTGAATCTGTAAATTATTTATTTATACCTAACTACAATATTGGAAGGCATGATTTCTGGTGATACTATTTTGTATCAAACATAAAATTTGTAGGGCTTCAGAATCATATGAAATAGTTCTTGTTTAGACCTAGAATTAGTTTTATGATGTTCATTATCTGGGTTGCTTTCCTTCATTTTCTGCTTTCCTCTTAATAAAATTACACACAACCAAATAATAAGCCACAAATATCTGCAACTGAATTTATCTTCCATGGAAAAGATTCTGTTTTTGTTCATGGCTTTGTTTATTGACACTAAATCACATTATATTATCAAATCTTTTTTTGGATTGGCAGGTTTAGGGCCAAAAGAGAGAGATTTTTAACCTCTGATGGAAATTACTGTCAGTGTTAATTATATGTTTGTAAGTTGATGCAGGAATTTTAAGAGTAGCAATATGGACAGTGTTTCCATTTCCATCATGTTAAATTTGATAATCATTAAGAAAAAATGTTATAAAGGGAAAAAAGTCACAATTTGTGTGCTTGTTATTTCTATAATATACTAATGACAAGGTTATTTCAAAACATTTCAAGTCATTTTGAAAGGCAATAGAAAAGAGAAAACAACCATTTAAAATATCTTTCAAAAATAAATCCATTGCAGTAGTTAAATATAGTGAAATGCATCAAAATAAAGAATTAATTATGTGGCACAATCTCCCATACACATTAGTTCTTTAGAAACTTGAATGTATTTTATCAGGATCATGGCAAAAGTCACACACAAGTAGGTTATACTCCTTATGCTAGCCAGTGAGTTTGGTCTGTTTTGGTCCACTTCTTGTATCCATCTTAGCTTATATTTTTGTAAATATAAGTATGAAATAGCAGTAAGGAACATCAGAAAAAGATATTATTAGGATGCAAGAGAAACAAGGAAAAAAACAGAGCACTCACTGTGCATTTCTTACATTAATTTTAGATCATGTATTTATAAATCAATGTATTTCTTAAATTAGCTTTGCTTAATCTAACAGCGAAATATTACACTTGTAACAAAAATTACCCGTCAAGTTTTGTATATTATAAATGTTCATAACTATTAACCCTATATTAAACCTTATTGATTCAGGAGAAAAAGTGCATTTGGAAAAGAGAATCCTCAAATCATTTACCACCATGTATTTTTGGAACATACTTCAGGCAGAATTTTTATTTTAGATTACAGCAAGTCCAATGTGTTAAATCCTTCGTTCGCTTGCGAATGATGAAGACGCATGGTGACAACTAACAATGCTTTATTCTCCTACTCCAACTCCAAGCAAAAAACAAAAGGCACACAGGCCTTTTTATAGGGCTTGAAACCCGGACAGAGTGAACCAATAAGAGTTCTTCTTTCTTCGTGCCTTGCACATGCACACAAGGCTGGCGCCATTCTGTCTGGTCCCGGGCAGCTTTTAGAATGCCCGGGACCATTTGCAACAATTCTGGGCCTGCTGAGTTTCCTCATCAGGCCCAGGACACAACACCCCTCCCCCCTGGATAGAACACACACAATTCCAAATTTCTTTACAATAATAATAAAATAAATTAAAAGAAAATAACAGTCTGCTCACATGCAGACACCCTTCTTATAACTAATAGAGTTAGCTAACCAACCCACTCTCTAATGTGGACTTCGTGTGTCTATCTTCTACCCCACATGGGTCCCATCTCCTCAACCTAGACCTGTAAGGTCCCTTGTACTGACAAGAACCTCACATATTCACTTAGATGCTTAGGAGGGGCTTTAGCCCATTGTGACCTACGCAAGGTTAGGAAGGGTGCCTGGCCTGTCAGCTCACCTGCCCGGCTAGGCAGACCAGGACTTGTTCTTAAGAGTGTCTGGCCTACTGGCCTGTCTGTTGGGCTCACTAGACCAGGACTTTTATGCACAAATTTTGCAGGTGACCCCTGGTGAGGCGTGCTGGCAGAATTGAGAGCAGCTCCGTGAGAGCAGCTGAAATTCCCCAACCCTCTGAATTGGCTGAGGATTCCCCAACTACCCAGGATGGCTCCAGGGAACTTAGTCCCTTGAGCCCGCGACCAGTATTGGACGTGACCTGCATTGCAGGTGTGCCCCAATACTCCCAGTCCTCTGTGGCTAGGTGCCAGAGTCAGGGTCTGCCTCTATGGAAAACCTCGCCTCAGGTAAATTCCTGTTTGGAGCTCTTGCGGATACACATGACTCCCTGTTCAGCACAATAGCTGAACTCTGAGGATGCCCTTGCACCTCCCCTGGGAAATTCCTAGTGACCTGTGGTATGTCCCAGGAACAGTGAGATTGTGTCTCAGAAGGTTGACCTGAAGTGCAACGTGGTTCCTGAGCCCCCTCTCCCCCAAGAGCGGAGGCAGGGGCGGAATCCACAGGGGACAACCGCCAGCGCAGTTGATCAATGTGACGCCACAGATGCGGCCATCTCCCAAGGTCACTTCATATGAGAGAGGTCCAGAGATCTTATAGATGACAGCAGAACCCACAGATGACCAGGAGTATAGTTCCTAGCCCAGACAGGATCACCCAACTGTAGTCTCCTTGATGCCTGCAGTTGTGACACCTGTGAAGCCACCCGGTCTGGGTGCAACCTGTCCAATTTAGTAATGAGTCTGCGACCCCAGCAGAGTTCAGCTGGACTCTTCCCAGTGGTCGTGCAAGGTGTGGTGTGGTGTGCAAGAAGAAAGTCAGCTAACCTGTGATGCCAGCTACCGAACGTGAATCTTTTGAGTGCATTCTTAGTGGTGCGCACCATCCTTTCAGCCTGCCCGTTGGTGGAAGGGTGGAAGGGAGCTGACGTTGCATGCCAGATCAGGTTGGCCTGAAGAAAAATCTGGAACTTAGAATAGGTAAATTGAGGGCCATTATCTGAAAACAGGACATCTGGAAGTCCGTGTGATGCAAAAATTCCTCTCAACACCTGGATAGTCCTGGCAGCAGTAGTGGAGGAAACAGGAACAACCTCTAATCACTTGGCATGGCTATCAACAAGGATAAGGAAGAATTGCCCCTGGAAGGGCCCAGCATAATCTATATGTACCCTTGACCAAGGTGTGTGTGTCTCCTCCCACTTGTGTACAGGGGCCTGAGGCATTTCAGGCCGTGATTGTTGGCACACTTGGCACCCGTGCACCTGAGCCTCGATAGCTTTATCAAGCCCAGGCCACCAAAGATGGCTGCACGCAAGTGCTTTCATCCTGACTATCCCAGGATGTCCCTCATGCAGAGAGATCAAGACTCTACACCTCAATGAGGCTGGGATCACTACCCTGCTACCCCATAAAAGGCACCCATTAAAGGTAGACAGTGCGTGTCTCCTTTGCCAAAAACTTTGAAATGTCGCATCTGGATACATGTCAGCCCATTCTGACAACACTCATGTCAGCACGCATGTAAGCGTATGATCAGTGGCAGTTTCAGCAGCCACATCCCTAGCATTGAGGGGAGATTTAGGGAACTCCTGAATGGAAAGAATATTTTGGCAGGAGCAGGGTCTGCTTCTACCTGAGTTAAAGGAAATCTGCTTAGGCCATCTGCATGGCCCATTTCTTTTCCAGGTTTGTGAACTAGAGTGTAGTCATATGCTGACAGGAAAATGGACCATCTCAGCATACGAGGAAAAATGATATGTGGTGTCTGTTTGTTAGTAGTAAACAAACCCAACAGAGGCTTATTGTCTGTATAGACCGTGAAGTGGCGGCTATATAAGAAATCATGAAATTTCTTTATGCCAGCCACTATGGCCAAGGCTTCTCTGTCAATCTGAGCGTAATTCCGCTCTGCAGATGACAGAGTCCTTGAATAAAAGACCACAGGGACTTGTGTCCCATTAGCCTTCAGATGGCTAAGTACTGTTCCCACCCCATAAGGAGATGCATCAGACGCGATGCAAACAGGCAGTTGCTCATTGAAATGCGCTAAAACAGCATTAGAAGTGAGCAAGGCCTTAACCTCATTGAAGCTCTTGTCATGGACTTTAGTCCACTACCAAGGAGCCTGCTTGTCTAAGAGCCTATGTAATGGCTCTGTTACTGCAGCTTTGTGTGGGAGAAATGCATTGTAAAAATTTAAGAACCCCAAGAAGGCTTGCAGCTCACTCTTGGACTTGGGGCTTGAGGCCTGTTGAATAGTTTGTAGTTTAGCTTCAGCAGGGTGAATGCCTTGGGCATCAATCCTGAAACCTAAGAAATCAGTGGAAGTGACTCCTATCTTGCATTTATCCTGCTTTAGCTTAAGGCCTGCTTTTCAAAAACGAAGCAAGACAGCCCTTAATCTTTCTGCTAAATTTTGAGATGACTCCCCAGCAATGAGGACGTCATCGAAGTAGGGACAGACCCCAGGAATACCTCAACGTGTGCTCTCCATGACACTTTGGAATATGCCAGGGGCTACATTGACCCCAAATTGCAGTCTCTTGACCTAGCTGTTGATAGGCCTTTGCCAGGTCAAGTTTCGCAAAAATGCGCCCCCCCCCCTTGAGGGAGGCCAGGATGTGGCTTACAACAGGGACTGGATAAGCGTGCTGTTGCAACGCCGTATTCAGTGTACACTTGTAGTTTGCACATATACGTATTTCCCCATTAGCCTTTAGGGGCATTACTATGGGAGTTTCCCATGGACTAGAGTCCACAGGTTCTAAAATGCCCTGCTGGAGCAATTTGTCCAGTTCAGCATCTATCTTACCCTTGAGGGTAAAAGGTCTCCTCCTAGGCTTAACCCTGATGGGCATGATGGTTGGATCTAACCTTAGTGAAATGGGAGCCCCCTTGTAGGATCCTAGCTCTGAACTAAACACATCTCCAAACTCCTTGCAAACCTCTGCAAGGCCCAGCGTTTGCAAGCTGTGCAGCCCAGTTACTTGGATTCCCAGAGCCTCGAACCAATTGAGTCCAATAAGACTTGTACGTTCACCCCCAACAACCACCACATCTAGGGAACCTTCAAAATCCTTATACTGTACCTTAAGGGTGGCCTCCCCCTTAACACACACCATAGAATTTTGAAAATCAGTGAGTATTAGATTCGATGGCCGGAGTTTAACTCAAAGTACACTACTGGTGCAAATCCTTTTGAAGGTATTAATTGAAATAATGGAAAGAGTGGACCTAGTGTTCAACTCCATCCATAAGGGAACCCCTTGCAACCTTACATTAATGGAAAGTTTCTTCTTAACGGACTTGTGTGACCCTGTTCTTAGAATGCTCCTGCGCGATGCGCAGAAACCCACCCTGTGTTGGCTGGGGACCCTGGTACCTTTCTGAAGCAATTCTTCCCGAGGTTGAACCTTCTGGTGACCCAAACAGATGGATGCAATGTGGCCTTGCCTGCCACATGCCCAGCAAATGGCAGAGCGGAACCAGCAATCAGCTTGCTTGTGGCGTCCTCTGCACCAGAAGCATTGAAGAAATGCTGGGGCCTTAACCGGACATCCCTTCTGCCTCCTCTCAGCTGGCTGGTGAAATCTGTCGACCTCCTCTTCAGGATCCACTTCTGATCCTTCTCGAGTGTCCTCTTGATGGACGGTAGCTGTGTCTGGAGGATTCCTGGCAAGGCGCAAGGCCTTCACAGCCCTGCCTGCTGCTTCCTCAGCTGCCACCTCTCGCAATGCATCTTGGAAGGAAACATCTTCTTTTGCAAAAATATTTTGTTGTAAGTCTCTGCTCCTTAAGCCACAGACAAAGCGATCTTGCAGCCTCTCTTCCAAATCCTTGAACTCACAAGATCTGGCTGCTTGCCTTAAGGTCGCAATAAAGTCTGCAGCAGATTCACCCGACCTCTGGTCTCTCTGCTTGAATGTGTGCTTCCAAGCAATGATGGATAATTTCTGCTGGAAGTGTTCCTTCAACATTTTCTTCAAGTCAGCATATGTTACTGACTCCAGAGGTGCAGGGGCCACCAGATTTTCTGCAATGTCAAAAGCTTCTTGTCCACAGGCACACAAAAGAGTTGCTGCCTTCAGGCCGTCTTCTCTAATCTGATTTACTCTGAAGTAGTTCTCCACCCGTGCTACATAGGAATTCCATCTCTCTGGGTGGGAGACATCAAAATCAGTCAAGCGGCCAATCTTCGACATTGTAAAGTTTACGATCTTCACTACTCGCTTCCTCTGCAAGCTGCTGTTTGGGGAAAGGGTCCTTTAGCCAAGCTCACCTTCCAGCGATGCTATACTGGTAGGCTGGGATGTTGATTCAGACGCCATCTTCCCCTCTTCACGACTTCCAGGGTAAGTCCTTAAATCTTTTATTTCAGCTTGCAAAGGATCCCACCTTCGTTGCCAGTATTCAATTCTTCATTCGCGTGCGAATGATAAAGACACATGGTGACAACTAACAATGCTTTATTCTCCTACTCCAACTCCAAGCAAAAAACAAAAGGCACGCAGGCCTTTTTATAGGGCTTGAAACCCGGACAGAGTGAACCAATAAGAGTTCTTCTTTCTTCGTGCCTTGCACATACACACAAGGCTGGTGCCGCTCTGTCTGGTCCCGGGCAGCTTTTAGAATGCCCGGGACCATTTGCAACAATTCTGGACCTGCTGAGTTTCCTCATCAGGCCCAGGACACAACACAATGCATACTCATAGAAAAGGGCTATGGCCATTTTTCAACAATCCAAAACAACTGGGACAAATTTCCAGTAAATTGAGCAACATGGAAAAGATCAGAGACTAGTAGTATTGTTTCCAATTAACAAAGTGTACTGAAATTTGCAGTTTGTGAAAATTTGTAACTTTTAATAAAATTTCTTTGTTGTAAAAGAGTTTAACAGACCTAAGGCTTTTTGCCACCAGACTAACATGGTTTTTTTCTTTCCTATAAAAGAAATGGTGTGTCATTTTTTAAAACTTGGACTCATATTCAGGCAGCATCTTAATTATAAGAAGCTCTCAGCTTCCACTTACACACAAATGTCACAAATCAACTAATTTTCAGCTCTTGAGTAGCCCTGTCTGATATGTCATATAGTCAAGTATTCTCCACCTTTATAACTTCTGACTCTTTACACCGAGATAATGACATTTCTATGAAATGGGTGGAGTTCAAGGACCAGAAATAGTGGAACTAATGATTTACTATTATTGTTAGGTCTTTCTCAGACTTGTAATTGCCTAGTCTTGACACTTTTCTTCCTTTTAATATAATAGTGAACATGCAGTTAAAGGTATCACACATAATTTAGTTTCCCTGTACTTTAAATTGAATGGCCTTATCAAAATCAAGCAACATGGATCAGTTTAAGAGGTTTTTTTTAATACTAACCCATGCCTTTTAGCAATTTATTTCTGTAACTTGGATCCAAGGTTTACATCTGAAATGTTTTGCATGGCTATTCCTGAACATAATAGCACTCTTTTCACAAGAACCTTTTGATAATGCTAAAATGCTCAGAATTAAACTTAGCTAATATCTTTTTCAAAAATTCTTCACATTTTTTTCCAGTGATTATGTTTTTGTACAGTTGATTTACACAATTTCAAAGTAAGTACTTTTAAATCATTTATTTAAAAGCTGAAAAACCATAAAAATATAAAAGACAAATTCTTCAAATTAATTATTAGAATACAAAATGAGTCAAATTAAAAAGTTATTATATATATTTACACACAATCTTGAAATGTAGGGTGAAGAGTACCACACTTTGAAAGCTCTTATTTGTTTAATATTGATAATTGGTAATTTGGCAATATATTTGGCTTTATAGGATTATAACTAGCAGCTTTCTGTGATTTATGAGAAGAATATTATTTATGCCCCAACATTAATTAAGCCACAACATTTATAATTTAATATAATAAGCAGAAAATTAAAGATTGTACAAAACATTAAAGATATTTTGTATTACATCTAAACTGGGGTGGGGTGAGTGAAAACAATATTTTCAGTTAAAATAACTCATGTTTTGAAATTTCTTCTTTGTTCTTTTGAAAGTAAGAGCTTTTCAGTTTTGCCTGTTCACTGATTGGTTTGGTTTTTTCCTGTACTCTTACAAAATCTTCCTATGATTAAGGAAAATAATATTTGTATTACTAACACCAACCATAGCTTTGAGCAGAGTTAGCACAGTACTCGTGATGGGATCAATTATACAAGTTTGAATGGATTATTTTTAACTCAAAGTATGCAGGTGGCTACATTCAGTTAATGCTGAATGTTTTCTGGAATTCACTGATATGTCTGGAATTGCAATTTTCATACTTCCCGTTTGTATACAGTGGTTCCAAATCCCTTGAAAGCTAATTAAGCTCATTGTAATAAAGCTTCATGCTTGCTGGGCCATACTTATTTAAACTCATTAAGTTTGGATTGAAATAATTGTTCCTTTTGCCATCTCCCTTTGTTTGTGTTCCTGTCAGATCTCTTTGTAAATACATAAAATGTCTGATAAAGGCATTTCATGTTATTTTTTTTAGTAAATTTGGTCCTATATTGCTGACTTATTTTCTTCCAGAAGTTGTTCCAAGTTCATGGTTACAGGAGTACTGTTAAAGATTGTTGCCCACTTTTATAATTCTTGTAAAAATTAATTATAAAATAACTAATTTCTATAGTGCTACATAGCTGAAAATGCACAAAGGAGCACATTTGCCATCCTTAAATTCATTAAAAGAAGACGTAGCCATTATATATATGAAACACACAAATTATTCAAAGCCAGCCAATAGCAATTTCTCTGTGGTGCCTTTCCAATTTTGCACATTTAGAATCAATACAATCCAAATTTCTAAGATCAGCTCTTCAAGTCCAAAATTGTGTCTAATGCCAGCCTGACACTAGAAACAGACTTCATGATAATGGATATTAGAGTGTGGGTCATTGTAATCACCTTTTGCCTCAGGCCATTCTTTTTTCCCCTTGGCCCATTAACTAGGAACATTTTCTATACACATGTAAACAGGGAGTGGCAACTATAATCTTATTCCTCCATTTCTCTTCAGGACTTTTATTCAGCATTGGATAATATTAGGAAAAATTACTCATTAAGCAGTATGAAGCAAATACAGAGCACCAATTAGATCTAGTCAAGATTCCAACCTTTATTGTAAATGAATCCAACAAAGAAAACAAAAACATCAAGTAATTGTGTATATTTTATATATTCAAGTATTTCTATTTTTAGATATTGAATCTTACTGGAGTGTAAGGTTAATTTTAAGGTGCAGAACACTTCTGCATACTATTGAGCAAACAGAAAACATTTTTACCTGCCCAATCAGCAAAACACAGAACATAGAATATAGAACATAGTATAACAGAGTTGGAAGGGACTTCGGAGATCATCTAGTCCAACCCCCTACTCTAGCAGGAGAGTCTATACCATTTTAAATAAAAGGGTTTCTTTTTGAAAGCCTTCAGTGATGAGGAACCCACAACTTTGAAGGTAAGCCATTCTACTGGTTGATTGTTTTCACATATCTTAGCAGACAACAGGCAGACTCTGACACAATTTTGCCAAAAGTAACAGACATCTAATTAGCTCCATTAACCCATCTGTGTTAAAGAAATTGGAAAGCCAACATCAGTTAAAACAAATGGAACTATTAAAGGAGAACGATTTAAAATACTGGAGATGCTCATGACACGTGAATGTGATAGTGGATTGACATCCAATAGTGTCTTATGAAAATCACACTGTAAGACAATTTTATCACTAAGCCATAAAACAAAACTAGTATCTTCAGACATCTAATGACAGCTTCTTTTCTATTGAACAGTATTACCGTTTGACAGTAGTCAATATTTAGAAAGTTAATTCCGTGATCATCATATGTCTGAATAATATAGCTATTCTTTGTTCCTCACTGGTAAACTGTGCATTTCATTTTCTCTTAAGTTTGCTTCCAATTTGTGTCAAACAGCTGATTATACAGACTTTCAGTAGTGCCCTCAAAACTACCCCAACATAGGTAATCTAAAATGAAAGAATAGTGTATTTGTTATAATTCACATTGCTTGTGAAATATGTAAATAAATATTACTATGTAAGTTTCACCAAGGATTTTAATCATTTTTTTCCAAGGATAGCCTCACATAAAATTTAGAACATATCAGTATGAGCTGAATGATGATTTGGAGTCTCTTACTGCATTTCTGCTGTGATGTGTTATATTTTTGCCACCTTTATTTTAATGATTTCTCTGGAAGGAAGAAGCCAATGTATCCACCCTGAACCTTGTTTTAAAACCTAATTTGATTTCTATAACTGCTGTCTTTTCTCTCTAAAAAAATGGGACCCATTATCAACCAATTCTTTATTTTTCTGACATACCCTTTTTACATATCTCACACTTCTTAAGGTGCTAGTTCTGCTGAGAGAGAATTTTGTAAGATTCTTGTTCAAAAGAATGCTAATAGGACAATTCTAGGACATGGCGATATCTTTCTTTAAAATTAAATATATTCTTCTGGAAAAGAAAAATGCTAACATAATATATTTTTGATGACTGAGTAGAGTTAATAGAAAAGACAATAATAAATCATAAACTTTCAAAATATGAAAAAATACAAACACTTCAGCTTGTCATGGCCTGAATAAAAGATCGTATTTGTAATAGAAAAAAAGTAGATCTTGAATTGCTATTAAAACTGTAGGTATCTTAACTAATGGACTTCCATTCCCCATATAAACTAATTATTTAACACATAAAAAAGCAAAGAACTTTTGGTAATCAGTAGGATTTGTGTGTGTGTGTGTGTGTGTGTGTGTGCGTGTGTGGTTTTCACCATTTTTCATTCTCCACACACAGATCTATTTTTGTTCCTGAAGATTATGACAGGTTTTTTTTTCTTAAGAAAGGTTTAAGTGGCTTCTTTCTGTGTGGATGGAAAAGAAAAGAAAACTCATAAATACTTCATTGTAGGCATTCAGAGCAATATAGCTCAGCTATACATCACATTTCTTCCTTAGGGAATTTAGTGGCATAACTTTTTTTTTCTCCTTTATAGCATAGATTAGCAGGCAATCTACCAAACAGTTGAGTTTTCCATTCAGATTAATGATATTTATTAAGAAATAACCTAGGAAGAAATAGAAATGTTATCTGTTAAAGATTTTTTTTCTTTTTTCCTTTCCTTCCTTTGCAGTAAACTCAGGAGGACATTATTTAGATATGGATGGAAATAAGGAAATTTATACTCTTAATTCCAATCAATACTGAGCTATTAGCACTAGGGATCCAGGATGAGAGTTTATTTTTAAAAAAATATTTAGTTCTAAAACTGTGAAGATAGACCATACGTTACTATATAGTCAAGATTTTATGATGAATTTAACAACTTAATTCGTATACTTTTAATATGGATTTATTTCATGGCTATAATAGACATTTAAACTTTCTGAGATCTTTCAAGTACTTATTTTTCATTCATTTGAATGATCAATGGTTTATGATATTTTTAAACTGAATATTTTTAGATGTTATGCAACTTAAATAATATCACTTAGCAATAGTGAAACAGCATATTTCTCCTGCTTTGAAAAAAAATCAGGGCATCATGTTCTGAAACACAAGCACTGATGGCCTTTTATAATTCAATGATTTTGCTAGATACAGTAAAGAGTCAAGCTATCCTTTTTCAGCTTTTGTATGCCACTGAAATCTTCACTTAGTGCTTGCAGTGCCTTGGAATATAATTTAAATTCTATATATGTTGTAAAATTTACAACAGTCAAAGCTTATATGCATTATAAGACAAAAAAATCAATGCTTACTATATATTTTTACTAAGGAGGATAGTGTCTATGGAAATTCTCAGTCATCCAGGTCATGATTGTCCCAAAGGTGCCTTTTCAAGAGGCAACTGGGCTTCCTTGTTTTTCTTTGAAGACAATTTACTTCTCATTCAGGAAGCTAATTCAGCTCTGAGTGGAATGGTGGGGAATAGAAGGATTTATATTTCCTGCAGACAGCTAGTCATTTGGGAGCTATCAGAACCCTACATCACTGAGATGAAGGCCTAACCACCAGCAAAGATACATCAAAGAAGACCTCAGAACATATGGCTATCACAAGTGGGCCTTCATCAAATCCCAAACAAGACCCAGCAGGAGCTCCTCCATAACAGAAGACAAGAATAAACAAAGCAATGTTGTCATTCCATACGTTGCAGGAATATCTGAAAAGCTCAGGAGGATCTTTAGCCAACACAATATATGTGCACACTTTAAACCCAAGAATACACTAAGGCAGAAGCTTTTCCACCCCAAGGATAAAACACCCAGACACAAAATAAGTAACAGGGTATATGCAGTATAATGCAGTGAGACATGTGCAGATCTGTACATTGGGAAACAAAACAACTACATAGAAAAACAAATCCATCAGGACAAGATTCAGCAGTCCATCTGCATTTAAAAGACAAAGTCACTCTTTTGAAGATAGCAAAGTCCCCATTTTGGACAGAGAGGACCGCTGGTTTGAAAGAGGGGTCAAAGAAGCCATTTATGTCAAAATTGAATAGTGGTCTCTCAATAGAGGGGAAGGGATACAGCAGTCCTTTCAGCAGTTCTAAAAGGGTCCACACCCATTTGCATCAGTCAGGTGACCTTGAGGACACAGATAAACCTCCAAGTGGCCTCAATGATTCTCTAAAATAATACAAATGACCAGCTTTCTGCAAGGAATATAAATCCTTTCATTTCCCCACCATCCAGTCAGAGCTGAAGAAGCTTCCTGGATGAGAAGTGAAATGTCTTCAAAGAAAAACAAGAAAGTCCAGTTGCCTCTTGAAAAAGCACTTTTGGGTTAAGGAGGATAATGGTAAAATATGTTATAATATATTTCCAGATTTTAAATTAAGCTTTTTTTGCATTAAAACTTTATGAAATTCCAGAACAATATTTTTTGTTCTTGCATCACATTCAATAAATAGTAAACCTAATGATAAAATTTCTGGATTATGCAGAATCTGTTTGTGAAGAAAATGGTTCTGAAGAATCCGTGTAGAAAAGAATCCTACTGTACACCTATTAACCTTGATTCATAAAAAGAAAAAAAAATAAAGGAAGTAAATTATGTAGTACTATTTCACTTAAAATATGGTTGTGAACCACATCTATCTATCTGTCTATCTATTTATCTATCTATCTATCTATCTATCTATCTATCTATCTATCATCTATCATCTATCATCTATCATCTATCATCTATCATCTATCATCTATCATCTATCATCTATCATCTATCTATCTATCCACACACAGTGTATGTATGTATGTAAATATGTATGTATGTATAATAAACAATCCTGAACTTCAGAATAATCTTAAAATAAATGCCTTTTGTGTTTCAAATTCCATTCTGAGGCAGAAATGTCCAGACTGAAGGTCAATCACTTCTGGCTTACTCTAAAATGACTTGTTATAGTCAACTGTGTGGTGAGGAAATTGAACATATTGAGATTAGAACATTTCACCTTCAGACCTTTTGGCCTTCATCACTTAAACAGAACTGCATGGTATTTGCATGTTTGGCAATACCCCATATATAGGAGTGCTGGAGTCTGTGCAGCCCCATGTGCAGCCTTACTAACTCAGACATTTTCAAAGACTGATACTTAGTATTGTATACCAGGTGTCATGATGATTGCTGCATAATAGGTTTTTATGTTCAATGTTGATTGTTTTAATAAAAGAATTTTTATAATAAAAAAAAAATCTTACACATTAAAAAGTATTTGATTTAAGGTGACTGTTTGAACATAACTATTGCATTTCTGTATAAATTTACACAAAATCTTCCCATTCTTTAAATCTTTGTATCTTCACAGCTCAAACTGCATACAAAAATTGCCTGAACAATTAATTTAAGGATATAAATACATGCTGAGAAGAATTTCAAAAAGCACTCAGAGTATATAATAGTTCCTGAAAAGACTGCATTGAAAAAATAAATAACAGGAAGCTCTTAATAGAGTGTATCATACAGAAAAGAGTTCTGAAGTGAAGGTTTTTGAGGTAACGGTTTCTGACATTGTTCTTTAGAAGACTGAGGATTAAAAGAAATCATTTTGGGGCTCATGCAGTGAAAAGAAAAGGCCACCCTCAAATATCCAATAAGATATAAATGCTAGAAAAATAAATGGCCTGAAGGCTTTTATAGAAAAACACTAGCACTCACAAAGAAAACTAGCCTCTGGCTGAAAGAGATACTAACACAGTTTTCAGTGATAAAATAGAAGCAAAAGAATTTCTAGCTATCTTAAGAAAAGCACAGTATTATCTATGACTTGGCTCAGCTTGAAAGCACAGGGAAGCAATGCCTCCACGCTGTGGTTAACCTCACTGTCTGCAAATACAGAGCTTGAATGTATAAAAAGGCACAGGAGGCCAATATGACCAGTTTAAAGCTCTAAATAGCTTGGTGGGCACAATTTGAGCTTTTTTTATAGAGACATTATAAGCGTTCTTAAGGATAGATTTTTTTACATTTCAAATAGATAGAAAAAAATCAGTGCAGAGCGACAAGATCGGAAGCAGGTGATCAGGAAGTAGAACTTAAGAGAAGGTTCTTGATGTCCTGGTAGACCGTTGATTAAGCATGAGCCTGCATTTGCCACAAAAGATATGAGCTATGCCAGAGGTTCAACTCTACTGGACAGGTCTCATCAGAGCAGCTAGACAAAGAGTGCCTCTTCCTTAAATAATACGGTGAGATGCTTACAGAATTTACACAAACCATACCAGATCAGTCATTGTGCAGGTCAACAAGAGTAATGCTATGTGTTGGAGTTCCTAGATATTGAGTGAAAAATCGGCTACAGAATTCAGGATCCATTTGAAGTTGTGAGATACTGAAATCAATAAAAACAACAGTAACTTGTTTAAAAGATAATTAAGTTACTATGTTGTAGTTTTTTTTTCATGTTGGATGACACATACATATTTTCAGGAAACTGATTTAAACTTCTGTTGATCATGTGTACATCTCTTAATAATTCACCACAAGCTAATTTTAAGTTTAAAACAGAGATCTTTTTCATTAAATTGTTGCTTGAATTGCGGCAGCAAGCAAAGTTTACTGATACTTTCATAAGTGTATAAGAGAGAGACTTTATAAATGATAGCTGTCCCTGGCCAGGTGCATGGAATCAGGCATGAGTGATGTTATGATTAAAGTGCTGAACTGGGTCTTGCAGACCAAGTTTCAGATCCATCTTTAGACATGGAAATGTACTAGCGACTTTAGATCACTCACGTTTTCTTTCTATTACTCTGTAGAAAAAGATCCTGCCCAAGGCTTTGATTCTCATTCTTCTTCCCTCAAAACATTAACTTTTTTTCATACAGTATAAGAAATATGGCAGGCATGAAATATTTCAAACTTCTTGGAACTTTTTTGAATATTTTTCTAAAGAACTTACAAATTGAGTAATTGATTCCTATTTGGCAATTAATGTCATTTTTCAGAATATGCAAACATCTTACAGTGAGCCACAATTAAAAAGAGCAATGAGTTCTCTTTCTCTGATGAAGTTGCAGACCAGATATAAATCTGCCAAGTGTCAAATATGGATACTATTGTCTTGGTATACCACATTAAATGAAGAGCAGGATGCAGAAGTGGAATTAATAAAAAATGGTGTTCACATTCTGATCAGAAAAAAATGTGCAACAAAAAATGATTTTGGGTGAAATGTTTTGCCAAATTAGATTCTTATTTAAAATCACATATTAATATATGTGTTCTACAATTTGAGAATTTAGTGGGAGATATGACAATTAGAGTTAGTAAGTTTTGATTGGAATTAAACTTTCAATTGGATGAATCATCCATATCCAATCTGATTGTTTAAGCAATTGTTTTATATGATATGAGAAATGCAAGTTAGCTTTATGGTATGTTTCTGTAACCCCAAAATATACACAGTAGTTCTTGAATAGAAGAGGTAATTTAATGTTAAATATATTCAACACAAATCTGCACACAAGCTTCATATTTTAATATAGATTTGTAGATACAGTAGATAGACTGACTATGCATTTATACAAATAAGCTAAAAGGCAAGCTTTATGGAAATTAAGAGATTATAGTCCTTCTACAAGAGATAATTAAACAGAAAGAAGCTGTAATTTCTGTGATTTTTAAAATGTAATACGACAAAAATAGAATATTTGCATTTAAGGTTCTGATAAAAAATGTGCTATAATGTTGTACAAGTATCATATTACTTTGAAATAAATCAGAGAAAAGAAAAATCTATTATTTGGCATTTGTAAGGATTTCTGGCTGATTTCTTTTAGGACAAAATATGATTCCTACCATTCTTTGTACAATTATGTCAATTACATTAAATTAAATAGGACCCTTGTATTCTTTGTACAATTAATGTAATGTCAATTACATTAAGACTATCATAAATATTTTAGTAGGCAGTTGTTTTTTAATTTTTATAAAACTTTTTTTAATGATTCCATATACAACTCATGCAATTTGTAACTATTGGATTTCTTTGGTGCAGTACATCAGACCACAAATTGGGCTATTAAAATGATCATTTTAATTATCAGCTAAACATTCAATAACATAAAATGAGTTTTGCTGATGAATAATTCATAACACTGAACCATCATGGATACCTACAGCCAAATTAGAAGACAGTAGGCCATTCAGGTAATATACATTCAATGGCTTTGGGGGGAAAACCCAATATCAAAATCCTCTTTATACGGTAACTATTATGAAGTATCACGGGGAAGTAAGTACTTTCCACATAATGGATATTACTTGAGTGGCCTACTATCTTCCAATAAACAATGGCAATTAATTTTCTTTTTTAATTGATTTGCTTATTCATTCTATGTTTAGTCTTTTTTTTAACAACATGACTAGTTGAAGAGTTAATTGTTATGAACTGAAAGCTACTTCACAGGCAATGGGAAAGGTTTGCATGTTTTACTGACTTGTTGTAATTTGTATCTTTCAGTTAAGGAAAGAAGAAGGTCTTTCCATCTTCAAGAGGGAAATTGTATCATTAATCATCCATTGTGATTGTATATGTTGCATATTGATTTTTAACTTTCTTACAGGATTGTTATTTTTAAGTATTATGAGCTGTCTAGCCCTTAGGTAAGATGGGTAAAAAAAAAACCACAAATAAATTTCAAACTTTTGAAACTCCTTTATGGTTTTTACGCCAAAAACCTTTTCATGGAAGAGAAATGATAACCACACAAACTTGGCAATCTTATAAAGACTTATCTTTTCTGAAGAAGACATTAAATTAAAGTCTTCTATGTCCTTATTTGACTAGCTCACTATACTAGCAGGGTAACTGACTGGCAGGGAATACATGTTGATGGCATGGATCTTATTTTTCCTCTTCAGGACCTTCTTGTTCTTTGATAATATTTGGATGTTGCTATCTTATTTAAGTTCTCATTGTAGTTCCCATGTGGTTGAGGGATGCCAAGGTATTTATAAGTGATCTGTTTGTCTGCTTTGTGGCTTGCTGGTAATAGCATCTCATCTATCTTAACTACTTTCCCTCTCTTAACTACCATCTGGCCACACCTCTCCAGTCCAAATTATACCCCAATGTCTTCAGCATTGATCTGTGTCAGGTGGATCAGTAAGTCAATATCTTGTTCACACTTAGCATAGAGCTTGATGTCATCCATGTAGAAGAAGTGGCTGATGGTGAACTATAGTATCATCTATCTATCTATCTATCTATCTATCTATCTATCTATCTATCTATCTATCTATCTATCTATCTATCATCTGTGAGTCTTTCTATCTGTCTGTCTGCCATTAGATCACACTACTTCATTAGTTTAGGTATTATAGTGTCCAGAATAAATCTCTATATCCTTCAAATGTAAAGGAAAAACTTTTAATTGTGTGATCCACTCCTTCAGAGAGGGAATGGCTGGCTCGGTAGTGCTCAGTTCTGGATGGGGTTGAAGCTTTGGCCCATAGCTACTTGGAATGGAGTGTAGGCCATGCTGGAATGGACTGTGTTGTTGTATGCCACTTCTGCGAAAGGGAGCAAGTCGGTCCAGTTAATCTGTTGGGAATTAATAAAACATCTTAAATATTGTTCAAGTACTGAGTTTGAACCTTCTGTCCCACCATTTGTCTGAGAATGATGACTAGATGACAGCCCCTGGGTGATCCCCAGAAGGGATAAGAACTCTTTCCAGAAGTCTGATGTGAACTGCACCCCCCTGTCTGATATTATGCGCTTGGGTATTCCATGCAATCTATATATGTGCTGGACGAACAATTTTGCTAAGGCTTTAGCGGTGGGGATCTTTGGGCATGGAATGAAGTGTACTTGTTTTGAGAATAAGTCTGTGACTACCCAGATCACTAAGTTCCCATTATTTTCTGGTAGTTCTACTATGAAATCCATGGAGATTTCCCTCCAGGGGGCTTAGGGGTTTGCCACCAGCTGTAGCAGTCTGGGGGCTTTCCCTTGCAGTCTTTTAGCATAGGTTGGACAGCTGGCCACATAGGTCTCAATGTCCTTTTTCATAGATGGTCAGCGTTTTCATGAAACCAAAGTGATCCGCTGGTTTCGTGTCATGGCAGAGTTGCATAAACATGATCCTCTGGGCTTTTGGAATGTACAACTTGTCTTCCACCTATAGCAAGCCGTCAGTGAAAGTGCATAAACTTTTGTGGTTCTGGAACCATTCATCGGTTTCTAGAGCCTTTCTGAATTCTATCCCTGCTTGGCTGGCTATCAGCTGCTTTAGTTTAGTCTGAGCTCTTGTGTTTACTTGGACTGCCAGTTGCACTTCTGGCATGAGCAGCTTGGTGATGGTTGGCTGGGAGCTATTGTACTGGGGCATGTGGGATAGGGCATCTGCCAGGAAATTTGCCCAGGTTCGCCTGATGCACCAGTTGCGGCCCTATTTGGACCGGGAGTCACTTCTCACAGTCACTCATGCCCTTATCACCTCGAGGTTCAACTACTGCAATGCTCTCTACATGGGGCTACCTTTGAAAAATGTTCGGAGACTTCAGGTAATGCAGAATGCAGCCGCGCAAGCAGTGTTGGGCTTGCCTAGAAATGCCCACATTTCGGCATCACTCCGTGAGCTGCATTGGCTGCCAATTGGTCTCCGAACCCAATTCAAAGTGTTGGTTATGACCTATAAAGCCCTACATGGCATCGGACCAGGTTATTTACGGGACCGTCTGCTGCCTCATGAATCCCAGCGGCCGGTTAGGGCCCACAGAGTGGGCCTTCTCCAGGTCCCGTCAGCCAGACAGTGTCGCCTGGCAGGGCCTAGGGGAAGAGCCTTCTCTGTTGCGGCCCCGGCCCTCTGGAACCAACTTCCCCCGGAGATCCGTGTCGCCCCCACCCTCTCCGCCTTTCGTAAATTACTTAAAACACACTTTTGCCGGCAGGCCTGGGGCAGCTAACACCTTGCCCCTAGCCAGTGTATGTTTGTGGAATGATTGGTTTCTTTTTTAACTAAGGGTTTTTATATTTATGTATATAATGCAATTTCTATCATGTTGTGAGCCGCCCTGAGTTCTCCGGAATAGGGTGGCATAGAAATTAATATATAGCTATTTCGAGTTTCTTAACTCTCTTCAGTCAGACTCACCCTTCTGGGATTCGAACCTGGGCAGTCTGCATGCTAAGCAGATGCTTTAACCTATTGAGCCACAAGTTCTCTCCCGCTTTGTCAGTAGTCAGGGAGTAAGGATATGTGTCAAGTGTTTCAAGTGTCTGACTGAAGAGAGTTAAGAAACTCGAAATAGCTATATCAGAAATTCCCTTATTTCTTTGTCAACAATTTTAAACAACATATATATATTTGTGCTTGCAGGATGGCTCTGGGTTGAGCTGAAACAAGCAAAAGGAAAGAATGATTCCTTCCTCCCATATTTGGGTTTACAGGGTGCAATCTAAAAAATAAACACTTGACATATATATATATATATATATATATATATATATATATATATATATATATATATATATATATATATATATATATGTGTGTGTGTGTGTGTGTGTGTGTGTGTGTGTGTGTGTGTGTGTGTGTGTGTGTGTGTGTGTGTGTGTGTGTGTGTGTGTGTTTTCTGAGGTTTTCGCGGGTGTTTATATGTAGGTCTTTGGTTCTTCGGGTTTTCTCCCACGTAGAATTTGAAGTGTCTTGGCAACGTTTCGATGAAATCTCATTCATCATCTTCAGGCTGGTGCTTTTGGCTTCTGCTTCTAGGAGCAATGTGTGGTCTAAGCTGTTTTTTCCTTTTAACTGCCAGTGGGGGTTTGAACTGATTGGCTGGGAGCTTGGCTATGTTCTGATTGGTTAGGGGCTTGGCTGTGCTCTGATTGGCTGGGGGGTTGGCTGTGTTCTGATTGGCTGGGGGAGTGTTCTGTTTGGGTGGGGGCTTTGTTGTGCTGGAGAGGTTCAAAGTGGCCAATGTTGCAGCTCTGGTCTGGCTCCTGGTCTGTGGTCTTGCCTCATCATTGGTGTGGGTTTGGGTTTGCTTTTTGCGTGGATGTGTGGAGGTGGCATCCTGTGTGTTTCTGGTGTCAATCTTTGAGTTAGGAATACGTTTGTCAATAAGGGCGGGTTTCCAAATGGCTGGTAGGCGGGAGGTATCATCTCGTTTGTTCATGCTGTGGGGGCGTTTTTCTATCTCGATGGCTTCTCTGATTATTCTGTTATTAAAATGTTCAGTTTTGGCAATTGTTCTGGTCTTTTTGAAATCAATTTCATGTCCTGTGGCTTTAAGGTGTTGGACCAGGGAAGAAGTTGGTTCCTCTCTTTTGACTGAGTTTTTGTGTTCTTCAATGCGTGCATTTATCCTTCTGTTGGTTTGTCCAATGTATGTAGTGGGGCAAGCAGTACATGGGATTTCATATACTCCTTGATTTTCTAACTCAATTTTGTCTTTAGGGTTTCTTAGGATGGTGGATATTTTTCTGTTTGTGCAGAATGCTGTTTTGACGTTATATTTGTGCAGGACTTTGCTGATCTTGTCTGTGGTGCCTTTTATGTATGGGAGGAGGGCTTTGCCGTTTTCTTGTTCTCTGTCATGGATTTTAGTGGGAGTTTCTTTTTGGATTAAGTTGGAAATCTTATTTCTTGGGAATCCGTTGGATGTTAGTACATTAGTGAGAGTGTGTAGTTCGGTTTTTAGGTGTTGTTTGTCAGCTAGGCATTTGGTTCTGGAGATGAGTGTCTTGGCTACGGAGTTGATCTGTGCTGGGTGGTGGTGTGAGCGTGCGTGCAGATAGCGGTTTGTGTGTGTTTTCTTCTGGTAGATGGTGTGTCCTAGGGAGCCATTGGATTTCTTGTAGACTAAGACATCCAGGAAGGGAAGTTGGTTATTAGCTTCAAATTCTACGCGGGAGAAAACCCGAAGAACCAAAGACCTACATATAACTGGACAACTTCCTCACACACCTCAACAGCCTACACCCCAAAATACAGCTCACCATGGAAACAGAAGCTAACAACCAACTTCCCTTCCTGGATGTCTTCGTCTGAAAACCCGAAGAACCAAAGACCTACATACAAACACCCGCGAAAACCTCAGAAAACATATATATATATATATATATATATATATATATATATATATATATATATATATATATATATATATATATATATATATATATATATATATATATATATATATATATATATATATATATATATATATATATATATATATATATATATATATCTGTTTATATATATATATATATCTGTTTATATATATATATATATATATATATATATATATATATATATATATCTGTTTATATATATATATATCTGTTTATATATATATATATATCTGTTTATATATATATATATATCTGTTTATATATATATATATATATATATATATATATATATATATATATATATCTGTTTTTATATATATATATATATATAAATAAACAGAAGCTAATAACCAACTTCCCTTCCTGGATGTATATAACTGGACAACTTCCTCACACACCTCAACAGCCTACACCCCAAAATCCAGTTCACCATGGAAACAGAAGCTAACAACCAACTTCCCTTCCTGGATGTCTTAGTCTACAAGAAATCCAATGGCTCCCTAGGACACACCATCTACCAGAAGAAAACAGCCGCTATTAAAATGAATGTATTGCCGAAATTTTTATTTTTATTTCAAATGTTACCAATACTTAAAAAGGATGGAAATCTTGAAGAATGGCAGAAAGGTATAAACAAATTCATTTGGGATGGCAAGAAACCAAGGGTCAAATTTAAAATTATTCAAGACACAAGAGAGAGAGGTGGTTTGAAAGTGCCTAATTTTAAATTATATTACTATGCAGCAGTTCTAGTGGCTATAAGTGATTGGATTAATCTAACAAATGAAAGAATATTAAATATAGAAGGATATGGGTTAGTATACGGGCTCCACGCGTATTTAGTTTATGATAAAAAATTGGATAGGGGTTTTAAAGAGCATATAATAAGAAACTCTGTCTTGCGTGTCTGGAAAAAGTATTATTATAAGTTAAATGGTAAAATTCCTTTATGGACAGTTCCCAGACACGCAATACAGAGCGTAGGTATACAACAAATTCAAGACATGGTACCCTATGATAAACTTTTAAATAAAGAAGGGAATAGCCTAGAACTGAAATCATTAGATAGATTAAGGGAGGAAGGTATAGCTCATAATTGGTTTTATCACGCACAACTTCAAGCCAGATGGCAAAAAGATGTCAAGATGGGTTTTTCTTTAAAGGATGATGAAAAATTAATTATACAAATTAGAGATCAAAGAATGATGCATATTAAAAGAATATATGATGTTTTAATTGAAATTGACTCTGGAACTGAATTAATTAAAGATTGTATGATTAAGTGGGAAGGTAACTTTGGTCACCCAATTATGATGGAAACTTGGAAAAGAATATGGGTGAAAAATGTTAAATTTACACAAGCTCAGCATCTAAGAGAAAATTTTTATAAAATGTTTTACAGATGGCACTTAGATCCAAAAAAATTATCGTTTATGTATCCAAATTTGCAACCCAAATGTTGGAGATGTGATTCTATGGACGCTACTTACTTTCACATTTGGTGGTCTTGTAAAAAAATTAAGGCTTTTTGGATAAAAATATGGTGGATTCTTCAAAATATCTTGAAAAAGCGTATTGAGTTTGTACCACAGTTGTTTTTGTTGGGTATTACAAAGGACTGTTCCACCATAGAGACTAAGTTGATTTTGAACTTGACTACTGCTGCAAGACTGTTGGTGGGACAATATTGGAAGTCATCTGAAATACCATCTATTGAAGAATGGACATTAAAAGTTACCCATCTTGTGGAGATGGCCAAGATTTCGGCATACCTGAAGAACCACTCAAATGAAACGTTTTTGATGGACTGGAAGAAATGGATTGACTATATGCAAAAGAAATATCAGTTGAAAGAGTTAGATTTGATATATAGTTAAATAGTTTAACATAGTAGTTTAGTGGGGTTTCTTGTGTTTTTACCCTGTATTCATTTTGGGAAGCCTGGGGGGGAGGGGGGAGGGAGATAATATATATTACTTTATGTTTCTCAACTGTAGTTGGGGGCTTAGGGATTAGATAACTTTTGTAGGATGCTCGGTAGAATTTTAGTTAGCGTTTTGGATGGCGAGGAGGAGGAGCGAAAATACAAGAGGAGTGGGCTGGTGGAGGGTGTTGTGGAGGGGGGTTCCGAGCAGCTCTTTGTATTGTCTATTTTTATTATGTAATTTGTTTGTTTTCAGTTGAGTTAATAGGTTACTATGTTATAATTGTTAAAAGTTTTTAAAAAATTTAATAAAAAATTATTAAAAAAAAAAAGACTAGAACTATTGCCAAAACTGAACACTTTAATAACAGAATAATCAGAGAAGCCATCGAGATAGAAAAATGCCCTCACAGCATGAACAAACGAGATGATGCCTCCCGCCTACCAGCCATTTGGAAACCTGCCCTTATTGACAGACGAGTCCATAGTACGGGGAATGACACCAGACCTACACTCACAAAAACCACACAAGATGTCACCACCACACATCCAGGCAAAAAGCAAACCCAAACCCACACCGATGATGAGGCACGACCACAAACCAGAAGCCAGACCACAGCTGCATCATTAGCCACCTTAAACCCCTCCAATCCATACAAGAAGCAAACTGACACCCACCATGAAGATGAGGCATGACCACGAACGTGAAGCCAAACAGCTATGCAGCTCACCATCTCTAATCCCCCTCTAACTCAGACTAACCCCTCATCCAATCAGAGCACAGCCAAGCCCCTAACCAATCAGAACACACCTCCACCCAATCAGAACACAGCCGAGCTCCCAGCCAATCAGTTCAAACCCCCACTGGCAGTTAAAAGGAAGAAACAGTTGCAATCACACATTGCTGCTAGAAGCACGAAGCCGAAAGCACCAGCCTGAAGATGACGAATGTGACTTCGTCGAAACGTTGCCAAGACACTTCAAATTCTACGTGGGAGAAAACCCGAAGAACCAAAGACCTACACACACACACACACACACACACACACACACACACACACACACACACACACACATATTGCTCACTTCCTGCCACATTGACTTTGAATTTTGGAGTATATTTTGAAATAATTAATTTTCAATAAAAATAAATAAAAACTTTTTTAAAATTATTCTTGAAAGATTGAGAGTTCCTATGAAGATAGAAGAACAAGAACAATTCAGTTCAGTTTGGAAAATAAATGTCTAGAGTTAAGGCAGGAGATTTCTTTTATACTTACTTTTACTGGTGCATGCAGCCAGCTTGAAAAGAACCCATCAAAATGCTAAGCTAATGGGCCAAATCAAGCATTAGTGCTGAATGGATAGAGCACCTACTATCCCTGTAGATTGTACCTCCAATGGATGGTACTCAACTGTTTAGCAGAGTTAATACTAAAGCATTACCAATATAGTTAAAAACAGCAGGAAGCCTATCAGTTGGGAAGTTCATAGAAAATATAACAAAAATAGCTGCAATTGAAAGAAAATAGCCATGTTCCAGAACAAACAAAAATAGTAGGAAATGTATACAAAAACAAATACACAGAGATGAAAGGGGGGGAGGGAAAACTACGGTATTTAGGAAGGAGACTGTAATTCTTTTCCTTGAGATGCAAAATTCACAGCCCTAATGAAATTCTTAGAAATACAGGAAAAAAGACAAGGATTTTTTTTTTTAGATAAAGTTCTCAGTTTTTAGGAACACATGAACTTAAAAGATAAAACAGGTGGTACTTAATTGCCGAAAACAGTATGAATAACTTAAATATATGACTTATTTCCACTTGAATGGATGTCTCTTCTAAACAATAAAAAGTTATAATTTAGGACAGATGGAACATTTATTTGATACAAATCTTTATTATCCACTTTGCTATTTTTGTTCCCTTGTCTAACTACTTTTCAGCAAATCCTTACCTTTCATTCTTCAGCAAAAGATTTTCTAAAGGGTAATTAATTACACTAGAGATACTAAACATTTTACTTTGGCATAAATGTGGAACTTGATTGCATTCTTAATTATGTAGTATAGTCTCTGTGGTATAAAGACTAATCTGACCATAGCTATAAAATTTATGTGAACTGTGCTTTAATTCCAACTCCAATTTTCTAATTATCATTTGTACAGTGTAAAATTGAATGTGAGTGAAAAATCTGGCGTGGTATTTCCAACCTGTGTCTTATTTAAACATTTGCTCCAGGCAAGCAAAGTTTGAATTTCTCATAGATGTGTATGTGTACTTTGTTTGTTTATCTTTCTCTACATCTGTCAGTCAGTCAGTCAGTCAGTTGGTCGGTCAGTCAGTCAGTCAGTCAGTCAGTCAGTCAGTCAGTCAGTCAGTCAGTCTGTCTGTCTGTCTGTCTGTCTGTCTGTCTGTCTGTCTGTCTGTCTGTCTGTCTGTCTGTCTGTCTGTCTTAAATGAACAAATAAATCACTTAATGATGGGTGAAGCAGTTTTATCACCAGTTCATGTTTATAAAGGAAATAAGGTCTTTCTCAGTCTTATTGATGGGGGGGTGGGGGGTGATCTGCCTTTAGCTGAAAAGAACAGTCAAAGAAATCTGATTCTGACAATTTACTTCAGTTATGAATAACTGTCATCCTAATGTCACATATGTTTGTATGCATACAGTAAAATTGCCACAAACAGGAAGAGTTTACTGAGTTACTTAAATCAGATGCAAAGCAACACATTCATTGAAATAATATGTTGAAATAAATAATTTTCATAGGAAAGAGGTTGTCATAGGATTACTATAGATGGAATTGTAATGATGAGCTTTAAAGTACTCAGTCCAACTTTGTCTGTGAGTCTTAATTTGCTTAGTATTCAGTCACAATGAAATCAAACAAAATATTTTTGTGATATTATATTTTAGTTTATTTCATCTATCTGAAAATGTAGATGAAATAAACAGTTTTTAATTAGGGGTATTATTTATAAAACATTATCACAGTTTCCAGTACATTTAGTACATTTCTTTTTCCTGTGTTAATTCATGATTTCCCAATCTTATTTCACTTTTCACATACAAAATATATTTATGTGAATTCCATAAAAACATTGCCTTAAATAGTTTATTAAATTTTAAAATGTTATAAGACTATTTGTTGGTCTCTATAGAAAAATTCTTAGTCTTTTTCCTTCATTTACATACAGTCATGTGAAAAAGAAAATACACCCTCTTTGAATTGTATGATTTTATGTATCAAGACAGAGTAAAAATGGTCTGGTCCTTAGACATTCTTAAAAGTAGGTAAATACAGTCTCAGATGAATATTAACATATTACACCATGTCATCATCATTATACAAAAAGAAAGCCAAAATTCCTCCATAACAATGCGAGAGCCTGATAAAATTGTATAGAGAACAGTTATTTCAAGTTATTTCTGTTAAAGGTGGTTCTACAAACTATCGAATCATACGGTGAATCTGGTTTTTCACACATGGCTTCTCCATTTTGGCTTTCTTTTTGTAAAGTAAATGATGACATGGTATAATATGTCATGTGTTGTTGTTCATCTGTACCTACTTTTAAGAATTATTAAGAACCATATGATTTTTACTATGTCCTGATACATAATATCAAGAACTGAAGGAAGGTGTACTTTCTTTTTCATATACAACTATAAGATAGTCATCATAAGGTAGTAAGAATGTGGAAAAGTCAGATGGTCTGAAACATTGAACTATTATTTACCATTAACTTATTTAACATTCTAAATATAAATTAAACTCCACATTGCTATAAAATCTGTGAAAAATTTCAACTTCAGTATCTCAGATCTTCTGATATAATCATGTAAAAATTATCTTACTGCAAGGGCTAAAAAGGAAAAGAAATAAAAAGCTGAGCAAAGCCTTAAGCAATGATTAAAAAACAAAAAAATAAACAAAACCAACCAGCATTTAAACATTCTTTCCTAAGGGGGAAAACATCCATTAAAATTCTATGAAGCACATGTCAAGGAGGAGAAAATGAGGTCAGGTTTCTTGTTCCAATTTACAAAGAACACTGACTTGATACCATGAGACTAAATCTGCTGAGAAAACCCCCTGAGCAACCTTAAATTTTATCCAGACGTTTTCTCATTTAAGCGACTGGCAATGTTCCCATCAATTTTAGCCAAAGATTTTCAATTCAACCTGAATATATGGAATGTAAACAGTAGAATTTATATACTGCTGTCCTAATTTCCCATGTTATCCTGTTACTGGAGTAGGAGGCATACAATTTCATCATGTTCAAAGAGGATCTTCATCTTGATACGCAGATGATGTACTGTATCCAGGAAGCACCACCAGAAATGTCTATAAGGTTGGCATGTAGAAATTAGGAGACCTATTCCATCTTTTTTTTTAAAAAAAACTGTTTAATTGATGGCTTTCATAATATGATATGTTAGCACACTGATGTTTCAATATGCAAATGTTTATTTTAGGTGTCCATAGATATAAATAAGTGAAGTCTCCATACCCTCATAAGGTTTGGGAAGAAAAGATTTTTTTCAGGGGGATTTGCAAAGTAGAGAATTGCTCAAGGGTTTTTTTTATTAACACTTAATAAGTTTAGAAGATAATTCATCAGGCTAAATTCAAGGAGAGAAACAAGACATAAAGTTAAGAAAAGATGAAAAATATGCACTAAAGCAGCTATAGCGATAAACAAAAGTGCAAAAGAAGTGGAATCTTGCTGTCAGTACAGAAAAAAAATATTTATATTTGAAAACAAAAAAAAGATCTATCAATTGCACCTTAATAGAAATTATATTTGGACATTATCTCTTTTGGAAAAGTCTTACTCATCTATTTAACTTCTGTGAAAAATCATGCTGTATATTAGCTCTTTTCATGTTCTTTTAATCTCTCCTCACCACAAATTTTACTATTTCTGATCCCACTTCACCATTTGCCTGATGGTTCAGAATGTAAATATGAAATATAGAGACACTATCTCATTTATATAACATTTTCCACTGTCTAGTCTTCTCATATTCTGTGAGTTTTTCTCTTGTTTTCTTTTTAGTCCATTTGAAAGTATATATATAAAATCAGATTATGAAAATCAAGTGGGAAAGAGTGGGCAACATAATGCACTCATGCTCTCCATAGACAACCTTTTAGTATACTGAGAAGTTTGCCATGAATAGTACATATTCATAACTGACAGCTAGTTTGGTGTAATGTTTAAGGGATTAGGGGGCCATGAGTTCTAATCCTGTCTTAGTCACAAGGCCAGTAGGATGACCTTGGGCTGCTCACCCTATGAAGGAGATAATAGCAAAACACTTCTGAAAACCTTGCCAAGAAAACCACAAGAACTTGTCCAGACAGTTACCAGAAAACAAAAAATGACTTGAGGACTTCCGGTTCCAGATCGCGGGGCCTCTAGCCGTACGGGGAGACTTGTCTCCTCATTTGGCTAGTTTCCCTCTGCCGGTAGACCCCTGCAGGGGTCAAAAGTCGCCCTGGAGGGTGCGACTACCGTCAAGGAGGCTGTCCTCTGCTGCAGAGGAGTGGCAGCTCCTCTACCTGTCTGAGCTGACTCTGAGGGCCGATGGAGAAGAAGATTGGCCACAAAATGGCCGATCACTTAGCCGTACCAACCACAAGTCACAAGAAAAACTAAGCATGAAGAACCACCGTGGTGAATCTGGGTGAGACCTTTCCTTCCCTCGTTATCCTGATTTTTCCTGTAAAGAGTTTTTATTTTCCTTTATTAAGAAAGCGGCGGCTGCCTATATGTGGAAAGAAGAGCTAAAAAGAAAAAGATTAATTTTTGTCTGTGTGGTTGTTTTTGTTTTTTTTTACTATTTGACTTCTGTTGGGTGAATTTCAGGGGAAAAGAAGGAAACAAGGGACACTGTTACTTTCCTTTTTTAATATGATAATGTAGGAGATATTTTTTGTTGAAACTTTCCTTTTTTAATATGATAATGTAGGAGATATTTTTTGTTGATTTTTTTTTTTAAAAAAGAGAGAAAACTTTTCTTTTTTTTCCTTTCTTTAACTTGATTAACTTTGAAAAAAAAAGAAGAAAAAGACTTTATAGTCCACTGAGGACATCTGGTGGTGAAAAAGCGAAACTCTAACTGTATTTCTCCCTGTTATCTGAAGAGGGATTGGATTTATGTGATAATAAAAGAGAAAAGATAACTGGACAGCTGGGTGGTAAAGCTGGCTATTAGACCATTGGAGTTGGATATTTGTGGATCTTTCTCAAGTAGTCTCTAATAAAGGAATAGGCAAAGCTACCACCAAAGTGGCTGAAAGTTATTCACATCTTGACTATGATTTAATACTGGAAAAACTATTAGAATTTAGAGAAGATTTCAAAACTTATTGGAAATCTTGGAGAAAATCCAAAGATGCCACCTTGGAATCTTACATTGACCCTCTAATAATGAACCAAGTTATGGAACAAGGAACAATAGAAGATGAACAGAATAGTCCTGAACAGACCTACTTACAACTTAAAGAGACAGAGACACTATTCTTACAACCTAACTGTGAATCTGCATTGAGAGAACATGTGGAAACCATTGAATTAACTAATGCTACATGTCACCTACAATTGATGGACAATGTTGATGACCAAGAAATAACTGTAATTGACTCAACTCAACTACCAAAAATAACAAAGATTGATACCCAGACACAATTTTTTTGAAATTACAGTAAAGAGGAAAGGGAAAGAAAATTTGTTCAGTTTCAACCGGTTAGGAATCCTCGTAATCAAATCTTGAGGTTTGATAACTGAAAAGCCTTATTATGGGAACCAAATTGGCATAGAAAGAAAGCTAGAGTCAGGTTTAAATATGACATAAAATGTTATTTGACGGGTTAAAAAGGCTTTAGAAATTGTGTCTGATTTAATGATGAATGAAGGATGTAAATTTACTGTTACTATGGTTGATAATTATTTGAGGTTTAAATCTTTCTAGAGGACAAAAAGACCTTATAGATGTAGATTGACGAAATGATTGAATATATCTTTTAAAAAAGAAAAAACGGAGTTGATCTGTGCTGGGTGGTGGTGTGAGAGTGCGTGCAGATAGCGGTTTGTGTGTGTTTTCTTCTGGTAGATGGTGTGTCCTAGGGAGCCATTGGATTTCTTGACATCCAGGAAGGGAAGTTGGTTGTTAGCTTCACTGCTGCTGCTTAATGCTGGGTCGGTGGTAAATAAAGCTCTCCTCATCCGGGACTTAATTCTGGAGGAGGAGGCCGACCTGGCATGTGTGACTGAGACCTGGCTAACCCCAGAGGGAGGAGTTCTCCTCTCTGAGATGTGCTCTGCTGGGTTTCAGGTACTGCATCAGCCGCGACCCCAGGGAAGGGGGAGGAGTGGCGATTATAGCTAAGGAGTCACTCGGGCTGCGCAGACTCGCAGCTACTGAGATATCAGGTTGTGAGTCCCTCCTTATGAGGTTGGACCTAGGTGTACAGGTGTGCTGGTTGCTTACGTACCTGCCTCCCAGCTGCGTTTCAACAGCCCTGTCCACACTACTCGAGGAGGTAGCCGGGTTGGCGGTTGAGTTCCCCAGACTTATAGTCTTGGGGGACTTCAATGTGCCGTCACTCGGTGAGTCCTCTGGGTTGGTGCGGTAGTTCATGGCCTCCATGGCAACCATGGACCTGACACAAGTAATCGACGGTCCAACCCACGAGGGGGGACACACAACTGACCTGGTTTTTCTCTCGGAACAGTTGAGGTATGATCTGAATCCTCTCTCGCAGGGAGCCGGAACCAATTAAATGGTTCCGCCCCAGACGCCTGATGGACCCTATGGGCTTTCAAAGGGTGCTTGGGGAATTGCCAGATTCTCTCGTACACAATTTGGCGGAGTCCCTAGTGATGGCCTGGAATATGGCCACTACAGGGGCTCTAGACCGGATTGCGCCATTGCAACCTCTCTGTGGTAGGAGACCCAGGAGATCTCCTTGGTTTACCGAGGAACTCAGGGGGATGAAGCGCCAGAACAGACGTTTAGAAAAGCAATAGAGGGAAAGCAGATCCGAATCTGATCGAACCAAATTGAGAGCTTATATTAAGACCTATTTGGAAGCAATCACTACGGCAAGATCTCAGTATCTTTCCGCATTGATCGTATCTGCGGAATCTCATCTGGCTGCCCTGCTTAAGGTGACTTGCTCCCTCCTTGATATGGGGAGGAAGGAGGAAACTTTGTAGGGCAATGCCGAAGAATTTAACATCTTTTTCGCAGACAAGGTCACTCAGATCCGGGCTGACTTGGACTCCAATTGGAATACAGTGTCGGCTGACAATGAGTCAGTCGAGATGACAGAGGCCCGTCTTAGTCCTGTTGAATGGGATGAGTTTGACCTGGTAACTCCTGATGATGTGGACAAGGCCATTGGAGCCGTGAGTTCTGCCACCTGTTTATTGGACCCGTGCCCCTCCTGGCTGGTTTCGGCTAGCAGGGAGGTGACACGGAGCTGGGTCCAGGCTGTTGCTAACGCTTCATTGAGGGAGGGGTCCTTTCCGGCTCCCTTAAAGGAGGCACTTGTGTGGGGCACACAAGAAGCCTTCCCTGGACCCAGCAGTCTTAAATAATTATCACCCAGTCTCCAACCTTCCCTTCTTAGGGAAGGTTGTCGAGAAGGTGGTGGCACTCCAACTCCAACGGTCCTTGAATGAAGGTGATTATCTGGGCCCTCAGCAGTCCGGGTTCAGGTCCGGTTACAGCACGGAAACTGCTTTGGTTGCACTGACTGATGATCTCTGGGGGGCCCAGGATAGAGGCTACTCCACTATCCTGGCGCTTCTTGACCTCTCAGCGGCATTCGATACCATCGACCATGGTATCCTTCTGCGTCGGTTGGAGTGGCTTGGAGTGCGGGGCACTGTTTTACGGTGGTTCACCTCCTACCTCTCTGGCCAGTCACAGTCGGTGTTCGCAGGAGGTCAAAGATCGGCTCCGAGGCCTCTTCCATGTGGAGTCCCTCAGGGGTCTGTTCTCTCACCTCTGCTCTTTAACATCTAAATGAAGCCATTGGGTGAGATCATCCGTTGACATGGGGTGAGTTATCATCAATATGCTGATTATACTCAGCTTTATATCTCTACCCCGTGTCATTACAATGAAGCAGTGGAAGTGATGAACCAGTGCCTGGAAGCTGTTGAGGTCTGGATGGGTGCCAACAGGCTCAGACTCAATCCTGACAAGACAGAGTGGCTATGGGCTCTGCCTCCCAAGGACTATCCCAACTGTCCATCCATTACCCTGGGGGGAGAAGTTTTGCCCTCCTCAGAGAAGGTTCGCAACTTAGGTGTCCTCCTCGATCCACAGCTAAGTCTAGAACATCATTTTTCGGCTGTGGCGAGGGGGGCATTCGGCCAGGTTCACCTGGTGCACCAGTTGCAGCCCTATTTGGACCGGGAGTCACTCCTCACAGTCACCCATGCTCTTGTCACCTCGAGATTCGACTACTGTAATGCTCTCTACATGGGGCAACCTTTGAAGAATGTCCGGAGACTGCAGGTAGTCCAGAATGCGGTCGTGCGAGCCGTCTTGGGTCTCCCAAGACATGCTCATATCACTCCAGCTCTCCGTGAGCTGAACTGGCTACCAATTGGTCTCCGAACACAATTCAAAGTGTTGGTTATGACCTATAAAGCCCTTTATGGCAATGGGCCAGGATACTTGCGGGACCGTCTCCTGCCTCATGAATCCCAGCGACCGCTCAGGGTGCATAGGGTTGGCCTCCTACGAGTCCCGTCTATTAGGCAATGTCATCTGGCGGGTCCTAGGGCAAGGGCCTTCTCCGTTGCTGCCCCAGCCCTCTGGAACCAGCTTCCCACAGAGGTTCATACTGCTTCCTCCCTCCTAGTTTTCCGGAAACTATTGAAGATGCATTTATGCTGACAGGCTTGGGGCGTATGAACTGCACTCTGCCCCTGGGCCTAGGAAATGTCCCTCCATCAGCGACTGTGTGCTGACTGCCAACCACCGCAGTCCGCCATTATTTTTGGTCGGCCATTTTTTTCTCTATCGCGATGTGGGCCGTCGCACTGTGCATGCGCAATGCGCCCCGTTGCGCCACGCATGCGCGGTGCGGGCCTGCCATTTTTTTTTGGTCGGCCATTTTTTTTGGTCGGCCATTTTTTTCCATATCACGATGCGGGCTGTCGTGCCGTGCATGCACAGTGCGCCCTGTCACGCCGCGCATGCGCGGTGCGGGCCCGCCATTGTTTTTTTTTGGTCGGCCATTTTTTTTGGGGTTGGCCATTTTTTCCCTATCGCGATGCGGGCTGTCGTGCCATGCATGCGCGATGCGCCCCGTCACGCCGCGCATGCGCGGTGCATGCCCGCCATTTTTTTTTTGCACGATGCGGGCTGGGGTCGAGCCCCGGAAAAGGTTGAGAACCACTGTCCTAAGCAAGCCTGGGCTTTTAACTTTTTAAATTTTCTGTTTGCTTTGTTTTTTATCTCTAAAAGTTAATTGGATAGTGGAATGGGGATTTATTTTATCCCCCAGCTGGAATTTATATGGGTGTTTTGTTTGTTTGTTTTTGTTTATTCCCTTTGATCTATTTGGCTGCTCCTGTCTATGAACAGTCTCTCTATCTCTAGTTGCTAAGGACGAATCTAAAAACAAATAAGAGTTAACTGTTTGGATTATTTGGATAGATAAGAAACCATGGTAAACTTTCTATGAGCAGAATGCAATAGTTTGTTAACAGAGGGTTTTGAATTTTTTTCTTGCCTTTTGTTGTGGTTGTTGTTATTGTTATCCCTGTTAACAATTTTGCCATTAATATAGTAGATAGACGATAGGTTAACAATTTGCAAATAGAATTAGAAGTTTAAAAACATTTGGGGACCTGTTTCACAAGTCGTCGGAAACTAATATTGATGTAATATATTTATCAGTATTCAACTAGGGGCCATAATATGTATATACTGTGTGTGTATGTGTGTGTGTTTTTAATGCACTTTTTCTTTTTTTAAATGTTTCATTTATTTATTTTTCTTTGTTCTTATTAAAAAAATCCTTTCTTGGAGTTTGTTATTTTAAGTTTTTTTTTAATAAAAATAAAATTACCATATAATTCTAATCATCAAATTCCAAAATCATCTCCTCATTTCTCTCAAAGTCCACAAATGGTTTACCAAGCATAAATAAATAACCTTGGTCAAAGTCTTTTCTTTCATCAAGGCTGTCAATTTTACCATCTTCACCAATTCTGCCAGCTTTACCATCCAGTCTTCCATTGAGGTATTTGTAAATCCTTTCACTTTAGACAATATGAAAGTCTCACTGCTGTTATATTATATAAAAACAAAGTTCCATAAAATATTCCCATTCATTTGTCCAGTGAGTCCAAAAGGAAGGGCCTTAGTTTCAAACCTTCCACTTTCAAACTTTCTGCATCAAAATACTTATTTGATGTTAATATTTTCTAGCTTTGTCCTTTTAGAAGTAAACTTATGTAGGACCTATTCATTTTCACCCAGGACTGCAAAAAAAAAAAAAAAAAAAGCTTGTATGAATAAATAAATAGAGTTCACTCTCCATTTTTGGAAATGTAAAATCCTGCTTTTAAATCAGTTCTGTTGCTACATTTAAGTCAAACCATAGTTCATTCAGATGGTGGAAAAACAAAGGCGAAATTTGGAAATATTTATACATTTACTCCACATCAATAATCATAATAAAGACAAATCCCAAGATACACTGTGGCTTGTACAATACAGAATTGCAATGCTCCAATGACATTTTGTTTGAGAAGCTGTAAAAATAGGGGTAGAGTGAGTTATTCAATTAAATTATTATAATATAATGCAATTGCATTAAGCCCAAATATTATGATATGCAACATAAATCTGGTGGATTAGTTGGATAATTAATTGAATATGGTGAATTATTATGCTTTGTTCACCATACTATTATAGATACTAAAAAGGAAACTTTGAATGTGCAAGGTAGTTTACATTAAATTAGAAAGAAACCATTTACATGAGTGGCTTGCCATTTAAAATTTCATGATGTAAAAAATAGGTGCATTCTTGCAAATGAGCAGACATTGTTGTGAGCAGTAGAGAAGTTGGACCTCATCTTATTAGCTCAAAATAGTGGTCCATGTGCCTAAAAGGGAAACTTCCTTTCCTTTTTAAAATTTTCACATTCCATGTATCTAATGAAAGGAAGAAGCTCCTTAAATCTGCACAATCTTGAAGAGACACATAGATATAGATATGTATGATGAGATGAAAACTGAAGTTAGTCTGATTAATGTTCCAGATTTAAGAGAGTTGACTTCAACAAGCTGTTATTTTCAACAACAAATAAGTAGAAAAAAAAATCCCATGAATGAAAATATCAAATGGAAAAATAGTTCAGGAGAATTAGAAAATTCTGAAAATATAATTAAGGCACAAGCACAATCAATAACAAAGAGAGGAAAAATAGGAGATAGCTGAAAACGCCCAAAACGCTCTAAGAAGAAAAAAAAAGGTAAAATTTAAAAATGGAAAGAGGGGCACATAGCAAACCATCATATCAGAAAATAGTATGAATTTTTAAGAATGGGATCAGAAAGCATGAGTCTCAGCATGACCAAATGCTTAGTATGAATGTCAGAAATAACAAAAAGTAGGAATTATTCTGATTCATTTTGAAAGTCTAGAAAACAGCTGGCTCACTGGTTGGAGAAATGGGCAAAATTGTGACAGACAAAGGGAGAAAAATTGAATGGCCTAATTTATCTTTAAACTGTCTTTAGACAAAATGAAAACAAACAGCCTGACTTGTCAGAAGTGGCACTGTGGAAAAAGGGAGAAAAATGCAGATCAAAATAGGTAAAGAATTGGTGGGAGCATGACTAGTTGATCTGAATAAATTCAGTGCTTCTGCACTAGAAGTATGACATCTCAGGGTATTAAAAAAAACTGGATGATTTTATCCAGTTCCATGTCACTAGATGAATTTTTTGAAAAGTCCTGGAGCATAAGGAAATACCAGAAGATACAGAAGAACCAATGCTGTTCTAATATTTAAAAAGGAAAAGGTGCAGCCAGGAAACTACCCATCAGTCAGTTTGACATTAATACCTGGAAAAATCTTAAGGAAAAAATCAATGCATTTACAAGTACTTTGATATAATAAGTAGTTTCCAGAAGCCAATATAAATTTGTTTTAAAAAGTCATGCTAGAAAAATCTTGCTTTCTTTGACAATGTGACTAGATTAGTGGTCCAAGCTATCAATATAATGCACTTAGACCTCAGTAAGACATTTCATAAAATAGATCATAGTTTTCTTTTTGGTAAATTGGAAAACTGTTGCATAGATGGTGGAGTGAGTGGGAAATAAGCAAAGAATAATCTTATGCAACAATATTTTAAGATGTTGTTAACAATTTTAGGTGATAAATCAATATTACGTATTAATTCCTGAACTGAATCTTGTGCAACAAGCTTATAGCAATCACATCTTATTAAGTATCTTCAAAGGTCTCCACTATATTCACACTATATCCACAATCAATATGTGATTGTTTTATATTCATTCTCCTGTTAATATTATCAATCAATAAAGGAGCTCAGGGTTGAAATGGGGGGAGATCATCCTTGGTGATCTCTGAGCTTGATTGTTTTCTTGCAGACATTTCATTAAGCAAACTATGGGATCACTGCTTTCAGGACTTATGAGATAGACATTTTTCTATCAGATAGAAAAATGTGGGGTAGACAACACCACCACCAGATGGATCCGTAGCTGGCTGACCGGCCGTACTCAGCATGTGGTCCTCAATGGAACCGCATCTACATGGAGGGAAGTGTGTAGTGGGATGCCCCAGGGCTCTGTTCTGGGCCCAGTGCTCTTCAACATCTTCATCAACGATCTGGACGAGGGGATATATGGGGAACTCATCAAATTTGTAGATGACACCAAGCTGGCAGGAATAGCCAACACTGCAGAAGACAGGCTTAAGATACAGAAGGGTCTGGACAGACTTGAACACTGGGCGGTATCTAACAAAATAAAATTCAATGGTAAAAAAGCAAGGTTCTACATTTAGGCAAGAAAAACCAAATGCACAGATATAGTATAGGGGGTACCTTGTTCAATAGTAGTAACTGTGAGAGGGATCTCGGAGTCCTAGTGGAAAATCACCTAAATATGAGCCAGCAGTGTGCTGCAGCTGCCAAAAAGACCAACACAGTGCTAGGCTGCATTAACAGAGGGATAGAATCAAGATCATGTGAAGTGTTAATATCACTTTACAAGGCCACACTTGGAATTCATTTTTGGTCACCATGATGTAAAAAAGATGTTGAGTCTCTAGAAAGAGTACAGAGAAGAGCAACAAAGATGATTAGGGAACTGGAGGCTAAAGCATATAAGGAATGTCTGCTGAAATTGGGTATGTCTAGTTTAATGAAGAGAAGGATGAGTGGGGACATGATAGCAGTGTTCCAATATCTCAGGGGCTGCCACAAAGAAGAGAGTGTCAGGCTATTTTCGAAGGCGCCTGAAGGCAGGACAAGAAGCAACGGGTGGAAACTAAGCAAGGAGAGAAGCAACCTAGAACTAAGGAGAAACTTCCTGACAGTTAGAACAATTAACCAATAAAACAACCTGCCTCCAGAAGTGGTGAATGCTCCAACACTGGAGGTTTTTAAGAAGAGACTGGACAGCCATTTGTCCGAAATGGTATAGGGTTTTCTGCCTGAGCAGGGGGTTGGACTAGATGACCTCCAAGGTCCCTTCCAACTTTACTACTACTACTACTACTATTATTATTATTATTATTAATTATTATTATTATTACAGAGGTCGCTATGCAACATCTAGAAGCCCTAGCACTTCCACAAATATAACCCAAAATATAGATCAGATATGTAGACAACACTTTCAACATAATTTAAAAAAGGACCAATTAGAGAACATCCACAGAATCATAAACAACCTTTTCAAAACAATTCACTAGAGAAGAATAAAAAATAACTCACTGCCCTACCCGGGCATCCTGATCAGCAGAGGACACAATGGCAAAGTAGAAACACAGATGTACAGAAAAACTACCTACACCAACTAAGTGGCCCACCAGCAAAGCAATAACCTAACCTCCCAGAAGAGAAACTGAGTAAGAACGTTAGATAGACAAGCACAAACTCACTGCAGCAACTCTGAACAGCAGAAAAGGAAACAGAGCATCTATAGAACATATTCCAACAAAATGGATATCCACACAACTTTATCAAAAAGTGCTTTACCAGTGAAACCAAAATAGCACAACCAACACAAGCCCTAAAAAGAGTAATAATGCCATACAGCAAGAACACTGCAGAAACTACCAACAGATTACGACAATCACATGGAATCAACTAATGTCGTCCAAAACCTCCTAAGTAAACCAAAAGACTTAGCAGCCCCTGGGTCATGGCCCACCACCAGTACATGGCCTATTCAGAATTGGACCATGCAAATATCTGGCCAGAGTGCGTATGCACATGCAACTCAACTTGCACAAGTGGCAGGCTGGCAGGTACTGTCACATGCATGTATTGATCCGCCTTTTGTGCAAGTCAAGTGGTGCGCCTGCACACCAGCCCACCACTCGCTCAAGGACTGTGTGTGCATATGTGCCAGCCCACTGCTCAAACAGCCCAGTTCCCCTCTTCTCCCAGCCAGGCCCCAAGTCACAAGGATTGGGGATCCTGATCTACAATATACAGTGTAATGACCGCAACAACAACTATATAGGACAAACAGGCAGAAGACTGCCAGAATGCATCCATTAACACCAATTAGCAATCAGAAGACATGATGAAAACTCTTTAATTTCACAACATATAAACAAACTTAACTATAGTTTCAACTGGGAAACAGCAACCATTCTAGAACAAGTCAAGTCCAAAAATGCTAGGGAAATTCTAGAAGCTTGGCACTTTGACAAGTTAGCAATTAATAAACAATATCTATATTCTATGCAAAAGTGATGATCAACAAGCCAGAAAGGGAACAAAAAGACCAAAATACTTTCCCACTAGCAAACAAGACCCAGATAAGCATATATTAACTCAAAAATTAATATCAAACTAACAACCAAGTAAACAATACCTCAATCAAGGAACTGCCAAGCAACCCAATGGTAAACGGCCCCGCCAGAGAATCTCTAAGCCACCTCTACCAACACTGACAGGGCAAGCCACTAAAATACAAACTGAGAGCAAGCCCCACTCCTTGCTAGCAGTGTTATCTAGTTTGGGTAATGAAACTTCTGCAAGAAACAACCAAGCTCAGAGACCACCAACGAACCTTCAAGTATTATCTTTTTACATTAATTATATTCAACATCCCTTTAATAGCAAGGATGCAATAAGGTTAATATGTAGATACAGTGACAGCTGTAAACAATATTTCATTTCATAGACTATATACAATCTTTCAAAAGGTAGCTTTTAGTCATAGCAACATAGCAATGCCATGAACATTCCCAGAAATGTCAGAGCACTTGCTACTTCCCAGTGGAAAGGACATCTCCTCATATGTGTTTCAAAGTAAAAAAGATTTTTTATACGATTATGCTGCATTTATTTAGTAATCAGGGGAGCTGTGTTCAAATATTCTCTGTGTTCAAATGTCCTCTGTTTCCAAATCCACTGTGGTCTCCCAGACATCAGTTCCGTCTCAAAGAAATAAATAGTGGGAACTCATTCAATTTGACTTTTCTAGATTTGGAATTGAGTCAGCTCAGTTAAAAGTAAATAAAAATGTCCCAAAGGTGCTTTTCAAAAGGATCTGGACTTTCTTGTTGTTTGTTTTGTTTTTTGTTCAAGATAAAGAAAAAAAAACAAGAAAGTCCAGTTGCCTTTTGAAAAACACCTTTGGGTAACCATGACCTGGATGATTGAGAATCTCCATAGACATAAATAAAAGATGTGTTACAGAACATAATACCAAACATCAGTAATTTTGGTCCTCCTCAAACAAAAGGAAACTCAAATAGACCAAGAGAAATTAGAGTAGGATTTTCAAATAACCAAAGATTCAAGTGATGATTAAAATATGAGTCATCTTTAAATCATGCTCATTTTTTGTAAGATGTTTTCACCCTAACATAAAATAGTTAGTAGTATTGTATATTTTTATTAGCAGATGATTATCACACACAAGAAACCAGAACAACAGCACAAGCTGATCACAGTTGCTTCTTTTTTGTTGCCTGCCTATTTGCAAGAATCTCACCAGACTGATTATATTCTCTTGGGAACAGCCAGACAAAGGGTTCTGGTATTTTTAGGGGGTTTGGCCTCCCTCACTTCCTTCCCTGCAAGGAAGTCTTTGCACCTCTTCCCACACTCTAACTGGAGATTGCACCATGTTAATATCCAGAAATAACAATAATATTAAAATGTACAGTATTTTATAAAAAGCCTTTAAAAAAAGGATTGTAACTTTTTAAAAATGCTATTTACATTTAGGATATTCTTAACAGATAATATTTCTCAGACAGATTATGTTAATGTGCACCAGAGCTTAGTAGTGAAAAGCAAATCAATAGTACTCTTCAGTGACAAATCAGAGCAATGGCCATTAAGCATGAGTAATTAAAATGCCAGATTAATTGGTAAACCTATTTAAGTTATTTATGGTCAAATATTTCTCCTATTAAAAATAGAAATTGAATTTATAGCTGTATTTAACCATCAACCATCAAATGATGATGCAATTAGTGCATTTTAACATTAATTTCTTTCTACCAATAATATCCTCTTGCTCTTCTAGGCAAGTGAAAACACAAAAGGTTGTAGAAAAAACACATTTCTTCTACAAAATTTTATCAGACTGCATTTAAAGCTAAGTGTGAAATATTTAATATGCAATATAATTCAAAATATAACATCCTATCTGAAATTTAAACTATGCTGGATCCCAAATCAACATATAACTTTTCTCTGCATTGTAATTATAAAAATGACATGTACCTTTGGATTAAATTATTGCAACTTCCTTTGTGAGGAAATAGCTGGAAATGAAGTGATCGTGACTGAAATAAAAACAAAAGCAGAACAAAAAGATAAGCAAGAAATATTCCTGGCATTCTTTTGTAGTTTTTCCCCCTTAGGTTGAGTAAGAAATGCAGCAAAAAGAGCTGATTTTCTTTTCCTTTCAAAGAAGAATAGTTCTATAAAAAGGTTTATTTTGTCTTGTTTTGTATATTATTTAACAAGGCTTTTCAATTTCATTTTTTCAACAGTGTTGCCTCAGGGACAATAAGTAGACAGATGCCAGGGGACAAAACAAAATGTTTAAGTATGAACTGAGACATTGTACAATTTTGGGCTGTTGATTTAAAAGGAAAGAAAATTCTATTCATAATAGGTTGTGGTTCCCTAAACAACAAAGGGATCTAAATGAATTCATACATAAAATGAAATAAATGAACTTATTGCACACTGGCATCTAGGAAGGTCAACAAATAAAAATAATTCAATATTCAAGAAAAAAGGATACCATAGAATGGGATTCACAATGGTTATAAAATGATGATGATGATGATGATGATGATGATGATGATGATGATGATATACAGTATATATCCCTTCTACTTCAGGCAATGTATTACCAGGACAAGAGCCAATAATTTATTTCATTTAAGGCAGAATCTGTCATACCAAGGTTACTCTAAGCTTTTGCGTTCATTTACTACAGATAACAACTAGCAAAATTGCCAGATTATCAGTATGATGAATTACCTATTTCATTATCTGAAATATATTATTCTTTTATATTATTTGGAAAATGTTATTTATGCCAATTGTTATATTATAATTAAATTTTAGTTAAGTATCTTATACTTCAAAAACTATAGAAACTTCCACTATTCTTTTTTGGGAGGGATGTCAGGAGGAGAGAAAATAATCTCTGTTAATTCATCATAATATGTTCTAAATTTAGATGTGATGTAAGACAAGTGCAACCCTTTGCTTACTTACTTCTGAATAGAATTACTAAAAGTTCATTTCTAAACATACAATGTGATCCTATAAACAGTCCCATAAAAGTAAACTCAGTTATATTCAATAGGGTTTATACCTAGGTAAATAATGTATGAGATTGCAGCCTTTCTATAATTAGAATAGAATAGAACAGAACAGAACAGAATAGAATAAAGCTGGAAGGGACCTTGGAGGTCTTCTAGTCCATCCCCCTGCTCAAGCAGGAGAACCTATACCATTTCAGACAAGTGACTGTCCAGACTCTTCTTAAAAACCTACAATGATGGAGCATCCATGATTTCTTTTTTTTAATATTTTTTTTATTTTTCCAAATTTTCCCGATACATATACTGTGATATTTATGAGATGTTAACATACATTCTTTTTACATTCATATATAAGATACTTTTAATAAAATGAAATAAATAGATACACATGACTTTTGGTGTTGCTCGCCCATTTCCCCTTTCACTGTATCCACACTCCTTCTTCTCTACCTTCTTCCTCCCTTTCTTCTCTTCCCTACTTCCCTCTTCTTCCTCTCCTCTTCTCTTTCCTTCACCACTCTCCTCCCCTTTCCCCCACTTCTCCTCTTCTCCTCCAACCTTCCTACTTCCTTCTCTGAGGGTCCACAATTTCTGAAGGCAAGCTGTTCCACTGGTTAATTGTCCTCACTGTCAGGAAGTTACTCCTTAATTCCAGGTTGCTTCTCTCTTTGATCAGTTTCCAACCATTGTTTCTTGTCCTGCTCTCTGGTGCTTTGGTAAATAACGTGACCCCCTCTTCTTTGAGGCAGCCCCTCAAATACTTGAATACTGCTATCATGTCTCCCCTATTTCTTCTTTTTTTTAGACTAGCTAAGTCCCGCAGCTGTTCTTGATATGTTTTAGTCTCCAGGCCTTCAAACATTTTAGTTGCTCTTCTCTGAATTTTTTCCAGACTCTCAAAATCTTTTTTGTGATATGGTGACCAAAATTGGCTGCAGTATTCCAGGTGTGGTCTTATTATGGTTTCATAAAGCGGTACTAATACTTTGTGTGATCTTGATTCTATGCCTCTGTTTGTACAACCCAGGATTGTATCAGCTTTTTTGGTTGCTGATGCACACTGCTGGCTCATAGTCAAGTGATCATCCACTAGGACTCCGAGGTCCCTCTCACAGTTACTGTTTTTGAGCCAGGTCTCACCCAATCTGTACTTGTACCTTTGATTTTTCCTGCCTAAATATAAATCTTTGCTTTTCTTCACAATGAAGCTCATTTTGTTGGAGGGGCCCCTTGTTCAAGTTTGTCAAGATCTTTTTGGATCCTGAGTTTGTCTTCTGGGATGTTGTCTACTTTTACCAGTTTGATGAGTTCCCCTTCAATTCCCTCATCTAAGTCATTTATGAATATATTGAAGAGTACTGGACCTAAGACAGAATCTTATGGTACCTCACTGCTTACTTTTCTCCATGTAGAAGTGATGTCTTTGAGGACTACTCATTGAGTATGGTTTGCCAGCCACTACAGATCCATCTGGTGGTGATGTTGCCTATTCCACCTTTTTCTAGTTTACCAAGGAGTAGGTTGTGGTCTACTTTATCAAATGCCTTACTGAAGTCTAAGTATACTATGTCCACAGCATTTCACTGGTCTACTAGTCTAGTCACTTTATTGAAGAATGAAATAAGATTGGTTTGGCATGATCTGTTTTTAACAAATTCATGCTGGCCACTAGTTATAACTTTGTTTGCTTCTAGTTGTTCTTGATTATCTTTTCTAGGATTTTCCCAGGTATTAATGTTAAACTGATTAGTCTGTATTTTCCTCGGTCTGTTTTTTTCCCCTTTCTTGAAAATGGGAACCACATCAGCCCTTTTCTAATCCTCAAGTACTTTCCTGGTGCTCCAGGATTTGTGAAAGATGTGGTGTAATGGTTCTGAGATAACATCTGCCAGCTCCTTCAGAACTCTGGCATGTAATTTGTCGGATCCTGGTGATTTATATTTGTCAAGGTCAGATAATTGTTCTCTTACCATTTTCTTGCTTATTTTAATTTTTGTCTCTTTTGCAATGGTTTTTTAGGTATACTGGACTATAGTTTCTTTTTGTGTGAAAACTGATGCAAAGTATGACTTAAGCAGCTCTGCTTTCTCCCTGTTGCCTGTTATTTCCTTGCCATATTTTCTCTTTAGTGGGCCTACATTTTCCTTGTTTTTTTTTCTTATTAATATATTAGAAAAAACTTTTTTATTATTCTTGATTTCTGTTGCAAGTCTTTGTTCATTCTGATCCTTTGTTCTCCTGACTTCATCTTTGCATGTTCTGGCTGTCTGCTGATAGTTGGCCTTAGTTATGTGTCCCTCTTTCCATTTTTTTTGTATTTGTCCTTTTTGTCTTTCAGTTTGTCAGAGAGATCCAATACATACCATACAAACCAAACAATATTGATTATATATTTATATGCAAATAAGGATGAATTATTTAATGAGACTTTGAGTCATGTACAATAAAACCAGGAATTAAAACATTTTGCAAATTCATTAATATAATAAAAATAAATAAAACTAGAGAGGAAAGATGTTATAAAAAAAACCCTGGACTTTCTTGTTTTTCTTTGACGATGTTTCGCTTCTTATCCAAAAAGCTTCTTCAGCTTTGACTGTGATTCAAAAAAAAAAAAAAAAAAACCTCAAGAAAGTCCAGTTGCTTCTTGAAAAAGCACCTTTGGGATAACCACTGGCATTTTTAAAAGGTTATTTCTCCCTCCCTGCCTGTTTCTTTTTCTCCCAAGAAAGGATGGGAAGACAAGAAAGGCAAACAGAATCTGTGTCACTTCTTTTTTTTTTAATTTTTATTTTTCCACCATACACCATACACCAAAACAAACTAAACATACATAAACAAGAATCTTTTCTTTTAACAGAACAGAATGTGCTATACATTCTAACCATTCTATGACATCTTATTTACATTTTATTTACATTTCGATATATAATTATATCACTTCTATGAGGAAAAAGTTGTCATGTCTTGTATTACTGGACCTATCAAAGAGTTAATTCTTCAATTCTGCAGAACAGAAAAAGTTTTTGGGCAGGAATTGTTCCTTTTAAAAACAAAGCAAATGGAGTATGCAAAGAAATTGCATGATTAGGAGCAGAAATGACTATTTACTTTTAAAACTTCATTACTGCATAACACACGTTTAAATATTGGGCTAAAATTAAGTACACAACACATAGCAATTGGAGCTTCTGGTTGTAGTGTTACAGGTCTTCAGAAGGAGATTTCTAAGCACATCTACTTCTTGAGATCATATGCCATGAGAAGCTGGTTGTGTTGTCAAAAATACCTGTGTCCTTCGTCTCATATGGCTGGCATATTTTTCAGGTATACTTTTTTTTAAGGAAAGGAGAACCACTGGCTTTTTAAAATGATGCAGTCACATACACACAGTTCCTCAATAATAAAGAACATTGGAAGAGGGTATACTAGTATACTTCACATGGTAAGAAAATGAACAATTTTGTTCATTGGCTGCTGCATCAGGAAACCATTGGAGAGACTAAAGATTTCCAAGGTCCCCAAAGATGCCAAGAATGTCTTGAAAGCGTCTGTAACAGTTCTGTCCTATGCAAGCTTTACACTTGCATTTGAGGAAAACAGAACGGAAAATAGTTATACAGTTGCAGCTTTAATTGGCTTGTCAAGAGTCTTTCAGTAAAAGCAAAGCAGAGATAAGAGCAGGTTATTAGAGAATAACAATGGTTTAAAAATATAAATTTCAGAATTTTGCTGCTATGTCAGCACTGAATTTGCCAGCTGGAAAGCCAAATCATCCAATAATGGCCAAAGAGCTGAAGTTAGAGAAAAGTTCAAAAGGTAGTTAAGCCAAAGTTTATTCACAGTGTAAGGTATGGGATGAAAAGGCAGAAAGCAGATTTGTTCCTAATAAGAAAAGGAAGTCTGAAAGATCTTCTACAGTCAGACATCCTATCCTGGCTTTACCTGATTAGACTTGTGCCACTGACCACTGCTCAGCCCCATTCATCTGGCTGTATTATTCAAGACTTGATCTTCTACTAGTAAAGGACCTGAAGCAAGGACAATAGGACAGGAAAAAGAAATGGTGCTGCAAGAAGGTTCAATAAGAGGGCACTTTCAGTTATGGCAAGACAACTTTCAACTAGCAGCTTCAAGTAATAGAAATCAGTAGCAACATCCATGAGAAGACTTTGGAAGCTACCAGCATTCCTGAAGCTGAACCAAAAGTACAAATCAATTGCAGATAATGGCAGCAAGAATACTGGAGTGGCATAGTTATATAGTAGCAAGGCAAGAATCTGACAAAGCAGAGCAGCTGGTTGTAAACCAGAGTCTCTACCTTTATCTCAGCCTCCATCTTATATGAACATGATAGGGATATTGTGAAGTTTTAGCTCAGGAGTGGCTGAGACCACAAGCAGGGGAAATACTTAACACAGGAACAAGACAAGAAAATCAATCCCGGTCTACTACTAATAGCTCCAATGATGCAGAGGGCACCTATAAAAACAAGATGAGGCACAAAATGAAGATGAAAATGAAATTAATTGACAATCAGAAAAGGAGAGCAAAACAGATTCCTAGTGTGAAGATAAAAGTAATAACAAAGTAATATGTCACAATGAAGAATGGAGATCTGGCCACAGCCTGATGAGGTCTGCAAGTGGAGTGATACAGCAACTTACATTTGCCATTTTTTATTTTTTATTTTGTTTACTCCAGGGCTTTTCAAACTGTAAGGTGTACCGCCCTTGGGAAGGTGCAGACACGATCATTGCATTATTTTCATTGACGTGTGTTCATATTTGATCTTTGGATTTTTAAAAAAGGTGTGTACATTAAGATTATACTAAAGAGAAGTGAAATGGAAAAAATAGAGTAATGATTCAATGTTTCTAGTTCCATTGTCTATTGTAAGTATTTTTCCTTTGTTTTACTAACAATATTTTGGTAGACTCCCATCTTTAAAAACATGCTTTTTATATTTACATGGATCTCCATATTCATTTTCTTTAGACAACAGTAGATCCCTGTTAAGTCATAACACCTCTTTGTTATTGTCTTTCACTTTAAGCATTTTCACCTTCTTCTTTTTTCATTTTCCTTTTATACAATGTGACAACTATTTTTAGTGTCTCATTCATGGTGTTTTATCCATGATTATTTTAAAAATATTGGGGTGTTTTCCCCAAAATAAGACCTGGTGTATGTATGGAGCATGTCACCCCCAAAATCCATTTTGCTGGCAAAGGCCTTTCCTGAAGGCCTCTACTGGCAAAACAGAGGCTGGGGGACAATGTGCGTGTCATCTTGGAGCTCTGTTCTGGGCTGCAGAGGCCTTTCCTGAAGGTCTCTGCTGGTGAAATGGAGGCCAGGGGCAATGAGCTTGAGCTTATATACATATAGGATTTGGAAAAAGACCATACATTTAATTTTAGTTTTCTATAAATACTCTTTTCATTCTTTGACCTTTAGATACTGAATTAGAAATGCAAAACCATAAAAAAAGATTTTTCAGATCAAGCTTCTCCAACTTTCATGTGATAGTTCATGTGGAAAGAACTGAGGATGCTGCATGAAAGTTAAGAGTGCACTTCATGGACCAAATGGAAAAATGAAAACATTAGAATTATTGATATTCAGTTCTGCCTGCCTTTGTATAAAATAATACATTTCCCAAGTAATGTAATATTTAGCAGCCAAAAATATACAACAGTATATATTATAAATCAAAGCATTGTGTATTCAGTATATTTTATAATATGAACACCTTTAGATACTTTAAAGAAACAAAGGAATTAGCTCTGTCAATTCCTATTCCAAGACAGGAGTGAGTCAAAAATTGGCATATGGGTTAATAAATTTTATTGTTGCTTCAAGGTCACAATTAACCCAAGACATTGTCCAAATGCCACAAACTGGGCAAGAAATAATTGTAAATATTTGAATCGCAGTATTATTTATTTGCAGTACCAGTTAGCAATCCTCAGCCAATTTTTTTCATGTTACGTTTCTCCTTTTCATTGCCCACAGAGCTCACATGAGATTACTCCAACCAACTTTAGCATCAACTAATCAAAATATAGACATATGATTTTCAAAAAACATGAAAAAAGATGGGAAAGTAAGAAGAATCTATTCTCTATTTGACTCTCAATGACTTCAAAATACATCCATATCATTTTCTTAGCATAGCATAGAAGATATTACTATCTTCTTCTTTTTTCCCTTCAGTTCTGAGTTTATAGATATAGTCCTGGCACTAGTCACATTAATGTTTTAAGACCAGTCAGGCTATGTGCTGCCTCTTAATGGAAAAACAAGTATGCAGCGTTCAGATAGGTATACCACATTTTTGAAAATATTTTTTAAAGAAAATAATACCAAAATTTGTCAAATACATGGAGATTGCAGCCCCACCACTTTGATAATTATAATGTGACAGTGTTGCTTCATGATTCTATCCATTAACTGCTATAGTCATACTTCTATTAACAACCATATATTGTTTCTACCTCCATCTTTCTTTTTGGAAATAGACTGCAGCTTTTGATAAATTTTTCTAAAACTACCAAATCTTCTCATCATCTCTGATAGCCCATTTCAGGAAAAACTATTATTTCCAGCACTGAACAGACAACGTGTGACTTGCCCACCATGTAAATGTTAAAAACAAACAATCATTATAACATTGAGAAAATAAAGAATTTATGCCTAGACTATCTGCTGGGATGAATGTTTTCAGTTTGTTCCATTATAAAATAAATAAATTGCGTAAATGTTGGCAAATTCAGATCAAAATAAAAAACCAGGAAAAAATCATAATCATCAATAATCCAAATGAGGTTTTTTTTTTTTTTTAAAAAGACAGTTGTTCTTACAGTCTTTTTAATAGAGGATTTAGTTCATACCTGAACACCCAACCTGATAAAGCTATCTGGAACACTATTTAACCTGTCTTTATTTCTCACTTTTATTTGAAATACTGGTCACATGATGTCTCACTTAATGAATGAGGGTGACTTACTTAAAAATCACAGCAGAACTGGTGTGGTCATATGATGTTTTGTTTAACAATAGAGTTGTTACTTAACAATAGAGTTGCCAGTCCCAATTGTGGTAATTAAGGAATGACTACCTGTAATAATCTTAATTTTCATTAAATACTTCAACACTCTTAGCATCATGGGCAGATACAAAAATAGAATTTATCTTGGGTTAGTCTGGCCCTTGTGTTCCATACATCACCATGGTGAGTTTTTCTTTTCTATACAACATATAAAAAAAACTTCCCAAATACTGAAATGACAAAAAAAAGTATTCATCTAGCAGATGTGTTAAATATATATTATTGACCAATTTAGTTGTAAGTTTGGTCAGTATCGAAAGGAACAGATATTGATTTCTGCCATTCTCAATACACAGATTTATCTATCTAAATGAAGTTAAGCTGTACATCAGCAGTTTACTTTTAAGAAAAGAAAAGAGCCTTATACAATAGAAAAAAAACCTAGTGTGTTAGTCTTTGTCATATTTTGAGAATGATTTTAGTAAATGATATAAATATATCTCCATAATAATATATTTTATTTTTATTTTCAAGAGAAGCATTCTGCAATAGATAATCACCCAGTTCAAATAGAATCAAGGTTCATAATATCTAAAAAGAGAGTTTTCATAAAGAATTCAAAGAAAAAGGAAATAAAACAATACTAACATCCATCCAGTAAGCCAGGATTAACAATGTGACTATGCCAATGTTTATTAGATACAATTACACAGAAATTAATGACTATCTTCACTATTTATTTTTAATAATGATATCTCAACTGTACTTTTAAGTCTATATGATGAGAGGAAAGACAGCACCTCTACAATAAGGTTTCAAAACATTATGGGTTTTTCTTTGTTTTTAGATGAATTCACTTAAAAATAAAACTTTAGAATACATTAGCGTCTTACAAAAAATTACAGCCTACATGCTGCAGTATGGAAGCTTTTTTTCAATGCTCCTTACCAAGCAAAAAGCTTTCAATTAGAATATTATTTATTCTGATTTGTGATTACTTGCTGATACTTAAACTTTTGTAGCATAATTTATATTGCATAAATCTAATGTCTCTTCTTTAATAAGTTAGGAAGCTAAGTTAGTACTGAATGCAATAAGGTCTCCCAAATGCAGTAAATACCCTTCAACTGTTGTTGAAAGTACCTCCATAATCATATAAAACAACTAAATAATTCAGTTGTTCTGTGATCCCTGGAATGAGGTTCTTTTGTCCTCATCTCTGCACCTAGAAGAAAGTGGCTAACCAAGAATATTTGTTTGGCTTTGTATTATGAAGCAAGACATTTGTTTTAACTGTTCTCTCTGTTGATGTTCTCCATCAACGGTTTCCAACTGTGAAAGTGAGGCTGATTTGAAGAACCAATGGGTTGCTATTTGGTGTCTGTGAAAATTGCTTAATTAACCAACAGTCTGCATTGTGATAGGACTCGTTGTGCTAGTTCCATATAAGAACCATCATATTTGACAATCATTCTCTAGATCATTCTGGTCCTATAGAATTTCCAGGCTTCTACACACAGAGACCCCTTTTAAGCATGAAGGTGGCAGAGAACAAAGAGAGTGTAATAGTGTTCAGCTGGGGAGATAAAACATAGAATGGAATGCCCAGTGCTTTTTTTTGTAAAAAAAAAAAGTGCCGGAACTCACGCATGTCATAGAAGCAGCCTTGCCTACCATACAAGGTTCCATCCAAAAAATATGCCAGAACTCTGTTTTGGGCGTTCTATGACAAAAAATTCTGGGAATGCCAGAATTGAATCCCTAAAGTGGATAGGGACAGGATAAGGAAAATGGCATGAGTCAGAATAAAATGTAGTTGGCTATTTAGAAAAAAACTAAAATTAATGGAAATGTATTGCTATTTTTCACTTACAATTAATGTGTCTCCCAATGTTTTTAATAATTCTCCCATGACATTTAACAGGATAATTCAAAGCAATTGAGGATAATAGCTTCATGCATACTGAAGCCAAAAGCTGTGGATTTCCAGTTTATTGGAGCTCTAATTATACAGTGTTTAATACTCATGTTCATCAGGACTGGGATACTGTTATGATTGTACCTGAATTTTAGTTTGTGTCTTGTTCCCTTCTTTGCCATCGTTGTTAATTTTAATGTTAATATTTAACTTATCTCTTTATACGTTGCTGGGCATTGTTAGCAAGCTTTACATATATTATTTGGATTGTAAATTACCAGAGTAGATAGAGATAGAATCTGCATGGGGCAATGACAAGATGATTATACTCCAGTCTCTCCACATTAAACTATATATTGTTCTATGATATATTATTGAAAAAACACAGCTACAAGAAAAGGTTTAAACTCTATGTACATTTTTGGACCTCAAATCAACCTTTTCTTCATTTTTATTATCTAACAATTGACCCCCTATATCATAACCCCATATGTCATAACATTCCTAAAAGAAAAAAATAGTTAAAATAAGCATAATATTAATTCTAAGACTAAAAGTACAAGACAAACTGAATAAATGCCAATAATATACCATTATAATTCCAGCTTGGTAAGGTAAATACTCTCTCTCCCACCCCTCTCTTTACTGAGAGGACATTGTTTTAATCTGTGGTTAATATTTTTAAATGTAAATGTATAAGTTATCTATATGTATCAGTCATCAAATGAATGATCTCTGTGTATTTGTATCAGGTTTCTTGAATACACACACACACACACACACACACACACAGAGAGAGAGAGAGAGAGAGAGAGAGAGAGAGAGAGAGAGAGAGAGAGAGAGATTATAATTTAATCATATTTGTCTGGTTTCTAATGAAGTTCACATGTTGAAGAAAATAGATTTCATCATATTCAATGAGGTCATAATTTATTCAAAAAATAAGAATATATGGGACATATATTTTAAATACAGCTATCCAACAGAATAATATTTGGGGTCAATAATAGATTTACACTGAAAAATCATGTCTTCAATAAGTGTTGCTGAGGTCATTAAATAAAGGTTCAATAGATTGTTTCTTTCCAATAATATTAAATATAATGATATTTCTAATTTTATGCCTGTGTTATTCATATTTGTAGCTAATAACTCCCCCCCACTAGAAAATTGATTAAATATTTTGGCTCCCAACTATTCACTGAATATTGAATATTGCTTAATAGCCAACATATAACTTCTCACATTTTCCATTTTTACAATAGAGCTTTGCTAATTGGTACTTTGTGACCTCTAAACGTTTGTGACAATAAATTTTTTCAATACAATAATTCACTTATAGAGAATGCTCTTCCTGTTGAAATATTTCACAGCATTGATCAGTTATCTATAAATAGATAACTTTAACTTATATTGAGATAAGTTCAATCTTAGATTGTAAATTAACGCTATAGTCCTAAATTTCCCTTTGTATTTAAAAGGTAACACATACATTGTAAGTCTATGTGCATATGTATGTGCACATATTGGTGAATTACATGCATATACAGGCAAAAATACATGTATGTTTTTTTATAAAGGTATACTATTGCAAAATATAGAGACAAATTAGTATATTGTCAAGATGTTTGACTGATACCAGTGAGACTCTCTCAATAACAGAGTATCCTGGGTGATTTGGGACCACTATTTAATATATTTCTAGGGTGGTTGTAAAATTAGTTCATTTATTAATTCATCCACTTTAATTTTAAAATTAGTTTAATGAAAATTAGTATAACCATCTACAATAATTTAATAATATAATTTTCTAAAAGTGAGCTTTGGAGGGGAAGTGCTTGAATATTGAACTGATATCTACATCAATATTTTATCACCCCAAAGCTGGAAAGAGTGACTTGAGGCCCACAGTCTGTTTTTCTACTACAGCCCCCACCCCCCACCTCCTCTGAATACTAGCAGAAAACTGATTAACTGATTATTAAACACATGCAAATTGCAATGCAAACTCTAAAAGAGGCTGAATGTGAAAGCCAAACAGAAACAGCTTCTGGCTGTTTACATGCCACAACTCTGTAGACCCTGAATCATCCCTCCACCTGATGTACCTCCCTGAATATTTTGTATGACCTTGGATTTCAAAGATTTTCCTCTCTGATCACAGGAGTCAGATACTATTACACCATGCAAGCAGCATCAATCAACAATATTTTAATCTTGATGTTATTATCACCATGTGTGGCATCTGTGAAAAATATTGCTTCAGTTAAAATAACAATTTAAAAAAATAAAAATAAAACCCTTGATATTTCAATAAATTATTCTTGTTTTTTTAATGCTCTATAAAATTAATTTTGCAGATGTTTGTGCATGTTCTCTGGGAAAATAGCAAGATGTTTTTTAAAACTTGGAACTGATTGTATAAAAGAAACAGCTTTCACAGAAAGAGATTTGAATCTCAGAAACAAATGATGGCATTTATAGCAGCTAACAGGAGCATCCCTGGATAGTTAAAGAAAAGTTCTATAACAGAAGAGAGCAGATTTGTAAATAATTCTTATAGTGTCATCGCAAAAATAGTCAGTGGGATGAAATTATTCCCTTTATAAATGAAGAGCATTTTCTTACTACAAATCATTTTACTTCATACTGAAATCAACCAATGCTATTCAGATATTTAATAAAAACTTTGTAAAGTCCAATGTGTTTGTTTAAGATAACTTTTAAGGCTGTTCTAGAGCATATCTGTCTGCTGTGCATTGATTTAATGGCATATTCTATTGTGTAATGGCTAGTAATTAATAAGAGTAACTAACATTATAGTACATTTCAAAAAAAGTGAAATAGAATCACATTTAGTCTTAATTAAAACTAGATTCATTGAAAATAATGGTCCTTAACCTAGTCATTATTAGCATTAATTTCATGGTTTCCACATGCTAGAAAGATAATGCTCAGAATGCTCAAAATGTTACAATACAGACATTAACAAGGCATGGAATAAAAAATACCAGGTGTATGGGCTGAATTCTGAAGGAACAGACATGCCAAAATATACTTGAACATCTGATAAATGATGGAAAAGATTATAGAGCTGAAAAAATATATTTATTTTGAGATTAAATGTATTTACTGTGTAGCCAAAAGTCTTAAAATATGGAGATGGTGGACCAGCTCATTTTCCTATTGAAATGTTTTTATTATAACCAGAATGTGATATTATTTTTATGTATTTACAGTCAGGGTTATATATATTTAGATAATGATAAGGTTTTTGGCATTTGGCCTCTGTGTACCACCAGACTGAATTTGTTGTGAAGCCTCTGTATTTACATTCATGAAGCTGATTTTTGAGTATAGACTTTAATAATGCCATGCCTACCTCAGCAAGAGTGTTCTTGACTTGGCTAGATGTTGTGAATGGATTTTTCTTCACCAATGACAGAATTTTGCAGTCATTGACATTCATTGTCTTCTGTGGTCTTCCTGACATTTTGCTAAGCCTGACAGTTAATATCTTCTTTTTCAGAATGTTCCAAACTATTGTTTTGGCAACTCTCAATGTTTTGATATCTCTCAGATGGATTTGTTTTGTTTTGCAGCCTAAGAATTTCCCATTTGCATTTGCATAAACTCCTCTTTGGAGCTCAGTCTTCCAATGAACAACTACCAAATGCAAATGTGAAATTCCAGACTTTTATCTGCTTGATTTGTCATGGATTAATGAAGGAACAGGACATACCTGGCCATGAAACTGCTTGTCCCATCATTTATGAGTCACCAAAAATGGGGGTAGGTGTATTGAAATGGTTGTAATTTCTCAATGGTTATCGACAATCTTTTGTAAAATCCCTTAAATTAAAACTGAAAGCTTTCATTTTGCTCATATCTTGGGTGTTTCATTTCAAATTCAGTGTGATCCCACAAAACCTATCTTTGACCCAATATATACAAACCTGACTTTATGTGTTTTTGTGCCTTTAAGTTAGTCTTTGACTATTGGTTACTGCTTGGACTATTCCCTGCTTTTTTCTTGGCAAGTTTTTTTCCCCCAGAAATGGTTTGCCATTGCCTGCTTCTTAGGACTAGGAGAAACTGACTGGCTCAAGATCACCCAGCTATTTAGTGTCTAAGAAAAAACTAGAACATGGTGTACTGTCTTGTAATCTGATGCTTTAAACATTACACATCAAAACTGACTCACAAATCAAATATGGAAAAACTAAATATTTCAAACTTGAAAAAACAAGGTTATATGCTGTTATCTTAGCTGTTTCATTTATAGGCAGAAAATATGAAACAGTGGACTGTAAGAAATAAAAAATGCAATTAAAATTGTCAAGGGAAAGATCAAAAACTTTTGATATGTTATGATATCACTTTGATGTTTGGATTTCCTAATATGAAAAAAGCCCAGAACAAGCAATGCCTAAATAATGGAAATGGGTGGAGAGTTATTGAAGTCATACTAGACTTTATATTTTCAGATTCAAAAAACAAAACAAAACAAAACCAGGGTGATATTGAAATAAAGAGATACTTGCTGCTTGGGAGAAAAACTATAACAAATCAAATCAAAATTTTAATGCAGAGCCATTACACTGTCGACAAAGATACATATCATTAAGAATATGGTTTTTCAAATTCTAAAATATGCTACAAGATAGATCATCTTATGGCATCTGAATGAAGAAAAAATGATATTTTTACAATGTAGTGCTATGGAAAATTGTTGAGAATACCTTGGATTGTAAAGAAATAAAACCATTCAATACTAGATGTAATAAAAGCAGACTGCTCACTGGAAGGACCAATAATAAAAGGAAAGCTTAAATATTTTGAACACAACGTGAAGGCAAGAATCATCAGAGTTGATCCTGATGACAAAAGCTCACAAGAACTCAAAACAGTTTCTAGCAGTTATCGCTAGTGACTCTATGTCCATTGGGTCAGAAAGTCAGAAAGGGATTGAATGACTGAACAATAAAAACTGCAGCAGTTGAAAGAATCATAAAATCATAAAACTGGTTACAACTTCAAGGGCATTAAAGTCCCTGGTAATACATCTAAACTATGATATTGTTTTTATTTATAAGGAATGCAACCTTTTGTAAAGGATATCTTGATATGGTAGGATTCTTAGATAAATCTCAGGCTAAAGAAATAAACTTTTCTAAGTTTATTTTCATAATGGACATATTCAGGAACTTTTTATTTATTTATCTATATCTATATATCTGTATAGAAATTCATGCATAATATGTTAACAATGAAAGCTTGAAAGTTATACAATGTGCCACTTTATAAGTAGGAAGTTGTTCAAACAAGAAATAAGGAACACAGGTATTTCTATCAACCTTTTGAGATTGACCAGATAAAAAACACAGCCAAATAAACCAATTCTACTTTATTGTAAGGTTGCATTAATCAAATCTTGCATGTATGAAAGTATATCTCTCCCTCTGTTCCCTTTATAGCCCAAGAAACTAAGGAGAATCTGCTCTGTTCACATTCTTGCTGCAGCTCTTTTATCTGACTATTTCCTTGGCTGAGTCTCTTTGTCCTGTCTCCCAAGGTCATTTCCATGTACTATTACAATGTGTTAACCAATAGCAAACTTTCTATTTATAACCTTAACTTACAGAAATCATTGGTGCCTTCAATGAAATGTGAACTCTGTATATTGTTCCACATTTCCAAGAAGTGTGTATGGAAGGGTTATATTTGAGAGAGTCTCCAAGATACAATTACCCTCTGGCACCACTTATACTTTGGAATGACTTCTTATGGGAAATCAAGTTAGCCTCCTCTTTGTTGGTCTAAATCTCACAGAATCCTATTTTGTTGGACATAAAAATACATATCTAAACTTTTAAATAATTTTCCATTATTATAACAATTATGCAAGTAGGAATTCTGAATTTTAGAAATACTTATATCTGTGGTTTTCAGTCCAAACTTCCTAGAAGTTATGTCAGTTTAATTTTCAGACATTATTATTAAGTTTATAAACCAGCATCTTGCAGTATATATTGCTAAGTTGTAGAGTTATATAAATATTTCTTTGTGTTAGGGTATGTTTTTGTTTGTTTGTTTGTTTGTTTGTTTGAAGGGATGGTGTTGGTTACATTTAGTTCAGTTTAAATAAAGTGTCTGTTGAATTTTTCCTTCACTATTTCATATGGAGCAGGGTTTTTAATGTTACTGTTTTTAAAAACTAAAATCCAAGGGAAAAAAGCTCTGAAGTTTTCATTTTTAATTATTTTATTTAAATAATTTGCCATGTAGCATTATCTTTCATTTTAGTTTCATCTAGAATCTGGCCTTTTTAAAATGCCATTCAAAATGATTAGGATAACTTCAATAGTATTAAATAGGTAAAAGTAATGATGTTGAAAATAACATGCTTTGCTGGCAGCATAAGTGGAGAAAAAGCTGAATGACTATTACCTTCAATAGTAGTCACAACTATGGAACCTTGAACAATCAAATTATGCTTTTATATGTTGACTACCTAGAAGGAAATAGAATAGATTGCATGTAAGGAGCTGTCACAAAATAGATAGGCTTCTATTAAAATTAACACATAGGTATGGCTATTGATAAGAAATAATAACTTTTGTGTCTTCTTGTTACAGAGAGATTCATGCAACCACTAAAAACATTAATTTAATGCTTAATGTGAGTCACGAATTGTTGATTTAACTCTACTATTGATATATTCTTTGCCCCTCAGTTATACACTCTCAAGGAAATGCTTTCTGTTAACAAAAAAACAAAGAAAATTATTATACCGATGGATCTGGAGATCTCATTGTGACAAAATGAATATGATTTAATCATGGTTCCATCTAGGATGGAAAACATGTGTGCATGTTCACATATATAGTTTCCACCAAATTGTCTGAATCAATTAATTGCAGAAACATTTCCAGTGGGTGGCCTGCCAGAATGGCTGTGGTATTTGATGAACTGATGGTGACATAGCAAACTATATGTCCTGCATTTTGCTAATGTAAAACACAGTGTATGTAATGTAACACAGACCTTGTATGCATCATGAGGTAACACTGGATAGAAAGGTGTTTTGGAGAAGGAAGGGCAACCAGATGGAAGGAGCTGGAATGAAATTTTGGTCTTTTGTTACTAGTCACAAATACAAGATGGTAAACACCTTTGATCAGTCTTTGGTGATGAAAAAATTGCAATTCAGCTGAGGTTTTTTTCTCAAAACAAGTTTCAGTTTAGCAGTTACCAAAGTTGCAATTTTACTCTAGCTTATCCTCTTTTAACTTCACTATAATTCCTGTTTCACTGTTATTAGCTGACCACAATCATTAATTTGAGATGGATATAAATTAAAACCAAATATCAAAACAAACAAACAAACCAATAACCTCTTTAGGAACCCTCATGTTAACTAGAGATGCTGAGATGTTACAAAGTTTATTCTTTGTTCTCATTGATTGACTGAGAAAAGGACATCAATGGCAAGTTTCATGACACTATAATACATACATCATTGTCAGAAACTACTGCTGTGCTGAACTATTCTGACAATAATGAAAATGAAGAAATAAAGCCAAAAATTTCTAGGGATGATAATCTTAGGAATGATGTAATTCCAGCAATACTGAAGCCAAAAATTTCACTGGCTGAAGCATATTGAGCAAGCCCTCAGGATCCCTGCCTGCATCCTCTTGACAACCTCTCAGATCCTAAGATCCAGCCACCCATTTTCATGCAGAGACAGGATATAAAGGTACAACATCAGAAGAATGAGCTTTGTTGTTTAGACATACTATCCAAGAAGCAGGCTATAGAAGTAGACTCCAATGAGTTATATACCTTAGTTATTGTCTAGGTCAGTGTTTCTCAACCTTGACAATTTTAAGGCATGTGGACTTCAACTCCCAGAATTCCACAGCCAGCGTTGCTGGCTGTGGAATTCTGGGAGTTGAAGTCCACATGCCTTAAAATTGTCAAGGTTGAGAAACACTGGTCTAGGTGCTGACTCAGTGCAGTTTATTTATTGGCCTTACTCAGCTCTGTCCTTGTTGTACAGTGCTTTGAACTCTGGTTACAATGGCACCATGTCCATCATCTTTTCTATTGGGTTCCTTGCTTATCGGTTTCCTATCTTGACCTGTGCCTAGTTAAAGGGACTCTTTGATTCTAAACATTCTGCTTCACTTTGTATAACCCTGGATTGTGGCAGGCATCCAGCTTGCTATCTTGCTAGCTGGAAGCTGCAGTGCTGCTGCCACAGATTTTCCCATTGTTAGTAGCATATGGAAAAACCTAAGATGAAGTATTACCATCCAGCTGTCTGAATCAATTAATGATAGCAAACACTTCCACTAAATAAACTCCCAGAATGACCATGGTGCTTTATGGAGTGGCACTAAGTGACATGGGGGAAAAAAGCATAGGAAAGGGATAAAGCCATTGCTATGAACCCATTAGAACAAAGCATGTATGTTTCCAAAAGTTTGGCTTAGGATCTCTCTAAATAAACTGAATATGTATTAGCCTGCACAGGAGACACTTCTGCTGTTGTGAATTCAGAAAGCAATCTTCCAAGATTATTTAGACTGCTCTATGATAGGCCTACCTATCCTATCTGCAAAATTCTGGAAAACCATTAGATGGCAGTTGAAAGAACTTTTTGTAAAGGATCTACTTTTTTTTTAATCCACATATTATTGACCCAGCAATAAAACAGCTAAAATATAGTTTCACGTTAAGTCAGATAACAGGTTCTTAAAGCCAAACTCAATATACCTTTTTGCTGTTTTCTCCTGAACAATGATAGTTAAATATATTATTCAAAATTCTCTAAGGACAGATGATGCCAAGGTCATCTGGTTAACTATGAGTGAATTGAAAATGTTCTCATCCAAATACAACACTATATTTACTATACCATATTGAAATTTGAGTGCTTTTATTGCCATCCATCTTTCTGAAGGTGATTGTTATTTACTTTTAGATTCTACCGTCTGACAAACTGAAGCATGCTAAAACCAAGTGCAATAAATTTCAACCAGAAATCAAGGGCAAATAAGACAAATATATTACCATGTGTTGGGAATCCTAACTCTAACCATTGCTGTAATCTTATACAGAGCATCAGCCAAATGTTTGTATGATCAGAAACCCAAAAATTCAAGAAACACTTTGTAAAAATTCATTTAAAAACAAGATTTATGGTCTTCTTGATCTCCTGCAGGAGATGATAAAAAGGTTTATGCTCCTAGATTGAAGGACTTCCATTTTAACTACCTGCTGCTCTTTATTATCTTAATGAAACCCTAGCCCTCTGCTCAAGGCAATAAAGTTTTACCTATGTGTTAAGTCCTCCCAAAATGGCGAATGATGAAGACGCATGTTTCACTCAATAACAGTCTTTATTTGTTCTCAGCCAAAACACCATCAACGAGCAGAGGCATGCAAGCCTCCTTTTATATGCCCGGATCCCCGGACCAATGGCGGCAGACAGGTGCTCTTTTCCCGCCTTGCGCATGCGCGCAAGGCCGGCGCCACTCAGTCTGGTCCCAGGCATCTTTTGCAATTGCCCGGGACTAATGCAACATCCCGAGCCTGCATTTGCAGGCTCAGGACACAACACCCCTCCCCCCTAGATGGAACACCCATACTGGCTTACAATTCCTTGGAAGGAGTGTACTACATCCCTGCACTCAGCATGGACTGCATACCTGTCTGCCTTTACTCAGGCTATAATACCTGCCCTGGTGTAAACATTAGCACAAATCATAATATAACAAAATTAAATTGTTAGCTACTTGACTGTGGGTAACTCCCCTTAGTACTTGACAACAACTTCACAAAATCTGAAAGATATTTGGGCAGGCATTTAACCTCCTCGGCCCAGGAAAGTTTGCTTGGTTCCCTTGCTCACTCACCAAGCTGGGTGAGTTAAAACGGGGCTGCCCTATTGCCCCAGGTGACCCAGGTGCTACAGCCTGACCCCCCTGTTTGTCTGCCAGGCTCGGGTAGCCCGGATTCTGTTGCCCCTCATACCCAGTTGACCAGCCCCTTCCCTGGCTGGCTGGACCCTCTGAGACCAGACCAGCATTCTTTGGAGTGGTAGGCATCCCCAGCTCCACTCTATGAGTTACAATGGTTTGAACTTCAGCAGCTGCCTCATCCACAGGCAACTGTTGATATGCCTGTGACAGGTCAAGCTTTGCAAAAACTTGGCCCCCCTTGAGGGAAGCCAGAATGTGGTCACTACAGGTACTGGATAAGCATGCTGATGTAAAGCCTTGTTTAGTGTGCATTTGTAATCTGCACATATACATATGTCCCCATTAGCCTTAAGAGGCGTTACTATGGGTGTTTCCCATGGGCTAGAGTCTACAGGCTCTAAAATGCCTTGTTGGAGCAGTTTGTTCAGTTCAGCATCAATCTTACTCTTGAGGGCAAATGGAACCCTCCTAGCCTTAACCCTAATGGGTGTTATGTTTGGATCTAGCCGTAGAGAAACAGGAGGTCCCTTGTAGGACCCAAACTCAGAACTAAACACATCTGAAAACTCCTTGCAGACCTCTACCAGGCTATACGTTTGAAAATGTTGCAGGCCAGTAACTTGGATTCCCAGGGCTTCAAACCAATCAAGTCCAATAAGACTCACATGTTCACCCCCAACAACCAACACATCTAAGGGACCTTCAAATTTCTTGTACTATACCCTAAGGGTGGCCTCCCCCTTAACACACACCTTAGAATTCTGAAAGTCTGTAAGAATGACATTGGATGGCCTGAGCTTAACTCGGAGGCCACTGCTACTGCAAATTTTCCTGAATGTGTTGAAGGAAATTATGGATAGAGCAGACCCAGTGTCCAATTCCATTGATAAAGAAACTCCTTGTAACCTTACATTAAGGGACAGTTTCTTCTTTAGAGGCTTATGTGTGCCTGTCCTCAAAATACATCTGCGCGATGCACAAAAGCCCACCCTATTTTGGCTGGGGACCCTGGTACCTTTCAGGCTCAATTCTTTATGGGGGTTGTACTTTCTGACGACCCAAACAGACAGACACTATGTGACCTTGCCTGCCGCATGCTCTGCAGATGGCGGAACGAAACCTGCAGTCAGCTCATTTGTGTCGTCCTCCACACTTGAAACATTGAAGGGCTGTTGGAACCTTCTCTGGACAACCCTTCTTCCTTCTTCCATCTGCCTGGTAAAGCTTGTTAACCTCATCTTCAGGATCTGTCTCCGTCTCTTTTTGCATGTCTTCTTGGTGGACCGTGACTGTTTCAGGGACACTTCTGGGGGGTCTCATATTCTTAACCACCCCCCCTGCTGCTTCCTCTGCTGTAACCTCTCGCAGAGCATCTAGGAATGAAATATCTTCTTTAGCGAAGATCTTCTGTGGTAAGTCTCTGTTTCTTAGTCCACACACAAAATGATCACAGAGTCTTTCTTCTAAGTCTTTAAACTCACACGGTCTGGCTGTCCGCCACAAAGCTGCAATAAAGTCCTTCCCTGATTCACTGGCCCTCTGGTCCCTTTGATCAAATGCATGCCTCCAAACAATGACGGATAGCTTAGGTTGAAAATGTTCTTTCAGGAACTTCTTTAAATCAGCATATGTGATTGTTTCCAAAGCAGCAGGGGCAACCAGATTTTCAGCAATCTCAAAGGCTTCCTGCCCGCAAAAACAGGGTTGCAGCCTTCAGACCATCCTCTCTGATTTGATTCACCCTGAAATAATTCTCCACCCTAGCAACGTATGATCCCCATTTCTCAGGGTGGGAGACGTCGAATTCCGATAAGCGGCCGATCTTCGCCATCTTCAAGCACATTTCACCACTCACTCTCCTTGGGAAGGGGTCTTTCAGCCGAATTCACCCTCCAGCGATGCTGTACTGGCAGGCTGGACATTGATTTTAATACCGTCTTCCCTCGTCAAGGACTTCTTGGTGAGTCTTACAGCTTCTTCCTAAAGCTTGTAAGAGATCCCATCCTCGTCGCCAATGTTAAGTCCTCCCAAAATGGTGAATGATGAAGACACATGTTTCACTCAGTAACAGTCTTTATTTGTTCTCAGCCAAAACACCATCAATGAACAGAGGCATGCAAGCCTCTTTTTATATGTCCGGATCCCCGGACCAATAGCGGCAGACAGGTGCTCTTTTCCCGCCTTGCGCATGCACTCAGTCTGGTCCTGGGCATCTTTTGCAATTGCCTGGGACTAATGCAATGTCCCGAGCCTGCATTTGCAGGCTCAGGACACAACACTACGTAAAAGTAATAGTTTTATCTATGGTATTTCTTTTAATAACTTACTTCTTTCCTAAAAAAAACCAGTATCAGCAAATGTACTTATTAGAAAAGTATAGCTGAATGTTAGAGCTGTGCTCAGATGACTCTTTGCATTTATACAAAAATAAAAGCATTGATTATATTCACAAGCACTAAGCTAGAGGAATGTTGTTTGTTCTCAGACATAAAATGTTGAACAAAATTATAATGCTTTGTTTTGAATGTAATTAAAACAATAAAATGGATGAGTGTATGCTAGAAATTGTACAGACTTAAAATAATATATTAAGTTTGTTTGGAGTAAATTATTTCCCTTAATTCTTCCAGAAGAATTATATATTTCCAACAATTCTCAAGAACAAATTCCCTTTTAACAGGGTATGTAGCATCACTGCTGAAAAGTACAATGATAAGTGTTATTTCATATTGGCTTCCTTAGTAAAGTAATTGAAATCTTGGATTGAGAAACCTTACAGACTAAGTAGAGATGAATTTTAAATGAAATATTGGACACTTATACACACACCTCTTGTACTGTACAACTTTAAATAAATAAATAAAAGAACACGATGCATGACAATATCTCTGCAATTATCTTTCTGCATTCATTATCACTGTAAGCCAAAAAGATTAAAAACAAAATATATTATGTCTAAGTATGATAATCTGTAGCCTAGGACAATATAAGGATCATGATCTAAATTCATATGGCACTGAATCTAGTTTTTTTTTCATTCTGAAATTTATACATGTCCTCAATCTAACTGTACTTGATTAGATATTAATATTGTCTTTTCAAAGTGCTATTTGGAAGGGCAGAAACAATAAATCAGCAAACACCTAGAGGCAAACAAAGTCATTACTAAAAGCCAACATGGGTTTGTCAAAAACAGGTCATGCTAGACAAATCTTATTGCATTCTTTGACCAAGTGACAAAATTAGTGGTTCAAAGGAATGCTGTGGATATAATTTACTTGGACTTCAGTAAGGTATTTGATAAAGTAAATCACAACCTACTACTCAATAAGATAGAAAAATGTGGGTTAGACAGCATCACCACCAGATGGATTCATAGCTGGCTGACCGGCCATACTCAGCATGTGGTCCCCAATGGAACCACATCTACATGGAGGGAAGTGTGTAGTGGGGTACCCCAAGGCTCTATTCTGGGCCCAGTGCTCTTCAACATCTTCATCAATGATTTGGATGAGGGAATAGATGGGGAACTCATCAAATTTGCAGACAACACCAGGCTGGCATGAATAGCCAACACTCCAGAAGACAGGCTTAAGATACAGGAGGATCTGGACAGACTTGAACACTGGGCACTATCTAACAAAATTAAATTCAGTGGTGAAAAAAGTAAGGTTCTAGGCAAGAAAAACTAAATGTACAGGTATAATATAGGGAATACCTTGCTCAACAGTGGTAACTGTGAGAGGGTTCTCAGAGTCCTAAGGGACAATCACTTAAATATGAGCCAGCAATGTGCTGCAGCTGTCAAAAAAGCCAACACAGTGCTGGGCTGCATTAAAAGAGGGATAGAATCAAGATCACGTGAAGTATCAATACCACTTTACAATGCCTTGGTAAGGCCACACTTGGAATTCTGCATCCAATTTTGGTCACAATGATATAAAAAAGATGTTGAGACTCTAGAAAGAGTACAGAGAAGAGCAACAAAGATGATTAGTGGACTGGAGGCTAAAGCATATAAGGGACAGCTGCTGGAATTGGGTATGTCTAGCTTAACAAAGAGAAGGATGAGAGGGGACATGATAGCAGTGTTCCAATATCTCTGGGGCTGTCACAAAGAAGAGGGAGTCAAGCTTTTTTCCAAAGAACCTGAAGGCAGGACAAGAAGCAATGGATGGAAACTAATCAAGGAGAGAAGCAACCTAGAACTAAGGACAAATTTCCTGACAGTTAGAGCAATTAACCAGTGGAACAACCTTCCTCCAGAAGCGGTGAATGCTCTAACACTGGAAGTTTTTAAGAAGACACTTTATCAACTTTATTATTATTATGGATCATCGCACAGTCAGCCAGTTGTTCAGACTGGATTTGGCATTTTGTCCACCTATCGAGTCCTTACCAAGGACCTGGGATAGGCAGATGTGGATGTTTGATGGGATTACAGATATCGTCGCAAGATGGAAGCAGTTCCTAGTAAGGCCACCTTTTGCAATTGACTAATGGCAAATTTGTCAATGCCAATGGTGTTCAAGTGGTACTCCAGTTGTTTTGGGATTGCACCCAAGGCGCCTGTTACTATTAGTACTACACTTGCTTGCTTTTGCCACAGTCTTTCTATTTCTATTTGTAGGTTTTTGTATTTTGTTATCTTCTCTAGTTCTTTTTTGTCTATTCTGCTGTCTCCAGGCACTGCCATGTCCACTATCCAGACTTTTTTGTCTTTCTTATCGACAATTGTTAAGTCCAGGGTGTTTTGTTGCAGGTGCTTATCTGTTTGAATTCTGAAGTCCCAGAGCAGTTTAATTTTATCATTTTCTATGACTTTCTCTATTTTATGATCCCACCAGTTCTTGCTTACAGGCAAATGATATTTCTTGCAGATCTTCCAGTGCACCATTGTTGCTACTTTGTCATGCCACTGCTTGTAGTCAGTCTGGGCGATCTTCTTGCAGCAGCTTACCAGGTGGTCCACTGTTTCTTCAGCTTCTTTGCATACTGTCTGTTGCTGTCTTCTCAATTTTGACTTTATATGCATTTGTCCTTAAGGCTTGGTCTTGTGCAGCCAGAATTAGTCCCTCAGTCTCTTTCTTCAATTTTCCTGTTCTTAGCCATTGCCAGGTCTTTTTATTATCTGCTTTCCCAGCTATTTTTTTAATGTACTGGCCATGTAGTGCTTTGTCTCCCCATGCCTCTATTCTGTTCTTCATTTGGTCTTCCTTGTAGGCCAGTTTGGTCTCTCCAGTAGTCAGTAAGCCTTCCTGATATACTAATTTCAGTGCATCTTCATCACTGTCCTTCAGATATTCTTCCAAAGCCATTTTTTCTTCTTCAACCATCTGATGTACTTGCAGCATTCCACACCCACCTATTTGCCTTGGTAGATAAAGTCTGTCAATGTCACTGCGTGGATGAAGGGCATGATTCATTGTCATTATTTTTCTGGTCTTCCTATCCGTTGCTTTTAGTTCTGCTTGAGTCCAGTCCACTATTCCAGCTGTGTATCTAATGACTGGAATTGCCCAGGTGTTGATTGCCTTTATGGTATTTCCTCCATTGAATTTGGACTTTAAGATCTTCTTCACTCTCTTGATATATTCATCTCTAATCTTTTTCTTGACTTTAGTGTGCTTGATGTTATCAGCTTGAAGGATACCCAAGTATTTGTAGTAATCTTCTGCATCCAGACTCTTAATGTTATTTTCGTTGGGCATCTTGATTCCTTCAGTTTTCACTATTTTTCCTTGTTTGATAGTAAGTGCGGCACATTTGTCCAAGCCAAACTCCATTGCAATATCTTGGCTATATATACGGACAGTATTGAGCAGCGATTCTATTTCAGATGATGTTTTTCCATACAGCTTCAGTTCATCCATGTAAAGGAAGTGGGATAGTCTGGCAGATGTTTTTGATGTTTGATAGCCATGTCCTGAGTTATTGTTGACAGAGGAAACAGTGCAATAACAAATAGTAGTGGTGATAATGAATCTCCTTGAAATATTCCTCTCTTAATATTAACCTCTCCCAGTCTCTTACCATTGATCTGCAACTATGTCTTCCATTGTGCCATTGATCTTTGCACAAATTTTCTGATGTTTCTACTGACTCCTGTTATTTCTTGGCACTTGATTATCCAGTCATGTGGCAGAGAGTCAAATGTCTTTTTGTAGTCAATCCATGCCACATTCAGGTTGGTCTCCCTTTTCTTGCAGTTTTCCAAGATCATTTTGTCTATTAGCAGTTGATATTTTGTTCCTCTGCTATTGGGGCAGTTTCCTTTCTGCTCAGGTGGAAAGAGATTGTTTTCAACTAGATGCTGTTGTACTGCATCAGCTACCACACCAGTTAGTAATTTGGTAAGCAGGTAATTGACCTGTAGTTGCCTGGTGTTCCCCCCTTTGCTGGATTTTTCATTATTAGGTAGGCTTTCCCAGTTGTTAGCCACTTTTCAATTTCTCCTCCTTGTAGTATATTGTTGAACTGCTTGGCAATGAGTGGGTGTATAATAGTTAGATGTTTCAACCAAAACCCATGCAGTTCATCTTCACTTGGTGCTGACCAATGTTTGATTTTCCTTGCTCTTTTTTCTACCATTTTTGTTCTTATTACTAGTTCTTTCATTTCAACTTCTGTTTTATTTGCATCCACCTCTTTTAACCAAGCCGCATCCTTGTTGTATTTCTTTGGGTTATCCCATATCTGCTTCCAGAACTGCACTGTTTCTTCCTTGTCAGGTACTGACTGATTCATTGCAGTTTCTCCATTGACTATTAATAATAATAATAATAATAATAATAATAATAATAATAATAATAATAATAATAATAATAATAATAATAATAATAATAATATAATTATTATTATTATTATTATTATTATAAGAAAATAATGGGGATTTCTGAAAAAAGAAAAGAAAACAATGTGAGAATGGAGATTTACTTCCTTCCTTCCTTCCTTTTTGTCCATTGCTTTTTTTTAACCTTCAGACCTTTACAAACAGGTTGAGCTTTAATTGTTATGGTGTAACCACCATCTTGCAGAACTTGATGTACATAGCCTCACTAATACTGTCATGCTAGATGGGACAAAGACATGCTGCTAGGGAGCAGTCAGATAAGAGATAATCAGATAAGATTCTCCTCCAGATCAGAAGGGACCCTCTCTAATTCCTATGGATGTAAAGAAGATGGTGGGAAAATAATATTTTCAGACTTTTACAGCATCTTCTGTAAAAGTTTACAAAAAAAATAGAATTACTCATCAGGTTGTGTTACCTGTCTGGTGTATTTGGGAAGACTAACAGATACCTCTGTTCTGCTTTAATATTTCTCTATATTTATTTATTTATTTGTTGTCTGCCAACTGATAATCCATTCTATATTTAATTAAAATTAACAGTTGCTTTTGGAGAGGTGGGCAGCTATATAAATTTTATAAATAAAATAAAATAAATATTTTGTGTCTATTATTAAGATAAAAGCATTGATCATAATAGACATTTTAAAGTGAAATGCACACAAAACACCAAGTAATTTATGGATACTATTAATACCTTCCTTCCTTCCTTCCTCCCTCCTTCTCTCCCTCCCTCCCTCCCTCCCTTCCTTCCTTTCTCGTGGATCTTGTGAAATCAACTGTATGCCTTATTTTCTATGGAGTTGTAAGCTTTTAGGAAAACATGAAAATTGGACAAATTGTAGCTTGGGATTTCTGTTTCATAGGTTATTAGTGGCTTATGAAAGAACAGTTCTTTTTCTAGAAAATGTATATATTGTAGGACAATGATTTTGTTTATTTAATTATGCACCAAATAATGCTTTAAATTAAATATCTTGTTTAATATTTTCATGATAATTTCAACAGTTCAGAAAAGTTGTTCATAGCTAATTAAAGTAAGAACAAGTGACATTTTTCATGGGAGTACAATATTCACCATATGCTTAATAAATTACTTTGAGGTGAACTAATGTAATTTAATAAAATGGTGCATGAACATGGAGGTTATATATTCTACCAGTTTGTAATATTTTGATACTGTATGTTGAACTACTAATAAGCAATTATGTATTATCATATGAGCAAAAGTAAAGTTGTAAAAATAAAATGTATTGAACCAATTAACAAGGTATTATCAAGACTAATCTACTTTGATCAATGTACTGATTAATGTGTTGTAATTAGTATGAAAGAATCAATTACCATCAAATATTTTGATCAATGACCCAGTAACAATCTCAGATGCAGAATTTAATCAGATTGATTTATTTCTGGTACTAAACCCCAGAACTAGACATTAGAAAAATCCTGGATTTTATTTCTTTATTTATTTTTGGGATTAATTTAGATTTTTTTCACTTCTTTGGTTCTCACAGTCTGAAGATTTCCTCAGATCTTCTCTTCTACCTCTTCAAAGTTTCAAAATATTATTTTCATTACATAAGTTGAGAGACGAACCATAGACTGACATAAGTCCATGCTATTGCCAACTTGTTTAAGTAGCTTCATTTAATTCATAACAATATAGATGGACCACATCCACACAATTGCCCCAATCTGTCTGAAGCAAACCTTACTCACAGAGCACAGGTCCTCATATCTCTACCTGCATTTTAAGATAAACCCACACCTGGGACAGTCTGATAAAGGCTCTGGTACTTTTCCATTCATGTCTATCCCAAGATTGTGAATGAAGTCAATATAAATCAAATTGATGAACTTTGTTCAAATTTAGTTCATTTCCCTGTGCAGCCAACTGTCCATTCTATGAACCCCTTTTCCATCCCTCAGTTTGGCTTCAAAGGCAACTAGACTACCATCTCCTGCAACCACTTATCTTTTTCTGTAGGTGAACAGGTAAAGATCCTGAGTAGTTTGTTTTTTACTTAACATATATTACAACCTTTAAAAGAAAAAAACTTTGTTGCAAGAAATCGTCTCTTGCGTTCTTCTATGTTGTCTTTTTTCTTTTTTTTGTTATATAAGTTATCTTATTATTTATTTATTTAATGTATTAGAGTTATGAACCACCTGGTTCTTGTATGACTCTAGGTAGCATACAACCTAACAAAATGTAGAAATGCAATGCATATAAGAACAGGACTAAAAAAAGAAGCAAAAAAGGAAAATCAAGATGACAAATCTGGTTGACAGCTCTGGAGCACTAAAACCTAAAAACTGCAAGACTTTCAAGGAAGAAATGGCAGACTGAAGGCAGTTCTGTCAAATAGCAGAGTCTATGATTGTGGTGGAGTGGAGAACTAGAGTGTAGACTTGTTCTTCAATAATTTCTCTCCAGTCAAAGATAGGACTGAGATTGCCCATAATTGCTATAGACAGCTGCGTGTCATGAGAAGGAGGCAAGATAACGATTTCCAACCAGTTTAGAGCTCTGGAAAATGAGGGAATAGACATCTTGTTCAAACTACAATTGGCTCCTTTGAAAGGACATTAAGTTTTCATACTTCTTCCTCTAACTAATTTTGTTTATTGCTTGTTTACTGCTTTGGAAACCTTTGGATCAACAATTTTGATAGCACTGAGTGAATTTCTTTCATCCTTAGCAAAATAATTTTTAACTACAAGTTTAATTTTTTAATCTGTTTATAGCACACATATTTCCAGGAACCTTCTCATGGTAAAACACCCTACAAAGGTGGGAGAGAAAATTCCAACTAAGCAGTTTGTTGGGAAGGTCTTTACCTTCCTATTTATCTATGACATACCTATTAGATAGTAAGGAGAATCCAGCAGAAACCAGCTTTTGTGTTTCATTATATGTCTCCCAGTAAATGGAGTATAGAAGCTTCATTTAGTGCCATATAGTGAAGGAACAAAACTTTGTATTACACTTCCTCACATTTTCTTTTTAAGAATAAGATTACAATTTGAAGCAACATAGCTGTAATCTGAAAATATTTACCAATGGGATAAAAGCCAGTAATAGCAGTGAAGTGCCTTAGAAAAGTTCACATAGTGAAAGTGCCAACTATTTTTAGTAGAAAAACAGAAAAAAATATTAATAGCTATAGAATTTTAACTTGCACATGCATCCAAAACCTAGATCAGTATCTGACATAACATTTGGATGATGTAATATATGGATTATAGATTCTAGCAATAAATTCCTATCTTAAAACTTCCAAAAACCAATCAAGGCATCTTTTCTTTAAGAATATCCCTTAACTTTGGCCAAACTATTTATATTATTTAAATCTGTTTCATAATTCAGTCATAAAGAAAAAAAAGTAGTGAACTCCTTCCAATAGGTCCTATTCCTTACTATCTTGTTTTTTTAAAAAAAATAACAACTAAAAGTGGTATATTCTATATGTTTCCTGAAGAACTGTATGTTTATGTTCATATGTACTGTATGTGTATATATATTTTAATTTTTTGCTTGTCTATGGAACAAATAACATTGATCTTCAAGGACTAGGCCTTGGGATACAAATTTAAGGCCACCACAATATAAATGTTTCTCCCCAATTATAATTGGTAGTCAACAGCCAACCAATGAAAGTGTGAATAAGTAAGCAAATGATGGAACAGGGGCAGGAAAATATTCAAGGAGTATGGTGGGAAGAATGGAGATGGAACTGAAAGATTGCATGAATTAATAAAGGTAAAAAAAATGATGATATGTGAAGGGTAAACAGTGACTTGAAGTAAGGGAGTAGGCCAAGTACAATAGTACCTTAGTACTCAACTGCTTTGAAACTCATCAAATTTGGTATGCAATACATTTTGACCTGAACATTTTATCCCTTACTGTTTGTTTGATATTCAATGCACAAGCTAGAATGTGTCAGTTTTAGCTACCTTGTGACTGACTACATTATTCTTTATGGGAAAAAAATTATTTAGTACTCATTGTTTTTGGTACTCATCACACTCTTAGAACCAATTAAGGATGAGTACCAAGGTATTACTGTAATTAAATGAAGTTCAGCAGAAAACTGATGATGGACAGAGCCAACACACAAAAATGGGGATACTCAAACATATTTTTGAATAGCAGTAAGGAAAAAGGAATATATAAAATAATGGCAGTAAATTTCTTAGAAAACAATAGGTAACAAGAAATATTATGTTGCAAAAGAATGTTGAAGAAGAAAACCCGCCCTTCAACTGAATATAAAATATTAGTCTCACGATTTTGATTTATATGGAAGTCATTCATTCATAAATGCTGATGATTTCCATTTCCAAAGGTTTTTATTTTTTGAAAAGCATCATTAGAAAATAAGCAATATGATGGAATTTGCCATCAAATGAATACATATGTTTTATGAACACATGCTTGGAAATGATCAGAGATACAGTATATTTATATTTTTATGAGTAGACAGGCAGCTAGGAATTTCCTAGTTAGTCTGGCCAAACCTAATTATTTTCCATTATAAATTTAACCATCTGTGTGCACAGTTGGATTTAATACCCCATCTTCAATCATTAGAGAGAATACATTTTATAGTGAGAAACAATAAGATATTTTAAAAGCAAAAAGCCATGTCAGCTATTTCTCTTATTACTGCTTCTCTGAATAATAGACTTTCAAAAGTACTATTAAATATATTATTCTTTTATTTCAAACTGCTTTGGTTGGTAAGGCTTTTTAAAGTATGGTAACATGTTTAACGAGTTATAAAGAATGAATACAATAACAATAACAATAACAATAACAATAACAATAACAATAACAATAACAATAACAATAACAATAACAATAACAATAACAATAACAATAACAATAACAATAACAATAACAATAACAATAACAATAACAATAACAATAACAATAACAATGACAATAACAATAACAATAACAATAACAATAACAATAACAATAATAATAATAATAATAATAATAATAATAATAATAATAATGATAAAGTTGGAAGGGACCTTGGAGGTCATCTAGTCCAACCCCCTGATCAGGCAGGAAACCCTATACCATTTCAGACAAATGGCTGTCCAGTCTCTTCTTAAAAACTTCCAGTGTTGGAGCATTCACCACTTCTGGAGCAGGTTGTTCCACTGGTTAATTGTTCTAACTGTCAGGAAATTTCTCCTAAGTTCTAGGTTGCTTCTCTCCTTGATTAGTTTCCACGCATTGCTTCTTGTCCTGTCTTCAGGTGCTTTGGAAAATAGCTTGACTCCCTCTTCTTTGTGGCAGCCCCTGAGATATTGGAACTCTGCTATCATGTGCCCCCTCATCCTTCTCTTCATTAAACTAGACATACACATGTGTGTGTGTATTTTAAAAAAAACAAGCTATTTTTTTTAAAAAAACTAATAATTAATAGGAAATCATATGAGCAAGTCATTGCATGAAGTCCATTTGTCTGACATTTCTCAGATCTGGAGCCCTCCATCTCCACCATGCTATTGTATATTGTAGTGGTGTGGGTGATCCTCACATCAAGAATGTTTGGAGTATATGGCAATAATATATATTCCCAGCAGGTTACTTTTAACAAAAGGTTGCAGATTCAAAAGCTATTTGAAAAAGATAAGAAGCAGTCTTACAACATCAAACAGACAATACCATATGACAATACCATATCATATGCCATATGATACTTCAGACTTAACAATCACTGATAAGAAAAACAAATAACAAGTATTCAGTATTTATAAACAGCAAAATTGTAGAGAAACAATTGTAGACAATCATAAAATACAAAGACCCACAAATAGCAATTGAACAACTGTGACAAAAGAAAGTAAAACAGTACCAATAGGTATCTTTGGTGCAATCTCAAAACAACTGTACCATCACTTAAACACCATTGGCATTGACAAAATCACTATCAGTCAATTGCAAAAGGCAACTTTACTTGGAGCAGCTTATAGTATATCCAACAAAAATAGAAAAATGTGGGTTAGACGGCATCACCACCAGATGGTTTTGTACCTGGCTGACTAACTGCACTCAACGTGTAGTCCTTAATGGAACTATAACCACATGGAAGGAAGCATGAAGTGGAGTACCTCAAGGTTTGCTTTGGCTCAGTACTCTGCAACATCTTCATAAATGATTTAGATGAGGGATAGAAGGGGAACTCTTAAAAAATCACAGAGGACATCAAGCTGTTGAGACAGGCCAACAGTTTAGAAGATAGGCTAGGATAGCAGGATCTTGATCTTGAACACTGCACTCCATCCAACAAATGCATTCAGTGGTGAGAGAAAATAAGGTCTTACATTTGGGCAAGAAAAACCAAATGCACAGGTATAGCTCAATAACAGTAACTATCAGAAGGGTCTAATTTTGAATCAAAACTGTGCTGCCAAAAAATGCCAACACAGTGCTAGAGAAGATCAAGTGAAGAATTAGTACCACTTTATAATGCTTTGGTAAGGCACACTTGGAATACTCCATCCACTTTAGGTCACCACAATACGAAAAAGATGTTGATACTCTAGAAAGAGTATAGAGGAGAGCAACAAAGATAATTAGGAGATTGGTGGCTAAATACATGAAGAACAGTTGCAGGAACTGGGTAGGTCTAGTGTAATAGAGAGAAGGTATAGGGATGACATGATAGCAATCTTCCAATATCTAAGGGTCTGTCACAAAGAAAAGGGGGGTCAATATATTCTCCAAAGCACCTGAAGACTTGAAAAGAAATAACAGATGGAAACTTATCAAAGAGACCTCCAACATTTCCTGGAGACATTTCAAGGAGACATTTCCTGATAGTGAGAACAATTAGCTATTGGAATGCCTTGCCTCCAGAAGTTGTGGGTGATCCATCACTAAAGGTTTTTAAGAAGAGATTGGACAGCAATTTGTCTGAAATGATATAGGGTCTCCTGCTTCAGCAGGGGATTGGACCAGAAAACCCCCAAGGTCTGTTCCAACTCTGTTACTCTGTTAATATTTTTACATCATCAACAACAACATCTTCCTAGCCAAGGATTTGATAGGAGGACAAAAATACCAAATTCCATCTGACTCACTGTGTTCCCAACCATTATACCTTTAACAGCATCAAATAGCATTATCTCCTAACCTAGATCCTTAGGAATAACATGATAGGTGAACAAAAATCTCACATCCATGGCAAATATCTGGCTGACTATGCAACTAGCCATAATAGTGTCATCACCTGTTACTGACAATGCATAGTCTCAATCTAAGCTCTCTAGGGAAGAAAGTTTTTTTATTTTTTTCATTTTAGGAAATATATGTTACGTTTTTTTAAAAAAGAAAAACTTTTAAGTAGTAAGTCACAACAAATCTCTTAACATAATATAGTATAAATAGATATTATATATGTATGAAAATTTTAAACAATTTTTAAATGTGTTACTTGCCAATGGAATTAACATGGAGAAAGCAAACAAGCCAAAATAAGTAAATTCCCTTATTTGTTTTCCTGAGATCCTTAGTAGTGATTTCAAATGAAATACTTAATTTTTTCCTTACATTTGCAAAAATAAATGCTTTAGTATTCATAAATTTTGTGTCCCCTATAGGTTTTTTCGTTCAAAGAAGAGGATCAGAAGAGGTGGTGAGACTTGGCCTATAGAATTACCAAGAATCAGGCATGACTGAACGGATAACATCATCATCATTATAGGTTTCTTCACTAATTCAGTAGATTCTCTCTACTGAACACAATAGAAAGGCATAAAAGATGACAGCAATACTTGTTTAAAATATACTTTGCATTTATTTTTCATATATTTTGACTAAGCCATGCATCATAAAAATAGGAGTAAGTATGCCCTCTGAATAAACACATTATTATCCAAATACTAGCAAAAGAAGTAAGATTGAAAGCTTAAAATGCAAGCTGTGTAATATTCTACAGTATTCTTACTAACTACAGTATATCCAGGCTGAAAATATATTATTTAAACTTAAATAAATGGATTTCTTTTGACATTGACATACATTTTAGTCCTTATGATAGAGGTCTTATTTCCATAGTTAATAAATATAATTGAAAAAAATCTAATATATTACACTGCGTATTACACTGCCCTATCAGAATGATATTTACTTTTGATACTATTTTTGTACTGCTGAAGTATTGTCTTAACATTTAATTTAGTGAATAATGTGTATATTAGCATAAACTTGTGCTTAACATTTATTCTATAGGCCTCCAGACAAAACTCTAAGTTTGCTTATAAGGTCAGAAGTATAGAATATATAAAGACAAAAACTCAGAAGTTTTTTTAAAACTTTGCACAATCCCAGGAAGATTTTAAGAATGCATTTCAAGTTTCTGATGAATGGTTCCAAAGTTATCAGTATAAATATAAGCATTTGCTTATAATAACAATCTAATAACTCATGTAATGGTGGAAGGGAGCCTGCTTGAGAAGGATGAGTTCATAATTAATCTGATCAGTTTTGCATTTCTTATGCAAAAAACTTTTCATCTCTGCAGAATAACATCAAAGTAAAACATGATGAAGATTAGAGACTATTATTTGATAATTCTTCTCCTAGACTTTAGGTTACATTTGGTTGGGATAAACATGGTGGAATTGTAAGTAATCATTACAACATGTTAGAAGTAAGAACAGGAAATGAGGAATATGTAAGGCTGCAGATTAGTCAGGCAGTGCATCTCACCTAGCCATTTTTTTCAGTAATGTGTTCCTGAGTGAGCTGGTTGCAAAACTCTTAGAAAGGTTATGCTTTTGCACCTATTATAAAGATTTTTATGTAAATATATTTGATTCATTTGATTATCACTCCTTTGATATATCTTAGGTAGAGGGACAAATAATAGTGGATGAACAATTCAGAAATAGATAAGCTGTAATGGATGCTCCAGAAACTGGCTTTCATGACAAGGAAACACCAGCTTTAGGAACTTCAGAGTGGGATGCAGAGGAGTGTCTGGAAGATGTGGGAAACTCTGAACCAAGAAGGGACAGGGAAGAGGAGGTCATGAACCTCAGAAGGGCTGAAGGAGCGACAGGATGAGTGGCTAGCTGACAAAGAGAGGGAAGAAATGTAGCTGCAGCCAGGAGGCTCAGAAGCCCAGCCAGAAGCAAAGAGTGGAGAAAATATGTATCTGCAGCTGGTCAGTGGGAATGAGGAGGACTGCCTCTTCTGTTGGATCCCAGAGCACACAGGGCTGAGAGGATGGAGGCGCAGTGGACACCAGCAATGCTACTCGCAAGGAGGCAGCATTTATTCAACCATTGTGATTCTTGCCTTCAAACTTAAACTTTGATTCTGTTACTAGACTTTGGACTTTGCTTCTTGAACCTTGGACTTGGATTTTGGTTTTGTGATTTGTCCTTGGACTGTGGACTTGCCTTTTGACTTTCAACCTGGTGGATGACTTTATGGACTTGCTCTGTGTTTCCAGACTTGGGAATTGGACTCATTGGGTTTTGCACTGGTTTCTTTGTGGGTGAATCCTGAGGAATACTACTTGGAGCTAGTGAAGCCTCAATAAAGATTTCAAACTTTTGTAGTGTGTGCATGTGTGAGCGGGACAGGACATAAGCAATGTAAATGATGCAGCATAAATTAATCATGTTAAAAGTTTTTTTAATTTTTTGAAAAGTATGAAAGTATTGTACACCTGGACATGTATGAGTAGTGCATACAGTAGTTATACTAAAGTAGATGTACTCCGGGGTGCTGGAATCATGGAATCTCTAGTATGAAGGTTTAACTTATAATAAAATCTCTATATCCCTAATTTGAAAATATAAAAAGAAAGCTGTATGCCATTCACTGATTTCTAGATTTATCACATATATTGCATATAATTATTGCAACACATGTAATTAAAGGTTTAAAGATTTCCCCTGACCAGTTCCCCTGACCAATTCAAGGGGGCAGTGCTCATCTCTAATTCTCAGCCTAGGGAGCCTGTGTTGTCTGAAAGACACTTCCATCATCATGTGGCGAGCATGAAAATGTGGAACACTGTAACATTCCTGCTGAAGCAGTAACTATCTACTGGCATTTGCATGCTTTTGAATTGCTAGGTTGGCAGGAGCTGGGATGAATAATGGGAGCTCACCCTGTTACGTGGTGCTTGGGTCTTGAACCCAGGTTGTCGGCTTTCCAGCTAACAAACCCAGCATCTTAACCACTGAGCAATTGTACCACCCTGGGCCTGTAATATTGAGATTAAATTAGCTGATTCTGTTTTTCTCTTATGTGTCATGTCCTCTGTATTGTCAACAAAACACCCCCCCCAAACCCTCCATAACTATCACACAGAATTAGATTGAATGTCTACAACATAGATACATGTAATCAAGTAATCAAACTTTCTAGCATTCCATAAATCTCTTGACCTGACTAAAGGAGCTTCTACCTTCAATTCTCCATAATCCTAAATATAAGGTACTCACTCTATTAATTTAGCAGTCCTCAAGGAGAAAGGGGCGGGGACAGTTTATGGCCTTGGCATATGTATATTTGGAATACAAAAAATATCAGGATTTTAATTGAGCATATTTTGATTGGCAGGTATATTGAAAGGGGTTTTTTTAAAAAAAATCTGTTCTTGTTTTACTGTCTCCTCATCACCATTTTACACAAAACAATTTTTCCCCAAAAAATAGCAAAATAAACAAAACAAGGAAATGCTCTGAATGTTAAAGAGACAGAGGATTTTCCTTTCCAGCAATAGGAGCATAACTGTGACCTGTACTACTCAACACCCCACCTATTATTTTTGGAATATTATTGGAAGGCTGTTAAGATACAAAGAACAACTGCTGCCGATAATACCTGCAAAACTTAAAAGATGTTAATGAAGTTGTTTGACTTTTCCAAATATGGCTCAGGGTATCTATATCTACTTATGAAACTCCACCTGTGTACTTTTTTGAATATTGCTTGTCATAATAGTTTTTTTTTCAATGCCAGTACAGAGGCTATGGAAACAATTCTATTTCTTTTTATACTAGTTTACAATAATGTAAGGAGGAATTATAACTGGGATTATAACTGGGATACATTATCACAAAAGTTAGCTTTCCTAGAAACTAAAGAAAGTGCCATGGTGAAGGGATGAGATAATGTAGAGAGAAGAGGCACGCAGGCTTTGGAGGGGGCAGTTTACCTGGCCCCCATCTCTACACACAGCTATACTGTAATTGATATTAAATAAAATATAGATTGGTCCTTACCTGATTTGCTACCTGTTCAATGCAAGTCCTAGAAACATTGATATGTAATATGTAATACCTGGCCCCCATCTCTACATCTCACTCTTTTTTGTTTTGTTAGACAAAATATCGTCGTAAGAGGGGTTAATAAAAGGATTATATTCAGGAGAAGAGCATCCTTGCAGTTGTTTATACAGGGCCAAAACTTGACCCTGAGGCAATTTGCGAGGGGATTTGGGGTTAAAAGCTCTGATACATATACTGCAAAATGAAGGAATACATTGCACAAAACAGCATCCACCAATCAAAATAGCACAAGTTATGACCGAATAATGTAGGATATTTCCCAGTAACCCTGTGGGCAACCAAGCCCAAAGGCTTTCCCACCAAGATCCTAAAGTATCCATTTTCAAATCAGAGGCCAAATTGTGTAAAATATCAACTTGGTGCTGGATGGTTCGTGAATTATCAGAAATATTGAAACAACACATTCCCTCAAAACTTTCACAACCCAAATGCTGGTGCAGAAGCAAATAATCAATTGCAGCACGATTTTGCAAAATAGCCTTTCTCAAATCTTGCAGCTCATGGTTGATTGCTGAAATAGCTGAAGAAGTAGCATTAATTGTTTTTGCTAAATTACATGCAATAGCATTAATGTTGAGGTGTGCACAAATAGCATGTCCTGGCACACCCACTAGAGATATAGCCAATGCTACATATTCTGCTTTATTAAGTAAGGCTGTCTCAGAGTCACAAGTGTTATCTAGCGTGACCCCACGTCGAGAACAGTTCGAGTGAACTTTTTGTTTGGAAAGCAAAACAGGAATTAGCTGGCTGAAGCAACACTGAGCTTCACTAATATTAGCAGGAATATAATTAAAGGTTTCTTGACCACATGTAAAAAAACATCCATGTCCAAAATGAAAGAAAGTCTCTTTAAAAGCTGTGCAGTTTAAAACAGGTGAGCTAATGCGATGACAGTGAGGTTTTTTACTTGAAGAAGTAAAATTAACTATTTTTGCACGTTATATTTGCAGGGATAGCTACTACCAGGGTGTGTAAAGCAATAGCGTCGGGGGTGGATAATAAGCAGTAACCCCCCATCTAGATATAGCCTTATAGTTAAAGTTCCTATTTAATAAACAAAATACATCATTTTGTGTGATGTTAGCCAGCTGCACCCATAGATTTTGCTTCATTCGTTGCTCGAATGATTGTTTGGGTGGAATGACAGCAGCTGTTGCCAAAGGATAGACGTTAATGATCAGACACAAACAAATGATGGCTAAGAAATTTGCAGTTAAAACCACAAAAATGGCAGCACACAGGTTCTCGGGGGTTTGCTCTACTTGTTGCTGCTGCAGCATTGTCTGTGCTTTGGAGGTCAAGTTCTTCACATCTCCCCATGTCACTGGCCGACTGGCATGTCAGGATCTGATTGGTTGCTGTGCCATCTGTAGAATCATCTTGGCCATTTCTGGGGCTGGATTCAGGGGACTAGTGCCACAACATCCTTGGCTGGGTGAACACAATGCGCTGGAATCCACAAAGGTCCCATAGGAGCAAGCACAGCAGCATAGCCTAGCCCCCAAGTGATCAGAGGGACCGGTCCCAACCATGCTTTGTCGGGTAAAGCCTGACAATATACCAGAGGGGGAGGCAAGCTTGTTTTCTGTTGAAAGTGTCTCTGATAAGCAGTCAAATTTTGAATGGAAACATTCAATTGGTTTAATGTAAATAATACTTTTTCGACCTGCTGTGTTATCCATGACAAATTGGGCACACGAGAACCCTCCTTTTTTATTTGTTTGTGAAGGCAGTCCTTAAAGGACCTATTAGCACGTTCCACGATGGCTTGACCTGTAGAATTATAGGGAAGACCATGAGTAAGAACAATATTCCAGGTTGTACAAAATTGTAAAAAGGTCACTGAAGAATAGGCTGGCCCATTATCAGTTTTTAAGGAAGAGGGCTTACCCAAGGCTGTAATGGCCGAAAAAAGATGAGAAATAACATGTGCAGCTGTTTCCCCTCATTGAGGCATGGCCCAAATTGTTGCTGAATAGGTATCAATAGATAAATGAATATATTTCCAGGGAGCTAAAGAGGGAATATGGGTAACATCCATTTGCCATAGTTGATTAGAGGCAAAACCACGGGGATTAACTCCAGTGTCCCCCGAAGGAGATGCCCCAGAACATTGGGGACAGGATGAAATAATTTGCTTGGCTTGATCAATTGGAATATGGCAAGCTTGTGCCAGCCCCCTAGCATTTTGATGAAAAAAAGAATGACTGAAAAAAGGGTCTGAGAATAGCATGGGGAAAACATGAACTGTGGCATCTGCCTGACTGTTATCTTCAGAAAAAGGCCCAGGAATGGAAGAGTGACTGCGTATATGAGAGATAAAATATAAATGCCTCCGATCTTGGAGCAGCTGCTGAAAAGTTAAAAACAAAGCCATGAGATTGGGGTCAATTCTGGGCATGATATAAGCACCTGGAAGATTAAAAATAAATTGGCACACATAATGAGAGTCAGAGATTAAGTTAAAAGGCTGTTGAGAAAAGGTGTGAAAAGCCAAGATAGCAGCAGCTAATTCTGAGCATTGTGGTGAGGATTGTATTGCAGTGTAGGACACTTTCCAGGATCATCATGAGGATCCTTGTAAGCAATTGCTCCTCTTGTTCGCTCTCCATCGGAAAAAATAGTAGGAGCTTGTGGCAAGGGAAAAGGAGAAAGCAGTGGGCGGACAGGACAGGAAGAAGTCATTAAACAAGCAAGTCGAGGATCTTTAGGCAGATGATAGGAAATAGAGCCTATATAGTCAGTTAAAGAGCATTGAAGAGATAAGTTATTCTGAAAATAAAATTGAAAATCAGATTTTGGAATAGGAAGAACAATATTAATTAAATCAGTTCCATTTCGACGACAAGCTCGAGTGCGTCCCAAGGTCATTTCAGTGATAGCCTGGATAAAAGGTAGAATATTTTGAGATGGGGAATGGGGTAAGTACAACCATTCAATACAATACACTTTTTGTACTTCTATCACAGATAATACTCCGGTAGGTAATTTACTAGTAGGAAAAATCAAAAGTGTTAACTGACAATTTTTATGTGGAACTCTGTCCACAAATTGAGTATTCAAGATGTCATTAATTTGTTCAACTGTGGCAAGTGCTGCAGGTGGAACTACAATAAGATCTCCAGGTTGTTTTCCTTTGGTCAATAAATCAAATAATGGACTGAGCAAATTTGTAGGCAAAGAAAAATATGGGCGAACCCAATTAAGGGTGCCTAATAATTGTTGTAAATTGACCAATGAAATAATTTTGGATAGGCTCAAACGAGGAACAGCTGCAGCAGAATAAGATTCCAACATTTTATGCCCTAAATAAAGATAGGGAGCATGCGGCTGTATTTTTTCTGGAGCTATTTGCAAACTATAAAGACCTAAATCATTTTGTATTTCTGAAAGCCAATTAGATCTTTGGTGCTCCAATTAAATTAATCAGTGCTCAGTCATTGCAGGGTGCAAAAAAATGGCTGACCACCTTCACAGCGTTTATTCTTTTATACAGTTTTCCAAGCAGCAAAAGTTTAACATGGCAATAGCATTTTATTGGTTAAACTCCTCACCAATCCTTAAGGATAGAAAGCCAGAGGCCCAAAAGCAAGGAGCAGTTTGCTGTAACATCCTGTTGGTGTAACCTAGCTGATATCAGGCAGGTGAGGTCATTGTACCAGCCTGGGGTAGTTTCCCACATTGCCATGGTGATGTGAAGGGATGAGATAATGTAGAGAGAAGAGGCACGCAGGCTTTGGAGGGGGCAGTTTGCTGCTCCCGACCTCTCCCTGGCCCCCATCTCTACACACAGCTATACTGTAATTAATATTAAATAAAATATAGATTGGTCATTACCCCATCTGCTACCTGTTCAATGCAAGTCCTAGAAACATTGATATGTAATATGATGTGATATGATATAATAATATGTAATGCAATATCACTTTTTTCAAATTCAGAATATTATTTATTGCTACAAAGTGAAGAAATAAGCTACTAATCCATCTTGCTTATGGGTTTTAGAACCAGCTATGTGGGAAATTTGATTATACATTTGCTCTGTTTTAGCAGAGATATGTTGCTGTTGTTATTGCTGTGGTAATTATTGCTAGTTATTGTGTGAAATCCTGGTATTTAATGTCAGAAGAGTTTACAGTATGATAAAAATGATGGGATATTTCAAATTCTACTGTATTTTACATCATAATCTTAGCATTTTACATACATCTACTGTTTATCTATTAAGAGTAAGTACAATAAATGTGTTTTGCATTCAGCTTCCTTGTATGGTTATAGTACATTTTTTTCCAGAATCCAAATTAGACTTTCCTATAAAATGAATCTTTGTAGCATACAGTGATACTTATTACCAGGATCAGTACTAAGCTTCATTAACAAAAAAAAGTTTGTCCACTGAATTGGAGTGTGCTTCTGCTGATATAGCACTTTGTGATAGGGACCATTAAGCAAGTGAGAAAAATCTTTCCTGTTGGTATAGGTAGAGAGGCTCATGTCCTATTTATTCTGAAGTTAAAACTTGTACTACTACTGTCCTTAAATCATACTACTTAGTATGTGATGTCTAAACTAAATTAAAAAACAGATTCCTTCAAAACTACATTACTCTAGCAGCAATAAAGGGGGAGACATAGCTTAGTTCCAGGTTGTTTTTTAAAAATCAGTCTCTGCTCTTCAGTCTGGCCCTCCTACAGGACTGAGGTCATTTATCGTTTGTAAAGTCTCTCTGTATGTAAGACAGACAATATCAGTGTGATATACCTGAACAATAAAATTTATATTATCTATTCTCTAATATTGATAGTTTAGTGAATCAAAAAGCCTCATAAGCTTACTAGATAAGGTGCACAAATAAATAAAGAACATTCTCATGGCCAATCTTTTGTGAATGTTCTTGTCATTGCAAATTTTATTTATTTACTCAGACACATTATCTTGCTGTCAACATCCAGCTCAAGAATCCAAATAAAATTTCAGATTCATTCAGTTTCCGAAAATCTTACTGTTTATTGAATACACTGGGTTCCAACACCAATTCATAGACTTAAGCAATAATTTTCCCAGCCAAACTCCCAACATTTTACGTAATTAATATCAACAAGTTCACTTTGTTATGATAACTATCTGTTTCAAATCCACCTCTGTTCTGGTGTCGTTGACAAAGCTTCAGGCTCCCACGGTCATCAGGTGAATCAAAGAGGTTTTGTTTTATTCCCATTTAACCCACTTGAAAGTAACATCTCCTCCCCTTTAATCTAAAGGCCAGATGAAACACAAAGGTTTGAAGCTGCCAAAGTTTCATCCTTGACACAAGCCCTGTATTTATCAACCCATGTTGAAGTATCATGAATATGTAAAGACAAAATTTAACATTCTAATATCTTCATCAGTAGAACATTAGAAAGGGTGTGTAATGGAATATATGAATGACCTTAGGGAAAGAAATGCTTCCTAGGATGTCATTGTACAAGAGAGGCAGAATCCCATAGTCATCTAACATGAGTTGGCAAATACAACAGAATCTTGTAAGAATCTTGCACAAACCTCCTGACTCCATTTTTAACTCTTTGAACCATTGTGATGAGTCCTTCCTAAGTTTCTTTCTCTGATCATTAAGTGACTGAGAACTCCTGCTTCATTTGTATGATAGTTTTCTAGGCAGCATCTCTTTCCCCATAGCCATTCATACATTCCATTACAGGGGTGTATTTATCTCATTTTCTCCATGTTGTTGACCATTTGTCTTGTCATTTCTGATTTTGTTCTCTTTCCCTTCTCCTATATGGCATACTAAGGAAACTGATTCAAGAAAAAACAGCAGGATTTTCTGTTCAACTCCATTTCCCCTGAATAGCAGGGGCATATCATTGCTATCAATAACTTTCAATGAATTTCTTCTATATCTTTTCACCCTATAAATGTTGTCTAGAGACATAGCTTTGCAGATCTAATTAAAATGAAATATGTTCAAAAACAAATTCAAAGAAAGCTTAATGTTATGGTTCCGGTTAATGAAACACTTCAAAGAACTTCCAAGCAATGATTTCCCTAAAAGTCTTTTATTGATTCAAAATGTTGGCACAGGCATAACGGGGTCTATGCTAAGATCTAAGTTCTCTTCCTCTGAGCAGTTAAATTATCAGCATGTTGTCTCCCTAAATTAGCTTACATATATCACATTATCCAATTAGTGTGAAAGTCAAAGGTTTCCTTCCTCTTTCTTTCCCGGGCTTTACCCCCACCCTCTTCTGCTCTGTATTAACCCCAAAAATACCAGACAGATCTGCATATTGTCAAAGCAAGAATATACAGTATTTGCAGTGTTGACATCCGGGCCCCCTTACAAGAAGGACAGATCCTGTAAAGTAAACAAAAGCATATGTTAAGGGTTATCTTTCAGTTTGTTGGGGTGTTTCACATGAAACCTTTTGACCAATCTGTCAGCTTTCACTTCACTCAATTTCACCCAGGTGGCTTCAGACAACGGGTACCCCTTCCATTGTATTAGGTACTGCAATTTCCCTTTAAAAATTCTAGAGTCAAGAATACGGTTTACTTCATAATGGGTCTGTCCCGCGACTACGAGGGGCCCAGGTGCCTTCTTTGGAGGAGGTCTTAAAGTGGAGCCCCGATAAGGCTTCAACAAGCTACAATGGAAAACTGGGTGAATTTTCCCTAAAAGTCTAGGGAGTTTTAGTTCTACTGTGACTGGGTTGATGATCCTTACTATGTGGAAAGGCCCCAAGAATTTTGGTCCCAATTTTTTGCTGGGCAATTTGAGGCATAGATATTTAGTTGACAGATAGACTTTTCCCCCAACTTAGAATGTCATTTGGGGAGCCCTCTTTTTATCAGCCTGCTTTTTATAGATTTCAAAAGGTTTTTTTAAAGCAGTTTTTGTGTTTCTCCAAACTTCTTCCCACCCTCTCACCCACTGATCAAGTGTCTGGGAAGCGGAGGGCAACTGAGGATATTCAGGTATTGGGCTGAACTCTTTTCCTGTGGCCACTCTGAAAGGCATGTAGCTGGTGCTGCTGTGCACAGAATTAATGTACGCCACTTCCACAAAAGGGAGGAGATCAGTCCAGTTCGTCTGTTGGTAAGAAACGTAGCATATAAGATATTGTTCCACCATTTTGTTAACGGCTTCTGCGGTCCCATTGGTGGCCGGATGAAAAACAGATGACAAACCTTGAAATGATCCAATTAATGTAAGGAAACTTCTCCAAAATTTCGCTGTGAACTGCACCCCCCCTGTCTGAAAGTATTCGCTTAGGGGCACCATGCAGCTGGTAGATATGTTTCAGGAACAATTTGGTCAGTCGTTGGGCAGATGGGAGTCCTTTGCAGGCGATGAAATGAGCCTGCTTTGAGAACAGGTCTATTACAGTCCAGATGACAGTATTCCCACTACTTTCAGGTAGGTCCACTATAAAGTCCATAGCTATTTCTTCCCATGGTTGAGAAGGGTCTGCCACGGGTTGCAGTAACCCAGAGGTTTTCCCTGGATTCTTTTCATTGTGGCACATACAGTACAACTTTTTACATAGTTTTCCACATCCTTTTTCAGCCCCGGCCACCAAAATTGCCGGCGGGTGAGGTGTAGGGTTTTCAAATATCCAAAGTATCCAGCCTGTTTTACATTGTGGCTGTGTTTGAGAGCATTAAGACAGAGGGCTTCTGGCAAATATAGCTTCCCCCCTTTGTAAGCCAAGCCACCCCTGCACATTAGGGAGGTTTGATTATCTTTGAACCATTGGCCGGTGAGGAGCTCTTGTTTTATTTTCTTTACTTCAGGGTCATCAGGATTGGGGACCCTGTGAGGTGTAAGTTGAGGGGCAGTTTGTGGATTGGGAATAATTGCCTTGTTAACCTCCTCTCGTTCGCTTTTGTATTGGGGTAACTGGGATAGCTCATCAGCTAGGAAGTTCTTTCCTCCTGGTATGTACTTTAGAGTGAAGTTGAAGCAGTTAAAGTACTGTGCCCACCATACTTGCTTTGGGGACAATTTGCGGGGAGTTTTCAGTGCTTCTAGATTTTTGTGATCTGTCCATACCTCAAATGGCACCTTGCTCCCTTCTAGATAGTGTCGCCAGTTTAATAGTGCCCATCTAATCGCGAAGGCCTCTTTCTCCCAGATTGCCCATCTCCGCTCACTCTCAGTAAAGTTCTTAGAGGCACAGGGTTGCATGATCCCATTTTTGTTCTTTTGCGGTAACACAGCTCCAACTGCCACATTGCTGGCATCAGCTTGAATCACAAAGGATTCTCCTGGGCAGGGGTGCTTTAGGACCAGTTCAGCAGCAAATAGTCTCTTTAAATCCTCAAAAGCTGTTTGACAGCCCATTGTCCATGCTAATGGTTGCCCCGGTCACGGCTTCTCTCCTTCTTTGCCTGTTTTGAGTAGTTCTGTAAGGGGTAGGGCAATCTCGGCAAAAGAGGGGGTGAATTGGCGATAAAAGTTGGCAAAACCCAGAAAGCTCTGGAGCTGTTTGCGAGTCTTTGGGGGCTGCCATTCGATTATTATTTTCACCTTGGCTGGATCCATTTCAATACTGTCGTTGGAAATTCTGTAGCCAAGATAATCTAATTGGGTTTGGTGAAATTCACATTTTGACAATTTGGCATAAAACTTGGCATTCAATAGTTTCCTTAATACTTCTGTCACCAGCTTTATGTGATCAGTCATACTTGTGCTGTATATCCGGATATCATCAAGATACACCAAAACCCCTTTGTTCAAGTGATCATGTAGGACCTCATTAATCAACTGCATAAATACAGCTGGGGCCCTCTGTAGTCCAAATGGCATGACTTTGAACTGATAGCTCCCCATAGGACAGTTGAAGGCAGTTTTCCACTCATCTCCCTCTTTTATTCTCACCTGGTAGTATGCCTCTCTCAGATCTAATTTAGTGAAGACACTCCCCTTAACCAGGTGAGTTAACAAATCCTTTAGGAGGGAAAGGGGTTATTTATTTTCCACACTCACAGCATTGAGACCCTTATAGTCTATGCAGAGATGAAAAGACCCAACTTTTTTCTCTTTGAACAACACAGGGGCTCCCATGGTAGAGTTGGCCCATTCTATAAACCCCCTTGCTAGTTTTTTGTTCACGTATCTCTGCATCTCCTCCATTTTGAGGGGGGACATGGCATACATTCTCGGTCGTGGGAGTTTGGCTCCGGGCACCAGTTCAATGGAGCAGTCATTGGGTCTGTGAGGGGGTAGGACATCACATTCTTTTTCACTAAATGTCTCCTCCAGGTCCCAGTATTCCTTGGGTATGACTGGTTTGCCTGGAGGCAGTAAGGCGGCCATGTGTCCTCGCTCATTAGGTGGCCTAAGATGCCCAGCAACATCTGTTGAATCAATGGGGGGATCAGACCCTATACGTAGTCTCACAGTTCTCATTCCTTTCTCCCACCAGATAAATGGCTTCCATTTGTCTAACCAGGCTAGCCCTAATCACCACCTCAGTCATTTTTGGAGTCACCAGGAAGTGAATAAACTCCCAGTGTGCACCTATTTCTAGGCATAAGGGCTCAGTTAATTGTGTGACAAGAGTCCCTCCCATCATGGAGCCATCGGCTTGCTCAAACCTCACTAGTTTGGAAAACTGTTTTGCTTGTATGCCCATTTTCATGGCAAATGCCAGACTAATAATGCAGCGGGTGCATCCTGAATCAATTAGTACATTCAAGTCCATTTGGGCCCCAAACTTAGGGATTATAAGTTTGGCGGCCAGTGAAAAAGTTGGGATTTGTCGACTCACCATTGGGTCGTTCTCTCCTTCATCATTGCTGTCAAAGAAGGGTAGAGCATGGGCGGGTCCACCCGGAGTCCTGGCATCCTCCTGTGTGTGTGTGGGGGGGGTAATCTGGGCAATAGGTTCCTGCGTGAGCCAGTTGGATTTTTCTCTCGTTAGCTGAGCAGGTTTCTTTCGCATTGCTGGTTCTGGTCTGCTCTGCAGTCGGGGGTAGGGGACTGGACAGGTGGCCTCTCGATGTCCTTCTTGTCCACACCGGAAACACTTAAGGAAGGGCGTGTAAGTGGCCTGGGTCTCTCAGCCATTTGCAGTAGTTGAAGGCTTTCATGAGGGTGATTGCTGTCCGGATAGCTCTGGTTGCTGCTCGGGTTCATGTGGGGGAGGCTTCTTATAGTGAGAGAGCTTAACATCTAGCTTCACTGCTGTCTGGTACCACTCCTGTAGCTGATCAGGTACTTCTCGATAGATACAGGCCTGAGAGAGGTGATCGTCTAATCCCTCGACGAAGTATTGAATCAGGGATTGTTTGGGCCACCCCTCTACTCGGCCTCCTATCTTGCGGAACTCTCGCGCATACTCCAGGGCAGGCCTGCCGGCTTGTTTTATTTTGTGGATTTGTTCTGATGCTTTGAGGCCTATGGATGGGTCCTCAAATCTTTCTCTCAGTCCTAGGAGGAAAAGGTGGGGATCTCCCAGTTCAGGGGCTTGCTCACTGTATAGTTTGTTCAGCCATTCAGATGCTTCTCCCTCTAGGTTGGACGCAATGACATCAACCATGGCACCTGGTTCCGGGTAGAGATAGGCCCAGCGATTCAAATGAGAACGCACTTGGTTAAGGAAAAAAATCAGCTTCTCTGGGTCCCCATCAAAGGTTGCTCTGAAAGGTGGTGCAATTACAGGCTGTTGCTGCTGGCCCCACTGTGGCCACTGGTGCAATGGTTGCTAGGTTCCCCACTGCTCTTGTGCCCCCCAGTTGCTGTTGGCCCATCCTGGCTGCAGATTTATGCCCAGGGGTTGCACATTTGGGCGTTGTGGCCAATCTCCTTTTTGTGGCTATTCTCTCACAAGCTGCTGATCTCCTGACTTCTGTACCACCCCAAGGCATTGCAAGGCCTCTATTAGCTGTGCAAAGTTCAGAAGACATGGATCAGCCACCTGCTGGGGAACCCAATCTCCCCATTGCTGCAGAGGACTCAGACTGGGATTCTCCCTCTCTTCAGGGCTGGAGTCCCTGGCAGGAACATCTGCAATGGAAGGGCTGTAGGCTTCTCTCTGTAGGAATTGATTTCTGGTTTTCATCTCTGAGTTTTGAAATCTTTCCAGTGACTAACCCACAACTTTGTTATCTCTCTATTCTGTTTTTGAAGTCTTTGCTCTCAGCTGGGAAATCTGCCAGATTCCTCTCCCCCCGGCTTGCCGGCTATTGCAGCCAGGGGGCTGGCCTCAGGCAATCTTTCTTTTTCCATAATGAGATCTTCCCCGAATCTTTACCAGCTCTTCTCAAGCCTAGAGGCAGTGGATGGAGTTTGGGACCCCAGGTCATTTGAAAAGGATTGAGATCTTAGCATGTTGTTATGGTTCCAGCTAATGAAACACTTCAAAGAACTTCCAGGCATTGATTTCCCTAAAAGTCTTTTATTGATTCAAAATGTTGGCACAGGCATAACGGGGTCTATGCTAAGATCTAAGTTCTCTTCCTCTGAGCAGTTAAATTATCAGCATGTTGTCTCCCTAAATTAGCTGTCATATATCACATTATCCAATTAGTGTGAAGGTCAAAGGTTTTCTTCCTCTTTCTTTCCCGGGCTTTATCCCTACCCTCTTCTGCTCTGTATTAACCCCAAAAATACCAGACAGTTCTGCATATTGTCAAAGCAAGAATATACACTATTTGCAGCATTGACACTTAAATCCTATTTACAATTTTGGGAAAATATGTGAACTCTTAGATGTATTCCTGTTTTGAAATGATTCTTTCCATGCAGTCACTGACAATTCAAAACATGAAATATATTATGATTTTTCTATTTCCGTCCAATGGTCAAACCTTTATAAAACTGAGGTATTAGAGGCTTGCAAAAACATTAGTGCTACTTCATAAACACATTCATGTTATTTAACCACAGAATACCAATAGAAAAATCACACCAAGCTTGGAATATAAGAAGGAATGTTCTCTAGTACAGTATCTCCACTTGGATGATATTCAGGGAACAGTTTTACCAAATCCTTTTTACTTGCGGTAGATCAGTCTTTCTGTCATGGCAGCTATTCTACTAAGCTAGGCATTACCAGCTGACAGCCTGACATCTGTAATGGGGTGGAGGGAGCAGTGGGGGTTGGGATGCAGGCAGGGAACCAGAAGGAATCAAAACAAAGCCATCCCATCCCATGAAAAGCACCAGCCATCTCAAGGTCACACTAAAAGAATGCAGAGCTGGCAAGCATGCAAAGAGAGGAACTGTTTCCCAAACAATTTGTTAACACCTAATTGGACACTGACTGATAGCCAGAGGATTGGATGGGAACAAGGGAAAGTATCTTTTGCATACAAAAACCTCAGATCCAGTTTTGCCTCTTCTGTAAACACTTTAACGTAGTAAAGTTATATTTTTGGCTAATCATGGGCCAGGAATCTTTTTTTTTCTAATTGACCAAGTTGACACCATTGACATTTTCCCAATCTGGACATTCTGGATTTCAAAATTTTTGGTAATTGCCATGTTAGCTAGGAAATTTTTAAAGTTGAAATCTACATATCTGGAGGACATCTAGGTCTAGAAAGGGTGATATTGTATATACCAATTTTACTCATGTACCACAATGTGAAAAATGTTAATGGAAAAAATCCACCCAAACCACTTAAAAGGAGACATTGATACATTAGTGTGACGCAAAGAAGCCCTAACATTGAAAATGTTTACTTACCAGCATGTTTCAATGAGGTTTAAGTAAGATAAATTGAGAGAGAAATAGAGAAAGATTGATTTTACAATATTGTCAGCAACTGTTTTAAATAAAGAGAGGAAGTATTGGAATGATTGTATTTTTCTGTGATAGAGAATGTGTCAAATATGTTTTGTCAGAAGCTAAGGTTCATGCTAACTACAATATGAATCAGTGTTAATGAAATAAAATGACAGAACAGCAATTGTCAAATTGGACAAGTGGCTGATTTCACAATTTCTGTAGGTTATTTTATAGTTTAATGCTATTATGTTTTCCCTCTCTATCCAAAAGTATGAAATTTAAAAGAGAAATTTAAAAAAGAAATAATTACTATTATTGAGCAAGGTACCACCTATACTATACCTGTGCATTTGCTTTTTCTTGCCTAAATGTAAAATCTTACTTTTTTCACCATTGAATTTCATTTTGTTAGATAGTGCCCAGTGTTTGAGTCTATCCCCTCATCCAAATCATTGATGAAGATGTTGAAGAGCACTGGGCCTAGAACAGAGCCCTGGGGCACCCCACTACACACATATGTGCCATTAGGGTAATATTTTCAAGACTGGTTAAGAATTATGCTTTATATTTATTTATTTATGTATCTCTATCTTTCTCTGTAAAGCCACACACATACACACAAACACAAATACATGTATTATATTATTATTATTATTATTATTATTATTATTATTATTATTATTATTATTATTATTATTATTATTTATTCAATTTCTATGCCGCCCTATTCCGGAGAACTCAGGGCGGCTCACAACACAGTAGAAATCAACATATAAAAATACATGTAAATATAAAACCTCTTAATTTTTTTAAAAAAAAAAACCCAATCATTCAGCATACACACAGACATACACTGGCTTGGGGCAAGATGTTAACTACCCCAGGCCTGCCGGTAGAGGTGTGTTTTGAGTAATTTACGAAAGGCGGAGAGGGTGGAGGCGACACGGATCTCCGGGGGAAGTTGGTTCCAGAGGGCTGGGGCCACAACAGAGAAGGCTCTTCCCCTAGGCCCCGCCAGGCGACACTTTCTGGCTGACGGGACCTGGAGAAGGCCGACTCTGTGGGCCCTAACCGGCCGCTGGGATTCATGGGGCAGCAGACGGTCCCGTAAGTAACCTGGTCCGATGCCATGTAGGGCTTTATAGGTCATAACCAACACTTTGAATTGGGTTCGGAGACCAATTGGCAGCCAATGCAGCTCGCGGAGTGATGTCGAAATGTGGGCATTTCTGGGCAAGCCCAACACTGCTCGCGCGGCTGCATTCTGCATTACCTGAAGTCTCCGAACATTTTTCAAAGGTAGCCCCATGTAGAGAGCATTGCAGTAGTCGAGCCTCGAGGTGATAAGGGCATGAGTGACTGTGAGAAGAGACTCCCGGTCCAAATAGGGCCGCAACTGGTGCACCAGGCGAACCTGGGCAAATGTCCTCCTCGCCACAGCCGAAAAATGATGTTCCAAATTTAGCTGTGGATCGAGGAGGACGCCCAAGTTGCGGACCTTCTCCGAGGGGGTCAAAAGCTCCCCCCCAGGCTGATGGATGGATAGATTGAATTATCCTTGGGAGGCAGAACCCATAGCCACTCTGTCTTGTCGGGGTTGAGCTTGAGCCTGTTGGCACCCATCCAAACCCTAACAGCCTCCAGACATCGGCACATCACTTCCGCTGCTTCACTGAAATGACACGGGGTGGAGATGTACAGCTGGGTATCATCAGCATACTGATGATATCTCACCCTGTGTTGTCGGATGATCTCACCCAGCGGTTTCATGTAGATATTAAACAGCAGAGGGGAGAGGACCGATCCCTGAGGGACCCCACAAGGGAGGAACCTAGGGGTCGACCTCTGACCCCCCACCAACACCGACTGCGACCGACCAGTGAGGTAGGAGGTGAACCACTGCAAAACAGTGCCTCCAACCCCCAACCCCTCCAGTCGATGCAGAAGGATACCATGGTCAATGGTATCGAAAGCCACTGAGAGGTCAAGTAGCACCAGGATAGTGGATAATCCCCTATCCCGGGCCCGCCAGAGATCATCCGTCAGCGCGACCAAAGCAGTTTCCATGGAGTAGCCGAGCCTGAATCCTGACTGTTGAGGGCCCAGATAGTCGGCCTCATCCAAGGACCGTTGGAGCTGGAGTAACACCACCTTCTCAACAACCTTCCCTATAAAGGGAAGATTGGAGACAGGACGGTAGTTGTTTAATACAGCTGGGTCCAGGGAAGGCTTCTTGAGGAGGGGGCACACAATTGCCTCCTTGCAGGGAGCCGGAAAGGACCCCTCCCTCAAAGAAGCGTTGACAATCTCCTGAACCCAGCCCCGCGTCACCTCCCTGCTGGCTGAAACCAGCCAGGAGGGGCACGGGTCCAATAAACAGGTGGTGGAACTCACAGCTCCAATGGCCTTGTCCACTTCATCGGCTGCCACAGGGTCAAACTCCTCCCACACACAGGATCAAGATGAGTCCCTGTCATCTCGACTGAATCATTATCAGCCGACACTGCATTCCAATTGGAGTCAAGGTCCATCCGAATCTGGGCGATTTTATCCGCGAAAAACTTATTAAAGTCCTCAGCACTACCCTGCAAGGGTGCATCAACCCCCCCTGATTAAGGAGGGAGCGAGTTACCCTAAACAGGGCGGCTGGGCGGGATTCCGCAGATGCAATCAAGGCGGAATGATACGCGCATCTTGCCGCCTTGAGCGCCACCTGATAAGTCTTGATATAAGATCTTAAAAGTGTTTGGTCAGATATGGATTTACTTTTCCTCCATCGCTTCTCTAGACGTCTCTTCTGGCGCTTCATCCCCCTGAGTTCCTCAGTGAACCAAGGAGATCTCCTGGGTCTGCTACCACAGAGAGGTCACAGCGGCGCGATACGGTCAAGAGCCCCCTTCGCAGCCATATTCCAGGCCGTAACCAGTGACTCTGCCGAACCGAGAATGAGAGAATCCGGTATTTCCCCAAGCGTCCTCTGAAAGCTCTCTGGATCCATCAGACGTCTGGGGCGGAACCACCTAATCGGTTCCGCCTCCCTGCGGGGGAGGATTGGAGCCTTGAAAACAAGCCGTAACAGAAAATGGTCTGACCATGACATAGGCAAAATATCTACGCCCCTTAAATTCAGATCATTGCTCAACTGTTCTGAGAGGAATACCATGTCGGGAGTGTGTCCCCTCTTGTGAGTCGGACCCTGAACTACCTGAGTCAGGTTCATGGTTGCCATGGTGGCCATGAACTCCTGCGCCAACCCAGAGGATTCGCCGAGCGATGGAAGATTTAAGTCCCCCAAGACAATAAGCCTGGGGAACTCAACCGCCAGCCCAGCAACCCCCTCAAGTAGCGCAGGCAGGGCTGTTGACACGCAGCTGGGAGGCAGGTACGTGAGCAACAAGCCCACCTGAACCCCTAGGTCCAACTTCACAAGGAGCAACTCACAACCCGCAATACATACATGCATACATACACACACACACACACACACACACACAGAGAGAGAGAGAGAGAGAGAGAGAGAGAGAGAGAGAGAGAGAGAGAGAGAGAGAGACATATATTAAAAACTATCACCAAATACATACAACTCAAAAGAATGAATGCAGTGCTCCACAACACTTCTATGTCCCCATATCTATTGGTAAAACTATGTCTTCAGGGCCTTGTGAAAAGCCAGCAGGGTTGGACCAATCTGATCTCCTGAAGGATGATGTTCAACAGTGCCATAACAGAAAAGGTTCTTTTCTGAGTTCCACCAGATAACAGTCTCTGACTGATGAGACCCAAAATATATCACTCTTCTGAATCTGATAGGATGGGTAGATGCAGGGCTTTTTTTTTTGTCATAGAATGCATGGAACAGTGTTCCATCACCTTTTTTCAATGGAATTTGTGGAACTAAAAAAAGTTCAGTCAGACCTTTCAACTTCTCACTAAGAGTTGGAAGGTCTGACTGAACATTTTTAGTCCCACAAACTCTGTTTCCCTGCAGCAGAAGAGAAACATGTCAGAGCTGGAAAGCAGGTTAGCAAAGAAATGTTTTCAGGAAGAGGGAGGAGCTGCGCCAGGAGGAGAAGCAGCAGGAAACGGGGCTACCATTTCCAGAAGGGAGAATGGAGATGTGGGACAATGCAGGGCAGCAAGCAAGTGCTGTTCTCTGCACTGTATCCCTGTGCTGTGTTCTCCATTCTCCATTCTCCATTCTCCATTCTCCATGAGACAGGTGACAAAGGACTGGTGGAGGGAGGTGGCGGGGGAGGCTTGTGCCACCCAGTCATGATGCAAGCCACAGGAGAGTTGGTGGAGGACAAGGAAGCAGTGGCTGCACCTGGGCAGGTGATCTGTGGGGCGAAGCTTAAAGAAAGCCCCTCCAGTGGTGCACAGCGGCAGCGGAGCCATTCACCATCACTCCCCCTGGCTCTGAAACGGCAAAGGGGGACCAGGCCTACCCCACCCATCCTATCCACCTTAGCATGGTAGTCCAGCTCGGGAGGGGAGTGAAAGGTTGCCAATCAAGGAATGGCCTGGCGGGGAGAGGAGGCTGAGTTCCGGCACCTTTTTTCTAACAAAAAAAGCACTGGGTAGATGTAATTGAAGATAATAGACTTTCAGGTAACCTGGTCCCATGCCATTTTTCTGTCTTCTGATTGTCTGTTATAGTAAAAAGTAATCGAGTCAAGTTCAATTAAAATTAGTATCTCAGTTTCACATTGTTTTTGTAAACAGTATTTTTATCAAATAAACACATTGTTTTATGGTTCCATTCTCTTTTATAAGTTCATCTTTCCTGTCCTCCTTCAATAACTGCATATATGTATCCCATTCTGAAAATTTACATTTTTCCAAGGGCATTTTCCTAATACTTAGGTTTTTTTGTTGGATTTAACTTGAATACATGCTTTTTTGAGTTTGCTAGTAGAGTATAGAATATGCAAATATACCTTTTTATTATTTTGTCTTTCAAGCTAATATTTAGGGGGGGAAACAGGTGTTGTCTCACTCAGATAGTCATATTTCACACTGATAAATGAAGCATTTATTGCTGCTTGTAATTATGTATTTTGCAAATTAGTGATTTGTAGCAGGTGTTTGTGAAACTTTTATCCATATTTTATTTGACTTATTTTATTTTACATTTATTTTGAGTTACAGCACTGGTAGATTTTTGGCAGCAATAAAAGCAAGAAAAACAAGATTATTTTACTGTAAGTAATTTAAGAATTTCAGTTTAATATTTATTATTATATACAGAAAAGAAAGAATGTAATTGCTTTTCATCAGGAAAATTATTATACAGGTCATCCCACCACTCGTTGATTAGAAAGGCAATGTATCTTTCAATTGCCTAATATTGTTGCATTTGTGAAAAAGATTTAATATCCCCAAGATACATATATCCATGATGTTCTACAACAATTACAGGAAAAATCTTACCTATCGTCCAACCTAGTTGGGCAGCATAATGATTCACAAGCACATCTATAAAATTGCAAGCTAATGAGTAAATCTTTTCCCTGTTTACTACTAACATGTCATTAATGAGTCTATTTTAGAATCTTTTCTGCACTAAGGTTAAACTACATTATGTTTATTAAGTGACTTTTCTCTAGTCAATATTTTTAACCCTAAAGGAAAAAAAAAGAAAAAAAGGAAATGGAATTGATAAGAGGTACATGATTTACAGGCCACCCAAAGTAATAATTAAAAATCATTAATAGTATTTAGAATCTAGCAAAGAATATAACTCTTCCTTACACGCTTGCTGAATTCATGAGGATGCTCACTCTACCTTCAACTTAACAAAGATAGGAATTTTCATGGCTGATTTCTTTACAGATTGCTGGAAAAATAAAAAGTGACATCAAGAAAGAAGGAAGGATTTAAAAAAATTGTCAAAATTTAAAACCAAGATAACCTAACAGGATGCATGTATAAATTGTTATTGATATATAACAGGGAGATGGGACAAATAATACAAAATGTAGATAAACTAGATGCAAAATTTCAAAACATTAATCACTAAAAGATGTTATGGGAGGGGATCAATAACATTTATTCCAAGATATAATTTAAAGAAGAAATAATACAGATAGTTTACACAACTGGTACATAACTATCAATATTTACCAAGATAGCCAAATCATATAACAGTAAATCCTGTAAATTTCATAACAATGAAGGACCAATTTATTATTTGCAGAGGTTAAATGGAACGAAATACATTAAAATATTCTAAAAATTCTAAAAGCAAAATCTGAACTAAAACTACTGATATTTTATTTACTGTAATCTGAAATCACAAATAAAAAAAGATGATTTACAAAATGTTGACAATTGGCACAGCATTTGAAAAAAGGAACCTTGCTGACAATATCAGATTGGCAGATGAAAATGGGTGAGTATGCAGCAATAGTAAAATTGTCAATATATATCTGTAATCAGAAGTCTAATCAAATTTAAGCAAGAAGGCTCCCACATTGCACAAGAGGGCAAATGTAGACATTTGGAATCAGTTGCTAGGACAAAAGTAATGAGACCAATCAAGTAATAAACAAAATAATTTAAATGGATACTATAGATAATATTTAATATTCAAAATAAAGTATAAACATTTAGATTGTGGTCTGCAGTTGATGAGACAATAAATCAGAAAAATGTGCCAGAAAGTTGTTCTATAATGTTTTTATTTATCTTAGCTGTTATTTATGCTTAGCTTCTATTTGTTTACAATCACTATATAAAATAGCTCTTTTTTTCATTAGGGCTTATGCATTATCTACCTTCTAAAATCTAAATAACAGGTTAGCATTTTTTTATTTATTTGCATATTTTCCTCTATAGTAACATTAGAGGTAGATCATGACTTTAATATGAATTACAACCTTGAAACGCTAGAAGGCTGAATCTACCTTGAGTTGGTGAGGATCAAACTTCTGGCTGTCAATAGTACAATGCAATACTACATTCTAGCCACTATTCCAACATGGCTCTTGTCAACATTTACCTTTGTAAATCATAGTGGCAGGTAGAAATAAATAAACTTACTGAAATAAAGTAATTTTTGCAAGTGTTAGGTAAAAATGTGAAGAAAATAGGTTAGTAAATTAAAATAGACCAGGTCAGATTCTCATACCACCTGTTCATAAATTTATTTCACAAATCGTACAAAATATTGTTTTTTCAAGCTAGCCTTTGATATATGCTGCAGCAGACTATGGCTTTATTTTATGTATAACATAGAAAAATTAGCTAATTGCAAATATTACTGTTAGATATAGTTTTTCCCCTTAAATTAGAACTCTTGGGACTTTGGAGAAAATTTGGCTTTCTATATTGCACACCTATTTTGTTTTAGGAAACTTTGTAGTTTAGTAGTTTACAAGTTTTCCATTGATTATTTATAATGAAAGAATCACTGAACTGGAAACTTAAAGGCCATTTAATCAACACAACTTTAGAAAGAAGAAATAATTCATCTGTTGAAAGCCATCACTGAATTCTAAACATAGACATTGTATTAAAGCAGATGTTGCTCTTGGTACAAGAAATTGGCTTCCCCAAGATTTATTTATTTATTTATTTATTTATTAAACTTTTATACCGCCCATCTCCCGTAGGACTCGGGGCGGTTTACAGCCCAATTTAAAACAGATAATAATAATAAATATTTAAAAATGAATTAAATTAATACATGGCTGTTACTAAAACCTGTTAAAATCCCAATTCTAAAACCCAAACAACCTTGTTTAAAAAATTTACATAAAAATTTACATAAAACCCGAGGAAGTCTAGGCCAGGCTGGCTTGATTGAAGAGATGAGTCTTCAATTCTCTTCTGAAGGTGCGGAGATCATGACACGTCCGGAGTTCCGGGGGGAGCTCGTTCCACATCGTTGGTGCCCCCACAGAAAAGACTCTCCCCCTGGGTGCCACCAGCTGACACTGCTTAGCCGATGGCACCCTGAGGAGGCCCTCTCTGTGGGAGCGAACCGGTCGATGGTAGGTATTTACTGGCAGAAGGCGGTCTTGTAAATAACTGGGTCCTATGCCATGGAGTGCTTTAAAGGTGGTAACCAACACCTTGAAGCGCACCCGGAAAACCACCGGCAACCAGTGCAGCTCGCGCAGGATGGGGGCCATTCATACCCGCCAGGGTGCCCCCACTACCACCCGCACGGCCGCATTCTGCGCCAGTTGGAGCCTCCGCGTGCACCTCAAGGGGAGCCCCATGTAGAGAGCATTACAATAGTCCAGTCTGGAAGTGACGAAGGCATGAGTGACCATGCGTAGCACGTCCAGATCTAGGAAGGGGTGCAACTGGCGTACCAGACGAATCTGGTAAAACATCCTCCTGGCCACGGCAATCAGATGGTCCTCAAGGGACAGCCATTAATCTAGGAGGACTCCCAAGTTGCGAGCCCTTCCCGTGGGGGCCACTGACTCACCCCCAATAGACAGTGATGGAATCAGCTGACTATACCGGGACGATGGTAACCACAGCCACTCGGTGTTGGAGGGGTTGAGCTTGAGACCGTTCTTCCCCATCCAGATCCGCACGGCCTCCAGGCACTGGGTCAGCACGTCAAGGGCTTCATTTGGGTGGTTTGGGGTGGAAATGTACAGCTGAGTATCATCAGCGTACTGATGGAATTCCACCCCAAAACCTCGGATGATCTCACCCAGCAGCTTCACATAAATGTTGAACAACAAGGGCGAGAGGACCGACCCCTGAGGTACCCCACAGTCAAGGGGCCTCGGGGTTGACCTCTGACCCCCTGTCAACACAAACTGCATCCGGCCAGAGAGGAAGGAGGAGAACCACCAAAGCACGGTGCCCCCTATACCCAACCCCTCCAACTGATGCAGCATGATACCATGGTCGATGGTATCAAAAGCCGCTGAGAGGTCCAATAGCACCAGGACTGAGGAACAACACCTGTCCCGGGCCCGCCAGAGATCATCCACCAATGCAACCAAAGCTGTTTCCGTGCTGTAACCCGGCCTGAAGCCCGACTGGAGCGGGTCCAGATACGACAATTCCTCCAGGTGCTGATGGAACTGTCGAGCAACCACACTCTCAATAGCCTTTGCAACAAAGCGAAGGTTGGAGACAGGACGGTAGTTAGATAAAACAGCCGGGTCTAGGGCGGGCTTCTTGAGGAGGGGTCGCACCACCGCCTCTTTCAGGGCAGCGGGGAAGACACCCTCACTCAGCGAAGCATTGATAATTGCCTGGAGCCAGCCTCGCGTCACCTCACTGGAGGCCAGTACCAACCAGGAGAGACACTAATCCAGTAAACATGTGGTTGCTCTAAGACCTCCCAGCAACCTGTCCACGTCATCAGGTGTCACAGAGTCAAACTCAGCCCAGATAACAGTCTCAAGACTGGCCTCAGCCACTCCTGCTGGACCTCCTTCGTCGAAGTTAAAGCCTTCCCGAATCTGAGCGATTTTGTCATGCAGGTATTGCACAAAATCCTCAGCTCTTCCCTCCAAGGGATTCCCCCTCACCTCCCGATGAAGGAGGGAGCGAGTTACCCTAAATAGGGAGGCTGGGCGGTTATCTGATGATGCAATAAGGGCAGTGACGTAAGAACACTTCTCTGCCCTTATTGCCACTAAGTAAGTCCTAATATGGTCTCTTACTCGTGTTCGGTCAGACTCAGAGCGACTCGCCCTCCAACTGCGCTCTAGGCATCTTTTCCGGCGCTTCATCTCCCTCAGCTCCCCGTTAAACCAGGGAGCCGATCAAGAACCATGCCGGTTCAGAGGCCGCAGAGGCACAACCCTATCCAAGGCATCAGCAGCTGCCCTATCCCAGGCAGCCACCAGCACCCTGACCGAGTTGTGTGTTAGAGCCTCCGGTATTGGCCCAAGCTCTGTCTGGAACCTCTCGGGTTCCATCAGTCACCTGGGGCGGTACCAAACAATTGGTTCCAACTCCCTGCAGCGGGGTGTAACGGCCTGAAAGTCCAAGCATAGGAGAGAGTGATCGGACCATGACAGAGGTGTAATAACTATATTTCTCATATCCAGATCACTCAGACACTGACCAGAGACAAAAACCAGGTCAAGCGTGTTTCCCCCCGTGTGTGTGGGACCTTGAATTACCTGGGTCAGGTCCATGGCTGTCATGGAAGCCATGAACTCCCGAACCTCCCCAGATGCCTCGCCCGTAGACGGCAGATTGAAGTTACCGATGACTACCAGCCTGGGGACCTCAACCGCCACCGCCGCGATGATGCCCAAGAGCTCAGGCAGGGCGGTTGACACGTGGCAGGGAGCCAGGTATGTGAGCAACACAGCCCTCTGACCCCCAAGGTCCCACCTCACAAGGAGGGATTCACAGCCTGTCATCTGAGGAACAGTGACCTCACTTGGCCTGAGACCTTCCCTAATCACAACCGCCACTCCCCCACCCCTGCCCTGAGTTCTCGGCTGGTGAAATGCAAGGAAGCCTGGAGGGCACATTTCCACCAGAGGGACACCTCTCTCTGGTCCCAACCAGGTCTCCGTAATACCCACCAGGTCTGCAGCCCCCTCCGTAATTAAGTCTTGTATCAGGGGGGCCTTATTAACCACAGACCTGGCGTTGCACAGCATTAGCCTACAACCCGGGCCCTTTGGCTCTAAACAACCCAGATCACAAGTAGAGCCACGGGGGTCGGAGCATGGCACCGCTCGAAGATAGCGGGGGCGTGCTACCATAAATTGATATGGCCCCCTGCTCCCGCCATATCTGCCCCTCCCACTTACAAAACCGATGGGAACTGAATCACCTCTGCCCCCTCCCTGGTCCGCACCCTCGTGGTTCCGGTCCCACCCATTGCCTGGCCCATGTTTCTCCTTCTCCTTATTCCCACCCCCTAACCCTCCCCTATCCCATAGACCTCCCCCCAGGCCTACACCATTACTATCATTAATCTTCCCACCCCCCACCCCGGAACCCCTTAAAAACACTTAAAACCCCTACTTAAAAACCTCCATAACCTCTTTTTTTGAGCATGCCACCTCTTGGGATTCCAAAATCCGTCATCAAGGTAGGCCTTCGAAAGACATACAGGCCATTTCCGTGAGAGGGAGGCATCTCGCAGTGCAAGAAGGCTCGCGTTATCCTGCATCCAATAATCATAGCTTGGATAAAAAACACAGAGATGAGGGTTTGTCCATAAATTCCATATGGTCTTGGGGTGGAGTGGGGCCGCAAGGCACCAGCATGTCCTCACCTCACCGCGTCCTCAGCTGTCATTGAGGCAGGGGGAGGAAGCTCATCATAGGAGGCTCCCCTCATCTCTCAGGATCCTGGGGTATCGATATCAATTTCCATGTGTGATGCCTCTTGTGCTGGCCTGGCAGGCTGGGAACATGATAATTCTTGCTGGATTCTTGCTGGATTCCTCACAACTAGCAACACTGTCATTGAGCAACACGGGGGGAGGCTCCTCAGCTGTCATTGAGGGAAGGGGGAGGCTAGCCGGCTCTCCTCCACGAGGCTCTCACCCTCATCACCCTGTCGCTCCACTACTCCAAACTCTCCTCCTCTCAAGAGGGGGGAGGAAAGGGGCCAGCCGCAAGGCTCCAGCATGTCCTCACCTCGCAGCATCCTCAGCTGTCATTGAGGGGGGGAGGGGCCGGCTCTCTCCCTGCGGGTCTCCTCAGCTATCATTAAAAAAGGGAGGAGGCCAGCCGGCTCTCGCCCCGGGGAGCTCTTAACCCACCGCAGGTCCGCTACTCCAGATCTTTACAGCTACGACAACTCCTGGCTCCAATCCACATAATCCTCGAGGCCTCAGAGTTTCCAGAGATGCTGCGCGTAGCTGCCAACGCCTCTGCTCGCCCCAGCTCAGTCCGGACTCCTGAAGCCCCATTACACCGCCTGGTGGTCGGCAGCGTTTTCTGGTAACCATCCAGGGGTGTTTGATGGAAATCTACCCCCTGGGTGGGCTCCCCAAACCTCATCTCCTGGACCCAAGCATCGGACGCTCAGGCATAAGCGTCCATCTTGCGCATGCTCAGTGAGATCCCTCACAAGTTACAAGTTTAAACAAATTTAAACAAAATATAAACCTAGTGGGAATGTTAACAGATCAATTTACTTTCTTCTAAGAAATCCAATAAAACAATTGCAATTTGATTGTGTAGAACAGGAACAGTTTACTATCAATAAGAAGCAATAACAGTACACCAGACTAGATAACATTCTTTAGGCATAAGAACTTCAGGCAACACTATGACTGTGCTATTCAGTTCTAATATGGTGAATTCCTCTTTTGTCCTGCAAGAAGACTTGTAGTAAGAAGACTTGTAGCAATAAAGCAATGCATCCTACACACACACACACACAAACACACTATTAAAAAAATTAAATTATTTCCCCTTGGCTACTGTATATATCACTTTTCTTGTTCTCTTTTTTCTTCTCCTATGTTGATGTATTTTTCTATTCTAGCTTTTTTTTTTTGTTTTTGTTCCAATCCTTTTCTGTCTTTCCCGTTGCTCCTTGTCATTGCTCTTCAAGTCCCAAACCTCTCTAGGACATCCCCTGGGCATTTTGTCTGCTGATGTAAACAAAATAGAGTCTTGGCAGAAAGAGGAAAATCCATTACCAAGGTAAAGAACAGCAAAACGTGTGTTAAGCCCATATGAAGGTAGATATGTACAAAAATACTAAGGCAGCACTGCCATAATTCCCATAAATATAATAGAAGAAAGAGGGGAAGCATATTCAGATTTGCAAGATTCTGTGACTATAGCTATTCTAAAAATAGTTTTAAATCTAAATGGTGATTGTATCTTGATCTGGTTTATCTTGTAGGTCTAACACTTGGTGATAATGCCAGCATAACTCTCCTACTGAGATGATGCCAATAGATTTCCTTGTGTTCCTACCTGTTTTCATCTCTGTTTGATACAAAAACTGCCAGATTATTAAAACAGATTATTGTGGCATAAGCTCCACCCCTTTTGGCTTTTGATAGAATGTAGCGGAGCACAATGTCACAATATTGCTTTTATCAGCAGTCTACTTTGTGCCTTTTGTCCATCCCACCATCGTTGCATGTCATTGCCTCTTAAGAAGAACATTGAGCAGAAAGATAATCCACCTTTCTTCTGTATTTTGATTACTCGTGAGTTGTCTCTGTTTCAGAGATAGAGAAAATGATCTGATGTTATTCTTCAATCATTTTTTACAATAGGAATCCAGTGAAAAACTTCTCACAAAAAGGATTAAACATGCATGAATTTATCAAAATGCAATCTCTGCCTTTCTTATTTGTGTCTTGTCATTGGATCTAAATAAATAAGTTATATAGTTTTATTATATGACTCCCTTTGTCTGCCCTCATGGCTGTTAATGACTGCATCTCTTCATTTTTTTCCCCATAAACCATAGCCAGGCTAATCTTCCTTATGTGTCTTGCATAGCAAACTCACCAATTTATATATTTCATTCTGGTTTTAGAAAAAAAAGTCCTTTTTAGACCTTAGAAAAGAGCCCATTCCAATTCAGACTCTGACTCTGCTATGTCTACATACTTCTCTCATCCCTATCATCCCCAGAAGTTTCCATTCTCATCCCATGATTTTATAATGTCCTTTTCAACCACATTTTAATTTAATTATTTTATTTATCCTGACTTCTACCAGTTTGCATCTACCTTTTTACTGTAAAATTACCCAGTATTTTCCCTTTCTTATTTGCCATGTACAAATATTTTTCCTAGTAGCCACAGTGAACTTGAACTCTGCAATTTCCAAGGGTAGGGATGCAAGGATACACTTTCTGTAATTATGAGATTGTTGAATGATGTGGGAGTTTCTATCCAGTGGTCCTTAATTTCCTGTATATCAGTTGAAGCCTTAAGAAGTTATTTTAACCATTTTAGCTAAGTTTTTTATGTTTTGTTTTTGTGATGGAAAAAGTTGTAAATGATTGTATTCAGTTGAGTTGTTTTAATTTGATTATTTTTTGTTATATTTATAATTATAAAATTAATAAAAAAGATATTGGAAAAAAAATAATAGATATCATTTACAATATTCCCATTGAACTTTTTAAAATAGTAATTTAGACACTGTGATTGAGGGATTAAGTAACAGAAAACAACAAGAATAATGTTTGAAATTTGCAGCAATAAAGGGAACCATATAATGTCTAACTTTAGAAAGTAAATGTGGAAGAATTATGGGAATGAAATACAGAAGTAGGAATATTATTTTTCAGGGAAATAATAATTTTAGAAATTGGAAGAGAGATAAGTGTACAATATTTAATCCATGTTAAAACACAACCAGGCAAACTCCATTTAATTTAGATGGGTTACAGCTCCTTTTTAAATAAATTGAGTTAATCAGAGCACCACTACTGAGAATTTAAATAAATTAGAGAAAGGCATAGGAATCATGGTTTGTAAATCATGAGATGAATTTTTAAGATGATTAGCAGAATTACTTCAATTTTAGATGTGGTGTATTTAAAATAAATATGCTAAACTATTTTATTTTGTCTTTGAAAAGATAAAATACATCAACAGATGAGATAAAAAATCTAATGTAGCAGTGGCTATAAAAAGTAATATATAACATTTTGCTTCCTGCTTCCTGTGTCCCTTGTTTCATGTAATCTACTCAGTTGAATTCTACTTTAATATTGAGAATGAGAAGACAACCCCCACTGTACTTGAGAATAGGAAGCTAAAAGAAGGACTCCCAGAATTATGCTCTTCAATATTTCATTGCAAAATGTATAATTCTCAGCTACTGCTTGTTGCTCATTTTCTTGTTTGATTCAGTTCATACTGCAGTGATACACCAGTATAGATAAACTACTCATTTATAAGAGACCACAAATGCAGTTGGGTAATTAATAAAAGCAATATTGGTGTAACACTAGAAGCAAGAAAAGTTATGTTTAGATCCGATCCTTCCATGAAACCTTTTGAACCAGCTTTTATTTCATGGCTTAATTCCCTTAAGGGAGAAGATGGATGATTGTCTTACTTTTGCTTTATTTCCCATATTATTAAAAGTAAGTTTGTCTTATACCATTTCTAAAATAATTTTTTCCTAAGTCCTCATTTTTGTTCAGTTTTTATTATAGTTTTTAATATGTAACCCAATATGTGCATTTTAAGCATATATTGGCTTTTTTCAAACACTCTGGCCCAATGTAATTGAAAATTCCTTGGTTATTGCCACTGGCTACTACTTTCCACCCAAGTATCAACATTTTCCGGTTATATTTCACTGGCTGCTTAACGATCATCTAGTCGAGCTTCCAGTTTGCGATCGTGGTTCCAGTCGACATTCAGGGAGAGCACTCTCTCTGCCATCCAGTTTTCCTTTGTCAGATGACCCTGAAAAGGATCAAAGCTCGCCCTGGAGGGGCAACCACCGCTGAGGAGGACCCTTGACAGATTGCGGAAGGGCAGCAGCCCTTCCATTTGATCCAAGGCAGCTCCTTTGGACTGACAAAGAAAAGATCAGCCAATAACATGGCCGATCACTAAGCCATACCAACCAAAAGCCAAAAGCCAAAAGCACTACCAAGCACAATGAAAGCAACACGGAGGAATCAGGTGAGACCTTACCTTACCTTTCTTGCATCCCAACTACCTTCCTGTAAAAGCCTTTGGAAATTTTTCCCTCCTTCTTAACTTGGCGGCTTCTGCCTACTCTGGGAATATAAAGCTGTCAGGGAAAAAAAGAACAACTAAACTAAACGACTAAATAATTGGACTTGTAATTTTTGGGTAGTTGGGGTCCCAAAAGGTTCCTATTCCTACAGGGACCTATTACCTTACCTATCAGTTAAGCTGAAAAAAAAAAGAATATTTTTTTAAACTGGATAAAAGCCTATCTTGAGTTTGGGAAAGACTTTACATGTCACTGGAGACATTGTGTGGCAAAATTTGGTACAGCAAGTGAATTTCTTTTTGACTGGGAGATCTGTGAGACTAAGATTCATCCTTGGCACTATCAAAAAAGATAACAACTTGAAACAGCTGGGTGGTGAAAACAATTCTCTATAGTAGAGGTGGACACTTATTGACTTTTATCAAAAATAGCCTCCACTAAAGAACTATCTGTAAACACCTTAGAAATGGAGGAATACTGCCCACAACTTAACTACAAACTTATACTTGAAAAAATCCTTGAGGCTACTGAGCTAATGAATTCCAGACTGAAAAATAAAGGTGCCACCTCAAAGCTACAAAATACAGCCCAGATTTCAACTGATGAACTTACAATCTAAAATGCAACAGAAGAGGAAGGAATTAACATTAAAGTGGACTTTAAAAAAACACCAGCTACAACCTACTGAGAACCCTGATAACCAAACCTTGATCTTAACTAAAAAATCTCCAATTCTAACAGCATCAGAAATGGAAGAAAGCAACACTAAGATGGAAGGTGCTGAAGACCTATATGCACAGAACATTGAGAACCTAAATAAACCAGATAAACAAACAACAACTACAATACTGAATATGACTTTTTACTTAAACCAGCTGAAACCAGAAGAAGAAGACCAGACTGAACTGATGACAAATATACTAAGACAAATATGGAGACTTGAATTATTAGGCCAACAATCTAATGATTATGAAAGGTCCAGTTCCCTTGAAAAATTGATAATTGGATGGTCTCTCTTGATTCAAATGACATGTGTAAGAATGAAGGGAGATCCATCTGAGGACTTAAAGGCACTGCTATGGAAGCCTGCTTGGCACAAAAAGAAAGCTAGAGTTACACTTAAAAAATGGTTTTTTTTATGTGACCTATAATGGAAGAGCTTAAAATCTCATTTAATGGCATAAGGTTACTTTAAAAGATACTAATTGATTTAATATTTAGGATTTAGATCTATAAGAGAAATAAAAAAAATAGTCACTAGAATAATAGTCTTGGATTATAATATAGAAGTTGGATTGAGATGGTAAAGGTTATTTTATTAGTAAGTGATGAGGTATTAGGATGAGAAATAGAATATGTTTGTGAAATAAAGTACAAACTTATCTGAGTAAATAATAAATGTATTTTAGATATGACGATTATTTTGTAATGAACTAAGGGAACTTTGGGTTACCCAAAATCTAAAGACTATGGATATTAAGCTAACTGGAATACTGTAATTGAAGTTAAGTAAAATTTAAAAACAGGACATGAAGGCATATAAGTTAAAATATATTGATAAATGTCTTAACCAACTGAGTTATAACTAGCAATGTATTAATTTGAATGTGATACAATCACCATGGGAAATAGAGAGGAAATCTTTGATGATGAAACCTGACATATGTATGAAAGAGCTTGTTATTCGATTATGAATTACCCAATCACCATGTTGCTTCCTTAACACTTGGAGTTTTGTAAAACTGGAAAATTAATAAAACTTGTTTAAAAAAAACAATCCTCTAGTCTAATTCCAAAATGTATTACTTCTTTCAATATATTGTAAACTCATTTTATGCACATTGTGGTGACCCATACTGCAATATGAGTTATTATTATATACCGTTATACAAAATATGTATAGCTGTCATTAAAGTGTTTCTTCTCCAATATAATCTGTGTAAATTATGTTTCTACTGCAAGCGATAATTTATTCCCTGTAAGTCATTGTATCAGCAGAGAGTGATAAATTTAAGCAATACATTTTCAAACAATTTATGACAATCAGTGATTGTCATTAAAATTGCCTTCCATTTGAATATGTATTATTCTACAATAGATTTCTGGAGAATATACTTATATTGAAGTATGAACACAGAGCCAGCAGAGTGTACTTTGATTTGATTACCATTTACTAACAGGGAATGGCTATCAAGTTAGTAGGTACGTAAGCTTGATTTGACAGTGTTTAAAGAAAAGCTGCTTATTATTGCCCAAACTAATCTTCTTTTCCTTATGTTCAGCTACATAATAGAGTTCATGAGTACCAACTACTAGCTAACATTGTAAAGACTGAATCAATGTCATAATCCTATTACATGCTGAAAGAAGACTACTATTCAAACATTCAGCTAAAAATATTTTTAAGTGAAATATACCAAACTATAAAATCTTACAAAAATATTTGTTTAATATTTTATCACGATACTACCATCTTATCCAAGGTCTTTAGTTCTTCCTTATCAATTCCTAGTCAATTGAGTATTTCTTAAGTACTAGTTCCTTTACTGTTGATAGTCAATCTTAAAAGGCAGATTATATCCCCCATTCAATATTTTCACTGTCACTTCTAAAATTGTTTGCTGTAGCAGTCCCTTTAATCTTAGTCCTTTTTTTCTAACTGTGTTCCTTGGTCTGTTATCAGCAGAGTTTGAAAATCATTTGCATTTTCAGTTATCAAAGTATTGTCATCAACATAGTGTAGGTTATTGATGTTTTTTTCATTTTTAAAACCACACTATTTTTTTTCCAATCCTGCCTTTCTCAATATATCTTCAGCTGAATAAATGAGGAGAGAGGGTATACTTTTTTTTACTGTTTTGCTGACCTAAAGGAATTCTGTTTTATCATGGGCCATCTTGCTGTGACTTTCTGTTTGTGTATATATTTCATATCAGGACATTGAGATTTCCATTTTTCTGAGGATATACTATAACTTAACATAGCCAACACAATTTAAAGCCTTTGTATACTCAATAAATTGTACACTGAATTTCTTTTTGGTAGTCTCTGGCTTTCTTAATTATCCAGCAAGCATCAGCAATGTCTCTTGAACTTTGACTTTTTCTAAAACTAGTTGAAACATCGGACAATTCTATTCCCATCTAGGATTACACTGGATGATCCTAATCAATCATTTGCTAGCAAGTAAAATCAAGTATATTGTACAGTAGTTTGCACTCTCTGTTAAGTCTCTTTTCTTTAGAGCTGGTATGTTTCACCTCTGTGCTACTCTCCAGATTATCTGTAATATACTAGTTAGAACCTTTACCCCTTCTTATTTTGCTGCTTACCTTTTTCTGTAGCTATTTCATCAAAACCTGTTGCATAACTTAATAGTTATTTCTGTAGCAACATATATGCTACCCAATCCTAAAATGTTAAAGGAAAATGATTGTAGAATTAGAAAATTAATAAAATATGTGACTAAGAAGCAAACATGTAGGACAAAACATGAATTACACATGTGCAAGTTCCAAGTCAACCTAAAAAAGAAAAAAGCTAACTAGTTTCCAAAATACAATCTTGAGCAAACTAATTGGCTTGTTTCAAGCAGAATATCAGGAATCTCTTCAAAATCCTAAACTCCATTGATAGAGAATGAAGGAAAATAGAGATTTTTTTTCAAATAACAAATGTAAAAAAACATGGCCAAGAAAAGATCAAGAAAAAGAAAGCAAAATAGATACCAAAACAAATGGTGCAAATTACCAAGAAGAGAAGCCAAAGACAATTAATGCCAAGATCTCAGTAAGCAACTTATGGAAGAATTTCAGGGAGAAGAGACAAGAAACAATATTAAAATGGTATCCAAGACTCCAAAAGTTTCTGAAGAATGAAAGATGGAAGAAATATACCAAACTATACATTATTTCATACATATATCTATAATATATATAGTACACATGCACACAGACAGATGACACACACATACATAGACATATACATACAGGGAGGGAGAGGGAGATAGAGACAGAGAGACAGAGAGTCAGAGAGAGAGAGAGAGAGAGAATAATGTCAACATCAAATATACATTTGAAGATATTCCTTATTTACAAGAACCTCTTAGTACTATAAGATGAAGTTAGATCAGCAGCCTGATAACTATTAAGTTATGCAACAGGTTTTGATGAAATAGCTACAGAAAAAGGAAAATCAGACATACACTAATAAAATCCACAAATAAACATAGATTCCAAAAGCTCTAATTAAAAAGCTATGTCTTGAACATAGAGTAGGACCAACTAATATCCTAAGCATAACCCAACAATTGTGTTCTTTAATCCTCCCATTGCTTAATTTATATGACATTAGACTTAATAAATGTTGAAACTTAAATTCAAGTGTGGCAGTGAAAGAATTAAGGATAAAATAGCTGGGACAAATACACTGTTGTGTACCTCCCTCTCACCTTGGCACCCTGAGCATATGCTTATTTTGCTTACTGGTTAATCCAGGCTAGAGCTTATCCTAAAACGTAACAAAGAACAAGGAGCAATTTGTTCCATAAAATGTATATATGGCAGTGCCAGCAAAAGACCTATTAATGACCTGGGAATGTAGAGTAGATTATAGAAACCTTAGATTTGAAGCACTAATTAAACCAATGAATCTAATCTTTTACACTGTCTGACCAAACAAAAGTAATTTCCAATAAATTCTCCCTCCCAACATTTAACTGGAATTTCCCTTAATATAAATTAAATCCATTCATTCTATGCTTTCAATATATTTGTAACCACAGTATATCACTGATGATTTGTGGTCAGTTTATAATCAATTATTACTATATGGATTGTCAGAATTTTTACAAGTACCACTATTTAGATATTTTACATCCTATAATCCATGATCATGATTTTTCTTTCTAAATGACGAATCTTCCATTTGTTTCTGTTAATTTTCATTCCTTTAATTTCAGCCCATTTGTTTATCTTACCATTGTTATATTGTTTATGTCTTCTAGACTTATAGCTATCAGACCAGTGGTGGGATTCAGCCGGTTCACACCACTTCGGCAGAACTGGCAGCTAATTTTTTGTTGCCCAGGCCCAGACTGGACTTCCGGAAGCGGCATCCACACAGAGAACCAGTTGTACACATATCTGAATCCCACCACTGTATCAGACCCAATTTTGTGTAATCTGCAACTTTGACAAACATGTTTTTACCTCTTCATAAATGTCTTTAGTAAATATACTGCAGAGTATAAGGCTCAGTTATACAGTATGTAGTACCCACTTTATATTTCAGTACAGTTTGAGAAGCTATTGATGGGCACTCTACAAGCACAATTTTAATCTGATTTGCATATTATACAGATTGTATTGACCAAATTAAATTATCTTGCTAATAATATTGTCAAGGGAACTTTGCCAAATACTTCCTAACATTAAGATATATTATTCTATGGCCCTCCCTCAATCTGTTAAAGATGTTCGCATCAAACATTGAAATAACATTTTCATTTTCAAAGTGTCTACATTTTAAAATAAATCTGATGAGGCCTATTTTATTGTTTTTAGTATTCTTTGCCAACTTTTAATAATATTTAATGTTAGTTTTCCTAAAACCAATACTATATATCCGGTTAGCCATGTCTGTGCTTCACTTTTTTATTTTCTATTTGTGTTCTTTTTTGTTTCAATATTTTTGTTACACTTTATGTGGAGGTACCATAGTTCTTATTCTGTTCTTCTCCTTTATTTCTTATGATTACTATTTTTTTAAGTATCTTAGATCTATTATTTCTGACACCATAGTGAAATTCAATTTCATAATGAGATGTGAGGAAATTACTGTAAGTGTACATATATTTCATATTCAAATAGGACTGATATCCGTAAGAGTACTATTTATTCCCCATGCTTTTGTAGTCTCTACCAACTGCAATTTACAGACTGTAATCGGTACATTTAAATAATACAGATTTATACACTAGCTGAAGCTGAAAAAAACCTTCCTCTTAAAATGTATGTGTCATAGAGGCCTGCTGTTAATGTTGGGTATAGATATACATCTTGGCTGAAAACCTGATACTTCATGCTGACAGGAGTCTTATCCAGAACAGGTATATGACCCAAGAGTTCAACACCTAGAATTAAAATCTACTGTGCTTCATTTTGTCTGGATTCAACTCATCTTAATATGAATATTAAACAGAACTTGTATAATTATTCTAGGGATAAGTGTTTAACATTTTTGCCATCTGTCACAATAAAAAATGCAATTTATTATAAACTCTTGGATATATGTATGTTTGGAGACCATATCCAATACTTTTAGGTGTCTCACAAAATTCTAGGATTCTTTGATTTATATGATCAGAGGGGATAGGTTGTTGAGAAGGTGGTGTCACTCCAGCTTCAATGGTCCTTGGATGAGGCTGATTATCTGGGCCCTCAGCAGTCAGGATTCAGGCTCGGCTACTCCACGGAAACTGCTTTGGTCACACTGACGGATGATCTCTGGCGGGCCCGGGATAGGGGACATTCCACTATCCTGGTGCTACTTGACCTCTCAGTGGCTTTCGATACCATTGACCATGGTATCCTTCTGCGCCGGCTGGAAGGGTTGGGAGTTGGGGGCACTGTTTTGCAGTGGTTCAGCTCCTACCTCACTGGTCGGTCGCAGTCGGTGTTGGCAGGGGGTCAGAGGTCAACCCCTAGGTTCCTCCCTTGTGGGGTCCCTCAGGGATCGGTCCTCTCCCCTCTGCTGTTTAATATTTACATGAAAATGCTGGGTGAGATCATCCGCCAACACGGGGTGAGATAGCATCAGTATGCTGATGATACCCAGCTTTACATCTCCACCCCGTGTCACTTCAGTGAAGCAGCGGAAGTGATATGCCGATGTCTGGAGGCTGTTAGGGTTTGGATGGGTGCTAACAAGCTCAAACTCAACCCTGACAAGACGGAGTGGCTGTGGGTTTTGCCTCCCAAAGACAATTCAACCTGTCTGTCCATCATCCTGAGGGGGGGAGTTTTTGACCCCCTCAGAGAAGGCCCACAACTTGGGTGTCCTCCTCGATCCACAGCTAAATTTGGAACATCATCTTTTGGCTGTGGCGAGGAGGACATTTGCCCAGGTTCGCCTGGTGCACCAGTTGCAGCCCTATCTGGACCGGGAGTCTCTTCTCACAGTCACTCATGCCATTATCACCTCGAGGCTCGACTACTGCAATGCTCTCTACATGGGGCTACCTTTGAAAAACGTTCGGAGACTTCAGGTAATGCAGAATGCAGCTGCGCGAGCTGTATTGGGCTTACCCAGAAATGCCCATATTTCAGCATCACTCCGCGAGCTGCATTGGCTGCCAATTGGTCTCTGAACGCAATTCAAAGTGTTGGTTATATAGTCTCATCACAAAAGTGACTTTACAGAAAATATGGATCCAATTGGCATGACATCACCTATAACTGTTGATTGGCTGTGAATCAACTCATAAATGAAGTAGGAAATTCTAAAGTTGTTAAGAGTGGGAGTGAAATTATTTGTCTTCAGTGGACACACACATAAAGCAAGAAGGCAAGTCTATTAAAGAATCCAATCAACAGTATTTTTCATATCTAATGCACAATTTCCAGGGCAACTAGGTAGCATAATAATAATAATAATAATAATAATGGTGATATAGAAAAAATATGACTTTGTGAAAGGATAACTTCTGATAGAATTTGTCTTCCCAACTAGGCTCAAAAATGTATTAATGAGACAAGCTAATAATATTGTTCAAAGAAACGTATTAAGATTTCTCTATTGATCTACTAGTCTTTGTTTAATTTGCCTATTTGAGTTGCCTTGTGTATTGGAAGTCATGGGACAGCATGAGCTTACATTAGCTTTATGTGACAAAGAGATTGAAGAGGTTGTTAGCATATGCAGTTTAAGATTCCAACCTTGGAATATATGAAGGCAACAAAATCATATCAATTTAATTGGTAACTGTTTTGACAACACACAAAGTTACAAAAACACATCTTTTTAAAATGTCATCCTGCATTCTCACAACTGTTGAAGCTTTGATATGTTGTTATATGTCATATAAAGTCATGGCATAATTAACTAAGCTAAATTCTAGTCATTTTGAATTAACTCTGAACAGAGAGAAAGAGAGATTTAATTGTGAGATATATATCTATAGGTATCTCCATTAAAAAGTCAAGACCTTTTCAAGTAATGCTCAACTCTTAATAATGCAGAAGAATAATCAAATTGCCTTCTTTTCAGTTTCATCTATAGCTATTTCCTAGACATTTCCACACTTAACTACCAATCATGTATGATTCCTTTTATTGTCCTTAAAAATCAGCCAAGATCTACCTAATGCAAAGTACTGTTCCTACTGAAAAATAATTTTAATCTTAACGTATACATATTAATCCTTATAATTTCACTTTTTATTTTCCAATACATTGTATTAACCATTTTTTTCGAAGTATGTAAGAAGTAATCAAAGGCATGCCAAAAGAATGATCTATTCTGCTTTTATTTGTGCTTTCTTTATTGACCCTCTTCAGTAATTCAAAAACTGTTAAGCATGGAAGTGACTGACAACAATCCAGTCATACCCTTTGTGCTTGCAATCACATTATGTTTATCAGCAAATCTGAAGTAGAAATATAACCGAATATATACAGCCGGAAGCAGTTACAAAGTTGTCTGTATTCAGGAACCCTGATAAGGCAAGGTCTCTGATCTTGCAGCACTTTGTAATTAACACAGTTAATTTCCAGTCAAGCTTGGAAGATCAGTACTGAAGATGGTAAAAGATTTTTGATGACCCTTACACTTACAAATATTATACACCTGTATTTAGTATATGTCTTCCAAAATTCTCACTGCATAGCACTTTCAAGTGTAAAGGTTAAAATCTTTATTGCTGCTAGATTTTCTTTTGCAATTATGTTAACATCCAACTGTTGTTTAGGGGTGGGGGGAGAGAACAGCAAAGAAAAAACTATTGGTAATGTTTATATAAGCACCCGGCCAATGTAGCTTTTATATTTGCATTAAAAATAGATTAGGGAAAGGAGCTGATGATAAGCCTTATCTGTGATTGTTTTCAAATAGCATTTAATACCCAACAGACTATTCCTGAAAGAATTTTTTTGGGTTTCCATATTTCCAAATATTCAAAAATAATGTCTGCTAATGAAAATTAAAATGTAGTATACACAAAGAGATGTAAATGAATGATATAGATAAAAAGTACCATAACAGTTCAAGATGTTTGTAACTCACTGGTATTTTCAGAATGAAATTTAGTTAGCGAATGCAATCAAGTCCAGAATTGAAAAAAATCATCAAATCATTAAAAATGCTGACTGTGCAAAGAAGCAGTGGAAACAGTAGAACATATATTCAGATTCATGTAAAGTTATTATAAACAGAAATATAATATTGTAATTAAAATAATGTACTAGAACATAAAAATTATCATGTGCCAATAATGAAAAATTGGTAGGAAAAGAGAATTGAAAAAGTAGTTAACAATTATAATATATATATACATATACATAGAAACACCACACACTATATATGATAAGATACACATGTACATATACATATACATATACATATGCACTATATAAGTCTGTATGAGTCTTTGCCATAACACACCAGATTTCACTGTGGTTGAAAAGAAAAAGAAAAAATGGCTAGTACATATTAAGTATGTAAAAGTAAAAAGTTGAAGCTGTAACGTTACTATCTTATTCTACTGTGCTAAAAAGATTTAGAAGTCAAAGATTTTTTTTGTTTGCCTTTGCCCTAAACTTCCTTCTCTTCCCTTTTCCTCCCCCCATATGATAAGTTTAACAAAATTATTAACAATTATTAAAAAGAAAATCTTAGTATTAATAAAATTTCCATCTATCAATTACAAAACATCACACTGCATGAATCCACACATATACCTCACCAATACATTATGACATTCTAGATTCTTGGGAAAAACTCAGTATGCATGAACAATAAAAAGACTGACAGCTGTGATTTCATTCTGTCATGTATCTAATAACAGTAAACTAAATTTATATGCCACCTGACTCTCAATGATTGGGTATGGATTCAAAGAAAAATACATTTGGATCTTAGGCCAAATGTCACACGTTTTTATTTATGATCAGCAATCCAACTATTTTTTTAATTCATTGTCCATTATTTGTTGAATAATCTGCTCTTGCTTTTACACAGTAGCTACACAGAAGTTGATGAGTTACCTGATACTTCACATCTGAAAGAAGCACAATGAGATAAACTTATCTGAGCTGCCTCAACAATCCAGCAATATAGTGCCAATATATACTGCTCAAAAAAATAAAGGGTACACAAACATATAGGATTTTTTTGAGCAGTATATTTAAAATGCTTATAGAATACAATATAATGAAATATGATTTATTGTTTAAATTTCCCTGGATTTAAATGGGCAAGTCCTTTTGCCATAGAATTTTAGGATATTTGCCTTTTAAAAATGCAAATCAAAGACTATTATATTTATCCCCAAAGAAGTCCCTTTTCAGCTTTCAAAAAATGATATGGTTAAATTGTTTGCTGGTTTCCTAAGTAAAAATGTTAATATAAATTTGTTTTGCATTGTTTTTGTAGTAAAATGTATTACATTGTTGGGAACCTACATAATACATTATATTACTTTGATAGAGTTCTATTTGTATTTATTAAAGATAGTTAACATTCTAAAGTTTATTTTTTTATAATATTTTATTATTTTTTATACAATTCATAAATGCTTGGTGAACAACGTGTTGTCTTGGTCCAATTGTTTAACTTAACAATACATATTAAATTCCTAGTCTCTATCCCGTTTTTCCAGCCATTGGTAAAATACATCCCATATTTGAAAGTATTCTGTGTCTTCTTTTTCTTTAATTTTCAAAGTAAGTCTGTCCATTTCTGCACAGTCCAGTATCTTCTTCATTATTTCTTCTTCAGATGTTGCTTCTTAATTTTTCCAATACTGAGCAAATACAATTCTCGCTTCTGTTAATATGTTTAACATTAAATATACATTTTCTTTCTTATCTTTTCTGCAATTATACCTAAAAGAAATAGTTCTGGTTTAAAGTCTACATGTTTTTTAACATTTTTTCTTTTGTTATGTATATTTTATTATTTTTATAGTAATAATCTTAATATTTAATAAGCAACACATTATCTGGGTTTATGTGTTTAACATTGATAGTAATGCAATTTCCATTCCTACCCTTTATTCCATTTTTCTAACCATTTATTAAAAAATTCCCATATTTGAAAGTATTCTGAGTCTTGCTTCCCCTTCATTTTCAATGTGAGCCTATCCATTTCTGCACAGTCCAAAATTTTCTTAATTATGTCTTCTTTAGATGTTATTTCTTTGTTTTTCCAGTATTGAGCAAATATAATTCTTGCTGCTGTTAATATATTTAGTATTAAGTATACATATTTCTTATAATAATTTTCTGATATTATGCCTAAAAGAAATAATTCCAGTTTATAGTCTACATGTGTTCCTATCATCTTTTCTAGCCACCTATGTATTTTTGACCAATAGTTCTTTGCTTTAGGGCATGTCCACCAAAGATGATAATACATGCCTGGATTTTGTCTGCATTTCCAACAATTGCTAGCCACATTTTAAAACATTTTTGTTAATCTTGCAGGTGGTAAGTAGAACATTTTATATAAATTTTCTTTGTAAGTAGCTGTCCTCGTTATTTTGTAATTTCTTTCCCATAGGTTTTGTCATTTTTCTAACTCTACATTGTGCCCAAAGTTTTTAGCCCAAGTTGTTTCTTAACGTGTTCATCTTCCATCTTTAAATTTAACAGAAAGCTGTACAGTTTCTTAATCAGTTTTTCATCTGATGACAATAGTATTTGCTCTAATGTTGTCTGGTCTTTGTGAAAACCATATATTTTTGCATCTTTCTCATATCTCATTTGTATTTGCAGGTGTGGTCACCATGATAGCTCAATGCCTTATTCTTCCAATTCTTGTTTAGCTTGTAGTATCCCACCAGTATTCAAAATATCTTTATAAGTCACAAGTTTCTCATAATTGAGTAAGTTTGGGTGTGCAAATGTCTCCATTGTTAAGATCCATCCTGGCATTTTCATATAAGTTCTTGATTTTCCTTTTCCCATGTCAAAAGCAGTGCATTTCTTACATAGTGGTTTTGAAAGTATTGAATTTTGTTTTTCCCATACCATAGGAAAGCATGCCATCCAAGTTGTAGGTCATGCCCTTCTAGGTATAATAGTTTTTTATTTCTAAGAGTTATCCATTATTTTAACCATGTTAGTGTGGCTGTTTGATAGTACAAGACCCAGTGTAGTAGGTCAAAGCCTCCATTTTCTTTTGATTCTTGTAACATTTTCAGTCTGATTTTAGCTTTTTTCAGATAAATTCAAATAAATTTCAATATCACTGTATTTAATTCATTGGAAAAAATTTTTACCAATTTTTATCGGTATTGTTTGAGAGTAGTTTTGGTAAAATGTTCATTTTCACAGTCACTATTCTTCCCAGGATTGATAGTTGTAGATTTTTCCATTTTTCAAAAACTAGTTTTATTTGTTTTAATAGTTTTACATAATTGTCTTCTTTTATTGTTGCACATCTTGCTGTTAGATATATCCCCAAGTATTTAACTTTCTTAACTACTTGCAGGTCTGTTTTTATTGATAATTGGTTTTTTTGTTTATCTGTGAGATTTTTAACTATAACTTTAGTCTTTTCTCTATTAATTTTCAGTCCTGCTACTTCTCCAAATTCTTCAATTTTGCTAATAATTTAGGACTTGTCTGTAATGGATCCTCCAATGTAAATACCAGGTCATCTGCAAATGCTTATAGTTTGTACTGTTCATCTTTTATCTCCATTCCTTTGATTTCTGGATCCTGCCTAACATTCCTGTTCAACACTTCCAAAGTTAAGATAAATAATAGTGGGGATAATGGACATCCTTATCTTGTCCCTTTTTTTAATACTGAAGCTCTCTGTGAAATCTCCATTCACAATTATTTTAGTGGTTTGTCTATGATAAATTGTTTGGATTATAATCATAAAATTTTCTCCAAAATGCATATGGTTTAGTTGTTGAACCATAAATTGCCAATTGACGTTGTCAAAGGCTTTCTGTGCATCTAAAAAAAATTAAAGCCATTTGTTTCCCTGGGTGCATTTCGTAATATTCCAATGTGTCTAAAATTATTCTTAAATTGTTCTTTATTTGTCTCTTTGGTAAAAATCCATTTTGTTTTAAATTTATAAATTCAATCAAGAATCTTTTTAATCTTTCTGCTATTATTGAAGCAAAGATTTTATAGTCCACGTTTAGTCCACTTTCTAGAGTTGAAATAACTTAGTTGAAAAGGCTGCTCAGTTTCTAAGTTTCCTTTATTATGTTTCTGCAAAGTTGCCATATTTATAACATATGGACGCTCTTAGAAGAGAGACTGTAGATGTTTATATGTGCCATGCTGCATGATATATTGTATATAAGAGAACCATTGTTGCTTAAATTTAGTTTGACTTCTATTATAAATAAACATTGTTAATTTATAGCTGCATGTTTGCCAAGTATACGTTCCCAATTATTTGTTCTATGATATCCTATTTACTTTGTTTGGGGTTCCATATCTTTGACTCTTTGCAGAAGAGTGGTTGTATTCTAGGAAGCCTATATGATAACAGCTTCTTATCATTTTCACCTTTTGACTTCAATAAATGTGTATTTGCCAAAATATATGTGATAAAACTGTATCTTAAGCCAATAACATTTTTTCCTAAGCCTTCACTTCCTGGTCTCTTAGACTGGGGTGATTAAAATCAGTCAAATCTGAGCTCTCCAATTTTGTTGAACAAGTTGTGGCTGCAAACTGGAGACCAACATGTTTGAAGACTGTCAATTTAGCAAAGAAAAAAGCTCTGCATGTTGAATTGTTGCTTGTTATTTATTACAATACTACAAAAGAATTATTTTACCAAAATCCTTTTAGACAATGAGTATTCCTTACTTAGCAATTAATCTCAGCAATTAATTAACGATATACTTCTTCATGTATTGAATAATTGCCTTATGAATTCCTACATTCTTTGCAAAATTTGGACAGCTTGTTCTCTCAGTATTAAATCTGTCAGGGCATATATTTCAAAGAAGTTGTTTTAAAATTTGAAAAAAAAATGTTCTTAGAGTGTATTTTAAAAAATGGACCATATGGCTATAGGTTTCTGACAGAGGCAGGGAAGGGAGAAAGAGACAAAATGTGTGCCATGACATTGCAATGTAAACCACATGAACTGTATCTGTAGCCAACATAGAGATGCAAATATGAAATGCTAGAGTTTATTTCATGACAACATTTCATCATTTCTTTTTCTCCCCACAGATTGTACCAGATGCCTAGAGCAAGATAATATCTAAACAAACGCTCTATAAAAATGTAGATTTACTGTGTAAAAAAGAAACTATGCTTTCAAACAAGTGCAGGAATCATCCTTCAATTAGAACTACTTCACTTACCACATATCAAAGTGGTTTTCTTTTTTTATTATACTCTTTATGATACGTACATTAATTTACCATAAAATATTCCATCTTTCCTCAGTGTCTTACATTCTTCTTGTACCTTATTATTTCTGCTTGTAATTGTTAAAGGTTCAGAAGGAATTGTCTAAATCCTTTATCTGATTACAAGTATCTTCCACTGCATTAATGGATTTGATATATTGCTATAATTGTTGATGCTCATTTTCTTTATTGGCTTCTCTGTGTGATAACAGAACTATTTTTATGCTCGCAGCTTGAGATAGTTATATAGAATAATACCTGACAATAAGTGAACCACTTTGCAATGAAGCTGCTTTGTATCTTCCAAAGACAAGCAATAATGCTTTCAGTAGGATAATTTATGACTTTTATTTCAGTGTCATGGATATTATAGCTAAGGTTTTTTATCAATAGGCTTTATATGGATGGGAATCAAGACACCATTGAAGGTTCAAATAAATTGTTTGCCATACCCTTTTCAGCATGAAAAACCAGTGGATTTGTGATTGAAACAAAAAACAGGCATGAACAAAATGATGAAAAAACAACCATGTTTTAAAATGTTTGAAAAATCATAAAACAAGTATAGAAACATATATCTCATCCATTAAAACAGCAAAACATTTTCAAACAAACAATAAGATTTAACATAAAAAAACAATATTGAAAGAAGCAGATGAAGCAGTCATTATATTTAGATCTGAGATGTGTTCTTGTGAAATGAAATAGGAAAATCTCTATTACAAGTAGCAAAATAATATCAAGAAATATATTTGCATCGACAGCTGATGAAAAAGAAGGGACATTATTTTTTTATATTATTTTAGTTTTTACAAGCACCAAGGAATTATCTGGTAAAGCATCAATCCTGAGAATCCTGGGCTGAATTCCCAATTGAGTAATATCTCCCAAATTTTATTATTTTGTCTTGATATCTTAGAAATCCAGATATAGAATTTACATACCAAATGATCCAGAGTAATACACATATGAAAACATAAGTGAATAGGATCTTTAGCAATCATTACAAGCTGTTATTTTCTATCAACAAAACTTTACAGAATGAATTCAAACAAAGATTGTCTACCATTTAAATTATTTATTCATTTATTTATTAATAATTTAATTTATTTTATTAATTTAATTTCTATGCCGCCCTATTCCGGAGAACTCAGGGCGGCTCACAACATTTAATATATATATTTATCAATTTATTTGCTGACCACCTCGCAGTTCAGGAAAAATGCCAGAATATGCCATTGTTGCTGTAAAAATGATATGAAAAAGAATTCTGCAAATATCCAACTGAGAGTAAATTTGGGTTTCTACAAACTGTATCTATGGAAAGATAAACATGAACCAGAAAAAAGTGTGTCTAATTTTTGTCCTTTGCTTTTTAAATATAATTTGATTAGATTTTTTTTTAATCAGAAAGATAAAGACTAACAAAAGCTACTACTTAAGATAGGAAAGAGGGAAAAGGTAAAGAATGAAGAGAAACTAAAGCCAAAAATGCTGAAAGTAAAGAAAAAGAAATACAAACAAATTACTTTTGACTTTATGTTTACAGCACATAAATTAACCTCTTTCTCTAAGTTTACAACATAATTCTCTTTTTCTCTCTTACCTATTTTTTCTAATCATCAAACTCATATATCATAACTTTATTTATTTGAAGCTGAGGGAGCTGTCTGAGGTGACAAAATTGACGGCTTTTATTAGAGGAAAGACACTGATCCATTTTAATGCTAATTGGAAAACCCTTTTGTACTTTCTGCATGTAACAGCTTTTTATCCTTTCAAAAACATATTACCTGGATATTTAAAAAGAAGAAGAAAAAAGACTCTCTTCTTAAAACAATCCATACTGCTGTAAGTTCTCAAGAGTTTAGAAAATAAATACAACTTCAGTCTGCTTCAGGATAGTATCCACAGAATTTTCTTTTTTTTTTAAAGCAAAATGTAAAATCTAATACAGATAATCCTCAACTTAAGATCAGAATTGAGCCCAAAATTTCTGTTGCTGTGAATTTTGTTCCACTTTACAACTTTTCTTGCCACAGTTGTTAAGTGAATCATTGTAGTTATTAAGTTAGTAACTTAAATTGTTAATTGAATCTGGCTTTCCCATTGACAGAAGTTTTCCCTCGCTTGTCAGAAGGTAGCAAAAGGTGATCATAGGACCTTGGACATTACAACCGTCATAAATATGAGTCAGTTGCCAAGCATCTGAATTTTGATCACATGACTATGGGGACACTGCAACAGTTGTTTGTAACTGGTCATAAGTCACTTTTTTCAGTGCCAGTGCCAGTGTAAGTTTGAACAGACACTAAACAAATTGTTGTAAATTGTGGACTACATATAATCTGTCCCAAAGAATAACCTAACTTCCCCAAACTGCAAAACCCGGCCTGTCAATAACCCACTGATTGTTCTGTTTCATTTTACTTGGATGAACACAGTGAAGTAAAGATAGGATTTGTATCACCCTAATGTACAGATAATAAATTGATTGTGAAAAGGAATTTATGCTGTTTTTCATGAGAATATTCAAAGAACAAATCTGTAAAAAAAAATCAATTATTTGCTCAGAAAAAAATAGGGACCCCAAATCAGCACAAGATTGATTTTGAATAAATTATATGGATTCCTAATTTTCATATTTTTATGCAGCTTGTGTAATACATTTGCAGGAACTTTGAGTTTGCCTTACAGAAGGTGAGGGATGATTCTCAGACTATTGTTAATATGATTTTAAGATGAGACCAAAGTTTAAAGAAGTTAATGTACTATTGAATTATGTATCAAAAATGAAAACTTCATTATGGAAAAACTTGAGATTTATGGAACCTGAAAAATACCCAAAAATATGGTTTTGCTTTGTTTGAAAGAAAGTACTACTTTAGACATGAATTAAAGCAAGTGCTTATTGGTTCTTTATCAATGAACTGGAAATAAATCATAAGATCCTGTTTAGTCATGGTCAATATATTCTTTAAAATAAATTGTTCTTTTTAGTTATTATAATATTTGTAGAATTTTTTTTTAAAAAATTAAGTGTTTATATTGATTTTGTTTTCCATTTGTAGTATTGTTTTGAGAGGGAGAGAGACCTAACCCTAACCCTTCCTTCTTCCTTTTTGATTTACATAAGTGAATCTAAATCTGGCTTTATGTCAATGTTTGGACTTATTTCATGGCAATAAGATAGGGAAAGGTTCACCATTCTTATTTTATTGATGGGTTGTTATCCAGTGGCTGATTTTTCAGTGGCTTCTCTGGGTAAGATATATCCTTTAGAGCCAGAGGCGGCAGTCCTAGGCCTTCAGCTGGGTTTTATAAAACTTTTTCACTTTAGGCCTCCGCTGCCATGTGCAAAAAAAAAAAGGTTCAATCAATCAGTCAATTTCAACTTTTCACAGGGGAAAAAAAGATCTTGCAAAGTTGGAATTGATTGAACTTTTTAGTCCCACCCAGTCTGCTGTTACCACTGCAGCCACGCCCACCCAATGGGCCACGGCCACCCAATGGGCCATTCCCACCTGGCACCTGATGATGATAAGTGAGTTTTGGGTTGCAGTTTGGGCACTCGGTCTCTAAAAGGTTCGCCATCACTGCTTTAGAGTTACCACTTAACAGCTATGACCAATTGGAACAATATTTTACCAAGAAAGTTACTCAAATTTGCTGAAAGTTTGGCCAATATCTTATATGGATTGGCCATCATCTTGTTGTCCCATTTAGTTCTTTTGGCCCATAACCTGTGATGTAGAAGAGCTTTTGCCATACTTCAACTGTGGAATGTGAAGATCTTGCTACAGGTCTTATATATTATATTATAATATCAGTGCTAACAAAATGCACATGTTTTCTCACAGACAAGTTGGTACTTTCTGCCAATATTACAATATATTAAAGTGGAAAATATTTTATCAAGTTCAGATTCAAGGAATCATCCATGGTAGATGGTTTGCTTGATGCTGTAGAAGAAAAACCATGTAGGCATTTCAACTTTCAAATCAGTACAACAGTTCCAACTTACAACAGTTCATTTAGTGACCGTTCAAAGTTACAATGGCACTGAAAAAGTGACATGTCTATTTTTTGCACTTATAACCATTGCAACATCCCCATGTCCAGTGATCAAAATTCAGATGCTTGGCAACTGGTTCGTATATGAAGGTTGCAGTGTCCTGGGGTCATGTGATCAACTTTTGCAACCTTCTAACAAAGTCAATGAGGAAGCGAGACTCACTTAACAACTATGTTACTAACTTAACAGTTGCAACAGTGGCAATAAAAGTTGTAATATGGAGCAAAACTCACTTAGTATGTTTCACTTAGCAACATAAATTTTGGGCTCAATTGTGGTCGTATGTCAAGGACTATCTATATGTGATATTGCATAGTACACACCTTCTTTTTCACTAAGTTTTATTAAGTAGATTATAGAAACCCCTTCCCGTTAAACAGACAGTGGCAACTTCAAAAGCATCTACTAAAGACCCTACTTCAAAGTTGGACTCAACTAAAAGGAAACTTTCTCCAATTATTACCTACCCTTTGGATTTCTGTTGCATTTTTTTTCTCATCCTGTGAAGTGGGAGAGTGAAGATATACAGTACACTGTCTCTTACCCAGATACCAGGATTCCTAAAGCGCTAGATATAACTTTAAAATATTTTGCAGTTCATTTCTTGCAATGACCTTATGATTAAAATCCTTTGCCAGCTCCCACTCCCAAATCAGACAAGAGGTAGAAAGAAAAACAATTGTTTTCATGTTGGCGTAATGGCTATTAAAAATATACATAAAATATGCTCACCTATCAATGTGGAGTCCTTAGTGCTCTCTGAGTTTAATTGTTTGCTTGCAGACTACGTAACATCTTCATTGGTAGAAGGTAATGGAATTTGCTTTCCATTTATATACAATAGTTTGTCCTATCACTGTTGGTGGGAGTGTTGTTGTCTCCTTGGTAGTTCTTTATTAGGTTGTTGATTATTGCTTGAATATATATGAAAATTCTGGGCAGGGGGTCATTCAGAACAAGAATCTATATCTAAACTATATTTATTGTGGCAAAATAGAGAAAAGGGCTTTGAGGGATGAAGGGGTTGTTTTAAGCTGCCCAGAGTATTTGACATTGGAGCAGGTTAGAAGCATTATAAGAATAAAATAAAGATCATTTTCATTAAAAATAAATAAACAGCTATCATCTGTCTTGTCAGTTTATGTCATTCCTTGCAACATAATAGCTGTTAGTGCATGGAATAATAGAGTGCAGCACACAAGTTAATTATTTTTTCTTTGAGCTAGATAAAGCAATAAAAATCATTCAAAAGGCACAAAGGAATATTCTTTTGTCTTTTCTTAAAATGTAATGAGGCAAAACATCTTTCTTTTTAAAGTTCTTCATTATAAACATTACACCTTGCTTATACTACAAACTATTTAAAGAATAGTGGGAAGCACAAACATTTAGCTAGGATGAACTAAAGTTCATTTTCCTTGAATATTTTCTTGGCTTTATTAAGTTTTAATGTTAGAAGCAGTAGCCTCTTTTATCTATGCTGAAAATTGCTAAGGAAATTTCCACGTAGTTGAAATTTCTAAAATATTGCTAACTTACTTAAAATTCTCTTAAACTCAGTGAGAATTATTTGAAAAGAGGAAGGTTAGTCAATCAGAATAGAGCTGGAAGGGACTTTGGAGGTCCAACCCCCTGATCAAGCAGGAGACCCTATATCATTTCAGACAAGTGACTGTCCAGTCTCTTCTTAAAAATGTCCAGTGATGAAGTACCCACAATTTCTGATGGCAAGCTGTTCAAACTGGTTAATTGTCCTCACTATTAGGAAGTTTCTATTTAATTCCAGGTTGCTTCTCTTCTTGATTAGTTTCCATTCATTGTTTCTTGTCCTGCCATCTGGTACTTTGGAAAATAAGTTGACCCCCCTCCTCTTTGTAGCAACCTCTCAAATATTGGAATACTGCTATCATGCCCCCCCCCATCCTTCTTTTCTCTAGACTAGCCAAACTCAAATCCTGCAACCATTCTAGGTTTTAGTCTCTAGGCCTATAATCATCCTAGTTGCTCTTTTCCCAAAGTCTTAACATCTTTTTTGTAATGTGGTGACCAAGACTGGATACAGTTTTCCAGGTGTAGCCTTACTAAGTGTTTATAAAGTGGCATTATACTTCACATATACTTCTATGCCTCTGTTTATACAACCAAGGATTGTATTAGCTTTTTTGGCTGCTGCCACACACTGCTGGCTCATGTTTAAGTGATCATCCATTAGGACTCCAAGGTCCCTCTCAAAGTTACTTCTTTTTGAGCCAGGTTTTGCCTAATCTGTATTTGTACCTTTGGTTTTTCCCGCCTAAGTGTAAAACCTTGCTTTTCTCCACATTAAATTTCATTTTGTTGGATAAGGCCCATTGTTCAAGTCTGTCAAGATCTTTTTGGATCCTGAGCTTGTCTTCTGGAGTGCTGGCTATACCTGCCAGCTTAGTGTCATCTGCAAATTTGATCAGTTCCCCTTCTATTCCCTCATCTAAGTCATTTGTGAAGGTATTGAAGCCCTTAATTTACATCATTTTCAAAGTATAGGTTTTTATACCCTGACATTTGCAAGCAAATTTGAAGAGATCTTAATTTTTTTTTAGGTATGAACACAATAGGATCATAAAAAAAAACTTTCTTCTGCTCTGTCTAAACAATTATTTGTCAATGGTTCTCTTTATCTCTACGTGTACATTTAGAGGCATACACACAAATGTATACATAGACTTTTACTGATTTAATATTAATTTTAATTTTATTTAATTTTAAAATAAACCAAAACTTTAGTTTTAGAAACTAAAATATTAATATTCTATATAATCTTAATGAACAAGTAATGGACTTCTTTAACATATTATTAAATCTAGAGCATTTGGAAAGATATGCGAGTCATCTATCTAGTCATGTTTAAAGATACTTCTATAAATTTTAAAAGCACTCAGATCCCCATTTTAACATGAGAAGTGATTATTTCCATGTACAGAGGAATATTCTTTTTTCCAGTTTTGTACATTTACCCTTCTTGATCAGTATTGTATTAACATGTTCATAATTTATTTTACATGGCGATACTAGACCAAATCATATGAACAAAAGAGTCCTCAGAAATATTGTAAAGCTAACCCAAAAATGATGACATTTTATTTGAATAATCCAATAAACATGAAACAAGACTTTCTAATTAATTAATTTCATCAATGGATTGTGAAATCCATCCTATAGTGCTAATCTAGGTCAGCCTCTCTACCATGCGTGCTCAATTTGCATGTGTCAGCATTTTCTAATTGTATGAATTAAAATGGCAACCTGATTAATATTTACAGGGATTGTAAATAAAATAAGGGCAGGAAACATTATTCAAAAGGTTATATACTGAGGAACTATAAAAAAAGCAATTATAGATTGGATGCTTCGGGGACTCTAAAGTTCATAATAGTTGGAGAATATTTTTCTATTTTTAGCAGTACTTCTAATTCTCCATCATGCATGGAGCAAACAGGGGCAGACATATAACACTGTTGATATTTCAGTAATGGCTTGAAAGCCCAACGTATCGAGCATAGTAGCTTCAAGCAGTATTTCTGCCAAATCTCCCCTTTCTTTGTCTGGGTTCTGGCTTTACAGATGCATCCAGATGGTCTGTACACTCAAAGCTGGATCATTTTCAGAAGCTGAGGGAAGGTAAACTCGGAGTGAGTTCTGACAAAACATGTCCTGGTTTGTCCACCCATAGGCCAGCTAGCTCTAACAGATGTGGAATGGTAAATGAGAATGTCTATTCCAAAAATATATAAAATATAATCTCAGAAATTATGCAGAATTATGCAAAACTAAACAAGTTCATCCTTCTTATTAAAATATTATTTTAAATCTATGGTATTTCCAATGAAAATTTCCTTAGCTTAAATTGTAGGGTAATATTGTTTTTTTATTTGATAGATAGATTAAAATTATTTATCAAAGGTAATTTATTCCTTTTCCAACTCAAAACCCAATGAAATTATTCATGGAGTCACAGAAATTAACTTCTGATGCTATAGTGTTAGGAACTGCAGTTTAAAAATGTTTGTTGTTTATAATTGAGGTGACATCCTTCAGAGCTTCTATTACATGAATTATTGAATCAAAATTACAAGCTGCATTTGTTCGTGCCTTCAGTCAGTTTTTTTTTTTAATCTCTTGGTGACTGCCTGGATAAGTAATTTGGAAGGCTTTTCAGAAATGTTTTGCCGTTGTTCTCCTTCCTAGAATTGAGAATGACTGGCTCAGGTCAACCAGATAAGGTGAGACCAGAAGGCATAGTCTCCAGGTTTCTACCTAATGCCTAACCACTACACCAAACTTGCTGTTAAAAGTTACAGAATGCAAGTATTATAGATGTAGAAAATGAGTGGGACTTGTGATGTTAAAACATGGCTGATCTCAGTATAACCTCTCTTGTCTCCTCCATTTCCTCACAGACATTGCTGCGACCAAGTATTAAGTAGGAAAACATTAGTTCTATGTATCTTTCATATAGATTTTTAAACAGTTTTACATATTAATTAGAAATAAGAACTAAAGTACTCCTTGTCCATAAAGGACTATGTCAAACTGCATCTGATACAGCACCCGACATAATTGCTTTTTCTGTAATAGACTAATATGGCTCTCTTTATGATAGATAAGCAGCCTCTTCCTAAGATGTCACTTTAAGAGAAAACAAAATACTTTCCAACATTCAAAGTACTTCATTTATAATTACTTCAATCATCATTTTTAATTGTAAGTACATCTTGTTATATAATTTTATTTATTCAGTCTTTATAAATTTAGACATTGCCCAACTCACAGATACAAACAATAAAGCCATATAAATAAATATGATGAAAATCAGAATTGAACTAGAATAAACAAATACAATTAGAATTAAAAAGTCATTAAAATGTTTAAAAAGGTGGAGGAAACGCCTTTAAGCCACATACAATCTCAGGGTTGTGTGCTACATCTTACATAAACATTGCAAAATGTGACATTATTAATTATTTCCTTTTTTAATCCTACCCAGTTCAAATCTATATCTACTAGAAAATTTATTAAAACATCATGTAATTTTATAAAAGCTTTAAATAAATTATTTTTGAGGGGAAAAATCAATTTTACCTTTACTTTGACTGTACGGATGCTGTACCAAGTCTGAATCACTTTATTTTATCAGAGTTTCAAACAACTCTTTGCCATATTAATTCCAACCACTACACCAACTACTTTTCCGAGATGAATATCTAGAAATAATATTTTGAAATAAAAATAATGTATCTGGTGATGGGCAATGTATTGTGATATATCCATTGTCTTTGGATTGCAAAAGGGCTGTTATAATCACAGAACTTTTTTTTCCCTTTTAAATATACAAAATCTGATTCAAACATGGAGCTTGGATTGTGGTCTACGGTGAGGGAAACAGCATTTCATGCTTCCCCCTCCTTGATGAAGCGTGATTAACTATGAGGTCAAATGGAAGAATCGTAGTGGCCTCCCCCATCCTGTTTGCTTATACACGGAATAGGAAAGTGGAATCACTTTTGGAACTCTGGAATTTTGGTCCTTACTTTAGATCGAACTGCCTGGTTCTCGCCGGACCCCATCAATGTATCTTATCTGACTGGCTCCCTATCTGAGATCAACTCTTCTTGCATTGCGAGATTTCCCCCTCTCGCAATCATGGCCCTCCGCTTTATCAAGGGCCCATCTCGAGGATGGACTTTGGAGTCCTGAGAGATGGCATGCATCAAATAAGGGGCTTTGGGGTTTTTTAAACCATTTTTTTAATGAAAGTTTTAAGGGAGGGTAGAGGTGGGGAAGGGGTGCTTAGGGCGGGGGAAGGAATTGTTGGAGGGGAGCTAGAAGATAGGCCGGGCAACGGAAGGGGACGTAATCCTGTGGGTTCGGATGGGGAGCTGATTAAGACTGATTAAGACTGATTAGTACCATAAGTGGGAGGGGCAGATATGGCGGGAGTAGGGGGCCGTATCATAATAGGGGAGCGCGTACCCACTGTTTACGAGTGGTCATGCGCTCCGACCCCCAAGGCTCTACCTGTTCTCGGGGTTATTCAGAACCACAGGGCCCTGGCTGTAGGCTGATGTTGTGCAATGCCAAGTCTGTGGTAAATAAGGCCCCCCTCATCCAAGATTTAATTTCAGAGGGGGGAGCAGACCTGGCAGGTATCATGGAGACCTGGTTAGGACCGGAGGGTGGTTTCCCTCTGGTGGAAATGTGCCCACCGGGTTTCCTTGCATTCCATCGGCTGAGAACACAGGGCAGGGGTGGGGGAGTGGCGGTCGTGATTAGGGAAGATTACAGGCCGAGGGAGGTCACTGTTCCTCAGACGGCAGGCTGTGAATCCCTCCTGGTGAAGTGGGACCTTGGGGGTCCGAGGGCGGTGTTGATTACGTACCTGGCTCCCTGCCACGTGTCAACCGCCCTGCTCGAGCTCCTGGATATTATCGCCGCAGTGGCGGTTGAGGTTCCCAGGCTAATATTCATGGGTGACTTCAACCTGCCATCTGTGGGCGGAACGTCCGGGGGAGCTCTAGAGTTCATGGCTTCCATGGCAGCCATGGACCTGACCCAGGTAATTCAAGGCCCCACACATACAGGGGGGAACATGCTTGACCTGGTTTTTGTCTCTGGACAGTGGCTGAGTGGTCAGAATATAGGGGATATAGTTATTGAGCCCCTGTCATGGTCTGACCACTCTCTCCTTCACTTGGACTTTCTGACTGCTGCACCCCACCGCAGGGAGGCGGAACCAGTGAGATGGTACCGCCCCAGGCGACTGATGGAACCCGAACGGTTCCAGATGGAGCTTGGGCCAATTCCTGAGGTTCGGATACACGACTCGGTCGAAGAGTTGGTGGCAGCCTTGGATAGGGCTGCGGCTGGTGCTCTAGATCGGGTCGTGCCTTTGCGGCCTCTGATTCGACGTACGTCTTGATCGGCCCCTTGGTTTACTGAGGGGCTGAGAGAGATGAAACACCGGAAAAGACGCCTAGAGAGCAGTTGGAGATCGAGCCGTGCCGAATCAGACCGAACACTAGTAAGAGACCATATTAGGTCCTACCTAGCAGTGATAAAAGCAGAGAAGTGTTCTTACCTCACTGCTCTTATCGTGTCATCAGATAACCACCCAGCCTCCTTGTTTAGGGTGACCCGCTCCCTCCTTCATCAGGAGGTGAGAGGAGACCCCTTAGAGCAGTGTTTCTCAACCTTGACAATTTTAAGACATGTGGACTTCAACTTCCAGAATTCCACAGCCAGCATTGCTGGCTGTGGAATTCTGGGAGTTGAAGTCCACATGCCTTAAAATTGTCAAGGTTGAGAAACACTGCCTTAGAGGGTAGAGCTGAGGATTTTGGAAAATATCTGCATGATAAAATCGCTCAGATACGGGAAGACTTTGATTTCAACTGGATATGTCTGGTGGGAGAGACGGACTCTGGTCTTGAGACTGCTATCTGGGCTGAGTTTGACCCCGTGACTCCCGAGGACATGGACGGTTGCTCGGGGGACTTAGGGTGACCACTTGTTCATTGGACCCGTGCCCCTCCTGGCTGGTGTTGGCATCCTGGGAGGTGATACGAGGCTGGTTCCAGGCAACTATTAATGCTTCTTTAAGTGAGGGTGTCTTCCCTGCCGCCTTGAAAGAGGTGGTAGTGAGGCTCCTCCTTAAGAAGCCTACCCTGGATCCAGCTGTTTTATCAAATTATCGTCCTGTCTCCAACCTTCGCTTTCTTGCGAAGGTTGTCGAGAGCGTGGTTGCCCGACAGTTCCCACGACACCTGGAGGAATCGTTATACCTGGATCCACACCAGTCGGGCTTCAGGCCTGGTTACAGCATGGAAACAGCATTGGTCGCGTTGGTGGATGACCTCTGGCGGGCCCGGGACAGAGGTTGTTCCTCTGCTCTGGTGCTATTGGACCTCTCGGCAGCTTTTGATACCATCGATCATGGTATCATGCTGCAACAGTTGGAGGGGTTAGGTATAGGGGGCACTGTTTTGCAGTGGTTCTCCTCCTTCCTCTTCGGCCGGATGCAGTCTGTGTTGACAGGGGGCCAGAGGTCGACCCCGAGACCCCTCATATGTGGGGTACCTCAGGGATCGGTCCTCTCACCCCTACTGTTCAACATTTATGTAAAACCGCTGGGTGAGATCATCTATGGTTTTGGTGTGGAGTACCATCTGTTCGCTGATGATACTCAGCTGTACATTTCCACGCCGAACCACCCCAACGATGCTCTTGCCATGCTGACCCAGTGCCTGGAGGCCGTGCGGGTCTGGATGGGGAAGAACGGACTCAAGCTCAACCCTTCCAAGACCGAGTGGCTGTGGCTATCATCGTCCCAGTTTAGTCAATTGATTCCTTCGTTGTCCGTTGGGGGCGAAACAGTGGCCCCTGCGGAAAGGGTTCGCAATTTGGGAGTCCTCCTGGATTCACGGCTGTCTTTAGAGGACCATTTGATGGCCGTGGCCGGGAGGATGTTCTATCAGGTTCGCCTGGTACGCCAGTTGCGTCCCTTCCTAGACCAGGACTCGCTATGCACAGTTACTCATGCCTTCGTCACTTCCAGGCTGGACTACTGTAATGCTCTCTACATGGGGCTCCCCTTGAGGTGCACCCGGAGGCTTCAGCTGGCCCAGAATGCGGCCGCGCGGGTAGTGACCAGAGCGTCATGGCGCTCCCGTAACATCGCTCCTGCGCGAGCTGCACTGGTTGCCGGTGACCTTCCGGGTGCGTTTCAAGGTGTTAGTGACCATCTTTAAAACGCTCCATGGCATCAGACCCGGATATTTACAGGACCGCCTTCTGCCAGCAAATACCTCCCGCCGTCCGGTACGGTCCCACACAGTGGGTCTCCTCAGGGTGCCGTCGGCCAGACAATGTCGGCTGGCGACCCCCAGGGGGAGGGCTTTCTCTGTGGGAGCTCCAATGCTTTGGAACGAGCTCCCCCCGAACTCCGTACGATAATGGAATTGCGTTCCTTCCGTCGAGAATTAAAAACATATTTATTCCGACAAGCCAGCCTGGGATAGTAGCTCCGGTTCCAACAAGGCCATAATTGTTTTTAGGGGATTGAGTTTTTAGATTATATATTGGGTTTTTAAATGATTGGGCCAAATTATTTAATTTATTTTTAATAATTTTACTTTTTGTATGTTGACATTTTTAATTGGGCTGTACACCAGCCCGAGTCCTTCGGGAGGGGGGCGGTATAAAAATCGTAAAATAAATAAATAAATAAATATTTAAATAATGCAATTAAATGAAAAGTTCAGTTGCTTATAAATTAGATCTATCTGAATTAGATTTTTTCTGCTATTAGTAATGCTCTGTAAAGCAATAAATATTCATCTCAGAAAATATCTAAAGAACAAATGCAAGTACAGTAATTCACTTTGCACCTATGCATCTGTTACATAGACAGATAGAGGTTTAATATGAAAAGAGAAGATCTGAACATTGATTTGCAGCAGTTTTGTATGTTCAAATTTTACCATTACAAAAATCATGCAAATTCAATAGGAAAAACCTCCAGATTTCAATATTGTGAATTATGTCACTATATTAACATTAAGAGATAGAAATCTATCAAATCTATCTATGGAAAAAAATATTGATTGAATCTGTTGAACTTCTCCCTATATAATTACTACACTGTGGAAATTTTGAGAAAACAAATTTTGAGGAAACACTACATCTTGTACTGTATCTTGTACTGATATATAGAGAGATCCAAATCTATCAAGAATGTATATACAGGGTAGTAGCTGCTCTTTGAGTTTGCTAAAATGCATCTTTCTTTAACCCAGGATTGATCTGAAACACAAATACAAACTATGAAAGAAAAGACCCTGACTTCTAAATCAATAATAAAAGCTTAAGAGCCTGAGCAAAGATTTTATATCTTCTGTGGCATTACGTGTTTGATATTGGTCTTATTTTCCAATTTCTTGAGTGTTTGAAGCATAAGAATTCAGTTGAATTTCTACTATCACTTGAAACCAAAAGCAAGTATTTTGAAATGTCGTTATGCAAGTTAATATAACCATAAGTTATAACTGTCATAACTGATATGTATCACAGTTTTCCTCAAAAGCTCCCCTTTGTATATATACACCTACATGACAGCCATGGAACTACTTTATCTATGGAAGTATATATCCATGGCAGGAAAAGAAAATAGAAAGAAAATAAAAAGAGAAATTTCATTGATTGTCATGGTCTATTTTCTCAAGAGATTTTGGAGAGCTGTAAGATTTTGCACATATCACCAGAAATTTATTGAAACGTACTGATTTGACATGATGTGGTCTTTTGTTTTTAAAATTGTTACTGAAACAAATTGAGGCCAAATCTTGATCATTCTACCAGCAAGATTATTTCAAATTAGTACCAGTTATTTTAAATTTGTAAGTTAGGCATGTTAGTTGCATTCTCTGGAATTATGTTGCATGAAAGAAGTAGTCTTCAGGTTTTGTTCTTTTCATCATATGACCAAGAAATTTATCAGTTATTCTCAGCTATGCTATATTCATCAGATTGTTGTCACTGACAAATCTTTTCAGTCCAGGAGCATTTTCCCATTAGCTTTGTAGGTGCTTCTGACACAAATACAGACAGATAGCAGTAAAATCTATTGATAATAATAGCTTGATTTGATCACAGTTAAATTATTTCCCAAGCAAACCTTAATCTGTCTTGTATGAGGTAGAGACATATGAATTAAAAATATTTATAAGAACTTAATTACAACAAGCCCATTCAATGTTTGGTGTTTAACATCTTTGTTGTCTGATTATGTATCTATGGACATATCTATGAAGATTCTCAGTCATCCAGCTCATAGTTATCCCAAAAATGCTTTTTTCATGAGGCAACTGGACTTTCTTGTTTGTTTTTTCTTTGAAGATGTTTTGTTTCTCATCCAAGAAGCTTCTTCAGCTCTGACTGGATGGTGAGAAATGAAAGGATTTATATTCCTTTCAGACAGCTGTTCATTTTCATTCTTTTAGTGAGTCATTAGTGCTACCTGGAGACTTATCTGTTCAAGTGGCTACTTTAAAACAATTTTGTGAAAAAGCGAATGTTCAATACAAAAAACTTTTAGGATATTCAAAAGTTAGATGGCTTGCTCTAACACCTGCTATACAGCGTGTTCTGCAATTATTTGAGCTTCTCTGTTCATATTTTTTAAGTTTAAACAAATGTCCTAAAAATTTTCAATAATGAAATATCTGAGATATTAATGTATTTTGTACACAATCAAGCATATATTTTTCACAAAACGATTCAAAAGATTGAAGGTGAACACATTTCAGCTTCAGAAGTTAGTCTTATTTTGAATGACTTTATCCTTCAATATAAAACTTGATTTTAAGAAAAATTTCTTCCTTTAGGTATAAAAAGAAAATTGTCAGACTTAGAGGAATCAGATCTGGGCATAACAGAAAAGTTTATCAAAGAAGTGCAGAATTTTTACCAAACATGTTTTCAATATATCAAAGAATGGTCTGAAACAAACATCACAGGAAATAACAGTTTTCAATGGTGTTTTTTGACTTCATCGCAAGTATATTGGACAGATATTGAATCTTGTGTTGAGTTTTTATCTAAAGAAATGCCAGACATTAAAATAGACGGCAATTGTCTCTTTGAAGAAATTAGAAGAGTGAATGTATTTTTTAGATTCTGAAAAATTAATACAATGGGAAAATAAACACGTTGAAATTGATAAAAGATGGGTGGAAATATTCAGCCATTTCAAAAATGTACATATTCCATGTGAAAATTTATTTATTCTTGTTCAATTTACATTATGCTGCCCTGGAACTAATGCAGCAGTTGAAAGAGTTTTTTTCAATTGCTAATGATTTTTGGAAAAGTGAGAAACTTGCCGTAAAATTCAATATGGAGGATATTTCTTGTTCAGATGTTTCCAATATATTGTTAGAAGATGATACATTGACAAAATATATTCATTCAATGGAAAAGTACTCATTTAAATAATAATTAATAGGCATGTAAGCATAATTACAATATAAAATGTTATTGTTACAAATGTTTTTTATTATGCATTTATCATATTATAGTGTATTCTGTATTATTGTTGCAATGAATAAAATGTTTCTTTTATTTACGATATTTTTTTCTTCAATTTATTTGTGTCCTCCTTCTCATTGTAAAAAAGTTGGTCACATTACTATTGGTACAACCATTGGTTTCTTCCTTCGTAGTTGCTCAACTTCAATTTGCAATTTTCTAGCTGTTTCTCTTCAATTTGTGCATCACCTGATATTGCAATATCAATGAACCAGACTTTTTTCTTTTCCATAATAGTGATGTCAGGTGTGTTGTGGGCCAGATGTCTGTCTGTTTGGATCCAAAAGTCCCACAGGATCTTGACTTGCTTATTTTCAAGAACTTTGTCAATTGGAAACAATTATTGTTCCCAATAATTTTTGCTGCATTTGAACCGAAAGTTTCCAATGTATAATTTTGGCAACTTGATAATGACATTGTAGACAATCAGTCTGTGAGATTTTGCTACAGCCACTGATAAGGTGATCCACTGTTTCAACTTTGTCATTGTATATGTGTCATTTGCTGTTGTTGCTGACATGTTGAATTTTTGCTTTCATGGAATTGGTCTGCAAGGCTTGATCCTGGGTAGTCAAAATGAAGACTTCAGTTTCTTTCTTCATCACCCCTGATCTCAACCAGCTCCTTTTTAGCTTTGTATCTACCTTTCTTTCAATGTCCTTCAGATATTGACTGTGCATAGGCTTTTTTTTCCAGTTATAAACTCAATGTTCAATTGTTTCCTTTCACTATTCTGCTTTCAATCTTGTTGTTTTCATTATTATTATCCACTTACAACAATTTGAAGTGATAGCTTCCCATTATTTAGCTGTTGTTGGCCTTTATATACCTTGATTTCTTTCAAAGCACCTAAGATATTGTGATGTGTTTTTGTAGTATATGTGCAGATCTGAGCACTGTGGTCTTTTGCAATTGACTGAAGGAAATTTTGTTACTATGCAGATTTTATATGCACCATCCAAGAGTTTTTTCCTATGGTATCCAGTGTGATGTTAACAACTAGGATCACCATAGCTGCTCTATGCCATAATCTTTCAAATTAAATTTTAAGATCTTGATTCATTGTGATCTTTTCAAATATTCTTTGTCTTCTGTTCTATTCCATTTATCTATTCTATTGTCCCTGGCATTGCCACATCTATGACCACATTTTCTTCTTTTCAGCCATAGTTATATCTGATATGTTATGAGCCAAGATTTTATCACACTTCATTCATTAATCTTTATTTTAAGCTAATCATTTCAACTATTTTTTTTTTCATTTTTTATTATTATGGTTTGTTGCACAGTCAGCCAGATGTTTAGGCAGGACTTGCCAGCTTTACTCACCTATCATGTAACTCCCAAAGACCTGGGATAGACAGATTAAAATATCACTGCAGGATATAAATTGTTCCCAATAAAGCTGTCTTTTGCAATTGACTGATGGTGAGTTTGTCAATGTCATTAGTGTTTAAATGGTGCTCCAGATGTTTGGGGTTGCTGTTATTATTATATTTTAACCCACTTTTATTTATCTCTATTTAGTAGATTTATATTTATCTATCTGCCTATTTATCTACCTATGTCAAGGTGGCAAATATGTCTGCCTCCTATTTTCCCCCACAACAACAATCCTTGTAAATTAGACTGTGAGAGAATGTGTGGCCCAAGTCATCCAGCTGGCTTTCATGCTAAATGAGGCCTAGAGCTCTCTTGGTCTAGGTCAGTAACTTAACCATTACAGGCTCTCTGTATCTATGGAGAAAGACTACTTCTAAATACAATCATAGCATTATATTTTTAATATCTGATCATCAAAATGTATTCAATCTATTTTCAGAAACAACAGAGAAATGCTTGAATATAAAGCTTAGTTCATAATTCAGAACATGTATTTAAATAGACTAATTTTAGGGCCAATTTGGTTTCCAATTTAGGACTCCCAAATTATACAGTGAATATGTTCTATTAACACTAGATCATGCACACAATCATAATTAAAATTCCATTTTGGCTACGTTTGCTGAGAATTTAGAAAGTTGAAATTCCAATATATCTGCTAAGTTTTAGCAAAGTCTTTAAAGCTACTTTATATAACATTTTAAAATCTTTATTTACTCTTACTAATTACAAGATATAACTAGAATGAAACAAAGGTGTACATTCATTATTTTTTTCTTAAGAGTGGAAAGAATAACTTTACAGTAAGCTACTAGGAGACCAGATACATGATATGCTGTGGGATGAGAGACTATGTTTTAAAAAAATGTAATTGTTGCTTCTCAACAATGCTAAATTTTTGAGAAGACAGAACATGAAAAAGTATGTAACTGTACAAGTTGTTTAAGTAATGGATCTGGAAATGTCTCCATTCAGCAGCAAATAGGATCTTGGCATTACATCATTTAATTCCACTAATTTACATAACATTGAAGATGCTTTTTGTACTATTTTGGGAAAAAAAGTTAAAATTAGTTATTTTTTTAAAGAACTACATGCTTATAACTGATTGATAATTTATATAGTATACTATATAACTGTAAATCAGAAAATTAGAATTGATTATATAATAAATGTGAGGATTAAGAAGAAAGCCTTGAAGGATTTTATTGATACATTAGAGGGGAAAATACACAAAGAAAAATACTTTCCCCAAATCTATCTGCAAAGGTTTTTGACTCTGGGAATTTCTGTATGCAAATATCTGCTTTGTCACTATTTGCATACAGGAAGACTCAGAATGAAAAGCTGGTCTCCTTAAGCAGATTTGGAGAACGTATTTTTCTGAAACCAATAGTCTAGTTCATAGGAGACAACATTCTTGATAGTTAAACATTCTAAAATCCTCTTCTATTTAGCTTCAATGAGCCATTCCCTAAAAAGGTATATTTTTCTTTCCAAAAAGTTAATTGCTTCTAGACAGTTAATTGCTTTTTACTGTATCTTCTTTTCCAATCTCCACAAAATACTTGCCTTCTTTTACAGACTACGTTGATTACTATATTTGAGCCTAGTAATTACTTAGTTCAATTATCAGTCTGTCAACAAGCACAGTATGTTCATTCAGAGGGTTTTTTTTTAAACAATCATTCTACTTTTTATTTAACAAACAGTATTGGCTTGACCCAGGGAATAGTCCACTATTTATGGAACTAATTGGTATATTTATACAGACACAAAAGTAAGTAAATCTGTAAATAAATTAGTTCATAAGATATGTTGGCAGCAAAATGAAGCTAAAACATAAACATTTCAAGTTTAAATGACAAGAGAGCAGAAGTAGGGTGGGAGCCCTTGAGTTCACCTGCCATTAATAATTTAGTCCTAAACTCATTGTAAATAGGACAGTATAGGATACAATGGATATGCTTCAAAGGTATGTGAATGGAAAAGTGAATCAAAAATTGGAATTAAGATTGCCGGGAGAAATATCAACAACCTAAGATATGCAGATGATACCACTCTAATGGTAGAAAGTGAAGAGGAACTAAAGAGCCTTTTGATGCAGGTGAAGAAGGAGAGTGCAAAAGTTGGCTTGAAACTCAACATTAAAAAACCCAAGATCACTTCCGGTTTGTGATCACGGCATCAGCAGATGTTTAAGGAGATCACTCTCTCTGCCATCCAGTTTTCCTCCATTGGAAGACCCTGGAAAGGCTCGAACATTGCCCTGGAGGGGCGACTACCACTGAGGAGGACCCTCAACAGATCGCAGCAGATCCGAGGCAGCTCCTTTGGGCCAACGAAGAAAAGATCGGCTATTAACATGGCTGATCACCAAGCTGCTCCAGCCAAAAGTCAAATACACTACTAAGCATGGAGGAATTGGGTGAGCACTTAGCTTACCTTTCCTGCTTCCCAACTATTTTCCTGTAAAAGCCTTTGGAAATACTTTTTCCCCCTCTTAATTCTGCAGCTCCTGCCTATTCTGGGAATATAAAGCTAAGGAAAAAAAAGAACAACTAAACTAAACGACTAAATATTTGAACTTGTCATTTCTGGATACCTGGGCTCCCAAAGGTTTTTTGTTCTCACAGAGACTTATTATTTTACCTATTTGCTAGGCTGGAAAAAAAAGAATATTTCTTTCTTCCTTTTTTAAACTGGATAAAAGCTTAACTTTACATGTTACTGGGAACATCTTGTGGCAAACCTTGGTACAGCAAGTCATTTTTTTCTGACTGGGAGACTTGTGAGACTAAGATTTGTCCTTGACACTACCAAAAAAGATAAGAATTTGAAACAGCTGGGTGGTGAAAATTATTCTCTATAGTGGATTGGACATTTATTGACTTTTATTAAAAAATAGCCTCCACTAAAGGACTATCTGTAAACACCACAGAAATGGAGGAATACCACCCACATCTTAACTACAAACTTATACTTGAAAAAACCCTAGAGGCTACTGAGCTAATACATTCCAAACTGAAAGACAAAGGAGCCACCTTAAAGCTACAAAATGCAGCCCAGACTTCAACCTATGAACTTACAACTCAAAAGGCAACAGAAGACGAAGGAATTAACACTAAAATGGACTTTAAAGAATACCAGCTACAACCTACTCAGAACCCTGAGATCCAAACCTTGATTTCATCTAAAAAAATCTGCAATTCTAACAGCAACAGAAATTAAAAGACACTTGCTCTTGGGGAGGAAAACTATGGCAAATCTAGACAGCATACTAAAAAACAGAGACATCACCCTGCCAACAAAAATACATATAGTCAAGGCCATGTTTTTTTTTTCAGTTGCAACGTATGGCTGTGAAAGTTGGACTATAAGAAAGACTGAGCACCAAAGAATTGAGGCCATTGAACTATGGTGCTGGAGAAGACTCCTGTGAGTCCCCTGGACTGCAAGGTGATCAAACCAGTCAGTCCTAGAGGAGATCAACCCTGACTGCTCCTTAGAAGGCCAGATCCTGAAATTGAAAGTCAAATACTTTGGCCATGTAATGAGAATGAAGGTCTCACTGGAGAAGAGCCTAATGCTGGGAAAGATTGAGGGTAATAGAAGAAAGGGACAACAGGGAATGAGGTGGCTGGATGGAGTCACTGAAGCAGTAGGTGTGAGCTTAAATGGACTCCAGAAGATGGTAGAGGACAGGAAGGCCTGAAGGAACATTGTCCATGGGGTCGTGATGGGTATGACACGATTTCGCAACTAACAACAACAACAATGCAAGGGCAGCGGCAGAAAAGGCCCTCTTACTAGACCCCACCAATTGAAATACTTTAACTGTCAGGGTCTGAAGCATACCTTCCCTGCCTGAATAAATGAGTCTGGCTGATGTACTGATGTAAAAATTATCTGAACTCAATCTGAAACAATATTTAACATGAATAATGCCAACAAAATGATGGTGTGTCATGGGGTGGGAGTGGGGGTTCTTATAAACAAAAAGACTCAAGAATAGATAATCACTGTCTGTTCTTTTGTGGATATCAAAGAAGCTAACTCAGGAAAAGAATGCAAGAGAAAACAAAATGTAATTGCTGATTCCCAATGAGCTTAGAAAAGTATAATACCCATTACTGTCAAAATCTTAGCCATAGAGACTATACAGCCTATATGTAAAAGTCGGATTCAATAAGGAAATCCCTTGTTTATTTAGTAATTGTACTAAATGAAGAACCATGTTAAAGTCCATTTATCTTCTGGACTAAATTGTGTATTCCTAACATAACTTCTGATATCTTTGCCTATTTTGGTTTTGAAAGACATTACTTGACAGAATTAACAAATGTTTGCTATCTATCTGGACTGCTGGATAAATGAAGGCAACTATACATGTCCCAGGATAATCACTGTCTGTCCAATCCCTTTGTTATTTTGTTCCTCTCATATCAGCTAAGATCAAAATTCATAATCCACCACTTGATCTTCACAATTTACTGGCAGGGATGCTATATATAAGCAAAATCCAGACAAGAAAGGAGAAGAAATATCTAGGCACATGTGAAAAAAATGATGTTAAATTCTGATAGGTACTGCTCAAAACAGATGTACAGTATCCACAGCAATATTCCAAGAAATGGCTTTCATGTAACCTGGAACCTTAGGAGTGAATCAATTGGTGGCATTTGAAATGTTATGTTCCTGCATAACTGCAAGAAGATAGACTGATGATGTTGTAATGATATTCTCATAAGTATGGGAATCATTAATAGGCAACAACTTTGAACTATTCTTTTTTTTGTTATCTCTGGATCTGGCTGGATTTCTGAGCTGCAGGTCTTGGTTAGGATATACCAGAGATACAGTAATTTCTTTCTGTCCTGCTTTCTGATCTAGGCCTCAGATAATATTAAGTGAAACAAATTGTCATTATCTGAAGCTGAAGAAGATGAAATCAATTTGGGTTGTTTTAGACTAGAAGGACATGTGGACTTGTTAGAGTGTATGTTATTTTCCTTCTTTGGCAAAGATCTTTGATTACAGGATTTAAAAAGGTTATAATATTTTTCTGCAGAGTTGTTCTCAGATGAAAGGTGCAAAGATATCAAATTAATTAAAAGTGTGGCTGCTGGTCTGGTTAGTAGCAGTGTTTGTTTCAATTAATCCAAACATCTTGGCATTTTTTTTCTTGTTCACAGTTTGATAAAGCTTCAAAAGAGAATATTATTGGGGACTTCCGGTGGCTCCGCTGGCGTCGCCACAGCCTCCTTCCGAGGCTCCGTTCCCGGGGTTTTGTAAAGCCGCAAAAACAGCGAACATCAGCTGTTTTTTGTGGTGAAAAATCCCCCCTTCGGGTGAAGAAGGGGTGAAGAGCAACGGGCGTGGGTTGAGCTCCTCTAAAAAACCCCTGAAAAAGTTTTCAGGGGGAAAGAGTGAGAGCTCCCCAGGCACTCGAAGATGCTCCTGCCCTGGGACGCTTCTGTCGGCTGACAGAAAAAGATGCCGCGACCATCCCTGCTTCAAATAAATTCTTAAGAGAGACCTGCATGCAGGAGAAGTGAATACAGGAGTTCTTTATTGCAAGTATTTTTTTATTTTACTTCTGACCACATATTTCTATAATCAACATAATGTATCCAAGATGGCGATCGCTTTCACTGTAAAGGGAAAGTGATGGGGAAAGTGAAAGTGATTTTTTTTCTTCTTAGAGCAAAGCCAGAGCGACCGCTCAGATTTAAACATTAAAACCCTATAAATTACAATTAAATTTTGACTTGAAAGAAGATAAGAAGAGGACATTATTTTGGCAACATATTTGTAAGGATTCTTTTTTATTTAAATTAACTTTTTAAAAGTGACTGAATATACCATGGCCACCAGACAAACTAAAATTGCTTTTGCGAAGGTGGCAGTATCTTCCCCGGCTCAGCCCTCTAAATTACAAGTAAGTACTCTTGTTTCTCCCCCAGCCTCTTTAACATCTACAGAATCTCAAGCCCCCTTGTCTACTCAATCTCCTCCAGAAATGTTTACCATGAAAGATTTGCAGGCTGCTTTTTCAACAATGACTGAAAAATTGGAGAGAAAGATTGAGGAACAAATTAAAGGCGTAACTGATGAATTGGAGACAATTAAAGAAACAATTGAGACTCACAATATTGTGATAAGAGATGATATTGTGGATGCTACTAAGGGGTTTTCGGATTATACTTTGAGAGTTGAAGAAAAGGTGGAAGGGATTGAGCAACAAATTGAGGGAAAATTTGATGAAATTAAAAGTGATATACAAGATCAAGCAGTTATGGTACAATACAATCAAATGATGTTCGCTATTAGAATCAGAGGGCTGAAAGAAGTTGCAAATGAGAATCAGGATGACCTGAGAAGAATTTTTGAAGAGGCTTTGGCACAATTTTTAGAAGATGGAGTACAAAATGTCTCTTGGCAGATTGACAGGATCTATAGAGTTAATTCATGGATTGCAAGACAAAGAAATTTACCTAGAGACATTTTGATTTATTTTGTTACAAGGAGATTCAGAAATTACGTTCTTACAACATCTTATAATAAGAAATTAAGTGTTGCTGGCCAGGAGGTTGTGGTTTTGAAGGAGATTCCTCCGAAGATGTTAAGAGCAAGAAAAGATTATGCATTTTTGGTGGTTGAACTTAAAAAATATGGCATACAATTTAGATGGGAGGCTCCAGCTGGACTGTCATTATTTTACCAGGGTAATAGATACTGCTTGAATTCTGTTGGGAAAGCGAAAGATTTTTTTGAGAATGTGTTGAAGACTGGTAAACCCCCATCTCCAACACCAAAAAGGGCAGATTTACCAAAAGAGAGAGATATGGAGTTACAACAACAAATACAGTCTTCAGAGTCACAACCCCTTGCAGCATCAGGAGTTGACAAAGGAGTTTTCATGGAGCTGCCCATGCAGAGCATTGATATTTTTCAGCCTCTGGAAGTAGAGAAGTCTAAAGATCAAAGGCAAACAAGAGCAACTACTAAACGCATGGAACAACAAGAAAAGGAACAACAATTACGTCCAATCCAAGCTGTATCTACACGTCTGGAAGCCATGGGAGCAAGACCAAAGAAGAAAATGGATGAAAAACTTGATTTGGCCTTGCAAAAGCTTTCTCAAGTTGGTCATGTCAAATAAATATTTGACATGGAATGTCAATGGTTTAAATTCTCCACAGAAAAGGAAGAAGATATTTCACTATTTGACGCAATGTAAAAATGATATAATCTGCTTACAAGAAACACATATTAGAATTACTGATCAGAAATATTTGATAAATAATAAATTAGGTTCACATTTTGTGGCAGCGGCTGCTGAGAAGAAGAATGGAATTGTTATCTATGTTAAAAACCATATAAGAGCTAAATTAATAGAGTCAGATATTCAAAGTAGATTTTTAGCAATTGAAATTTTAATAGATGGGAAGAAAGTTCTTTTGATGGGTATATATGCACCAATTCAACAACAAGGAATATTTTACAAGTTATTACATAAAAAGTTAATACAATTTGATTATAGGTCTTGTATTTTAATGGGAGATTGGAATGGTGTTATAGATATTGGTTTAGATAAGAAGAAGACTTCATCAATTCCTCAAACACATTCCATGTTGCCTAAATCTTTTTTTGATATTAAGGATGATTTTGATTTGATAGATATATGGAGAGAAAGAAATGGTAAAGAGCAAGAATTTACTTTTTTCTCTGATAAACATCAGTCATTTTCTAGAATTGACTTCATATTAACTACAAGTGACTTTATTTTTAGATTAAAGAAGGTGAAAATCCTACCCAAAGTTTTAACAGACCATAATCTGGTTTGGATGGAACTAATGATAGGTCAGACCTCCAAAAGATCTTGGAGACTTAATGAAAATCTGTTTAAATACGATACAAATGTGAATGAATGTAAAAATGTTATGAAGGAATTTTTTATGTTAAATTTGCATAAGGATACAACAATAGAAATGGTATGGGATGCTAGCAAAGCGTTTATGCGTGGGGTTTTAATTGACATGAATAAAAGGTATAGACGTAAAAATGAGGAAAAAAGGAAGGAATTAGAGGAGGAAATAAGACAGAAAGAGCAATTATTAATAAAGAGACCGGATGATAAAAACATTAAAGAGGGGATTAAGATTCTACGGAAACAATTTGATTTGTTGATGACCGACCAAGTTGCTAGGAATATACAATATGCTAAACATTACATTTTTTAATTCTAATAAACCTGGCAGATGGTTGGCCTATACATTAAGGAAAAAATAAAAATCCCGTATAATTGATAAAATAGAATACAAAGGGAAGGAGGTGTTCCAACAAGAAATTATTTAAAAAGTTTTTTTAGAATTTTATTCCAAGTTGTACGCTGAAGAGAAGATACAAGAGAATGAGATAGATACTTTTTTGCAAAATGAAAATGTATTGACAATTATCAATGAACAAAGAGATAGGTTAAATGCAAGGATTACATCAGAAGAAATGATTTCAATGATCAAACAATTGAAAATGGGAAAATCTCCTGGGACTGATGGGTTAACAGCAATTTATTATAAGCATCTTCAAATGGAAATGGTGGAACCTCTTAGAGAGCTATTTGTTAATATACAAGAGGGTGGTCAGGTTCCACCTTCATGGAAAACAGCCTATGTTTCTTTAATTCCCAAAGAGGGAAGAGACAATGCTCAACCAGAAAATTTTAGACCTATTTCATTGTTGAATACGGATTATAAGATTTTTGCAAAAATCATGGCTAATAGATTAATGACAGTTTTACAACAAATAATTCATTCAGACCAAACTGTTTTTTACAAGGGAGACAGATGAAAACTAATGTTAGACAACTCATTAACATAATAGAATATTTGGATAAGCATATCCAGGTGCCTGCAATTCTTATGTTTTTGGATGCGGAAAAAGCTTTTGATAGACTGAATTGGTTGTTTTTGAAAAAACTAATTGTTAGGATGGGAATGTTGGATCAGTTTATTAATTCTATACTAGCAGTTTACCAGAAACAAACAGGTCAGATCATTGTGAATGGGCATTTAACAGATTCATTTAACATAGAGAAAGGCACTAGACAGGGATGTCCTTTATCCCCTTTGTTGTTTGTTCTAACTTTAGAGGTTTTATTGAATAGGATAAGAGTTTCAGATGACTTAAAAGGTATACAGATTAGACAACATGACTATAAATTATGTGCTTTTGCTGATGATTTACTTGTGACACTGACTCAACCAACACAGTCAGTTCAGAGTTTGATGGAGATAATCAAAAATTATGGTAGGGTATCAGGCTTTAAATTAAATATATCTAAGACAAAGATGTTAGTCAAAAAATTAGATAATAATTCAAAACAAGATTTGGAAAGAATAACGGTTTGTGAGATAGTTAAGAAAGTTAAATATTTAGGAATTGATATTGAAGTTTCTAATGGGAAATTATATAAAAATAATTATGAAGTTTTGTGGAATAAGATACAAATAGAACTGGATAAATGGAAAAAATTACAATTATCTATGTTGGGTAGGATAGCGGCAGTTAAAATGAATGTATTGCCAAATTTTTTATTTCTTTTTCAAATGTTACCTATACTTAAAAAGGATGCGAATTTGGAGGAGTGGCAGAAGGGTATTAATAGATTTATTTGGAATTGCAAGAAACCGAGGGTCAAATTAAAAATTATTCAGGATATAAGGGAAAGAGATGGTTTGAAAATGCCAAATTTTAAGTTATATTACCACGCTGCGGTTTTAGTAGCGATAAGTGACTGGCTTAATCTAACTAATGATAGAATATTGAATGTTGAAGGGTATGGTTTATTATATGGTTGGCATGCATATCTAGTTTATGATAAAAAGGTGGATAGGAGTTTCAAAGAGCACCTACTGAGAAATGCTTTGTTGCGTGTTTGGAAAAAGTATCAGTATATATTAAATGAAAAAATTCCTATGTGGACAGTTCCCAGACATGCAATAGAGAATATAAATAGAGTACAAGTTCAAGACGTGGTGCCCTATGAGAAACTCCTAATTAGAGAAGGGAATTCATTATTATTAAAGTCCTTGAACATGTTAAGTGAGGAAGGAATAGTCCATACTTGGTTTTCATATTTACAATTGCAGACTAGATGGAAAAAAGATTTGAAGATGGGTTTATCTCAAACAGATGAAAATTTAATTAAACAAGTTAGAGACCAAAGGTCTATGCATATTAAAAGATTGTATAACGTATTGATAGAAATAGATTCTGAAACTGAATTAGTTAAGGACTGTATGATAAAGTGGGGACAAAATTTTGGACAACCAATCATGATGGAAACTTGGGAGAGGATCTGGGTGAAAAATGTAAGATTCACACAAGCGCAACATTTAAGAGAAAATTTTTATAAAATGTTTTATAGATGGCATTTGGATCCGAAAAAATTATCATATATGTACCCTAACTTACAATCTAAGTGCTGGAAATGTGATTGTACAGACGCTACTTATTTTCATGTATGGTGGACTTGTAGAAAAATTAAGGCCTTTTGGATAAAAATATGGTGGATACTTCAAAATATTTTGAAAAAACGTATTGAATTTTCACCACAGTTGTTTTTGCTAGGTATTATAAAATACTGCACCACCATAGAGATGAACTTAATTTTGAACTTGATTACAGCAGCAAAATTGTTGGTGGGACAATATTGGAAGAAGCCAGAAATACCATCTATTGAAGAATGGACCTTGAAAGTTATAAATTTGGCAGAAATGGCCAAAATATCTGCATACTTGAAGGATCATTCAAATGAAAAATATATGTTGGACTGGAAAAAATGGATAGAGTATATACAAAGGAAATATCAATTTAAGAAATTGTATTTACTATATAGTTAAATTTTTATATGTTGGATTGAAAATATAGTTAAATTGTTATTAGGATTTATATAATAGTTTTGTTTAGTTTAGTGGGTTTTCTTGTGTTTTACCCTGTATTCACTTTGGGAAGTCGGGGGGGCTGGGTAGGGGGGTGTAATGGTCTATTCAACTGCAATTTTGGTAATATATAAGAACGATATATTTAATAGATATAAGAGGGGTTGCTTGGACAGTACCTCTGGACCACATATGGAGGGGGTAGACTGAGGAGTGAAGGTGAAGGGAAGTAGGTAGGTAGGAGAGGAGGGTGGAGAGTGAGGGAGGGAGAGAGAGGGTGGGGGAATTGTAGTAGGTAGGGAGGAAGAAAGAGGGGGATGTGGTGAAGGGGGTGCTGCCGAGCAACACCCATAGGTATAACAAGTATTTTAAAAGAATGTATGCTTTGTTTTTTATGAGAGAAAGTTGTAAAAGATTGTATTAAGTTGAGTGGTATTCCATTTGTTTTTCTTTTTTGTTTATGATTATAAAATTAATAAAACTTTTTCAAAAAAAAAGAGAATATTATTTCTGTTTCTAGACTTCACCAGTGTCATTTTTTCTTGTATGATTATTTGAGCAGAGTCGCTGAGATTTTTATCATTTGGCTGCATTTGGCATGTAGCATGAGGACGTCTATGCCTGAGATGTTAAAGCAAAGAGTGTAGTCCTTTCTCTATTTTAGAACATGTGCAGTGAACATATTTGAAAAGTGGAAAAATATTTTATTTTGAACAGCATGTAGGAATTGATAGAATGGTTAAAAAAAAGACAATAGAATTCATTTATGTCTTTTCATGTCAGAAAGCCATTCAACAGCACGTAGGTTAATCATATGACAATGACTTTGAATAACTAAGTTAAATGATAGAATGATGGCTCTTTTTGTAGACCAGTGTCCAGTGTTAAACCTAATGAGTGTAAACCGTAGAGCAACTTAATTTGTTTGAAGTGTTCAGTTTTTCAAGCTTGGATTTATATCTCTGGTGGAAAGTAAAGCTGTAAGCTCTGTCTGTAAATGATTTGATTATCCTTTCTAATATTAATTTGTTCTTCTGAGAAATTTTGTTTCCTTTAGTTGACCATAAACAGATCAGAACTGGTGCCAATGTTTTAAGTTACTGTAAAAACTGCTAGCTCATTTGCATAACTTTGCATAATTTTTTCAATGATTTTTTTTTAAAGTCCAGCTTTGTGTTTATAAATGTTAAATATTCAGAATTACAGTTTATGCAGTTAATAATGTAACAGCAAAATTTATGAATTCCTTTTGACTTGCTCTTCCCCATCATTGATGTATTAACAAAAGGGGAAGTTACTAAAGGCAGGTGTACAGTCAGATGGTTTGATTCCTCATGTAAAGTACAGCTCTAATAACTGTTGTTTTTCCATTTATGTTTCCAAATTCCATTTCAGTATATTGTATCTATTAGAGGTAGGTATAGATTTATTTTTATATTATTTTTACTCTTTTTTTCTTCTGAATCATATAATCAGCTATTTTGGGGTGCTTTATCAGTTTGGGTAGAGTCTGAGACACTAGGCTTGATTTGTTGTGTTCACATGTATTCCCAATAGAATTGTGACTATGCCACAAATTGGTGCATGGTTCTATTAGTATTGTTGTATCTATGTTGACTGCCCTTTGCTATCCGTCCTTTATTTGTTTGAAGGTTATTTACTTACAACCTCTATAATGGAAGTTGCACTATTCTTACATATAATCTTACTAATTCAATGTCTTGTAAAATCAGAGGTAGAAAGTCTATCAATTTGTAGAAGTAATGAGAGACCTGAATAATGAAGGCTGCATTGCCAGCTACCTTTTAAACTTGTATTAGTATATTCATTAACTAACCAAGGAAGACAAAGGCTAGGATACCAGATAAAAATATTTTTTTAAAAAAATCTGCAAAATTTAACCGATTCTGACAACAAGCAGAAAAGCTACATCCTTTCTATTAAAATAGAGCCTTTGTATCTATGCTGCTTGCAGAATCATTACAGACTTTTGGACTACTGGTACTAAAAGGTCCTGAGTAAATATGAACCATATTGAATCAATAAGACTGTGGCCAGTAGCATGAAAATCTATACTTCTTGTCTCTGTGTTTATTTGATGGCACCAGCAAATCCATTATCTTTTGTGTCAAGCACTTAGAAATAGATGTAGAGCAACCCCAAGGGAAAGCACTTATTTTACAGTCTTGCTGACAATTTAATTGTAAGAACATATTTTATGGTTCAAAAGATGCCCGAAGATAACTGTAACTGTAATGATGGAAAGACCTTGGGTGATGGGACAAAGAGATGCTACTTAGGGAACAGTCAGATAAATTGCATAATCCCCAGCTGGATAGTCAATGGGGCAAGAGGCTTAGAAGGGATCCTCCTAATTTTTAGGGATGTAAGAGAGAAGAATTATAATTTTATGAGTGGTCCTTGGTGCTCTCTGAGCTTGTTTGTTTTCTTGCAGAAGTTCCATTACCCAAACTAAGTAATATCATTAGTGCTGCAGATGTTACCTAGTTTGGGTAATGAAACAACTGCAAGAAAACAAACAAGCTCAGAGAGCACCAAGGATGCCTCATGTCAATCCTGAGCTGCAAATATTCTCTTTTATTAATTATACTTTCAGATTTGAAAGATTCTGTTAATATAGCTTTACCAAAAAGTAGAATTAGGTATCTTGCTATTTTTCCTGCCTGGTCTACCTAATAAGGTTGGCGATAACAGACTAGTTTAGCACCTGTAGCCCAGGCTATCAAGATCACATTATCCTCCCTTTTGTAAATAAATAAATAAACAAACAAACAAACAAATAAATAAATAAATAAATAAACAAACAAACAAATAAATAAACAAATAAATAAATTAAATAAATAAGAACTCATTCCTATGTTTCTATTGCAAATAAGATTATATGGCAATTATCAAATATAAGACAGGTTATAACCACATCATACAGCATATCTATTATTATGACTGATCCCATTATTGCTATTATTATTATTGCTCAAAGGCATTTTTTACATTTTTTAATATCGATACTTGGCTATCACTTTTCAGTTACCCATAGAATGTTGTTTTGTGTGTGTGTGTGTGTGTGTGTGTGAAAAAGAGAAGAGAATCATTCCTCTGCATCCATACGATCTATATTATGTATTTTTAAAAATTATTTTTAATGAGTAAATGGTTAGTTTTAACTACTGTAGCTAAGCAATTCAAGAGCATAAACATCTTTTACAAGCAGTCAAAAGACATATCCAGTATCATATTCTATTTCCTATTGTTACAAGCTAGATATGGTGATTAACAGCTTTTGGGATGGGATATGAAAAGGTCTAATCGGAATTTCATTAGATAATAAATCAGAGTACAAAGATTTATCCAAATCAAGATATTTCTTTTCCTCTCATCAAAGAGAGAAATTAAAATTCTTAATACAAGAAGTATTTCTGAAAAACATCTCAGGCTAAATGTCTAATGTTTTATTTGTTTTATTTATTTAAAATGTTTACATAGCTGCCCATCTTACATTGAATAAGTACATAATAGTCTGTGTTTTCAACAGATGATTTAAGGGATTTATTTCTGTTGAAAAGAACAATGCATGAACGTTCCTAAATAAACTGATCCTTTTGTAGACACACTGAAATATAGATTTTTTTTTAAAAAAAATGTTTGTTTGTGTGCTTATATACATGCAGATAGAGAGAAATACACACACAATTACATGAGGCATTTTTTTCCTCATAAGTGTAGCAGGGAATAATATAGCTTCCATACAAAACCTATAGACTTCTATGGGAAATAGAAACAAATATCCTTACCCACACTTGTAAAAAATGTTAACTGAAATGAAAATGTCTGTTTTTTTTTTTCAAGGTAAATGCACTTTAGCCCTGATAAATGGTGCTAAACTACTTATCTTCATTAACTTTAAGGTATTTTCTTAGAATGCTTACTATTACTGAGGTAATATCTTGAATTAAGCCTTATTCAAAGCAGAGCAGTGTTTCATAATGGGAGCCAGCTATAGTACGTGTTCATTTTCAGGAAACTTCTTTTAAAAAAGAAGAAAGAAAATATGTATGCCCTGAAGTATGAATGGTGAAGACAATTTGAGAGGTTAGAATTGAACTGTGATTGGCTGAGACATTTCCATTCCTGGTAAGAAGTAACCATGCATCCATTATGCAAATTGAAGAGCTCCGGATGCATGATAATAAGTTATAACTGAAAAAGGTTCAACATTCTGCCTGGAAGAAGCAATAATTGTAATGACAGGAGGTTAATCAGCTCCACACAGCCAATCAGGATGCAAAAATATGTGAAGCAGAAATAGCTTTACAGCTGTTGAAGTACAAAGTTTACTATTTTCCATTGCTGTGATATGTTTGCAAGGAAAAAGAGAAACAAAAAGGTCTCTTTAAAAAAGTTCTACAGTTTCCACTTGTGTACTAATTAAGATTAATGTGTACGTGAAAACTTGTTGACATTGTAAAAGTTAGTAACCCAAGGCATGTCTGAGTAAAATGCCTTTCAAGTTAACTTAATTGAAATAATTATAATACTATAAAAACAGATCAAAATGGAATACTTCAGCATAGGCCAAAACAGCTTGGAGTCGTGGCCTGAATTGTATTTGCTGACTGAGTAATGTTGTTTCATGGCATACCATAAAGAACCCTACATATTATTTAATTTCATGGAAGGAAGATAATGTAACAATAGCTTATTCTAATACAGAAAGTAAAATAAAAGATTAACTGTTATCACAGAATTTTTTATTTTCATTTTGCTTTTCTTGTCCACTAATAGTCTTAAAATATTTCTTATTTTCTTTTTTTTTTATTCAGGATCTCTGTAAGACATCTTCCTTCCTGAGAATTGCTTAGCTGATTTTTGACAATTAGGTACATATTTTGTCACTTTATAACCCCAGTGGATTGGAATAATATTAATACTGTTTGTAGTTTATTTTAAATGTTTACTGTGGTATTATTTTACTGTTGTGGTATAACAATAACTTACTGAGTAGTTCTATAGTTCTATGACAATTGCTCGGGAATTTGAAAGGGTATATTAGAATTCACACCTGACGTCAGATTTTTGCCCAGAAAAGAGGTTGGATGGCTTCAGTGACTCTTTTTAGTTTACTATGATTGCATGGTTTCTGTCAATTAATGAGAGTGGTAACTGCAATATTAAATTTCACCACCCTGCTTCCTGTCAGGGATCAGGGACAAGCTCACTCAAAGATCAGGATTTTCCAATATTTGAAGACTTAAGAAGGGTTCTTTAGGGCTAGGTAGTTTTGTCTCTAGTCTCTAGTAATCTGCCTAATCATAATAAAAAGTAATTTAATCTAATATAACTTCCTACCACCTTCACACAACACTTTGTAAAAAAAGATAAGGTTGTAGAAGAAACAGACAAAATGTTGTAAATATATATGTGTTTTCTTCTATCTCTGTTTCAGAGGTTTGTTAATGTAATGTTAACCAATTTACAGGAAAAAGTTGATAAATCAGCTTAATCTCAGTTCTCATTCATTGGCAGACAGCATATAATCATAGAAAGTTAGAAGCAGTCACTGAGGCCATCCAACCCCCTCTTCTGTACAAAAATCTAAATTAAAATACCTCTTCCCCTCAAAAATTCACACACTTCTTTGAGCACATCTAGCAATGGGAGTGTATTACTTCCTAGATGATTAGATTTATTGTCAAACAGCTCTTAATAAATACTGTTTTTCCTTTCTGTTTTTTTCTAATGTTCAACCAAAATCTTCTTATAACTTAAGACTGTGACAGCACTGTTAAAAAAACAGACCTTTATTCTTGTTTCAATGTGACACTGCTTCAGATACTTGAAAAGTCAGTATGATTTGTCTTAATCGTCATTAGTAATCAAGCTGGAAACTAGAGGATGAATATAAACTACCAATAACCCCAGATGAAAAGTTGGCAGTCAAGAACCAGACTATGAAAACCAAAACCAAGATTTTAGCAACTTGAGAGAAGATTAGAATCTGAACGAATATTTCAGTTATCAAGAGCCTAAAACTGAATACAGCTGCAAGCCATTCAAAAGGCTCTTGTACAGTTCCTGTTCAGGAACAGAATTTTAAATTAATCTTTGTATAAACAGTACTATATTTGCTCCTTAAGTAGATATTTGTATGCCTTGGAGACAACTAGACTCATATCCTCTGACACCTAGAACATAAGAACATAAGAAGAGCCATGCTGAATCAGGCCAAAGCCCATCGAGTCCAGCATTCTGTGTCACACAGTGGCCCACCAAATGTACATGGGGATCTTGAGCAGAAAGAGAAGGCAAAACCCTCCCTTTCCCTTGACCCCCAAACAAATGGTACTCAAGGGAATCCTGCCTGCCTCAACCAACATAGAGGCGGCACATGGACATCTGTTTTAATAACCACCAATACACTTTGCATCCATGAATCTATCTAGCCCTGCCTTGAAGCTGTCAAGGCTGACAGCTGTCACGACCCCTTCAGGAAGTGAATTCCATAAATCAACGACCCTCTGGGTGAAGAAATATTTCCCTTTATTTGTCCTCACTTTCTTAGCTATAAGCTTTAGGGAGTGCCCCCTTGTCCTGGTATTGTGTGATAGAGAAAAGAATTTTTCTCTATCCACATTTTCTATCCCATGCATGATTTTATACACTTCGATCAAGTCACCCCTTAAACGCCGTCTTTCAAGGCTGAAGAGACCAAGGCGTTGCAATCTGGTTTCATAAGGGAGGCGCTCCATTTCCTTGATCATTCTTGTTGCCCTTTTTTGCACCTTTTCCAGTTCCATTATATCCTTCTTGTGGTGCGGTGACCAGAACTGTACACAGTACTCCAAGTGTGGTCTCACCATCGATTTGTACAGAGGCAATACAACACTTGCTGACTTATTTTCGATTCCCTTCCTAATCATGCCAAGCATGGAATTTGCTTTTTTTACTGCTGCTGCGCATTGGGTTGACATCTTCATCGAGCTGTCCACCAAAACCCCAAGATCCCTTTCTTGGGTTGTCTCAGAAAGTTTGGTCCCCATCAGTTGGTAAGTATAATTGGGGTTCTTTGCCCCGATGTGCATAACTTTGCACTTGCTTAGGTTAAAATGCATTTGCCACTTTGTTGCCCACTCACACAATTTCGAGAGATCCTTCTGGAGCTCCCGACAATCAGTTTCACTTTTCACAACCCGGAACAATTTAGTGTCATCAGCAAACTTGGCTACCTCACTATTAACTTCTACATCCAGATCATTGATGAATAAATTAAAAAGTAAAGGCCCCAAAACTGAACCTTGGGGTACACCACTTCTCACTTCTTTCCATCCAGAGAATTGTCCATTTATTGCCACCCTTTGCTTCCTACAATTTAGCCAGTTACCAATCCAGGACAAGACCTGTCCTCTAATTCCGTGGCTGGAGAGCTTTTTTAGGAGCCTTTGGTGAGGGACTTTGTCAAAAGCCTTTTGAAAGTCAAGATATACAATATCAACTGGGGCCCCTTTATCTATGTATTTATTCACACCCTCAAAGAATTCTAACAAGTTAGTAAGACATGATTTGCCTTTGCAGAAACCATGTTGATTTTCTTTCAGCAATGCCTGTTTTTCTATGTGCCCTGTAATTTTATCTTTAATAATGGTTTCCATCAGTTTGCCTGGAACTGAGGTTAGACTGACTGGTCTATAGTTTCCTGGATCACCTACAACATGGGGACAGAGATTCAACTTATTTCTTGAAATCAAAAGGAGAGCTATATGACCCAAAGAAAGTGATTAAAATATTTGTCTTAAGAAACCAGGAGCAACACAATCAACTTCCATGGAAATGTACTGCTCTTTGTGAAGCTCTGTTGTCTTTCACAGAAGGAGCAGGACATAAATCAGAGGTTCTCAATCTTTTGGGCACCAGGGACTAGTGCCATGGAGAAACCCTGATGCCACAGAGAAAGGTTTTTCTGGGGACCAGAGGGTGTGTCGTTTTAAATGTATATTTAAAGCAAATTAAAAATGAAACAAAAATGGTTTCTGTAATAGTATATATTGTCTCACTGTCTGAAGTGGCCTTTCAGAATTTCTTGAGAATGTCAGCCTAAAATCATCCTAACTGGATAGGGATTTCACATTAGTGTTTTTGTAGGACTAATCTTGTTATGCAATTATTATATTAACAATTCATCATTTTACCTACTTGTATATATGAAAAAATAAACTAGTAGCAATATAAAGAAAAATCATTAATAATCCTAGCTCAAAATGCAATGCACACATATATACACATGCTATATTTATTGCATGATTGTATTGACTTTGGAGTCTTATAAACAAATTACAGTAAGAATCCAATTGCCTATTAATTTTTAACATTTTATTTGATTTTTCCATTTTTAGGTTCTGTACACAAGTATGAGACTACTAACAGGATTTCTTTTGAGAAGCAATAGAGATACTAATTTATAATTTAAGCAAACAGATAATATGAGCATGTACTTTGTTTTGTCAAGAAATGGAAGCAATATTTGTTCATCACAATGTTATAGCATATGGAACTGAAATGATGAATTAAGTAAGATGTTCAGGTTAACATCATTAAAAAACTGAATTACAAACTACTTTGCCTTAAGTTATAATTATTACAAACAAGTAACATTTCTCTCTTTTTTCTAATTAACATAAAGTTAATAAAATTAGTCATGTGGAAAATAAATAAGCTGCTAAGGAACAAAAGTCAGTTTTGAAAATAGCCATTAAGGGAAGGAATCCATGAATCCAGTCCATGAAATAATACATTATATCTCTCTAATTCTTAGCTGTACCTTATTTAACCATGAAAAGATGAATAATGAAATTATTAGCCCTAGATCTTACACAAGCAATCCTTAAATCATTTTTTTTCTTCCCTCAGCTATTTCTGTGGTGAAGTTTTGAAAAACAAAGCTTCTAATAAACATAGCAGTATTCAGTTTTTTAATGGATTATGTATGTAAGATCAAAGAAATAGTATATTGGATACCAAACTGAGATTTGAGCTAAATATCACCATCTCATTACTGGGATAGTAGAGGATTCTTCCCATTTATTTTATTTTCCATGTCATCATCAGCTGTGTTTAACTACCTGGTTCAAAATTTGATTTGATATAAGTACTGCATGAAAAACGATTAACATGATAAGACAAAATTAGAAAGATTTTTTATTTAATATATGTGAGAAAAGAGGATATCTGGAAGAGAATCATGATTGATTAGAGCTCTTGCAGGTAATATTACTTTCTTCACAGCTGTTGTATAGTTTGTAAAACATTGTAAGAGTTTGGCTGCTTTCATTCTTACTGGTATAACATGAAATAGCATCTTTACACAAGAATTGATCCTAAAAATGAATTATAGGGACACATTGAATCAGACTGCATTCACTGCTAATTTGTATCAAAGTTTCCAAAACACTTTCAAATTAGGATTAGATTAGGATCATATTAGATCATATATTCACTCTGTAAATGTTATCCAACCTAATATGTTTGACTGATTTCTTGGGAATGGGCTTCAGAGTACAAGTGGGGTATGGTTCTCCTCATTTCCTTTCCTCACTCAAACAATGGTCTTGCATATTATTTACTTGCATATTATTTACTTCAAATTCTTTACATCAGAGGAATGTCCCCTTCTGCTGAACTATCACTTTTTCAAAGCTACCAAACAAAAAAGAAAAAGTATATTGATTACTTACCCTACTTTCTATTTTTCTATCTTTCCTTCTTCATTTCTCATTTATATTTCTTTTTAATAAAATATTTCTTATTTATTCATTTTACAGGCAGTTCTTGATTTATGACCGATTGCTTAGCAAACATTCAAAATTACAATTGATTCAAAAAACAGGATTTAGAAGGCAGATGCCATGGTTCCGATGAAACCCACCAAAAGAACTTCAAGGCAAGAATTCTTCCTCAAAGAACATTTTATTCAGGAAACAAAGTATCAGCACTACACAGTTGAACCCAAAACTAGATTCCCTTCCCCCAGATACAAAGTACAAATTGCAATTCCCACCCCCATGAAGCAGTGATTTATCACATTCTCCAATTAGCCTGAAGTGGGAGCATTCTCCCCAACTCCTCAGCCTGCCCAAACATTATCAGTTTGTGTCCTTGAGTTCCCATAGAACAGCATTATTATTATGGCTAGCTGAGCTCAAGTATTCATCCCAACCTCCCTTCTACACCTGATTTCTAAATAGATGAAAATTGTCAGAACAGGAACATCCATTGTTGCAGCGTTGACAGCAGATTCTAAGTTCTGATGGTTGGGCCCCTTTCATGTTCACATGACCAAACTTTGGATATTAGGCAACACAGTCAGATTTATGGCCATTTGCAGCATTCCATGGTCATTTTAGGCCTTTTTTGCCCCAAATTAGCAAAAACTGCATCCATAGCACACCATTGGTTCATTTAACAATTGTGGCAACCACTTTAAGACCATGTTCACTTAACAACCACTGCAAAAATGTGATAAAATTGAGTAAGCCAAATGACACATAATGGACAGGATCCATTATGTTTGTATGTCTAACCTGTCTGCATAGAATGCTCATCTCAAGCACATTATTCAATTACATACAGACAGACATGCATATATAAAAATATATGCATGAACATTGGTTGTACATGCATGCAGATTCTTATTTAAGTACTGTAAAACTTTAGGAAGCAAGGGCTGTGTGACCAGGAACCACATTAAATAGGACATTTATTTGAACATTTATTTTCCTTGGGCTTAGCCAAGGACAGAGGATTGGATATACTCAGGAAAAGATTCTTCTGTGATAAAAAATCTGTAATGTTTTCAGACATTCTCTTTTTTTATTGGTTTTTTAATTTTTAACAGAAAAAGAAAAATGCTCAAATCAAATCATAGTGTTAAAATAAACAATAAACATATAAACATGTTTTCAGACATTCTCATTCAACTAGACATACCGGTAGATCTCTCTCTTCTCCTCTTCTCTCCTCTCTTCTCCCCTCCTCTTTCCCTTTCCCTTTCCCTTTCACTCTTTCAAAGAGCAACTTTCATTAACAAATGTGGGATGTTTGTACAATTTTCTTTGTTTTGAAGTGTCCCTTGACAATACCCTGAAGTAATTATTCTCATCAAATTAAAAATAGAAGCAGCCAGAAAGTTTGTGAAGTGAGGGTACAATATGATCAGTATCAGAAACACTGTGCTCCAACACTGGAGGTTTTTAAGAAGAATTTGGATAACCATTTATCTGAAATATTATAGGGTTTCCTGTTTGAGCAGAGGGTTGCACCTCCAAGGTCCTTTCCAACTCTGCTATTCTATTCTGTTACCCAAAAAATCAAAAGCAATTTTAACTGAATTTTAAAGCATCCTAAATATAAGAAAACAAGTCATTTTTGCACATAAAGGAAAAAAATAGGAAACTTAAAGACATGTGCACACAGTACTAGGCAAATATATTCTGAGATTATTTTAGTAACAGTTTTTCATATTTCTTATAAAAAATCTGCACATCTTCCTAACCTCTAGAAACCATAGAAATAAGCCAGATATCAGAACTTTCATTAGAGGTGACAGTTGAATGAATTGCCATATGTGTAAGAAATTATACTGACTCTATTGCAAAGGCAGGAGAGACTCACCTTGCTTTGCAGGACAAATAAACGTAACTCAGTAGTTTGATTATTATTATTTTTTTGTCCATGGTGCACCCTGCCTTCCATTCTGCTTGAAGCACTTCTGCATGAACCAAGATGCTTTCTAACATATTTTAGCTAAGATCCTTTCTGATGGAACCTGTCATAGGAGCAGCTCTCCAAATAAAGAAGATGCTCTAGCTATGTCACCACTTATATTCTCTTTGAAATTGCTATGCGTGTTTAGAGCTAGAACTGGATGCATGTAGCCTGCTGGATTTTTAAAACACTTTCATATAAATGCAGTAGTACATTTTTATTTCAGAAGCAGAAAAAAATGTGCTAGGAAGTAAAAGCAAGTGTTCACGCTCCATTTGCGGACAAATTATGCTAATACCCATTTGATAAAAGAAAAAATGCAGCTCAGACTTTATCCATCTTAGAGATCAATTTTGAAGCACTGTAAAGGGAAGGTATTCAGGTGGTGCGGTGATTTTCTGAATGATTTCTAGTCAAGCAACTGAATACTGCCAGATGGACCTGTTCAATGATACATACAGTTTCTACACTTATAATGCATAAACTATTAACTGGCAGTGTGCATGAACCAGTTTTCCAGCTATGAACTGCTCCCAATATACTTTAAGTAGTTATGATGTGAGGAGTAGAATCAAGAAAAAAAAATGCTTTGGCAGACATTGGCTAAGTGTGAAGAACAGATTGCACTGTAGATCAATGAATACTAAGATGAGAGTGTGGCAAAGGACCTATCAGTCTGCTTATAAGGTTTATTTGCAAAATTAAGATTAGTTAATATTAGGTACACAATCCCTTTCCGAACTTTCATCAATCCCTTAACTGCTTCATTTTAAGTCACAATGTGGCAGAAGACTATTTTTTTGCTTCAGTGATAAGCCTTGATATCTTCAATTCATGCATTCACAGAAACAAAGAACTTTGAAGATACAGTCCATAACATTAGTTAATCAAATATGCATTTATTCACATAGAAAATATAAGTCAGCAGGAAGGAGCAGCTGGGCAGCACAAGTCCAATCTAAACATTTGCAAAGCTTTTGCAAATAAAGAACTTCAAAGATTTTAAGGACTGCTATAGCATTGTGTATTGTTCATTTTTGTTTTCTTTTTGTATTTACTAATAATAAGTAATACTAAAAAGGCTTCTATAAATGAATGAAGAGAACTCCTGTTGATAGCTAAATAGAACATCCATTTAGGGAGGCAGTATATCTGCATACTACAAGAGGTATCAGAGCCCCTTGCTTTCAGTTATGGGCCACTCCTGAACTATATGTACAGTACAAAGCCAACTGCACAAATTCTCTATCCTAATTTTGGCTTGTTACTTAGAATCATAGGATTGAAAGGGATCTTGGAAGTCTTCTAGTCCAACCACTTTAGAATGTGTTAAATTCTTAAACACAACATCTGGTTTACCGTAGCAGAATGGTTGATAGTACAGTAATAGGTAGATTTGCCATTTGAAAGTGAATCAAGATAAGGACCAGTGGGTTGAAATTGAAATATATTCAGAATAAATATTAGAAAAAATATCCTGAAAATAAAAAATGGTGCTATCTAAAACAGTGATGGGCCACTGTGGACCACCCTTAATGGAGATTAACTATCTACTGGGAATAATTTAGTGAATTCTTGTATTGAGCCTGGGATTAGATTAGTGATCTGTTCTAAATTTACATGATTCTGTTCAGAATAATCATGTTTGCAGGCTTGATAATGTTTTTCTAATAATATATCCTTTCTCAAATATTTTTCTCAGTTTCTTTCTTCACTAAAGTATAAATATCCCTGTAGTTATCTTCACAAAGAATCAAAACACTGAAGCACTGAAATGATTAGGCTTCATCAATGTTATATGTTGACTGATTAGTATCTCTTGCCAAGAGATATTTAGAGAATTCTGCCAACTTCTCAGGAAACTATATATTGATTGATTCTGATACATTCTCACACCATGATCTTTTTAAATACCCAGAAAGTTTTGCTTCCACGATGAGGCAAACTATTTCAGTAGTTTGCTTTAATTTATCTATGCTGCACTGTGCTCATTTCTATTTCATACTTATTTTCACACGGAGAGAAAAAGGAAAGACGCTGTATGATTATAAACCATGAAGTTTGCATTGCCCCACCATGTTTTTAGTGATCAAAACAGAAGTTCATACTGCATTCCACATATATGAAGTAAATGTTGTATTTGACGCCTCTTTTATATAACTAATAATGACAATTCAAGATAACCATATATTATATATCAACTAAATTTTATTTTTGATGTGTGTTGTGCCCACAGTTAAAAATGATAATAAAGGTTATCTTATCTTATCTTATGTATAACTATCATAATCTAAACGTCTTTAATGTGCACTTATGCTGTCACAGATTTTTTTAAAAATGTAAGTATTGCCTGAAACTAAAATAACATTCTAAATAACATTCATCTTAATCGCAGAAGTTCTTCCCAATAGTGAAAATTGTACTTTGTCTCATCTTGGCATATCTTTTTTTTAAATTTCATTCCATGACTTAATATAATTATTTTGAAGTAATGTACAATTCAAATTTGTCATAGTTGTACCCAAATATTTTACCTTCTTTCCAATATTGAAATCCATTTTATTCATTAGTCCTATTTGTTCTTGTAACTTCATATTTTTTGTTAACATCTTAATCTTTTGCAGTCTCTGCATGTCTTCTCTTCTACATATCTTTGTCTAGATGCATCCCAGAAAACTGCATTCTTTGAGGGATCAGTTTACGACAATAAAAGTAAAATTTGCCTTCCCACAAAGTTTTCTTTGAAAGTATGAATCATACTAATTACTGCTGATATAAACCTGAATAAGAAAGCAGTAAAGAAATATAGTGGATTCAGAGTATGCATGTTGGTTTGTATGTATGTAATTTATTTGTATTCTGCCACATTTATGAATGATTTTCACTTAATGAAAATCCTCAATTAAAATATATTTAAAATTATTAAAACAACCACAATAAACATATTAATTAATCATAAAACAACCAACTATAATGTTCCATAATATATGTGTATATATTAATGATTAATCCTAATTATAAATTACCAAGAAAGACTTTTATTTTTAACATTTCCCCAAATGTGTTCAGGGAGGGATCATACTAATTTCCACTGCCAAACTGCTCCCAAAACTGGTACTGGTATTAATTTTGCCTGCATCTCTCTATACTTCCCAGAAAGTGGACTCAGTGTTTTTTTCAAGGTGACTGCAATCAGAAAGTTAATTCTAGCTGGAGGAGTGATTCTGGAGATAAGTAGGTGTCAAGCCATAATGGGTTTTAAAGGTCAAAATGCAGCACTTTAAATTTCACCTGGAACCCTACTGAAAGCCACTGAAATAATCTTGATATGGGTTATGAAAAGGCTATCAATCCAGAACATATAACACCAGTATTCAGACTTTATTCAGAACACCTTTCCAAGATAGCCATGCTGAACAATTACAAATGTTACCTATAACATTTTTTTATTTTTTTAATTGTTAACTTGTTTCTCTGACACTTATTAAAAATGTTACAAAATCTCTGATGAAAGCCTTAAATTTTATTATAGTATATACCAGGTTTCATGACTTCAGGAAAAAATATATAGTCCGTTTCCCAAAGTCATATTATTTGAAGGGTTATATTACTAGGATGGGAAGGCAGAATTAAATATATTTCTACCTTAACCGTATTAGTATGCTTGCTCTTGAATAATTGTCTGAGGATTGTATAGATTATCTACAACATAATATTCAACAGCTTTCAGGGATGTACATAGCAGTTTTTGTAGATTCTCCAAGTAGTTTGCACATTGTCCAGATCATATGTATATACTTCAAAAAGCAGACATATTGTTTCAACAATAGGGCCACCACTATGTTTAGACATTCATATTACATTTGCTGACTAATGGGATCCAACTTCCGCTATTCTTTGAACAAATCAATTGGACTACAGAAAAAAAAAGGCATGGCTGAAGGCTTCTTTTCATATTAATCATCTATCAATCTGCTGAATAGTAGAAGGAAATTTTGAAAAAATATAGCATTACTCTTCCTCACTCATGCAGTAAACTTTACCCAGTAATCCTCTCATATAACACTTATAAAGTTGAGAAATGGCTGATAATTAACAATATGATGAAAAAGAAAAGGATTAAGATCACAGTGTCTACAAATAAATTTAACAATTAACCCATATTCTGTTACCAGAGCCAGTTTTCTCTGAGAACAAGAGTTCATTTAGGATTAATATACCAGACTAAAAAACAAGGAATCTGAGTCTTGCCTTAGGCATGAAAGCTGGCTGGGTGACTTCAAGCTCATCAAGAACCCAGTTGATCAATTCCTATCCCAACTACACTTGACTGATTAAAAAAAATAGAATAAAAATAAAAAAAGCATAACCTGCACTTTGAGAAAAACACAAGGAAGAAAAAACAATGTCACCATATAGTCTCCAAATGGGCAAAATTCCTCAGAAATTATTTACCTTTTTACTTATTATTTAATATGTATAAACATTAAGCTGATTTTCAGAAACAGGCTATGCTAAAAGTGTGTAGTTTCTGGTTTCTTTTCCTCTTTTTTTAAAAGGGGAAGAGCGTGTTGATGTGTTAAAACTTTAGAGAAATTGTGTAAGTTTTAAATAAGATTTAAATAAACTCTAGAAACAAATGAAAGCTGGAGATGAGCAAACATCCTACCCTTTTCCTTGGTGGTTCAGATATCTTTCAAACAATTTACTGGCTAAAGGCTATAATAAATTTAAAAAATGAAATTGCATTTTTCAAGTGATAAATGGTTATTCATGGACTAATGATAATTCGTTAGAGCATTAGTTCCAGCTTTTTTATTGCAAAAATATATTTTATATATTTTTATTTTTTAGAGCTAATATTTATATTAGCTCTAAAACAACATTTTGGTTTCTTTAATAGCAAATATCTCTAGAGCAGATTCAATGTCCTCCTGGAATAATATATATGAGGCAGAATATCAACATTGCCCTTTGTACAAGTTATTCTTTTACTAACAGTGTCAACCAAGAGGAGTAGCTTTAGCAATTGAAGACAGTTTTGAAGAGATTAATTATTATAATGCAAATCTGAAAAGAGGAGCGGATATGAAATACATATAGTATAATAGACATCAAAACAAGATTGCTTTGTTCATGCCTTTTCCACAATACACTTAGAGATACTCAATAAAACCTATAGGAATTTTGAGTGGGCATAAGAAAAAATGCCTGCATGATCAGCATATACAGAGTTAATGAACTGAGTGTTGCAAGATGTAATGATAACCAGAGGCACATTTAGGAAAGGTCCATAAATGAGATTAGCAAGAAAGCTCATAAACTTTCATGAATCTATATAGGCCACAACATATTGTGATTATTCCTCCACTTATTTGTCCTTAACTGTTTCTCTTTTGCATCCTGTGATTTTTTTTAACCTTCTTATTTATGGATGCTTCTGATTACCATTCATGTTTGCATCATGGGCTTGTGAAAAAATAATTGACTGTCTCCATTATGAAGAGGAATAAAACAGTTTGATCTATAGGATCTGAGTTAAATTTATGTTTATAATAATAATATCCTAAAGTAGCCTTACAGGTTGTACATTTAATGTATTCCTATTGTTATTCTTAAAACATGTTCTCCTTTATTAACATCTAATTAATATTTAAATTCGTTAATGTATTCCTTGTGGCTGTTTCTATCCTTAATCATTTTACCTAATAATTGTGCTGCATTACAAAAGTTTGGTTTTCACTTTCCTATAGTACTTGTTCTTCAAAAGAGGTAGAGGCAGACAGACAGGAGAAAAGAAATTAATGGACTACTTTTTTGTCCTATACTAATGCTCTCTTCTAAAACACCATCTGAAAAGCCAGCAATTGGACCACTGACTTCAGCTCCTGGACTAAGACTGAAGTTTGTGAGTCACACTCCCTGGCTCCTTCATCAATGTTTATGTTTGCCTGTTTCTAGATGCTGTAGGAATTCTTTCTTCTGGTGATACTCCTCCTGCTAGAGGGGGTGTTGATTGCTATATCATACCTCTTTTCTTTACCATCTTCAGACGATGTAGCAATAATACTTAGTGCTAGGAACTTCTGGTTTTGCACAGTAGTGACCGGTCATGGGCTTGCAGATTCTCTGCACCCTCGTGACTATTTTTGCCCTGCCAGGGGACCCTGAATGGGTCTAAGTCACCCCACGGGGGGACAAAGAAAGAAGGGTGTTCCAGCGATTCTGGAATTCCATTCAACTTTGGGAAAGTCTTCTAACCTGACAGGAGAAAGGCTGATCGTATTGCATTGACCAGCCCAAGCTACTAACAACTGAAGTCCAAAACCAATAACCAGCACAACTGTGAACAGCGTGCTTGAAACTGGGTGAGGAATTCAATCTTCTCTTTTCTATTTTACATTTAATTTCCTAGAAAAGATTCCCAAGAAGCAAAATACCTCCAAAAGGGAAGGAGAGGGATTTCCACCCCACCCTTATACTAATAGAAGTGGCGAATTAATCTTTTTATGGAGCATCAAAATATATGGAAGTGAAATAAATATAAAACCTGAAATTTAAAACTCAAATCTGGATAAATCTAAAATTGTTTGAATGGTTAAGACTTTCATTTTAAGGATAATTCTTCATTTTGGAAATTGAAAAACAAATAGTTGCTGACACCTAGTGGCTGATGAAGACTATGACAGCTATGACTTTCATATAAGACTTAGCAAAATCTGGGAAAAGCTAATCTGTGTCTGTGACCTTCAAAGCTTTAACAACAAAGAACAGCTGTGACAAAAAATAATAATAATTTGGGCTGTAGACAAAGAGAGACTTATAATTTTCATGGAAAAATCTTTTTTGAACTATTTGGATTACAAATATCTATCTAATTGGGACTCTAAAGCTATTTGCAAAGAAAAGAAAGGAAGAGGAAAACTCAATTTTTTTGGCTATCATGGATCAGAGACATATAGAAAGAACATATCAAGAAAACATAAATACTTCACAGGAGGAGATATATAGTATCTTCTTCTTGTGCCATATACATTATCAGATGTTGGCGATCCTGTTTTTATCAGCAGCTGCACGAAAAAGTGCTGCTGAGTTTTGTCCAAACCAGTCCCTTAGATTTCGAAGCCATGATGTTCTTCTTCTGCCTGGACCTCGTTTGCCTTCAATCTTTCCCTGGAGGATTAAATGGAGTATGCTGTATTTTTCTGGATGTTGCGTCACATGTCCGAAATATTCTAATTTTTGTTTTTTAATTGTTTTGATGATTTCCCTTGGCTTTCCCAGGTGACTTATCACCTCCTCATTTCTGATCTTGTCAACCCAGCTTATACGTAACAACCACCTGTAAATCCACATTTCAAATGCTTCTAGTCTCTTCAGGTCGCCTTCTGTCAGACACCAACTCTCTTACTCCATAGAGCAGGATAGAAAAAATATAGCATCTGACAAGCCTGATTTTCAGTCTTAGGCTTATGTTGTGATTGCAGAAGACCTTTTTCATTTTTTTAAAGACAAGTTTTATTGGTTTTTTTTTATTTTTAAAACAAAGTATTCAAGACACACCGTAGTGTTAGGGTGGTCAAACATCCGCAAACAAAACATATATACATAATTCAATCAATATATCAAATATTCCCTCTCTTTTTCCCTTAAGTAACATATTTTATTTAAAATAATCCAATTATAGCTTAAATTTATTCAACCTAAACCTGTTTTTAAAGCTTTATAAATTTACACTACCATAATCAAAATAACTTTAAGTACAAACATTATCAGTTCGGGTATCCCTTCCAAATATATTCTAATTCCTTAATCTTATCATAAATCTTATTTATTTCTTCTTCCACTAATATCCTTTATTTAAAATAAAATATTAATCTATCCTATACGTATCTAATCCATCAATCAATCAATCTCTTTAAACTGACAAAATAAAGTCCAACCTTAAATCATTTCAATCCATTTGACAGAATTCAAATTTCATCCAGTTAATTTTCATAACTAATCACATCCATGTTATCAAACAAACAGATCATCTTACATAATAATTTTCTTACAAATAAACCTATCATTCTAAAAAAAATAAAAAACACATTCTTAATCAATTTAATATATATATTCCATTAATCACCCTTTTTTCTCTTACTTTTTAAGCTGAAAAGATTATATCAAACCTTAAATCATTTCAATCCATTGGACATCAAACAAAAAATCATCTTATTAAAATAATAATTTTCATATCTATAAACCCATCAATTCAAAAAGTACATTCTTAGTCAATTTAATACATATCTTCCATTAATCGCCCATTTCTCTTACATCTCGCTCATAATCTTAGTCCTTAAATCAGTCCATAATTCTAAATTGCCTTTAATTCATTACATAAAATTTTAAATTTCACTTCTTTTCAGTCTTATTTTGGGCTTCTCTTCTGCCAGGTAGGTTTCCATAACAGAGCTTCCCTTCCAACTGATAAGTCTCTCTTTATTGTTTGCAGTATCATTTGAATCCATGTAAACCATCTTGGCCTTTGCATTGGCCCTCTGTTTCTTTTAACCATAAAATTTCGTTGCTTTGACATTTCAAATCTCAGTCTTTGCTTTTCCTGGTCCTCAAAACCATAGGTGAACTGCTTATCAGGCAAAGTCAATTTATCTTTATTTTCAGTTAAGTCCACTTCTTGTGTAGTCTGTTTTATAGAATAGTCAGAAGTAGTTTGAGAGTCAATTTTGAAGTTTAAAGGAGATATTCTGGCTCTTAATTCTGTAGTAAACTCTTTCATTGTAGCACATATTTCTTCTTGAGCCTCATAAATCTTTTCCAGAATAAGTTTACAATTTAAGTGTGAATGGAGTGAATGCAGCTCCATTTTAAAGGTTATTCAGGTGGATCAGGTTATCTTTCTCTCTCAAAAAAAAAAAAACAGTTTGAAAGCCAAACATCTCATCTCCAAATAGTCAACAATTACAATATTAGTTTTTGGCCAGTAGATGTCCTCAGTAAGCTAAACATCTTTTTCAAGAGTCATTTTTTTCCTTTCTTTCTATTTTTTAAGGAAAAAGTGGAGAAAAGAAATACTCTTCCAATATAAGATAGTAATAGCGCTCAGCAAGAAAAAAAACAACAGCATAAACTGATAATACAGCTCTTAAGAAAAAAAATCGGTACCCCAAAACATGTATAAAAAATGTAGTCTTTAAAATTTTGTTTTATTCTTTTGTTCACACCTTCCTTCCCAAACAAGTAGAAGCTGCTTTTCGAAGCCAGGGAAATAATTCCAACAGGGCTCTTACAGGCAAAAAAAAAGAAAACAAAGTAGAAGGAAAAATAATTCAGGACGGAGAAAGGGAGGAAAGGTCTCACCCAGATTCACCACGGTGGTTCTTTATGCTTAGATGATTTTCTGACTTCAGCTGGCACAGCGAAGTGATCAGCCATTTTACTGACCGATCTTCTTCTCCATCAACCCTATGGAGTTAGGTTGGACTGTAGGGGGAGCCGCCACTCCACCGCAGCCAAGCAAAAGCCTCCTTGATGGTGGTCACCCCTCCAGGGTGATTTAAGCCCCGCATAAGGGTCTACTGGTAGAGAGAAAAGCAGCCAAGGAAGAGCGACAGCTCTTTGTATGGCTGAAGCTGTCTGATCCGGAAGCGGAAGTCAAGACCTTTTTCATTTTGAAGAATGCTGTTCGAGCTTTCTCTATCCTTGTCTTTACTTCAGTGGTCATGTCCCAGGTTTCATGTAGCTTAGAACCGAGGTGCATGATCCTTTCAAAGAAATTCAAAACAACTTTGAAAATATAAATCAATCTATTTCCAGGTTAACTCTACAACAAAAAAATTCCCAGAAAATAACAACAGAGAAGGAGCAGATAAAACAGATAAATGGATATAGAATTGAGAATAGAGACTTAAAGATGGAACTTAACAAAACAAGGAAACATGATTTGATCCTAGTGGAAAAAAATTAACAAGAATTGGAAAAAACAACTTATCCCTTAAGACTACAAAATAAATCTGATTGGATAAAATGAACTGTAAAGATGCCAGGAACATCGGAGAGAAAGGAAATGATAAGAGAAGTGGAGAGAAAGAAAAAGAAAAATATTTTCAACAAACATGTAGAGGCAGAAGTCCTGTACAAAGATACTTCTCCTGATTTACTTTTTATATCTACAGCAACATTTACAAACATACAGAAAAATCATAGAATCATAGAATCATAGAATCGTAGAGTTGGAGGGGACCTCCCGGGTCATCGACTCCAACCCCCTGCTCGAGGCAGGATTCCTTAAACCATCCCAGATAGATGGCCGTCCAGTCTCTGCTTGAAGACCTCCATCGAAGGGGAGCTCACCATCTCCTGTGGCAACCTCTTCCACTGGTTGATCACCCTTACTGTTAGAAATTTTTTTCTAACATCTAATCTGAATCTTTTCCCCTGCAGTTTCATCCCATTGTTTCTAGTCCTTCCTTGGGCAAGTGAGAACAGGGCTGATCCCTCTGCACTGTGACAGCCCTTCAGGTATTTGTAGACAGCTATCATGTCTCCTCTCCGTCTTCTTTTCTGTAGACTAAACATTCCTAATTCCTTTAACCATTCCTCATAGGACATGGTTTGTAGACAATTTACCATCTTGGTAGCTCTCCTTTGAACCTGCTCCAGTTTGTCAGTGTCTTCCTTGAACTGGGGTGACCAGAACTGGACACAGTACTCCAGGTGAGGTCAGACCAAGGCAGAGTAGAGGGGAATAATAACTTCACATGATCTGGACTCTATGCTTCTCTTGATACACCCCAGGATCGTGTTTGCCTTTTTTGCAGCTGCTTCACACTGTTGCCTCATGTTCAATCGATGATCCACTAGGACACCGAGGTCCTTTTCACATGTACTGCTGTTCAGCTGGATTCCTCCCATACTATATGTGCTTTTTTCATTTTTCTTACCCAGATGTAGTACCTTGCATTTTTCCTTGTTAAATACCATTTTATTAGTTGCAGCCCATTGTTCGAGTTTCTCTAAATCTTTTTGAATCCTTTCTCTCTCTGCTCTGGTGTTTGCAATCCCTCCTAGCTTTGTGTCATCTGCAAATTTGATCAGTTTCCCCTCAATTCCCTTATCCAAATCATTTATAAAAATATTAAACATAACTGGGCCCAGAACAGAGCCTTGTGGCACTCCGCTTGAGACTTTCTTTCAGTTGGATGTGCAGCCATTTATAGCCACTCTTTGAGTACGATTACTAAGCCAGTTATGAACCCACCTAATAGTCACCCTGTCAATCCCATATTTGATCATTTTTTCAATGAGGATGGTTTGAGATACTTTGTCGAAAGCTTTGTTGAAATCCAGAAATACTATGTCTACTGTATTTCCCTGATCAACCCATTCCGTGATTTTGTCATAGAATGAAATTAGATTAGTTTGACACGACTTGCTTGTTACAAACCCATGTTGACTGCTGTTAATTATTGAATTCCCATCCAAATGCTGACATATATGTTGCTTAATAATTTGTTCAAGAATCTTTCCTGGTATTGAAGTCAGGCTAACAGGCCTGTAGTTCCCTGGGTCTGCCTTCTTCCCTTTTTTGAAGATAGGGACAACATTTGCCCTTCTCCAATCATCTGGGACTTTTCCTGTTCTCCATGACTTTTCAAAGATTACAGCAAGTGGTTCAGCAATTACTTCTGCTAATTCCTTCAGTACCCGAGGATGTAATCCATCTGGACCTGGAGACTTAAACTCATTTAAGTTAGCTAAGTGTTCCCTTACCTTCTCTGTGTCGATTACATGCCTTAATTCTCTTAGTCCTTCACTAGCACAGTGAAGGTCAGTTGCAATTACATTATCTTTCTTAGAAAAAACAGATACAAAATAGGAGTTTAGAATCTCCGCCTTCTCAAGATCACTTTTGATGACTTCCCCATTCTCGTTCTCTAAACTTCTTATAGCCTCTTTAACTTTTCTTTTACTTTTGACATATCCCCAAAACCCTTTTTTATTGTTTTTAGTCTCTCTTGCAAGCCTCAATTCATTATTAACCTTAGCTTTTCTGATACTTGCCCTGCAGTTTGTACAGATTGTTTTATAATCTTCCTTAGATATGTATCCCTCCGTCCAATTCTTAAACATTTCTTTTTTTTCCTTTTTAGCAAGTTTTTAAGTTCTAGGTTTATCCACCCTGGTCTCTTTAGATGTTTCCCATTCTTCCTTCTTTGAGGAATTGTTAAAGATTGCACTTCTAGTATTGCATTTCTCAAAATATCCCATCCTTCTTGGACATTTCTATCCCTTAGTACATTCAGCCATTTGATCCCCCCTACCCTCTTCTTGAGTCCATCAAAATCTGCCCGTCTGAAGTCCAACTTTGAAGTCTGAGTCCTCTCAGGCTTTCCTTCCCTTATTATGCAGAATTCAAGGATAACATGATCACTACCTCCTAAGGTCCCAGAATCTCTGATTTCCTCGACCATTTCCTCCCTGTTTGTAAGGATTAGATCGAGGATAGCCAATCCTCTTGTTTTCTCCTCCACTTTTTGGTGGATGAAATTGTCAGCAAGAGAGAATAAGAACTTATTAAACTTCTGGCTTGTGCCTGAGAGAGATTCCCAACAAATGTCTGGATAGTTAAAATCTCCCATAATCACTATATTATGCTTTCTTGATAGTTTAGCCATTTGATCTAGAAAGAGGTCATCCATATCTTCTGTTTGTCCAGGGGGCCTATAATAGACTCCTACAATAGTATCCTTTCTGTTGTTCTCCCCATGAATTCTTACCCATACAGATTCTACTGAGTTTCCACTCTCTGAAACCTGGATCTCTGAGGAGACAAATGCTTTTTTAACATAAAATACAACACCCCCTCCTCTTTTGTTAAGCTTGTTCCGCAAAAATAAGTTGTAGCCTTCGATGTCAGTGTTCCATCCATGTGTGTTATCCCACCAGGTTTCAGTAATACCTATGACATATTTATCTTCCTGAATTAAGATCTCCAGCTCTCCTTTTTTATTTCTCATGCTTTGTGCATTGGTGTAGAAGCATTTTAGTTTGTGACTATTGCAGACTTGCCTCCTCCACTTTTCTTACAATCTTTTTGCATTTGTTCTTTTGTTCTATTTCTGAGAGGAAGAATATCACCTGGTTTGATTGGCTGAGTATTTTTGTTTAACTTTTTACTTCCCTTCCCCTTTTGTTTTAGTTTAAAGCTCTCCTGATGAATGAAGCAAGGCACTTGCCAAATACATTCTTTCCTGTCTTTGTAAGGTGCAACCCATCCCTTGCAAGGAGCCCATCATATAGGTAGTTTTCTCCATGGTTCAAAAATCCAAATCCTTGCTTCTTGCACCACTGACGTAGCCAGTTGTTCACCTCAAGAATCCTGTCCCATCTTCTTTCTCCACGACCATCCACTGGAAGGATAGACGAAAAAACTACTTGTGCTCCAAGTTCCTTCACTTTCCGTCCAAGGTCTTCAAAGTCATGGCAGATGGTTTTGAAGTTGTTTCTTGTAGTGCCATTTGTGCCTACATGTATTAGTAGGAATGGGTTGTAGTCTGTAGGACTAAAGAGCCTCATTATGGAATCATTCACATCTTTGATTCGTGCCCCTGGGAGACAGCACACCTCTCGTGAGTTTCTTTCGGGTCTGCAGATAGCTGTCTCTGTTCCTCTCAACAGGGAATCTCCCACAACCACCAATCTCCTGTTCTTCTTTTCAGTACCATTTCTTTCTCTCCGTTCAAGAGGTTTCTGGGGGCATAGTGGAGCATTCTTTGTGGATTGTGTAGTCAATTTTTGAGATACATCTGTATTGTTCTCCTGACTAAGTGGTTGGAATCGGTTCTTAAGTTGTAAGTTGTTAAGTTGTAAGGGTGTAGAATGTTGCCCAATTTTCCTGTTCCTATGTGTCACATGTCTCCATCCCTCAGCTTCCACAGGTACAGTAAGATTTTCTTCTATTTCGTCTTTTTGAAAAGTTTCTTCAGTTCTGTCAAGGAAGTTCTCATGTTCCCTAATCTGTTGCAGTGTGGCCACTCTCTCTTCAAGACTTTTCACCTTTTCTTCTAGGAGAGCCACAAGCTTGCATTTGTGGCAGGTGAAGTTCAGTTTCTGTTCCGGAAGGCTCATGAACATACAGCATACACTGCAGCAAACCATAGATCTCTTCCCCTCTTCCATATTGTGTGGAGCTGCTTGATGTTATTCTTTGTGATTCCTTTGATTGTTGATCAGTTGATCAGCCAGTCTCCAGCACTCTTTCAAATTGCAGTAACTTTTAACTTCTTTACAGTATAAACTATGAATACCTAAGGTATAATTCTTTCTTTTACTACTGTGTAGGAAGAGGAGGAGGAGAAGAAGTGGTTAAGGGGAGAGGGAGCTTTCCTGCAGTTCTTCCCTGCTCGTGGGGGGAAGGACAAAGGCTTAATCAATTAATTAATCAATCAATCAATTTGATCAATTATTGCAAAGGAAGGGATTGAATCAATCCCGTGAGCAACTGTGCTGAGGATGGGACGGCTGTGGCGACTTGATTTTAAAGGAAAAATAATAATAAAAAAACTTTTTGATTCAGCAAATATATTGATTAAGAAAGACACTGGGCAAAAGAAAAAGACTAAAGTGGAAACTGAGAAAATAGATGACGGGACTTACCAGAGAGAATATTTAAAATAGAAACATTTGTTTGAATATGGTTAAAGAAATAGAAAAGTTTTGGAATATATATGTCACTCTAAGAGGGATAAATTCTTTAAATATAATATAGTATGCTTTTTTCCCTTTTTGTTCTCTTTCTTAATATGAGTAATATAAAAAAGTTGAAATGACTTAGATAAAGGAAATGTTTTAGATATGTAAATGTGATTGAATTTAAAAAAACTATAATGGATAAAAATGTTTTGAATAAGAGTTAAAGGATTAGATGACTAGATGTATTAAATGGAATGTATAAGATTAAACATATTTTTAATTATGGTTAAAAAGAATAAGAAATTTAGGAAACAAATACATATTAGCTTAGGAGGAATATATATTTTAAGTAGTATGTTATTTTTTTATGCTTCTTTATTTTTGCTTTTCTTTCTTTTTTTCTACTGTTTATCTATTCCCTAAGAAATGTAAAAGTGTGAGATGGTTCATATGGAAAAATAGAATTAAATTCTTAAATATAATTATTTTTTGAGAAAATCTTAACCAGTAAGAATATCTGGAATTTGATGGGAGAAACAAATTAAAATAAAGACTGTAACAAGATCTATGATAAGGCAACCAGAATGATTGGATAGAAAAGAAATATTATATTGATGTGATTATTATTTTTAGGACTATTGGGAAAAATATATATATTTGATTGTTATCTATCAAAACAATAAGAATTGTATTAACTCAATGTTTGCAAAAGAGGATATTTTAAGAAAAGAAGAAATCAACTAAAACTATTGTGTGGATTATAAAAATCAATTGTTAGTGATTGTTTTACAAACGTAACCCAGACAACACACTGTTCACCAATTATTAAGTGATTTATGTTTTAAAAAATCAATAAAATATATTACAAAAAAAAATAATACTTAGTGCTAGGTATTACTGGTGTCAGTTATACTTGCCCAACAGAGGAAAAATGGTTTATTTCTCATAGTTTTATAAACTCAAAGGTCACAAGTTGAATCTGAATTTAGTAATGAATTGGTCATCTTAGCTTTTTTCCAGAGGAAATTATATTAGATATAGATGTCTTAGCTATTCTGTGCAATGAAAGGTGCTTGAAAATTTAGTAATTCATCTGAATTGATCCACATTCCCATTTGAAAATAATTGAAATTTTATCCAAAAAAACCTGACCATTGCTTATGTTGATAGATGAACTATGGACTAACAGCAAAACCATCTCATGAAGACTGCAGTTAACCTCATCAGATAGGACAAAAATATGTGTTCTTATCTAAATGGTCTCTAGACCATTTTACCTTTTTTTCTTCTTGAATAGTATATTTCTTGCTTTCAACATGTTATTCATTTGAACATATTTTCCTACTTTTGAGATCTCACTGCTGAACTTTCTGCTTTGACTGCCTAGTATCATAATAATAATAATAATAATAATAATAATGATAATAATAATAATAATAATAATAATAATAATAATAATAAAGTTGGAAGGGACCTTGGAGGTCATCAAGTCCAACTCCCTGCTCAGGGAGGTAACCCTATACCATTTTGGACAAATGGCTGTCTACTTTCTTCTTAAAAACTTCCAGTGTTGGAGCATTCACCACTTCTGGAGGCAGGTTGTTCCATTGGTTAATTGTTCTAACTGTCAGGAAGTTTCTCCTTAGTTCTAGGTTGCTTCTCTCCTTGATTAGTTTCCATCCGTTGCTTCTTGTCCTGCCTTCAGGCACTTTGGAAAATAGCTTAACTCCCTCTTCTTTGTGGCAGCCCCTGAGATATTGGAACACTGCTATCATGTCCCCCCTCATCCTTCTCTTCATTAAACTAGTCATACCCAATTCCATCAACCTTTCCTTATATGTTTTAACCTCCAGTCCTCTAATCATCATTGTTGCTCTTCTCTATACTCTTTCTAGAGTCTCAACATCTTTTTTACATCATGGTGAACAAAATTGGATGCAATATTCCAAGTGTGGCCTTACCAAGGCATTGTAAAGTGGTATTAACACTTCACGTGATCTTGATTCTATCCCTCTGTTAATGTAGTCTAGCACAGTGTTGGCCTTTTTGGCAGTTGCAGCACACTGCTGGGTCATATTTAGGTGGTTGTCCACTAGGACTCGAGGTCCCTCTCACAGTTACTACTATTGAGCAAGGTACCCCCTATACTATATCTATACATTTGGTTTTTCTTGCCTAAATGTAGAACCTTACTTTTTTCACCATTGAATTTCATTTTGTTAGATAGTGCCCAGTGTTCAAGTCTATGCAGATCCTCCTATATCCTAAGCCTGTCTTCTGGAGTGTTGGCTATTCCTTCCAGCTTGGTGTTGTCTGCAAATTTGATGAATTCCCCATCTATCCCCTCGTCCAAATCGTTGATGAAGATGTTGAAGATCACTGGGCCCAGAACAGAGCCCTGGGGCACCCCACTACACACTTCCCTCCATGTAGATGCGGTTCCATTGAGGACCACATGTTGAGTACAGCCAGTCAGCCAGTACGAATCTATCTGGTGGTGATGCTGTCTAACCCGCATTTTTCTATCTTATCAAGTAGTAGGTTGTGATCTACTTTGTGAAATGCCTTTCTGAAGTCCAAGTAAATTATATCCACAGCAATGCTCTGATCCACTAATTTTGTCACTTGGTTAAAGAATGCAATAAGATTTGTCTGGCATGATCTATTTTTGACAAACCCATGTTGGCTTTTAGTAATGACTTGGTTTGCCTATAGCTGTTCGCTGATTCGTTGTTTGATTATCTTTTCCAGGATCTTCCCAGGTATTGAGGTCAGGCTGATAGGTCTGTAATTTCCTGGATCCATTTTTTCCCTTTTTTGAAGATGGGAACTACATCAGCTCTTTTCCAGTCCTCTGGTAGTTCCTAGTGCTCCAGGATCTTTGAAAAATATAGTTCAGTGGTTCTGAGATCACATCTGCCAGTTCCTTGAGAACCTTGGGGTGTAATCCATCTGGTCCTGGTGATTTGAACTCGTCTAGGCTGGACCTTCCACCTGCTACCCATGAAATATATAGATTCATTAAACCATTTTTAAATCATTGTCGTTTCCATCTGATTTTCAATTGAGCACATACATGGATATATACTGTTTAACAGTAACTTTCTGAAAAATCTAAACATATGGATGGAGATTTCTAATCTTTAGTTTCATAAGTAACATTAAAAAAGATTAGTTAAAATGAAAACAGTGTACAGATATCCTGCTGTGGACACCAAACACCTTTCTGCTTTTTAAAAAGTTTCTATATAGTTTATGAGAGCCAATTTGGCATAGTGGTTAAGGCATGAGGAATCTGGGAGACTGTGAGTTCAAGTCCTGCCTTAGGCACAAAGCCAGCTGGCTGGCCTTCTGATCAATTACTTTCTCTCATTCCTTGAAAACCTTGCCAAGAAAGCTGCGTGGACTTGTCCAGGCAGTCTCCAAGAATAGGACATAATTGAACAGAAGAGCTACAGAAGAAGAAAGAGAGGTATAGTTTCGACCAAAGTCAGTCTTTCTTTTTTTTGCAGATTATGCTTAGGGTTGTGCAGTAATACAGAAGGGCAAAAATGAGATTTGTAGTGAGTATGCACCATAAGGACGTCTTAAAACTAATATACCTGTTTCTAGGCTTTCAGAGATGCTGAACAAAAGACATATTTCCAAAAAGTGCTACAATATGCATCTATGAAAGCAAATTTATTGGTGCTAGCTTTGCCAGTACACATGGGAGCGGTGAAGAAACAGGAGATGTCATCCATTGTAGGCATAGTGAGCAAAGTCTAGAGAAAATATGAACAAAGCTTGCTTGAATCCAGAAAAGTCTTTTTAAAGCAAGCTTCATGTCCAGATAGCTTATACATGGAAATCAAGCAGCTTAAGGCTGCAGTGTAAAAACTGTTGTCTAACTTTTTTCACAATCTCTGACTCTTATTTTATAGTCTCTGACAATCTGATTTCCTCTATCTTCTAATGTAGCTGTCCAGTTTAGCAACTTTAACATTTCCTCCTTTGGACATACTTCATTGCAGTCAGTGATGAAACTGGAATAAACAGAAAGATTACTCTCCTATTGTTACTGCTGTGCAATAAATAAATAAATAACTCATTTTTGTATCTTTTATCATCATTTCTATAAATAATATTATATAAATATTATTAGTTGGTAAGTAACCTTTAATGCTTCTTTTCCTAATTTTATAACTATCAAAACAACATTAAAAAGGAAAATTATAACAGAAATAATTTTGCTTTCCACAGTAGGGCTGATAGCTCAATTCCTCCATTTCATTTCTCTGCAGCCAGTGTTTATGGACAAATATGTCTAATACTGCTTTATGCTTGGAAAATACTGAGTCTTGTCACCCATAAGTAAAACTTCTAACAGGAAATAATATTTTACAACTGAAGAATTTTACATTTTAATATTTTACATTATAGCTTGATTGACTTTTTAAACCTAGAAATATAACAAAAAACTGATGGCAGAAAAAGATCTGCTGATCCATTGAGTCTGCCCTTTGAAATTTATTTTTATTGTTTATTTTTTTTGTCAGATGATGGGCATGTGTTTGTTCCATGCATGCTTAAACTCAGTTATTAATAATTGACCCACTATCTCTGCTGGAAGTTGGTTCCAAGCTTCCACTACTCTTTCTGTCAGTATGAAGTTATGTCCCTGTGTTTTTGATTTTTATTTAATATTAAAAATACTGTTTTCTAGAACCTTATCATATCCTTAATATATTTAAAGATTAAAATCATGTCCCCCTTTCTCTTCTGTCCACCAGGCTGTACATACTCAGTTTCTCTAATCTTAAGAGAACTTAACAGAAGTTAATATCAGGAGAGAATCATATGTCTCCTGACATGCTTTGTCCCTCAGATTTTGCACCATTTTTGTTGCCTATCTCAAGACTCACACAATCTTACCAATATCTTTTTATAAGTGAGGGCTCCAGAACTTGACACAGTATTTCAAATGGAGCCTGACTAAAATCCTATAATATATGGTGGGATTATGACCTTTTTTCTGCTGGTGATTCCTCTAGTGATTCATACTAGAATTTTGTTTGCCTTCACAGCTGCATGGCCATACTGTTTACTCATTTTGCAGTCATTTGCTATGAGCACACCTAATTTTTTCTTCTTCTGTTGTTCTAACACTGTACCCCAATACTGTACCCTGCCAGAGGATTCTTTTTCCCTAAGTGCATGGTCTTACATTTAGAAACATTGAACTACAGTTTCCACAATTTTGACCAATTTTTCAGCAATACCAAATTGTTTACCATGTTACAAATATCCCCTGGAATGCCAGCTCTACTATACATCTTTGTGTCATCAGCAGAAAAACAAGCCTTACCTGACATTCCTTGTTATAACACAAACACATGAACAGGACAGGACAGGACAGGACTTAGGACTGAGCCTTGTGAATTTTACAATAAAAAATTATTGTCCACCTTTTTTATATGAAACGTTTCCTCAGTTGAGCATCTTATTGGATCCAATCCTTCCTAAACTTATCATCATGGGACAAGAGATAAAATTGTACTTGTAAATCATTTTTGTGAGAAAGGCAGGAAGGCAAGAAAGCAGACAGGTGTTTATTTTGTCTTCTGCCTCTCCATGGCAAGAGACAGACTGAGAATTAATTGCTTTAATGTTTTCAGAACTGTGATGAATTATCATTTTCTTTTTTCTAGAATGGAAAGTGCTAGGTACCAGCAATAAAACTACCACTTACTATTGTATTCAGCCTCCTATCTTTCTGAGACTGTCTTTGGAGTGCAAATCTGATGGGCTAAATTGACTCTCTTGCTTCTTTCTTATTCTTTTTAAAAATTCTTTTGAAGAGAATCTGGTGTTGAATACCCTGAAAGCTTACACAAACTTCTGTGTCATTTTTGCTGATCTTAATAATAGAAGTATTGTTCAGCTATGGATTTTATATACTGTCTAGTGTATACCATGTTCAACCATTAATATTTGAGAAACATTTTGGGAGATTTGTTTTTCAAGATATACTCTTATGAGTATGGCCTTATTGTAATAAAATATTCTGCTCTCTCTCTCTCTCTCTCTCTCTCTCTCTCTCTCTCTCTCTCTCTCTCTCTCTCATGAAATAAATTTCTCCTGCCCCAGAAAATAAAGACTATTCATTGAGAGAGAAAATCTGAAAAAAATGAAGTTGGTTGACAAAGAGTGAAAACACACGTCTGAAGAAATAGGTGCTGAAAATTTCATACAGATAAAATGTGTACAAAAAAAGATATTTTTGTAGAGGAATAGTCACTTTTTAAAAAAATCAGTACTGATGTCTGAATTAGGAACTAATAGGTGAGTACAGATGGTTTTAAATTGTTTGATTTAATATGGCAAAAGTTGCCAGATGGCCAAAGACAACTACAAAGTGAAACAACTATCAGTTGAACAGGAGCAGTTTTTTCTTCCCACCATAGCAGTTGGTTTTCTAGGGGTGCTGAAACTGGGAATAAGACCCAAATGGTACAATTAGTGTTTCACAGAAGATAGAAACAAAGGCAACATGGCAAGAAGACAAGAAGTGCAGAGGCCATGTTTTACACCAGATGGTGTTAATGGCATGTCAAAATTAGATCCAAAGCTATATTTTTACATAGTATATAATAACATGTTACAACTAAAGCAGATATACAGATTTTGCAACAATTCTTTTCTCAGAAGCCAACAGAAGTTTATTCTGAAGTCTATTGTTTAACTTTTTATTCTTAGTACGAAAAAATCAAGTCTGTAGACAGCCCATCCTTCACTTATAACTACACAAAGTTTTGAAATTTGCAAACCTAAACATACCACATTAATCCCAATATATTTTCAGTTGTCTGATTATTATTTGTTTTTTAAAAAAACTGCATCGCTTTTAAGATACATCATAAATATTGTAAACATATAATTGTGGTTATTACTTTGCTTTCACAGTGATAATCCCTTTGTCAAATGTTATAACTTTCCTGTATTAACAAAGGGATTTTAATAATAATGGAGCCACCTCACTGGTCTGAAACAACTGACTGAAGCTCAGAAACACACTTTGAAAGGAAACAATTCCACAATGTGGGAAGCCTTTTGCCTAGGGTCCACCAAATATAGTTCCTTATCTAGCAGAACCAATAATTCTATTAGGATTAGAGTAGTATAGGTTTAATCGGCCAAGATTCTATCTACATGTGTAAGCAAATAAAGAACTTGACTGGATTGTTCTATGTGATTCTTGGGCTGACCCTGACATAAATTTTGCCAGATTAAACCCATACTATATTAACCTTAAGGAATACTGTATATCCTGGGATATTCTAGGAAGTGACTATCCTAAATCTCTTCCTCTTTCTCCAACCTAGCTTTGGGCTGTGTTGTGTCTTGTCTCACCTTCCCCCACCATACCCTTGGAATATGGTTCCTCCTTGTGGGAAACTGCTGCTGCAGCATAATCCATCACAATCCTTGACATCTCCTTCAGTCCCCAGGGCCAGCATTCAACTTCTCCAGATCTGCAGCAAGGCCAGCAGTCAACTGTGAGCAAATCTGAATGATTTTGTCTGACAGATGCACAGCATATTTTTGTAGACACCCCTATGAACATTTCTACAGATCCCTTTTTGGAGTGTCATCTGACAATCTACAGATGTAATAAGAGTGGAGAAGTACATTTACTTTGTTACCCTTACATGTCAAGGTAGATCTTAATGGTGGCTCTAAATGTGTTTGAATTTGTTCCCAGTTGAGTAGCAGCAATGCTCTAGACCTCTCTTCTGTTTCATCTCTGTCAGCTGCTCTGTAAACCACATAGAGTGCCAAGACCCACAAGAGAGGAAAGGTCACAAAGACACAACCTAATCCAATGCCTTAGCTGCCTCTTTATTCCAAGCAGCAACCAAGACTTGTACTATGCAACAGACTGGCAGGAAAAACCCCTAGCTCTCCATGAAACCCCTCCAGTTCCATTAGTCACTGGGATTGGATCAATTTGATGGGTCCAACTTCCCTGAATATCAATTATCAATATTAATGATAATCAGTGCATGATTTGGCCAATAGCTCCCCCAATTGAAGACCACATAGACATTGCTGTACCAGGAACAACACATCTGGTGTGTGACCCCTGACCCATATCTGGCTCTCAATGACCCAGTTTAGGCTCAGGCTTGTCATGAACTCTTGAGCCACCTCAAATTCCATTTTCTTTTTATTAAGAATTGGACAAAATGATTCAATTAAAAAAATCACAATGCAGAGGAACATTTATAGATATTTTTCTCCAAAAAATTATAGCCATAATTGAAGACACAGTAATACATATAACCTTTTGGCTGCCCATTGATGGAAACAAAATATCAGTCTACATGGGCCCCTGGCTGATCCATGAGCCTCTTCTTATGTTCTGACTGGTGGTTTACAATAAAAATAGATACAAGCTGACAAGGCAATCTAACTAAGCGATGTTGGATACCAGCTGTCAAAGCTATAGTTTGTTGTATCAAAAAGTCTCAGAGGCTATTTTCAGTCATTTCTCTAACACATTCTTCCCACAAGAAAGTGTTGGTGGTTTCCTTGAAAATTCTGCCTGGCCAATCCTAACACATTTTTAAAGGAAAACTTCATGTATCTTTCATTATAGCATATAATTTTCTTTCTGTCTAGAATGTTAATAGTATCTGAAATTTAAAAACATAGCATGGAAAGCACTTCTCTAAATGGCAGATTTAATTCAGCATGAAGAACTAAAGAGCCTCAAGAAGTAAATGACTTGCTTTGAAAATACCCTTCCTTTCTTTTGAATTCTTTCAAAAACATATACATGTCTTTTGTAATTTTGAGATATATGAAATGTAAGGTTCCCTAAAATTAATGAAATGAATAAAATCTTAAATTTCACTCTAATACAAAGAGAATAGCAAAATTCTGTTTGGCCTGTCTAAGATCAAGAGGCTGCTTTTGAATCAAAGTAAGAACAGCTCTGAGAAGCTATTTAAGTTTTCGAAACTACCACACACTCAACTTTTCAAAACAACATAAACTACCACATACTCAACTTTTCAAAACAACATAACCCTGTTACAAAAGAATAAACAGTGGTAATTTGTTTATGTGAAGAAAATTACAGAGAGAAAGAGTAATCTAATAGGGCTAGATATAGATAAGTTATTTATGTGACTGTAGCTTCATGTTTTTCCACAGAAGTTAAAAAAAAAACCTAAAAAGTCTGCTGAATCATTGTGTATGTGTGATTTCATATAGAGAGTTTACCAAATTCAGGCCCCATAAACAAATCATAATATGTTTTGTAATTATATTTTTCACAGAAAACATTATTGTTTTTAAGAAAATTCAAAGATCGTGCATCAAATGAGTTAGGAAATGTTTAAAATAAAGTAGCAATCCATTTAACAGTTGAACAAACATCAAATTATGTATGTGAAGAAGAGTGAAAAAGTATTTTCACCTGCACAGCTTCAGATTTTCTCACATTGGTGGACAAATATTGAAAGCACTATTGGGACACAATAATCATCTCCTCACTCTCTTATGTTCAACAGGTATACTATCTGAAGCAAACTATTTTAATCCCAGTGCATCTTTATAATTAAAGTCCTTTACAGGAAGAGAAACTAACTAATTCAGTTTGTCTTATAGAATAATGTGCAAAAGTATAGCTTTTTTACACATTGTCCATATACACATATGATGTGTGAACACAAGCAATTCAATAAGGATTTCACTGTTTTTGAGACCTCTTTGCCTCTCCACATATTTTTTCTACATATATGTTAATATGGTATGTTTGTTGCAGCAATCTTCCATATAAAAAGGCTATCTAAAGCACATACTTATTTTAATTTGGAAATGTTTGAGAGTGTACGATACTGTAGTATTTATCTGTAAATATGAGAAAAATGACATAAATGTTAGTAATATGTAAAATGTTAGTCAGTGGGGTCTAGTTCTGGCCTTCCAGAAAAACATGAAAACATGGCTCTGTGACCTTTCTTGGGGTACAGAGACAAGCATGCAGCCTTTGAGCTGGTTAGCATGCTGAAAGTCCTTTCCCCACCTTTTAATTATTTTTTTTAACATTGTGTGTCTCTTTTAAATTGTATATGCTGTTTTATCATTTTTTTAATATTTTACTGTACACTGCCCACAGTCCCTCTATGAAACAGATAGGTGGTTTTAAAATTTGAGAAATAAATAATTTTCTCTTTAGTATTTCAAGTATTTCACTTCATTTGATAGCTTACGAGGGCCTTTGTGAACAGATTCCAAACCCATGATTGTGTTTGAACTAAAGTAGTGGTAGCAATAATGCTTAGTTAGTGGGCATGTACCTAAGAGGAAGGCAATGAAATATATAAGCCAATGTAAGTCAATATAAGCAAAAAGCAATATAAATATAAGGAGTGATGAAATAAAAATGTTTTGTAATACTGTTTGATCTGAAATGACAAAGATGTCTATATAAATATGCATAAGTGCTTAAATAAAAGGCCAAGTATATATTTAATGAAGGAGGAGGTAATAGAAAAGGAGAGGGTGGAATATCTTCTCAAAGTAAACAAACATAAAGCAACTTTGTCACAGAAACACATAGAGATACCCACACACACACATAATATATTTTGTCATTACCCATTTTCTATACAACTAGAAAATTGTATAGAAAATTATAGCTGTAGAAATATACAAATAATGATATTTCAAGTAAAGGACAAAACTATATGATCTTCCAAGGAAGACAGCCCTAGCCCAATTGTTATAGCACTGGTATTCATTTACTTTTTATTTATTTATGAACATTTATATGGCTACCCAACTCAGTCTTGGTGACAATGGGTGGATTACAAAGATAAAAGCCTAAAATACAAACAATAAAAAGCAATAAACCCCCACTTCCCTGGTGACAACTATCAGTCAATCAAATAAGGCACTTGATGAGTTTCATTTGACTCTGGGTTTTGGTATGCCTAATGTCCCATTACATTCTTTCCTTCACAATAACTACCGGTATAAGCTATTACACACACACAAAAATAATATTAATGAAACCACATATTTAGTTTGGCTCAGCCTCAAGGTAATAGCACCAGTTAGAATAATGTTCATACGAGCATAGTCCAATGACTTCATTTAATGGGTTGAAGTGTTTTCTTGCTATTTCCACAATCAGACCCACAGCTGATGTTTCAGCTGACATTGTTCCTGGTAATTTCATATGACTGATATAGCCAATAAGAGGACTGCTGAAATTGTGCAGTATGTTTGATATCTTTAAGAATTAAGTATAATGGTAGTTTTAGACAATTCATCTATTTTTCCATAGTTGTTACTGAAGAATACAAAATTAAATGAAACAATCTGTACAAAGGTACCTTTTCTTAAAAGCTCAATTTAGGATAACAAATAGATATATTAATACTGCTAGTACAGGTTTAGGTGACCTATCTAATGCACAGTGAGAAAATATTTGTAAACATCACGTGGCTGTGAATTTTGTTTTGTTTTTGTTCTCAGTTTTATTTTATTTTATTTGTAAGGGATTTTTTTCTCTCTCTGCTTTCCAAACAGAGGCAGAAGTCAGAAGAATTCTCAGAGAGTTCAACTGTCATTGTGCTGATGTGTTTTCTGTCTGTAAATGCATGAAAAGCGGCATGTAAATCATTTGCTCTACCAATGACCTATGGCTGTTCAGAGATAAATTAGTTTTCAACCTAAGTTGAATTCATGCTCACCAGATAAACATGTTTTTATCAAATGCTAAACTAAATAAGTACTCTACTAACATAATCTTAGAAAGACAGCATACACTGCTAGAGGACAGGATGACACTCAGGTAGATAGATTTTAGCTAACTATTATAGATTAATATAGTAATACCTTTTCTAAAATTTGTTAATTAATTTCATATTGTGGCAGTTTTTAATATAAATACTATGTATCAAATGTCAAAGAAAATATAAAACTGTCCACCATGATGCAAGAATCTTTATTTAAGTTCAAAGTTTTTCTCTTAGTTTTCATATTTTATAGGATTTATTTATTTTTCTTGGTGGCATCATAACCAAAAAGGGAGAGTATTTCTAATTAAAAAAATCTTTTTCTCTAATATGATTTTCCTGCAAAAAGAATATATTTAGACATTCTTATACACTTATAAATATATACAATATATTTATACATGTGTATCGGTATGCAGATGTATATATATTTGTGTGTGCTGTGTCTGTGTAAGGTATGTGGGTCAGGAAAGGATCCAATCAGAGAGAAGATAAAGGATTAAAACAGATGGTAGTCTTGTACTACATAAAATAACAGCTTCAAACTACATTGTGAATATGATGCTCAAAAGCATAGAAGTAGACAGTTATAAAAATAAAGCAACTGTGAAGAAAGAAACTGTTGCTTCCTTTTATTTTATGATGCAATGGTGTTTAATTCTAGAAATGAAAGTTAGAAAAGTACCGAGGAATTTTGAAACAGAAACCTTGGGGATAGAATAAGAACTATGAAAACTTTTCTGCTCATCTTGTTGGCACCAACACTGCAGCATAGAAAATGAAATACATTCCAGATGAATCCCTGGGAAAGGAGCCAAAAGCAACAACAACAACAACAACAACAACAATAAAAAGACAAGAATGTGATTATTTATGAAGGTAGTTTTTATGAATATGAATGTTCTAGTGCTAACTTGCAATACAGTTTTGGAAGGAGACATTTCCAAAAGGTGAGGAATGGGTATGGGAACTGAGACCCACAGAAGCTTGGAGTCAAGCAGAGTCTGCAGCCTGAATTTCAATAGTGAAGAGAAGACCAGTAGTGGAACCATTTAAAAGGCATGTGTCATAGCTTAATAGCTTACCTGGCAGCAATGGAGTAAAGGTGCCATAGATAACACTGCAATCCCACACAGAATATGGAATAATTTGTAGCACTGAGATATGGTATAGGAAACTGGCATCCAAGGTACCTGGAAGATTTCATCTTTACAGCTTGAAGGAGGAACTTGTTACCTTCCCTAGCTGTCTGTCACTTTCTCTGTTCTAAATGATGGGATGCAGTTGAAAGCAGGAGTATAAAAATGTACTGTAGAAAGTGTCCTTCCACCCCCTTCTTCTCTGGCCTCAGAATTTGTAGGATAAAAAAAATAACACTTTTTTATCTGTTGTGGGCTAGATCGGATTTTACTAGATAAAGTGGTTTCTTTAAGCTTTAAACCCATTCATTCCTAACCCTTTTGGTGAAAAATTCAAGCCAGCAGAAGTTGCATTTTGGAGTGCAAGTCAAGTAAGTGTATTATAGTCAAATACCAAAGACTAGAACAAGTTAAAAACACTCAAGGAATATCCAGTTAAAAATTCTGGAATAAAATAATAAATAACAGATAAAATCTATATTAAAATCATAGTTTGACATCCAAATCTGTTAGTTACACCTGAGCAAAACATAGCATGGCCTAACTATACTATAACATCAATCCTTAAACTGTGAGGCCCATAGTTATTAAATACTAAAATGAAAAAGAGTAGTAATGCAAAAGGGTTTGCTGCATTAGTTGTGTAAAATAGCTATGGGGGATTAATCATGTATTTCCAATGAATCCCCAGTGCTGCTGCACAGAATCTAGCCACCTGCACTTTAATCACAGTCTGTTTGTCCTTAAGTAGCCACTGGAAATAAGCAATGTTGGAATGTCCAGGATACCTATTGATTCTTGGGAGGATATGTTCACCTCCCCTGAGCCACCGGAACAGAGTCTTTCAGTCAACAGTATCTTTTTATACTTGCCCCATGCAAGACGGCTAATTGAAGTGCATGGCCCCATGCAAGTGAAAATGCTTTCTGGTGTTTTGCTGTCTCCAACTGACTAAGATAACTGGCAGGAGTAGCAACATATCTAATACAGTCTGGAGCCAGAAAAAATGGAGCTTTTCCTAAGTCCACTTGCCTCTCAATGTCTTCTACCCTTTGTTGCATTTGTTTTGCTTGGTTGTAGTCCAACTTGAGTATTGAGGCTAGAGAAAAGCCTAGTTTAGCAAGATTGGACTTAATGGCCTTGATCCATGAAGATGAGAATTTGTCTTGGAGGATTAATGGTGCAAGGCCTTGCAGAAAAAAAAATTAAGCTTTAGTTTTGCTTTCACTTTTATCAATCCTGTCTCCAGGCACAGACATGTGTTTAAGACACAATGCAGCATTTGGAGAATTGTTCTAATAAATTTGGATTGAATCTTTCCAATGGTGTGAAACACAAAGCTAAACAAGGTACTGTAAAGAGGCTGTGCTAGCGACTTGGCCTTTTTGGAGTGTACAATATACCATACAAATCCCTAAGCTGTCAGAAGTTTTGCACTTCTGCTGTACAATTTTTTTTCCTCTTTAACAGATTTTTCTAAAGAAATAAATTTAATGGAGAAAAAATGGTAGGGAAAAATTGGAGAGTTACATATGGGACATTGTCATCTGGATGCTTTCCATTTGCAATAAAAACTTTCTAGTAGAATTCATAGAATCCTATTCAATTCATTGCACATTTATGCCACTTATTCTACTTTGATTGCTTACTGTTTCTACTTCTCAGAAATGCTGTTGGTCTCAAAAATAAAGGATAATTGGCATTCCATTACCTTTTTTTCTTTTTTTTTAATACCTTAGTTTTAAGTTTGTATTAATCATTTCATTCCTTGTATTCAAAGCACTTGAATTTGCTACCGTGCTGAGAAACCAGGAGTTAATCGGTATGTTCTTTGTGCAGTAGAAATGTTCTACTATGGATATCCTGAGGATTAACAATAAAAGCAAAACAGTGGCTTAATTAATTATCCTAAGCTAAAATGTTCATCAAGCAATTAGATTATTGTCATTTCAATTCCCATGACATTTATCAATATAATGCACAAACTGAAACAAATTTTTAATTTTTAAATTATAAATATTGCACTCTTTCAGTTGTTATCAAAATGTGTATTCTAGTAGGTAATCAGTATAAAATGTTGTCCTAGTAACCAGGAGACTGTGAGTTTTAGTCCCACCTTAGGCATGAAAGCTATCTCCGTGACTTTAGGCTGGTCACTTTCTCTTTCACCCCAACACATCTCACAGGGTCTTTGTTGTGAGGAAGAAGGAGATAGTGTATGTTTGTCCCCTTAAATGATTTATAAAGTTATAATATTATAAAACCATAGGCCTGGAAAGGACCTTAGTCATCTTCTCCTCCAACCCTTTGTTATACCATCCCATTCAAATAGTTATCTAGTCTCTTTTTGAAAACTTCCAGTGATGGAGCACCCACCACCTCAGGAGGCAAGCTATTGCATTGATTAATTATTTCATAAAAAGCATAATAAAACAAAATCTAAAAACCAGCCAAAAATAATAACAAGGCAAACTTATAAACCTTTTCTATATTGTTACTTTTAATAGATTCTTAAATCTACATTTTTCTTACATCATAATTTTGAGTTCCCAGTTTCACCATGGTTTATATGTTAAGGTATACTACAATCCTATATATTTGTGTGAGAAATCAGGTTTTACTGAGAATCTAAAAAAGTAGAACTTTTCAATAGCAGTGGGGAGTTTTTTTGGTCAAATTTAATCAATGCAAGGAGTTGTACTCAGTATAGTACATAGTAAAAATACTCTTCATATTTTGTTTTCAAGTATGTAAGGGGCATAAAATAGCCCCATTACCTCTGTGAATGACACTCAGTTCCTTATCTGTAGTTATTACATTGACTAGACTGAACATAACATAGGGTATATCTCTATCTTGTGGGTCAAATGACTCTTAACTGTTGCCAAAAATAAAAAATGAGTTAGATGAAGTAAAATAAATTTAAAATGAATGTTGATTTGATGGAGCAATGTAAATTAGAAGTTTTCACCTCTGGAAAATATATACAATTCCTGTTCTTGCTAGCATTGCACTTAGGATGCAAGTCCAGTTACTGAAGTTGAGGTGACTACTGGTTCCATTACTATAGGTCTAAGTGGTCTTAATGGCAAGGTAAAGTTGGGGCTTGTATTATAAACATTATTGGATAGAAATAGTCCAGTAACAAGAACATGCTCTGCTAAATTCCCTTTTGGATGATGAGAAGCCATATGGAATAACTCAAGGACTTTCAACCAAATAAAAGCAACAAGATAAAATATTAAAATAATAAACATTAACACTGATTTAAAATTAACAAAGTGGCAAGGAATGGAGCATGATATATACAGGGTGAAGGTGGAGTCTTATCTCAATTCATTAACCACCTCTAGTATGATATGTCCCCCCCCCATCAGAGCTCCAAGCAAGTTGGCAGAGTTTAGTTTTCAAGTCCTTTTTGAAGACCAAAAGGGTGGGTGAGACCAAAAGGGGGCACAATGTTTCATGGATGGGAGTCATGACAGAAAAGGTCTTCCTCTGGACTCCATCAGCCAGAATTCCTTGATTAATGGGTTTGCATCATACCTCTTCTATCAGCATGGGTTGGCAGGCCAATCCATTGAGGTGAGACTTTTCCTCAGGTAATCTGGACTCAAGCCATAAAGGGTTTTAAGCAGATAATTAACACATTGAATTTGATCCAGGGGCTAATGGGCAACCAGTGTGATCTGTGCAAAAGCAGTGTAACATAGGCTGCTCTAGGGTCCCCAAAAACAATCTGCATCCTGTGCCAGCTGAAGTTTCCAACATACTTTTCAAGGGTAACCCCATGTACAGCACATTGCAATTGTTAAGATATAATATGACCAGGGCCGAGTAACAGAGTGCAGAGATTTATGATCCAGGAAAGGGCACAACTGGCACACAACATAAAGTTGTGCAAAAGCTCTTTTAGCCACAACTGTCACCTGCTCTTCAAGCAGCAGACAATAGTCCAGGACAAACCCCAGCTTTTGCATCAGAGCTATCTGAGGCAGTACATCCAGAACTATTAAAGTTATATTAAGGTTCCAGATCCCAAAGCTCCATGCAGATCTCTCTCTCTCTCTCTCTCTCTCTCTCTCTCTCTCTCTCTCTCTCTCTCTCTCTCTCTCTCTCTCTCTCTCTCTCTCTCTCTCTCTCTCTCTCTAGCTTTTTTATATTTTATATCCTGCCCCTGGCATTTAAAATTACAGATCATAAATATGTAACAAATAAATTCACTGAGTATTACTGAAAATGCACAGGCTTTCGCAGTTAGACTCAAATTTGTTTTTATACCAGCTTCATCATTTTATTTTTATTGGAGTGGCTTTCTAATCAATACATCAGTGAGAAAATAAATGTACATCATATGCTTTATCTTCAGTTTTATATATTTTTTAGATTGAAAGAAAGACAAATTTATTTATTTATTTATTTTTCGGATTTGTATACCGCTCCTCTCCGCAGACTCGGAGTGGAGTCATGTGAACATTTGGTTTCCAACCAATACGGAGCTGAGCTTTCTTTTTCCAATTGAGCCCATAATACTTGCTGATGACGTTGATCTATCTTATTTTAAGTCTCTTTCCTGGATGCTTTTTATCAAGTGAGATCCGTTCTATGACTACCTTGGTCCACCTGCCATCAGTTCTTCTTGCTATGTGACCAGCCCATTTCCATTATTTTACTTTCTTGATGATATTGTATATTTTTGTAATCTTATGTGCGGGTCTTTTTATCTTATCTTATAATGCCGAGCATGTATCTTTCCATGGCTATTTGCACCACCCTTAGCTTTTATATCAATTGCGAGCTTAGTGTCCATGTTTCACTGGCAAAAACTTTTCACTTCAGGCACAGGGGGGAGATTGTTCTTGAAAAGTAATATATTTTGTTGGTGCCAACAAAATTAATATATATAAATTAATAACAGAATAATCAGAGAAGCCACTGAGATAGAAAAACGCCCCCACAGCATGAACAAACGAGATGATACCTCCCAGAAACACCAGAGACACACAGGATGCCACCTCCACACATCCACGCAAAAAGCAAACCCAAACCCACACCAATGATGAGGCAAGACCACAGACCAGGAGCCAGACCAGAGCTGCAACATTGGCCACTTTGAACCTCTCCAGCACAACAAAGCCCCCACCCAAACAGAACACTCCCCCAGCCAATCAGAACACAGCCAACCGCCCAGCCAATCAGAGCACAGCCAAGCCCCTAACCAATCAGAACATAGCCAAGCTCCCAGCCAATCAGTTCAAACCCCCACTGGCAGTTAAAAGGAAAAAACAGCTTAGACCACACATTGCTCCTAGAAGCAGAAGCCAAAAGCACCAGCCTGAAGATGATGAATGAGACTTCATCGAAACGTTGCCAAGACACTTCAAATTCTACGTGGGAGAAAACCCGAAGAACCAAAGACCTACATACAAACACCCGTGAAAACCTCAGAAAACACACACACACACACACACACACACACATATGTGTGTGTGTGTGTGTGTGTGTGTGTGTGTGTGTGTATGTATATATAGGTCTTTGGTTCTTCGGGTTTTCTCCCGCGTAGAATTTGAAGTGTCTTGGCAATGTTTCGATGAAATCTCATTCATCATCTTCAGGCTGGTGCTTTTGGCTTCTGCTTCTAGGAGCAATGTGTGGTCTAAGCTGTTTTTTCCTTTTAACTGCCAGTGGGGGTTTGAACTGATTGGCTGGGAGCTTGGCTATGTTCTGATTGGTTAGGGGCTTGGGTGTGTTCTGATTGGCTGGGGGGTTGGCTGTGTTCTGATTGGCTGGGGGAGTGTTCTGTTTGGGTGGGGGCTTTGTTGTGCTGGAGAGGTTCAAAGTGGCCAATGTTGCAGCTCTGGTCTGGCTCCTGGTCTGTGGTCTTGCCTCATCATTGGTTTGGGTTTGCTTTTTGCGTGGATGTGTGGAGGTGGCATCCTGTGTGGTTCTGGTGTCAATCTTAGAGTTAGGAATACGTTTGTCAATAAGGGCGGGTTTCCAAATGGCTGGTAGGCGGGAGGTATCATCTCGTTTGTTCATGCTGTGTGTTCATATGTGTGTGTGTGTGTGTGTGTATGTGTGTGTGTGTGTGTGTGTGTGTGTGTCAAGTGGTTATTTTTTAGATTGCACCCTGTAAACCCAAATATGGGAGGAAGAAATCATTCTTTCCTTTGCTTGTTTCAGCTCAACCCACAAATATATATATGTTTTTAAAATTGTTAACAAAGAAATAAGGGATTTCTGAGATAGCTATTTCGAGTTATTTAACTCTCTTCAGTCAGAACTCACCCTTTCCGGGATTCGAACCCGGATTCTTTAGTGAATTTATTAAACATAACCTGACTCTTTTTCAGGTTTATTTTTAAGCCAAATTGTTCTCTCTTTTTTGTGCAGCTCTTGTATGTGTCTTTGTAGCTCTTCTGGGTCTTGTGAGAAGAGAACAACATTATCTGCATATCTTAAGTGGTTTAAATAAGCACCTTTGATTTTTATTCCATCTTTTGCCCAGTCTAGTTTGTGAAATACTTCTTCAAGACAGGCAGAGAAACGGAGAGGTGATATTGTATCACTTTGTGGTACACCTCGTTCTATGTTGATTTCCACTTTAAGATCACTAAGGCAAATTATTATTTATTTATTATTTATATATGTTGTTATTGTTATTGTTGTTGTTGTTGTTGTTGTTGTTGTTATTGTTATTATTATTATTATTATTATTATTACTATTATATCCATCCAGAGTTAGGATTGGAGCAAGGCATAAGTATTATAAAAGTAAAGAAACAAAGTTGTAATATTAGGCTCAAGTAACTAAAGCATGTACTTTGATCATTCTAAAAGACACTGTAAAGTTCTTACCATCAGGACTGCCCTACATAGAAAAGCCTAAAAAGATGCAGCAGTTACAACCTTCAGCTGGTGTTTGTAGTGTAACCTCTTTTCCACAATCCTAGTTATAGCAACAAGAACAAAAAAAAAAAACTGCTTTCCTCTTTCTGCTACTTGAAAAACTCAAATAACTCAAGTCAGAACACAGAATTTATTTAGAAAAAATGTGGGACTTCAGGGGCATGTAAAACATAACTGAGGTAAAAAATGTATGTTTAAAAGAATATTTAGAATTTATTAGGAAGATATGGGTGTATGTTAGGCTTAGAGGAAAGTGTTAAGTTTCGTAAGATGAACAATAGGATGAACAAACAAATAATGTGCAGGTCTATTCGGTATCAACTGAAAAGCTAACCAGAAATTGGGCATGGTTGGAGCAAATGCTACAATAAAACTACAGCCTACCATGCTGTTATTACTCACAGCCTCTAGAAAGTTCAATTGCTGAATATCTTCCTGAGAACTGAAAGATTTATTCATTGTGACTTGAAAGAGGAGCTTAGGTTCCTGTTACATTCTCTATAAACGGCAGCTCTTTTTGTAGATAAAATACAAAAAAACAAACACTACTAGCAAATCCTTTCTTCGGCAGTTAACCACAAGAGTATAAAGTTATATTTACTCAGGAATTCAACCAATTTACTTTCAAAAACTGGGGAGGGGGCACCAAACAATGCAAGTACTACTTCTGTTGTAGATACCTCATGTTGTTGCATGGAAGTATAAAATGGATGGAACTTATATTGTGGCAGAGTGATGTTTTCATCATTTTGATGAAAGCCTTAGATTCTATAGATGCATCTGTTAGCTTGCACATTCAAGCATAGAAATTGTCTCTTGGGGTTAATCAATCTATTAAGAGAGAAAGCTAAAGTTAAGCTATTGATTTTTCTTTTTTACTTATGAATTCAGTTATTTCAGCTAACACTGATCCACCTTTTCATATTAGGAAACAAGAAAAAAGGTCCAGAGATAAATCTGTTTTTAATATATGTGTTTTCTACTGAAGGAAGCCTCTTTTGCTGCATAATCCTTCATCAATTTGTCAAAAACTGCCATCACTAGGTAAAGAAGAACTTTTCAGTTCTGTATCTCATTTTGGATTGATGATAACATTTGCTCTTTCATGTTCTCAGTTTAAGCCACTGGGAATTGAGCATTTTCAAAGTATAATTATACCAATCTGCATATAAAAGGCTAGATGTCCTATAGAGAGTTCAGCTGAAAAGCAAATTCTTCCCCAAGATGAAAATGAGAAATGAGAAGTAAATCCCAAAACTAAAGATTCAGTGAAGTTAATGTGTTTTTCATCTATGAAGTGACTGTGGGTTTGCAAAATGACTGGGAGATTATTCAGTTATTCTGCCAGTTATTCTTGAGAGGGAAAAATTGAGCTATTACGGGCTGATTTCACTTAGAAACTCATTCTCGGTCTTGGTCATCCATCCATTCATTGTTCATTTGTATCTGTTAATTTACTTACCCTCATAGTATAGTGCAAGGTTTATTGTAAACTATGGAAGGGTCCAATAGAGGACAAGAGTGGATTTTTTTGTTACTTGGATTATCATTGGTGAGATAAAGGAATGACACAGCTTTGACAGATTGATTAATTGATTATGCACCATTAAATTAGTATAAGCTTAAACAATGACAGACATAAAAGTTCTCCAATACGATCTTCCACCACCAGGCTCTTTAGGTCTTCCAAAGGTGCACATGTTGTTGGGATAATTAAATCCATTTTGATCTCTGATAGTAGTCTTCCTCCTCTCTTTCTTCCCACCTTTCTCTCCCTTATGGACTTGTCAACGGAGCCAGATTTTTGCATAATATGTTCAAAATAGGATAATTTTAGACTGGTCTTGTACAAGAAGTCTGGAATGATTTATTCAATGACTTCTTATTTGTTGTTTGTTTGTTTGTTTGTTTGTTTGTTTGTTTGGCTAACATTTATACTATCAAGAGATTTGCCCTACACCAAAATTCAAAAGTGTTAATATGCTCTTTATAGTGCTTCTTCAAAGCTCAATTATAGTGCTTCTTCAAAGCTCTATACATTATCATAGGAAATACCATTGTTTGTACACTTGTAATTCTGGTAGATAAAGACACATGCCAATATCTGAATATTTTTTCCAAGGCCTTCATAGCTGCTCTGTTAAACTACCACTCCAATATCTTCATTGTCAGTTTTAAAGCTGGTTGCTCAATCTATATTAGATTGAATTTGACCATAAAATTCATTAACTTCATCTTCTGCACCAGCAGTTGGGGCATAAATTTGGGTAACTATCTTATTAAAAGTTTATCTTTGTAGACTAGATTATATTCTCTGGTTATTTATTGCACTGTACCCAAATACTGTCTTTTCTATGTCCTCCCTGATTATGAAAACAGCACCATTTCTTCCTTTTTTGTGCCCTGAGTAATAAACAGCATGATCTTTTGACTTAAAGTATCCAATTCTGGACTATTTAAATCCACAGATGCCTAAGATGTTAATGTGTTTTCAATTAATTCCATTTTGTATCATGTTGAGCTTTCATATGTTCATGCTTCTTACGTCCCTGTCCCTGCTGTAATTCTGTCTTTACAGCTTTGAATTTTTTTTCCTACATGACAATATCAATAGTTAGACATCCTGAAGGTTTTAATCTAGCTGTGTCATAAACACCATTAGTTCGCTAAACGATCATTACCACTTCTTCAATAGCACGTTAAGTTAATGCCATCTGACCTGAGGGGCCCAACATCTGGCACTGTATTATCAGTCACTTTATCTTGTTTATTTTTGTGATTTTCTTGGTAAAATACAGGAGTGTATTTCACAGTATGAAATAATATATTTGCCATTGTCAGCAGAGTACTCATCCACCTCGAGCATTCTCCTGTATCCCTGCTGTACAATATACCTGTGTAATAGCAATTGTTTTAATATCTTGGCTTACCATCTTGATATTCTTTACTCATTCATCCTAGAAACTCACTATCATAATGAAGAAACATAGCAGGACATGAAGTGGGGAGAGAAAATTCAGCTTATTGTACTTTAAATTCAACTGCCAAATGGACCCCTACTAAGACACATGGATTTATTTCTGAATTAAGTCATTGTTGAAAGAAATGATGAAAACTGTTTTGAATGCATTTGGGTCAATATAAAAGGGGGGGAAATGGCATTGCCATAGGTGCATACTATAGGCCAGTGGTTCTTAACCTGGGCGATATTGCCCCCCACGGGGCGATTTCATTTTTCAGGGGGCGATGGAATGAAAAGGGGTGATGTGGGGGCAAAGGAACAAGAAGGGGGCGATATGGGGGCAATGGAGTGAGAAGTTTTGGGGACACTTTTGAGACTTTTTTGTACAGTGAATCGCTGTATATCTGTCCTATAAAAACATCAGATTGCTTGCTATTAGTGGATTGAATTGTGTTTTCAAATGTTCTTCCAGCTAGCTTCAGTACAGAACGTTGTATATATGTGAAAACACATCGCTTATCTTCATGCGTGTTGGGCAGCAGCCTCTACCCATACAGTGGTGCGCCATTGGCCAGAATATGGGAGATATGGGAAAAAAGACTGGAAATAAATTATTTGCATCGATATGTCCTGATGACAATTTTAAAGAAAACAAAAAAAGTGTTTGCATAAATTGAAGAATTATTTCCTATGTTGTGATTGAGAGGTTATGTTGGGGGAGTCAACCAAACAAGATGCTGGATATAAACATGGATGCTGTTTGGAAAGAAGGTTTGTTTATTGAAGAGCAGAACAGCAACAGCATGCAGTTCTGACAAAATGAAGTTGGGAGTGGGTGGGTTTTTATACCTTCTTTAGGCTTTGTATTTGAGGTTGTTTTTTTTTTTTCCTGTGAAATGTACTTTGACCTGAGCTTGAGTGTGCCCTTTTGGTATTCTAATGGAGGTGAGTTCATCCTATTATGTCCTAAAGGTCCTCTCCTGTCCTTGGAGCTTTGTTTTTTTAATCCCATCAGCTCAAATCTGGGACTGAAGGCATTTTACTTATGAATAGATGGTCCCAAATCTGCATTCCTCTGCTTGGAGGAAAGATACTGGGGGCTGATTTCTGCCTAAGATTTTTATCCATTATTCCTTTGTGGAAATATAATATTCTGTTTTTTTTAATATCCGCCAAAATATCTCCTTCTCTAGGAGGGTGGGTGGGTGCTGACTTCCAACACCCTTTATTGTTTTAATTAAAATTAAATTTAATTAAAATGCTTTTAATACATATTTTAGGACAGCTTTATCAAAACTTTGTATACATTAATAAATATTGATATTTCCCATGTGTTATGGCAGCATAGCAAGCTGGCTTATCTCATGAGGAATTAGTTCACCATATTTAAACAGATCTATTTCATTTACATTAGCATATTATTCTGTGTTACTTCTGGTCAGATAAGCAAGTCATAAGCTTAACATGAATTCAATTGTTACATGAGATATACTCATTTAAAAGGTAACACATACGTTTTAGGTGGGTGTTTTTTTGGACTCGATGACCTCCAAGGTGCCTTCCAACATTATTATTATTATTATTATTATTATTATTATTATTATTATTATTATTATTATTATTGTTGTTGTTGTTGTTGTTGTTGTCGTTGTTATTGTTGTTATTATTATATCATCTGATGAAGCCATGTTCCATATATTAGGAGTAACAGCCATATGCCAATAGTATTCTTTCTAAGATTAGGAAAACTCCTTTAAACTTATCACACTTTTACAACTCTTCTTAATGATTATTTTGTTCTTAATTGGGAGTGAATGGCTTTGCTGTTTCAGTGTCATTGTGATGTGATATGGAATTTAGATAAAGAAAAAAAATAGAACCTACAATTTTTCGCATAGGGAAACAGTCTGCAGCAGTTTGCTTTAGAAATTCATTATTGTATTTTGTTACATATTATACATTATTCAAAAATTATAAATATAGCATTTTAATAGGAATAAGATAGGGATAGTATAGAGATCGAAATGGTGGATGGAACGTTCAGTATTACAGGCCATCAAACTGGATGCTGGAACTGTTATGGATCTGAATCTATTTTGCAGTTTATAGAAATCTTTGTCATAATTTAATCTATGTCACATGGAATTGCAACTGAAAGAAACAGAAACTATACAAATCCACTGATGGATTGTATAATGGTAGATGCATAAGCCTTCTGGACATGATGGATTTCAATTTGATTGATATACAGAGATTTTAAAATAAACTTCCATCTACTTTCAATGAAGTTCCTCTTATAGTCCTCCTAAATTCGGAGAAGCAACTGCTTTATGCTTTATGTTCCAATTATATTGTTATAGTTAAATGCAAAATTTGACAACTAAAATGAGCCATAGATTATAGTTCATTCTTTCTATTACTGTCCCCCAACTTTAATGGCAAATTTGTTTCTGCCATTAAAAAAATAATGTGGCACATTGGGTACACAATTTCAGTTACGCCTTTTGGGTGGAACTTTTGAAGAAATGTAAAATATATATATATATAAAACCAAGCAAAATAGTCCAGTGCTTGGGAAATATTTTCCTTTTCTTGGGATGGTTAGAGTTGTTTCGTCTGACAAGACCAAGGCATTCTGCAAAGGCAATGTTTTCTCTTTCCCCAATCTTGTATAATCTGAAAATCCTATAAATTGAAAGCTGTTAGCACAAAAAAGTGAAGAAGCATGTGGCAATCCAAGCCTTCAAAAAGAAAATGTGCCTGCCTCGGCCAGCTCTTAATTACTATCTCATTAACACTCAGATGTCAATTACTGGTGGCAAAGGCAATACCCAAATGGTATGGTTGATGTCACAGACAAGATAATGAAATTGACCTCAGCAGAAGAAATCCAGCAGTTTCCTGATACCACTTGGACACTGGTTTCAGACACTCTTCAGGGTAGCATAATGTACTGACTCACTATATAATGAATCAATCCCTCAAGTGTAATGAGGGATTGAGAGCAGAAGATTGTACTTGCATATGTAATAACAACTTTAATCATAATTAGAGGAATTTCATTGCTGGTCTGATTCATTCCAGGTTAATAAGTATTGTATTGTTAATTTAAAACTCTACATGCTGTTGGGGGAGGGACATTTTAAAATAAAGCATATTTACATCCTCAAGATTACCTTAAATATTTTAATGCTAATTGAAAAAAATGCTTATAGTAGTCCCACTACAGATGTTGGTGACAAAAAGATTTTCACAAAGTAAGTAATTTTGTTTGCTTGCCTTCTTCTATTCAAAGACTGTTTTCTTTTTCTGATAATTCAATTTTACTACATACATACAAGTTATGAGCTACAGTATAAGTACATACAAAATTGATGGGATTTTTTCCTCCTAATTTTCTGGGTTAGCATGCTGTTCTATGTAGGGTTTGTAGCTAATTTCTCTGATAACCAGAAATATCTTTTATCTTTTTCTTTAGGGCAACCATCATTTGACTTCGGTCTAGGGCAAGATGGTCACAATCTGCCAGCTGGCAGCAAAACAATAACAAGAAAAGTACAGGCCTGGAGAAAGGAGTGATATAATAACAGTGTGAATTATTAATCTCACTATTATAAAATAGGAGAATGCATCCAATATTTCTGTAAATAAATGAGGAACCAAATAGGGAATAAAATCTCAAAAGTTGAGATTTTTTGTATAGTTATCATTCTATTATAAATAATTTAACAAGAAAGTGTGCTAGTCTGTTGGGAAAGAGAGAGTTGGTAGTGGGGACAGGGGAGACTTTTTCACTGTTAGTGTGACTAACAGTGATGTAGGAGGCATAACAAAAACATCACTGAAGTTGGGAGGCATTTTTTTAAAAAGAGTTTTTAAAAGACAAAATAAATATGTTAAATCACTTATTTTAACATTCTTAAAATATCAAAAAAATAAATTTAAACCACACCAACAGACATTATTATTGTGTCATTCTATTTTGGGGGGGCAAAAAACCCCTGATCTCTGAGCCACAATAATTGGCAGGACACACAAGTTAGGTCACCAGTTGCCTCTCCTTATATGTATTTAAAACATTGTATTCTTATTTGGCAATATGACTATAAAATGCACAGCATAACCCAGATTAATCCTACTGACTTAAAAAACAGATGAAATATGCAATTCTAATAATTGTAATAGGAAATATATCCTGTGCCGCTATGTTCTATGCCAATGATGGTGAACCTTTTAGAGAGCGAGTGCCCAAACTGCAATCCAAGACCCACTTATGTATTGTTGGGTGCCGGGTGGGTGTGGCCAATTGGGTGGGTGTGGCCAATTGGGTGGGCATGGCTGCAGTGGTAATGGTAGACTGGGTGAGACTAAAAAGTTCAATCAATTCCAACTTTGCGAGAACTTTTTTTCCTGCAAGAAGTTGAAATTGATTGATTGATTGAACCTTTTTTTTTTTTTGCACATGGCGGCGGAGGAAAAGGTTTTATAAAACCCAGCTGAATGCCTAGGACTGGGGCGATGGTGCACGGGCCCACAGAGAGAGCTCTGAGTGCCACCTATGGCATGCGTGTCATAGGTTCGCCACCACGGTTCTATGCACTCCTTTTTTCTGCTGTCTTAAAAACAAAGAATCCCTCACTCTTTGTTGTAAAATGACCTTGATTACCATGCTGAGTAGGAGTTAAAAATAATTAACATTTTTTAAACTAGGCTTATAGCCTGTTCATCTGTTAACTGCTCTGAGAAGTATACAACCCCAACCTAAATAAACAAAATCAAAACAAACAAAAAATAACCCAACCATAAATACCTAATTCAATGTGTAAAATAAGTTCACTAAGAATTGCACGTGAACAGAAGGCATGTATATAAACACAATTACATTTAGGGAATACTGAGCTGGAACAGGAATAGAAAAATCAGTTTGTTTAGGGATTGATTTTTTTTGTCATTGTGAGAAATGTAAAATAAATATTCCATGGTATGTTTGTGCAAAAGGAAAACTAGAAAAAATTCTAATGAATAGATGAAAGCACTTGTTGATTATGTATTTATGGAAGAGTGAAGATTCTGAGGGAAATTATTTAAACGAGGGAAGAGAACAAAAGGGAAAATGTTTCATTGAAGAATGACAAGCAATTAGAGAGAGAGAGAGAGCTTCCACCAAATTGCTAACAGCCCCTTGCAGGTGGGAATGAGCAAGCTGAAAGGAACCCAACTAGCAAAGAAAAAGAAACTAACACCTTTTCATTTATCTCCATAAAGCTGGGGGAACCTGCTACGATTAACTTGAATAAAAAGTGTTAAGAAGACTAAGAGGAGCTGTAGGAAGGAGAGAAAGAAGCACAAAGCATTTCAAACTTATGAAAGAGTTGTATTTTTCCATTTCTGTAAATGTTCTAATGTTCAAGTTAGTTCTTTATCCTAGTCTTCTTTCATTCTGTTTCCCAACTCCCTTTCCCATACATAAAAAAAATGAATAATTAACTTACAATGCAGACTTTTAGAAGCCTATGCAGTAAACCATCCCTCCCCATATTTTCAGATCAGACTGTCTTGGCATGCAGTTACCATGTTTTGCAATAGATATGAATTTAAACAAAAATTAAATAGTATCTATCTGTGTAAGAAATGAATATCCATGTATCCCAATGGATATACTTAAATGTGACTTTATTTTTATCTTTGCAAGTCAAAGTTATTTATTTTTGGAGAAAGTTATTGCTTTCAGCAGATTTCCTGAATGCTTCATAAAAGTCACAATGAGCATTAATGATAATAGGATTGTTAGCAATTATTCTTTCTTGTAAGATTATTATCTTAATATATTTAAGTAAGCGCATTCTCTAAAAAAAGGAACTTATGCTATTTAATATATTTAAATGATATAAGGAAGACAGAGACTGATTAACTAATAATAAGAAGCAGGATAATATCTTATGGAAACTATTTTAGAATTACTGAGGGGGCATAAAATGTATTGGCAAGGGTGAAAACTATGTATGCAATCTTACATAGCTTCACACTCAAGCAAATGCCACACTACATGCTAGGATTTGCTGTTAAGTAAACCTGAAAAAATATTTTTAGTAAAATATTCTACTGATATTTTTGTGTGGCCTTATTATTATGTGTCTATGGTACCTTCATCTACAGTATTAGCATTATATCAGCATTACCCTGTTCCATCTATAGAAAAACAATTTACAAATGTCTTTTCTCTTTTTCATTCTTTTGGGAATTATTTGTTAGTTTAGTTTAATTAGTTTTACTCTTCTTCTGTATTCCTTTTATAAGACTTTGTGAGGATTCTTTGCTTTCCAGGGACTGGACATAACACAGCATAGCAGATCTGTATTGCAGCACTCACTTTCTACAACAATAGGCTGTTACTCTCCAATTGCTACACTTTGTAAGGAGATATTGCCATGTAATTATGTCTTTAATACTCAATCTTTTAATGCTTAAAATGTAGTCCAAACAAAAATCCCAAAGCCTGTAAAGTGGCATACAACCATTGCCTTTTTCCAAAAGTTCTTACACCAGTTTGGATTAGGTATGGTTACTTCTTTTTTCGTTGATGTTAAGGTCCTGGCAAAACTTCAGGCAGGAATTCCATCAGGATAGCTTGTAGTCCTGGGAGTTGACCGATAATTCTCTTGCCTGCCTCTAATAGCTGTCAATCTCCATATGTCACCTCCACCTCCTCATTTGCTTGCTGTTTTCTTATTCTTTTTCTCCTATACACCTTGGTCTTAGTGTTTGTTTTTGTAAACTCAGAGCCTGGCTAGAGTGCAACTGCCTCTAGATGTCAGCATGTCCTTGGTCTAGCTATTATTGCAGACAGCTGAAACATCAGTGTGAATGCTATGAGTAAAGTTGTGAGTGAGTGAGTGAGTGAGTGAATACAGAAGGGAAGTGGGGTGAGAAACATTTTTGTCTGGCTGCAACTCCCAAATGCAGACAACAATTCCATCTTCATTCCCTTACAAACTTTTCACTCTATTTGAATTTACTATTAAGAACCTAGTGTTAACTCAATTAATTGAATCAAATATAATTTTGGGTCAGTCTTATAAAGAGAATATGAGGCCAGCAGATTGGCCTCTAAAAAGCAGCTGATTTTTCTTCTGAAATTCTACCTACTCTTTTTTAATTATACTAATTTCTCTCTATTTACACTATCCCATCAGGTCCAATCTTAATTAAGGAGAAAGCCAAAGAGTATCAAAAATGTTCAAGCATCATCATCACAGAACTCCATCCACGGAGAAGCATGAATAAGGAAAGTCAGTGCAGGGTGTTGTTAAGATCCAGTTTCCACTCTTTTTTACCTTAAATATAAAACGTCCTTCAGATAAATTTGAGTCAGTCACTTTTCTCTCAACCCAACTAACACAGAAAGTTGTTGTGGATAAAAAAGTGTGATGGAGTGCTACATATCATTCTTGAGCTCCTGAATGAAAGACAGGATATAAGTATAATAAATAACAGCCAAGATATCGGCAAAGTGAAGAACTTCATAACTGTGAAAGAAAAAAGTGTCATCAACTTGTTAAAAAGCCATAAATAAGCAATTTTAAATAATTTAAAGGAGAAGAATTTAGAGGAGAAGAAAACTTTGAAAAAAAATCTCTATTCTCTAACTTTGTTTTTCTGGTATTTTTATTTTATAATGAAACATAAAAAAATTATGATACAAAAGAGAAAAAAGATTTGGGTAGCTGATTATTATTGGATCAGGGCTTTTCTTTGTCAAGCTATTCCCAATCCTTTTCGTGTTTGGTTGTTTTTAATAATGGTACTTGGTAAACATCATTTGGTTTATTTATTTTATAAATAAGACATTTATTTTATATATCTTGAACATGCCTACCAAATAAAATGAACTGAAATGAACTAAATGGCAATCTTGTCCTTGATCTGCAAAGTGATTCCATATTTTGTCCAAGTTTCTAGCTAGAATCCAGATATTACCATCAAAGTAAATTATTTTCCACCAACCCATAAGTGAACAAACAAACAAAAACATTGGCCATTAAACCTTCCTTCAATCTATTCAGGAGTCTTCCAAATCCCAGGCTGAAAAGCATAAATTAAACATATCCAAGGAAAAATGATATTTTAATTTTTTCAATAATCAGGCATGTTTGACTTCCGGTTCCAGATCGCGGCGTTTGTAGCCTTGCAAAGAGACTGCTTTCTTCGCCGGCTGATTTCTCTCTGCCGGTAGACCCTCAATTGGGTCAAACAGCCGCCCTGGAGGGGCAGCTACTGTTGAGGAGGTCCTCGTCGACCGTGGAAGGGTGGTAGCTCCTTCCGTAGTCCGAGATTTCTCCTTAGGCCCAACGGAGGAAAGATCGGCCAGTAACATGGCCTATCACCTTGCTGCTGTAACCAGAAGTCAGAAGAACATCTAAGCACAAAGAACCACCGTAGTTGATCCGGGTGAGATTTTTCCTTTCCTCTTTTAGTCCTTTTTTTCTTTTTTGGTCTCCTGTAAAAAGCATTTCTTGGAACTATTTCCCTGTTTTAAGAGAGCGGTGTTTCTGAGTGTGGAAGAATAGCTGTGAGATGGAATGAAAACTGACTTTAATCGACTGTTTTAGACTTTTATCTACTTTGGGGTCTGGAAAAAATTCCTATTATTGAACTTGACTACTGGATTCAGCATATATCTGAAAAACATCGTTTTATTTTTTGCTGTTTTTTTCTTTTTCTGATTCTTACAACATCATTTTTGGTGTCTGGGAAGAGTTTTTTTATAAGTCTACTGAGAACATCTTATGGAGAAATTTAAAATTGCAATTGTCTTTGTTTTCTGTCTGATGATGAGATTGGCCTTGACCTTTAGATTATCATATAGGAAAAGACAAAGAAACTTAACAGCTGTTAATTTGTGGGGGTGGACATTGGTTAAAAGTTTTTGACTACAGCCTCCAACAAAAGATAATAAGCCTGGTCCTAGTTACTATTAAAATAGAGAAATCTTATTTACATTTCAATTGTAAACTCATACTGGAAAAAAAATCTATGAAGCTACTGATCAAATATGTTGCCAAATAAGAGAGAGTACTACAGAAATAAAAAACAGAAACTCTATTTTGAACTTACAAACTGACTTTCAGACTTTATCTGAATATGCTACAGACCAAAAAACAATAGAAGAGGAATTAATCATTACTAAAGAAGATTCTATTTCATCTTATATACAACCGATTGAGATCTTTGACGATCAAAAAATTACTGTACTTAAACCATCTATAACTTCAAGTCTAACAGAAATGGACTTGCAATTACAATTGATTAGGAACTACAACAATTTTGATAATCAACTATTAACTACAAAATTGGTTATGATTGAGTGCCCTATTCAGCAGAGTCAAATGTCAAAGCTTGAATCTTTAAAACAACAAAGGATTATTTATAAAGGACTCGGGTCTTCAAAACAGAGGAGGGGACGCTCTCCCCTGACTCAAATGTTACCACAAGGAATAAAAAGAGATCTATTTGTTGGCACAGAGGCTTTGTTATGGAAACTGGCCTGGCACAAAAAGAAAGCCAGAATAAGATTTAAGAGTGTGATCTAAAATGGTTTAAGGTTTCTTAGACACGGATTGACTTAAAGTTTAAGTTTGGAAAATAAGATACCAGAGATCCTGATTGAATAAAGACTAATTAATTGTGATGTTAGTAAAAAGAGGTTTGTTTTTTGTAGTAATATGTGCATGATGGATATAATAATTACTGGATTGGATTTAAATGTTATTGAATGAGTTAAAAGAATATTATATAGATTTTGATTGATTAATAGATTATAGATGTAAAATAGACTAAAAATGTATTTTTGGAGCAATGTTTTTGCTTTTTAGGTAGGATAGCCATTTTGGTAAAGGAAAGAGAATAAGAAGGATTTTTGATAAAAGAAGAAATGATATTAATATATGAGTTGCTGATTATGTTAAGGAAAAAGGAAAGGAAAGACACCTGAAGTGTTAATAATATGGTTATTTAAGCCAATTGGAATATGGTAATTGTAAACAGTAAAGCTTAATACAGGATTTTGACTTATATAAATGAAATGTTATTGATGATTGTTTTGATTGACTGAACTTTATTGAAAAATATATGAATCTGAATATATTATATTATTTGAGGGAACAGAGAGGGTGCTCTTAATGATTTAATTTGAATTACATATGTATGATTTTGCTTTTGTATGATTGATTACCCTGTCACCACGTTGTTTCTCAAGCATTTGGTTGTAAAAACAAAAACACTAATAAAACTTATATTATAAATAATCAGGCAGGTTTGTTGGTTCTATTTTAGTCTCATTTTAAGGAAATGAATCTTAATAAAATATAAGAGTGGAAATTGTGCCCTGAACTTGCACTGATTCAAGTTTATATATTTAAACAGCACATGGCACATGGTATGTTAAATATGCTTTCTACTCCGTGAAAAATTCATTAGCAAATCTCCTTTTTAAAAAATAACTTAGTTTCCTGGAGAGAAGCTTGAGAGTTAGGATAGTGAACACCTTCAGAGAAACAGATACCTTATTCTGCTTCTAGACACCTTAAAAGACAGTCACCCATTAACATCTGCAGTGAGAATAAACAGATCTTTGCAAAAGTTAAAATGGCACAATCAATCATGGCAAGAAATACACTAAAGATGACATGACCATTCAGCTGTATGCCATTTAAGCAGCTACTATGACCTACTTTAGGAAATTTAACTGGTTTGTCAGAAGAAGTCAGTCAGAGTGCATTGCACTGCTTTTTACTTGATTTGCAGTAATACAGCACAACACATAATCTTCCAGGTTTACATAAATTCTTGAATAATAATCATAAATGACTATAAACATTTGTCCTAGGATCACCAGACACAATTAACATGGAAAAATAAATATGGAAAAATATTTATTTATAAACATTGGTCTAGACAATCCCTGCAGCCAATCCTGTAATTTGATTATAATGTCACTGGCTTACGATAATGTCTTGATGCAGTAATCAATGTAGTATGTTACAACTCAGAAAATACTTATTAACTGGCATTGCAGTTCTTAGGATTGCTCAAAAAAAAAACCACCAAGCTTCTTGCACAATTGTGTGGTTGTTTTTGTTGAAAAAACTTCTAATGTTGATATTCTGCTGGATACAGTTACCTGATTTATACTCTATGAAACGAACACAATAGAATGGATATCAACTGCAAAATATGATGTTATAAACAGTACAGTTCAATGTCATTGTTTTATTCATTATGAGCCATAATCTTTATAAACCTTCCCCAACCTGTTTCACTCCAGATGTTTTGGAATTGCATTTCCCAGAATTCCCAGCCAGCAAAGGCCAAAGGTTTTAGCCAAGTGTCTGGAAATTCTAAAAACTAAAGTTTGGAAGGCACCAAGCTGGGAAAGGATGACTTATGTGGTTATTATTCATGACATTTAAAGCAACCCCTGAGATTATTAAAAGAGACAAGGGGGGTTATCTGTCTAAATCAAAATAAATGAAAGATGAGCTCAAAACCTGTACTGGGATATCTAATGTCATTTTTCAATTATAGTTTTTCACAGAAATATTTAGAAGCATTAAAGACTTCTACAAACATGTTTTACAAAGCAGTAGTCTCCAAGCCCTGGGTCACAGACCACTTTCAGAACCAGACTGCACAACTGGAAATGAGTGGGGAGGCAAGTGAGTGAAGCTTCACCTGAATTTGCAGCCACTCGCCATCACTAGCATCACCACCTCAGCCCCGCCTTAGATCCTCAGACGTTAGATTTTCATAGGAGCCGAAACCTTACTGAAAAGTGCACATGTGAGGTTCCTCCCCCATCCACCCCCTCCATGAAAAAATTGTGGGCCATTATTACAAAAGGTCAAGAACTCAATCAAAAATAAATGTTGCTTATTTACATGAATCAATGGGTCTCACATATGAATCTCATTTCATGGAGTTCCTATAAAGCAGGGGTCTTCAAACCTGGACCTTTTATGACTTGTGGACTCAGCACACTGACTGAGGAATTCTGGGAGTTGAGGTCCACAAGTCATAAAAGGGCCAAGGGTCAAGTTTGAAGACCCCTGCTGTAAATAAACTTACACATTAAGAAACTATGTATTTTATATAATATACCATAATTTACCTAATGGAGTTATTGTAGATGGCTGAAATGAAGAAAGATTCTCATATAACCCACATTGAACTTTTGAAATATAAAACTATAAAATAATAATATAAAAAAATAAAATGTTTAATTCCTTGAGATTTGTTTTCTCTGCTTCATAATGTTTAAGACAAAATCTTGCTTAAACCAAAGCCATACGCATTCTATTCATGGTGAAGGCAGTTCGATTTTTAAAATACTAATTTATGTTTTAAACAATCATTTATTTTTCTGATTAACTTGAGAAATCAAAAACAAGCAAAAAAAGGGGATTTGGAAATGATGAAAATTATATATGAAATAATTGTCTGTCCCTTCCACTTATCTCAGTTGCCATATTCTGTTTTTTTTCCATCTATATTTTGTATCTATATTTTCTTTTGGACAACTGAACCCATATAATTTTATTTGTACCTTTTCTTCCAGTCAATAGAATATTGTTCCTTTCATTTAAATTCTAAGATCATTTTAGTTCAAGAAAGTAAATGTGGCAAAGAAAGATACCCTCTAAAACACAGATACAGTAATACATTTGAACTCTGTGAGAGAAACACAGAATGAATTGCATATATATCAATTTTGTATCAAGACTTATCAAATTAGAAAAAAAATATCAGAGGGAAGTGCATCTTTTCTGCCATCCCCATTTCTTAAAGTTTACAGGTACCAGAAAATTACACAGTAACACCATAATTGTGATCATCACTTAACTTTGTCAGATGCCTAGAACCATGAATATGGTCAGCTGATACTGCAGAAGCCTGTTAGACAGAGGGGAAAGTGCTGCCCATCAATTTGGAGAGGTTCTCCTATTTTACCATGAAGTTACACAACCCACACAACCATGAAGTTATACAATCTCATGCAGGACTTAATTCAGAAAGGATAAAGAGTCTTCTCTTTATCAGGCAGCTCCCACAGGTCAATAATAAATAACCCTGGTAACTAACCTGTTGGGGGGTGTAGGGATTTAAGCTACATTTGGGTTAAATGCTACTGAGTAAAATTTACTGACTACATGTACTTATTTTGATTAGCTATCCTGTCCAGCAGAAGCAAAAGACATTAGCTCCATCTCCACAGCATCGCTCATTTCTTTTTTGAAAGAGTATTCAATGCACACTCACAACAAGCCATCAGTCAGCTAAGCAATGATTGGGGGGGGAGCTGCTAAGTAAGATGAAAGTGCCATTTCTTTCATCAGCTATTGAAAGAATCAGTTCTCTTCTTTCGTGTGCAGCTTCCTCCTCCCACTGATCAACTGTTCAGTGGCTTCATGGTGTTCTTGGTATCCTAGCAGCAGAAGCTACCACCATTTTTTTTTCTTCTCCAGGAAAAAAAATGGACAGGGTGAGAAAATTGTGTTGGACCTCAGAAGACACAGAACTAACCCAAAGAAACACATTATGAACTGCACTTCTGCCAGCATTGCACATTTTCTTCCCTTTTAAACTATAAGTTGTCAGCTTAAGAGAAAAAACACTACTTTAACATACTGTAAATTTAAAACCTGCTTTCTCATGGATGGGCTGAGGGACTAGTATAAATATTTCAGCGGTTGCCACAAAAAAGAGAGAGTCAAGCTATTCTCGAAGATACCTGAAGGCAGGACAAGAAGCAACGGATAGAAACTGATCAAGGACAGAAGCAACCTAGAACTAAGGAGAAATTTTCTGACAAACCAATTAATCAGTGGAACAATTTGCCTCCACAAGTTGTGAATGATCCAATACTGGAAGTTTTTAAGAAGAGACTAGACAACCATTTGTCTGAAATGGTATTGGGTTTCCTGCCTGAGCAAGGGGTTGGACTAGATAAACTCCAAGGTCCCTTCCAATTCTATTATTGTTATTGTTATTTTTATTGTTATTGTTAAATGTGTTATAGAGAGTGTTTATAATATGGTCACAGCAAGTGGGGCAAAATCCGAAGGCACATCAACTTTAATAAAAACCATTCTACTAGAGCAAAACTGATGCAATTTTCATTTGTTTTAGTGTTTTGCACAGAAAATTTACTGCATAATCTTGATTTTTTTTTTCATTTAAAAAGACCTATTCTATGTGGTGGTTCCCTTATTTATATTAATGACTATGAGGTTTGTGACCAACACTTTGTTTTTCAAAATTAAATTGCAGATGAATAAATCCATGAGTGTAGTAAATGACACAGTGAAAAAACACCTGAATCAGGTAATAGAAGCACAATCCAAACTTTTAAATTATGCCAGATGGAGGCTATAAAAAGAAACCACCCTCCTCCGCTTTGCAATCCTATTTCGTTAGCTGAAATCACTATTTTTCCAGCTGTTTCTGAAGACTGCCAATGTAACACAAATATATCATCAGAAGAAAATGAGCAGAAAGGATATTGGGCATGAATTATATACAAATCCAGAGCACAATAAGGAAACAATCATAATGCCAGCACAAAGTAGGTACATTTAAATTCTTATTCTGTAAGCTGCTTGGAGTTATTCTTATTGAAGAATAAACATATCATCCTGTTTTGTAAGGTGCCTTATAGAAACCCATGCAAACATGTTCATTAACAAACTGATCATAGGTGACAATATTCATGGCAAAATACTGCCACTGTTTTAGAGTTCATTGGAAGCTATCTACTAATGAGTCAATTTGTTCAGTTCAGATCAGTCTTGGAAAAAATACTATACTGTTCAGATCAGTATAGAAAAATAATGATACAAATATATGTTGGCCATATTCAAGAGAGTTTAGGATTTGGTTTGTGATTTGAACTTAGGTCTCTTTTTTAATTATATAAATTTATAATTTTATAAAATAATTTATAATTATTTTTATAATAGCAAAACAGTGACTCCTTGTATGATAGCAAATAATGTTGTGCAAACCTCTTTGAAAATGCAAAAGACACTTGCTAATTAATAAAGAATAGGGTTAGAAGCAGTGTTTCTCAACCTTGACAATTTTAAGGATGCTGGCTGTGGAATTCTGGGAGTTGAAGTCCACATGCCTTAAAATTGTCAAGGTTGAGAAACACTGGAAGAGACAGGAAGGAGGCAGAGAAGCCATGCTCTGTGGAGAACTTCAGAATACAGTTATAAGATTTGTTCTTTTGTGTATATATATGATACTGAGAAACAATTTCACATTTATAGACAGGGCTCAGGAAAGCAAGAAATTACTCATGTTTTTCATTGTCTTCTAAGGAAACAATCATTCATTAGCTTTAAAAATATAAAATGTTTTCTTATAGATGATAGTGAGGTAGATTGTATGTGTGTATGTATTCACAGACAAATATAATCCTAATATATTACCTTTGGATTGAAATTATTTTAAAACATGTAAGTTAAGAGCACATTCTTCACTTAAGTCTTGAGTACAATGAAACTTATTCCACAGAAACTGGGTATAAGACTTCAAATTAAGATGTTCATTCTGTTCCATGCTGCTGGATCACATACAGTATCGGGAAAACAGATATTTATGCTTCCAAAGTGGCTTCCATAGATTTCTCAGGCAACAAAAACTATATTGTTTTAATAATAGGTCTGCATTCATGCAATCTGAGATTCATTTAGACTTATGCAAACATTCAGCTTCTAGATTAGTTCTCTTTAAGTAGATAATGAGTATAGGGGACAAAATAAATTCTTGGATTTCATCTTGAACTTTTATATGTAACACTATATCTATACCTTCACACTTCATCTAAAGGATCTAAAGCTGTTGGGAAAGTTCTGTTTAAGATTCACAAGATGAGTATAAAAATGTGGAACAAATTGATTATCATCCTACTCATGCCAGGAAATTAGAGAAAAATCCCATTCCCTTTTATTAAAAAAGCACCAATCCATCAGGACAACTTAATACAACATTCAAACTGCATTAAGTTTTTGACAGTTATATAATTGTTGCTTGATGTTACCATATTGGTTCTATGTACTTTCATTTAAATCATGTGCTATTGGAGCAAACCCCTGTTTGCACTGTTCTTAATTTCATTTTTTTCCCCAGTCAGGCATCAAGTTCAGCTATTGCTAAGCAATATATTTAAATGAAGTATTTACCATAGCGTACAAATACCATGCCACTTTTTCATAAAGTTGTGTTAGTAAAGAAAAATGGTCATGCTTTTATTCTTCTAGTGAAAACAGGATCATAAGAAATTGTCTTTGAAATTTTTTTTGTCTAAAACTGATGACCAATTCTGGAAAATCCCTTTACATGTGTGAATCTCTCTGACTTTCATTGTGTAGCTGATATATTTGAATGAAAGTGTAGGAACCCCTGAAGCATGAAATGAATTGATGCATAAACATATCCTTGCAGATAGTTAATCACAAAGAAAGATGGAATTAATGCAAGAGATGTAAACATTTTCCCAAAAAAGTTGCATGCAAAATGTAAGGGAGATTTTTGGTAAATAAAAAATACTTTAATAGTCTATTTAAAAAAAGAAAATGTGATTATTTGTTTCCACAAGACTAGAAAGAATCCTAATTAACAGAAAACATCTCTACAGTGAGAGGCTGTAAAAATAAAGCAAACCAATTCCAAGAGGGGTTTCAATTTTTGCCTTAAAATCAGCAACAAGTTGACAGACTGTTCAATTCTTCACACATTTCATTACTAAAATAGCCCATTTCCCCATAAAACTAACAAGGCATAAAGGTGACCAAACTTCTATTACCTAAAGCTAAAGATTTTACGGCTATGTTTCTTCAAATTAGATAATTGTTTTCTGTATTCCCCCATCCCCATGGTTTAAATATATTATACATTGTTAAAAGGATTGCAATAAATTTCTGTCAATATACAAATATTTTAGAAAGAGGCATTTCAAAATTTTCAGCAGAAATATTTCTGTGAACAATTTGGAAACTGACATTAGTTATCATTCCATTGTTGAAGTATTTTATGCACTTACTTCCCTTTCATACTATGGAAATATTGCAAGAAAAAAATATTGATGAACTATAAGGTAGAAGTTATTCTATAGTTAATGTGAGCTTGAATAAATTACAGACATGGATGCACTCATACCTGGAAGTATAGAAGTATTCATGTGAAATGCTCCACTCTCTATTGTCATGAGAACATTGGCCTATAAATAAATTCCTTTTGTGCACTGCTTCAAACATGGGATCCAGAATCAAAAGCTATCCATGGATGAGTCTCTTTTGTTTTTAATAGTTTGAAGGGTTTTTTTCCACCCTTACTTTTACTGAATCACAATTTAACATTTGGATAAATTTCAGATATGAATAAAGAAGCAAATAGTTGGTCATAGATAAGATCTCAAATTTCCTAAATAATAGAGGATGTTGTTCATTAATTCAGAAGCATGCTGCTTCCATTTTCAACCAAAACAGGAGTGCATTTTTTACCTGAACCAAGGGTCACACTTGGGCTGAGTAGATTTGATTGAATTAACATTTAATAAAAATAAAATATAGCTAATATGATTTCTGTTCAGTCATGTTTTAATTATGACTTCCTATTACATTAAAAATGTGGTAAAAAAATTCTGAGGGCTACACCAAAGCTTTCAGAGGCTGCATATAACCTTATGACCTCAAGTTCTACAATAAAACAATTGTCTATATCACAGATACTATTTTAAAATTTCCTTTGTGCACTAGTCAAGGAAGAAAGAAAGGAAGATAGGCAGATTTTTACAGGTTTTCAACTTAAAAATCATAAAATAAAGGTAAGCTTTGCTTTCCAAAGTTCTGAAAGTTTGACAATTTTCTTTTTCTAACTAAAATATCCTTTCTGACATATGTCAAACCATGAAACTCGTATAAAAATAACATTGATGGGATTAAACTGGTTAACAGTGAAATTGGCATCAACCAAAATTAACTTCAAGTTCCATTAGTATTAAAAGGACCAATACAAATTAATGTCTGTTTATGACTCTGTCCTTGGCTGTTCTTTAAAAATCAATTCAAGCCTTTCTGAAAAGATATATTGGCACAAAACTATGACACATGATTATGTAGGTAAGCTATGTTTCTTGGAAAATGGGAAGAGGATTTCCTTAAATTAGTTATCTTCGTTTATATCATATATTACATTTCAAAATGTACAGACACCCAATGTACTTTTTAAACAACATATACATGTGAGCTTATAGAGCCATTATAAAAAGTTTTTGATTCTAAATTAAAAGCGATAGAAATAGAATCAAAATAATGGAGGTTGATAGTACAGTCAGTGCTTATTTTCATAATTATTGACAGCTGTATCTTTGGCATTGGAAATTCAGTACAATTTTCAGGAAAAAAAATGGTGTTGCTTACAGCTTTTTAAACAAGGACAAACAGGATCGACCAAAGTACAAAATTTGGGGGATTATTATTAAAGATTTATTATTTTATATATTTTTAGGTTAATTTAAGGACCCTGAATTACCTTCTCATCTTAGGGTATGGTGCAGACTGTATGAATTCATTTAAAAATCAACTAAATGGTACCACGTTTCCCGGAAAAGTATATGTAATATAATATATATTTTTATATTTATTTAGAAGCTTTGAAATAGTACAGTAAACACTTTGCAACACGGTGTATAAACTACAGAATGTCTCTGATATTTTATGGGCCTGCAGATTAACAACATTTTCAAGACCCACAGGTGAAAAGAACATGATTCACAATTTCTTTTGTAAAGTTTGAATAGTCTGGGGAACACTTGATCACACAAAAATAATATAAAACAGTCAAGTTTAAAACAGTGATATTGCATTTATAATGCACATTTCCTTTGTTTAAAATCTGTACGATTGGCTTCTTGTGGCGAATATAAACATCTAAAGGGCTCAGTGACATTTTGGAGAGAGAAGAGAAAGAAGGAGCTATATAGTGCTGTAAACAGGCACACACTGATCAGAGAGGCAAAATCAGTTGCCTCTTTAAGTTTCTATAGTTCCATACATTTCAACTCATTTCTCAGGCCTGCTGAGAGCAAGTGGGTCCTACTATTGGCCATAATGTCTCCAACAGCACAATATTTCTTCAGTTAACACAGAACTGGATGGCCAAGATAATGAAGTTGAAAAGTTGATGCTTTTGTTGGTCGAATTTTGTGCAAATCATGCTGCTTCAGGTAAGTCCTGTAGAATTGACTAGCATATCCTTTTCCGTGCTATGAAAAAAAGGGAAAAAAAACTTAGATAAGTAAACATTAACATGTTAGCATGCAGCAGTATTTATTAACAAACAAAAATAATAAATTATGAGATAACCTAACATTAACAATAGTCATTTCAGACTTCTTTATTTCAATTTTGAGAAACAGTGTTCTTAAAATTATCAAATTATCCCCTCCCCCAAAACTATAAATTACTTATAATAATATTTATTTATAAATCTTTTAAACTTATATTTAACTAGATTATTGTATTATATCCAGAAAAATTATTTGGCAGTAGTCAATCGTCCCCTTCACTTTTTCAAACTTCAGATATCTAATTTGGTGAGATGATGATAGGACTAGCAAGGACTAGTAAGTGGAAGGTTTAATGATATGTCTGAAGGATCCGACCTTCCTTATATTACTTGAAAAAGCATGAGTAGGTTTAGAGTTGGAGTTCCTAAATGTAAACAATATGCTCAGTTGGAGGCTTTTAGTGGATAACAACATGCTATGTGAATGTGGAGAGATGCGAAGCTCGGCCCATCTGCTGGTATGTCAACTATTATCAGAAACATGTACCAATAATTATTTATTTTTGGCCAATAACAAAGCCAAGAAGTGGCTTTATTCTGGCAGTTTAAAGTTTGATCTAGTCATGGAAGAAGAAGAAAAAGCAATGACAATGTTTTCCATTTAAATTCATTATTATACTGATCAATAAATAAATTTAAGGTATACTAATATTATAATCCAATCCTAGAAATTACTGTAAAACAAATAGTATTCTACGGTCAAAATTATATGAAAAATATCAGACAGAAGAATATTAGATCTGAAGTGACTAGGTTGTCTTAATGTAATATTCTTTAAAGAGAATAAACTATATTGCACAATTTAAGAACTATCCCTCTGAATGTTAGAGATTTTTACAATATAGGTCAATAAGCAAGTTTTACTGTATATAACAATTTAAAAAACATGTTTGGAAACAATTTGTATCCCAATCACTCTTAGTTTCCCAACATATCTCAAAACCCATCTCATTTTTGTTAATTTCTGGTATAATTAATTACCTGTCAAAAATATAATCCCCCCCAACACATTTGTTCTCAGAACTATAATGTGAAGTGAATAAATGAAAAGATGGTCAATCACCTTTCCTCAACATATCCAGAATTTATCTACTATTATAAATAATTATAAAAGTAAATAAAATGATCTATCTATGCAAATATTACAATTATTCAAATACTGATTAGAATATGAAAAGCACATGGATAGAAATGATAGAGAGATAGAGATATCAATAGTATGATATAGGTCCACTGAAGTCTCTCCAAACTCCATCTGAAAAATTATTTCCAAGTGGTTAAAGTGAAGATGCATTGCAAGAATACTATTATATAGTTATACATTATACATTTGATATATTCCTTACAGTAATCAAAACTAAATATTTCAGTAGAATTTATTTTGAACATCAGGGCTGGAATTCTTCCCATATTTAGCTTCACCTAAATTCCAGTGAAATAAGTAAAGCAATATAGTTGTGACAATGATTTGTAATTTTACATAAATAGTTATAAATTGAATAATAAGCATTATTCTATATAATGGCAAAGTCTATAATGCTTTTGGAAGGACAGTATTAGGACATATCAATTAATAATTATAATGAAATCAAACAAATTTGACTATAATTTCAAGAAATCTGTGGTGGTGGAGGTGATTGTGTTTAAAAGCTCTTTTATCTAATAAGATAGCTGGAATCAAAAGCAAGCTTGTGATCCTGTTAGAGCTAGTTATTCAAAGGGGGAAAAAGTCTTCTGAACATTCTGATGTTTGATGTTTAATAGACTTCAGATGCAACTGACAGAATGTATACATTGTATGTTCCTGTATGTACATTAAAATCCCATTCACCATTTTATATATGTTAAACTACATTATACCCAATATGCAGTGGTGGGATTCAGCCAGTTCCCACCAGTTCGGTAGAATTGGTAGCTAATTTTTTGTTGCCCACGTCTAGAATGGATGTCCGGAAGCAGCATCCACACAGAGAATCGGTTGTTCACATATTTGAATTCTACCACTGCCAATATGGATTTAGTGAACATTCTCTTTTAACAGACACTCCTTCCTCCCATTAATCTCTTAAACTAAGGTTCACACTACAACAAATATATCAAGTTGATCAATCAAGAAAACTGTAGGCGGAAAGAGGATAGTTTCCTTAAAAATAAACTATTTTTTCTCATCCATTGGAACAAAGACTACAAAGTTATTGAGATAAAATTTTGTCTTTAACGTAGTTTACTTAAAGATAAAAAAGGAAGAAGACTTGCTTTCTAGTTGTATTTCTTACAAGAATCTGTTAAAATCATTGACTAGATGGCAGGCCTTTTCATTAGTAGCCACTCTTCCTTCAGGGGTACATTAAGCATCACCATCTGTGTGTTCTGCAAAGCCTTGAAGATCAAAATGTTCTAATATGTTTTTGACCTTAGATAACCTTTAATATACAGTATTATATTTAGTATATTGTTATTTTTTGTTGTATCATGCATTGCCAGAATGACTGGAACAGATTATAGAAAGTATAAATAAATATTTATTAGTGCTATGCAAAGCCATTTAGAGGGATTTACAAAGAACTCATCTGAATGCACTGCTTTTAGTATCAAATACCTAATCCATTAAAGATCCAACATAGCCGGTAGAGGACTGTCTTCTGTTGTCTGAGAAAATACATTTTCTCCCATTGGCAATGTCATTTTTGTGTGCACTTGCATGTTCAGATCACTTGGGAAGGCCCTCAAAACAGCTATGCTGGGTCTATGGGAAAACACAGCACTTCAACAGTTATGTGAAGTCCTACTAGCAACCACTTTATCAAATATATACTGCTTTGGCATGTTTATATGCACACTGTTATATGTTCTTCATGAATAGTGTAGTTTTTATGCAATTCTATACATAACTGTATAGTATGAGATTTGGTGCTCTCATGCAGTTGGCGCTTAAGGATGTACACCAGTGAAATCAATATAGGTTATTTCCCATGGCCACAAGTTGGATTACTTTATTAAATATTGTGTGAGATCACTCATAATGCACAAAAAATCCTTAAAACAAAAGTTCGTAATCCTTATATAATTTATTATATTCACATATTTCTTATTAGTGAAAGTAGTGTCATTTACTATAAATACTATCATGTAGTATTTCAACCATTTGTACTTGTATGTGTTTTAAATCACATTCCAGGTCACTTTATGTTTGAATTATGTATTTTAAGTCAGCATTCCAAAATGCATAGATGTAGATTAATTAAGTCACAAAAACAGAAATGTCATGAAGGCCCCACAGAAATTCCATGGAAATTAATAAATGTTATATTCATGTAAATCTATTTTCCCAATCTGCAGACTCCAGAACATGTTCTAAGTCACCCTCCTCAAACAAAAATAATCAAAACCTGCAATTTGAGTCTGGTTCACAACAAGCTTTGCCCCTAATCCATTCCTTTTCTTTCTCTTTTCCTTTTTCCTTTCCTTTCCCTTTCTCTAAGCTTACCATTAACCTGAAAAGTAGTAAGTACAATTATATCTATATTTAGCCCTACAGCTAAAATGTAGCCATACAACTCCTTCAGCTAGAAGACACATGGGAGCTGTATCTCCCTGATGGGATCAGTAATTAGTCTTCCATTGTTCTTGCTAGTCCTATCATTATCTCACCAAATTAGACAACTGAAGTTTGGAAAAGGGAAGGGAAGGGAAAGAGTGAATACTGGGAAAGATTTTTTCTGGATACAATACAATAATCCAGTAAAATATAAATTTAAAAAAATTATAAAGAAATATTACAAGTAAGGAGGAATGTTGTCCATGGGATCATGATGGGTCGGACACGACTTTGCAACTAACAACAACAATCTATAATTTTGGGGGGAAGGGGATAATTTGATAACAATATTATTTCTTAAAACTGAGATAAACATGAAGTCCGAAATGACTATTGTTAATGTTAAATTATCTTATAATTTATTACTTTTGTTAGTAAATATTGCTGCATTTTATTCATTTGGTCCTTATGTGGACTGTAGTATAAAAACTGAATAGTGAAACTGCTTCCACAATCTGAAAAAGAAATAGAATCCTACTCAAAATTATGGCATATAAAAGATTTACCAGTTTCTTTCTATCTGAGCCAAATTGGCTAGACTTAAGTCAACTTAATAGGAAGAAATTTGTTTAATTTTAAGGACTTGGTTTTAACTAGATTTACCTTATTTATCTAAATAAAACTATCTCTCATCACACAAGCATCATTAACAAGAACCAATACCTCTGCAGTTCTTGGGGATGCTGGAGAAGTGAATTATAGACTTAAGCATTTAGTTTTTTAAATTACCAACTTCAGGCACAAATGTGTCATGATCCACCTGTGGCTTTCTAAATCCTAATTAAACAGTATGTATGTACATATGCATGTTATCTGTATCTTTACCTACATAGTATTTAATTTGCTTGATCATTAACAAGATTCCGTTGAATGCTTACTGCAGATATATGCAAGGCTTTTTTTCTCATAGAACGCCCAGAACGGAGTTCTGGCACCTTTTTTGGATGGAATCTTGTAGGGTAGGCAAGGTGGGTTGTATGACGTGTGTGAGTTCCGGCATCTTTTTTTTTTTTTTTTTTTTTTAGAAAAACCTGTATTTAAAAAACCTGTATGTAAAACCTGTATTTAAAAACTACTAGGATACAGGCAATCCTTGACCTACAACAGTTCATGTAGTGACCATTTGAAATTATAATGGCACTGAAAAAAATTACATGATTGTTGTTCACACATTACCGTTGCAGCATCCCCATGGTCATGTGGTCAAAATTCAGACTCTTGGCAACTGACTCATATTTATGATGGTTGCAGTGACCTGGTCATATGATCATTTTTGTGATCTTCCAACAAGCAAAGTCAATGGGGAAACCAGATTTACTTAACAACTGAGTTACTAACTTAACAACTGCAGTGATTCACTTAACAACTGTGGCAAGAAAGATTGTAAAATAGAGCAAAACTCACTTAACAACTAAGTTGTTAAGGACTACCTGAATTTCTTTCTGAGTATTTCTATATTTTCCCCCCCAAAAGCTGATTCTCTGAAACTCATTTAATTTATTTTATATCCTATGGAAGAATCTTTTCCTGTTCTCCAAACTCTAAAAGAATATGATTGGCCTCTATAGTGGGAGAATAATTAATCTTGTAGTTTTCTGCAAGTACTAAAATGTACCAATATAGAAAATTTGTCTCAACCTGTATTATTATCCTTGCTTTACAGTTGGGGAAATAGAGTCAGAGAGGTTATGTGGAAAGAAGAATTGTTCTGTAGTTAAAGGAGAGATTATGAACATATCTGAGCTATGTCTGGTTTTGCCTTTTGCAAGGAGGGAAAGAAAAAAGGAAATAAAATTACATAAAAATCTAAAACCGCAATCCTATACTCACTTACTTGGGAGCAAATCCCATTGAACTCAATGGGGCTCACTTCTGGTAGGAATATATAGGATTGCACCTCACACCTCTCTGTCCCTGATTCCCCCATCTGTAAAAGGAGAATAATAATGCTTACCTATCTCACAGAGGATCTGCAGTTCTTTAATCACTATTCTGTTATAATCCACTTTGTGATCCACAAATGGCAAGGCCTAGAGAGGTGGAAAGCATTATGATCAGTATAAGAATTCATAGAAGAACCAAGAATTCTAAGATCTCAAGTTGTCTCTTAGAAAGAGCTTTATAATCTCTTCATTATGAAAATGAGTGGAAAAATAATAATGTTCATCTCTGAACTGATGGCTTAGTTTGAAAGTTATAATTAGAAAATTTAAATAAAAATGACATATTTATACATCATATATATATATGATTTGGTAATAATATTTAGCAATAAGAAAAACAACACAGAAAGAAAAAAATCCACAAAATATAGGCTTAAAAACAAAAACTTTTTTTTGAAAGTTAACACAGACAATTTTAATGACATAATAAATTCTACACTAATCTGTCTAAAAATTCTATTTAAGATAGTTTTTTAAAATATATATATATATATATATATATAGTATAATGCAATTGTAATTTGAATGCCAATATATGGTGCAATATACAATAAAACCTTTATTTTCATTAAGAATATGTTTATTAAATATATTTGCTGTGTTTGGGTGCTCATCAACATGAAACTAAGAGCAAGTGGACTAATTTCCTAGCAATACAGTCCTCATTATGTCTCCTTTCAATATGTTGATTATGACAAAGAAATCCTGCTGTGCATTACCCCGAAGTCCCCAATCACATCTGAATAATAGAATTCTGTCTTCCTGTCGGTTGAAAGCCAAGACAATAAGCCATGTTCAGAACTTGCTTATTTCATAGTCCATTGTTCCAAGAGGCAAATGAGCCAAACATACGTAGAAAATATATCCATGAGGAAAAAAACCAGCTTTATTTTATCAATAGGTTTATACTGTATGGTCAGCTTATCACTGATTACAGTGTTACAAATTTTGAAAAAATAGAGATCCTAGGTAAAGCTGATAAGCATGTTGAAGAAGTGATAGTGTGGCCATTACAAGCATTTTCAGAAGAAATGGATTATCTGGAACTGTGGTAGCCAGGATTCAGATTGAGGCACAGAGCAGAGACTGCATCAGTTATTCTTAGTGATGAGTTTGAGTAAAATAAGGATGGTAGTTACTCTTATACTGTTTAGACCTCTTAGGGATCTTTGTTGATATCTTCTATATTATCTGCCTACCTTGGAACATGTTTTATTGTAGTTCCACTCCCTGAATGAATGGGTCCAGATATTGGTTGGGAGTAGAGATATTGAGCCAGTAGGCACTTCAGTATGAAGAGCCCCAGGACTTCTTTATTTTCTGTCACATTTAATACTTACACAAAAAAGTATGAAAAGGCCATCCATCAGCATGGGTTGAGATAGAAATATGCTGGTGATACCAATTACACATGATAAATTGGTAATTACAATGGCCAGAATTCTATTTCTTGGTCATTGGCTGGCTATGGGTTTTTCTCATCTTCCTCAAGATTATTTTCACAGTCCATTAGAAATGCTGATTCTGGGGTGATACCAAGTTTGGCTTCTAATGAGGATCTGCTCTATTTGAAAGTGCACTTTCAAAGTAGGAAAGTATGGGTCCCTGAACTCATAGCTCAGAATATGCATCTCTGAGCTCCCAGCTCCTGCTGGAGATCTTGGCCAGGAAGGTTGTATGAAAACTGTCATCTTTTCTAGACAGCTGATGACAGTCACTCATGATCTTATTACCCTGTGCTGTATATGGGGCTGTATATGAACCTATTCTCCTAGCCTTAGACAGCTACTTGAACACTGGTTTTTTTTTCCAGAAAGTGTCTCAAAATTAAATAGCTAAAGTTAAATTTGAGCCAAACATTGCTATTGGTACGATATCATGGTTATAGTACTCCACTATATTATGACATTATTCTATTGTTAAATACTACATTTTGAATTAAAGTGATTTATAAATACATTAAATCTTTTTTAAAAAAAATGCTAAATGTGTATAAAGAAAAAAGGTAGCTTTGATATTTGTTTACAGTCAAATTATCAGCATCAAAATCTATGGTTCTTGACACTGTTTATCTGAAAGGAAAGCACAGGGGGGTTTTGAAATCAATAGTAGGAAACTTCAGAGTCAAATGTCACAAGATTTGTACTATCTTTCAGGTGACATTACAACTATGTGCTGAGGATAGAAGTTTTATCAATCTGAAAAAATATGAAGGGAAAATTAATGGGATGAGCTGATTTCTTTAGAGGAAAAATAAATCTGGCTGCATAAGTTTAGACCAGATCTAAACTTGCATGTTTCTGTCCCATCAAAAACATTCTCCTTTTCCACATTGGGCAACATTTTTGTTATTACACCACTTAGACAAAGCAGCACAACTAGCATGGCATATTATTATTTTGATGCAGGAAAATGTTGCAAAAAACCTGTAGTGTAAGGCCTAGAATTTTTTTTTTAAATCATTGTCTCACCACCAACCTAGATGAAAATCCAAACAAAACCAAGAAATAATGGAAACAATTCTATGTCATCACCCATTAATATTTAATATTTAAGTATAGCTTTGAGTTATATGAAAAGTAGTAAAACTACATCTTCAGTTCATGCTTAAAAATTTTTTTTTTGAAAACCTCAGTTCACCAAATATCTCCCCTAGGGCTAGAGCAAATTAAAAATTTTATTTCTGTAAATCTATGTCCTACCAACTGTTCCTCAAGACAATGTGTTCAAAAATCAAAGTTACAAACTGCTACTCTCCTTCAACATTAAAATGCTTGTCTTAACTCCTAGCAAGACATTACAGCCTATCTTGAGAGATGTTTTCAGCTTAGTAAATATTACTGCTGTTCTGTGGTTCATTAATTGGCTTTCCCAATGAAATCTTTCTTAGAGAAGAAAAATAAGAGGGAGAGTTAACTAAACAAATACGATTATTCATACTGCATATATGTTATTAAGATGAAACTGTTAAATTTCCATCCAAGTAAAAATGTAATACTGCTCTTTACCTGATTTGATAATTGCTGTGTCCATTATAGTTTCTTTCTGTTCTTTTCTGGGATGGATGAGGGAGGGAAAAAGCCTATGTGGGTTTTCAAAGCAACTAACTCCAACATCTTGAGAGACTAAGAAAGATATTCCTGTATACCTTACAAAGTGACAAAGGAAAGAAAGATTTAAATTTTAGCTGTAAGGCATGCCATGACAAAAAAAGGTATTGAAAGAAAAGTCTTCATCAGGGTCCAGTCCAAGCCAGGAATAAACAAAATAGAGACTGCTTTAGAAAGAAAGTTGTAGTTTATTGAAGAGCAGAACCACAAGACATGAGGCTCTGAAGCAGCTGAACACATGTTGCTGAGAGTAGTGGGTTTTATACCTTCTTGGGCTTTTGAGGTTGTTTCCTGTTTCTGTGGCATGAACTTTGACATGAGGTTCAGTGTGTCCTTTTGGTATTCTGATGGTAGGTATGTAGATTTTAGAGGTCTTTGTCTTTCTAATCTCATCAGCTTCTAGCTACCTACTCCAACCTTTTTGAAAGGATTATCACATCTGCATTTCTAAAGACCTGGTTTCTGCTGAGTTTCTGACTGAGGGGAGGGAGATGTTTCTGCCTTTTAAAAAATCTTCTCCATTATTCCTTTGGAGAAATATATTCTGCCTTTTTAATATCCTCCAAAATATTTTTTTTCTGGATTCTTCCCACAAAGGTAATAAGTGTAAGATCCATATGAGATCAAAACTGCAAAGTTAAAGAATCTGCTTTTATATGGAACAGCACATTTCTATGCACAGACTGGCTGCAAGGTTTTTATTTTTTATTATATATATATATATACTGTATACACACACACACACACACACACACATACACAGCAGATTAGTTCTTCGGTGTGGAATACAGCAGCTTGAATAGCTCTCTCACTCACTCACTCTTGCTTTCTCTCTTCATAAACATCTTCTCCAAATTATTGTGTGTGAATTAAAATTGCATCCGTTTTTTCATGGCACTTTTGTCTTTGAGAACAAATACTGCAAGTTGCATGCAGAACTAAGTAAAATATTTCTTAAGAGATGAATAAGGTGGGATAATTCTTTTTTAAAGGGATGAGTACTGAATCTTACCTAAAACTGTATAACTCTAATGTTGCTTAGAAGAGTGGCCTATTTCTTCAAATTTTGGAACATAACAAGCATTATTTCCACAGCATTATTTCAAGAAGAAAAAAGAAGAAAAAGGAAAACAAGATGCCTGCAATTTGCCAAGCTAAGGTACATTTCCAGTTTATTCCAAAACTTAAGAATGTACCCATCTTTTCATCACTTTATAAATGATATTTTCCATTTCACTCTTTTTAAATATATAAAGTTGTCCCTTTAAAAGAAAAGAAAAGAAAAAGATTGGGCTGAAAGATTTGGCACATTTTTAAAAACTGAGCAGAAATTGAATAATGTGTTGTATAACATAGAAACCAGGGAAGAACCATGTTTAATTTCATAGATTTGCCTGATGCATGTATTAATTATCAAAACTACATAGTAATTAGGATACCATATTAAGGCTGAGAATTTCAAATTCAAATATGCACTACGTGACTTTGGAGCAACAGTTTGATATAACCTAACTGCCTTTTTAGAGGCTGTTGTGAAGATTAAGTTTATCCCCCCCACTCTGCAGAGTGCTTCTAAAGTATAGAAAGCTCCCTCTTCAGAAACTGATTCACTATACAAGCAGTATAGAAAGAATATATTGGGCAGAGCTAATATGTACCCACATTCTATTGCTTTAAGTGTTTGTGTAGCTGGCTATGTCTTACCTGTACCTATAGTTCTATGTTTTTGCACCCAGCCACTTTTCATCTTACTTATATACACATCGTCTGTGCAGTAGAATTAATAACTGAACAGAATATCTGGGTTAGTGGTTAACATTTCTGAACTACTACGTTTTTCTTCCAGCAAAAACATCCTCCTCTTCCATATTGGGCTACATGTCTCAAAAAATCACCAAAACATATAACAAATACCTCAGCATTTGCCATTCTATTTTTGCTGTTATAGATCATTTATGCCCTCCACAATACACCATTCTACTTTTAAATCCATAAAACAGATACTACAGCAGAAAAAAAATATTCAACAGGTAAATTATTTTGTAATGGGTTGAAATGGAAAGAACTCAAGAACATTTCTAATGACATTTTAGGATAGAAAAGAAGAAAAATGGTTTGGTGGAATGATTCAGACTGAAGTTTTAAGGTTCATAAAAACATCAATGCCTTTATTTGAAACTATAATAGTAACATGATACTTCCTGGCTCTATGCGTTTCTATACAAGAAAGCAGAATATATTTATCTTTCAATCACTGGTAGATCGATATAAGCCTGCATAAATAGTTCACTACTTAGAAGAAAAGCAATAGCCTAGTAATCAAGCACATGTATTTTGTGTGGAAGATCTCAGATTCACATTTTTAAATAGAGCTGGGAAAGAATATTGCCCGGTATATTGGTCAACCACTGCCAGTCACTGTAGACAAACTATGTGGAATGAACCAGGATTAAAGGCAGTACAAAACAACTTTCTAGATTCTTCAATTCTAAGGAAACAGAAAGTGAGTTCCTAATTCCGAACTTAAGAAATGAAAATTGGGAATGGCACAAAGTATGATTTTTTTCTTTGTATATAAGAAAATTATTAGACTGGTTTTGTGCTAGGCAATGATCTGTGATTTTAAAAAAATCATTTCTGTATTGCTTCACAGGCTTAACAGCATTACAAAATGAACATCATGATATTCAAACTGGCAGCTTTAATTCCAAGAAAAAAACCCACATCAACTCTCTCAAAAATGCAACTATTACATATTTAATTTTGTTCACTGTTATGATCTTTTTACTTATGCATTTGAAGGGAAGCATATACTCTTGATAGCTCACATTTGAAAACATACTCCATAATTTTAATTAAAAATATTTGCAAACTGTTTTTCTGAATATTAATCTTGATTTTAATCCTTTTTTTCCTTAAACAAGCTATCATTTTTTGTTCTTATACATATGGGTTTTTATTGTGAATTACATTCTTAGTGTTTGAGGGCATTTGAAATCTAAAGATGGGGGAAATGAAAGAAATAATATGCAATAAAGCTAACTGAATATAAAAATGCTTTTATATGCATATTTTATATAAGCTTTATCAGTTTTACTTTTGTTATCCAACTTTTACTCATTTACATGCTTGATTAATCTCATATATTCTATAAAGGTAAAGGTATTAAACATATTACTTTCTCTTCCAATTTTTCTCTGCAACACCTTAACCCCAGCATATCACCCAAACAAACAATATTTATTCAGTTATTTAGAGTTGCTGAAAAACATTTGAATTGTTCACATAATAACATATGTAAAAGAAACATGATGCTAACATGGTCATTGCCCTCTTTTCATCTGACATTTCTGAAACTCTTTTGATCCTGGTATTTACAATCATGATTTTATATACAAAAAAAACCCCTATAATTTTGCAATATGCAATTAAATTGCATTTGTTCATATATGCTTACATCCAAGAAGCATTGAAATATTGCAGCTGACTTCAGCTTGAAGTACAGAAAACAATCAAATGCTTTTCTTAATTACCATACACAGCTTTGCTTTATTATTTGTAATCACTAATGTCATGTTAATAACTGTCAGTAATATTATGCCTAGCATTTGGTTTGGCCCATTATATCTAAATGCATTCCCATAAAGTTGCTTTGAATGAAATCATTTACTTTTGTTTATGTAAAGAAAATACATTGTTTCCACTTCCTATAGCTCATTTATTCATAGACATTCACACCACTCATGATGATTCAGTAGTGAAAATATGGGTTTCCTAGTAAAATGTCTCAAATTTAATCTGTGGTATACTGAACAATGCACTCCCCACCCCCAACCTCCACACCCATGTCTATGGATCATAACTGCTCTTGGAGTGGCATGCTAGAAAATGCACTTCATAGAATTTTTTTTTTAAAAAACTTCCATTGATTTTATTTAAATGTAATAAAATCAGTAAAACATGTACTCTCAGGATAACATACAGTTTGACAATGACTTTGGTAAATATCTGGAAGAGGCATTTAAATACACATAGTACATACAGCCATCAGGCTTAAAATTGTGCACTTCTAATGTACAGCCAGGAAATAGTCCTTGTTGAGACCACCTATAGCCTTTACAAAACAACACTGACATCATGTACCAATGTACAGTGGTAACTTGGTACTCATCATTAATTGGTTCCATGAGGCACTATAAGTTCCAAAAATGATGAGTACCAAACAATTTTTTCCATAAGAAATAATATAGTGAGTCACAAGGCAGCCAATACCAACAAGTTCTAGCTTATGTGTTGAGTACCAAACAAACAATAAGTACTGGGACAAAATTTTCGCATGAAAATGCATTGAGTACCATATTCAATGAGTTTCAAAGCAGTCGAGCACCAAGGTACCACTGTATAAAACCCCAAAATTTTTAAATATTGTAACTATTGCTCATTTTCCAAATTTTCCTTTTTCAGGAAGGTTGTTAACATGGTGGTGATGGATCAACCATGGATCACTTTAAATGGCATGGCTTATCTGGATCCGTTTTAGGCCCAGCATCAGTTGCTTTCACTGAAGATCTCAGTTTGGGCCTTGATAAAGGGTATTTTTATATTTCTCATTGCTTTTGATATCAATGACCATGGTAGTTTATTCAGTTATCTTACACAGTTTAACAATGAAGGTACTCCCTTGTAGTTCTGCTTCTTCCTCATTGAAAAGGCTAATTCCACTGGAATGAGGAGTGGTCAGCTCAGCAGCCCCTCCTTTACAGTTTCACAGGGGTCAGTTCTACCTCTAATTCGTCTTTAATATCTATACAAAGCTGCTGGACAAGATCATCTGACAATTTGGGGTATAGTACCATCAATATGCAGATGATACTCAACTTTATATCACTATTCCAACCTGTAGGGGAAAAGCAATTTATGTTCCTTCTTGGAGTTTAGATGGCCTCAGACTCTGGATAAGACAAAATAGCTGAGGAAGCTAAACAAGACAGAAATAAACCTCTGGTCCTGGTGAACCGACCCAGATTCCATCTTACAAGACAGAAATAGTTTGTTCATTGAAGTTTTTTTTTATCAATACTAATGTTATGTTTGGATAGGCAGGCACTATTCTTAAACAGCAGGTTTGTGATTTTGGTAGCCTTTTAATATATGGTTCTAGATAGTGCAACAAGTGAAATTTATCATTAGAAGGGCCTTTCCTTTAGTTGCTGCATCCACTGAGGCTCATCTGGCATAAGAAGATCTCACCATGGTAACTCATAATCTTATTACCATTCGGACACCTGCACTTGTTGTATGCAGAGTTAACTTTAAAGACTATTTGTAAGCTACAGTTATTCCAGAACGTAATAGTCCATGGACTAATTGACACACACCATTAGATGTATATTATTATTTGCTAGCATTCTGCATTGGCTACCAGTTAGCTTCCAGGTACAATTTAAAGTGTTGGTTTTTACTGATAACTGGATTAATGGCTTAGTACTTGGGCACCTTGGAATATTAGATCAATTCCGGCTGAAGCAACTGATGAAGAAATCAAATTGCATTCTGAAATCTGCTGAAAACAGAACTGTTCTTTCTGGAGGGCAACCTAATTACACTAGTCTGTTTCTCCTTTAATTTTATTAGTTGTTTTATTCTTATTATTTTGGTATGATGCTATACTAATTTTGTTCCTATCAGGAATGTTTCAAACTTTTTTCCCCTATATTACATTAACTGCCAAAAGTTGATTGCAGTGGGACATAGATGTAGTAAACCAACAAGAAAGGTGGAGTGCAGGTGGTCCTCCCTTAGCATCCACAATTGGGACTGGGAATTCCATTGCTAGGCTTTGCAGTCACTAAGCAGAAAATCATTTTCCTCACTTCCCACTTGGTCATTAAGTGAAGCACTGAGTGATCAAAAGTTATGATTTTATTTCTGCCTTCTCTATTTGAACTGCTTGTAGCAAGCCGGTTTCAAATGACACAAAGGTTGATGCTGTTGACTGCACGACACCTGTATATGAATCCCATTATTGCCTAGTATCACACTGGAACAGTGAATTAAAAAAAAACCCTTTGTTATCCACCATTGTGACAGCATAACCTCCAATATGATTAAGTATAAGGCATCTATTAAATTCTGTGAAACCAGCTTCCAAGTATGGAGAAGCAGAAGGCCTCCTCCTACGAGACAAGTCTAAATTTGATCTAGTTTCTGAATACAAAGGGGGCGATGCTTGCTCATTCTAGATGTTGCAATACATTAAATTCACACCTCTAAATAAAAAAGACAATGTTTACCCAAGCATGTATATTTATTTAAAAGTTTGCAAAATTAAAGAGGGATGTGAAATCATATATCTAGGCAGTAAATAAAATAAAACTATAATAATTGCTCTGTTTTTATCTTTTCTGACAAAAAAATAATTCAATCTTCTTTTAATCTATTGATGGTTATTCCTATGTTGAGGTTGCATGAAAAATGAACATACCTAAGGTATAAAATATACAACATGTGACACACAAGCAGCCTTTCATGGAGTTGCATTTAAGTCCATGTGATTATATAACTACTTAAATAAATTCAAATATTATTTGTGATACTGACTCCAAGGCAACTATAGACAGAAAAGCACTGATGGATGTAGCAATAACTATTCTCTGCTTTCTACCTATTCATAATGACTCTGACACTGAAACTGTCACCATTATCATTAAAAGGGAATAGATGGCTCATCTAAATGCACATTCTCTACAAAAGCATATTTAGGATACTGGACTAACAATCAAGAAAATGTCCTTCAAAGGTTTATGAGCCAAATATCATACACATACATATATGCTGCTTCATTAGTTTTAGCACCAAAGAGGAATTACGTGCCAAGCAACTCTAACTCAGTGTAAGATACATAGGCAATGGTTTTCTTCATGCTAAAATATTTAAATTCTTGAGCTGCAATCGTATGTATTCTTGATTAAGAGTACGTCTAAAGACATACAGTGAGAACAGCAAATCTGAAAACTTGCATAGAACTGAAATGTCCCCATGTGTTTAACATGTAAGATAGAACTGCTTTGGCTATTGTAAACTAATTGAACTGAAGTTTATTGGATGAGAAGTGAACATCTTCAAGGAAAAACAAAGTCCAGTTGCCTTTTGAAAAAGCACCTTTGGGGTAACCATGACCTGGATGACTGAGAATCTCCATAGACATATTCTAAACTAAATTTAATGTTTGAATATTAGGTTCTTCATATTCCAAGAGCAAGAAAATCTTAGATGTATTTGGCACTGAGAAAAAACAAAATGGACTTATTTGGTATTGTATTACACAATCAAAAGCCAGTGAATGGAAAGAGCTGAGTCAACTGACTACTGAATGCATGAATCCAAATTAAAATTAAAAGTTCTCTGACACCAGGCCTGCCATTCCTTAAATGTGTCTAACAAACTGATGCTCATCATCTGCCTTGGTAATTGGTTCCAAGGTTTTGCTGTTTTTACTTGTTTATCAACTGTTCAAATATACGACATTTCCAAATATTCCTTCTTATCATTTATTATCATTGTTCCATATAATGAAGACAGGGGCAGGATTAGACTGATGAAAGCAACTTTCTTGTGTTAGTCAAAACATTGCACACATGTTCAAAAGAGACAACTTATAGCAAAAGGGACAGAACTTATCACATCACTGCTTTTGACATGTTGATGGGAGCAATGAGATAATGTAGATGTTGCTGCCCATATCCTGGCACTCTCACTAAGATCTTGCTATTCTTCTACAATATCTCTTCAAATATCTGAAAATAACTGTCACAGTCCTTCCACAATCATATTTTTTTCATGGCTAAAAATATTTATTCCTTCAGTCTGTTCTCCAAACAGTTATTTTTCTATCTCTTGTTCATGACTGCCATCCTTATTTGTACCTGTCCATATTCTCTGAATCTTCCTTAAAGAATAGTGCCAGGAACTATTCAATGTGTCAACACATCATGGCAGACCTAAGAACTGTACTTCTATGCTGAAATATAAAACTACCTTTCTCTTTTTAACAGTCTTATGAATGCTGCTGACTAATATTCAATTGGTGAACATCTAAAGTTTCAAGACCCTTTTCACATATACGTTTGTCAAAGATGTTTATCTTTTTTTATTCTCTTAAATGAATGACAGGAGTATGAAGTATGTTGGATTCAAAACGAAAAAAAGTGTTTGGACTGCATAGGGATGCAAGCATAGGGATGCAAACATAGCACCAGTCTGCAACTTTTTAAATAAGTTTATTTTTTAATTGTATTAAATTTATATGCTGTCCATCTCCCATTGAGCTATTTACACAATCCTGAAAAGATACAATTGCTTTAGAAATTTTCAGAAAGATACTATGTGAAAAGTCATATGTACTTGCTTCAAACTATTATTTTGTATTTCAAGCTGGAGCAATCATCACCTTAATTAATAATCTAGCTCTACTGATTTATCTGTACTCTTTCAACATCATTTTGAATTTTTATTTTATCTTCTGGCTATCAAATTCTTTTTTTTACTATCTATGAACTTGATGAGGATCTCCTCCAGCTGTTTATTCAAGTCATTCTGTTGTCCCACTCTTTGCCTGGGATGCTAAAACCCAATTGAACACACCAAGGTGGAGATTTGTCACACAACTTTATTCTATGCAAAAGAAGGACATGGGGAGGTTTCCTTAAATCCTGTGTAACATCTTTGTTTCCAGCAAAACCTTTTATAATCACAAACTACAAAACCCACAAACTTGATCACCATCAAGTTGTTCCCCTTTTCCCTTTCGTGTGTTTTCCCCCCTTTTCCTTACATGGCTAAAACTACAAAAAATAGATATTCATATTCATGTCCATAGATGAATCACATTTTCATAATACAACTATCACTTTAGCAGAATTTGCTTTCGTAATATTTTACCAATACTTACACGCCTGTGGTTTCATTTCTCACTGCATGCCTTGTCCCAAAGTACATCTAGAAGTTACTCAAAGCAAGCTAGGCTTCTGGCCTTGAATAGTTTGGGGTCACTCTTCTGCTTAGCTAGCTATTTGTTACTTTTTCCTACGAGAGTACTTCTGCAAAACTATCTTATTGATTATATGTGTTAGCAAAGGTTATTGATTAATATCATACATTCTAGGTTGTGAATTGTTTGTCATTTCTCCTTATCAGTTCATTAAAATGTTTACTGGCAAAGAACTGACCCCAATGGAACTACAATTGACAATTAACTTGAACTTTAGAGACAGGAAATTTAAGATATATTTTATCAATTCAATATGAACAGTCTCAACTGCTTATTAGAAAAAGAAGATGATGAGAAGCTACTTTTTTTTCTTTCAAAGCACTAAGCCTCTTAGCCTCCCCTCCCACCCAACTATTGATATTAATATGTGAGCTGTTTTTTAAGCATCTCTTGATACCTTTTCAGGAATTGACCTTTTAAAAATAGAATTGTAATTCAATAATAATAAATATTCATTTATAAGAAAGCTGTCTAAAATAGTAACCTAATTTACATTAACTAACATAACCCCCCCACACACACTTTGCTTGCTTAAAGTTGTCTGTATCAGACAACTCTGAAATATCTAATGCCTTGTGAATTACCATACCCATCACTGTCTATAAGTACGGTAGCAAAATAAAATTAGACTATTCAAGTTGATGGTCTCAATTTTCATTATCATCTGTGTATGATGCTGCAAGGAATTTTTTCAGAGTAAGATGGGTGGTGTATAAATTTAATGAATAAAAAATAAATTAGGATATTGCAGGGGTCCCATGTTCCACACAGAATATATTATTTAAGAATATTCTGAAGTCAAGATTTCAAGCTCATAGGGAGAGAACCAATTTAAGCCTTGATTCCAAGATGCTGCCTTTCACTGAATTCTATACTACCTTCATCACAACCTTCCATCTGTCTACCACTTTCAGTCCTACATTACATCATTTTAGGTGCCTGTGCAATTTTTAAATCCATGTTTATGTATAAATTTTATTATTTTGAAATGTCTTACTTCTAAATCAGTTAAGGAAAAAACCTGCATCCTAAATTAGATAAGGTCATATAACTTCTTTCTACTGTTTTAGCAGCAAAATGGTGGGAAGGGAATCCATTTACCTAGGTAGACTTCAATTTACAACAGTTTATTTAGTGACCATTTCAATTTACAACGGCACTGCAAATAGTGACTTATGACCATTTTTCACACTTGTGAAATTGTAGCATCCCCATGGTCACATGATTTATATTCGGATGCTTGACAACTGACTTACATTTATGATGGTAGCAGTGTCCCATGCTCATGTGATCACCTTTTGTAACCTTCTGACAAGCAAAGTCAATGGGGAAACTAGATTCACTTAACAACTGTGTTACTAATTTAACAAATGCAGTTATTCAATTAAGAAATGTGACGAGAAAAGTCATAAATTGGGGCAAAACTCACTTAACAAATTTCTCACTTAGCAACATAAACTTTGGGTTCAATTGTAGTCATAAGTCTAGGACCTGTATTTTGGGGAAAATAGCATTCACAATTATTACACTTATTGCAAACAGTATAACTTAAATTATGTATATTTCTTCTGTAGATAATCTATTACTTGTTAGTCTGAAAAGCACACATTTATCATAGAGATTCGAAGAAAATGAAAAAATGAATAGTAATAAAGCAGACGGGGAGGAAGAGGAGAAGGATTTAAGTCATAAAAATGCAGTGATAGGCCAATATATATGTTTTGTGTAAACATCTATTCATAGGCAGATTTGTATTTTTTATATATGATTAACTTGTCTGATATTCCATTCTTCCTCAGTCGTAATAATTTTCTTCTAAATGAGAACAACCATTACTACCAAAGAAATTTCAGCTGATTACTTCCCTATAGTTACATTGTTCCCTATAATAATACTCAAGATCAGTAGACAAGTAATTCCAAGATAGTGATGGTATATTCACAGCTTTATCCACTAAATACAGTTTTTTAATTATCAAGTATTTTAACATTATTGTGAATCAGGTTTTTTTTAGAAATGTTGTATCTACATTTTAGGACAGCCTGACTACAATTGTAGAGCAGCAATACTTAGAAATGTAAATAACAGAAGGTTTTTCAGATTCAACGCAATTATAACTATTCTTGCTTATTAAAAGCTAGTACCTTAAGAGAGGAACATCTAGTTTCCTACATATTGTAAAGAGGATTCTTTTTTCCCTTTTTAAAATATGCAATATTCTACTGCATTTCTAAAGTGCTACAGATGCATGCTTCACTTAATGTAAACAATGTATGTTTGTTTCAAGATATGAACATACAAAATGAAAGAAAAAACTGCATTCTAACCACTATATTTTTAATTGAGGTTTCTAGTCCATTTTGCTGTCATTTATTGTAGCAGAAATTATTAGATACGCTTTTTAATGAAGTTTATTCATCCTCATTGTCCACAATATCCCATATTTACTTGCTTTAGTTTTTTATTTAGCATTCAAGAACAAAGCAATTATGTCTTGATTTGAAGTGCTATCTTATCACATTTCAGCCCATCCTTCTAATTTATCAAGATTACAGAGTACTTAATTGCATTTGGCATAAAGATCTGCAATCCTTTCCAAGCTTGTATTGTTTAACTACGTGATTAGCATATTCTTCACAGCAATGTCTAAGTCACCAATGAGTCATGTTATATAATAAATAGGCCACTTGTTATCTTCTTCATCTCAGACACTAGGGTCTCAGTAACAATTAACTTGCCTTGTTATCATAATGTTTCATTTTGGCTTTTGTTATATTTCTCTATAAAAAGAGACTGACACAATAGCTTTCATTGTGAATTGGAGACACTTGATGTTTCTCTACTGCAGAATTGTAGGAAATGTGTCCTTAGCTTAAAAACAAGGAATAACCCAAATAAAACAAACACTTCTTCACTTAAAAAACTTGCTAGGCTAAAACCACATATTTAAAAGTTTTGCATTCTCTTCCTTTATGTTTTTTTCTATTTTTTGTGAAGATATATAGACTCATAGCTATATAATTTATTGGAATATGATACAGTAACATGTCCTTCTTAGTACAGAGAGGTTTTGAATAAACCTAACATAGAAACTTTATTTTTTTAAATTGCTCCTGGAAGGCATATAAAAATAAAAGTAGATAAATAGGTACCGCACCAGTGGGAAAACCTAGCAACATTCTGTGTGAAAGCAGGAACTGATGCCAGACCTGCCTAGATGCAAGATGAGGTTAGCGCAAGAAAATCCGGATGACCCAACATCCCCCAAATTCTGGTAGCCAGCTGGTACAAAGCTAGTTCATCCCCAGTGGTGTACTATGGATATCGCACATGTTTGAACAAAATGAACTAGCAATCTTCGACTGGCAGAACTATTTTGTGATAAAAAGCATTGTAGACTTCCCAGGCTATTTTATGCCACACACTTTTTAAAAATGCTTTTGCAAAAGGTGTTCCCTCCCAACTAGCTACAAAATGCCTTACATAGTTAAAAATAGACTTTATCCATATATACTCTTAAACATGAAAATCTAAGTACCTACTTAGATTAACAAATGTCATGCATTTCTGCACCAAGTGCAGATTTTTTAAAACATTATTTAATAATACATGAAATTGTTAAGAAGAGTTTTATTGGAATTACCTGTTGTTGTTTTTGCTGCTATTGAGTTAGCATTTTACTGAAATTTGGTTTTTGTTATATTTAATGCAATTTTAAAAATAAAATTATGTTTTATTTTATTTCCTACAAAGTTGTGTTATATTTGCCTGTAAAATGATAATTACATAATTTCCAGTAACTTGTTTCTGATATAAACATCTTTAGGTATGAAAGTAAGCAAGAAAATGGATTAATTTGATAAACAGATCCAACATTACATGCATGCTGATTATTGTACATTTAAAGTGATAAATGTACTATTCTATTTGGTAGACTTTGCAATGCAAGCCACAAGTTTTAGGTACACAGAAACTGTAAATGACAGTTTGTAGAAAATGCATATTGAGAGAAATAAATACAAAAAGTATAGTACACTTATAGTACACACATATATACATACTGGAAACAGAGATGGATACAGGTCAAACTGAAATTAAGATAGAAAAAGTTAGCATGTAATATATGTACAGTTATCCCTTTTTATCATTGTCTTCTGTGTGGTTGAAAAATAATTGGAAGTGTCAATTGGTCCAGGGTGTGGTATATGTTGAAAACCATGCAAAGGGGGCCTGCAGAAATGATTGAATTAGTGCACAGACTGTTTCCGGTCACAATTTGGGAAGATGAGTGTTGCATTTAAAGTTCTAAAAATCATAAAAACAAGAGTGCCTTAATTTGCCATATAAATCTATTGGAGAAGTTCTTCTCTGTGTGCTAGGTTTAGTGGAGAGTAAATTGCAGGGACTTGGAACACTGCACATTCTTACCAATTTCTAGGATCTAGAACTCCCTAATTTAACTGTTATATTTTGCATGAGTGCTCTCTCTCTCTCTCTCTCTCTCTCTCTCTCTCTCTCTCTCTCTCTCTCTCTCTCTCTCTCTCTCTCTCTCTCTCTCTCTCTCTCTCTCTCTCTCTCTCTCTCCATATGTGATAAGAATATTATTGGCAAATTATGAAGTTGGAAAAGGAATTAAAATTATCCACTCCAATATCCATCTTCCTTTTATCCTTAACAATAAGGAACAGATAATCTTATCCTATGACTATTTGATTTCACTGCCAGGCTGTTCTTAATTGTGCAGAAAGTTCTGCCAAGATGCAACATAATTTACTCGGACTGTGTAGTGTTTCAGGTTCTAACAGTACACCATACAATGCAGGGATGCTCGCAAAGTTTAGGTCATATCTTGCCTCTTTCTCCAAGATCTGTGACTGCCCTCACAGCTGCAGTGTGTATGCAGGAAACTGTACTGTTATTTACAGTAGTTTGTTTGCCACCAGGTGTTGTTTGCATTCATACACATGCTTTGAAGTATGTTTTTCCATTTGAATCTGAAGAACTGCTTTACAATCTACCTTCCTGTGAGTGGTGAACTAAGTGGTTTCGGAAATGAAAATATGCATTAATCTAGATATGCTCAGTTCAGAACAAAATATTTTTGCCCTCTGTATAAAACTTCAGATAGCTGAAAAATGCTATAATGTTCATTTTACCTCTCATTTTATTACTTTCTTTTCCTGTCTAAATAAATTCAGGAAAATAAATAATAAATAAATAAACCTTCAGTCCCCAAAGAAACATATAAATATTGAAAGGATATATCAATAGGTGGGTCGATAACAGTAGTGGAGGAAAGATGTGCTTCATGTTTATTGCAAGTCACAGGAAGGACTTTTATTTACCCAAGGAACATGCCACTGAAAACAATATATTTGGATTGGGAAAATTGCTTTTCAATTTTTAGAATTTTTTGGGACACAGCAGAAAAATCTGGAACATATCATGTTCAAGCCTTACACATTTGTTAGACAGATGGAAATATGGTAACTGTGTGAGAATCTTTTAAGGTACTAATGTAGAAACCAGAAGACTGAGTTCTAGTCTCACCTTAGGTATGAAAATAAATTGACTGGGTGACTTTGGACCACTTTCTCTCAGCCCAAATCACCTCACAGAGTTGTTGTGAGGTATACAGATAGTCTTCGATTTACAATCACAATTGAGTCTAAAATTTCCGTTGTTAAGCATGACAGTTGTTTTGCCCCATTTACAACCTTTCTAGTCACAGCTGTTAAGTGAATTACTGTAGTTAAGTTAATAATACAATTGTTATGTGAATCTGGCTTCCCCACTGACTCTGCTTGTCAGAAGGTCACAAAAGGTGACCACGTGACCCTGGGCCACTACAACCATCATAAATACATGTATCTGGATTTTGATCACATCACCATGATATTGCTGCAATGGTCATAAATGTGTAAAATAGTCATAAGTCTTTTTTTTTTCAGTTCCAATTGTAATTTTGAACAATCACTAAACAAATGGTTGTAGGTCAAGGATTACCTGTATAGAAGGAGGAAGGAATAATTGTAAATTCCTCCTTGTATATCAAAAAAATTAAAACATTAAAAATGATAAATAATGGTAAATATGATATCTAACACCATTGGTTTATTCATGTTTTATTACATAATGCCACTTTAATTTTCTTTAAAAATGCTTTGGTTGCTAATTATGTTCTCCTTTCTACTTTGACACAGATCATTTTGCTTACTTGTACATATATTTATGTCTACAATAGGTGGCAGCACTTGCCAACCATAACCAATTAAAAAAGCTAATCAGAGTTTCTGCTTGGATGGGAAATCATCAAGAAGTTCATAGCTAAACTAGGAAGCAACAAATAAAATATTCTGTGTTTAGCAAATCACTTTCCCACTGTTGCCAAGAAGATCATATGGATGAGATTTATCAGAAGCTAAGTGAGATCTGAAAGGCCTTTTATTCTTGTGTGTATATATATACACATTTACTTTTTTCATGGTTTTTAAATTTTTATTTTAATACTTTTTTCATTTGTCTTAGTATCTTCTAAGGCAATCTCTTTCATATTTTTTGCTGTTTCAATATGCTTGTGAAGTCCACATTCACTGCTTTTAATTTCCTAGATGATAACAGCATGAATTATCAAGGATTTGAGTTTAGTCATTACACAGAATTAAATGAAAGAATCAGATTACTAATTTAGTATTGCCTATTCTTATTGGACAAACTCTTCAAGCATTTCCCATTTTCTATTATTTGAACCTTAAAAAAGAAAATGAATTGGATATGGCCTTTCTGATTTAAAGTTTGCCCTCTAGCCAGAATTAAATCACTGTATAATTATACTATGTAGTATACTTGTCAGATTTTTTGTATAATTATATATGATTTATTTTAAAAAATGAAGAAAAATTCAGATTAATCTTTGTTTTCAAAGCATTTTGAATTATATATCATAAATGTATTTATTCATTGTTTTTTTCAAATTAAGATTGTATTTTTATTTATATCCAGTGGTTGATAGGAAGAAGTGAGCTTCTCAGAAGTCTAGTGAAATTTTCTACTCTTCATACAATTCCTTCTACTGAAGACTGAAAGTACTTGAAACAAAGTCTTCTTAATTCAAAAAAGTTGTTTTGGCTCCATGGACCTTGGGATAGTAGTGTCAAAATTAAAGCAAAAATGTAAACAAACGGAAATATAGATATTGTTATGCAACATCCTAATAAGGAACTAAAAATGAAAGGACAATAGAAAGTGATTCTATATCTTCCATTCTTCACAAAGTTGAAAGGTCAAAAAAGTTGATGTTCAGAGGAACTGGTGGAATCAATAAATAGTACTAACAATTAAATGCAGTATTTATGTAAGTTATTAAATGACCCACAAATATACAAATAATCATATTTTTTATTTATTTAAAGTTTCTGCTACTTTAGAGCTTAGGAGATGACACTCTTATGACAACAGGAATGGTAGAACCTAGCTAACTTGATTAATATTGGAAAATCTACGTAGTTCAGTACTTGGAAGACCACCAATAATCAGAATTGTAACCTAAACTGGAAGATTTAAAAAAATCCCAATGAAAAAAATAGCAGTCCAAGTCCATTTGGTGAAGAAAACTATATGGATGTATCCTTGTAGTCACTGGAAGTGGAGATTTATGTGAAGGCTTATACTTCTGATAATATTCCAATAATATTCTTAATTGGTAAAAATGAAATAATACATTTCAATAGCATAAATATAAACCTGAGACAGAAAATTCCCTCATGCATTAAAAAAAATCCTTGTAAACTTATCTGGAAATAAGCACTGTTCATTTTCAGTTCCCTGTACAACCCAAACATTGCCCTAAGCTATTTGTATGTCTGTACAAGGTTTCTCTGACTGCCTCTGGTTGATGAGTTAATGTTACTTATTTTTTTTTATTTTGTCAGATTTTATAGTGATTCTAACTAAAAGATACTGAGTATATTATTTTTTGTTTATTACTGAAACATTCTGCTAAATTCTTTTCAATGACTTTGCAATACAAAGCATTAAAATTACTGTATGCTAATTATCATTTTATAAATAACATGGGTAATTTTAAAAAAATGCTTTTTCTTGATTATTAATTAGAAAGACTTTTGAATGTTGTCAGGTTACATATGATTGATTGTAATTAAGAAGTATGTTTCAGAATTTTATTATATATAATTTTGATTTTCTCCAATAGTTAAGAAGAAATTTATTTTAGCAATAATGATAGTCTTGCACTTTAGATTCAGTAAGTTCATTCTAAAAACAAAATTTTGTTGTGGGTAAACTAGTGCCATAGATCAGTAAGAGTACCAGTAAGAAGTGAATATAGGGTAAATATGAAATGAATGATGTTACTTCTGCAAGCCCACATTACTTTCCTTTAAAATCATATGGAAAGTAGGACATCCTTGTACTACATCTGTTACTTCATTTGACTAAAAAAGGGTTACTTTTTTGAATATGATCTTAATAATATGCTTGCTGCCTTATTTGTAAAAATATTTGTAAAAATATGCAAGTCTATTTAGTGTGGGCAATTCTGAAATCAGCTCTTTAGACAGGCACCTAGTCATCAAATTTATACACAGATCAGCTGATAATGTGACTTGTCTTACAATTTCAGTATATAGATAGCCCTTGTTTAATAACATAAAAATAGTAGTAGTAGTAGTAGTAGTAGTAGTAGTAGTAGTAGTAGTAGTAATAATAATAATAATAATAATAATAATAATAATAATAATAATAATAATAATTGGAAGAGACCTTGGAGGTCATCTAGTCCAACCTCCTGCTCAGGCAGGAAACTCTATACCATTTCAGACAATGGCTGTCCAGTCTCTTCTTAAAAACTTCCAGTGTTGAATTTTCACAGCTTCTGGAGGCAGGTTGTTCCACTGATTAATTGTTCTAACTTTCTCAGACAGTGACTGTTTACAGTTACAAAAAAGTAACTTTACCACCAATCCATTGTCCCTCTTTACTTACTCCTGTATTAACCATCTCTCTCAAAAAAAGGAGCAGGTTGTATGAAAAAAAGGGGGGAAATCTGTTGCTCTTACAGGTGCTATTCTATCAGCAAAGTGATAACATCTGATAGAATTTCAAAATCATGAGATAGAAGTTCTGTTTTGATACTGCAATATGCCTCCATGTATATTTGTTTTAACATGCCCAGATACACAAAAAAATCTATTCCATTTTTACTCAATTTGAAAATTCACATCATTTGTAATTTTTTTAATCCTCTAAGGGACACTTGTTGAGATGGGAAACTATAGAAATCAAATCAAATCAAATCAAATCAAATCAATCAATCAATCAATAAATACAACAGATTATATATGCTGAGGATTTTAAAGTATTTTGAGCTGCAGTATTTTCTGAGTTGAGTTTAATTTAAAACATGAGCATTGCCTGGTGATTTTTTCTTTTTCAAATTGCAAATTGACTCAGCTTTTTCCTGAAATGTATTTGCAACTGTTGGATGAATACCATCTGGTGTAAGCAATTTGTTTTTATTTACTGCATCAATCTATTCCAAAATTTTGTCACTTGACTTCTCAGATACATCTTTTAACCTGGCACAAACTTATAAAATGTATTATTCTGTCATATAAGTTACTTTGGAATTTAATTTAATTATGCATTTCTTAACTCACCTTTTTCAGTATTAAAAAAATAATTCCAAGTTGTTGTTTTTTTTAATTAGATTTTTATGCCGCTCCTCTCCAAAGAACTCGGAGCGGCTAACAACATAAACAAAACAAACATCTCAGCATTTAAAAAGAAAAAAAAAACACCTAAAACCAAATCTACAAAACATTTAAAAAGACCCCCCAAACACATTCATCATTCACACACAATCACAGTCATCCCCAGGCCTGCCGGCATAGATAAGTTTTTAAATTCTTCCAGAAGGCCGGGAGAGTGGGGGAAACGCGGACTTCAGGGGGCAGTTGGTTCCAGAGGGTGGGCGCCACAACAGAAAAGGCCCTCCCCCTAGCACCCGCCAGACGGCATTGTTTCGCTGACGGGACCCGGAAGTATGTGGCAGAAGACGGTCCCATAAGTATCCTGGTCCCGTGCCATAAAGGGCTTTATAGGTAATAACCAACACTTTGAATTGCGCTCGGAGACTGATAGGCAACCAATGCAGCATGTGGAGGGTTGACGAAATGTGGGCACAACGTGGAAGGCCCACAATTGCTCGCGCAGCTGCATTTTGCACTAACTGTAGTCTCCGAACACTCTTCAAGGGTAGCCCCATGTAGAGAGCATTGCAGTAGTCGATCCTCGAGGTGACAAGGGCATGTGTGACTGTGAGTAGAGACTCCCGATCCAAATAAGGGCGCAACTGGTGAACCAGGCGAACCTGGGCAAATGCCCCCCTCGCCACAGCCGACAAATTATGTTCCAATGTCAGCCGTGGATCGAGGAGGACTCCCAAGTTGTGCACCTTCTCCGAGGGGTTTATAACTTTACCCCCCAGGGTAATGGAAGGACAGATTGAAATGTCCGTGGGAGGCATCACCCACAGCCACTCTGTCTTGTCAGGGTTGAGCCTCAATCTGTTAGCACCCATCCAGACCCTGTATATATCAGTGCTAATCCAAATACCTTTTATTTATTTCTCCAATTCTTTAAATACTCCTAAAAACTAGTTGTAAACATTCATTTTTTGATAATAAGTAGCTATACATTTTTCACCTAAACGTAATTTTGAATCCATTTTATTTTCTCCATTTACAGTATGTTACAAAGTTAATATTGCAATACTAAAATATATTCTGCCTATAATCTGTAGTTTTCTAAATATTTTCCATTTACCATGTTGGGATTAAAGCCATAGTCAACAAGTACTTTCAATAGTAGGCATTGAGAAGAGGACAAAGAAAGGTATTTGTATTTGATTCTATCACTGAAGCCAGAAAAAAAAACATTTTTAAAACTATTGATGTAAACATTTAGAGAGCTCTCTGTATTTTTAACTGGAAAATTCTGAGACTGACTTCTTAGTGAAGCACAGAAATATTTCCTAATCAAATCCAAGCCTCAAACTTATACAGATCATGTACATCAAACAATTATCATTATTATTACCATCATCACCATTTTAAAGAAATAAATTCAGTAATTCCAAACCTTTTGGACAATTAAATGTTTATTAAGTCAAATTAAATATATTTATCCCTTCCATTTCTCCCTTCTTTTTCTTAAAGAAGGAAATAACACATCGATTGATACTTCTTCAGTTCAATAGTAGGCTAATGTGCTACCTACCCAGCAGATTCTACCTTTTGAGACTTTTCTTATTTAGCCTTTTTATTTAATTCAAAATGTAAATTTTCATGTTTTCTTAATCCCTTTTTTGTATAATCTGACCCAAAAGAATGCTAAACGATTATGCTATAGACATTATTAGACGTTCTGCTACAGTTATCACTTGTATAAAATCTTGCTGTTACCTTAAACAAAATAAAAATAGTTTCTTTATTTATCTGTCTGTCATCTGTCTGTCTGCCTGCCTGCCTGCCTGCCTGCCTGCCTATCTGTTTTCCACCCTTTCTCCATAGTGTGTTACTAAGGCACTGATTTCATCTCTTAAAATATATATTCTATAAAAATATCAGCTATATAATTTGTAGGTTTAGTACTGAGTGCAAGAATCAAAACTACCTTTCACCCCACAAATATATATGGGTTGCCATTAACTTGCAACACAGAGTTCATTTCAATTCATTAGGCAATTAAATGCTGAATTCTAATGAAAATAAAGGTTTTGCAAATTCGGATTCTAGCTTGTAATTTCTGAAGCAATTTGTAAACAGAATAAAAAAAAGGAAGAAGATACGATAGATCTGAGTTTAGGTTGTGAATATTAGCATCCTGCTTCTAAAATAGTAGCTGTTGAATGGAATATGCTTGGGATGGATCTTGATGTGAGCAACAAGCTGTCAACTTCATCTATTATACAAAATTTCAAATATACACCAGATAGTTGTTCAAAGGAATGTATGTTTTTTTTTAATATGAAGATCCAGTAACTTAGTATCTAAATCTTAACAGGAATGTAAAAATTGTCCATTCTCCCAACTATTCAATCTAAAAGAAAAACTATATTTCAAGACTGAATCCTTATTTTACAATGGGCTAATTTCAAGACAGAAATAAGGATGACTAGAAGAGATAAAAAGTACTCCAGTAGTAAATGTATTGTTTGAAATTGCTGATATCGCCTCTGCTGTCCTTCAGACTTTAATTTCCTTCAAAAATCTTCCTGAAATATTAGTAGTAGTTGTGCTATTAATCAATGTTTTGCTGATGAATGGTGCCTTCTTCTGTTCCAATGACATATATTTTAATAATCACTGAATACATTTCTAATGAAAGGAAAAAATTCCAGTCTTGCAATGTAAAAAGGGGTTTCATAAGCATAGCAATATATCATCTTCATTCAACATATTTTACTTAGCTCATAATACAAAGCATATAAAGAAATAATTTTCCCAAGCTACACAGCATCTTCTGTGTTGCCTCCATAAACATTGCCATATGGATGAAGGCCATAAAAATTCAGAAAACATCAAAATAGAAAATTCAAATTCATTGAAGTATGATCAAGGGAACAAAAAAAAAGTGTGATTCCCTGTAAAATATCCTCTAAACATTGCTCCATGGTACAAACAGTATGATGTTGAACAAATGTCAGTGAAGAGGCACCACAAACTGCTAGATAATATGCAGAAACTATGATGTTGCTAATTGTTTACTGAAGAGCCTGTATAGTAGGGCAAAACTTCTAAAAAATAAGTTAAACTTTTTTTAAAAAAAGAATCCTTCTTCAACAGTGTCCTAGAAGTGGAAAGCTTAAAATGTCACAAATGTGTTTTTTTTTTTTAAATCAATGCTATATTGAGAGTAATTGAAGAGAGTGAAGACATTCAGAGGAATGTTTTTTTTTTCCTCCCAGGGTCTTTATCTATTCCTAGCAAGCATATTGGAAATGATGTTTTACTCCTATAAAAGGAACACTTTCTAGCATCCTTTTTGAACAGTACTTACTCAAATATGGTGGTTTGTAAGGCGCTCGTGTATTAGACAGCAGTCCATCCAGTTCCTTCCTCTCCAGGGTGCTGTGAAGGGCCTTCTCTTTGCCAAAGGTGGAGAAAGATCTCTCTGCCCCTGGCTGGGCTTCTGGTGCTTCAAATACTTCGGTGTCTGGAACAGAGTCCATTCCAGGTACATGAAGATTGCTGCGGTAATCCGCAGCCTGCCGTCCATCAGAAGGGACAAAAGAGGGCATCCAACATCGATCTGAGTGACCCAATGCTTTACATTCCTCTGTGCAATTAGAGAAGAGATCCATGCCTATAAGCAGGAGAGAGAAAAACTGCAGATATAACCTTTAGTGCCATCACCTGCTGAAAGCATGGTGATAAAAAGATACTTTCTGTTCTATTATCATTATACCACTAAAGAATTTGGTTATTAAATCTTCAAAGAAGCTTTATTGTTCAAAAAAAAAAAAGATAAGAAGTGCAAGAATGTTCCACAACTGGCCAAATAATCGTAAGATGACAACTGGGATCACTGTTATTAAAAAAAAAAGGTCTTGTCACCTGCTTTGTCAAACCATCTACCGACAAGTCGCTTTTTCTGAACGTGAAGGTGTCAGTTTAATGGCCATCAATAGACTAAATAGGCTTAATGTATATGCAAAGATGTGACATGTGAAAAATACTGAAGGTAGGGAGAAAAATGCTGAGAACGTTCCTGAAAATTTCAACAAATTAGGCCCCTCTGTTTTGTTTTGTTTTGTTTTAAGAAGAATATGCTCTTCAGACTTTCTTCCATTTAATCCCACTAGAGTCCAAAGTCACATTAAAGCCTGTAAAAAGAAACTGCTAAAATTCATGGCAAGTCTAATGTGACATAGATCCAGATTGTATGGCAGATGTGTGAATGCTTACTCTAGTCTATAACAATATGAATCCCTGCCAACAGAAAACAGTATGCGTATAAATCCTTTTAAATGTATTCATTTCTCAAATGATAAGAAACTTTTCACTATGTGTCTTATGATGGTATTTCAGCAGGGTTGTTGTTTTTTCATATTAAGCTGAATCATATTTCTTTTTTAAAAAATAGCAATGTACTTAAATGGAAGAGCCAATGAGACAATATAAATTGTGATAATATTAATGTGTATGTAATAAAAATTAAAGAAGTAAAAAGTTATTTTTTACGGTGTTGCTCAGAAAAGAAGTGAAGAGCTGTTTATGCCTGTGCAACAAAGAAGGATATTCTCTTGCTGATATGGTTCAGCAATGATGATATTACAGTCATTTTCATATACATACATGTCACCCATCCCCTACACATTATAATCCATTAACATAATAATGTGAATGTTAAACATTATTTGGTCAGAGCATCATCAAGTAAATGATAAATAACCAATTTTCAGAATTATTGGATTCACTGGAAGTACATCATGGCAGAATTCCAAATCAGCTGTTAAGCTATAGAACATACAAAGTAGAAATTATTTACTATAAAACATGTACTTCTTCTGTGTCAGTCCCCAAGAATGACATATGGAACCTAAAGATGATATTTTCCAAATTAGGAATGCCAGCTATTAGACAATACAATTACATGAATACATAAACCATATGATAAAAAGTATCTAACCCCCTAAAGATAGGTTAGTATTCTCTTCTACTAATTTTTAGTTTAATTGGACTGATATTGGTAAAAGCCTTACTATATTTTTTTACAAGAAATCCCACAGTTACCAGTAATTTTTTTAGGAAGGAAGGAAGGAAGGAAGGAAGGAAGGAAGGAAGGAAGGAAGGAAGGAAGGAAGGAAGGAAGACAGAGAGTATTTGCCTTAATTAATACTTTATAATGGAAATTTTATTTTAAATTCAGGAAAAAAATGGCTTTGTCTGAAATCTTCTACAGATAATTGCAATCACAAAAGTCTTGAAATAAACAATGAGTGAACTGTTGAGGAATCTACATGTAAACATCAGCTGGAAATAAAATCTCAGAGAAGTAATGCAATATAAGATATATTATATACACACACAATACAAAACATTATATACACATAAACATGTACATATACATGCATACAAACACACACACACACACACACACACACACACACAAAGGTAGTCCTCAATTTATGACAATTGGGACTGAAATTTCTGTCATAATTCAGTGTGAGTCATCATGTGACTAGGCCTGATTTTACAATTTTAATACTTAATGCAATCATTAAGCAAATCACATGGTTAACATGGTTATTAAGAAAACTTAGTTTTCCAAGTTGACTTTCTCAAAAGCCATTTGGGAAGGTCGTAAATCATGATCACATGACAATAAGACAGAAATGCAAGCCAATTGTCAAGCACCAGCATTGTGATCACATGATGGCAGGATAATATAATAGTCATAATTTTGAGCATATACATTTTCCAAGACTATTATAATTTTTTAAAATTGTTAAAATATTAGTTCTAAATTGAGGACTACCTATATATTATAATGTAATATAAATACTTGTGAAATAAATGGCTAGTTTACTTACTGCTGGTAAAACAGTAGATAAAAATATTAACAAAAAAATGAAGGTTTTTTTAGGAAATGCCTATTTATATTGAATAATCCAGCTTCATTAATCCAGCTTTGTTCTACCTTCTGCCCTCCAGATGTGATGGGACCCCAGTTCCAATTCTTTTGGAGGACAGATCAAGGCTGTACTGCTTAGTTTTCCAGGAGATGTGATCATAATAAAATCAGATGAAAATCAAAATGAAATTATCATTGTTCATGCCAACTAAAGTGATTTGAATTTATTAAATTATGTATTTAAGTATATGATGAAATATATTAATTTCTACAACCAATGTCTTCAGATGAGGAATTATGAGGCACTCCCACAATTTCTAGTCAACATAGCTATATGTCAAAAAATACCAAAACATCTAGAGGCTATTTGGCTGGAAAAGGATAAAATATCTAAAAATGTCCCTTACTAATTGTTGTGGGTGTCTCTAGACCGGCTGGGGACATATCAGAGGATGACGAAGCACAACCAGGCCCCTCTGGGTATTTTCCCCTCCCGGCAGCTGAGCCAGACAGTGAGGAGATTTGTATGCAGTCTGAGTCAGACTCTCAAAGTGATGAGTCAGATTTGGAACAGGACAATATATGGCTTGATCCGAGATTCTGAAGGTTTGATAGGCGGAGGTGTCAGTTACGTGGAAAAAGGAAGTAATGGGGGAAGTGACGTATCGGAAAATATATTAGAAGGTGAAGAAGGGACTAATTCTTTGTCACGAGCAACGTTAATCAAGGAGTAGCCTGATACCTTGAGCAGTTCGTTTGAACTCAGTTTTCTGGTGTTTTTGGAATGTACGGAAGATTAATGAGATCTTGGACAACATGAGAGATAAAGAGTGAGTTAATTGGAAGGGGGAAGAGCATGTTTAATCTGAATGTAAATAAATCAGACTTGGCCGTTCCGGCCAACAAAATGCCAGCAGCTTGCTTTGAAGTGAATCTCTTGAAATGTGTTAAATAAAACTCTTAAAGAAATATTTATGTGGAGTTTACTGAGCTGAGAAGGGCCAGATACAACACTAATAGGGCTAGGTGACTCACTGATACAAATATTCACAAACTTATCACTGCACTAAGTAAATGTTAAAAACAGACATTTTGAATAATCATTTAACAATATTTAACAAAAAGCTCCTGTCCAGTCTTGTAGACCGAAACTATTAGAACATTTTCCTTTACAGTCCAAAAAATGTAAGCCAAAACTCTGATTTGAAATTATATTTATATATGTAAACAGATACATGTTTGTAAGTAAGCACACAGACACCTATACCTGTTAGGAAATCTCAATATAGAAATTAGAACCCTGTTACAGGGTTTCTAGCAGGTGGTTCTTCACAGTGTTAAGATATTCTGAAATTCTGAAGACACTGTGTTATCAGAAGCACAGGTGCAGACTCAATAAACTGAAAATATCAGTGGCTTACTGCCTTGTGATTTATTTGATTCTTTTTTTCTCAAACCTGACCATCATAAAAACTAGATTTAGGGTACAGTTCTACACACTCTATGCCTAGAAGCTAGACCCAATGAATTCAGTGTCTGAGCAGTGATTAAAGATAAGAATACAAAGAAGCATATAAAGAAAGAAGCTTTCATTTTCTGTTGCTTACCAATTCACTTTTTATGTAAAGGGTTGATCTAAATTCTGTATATAAAAACAAAGAAGTGTTTCTAATTACTAAGCAGAAAATGTATTTATTTAAGTTTGTATAATAGCACACAAAGATGTACATATGGTTTGATGTGTAAGAAACATATTTTTGGGGGGGCAACATTGGTGTGTTAGGCTTGATTTCAAATACTATTTCTTTAAATTTATGGTCTGTTTCTCCCCAAAGAATAAAAATGAACTTAAATAACAATAAAAATATATCCATCCAGCTAAGCGATTTGTTACAGATGGTAAAATATTGTTAAATATTTTATAAAGACAAACAAATACTCATTAACTGATGTTCAATAACATTTGTACCACTGACTTCCAACAAAATTATCAGAGCTTTTCACTATTTGACAAACCTACTGGTTAGAACAGATTCCTGGCAACAAGTATTCATTCCATAGTCTTTCATAAACCAAAAATCCCAATATTATATTTAAAAGAAAGATTCAATCCATTCAAACATTTCCATTCTCTCACATAGTCATTTCAACACTCAAATAGTCTCTCAATGAAAACAATTGTTATTTCACCCAATCTACAGAAAATGAGTATCTGAAGAGTATAAATGTTTCTCTTTTTTAATTAGCATTTTATAAGTACATGTGAGTTATAGATTTTCAACACTTATATCAAAAGAATTCTAGTAACACAGTGTATGCTTTATGTTCATTAGTCTTCTTGAGTCAAGCAATTCCAATAACTTTCTCCAAAAGGCAAACATGGGAATTGGTAAAACCACATGGAACATGGGTGCAGAGATCCTGCTAAGTTCATTGAGATCAGCCTAACCAAGCACAAGACCATGGCAACCACAAAATATTAATGTTTACACAAAATAATAATAATTTAATTTGCTTATTTTGTTCTGAAAAGCTAATATTTGCAATTTGTTTCTTTTCAACTAAATTAAGAAGGGGGAAGATGACAGAAGTAATACATCAAAAAAAAACCTTCAAACATATTAAAATCTCCAATATAGTATATGCAGTAATGATCTAACTATAAGTAATTGGTCTGCAAAGTTACATCTACTTTCTACCTGATGTTACATTTTTCAATAGCAATAGTGCTTTCCATTTCTTTAATTTGAAGGCTGGTCACCTAAACGTTCCTTTGAACAATCTACATCTGTGAATCTTCTATTCTCCCTTGTCCGACCATGCAATTGCAAGACATTAATCTCAGAGCAGAATCCAGACCGTTTTGGTATATCAACCAAAAATTGGAAATATTTCAAATATGCTCACTGTCAAATGCCAAAAGCCGTTTTAGCATATCCCTATATAATTTTGTACAAAGCAACTGAAATATCAGAAACATCTTTAAATAGGAACTGAAATAAAAGTCAGCATGGATTGGCTAGGGAAAATAGCAATTTCTGTCACCTTTGTCTTACATTCTTTTTTTTCCCATCCAGAATTTCCAAGTATTTCTTCAAGATTCTATAACTAAAACCCTCTGATTCATTTTGCAGTTGGCAAGAAATGTTTCTTAACCTTTTTAACAAAATCTATCCTCTAAAATTATATATATTCAACCTATTTAGTGGGAGTTTTTTTGATAAGCACCAAAACCAAAAAGCCCAAAGTACTCTGCTATATGCCAGACAATATTGCATTTTTCAGGGGTGTTCAGTGGAATAAGCAAGTCATTAGTACTATCTAAATCTAATCCTGTAAATCTTTGATTTTTATACTATAAGTGAAGACTAAAAAGATACAGCCTCTTTTTCCATACTCTAATAGAAATCATATCTCAAATCAGCATTATGTTTTAGTATAAACACCTGAAAGAATGAAATTGTATCTTTGTTTCAAGATTACAAAAGAGATGGGTATTTATACTATATAACATAAAAACCCACAGGAACAGATACTTAGAACCTATGTTAAAACTGTCAGAATATTATTTCTTTTTTTATCCTGCCTTTATTATTTTTATAATAGGAACATACACAATACACCTTCCTCCTCCTATTTTCCCCTGTAAGTGAGTTGGGTTCACAGAGAATAACTGGCCAAAGGTCAGCCAACTAGCTTTCATGTGTTGGGCAGGACTAGAACTCACAGTTTTCCAGTTTCTTGCCTGCTGTCTTAACCACCAGACCAAACCAACTCTTAATAATGCAAGGTATAACATAAGGTAACATATTGCCCATGGATAATGTACACAAATAAATTTAGATAATTTATCTCCAGTACCGTACTTCACATTCAGAAACCAAACTGTTAAAAAAATACACATGGCTTACTATCATCATTTATCATCTACTGTTCTTCTTGGATTTTAAGTTCATTTTTACTGTGAAATCATAGTCTTTTTTTACACAGCTTTGCTTTGATATAGCCTAGATAATCCCTTTTCTCACTTGTCAAATGTTGTTTGCATCATTTTGTTATAGACAAGATTTTAAAAATGTAATATATTATTCAAAAATATTTTTTCATAACAATGAATATTACTAATCTGTTTTAACTGAGCTATTATTCATGTTATGGAATTTTTCACAATGCTTTATTGAATTATAGCAGAGAATGTGACATGTAGTTTAGACCTTAATTTTCTAGCTTTACAAAAATAAGTCCACCGTTGTTAGAAGTACCAGACTAGTCCATTTTTGAGCTCATTTATAAACACCTACAATAGAGTCAGTTTATCTTCAATGTGCCTTTCTAAATGTATTGGATTCAAAATGAAATGATACAGGTAGTTGCCTGGCTACTAGAGAAAGAAGCTTTTCAATGGGGACACTCTGATTATGGAATGCATTTCTCAGACTTGCTTGTGTTGATATTTCCACTGTGATCTTTTTTATTCCAGCTGAAAATGTTTCATTGTTCCAGGCTTTTTAGTTGCAATTTTAAAATCACATTTAGCTCCTTTCACAACACTCCACTTCTATTGGCTTATTTTATTGCTATTGGCCAGTCACTCTCTTTCACCGCCCGAGTCAAAGGTTTGCTGTGAGAAAATAGGAGGACAGAGCATGATGTATACTGGCTTGGATTGTAAAAAATAAATGGTGGGACATAAAGCTAATAATAAACACACTCAATGGCTGTTTTAACCTGATTTAACCTCTTTTTTGTGCATTGGACTGGGATGGTAAATGAGGCCACTCTGTGATGTGTACACTTGTTTTTTATTGCAAGCCTCTATTATGTGTTAATTATGCATTATGCTTTTTGTTTTGTTATTTTTATTACGTTATTTTGGTTTTACACTGTACTTATTTTTCAGTGTTTTTGTCTTTTGACACCACAAAGAATCACAGATTGTGAGAGGGTGGCTTTGTAAATCTTTTAAATACATAGATAAATAAATGCTAGGCTAACATTATTTTAATGCATTTATTAATTTTAGCTTTTTAGTTTTATTTCCACCATACAGAGTGTCTCACTGTGAAGTAATATAGAAATATAATATATGACTAGTTAGGAGAAGTATTTCAAGAGAGTCCATCTGTACCTTTTATCCTTAATATAGAGTCCAAGCCATGCCACATGAATCAACAATAGGCAATTCAACCTTGCATGACCGGATAGGAAGGAAAGAAGAGACTGAAGCTTTTTTTTTTCTTTAAAAAAGGAAGAACACTAGAGTAAAATCTATTCAAGTTTTATTACAGTATGGCATAATATCTCATGGGTAATCACAATCTCTTCAGAAAATATTGGCTTTTGAATACATGCTAAATGATTAGTTGTGGAATTTGCTTTTGCTTTTTTTTAAGGAAAAGAATTTACAAAGGAATGTAAGTGTAATGCTGTTATAGAGTAATAAGAATGAGAATCAAATGGAAGACATAAACTCAAATCATAAAAAGAAATTAAAGATAACAATAAGAGAAACAGTGGACCAAAAGAAGTTGTAAGTACATAGAACTAAGTACATAGAAAATTCTTGGCAAGTTTTGGGCTTTCCAATAGTTAAATCAAACAAGATATAAACATTTTGAAAACTTGTCTTTAGTAATCACCATATTTATCTGATGCTAGTGAAGAAAACTAATTTTGATTGACAAAATAGAAATAAGTTTAAAATCAATTAGTATATTTGGTGACTTTTTCTCTCATATAGTTAGACTATTGATGAAGTTGGCAACTAAAATGTTTAACTAAATTAGCTTCTTTATTTATTACTTTCTGCTTACATACCCTGTCTCAACCAAACATTGTTTAATTACTATTCATATTATATTTATGTATTAATATATAAAGTCTAAATACAATGTTCTTTAATATCTCTAAACTATGTAGGAAAAAGAATTGTACATTTATCAGATACTCTAACTCCATAGGCATAGCATCAATACTTATCTATGCAATGCAAAAAAACCTAAAGGCAAAATGATTGCTTATAGTAACTTGGCAAACTACATACTAGAATTATTAATTTAAAGTAAAAAATCATATCAAACTATCAATTCTGATTTGAGAACAATTGCTGAATGCAATTTATTCCTCTCTTATATTTGCAGAAACTTGAATCTAAAGTTCACAGATCAAACTACAAACCAAATATGCAGAAAGTCATGACTCTGAAGTCAATCAATTACAATTAAGTGAAAACATTTCAACTTATTAGTAAAGTATATTATAGCTAGATTATAGAAAGAGTTTAGTTTCAAGGCAACCTTTCATACAATCTAATTCCAGATAAATCATCTAAAAGAACAACAGGAAAGTTATGTATAGCAACATTAGCGGAGTTTTTAAAAAATGCCTTTTATTTGATGTGCATCCCAAATAATTGCATCTACACATTCTGCTTTCCCACTCTAGGTCCTTGCAAAAATGCTTATTCTCTTCTCTCATACTTTGTTACCATGGTTCATTATGTTGATGGATAAACTGGCTGAAGATGAAATATTCATGAACAAGAGTGCTGCAATAAAGTGTACTTATTTATTTGAATTTATTGGCTGCCCATCTCCAATTTGTTTCTTTTTTTTAAAGACAATAAAAGAACAATTGGGGTAGAATAACTAAAGCTTTTATTTAAAAAAAAATATCTTCAAATACTACTTGTTACCTTAGAGATGATGCCAAAAAACTGGGAACAGATTGGGGGAAAACAAACATTTGGAAAAGAATAATTTGCAAATATATATATATATATGTTCCAATGTACACTTTTGGCAAGTGTTGATTTGTTATAAAGTTCCCAGATACAAAATAGATGCTGTGGTTTGCTAAGCATGAAGCCTTGCAAGGCGCAGGGAGCTTAGAGGCTCTTGGCTTTTCTCAAGTCTCATTAGGTCTGCATATTAATGACTTGCAGCTATATAAAGCAATCCTTGAATGGAATCCCAGACTCCCCCTCCCCCAGGTGCCTAAACTTCTCATAGCCAAAGGAACAGCATAGCACTTTTTAAAAAGGCTGCAATTCCCTCCTCCCCCATATACACAAGTGTCAATGTTGCTATGTTTCTGGGCAGTTAGGGTTTGCTCAGTCCAGTGCCTTAGAAGATGTTTTAGGGAAGAGACAGACATAAAGGAAAGAAGGAAGGGAGAATGTATAAGCAAGCATCAACCTGGAAGGTATTTTTGTAGCAGCAATTCTCTGGAGTATTTACCAAACTAGAAAAGGCAGAGATTTATTACTACTAAGCCTAGCTTCCTGGAACTCTGTTGATTATAATTTAGTGACAAGTGCCCCTAACACCTCCTAAACTTCAGGGATGCTGTGCAGTGAAGCAAATGCTAAAAGAATCAGCATTCCTCTTAAATATACAGATGCAAAGTGAGAATGCTGTCAGATTTATCAAGGGAATGAGAGTCAAATTCTCTTCAAACTAAATATTACAACACTTACTACTTGAAAAATACCACATTTCCAAGAATTTTTGAGTTTCCAACTGAAGATAAAACTACTGCTCACCGTGACTATATTACATTCTCCCTGTCATACACTTGAAATTTCCCCTTGTTCAATTCCCCTGTAGACCCCTCACTTGAGCATAACTCTTAACATACTCAATTCTGAACTGATGTGAGAATTACTACCAAAAAACAGTTTGAAAATATCCCAATAGTTTTCAGGATTTAAGAATCCCACCAAAATGTATCAGCATTTTTGTATCCTAATATACAAAGCACACAATGTTTCAAAATTTTCTATCTTGCAAAAGTCAGCCAGCATTTAAAAAAAAAAATCACCTTCCTATAAATGTATTACAACTGAAAAATCTATTTGTTCCATCCAGTCAGATGTACATTAGCACAAAATTATAAACATTCTATGTCAAATTACTTATGCCCCATTATTAATTTACCTATTTATAATTGCACCTGATGGTCCTATTAAAAGATCGAATATTTAGAGTCCCCCCCATCAAACTTACCAGTGGATTGACCTCGATTAGTGGCGTCATGATCACTGTCTCCTTGTTCACTGTCTCCATGACCACTGTCCTTAGAGCTTACTATGTCTGCTTCCTGGAATGCAGAACTAGAAATATATATAAAAAATGGGGAACTTAATGTTTGAATCACCAAGAAAAGGGAAATTCATAAAACATTCTTCTGCCATCATATGGTGACATGTGGTGCTGCACTCAGATAGATGGTCTTGGTTACACTGTTTCAACTAAGCAGCACTCTCCATCAAAAGCAATACCTATATTTTCAGGGACAGTAACCAACTGTTTACAGTGCTTGTTATTACCACCATGTGTATTCAATGTAATTATGCTAAACAATTTTGTTAAATAGTCAAGGATCTAATTTGGACAGATTGTGCCCTATAATACTATCTGTCAAGTTTTTGAAAAATAATTTTAAACCAGTATAAAATTTCTCTTTTTTTCCAAGAAATTTCACTGAGATTCACCAAATGCCATAATTCAGAGATGTTCATTCATTGCACATATATGGTGCCACCTGAATACATTTATTTTATATTCTTCAGATATTATTTAATACCTTCTGTAACTACATATCTTCCTTCACCTTGAGAAATACATGTCAGGTTGTGCATAACTGTGACTCTAATTTAAGAAATAAGAAATGTGGAGATCCTACCTGTTTACACGCCGAGGTCTGTCAACTAGATAACTGAGCTCTGTACGTTGATGTTTTGCCTAAAAAATAATTATGAAATAAATATCCAAATAAACAAGCAAATAAATAAAATGATGAATTTTCCAAGGGAACCTGTGCATCTTCAGTCATACTAGCCTACATATATGCATTGCACACATATATGCACATATATGTATATAGTTACTTTTAATCAATTAGATAATCAATACTTCTGATATATCTCATCTGCTTTTTGCTATTCTGTTAACTTGCATAAGAAAGGATTACACATTTATCTCTAAATACAATTAACAACAACTACTCATCCAATATAAAATCCACAACTGTTACTCAATTTAGCCAACAACATGTACTGTGGATGGAGGAAAAAAAATAAAGTGACAGTTAATTAAACACCACTGTGTAGTTCAAGGCAAACTATGATGGAAAAAAATGACATGTTTGAAAAATAATGTATAGCCACCAAATTGATATATCCCATTATGACAAGGGGGGAGAATTAAAGCTTTGATTTTAAAAAAATAATAATTAAAAACTCTCTTCTAGTTGCAATCCTGTGGCCATTTACCTGAGATTAATTCCTGATAAAGTTAGGCTTTACTTATGAGTAAGTATATTTAATATTGCACTGGAAAAAGGTTTTATGTTTTCCCAGCAATATGTAGAGAGAAAATACAGCATAGTTATTTTGTATCACATCACAGGATAAAAGGCTAAACCCAGATTATAGGATAGACAAATATTATTTACACACTAGCTTAATACAAAAGTTCCATAAGTGTAACAGATGCTTTCAGTTGCATTTTTCAAGATGCCTCTTTTGTGAAGGGAACATATAGAATAATCATCTTATGTAATGATAATTAGTGGATCTTTAACTATGAAATTATTTTAATTCTCTGCTTCCTAGTTAGATGTTCAAATTTCATAAGCAAATGTCTGCATATCTTCAATCACAAACAGAGGAATTTCTAAAGGGTTTTTTGTTGTTGTTGATTTCCCTGTAGGAATTATTCAGTCTTGGTATCTGTTCTTGGAAAAAGCAATGAAAATAACCAGAGAAGTAATTCTGACTAATCATTCTACAAAAAATAATAGTAAATACTGCTCAGGCTATGCTTGTTTGATTCTGAAAATAAAACAAGCAAAGTAAAATGCTCACAGTATGGCCTTTATTAAACTGTAATAATATTTAAGTTGTTCCTTGATACTTTTGCTTCTGAAAAGAAAGTGGCTGAAAAGTGACAAAGGTGGCGTAGAAGAAAGCTGCACTGCACTGCAGATTTGATTTATGTATGACAATGTTTTCCAGATAAGAGTTTGTGTTGTTGGTGAGTTGACATAAATCAGGTACATATTCATCTGCAATTACTTGTTATAATTGTAACCATAGTGAAAAATCTATTTAAAAAGTTGAACAATAAGCTCATAATAACAATTAATAGTGAGAAATGTCAAAGTATAGAATTGTAAACATTTATGAAAAGAAAACCATCAGAAAAATGTATTTAATTTATATTAACTCTAGAATTGACACTATACTATTAGTAGTAACACTACTACTTCAGGTTGCCATATTTTGACTGGAAAAAAATTGGACAACCATAAAGTGGCTACAATTTTTTTTTTGTTTTGCTTCCCTGTATCTCTTTGTTGCCCTTTACTGTTACTGCAAGTTTCTGTTATCAATAATAAAAATGTAGGGGTATTTATCAACTGTAATAATATTACAATTTTTACTAGTGCCGCAATATTACAATTACTATTGGAACGTAATATTACAATTTTTATAGTAATAATTGTAATATTGCAATATTAGTGATCAATCACATAAGTTGCATGAAAGGAAGTTTCCCCCAATGCAACAGGCAACCCAAGCCAAAAGGTGTAGACTAGTCCAATTAGGATGCAATAATGTGAACCTTGTAGGTATTCCTTCTCAATAAACTGAGATTACGTTAGGATCTTAATTAACTGTAACTGGTGACATTTAGGGGAACATAAAACCACTGCCTGTACTGTACTTGAGATGGGGAGAGGCTAGGTCTTACCTCACTGGACAATATACTGCCATTCGAGATGATATCGGGCTGCTGGTCGGTGTATCCCGTGACAATGGCCCCGCAAGAGTTGTGCTCCGCCTCTGTGCTGCGGGAAGGGCTGCAAGGCTTGAGGAACATCAGGTCGGTCTTGGCCGACTCGGGTGTGAGGCAAACCTGATAGCAATAGTTCTGGTTGTGGTGGTGGGAACTAAAGCTTGCAGACTCCTCCACGGGCACCTGAACTGGGTTGTTGGGTACATTAGAGCTCTGGACCAGCATGATATCCGATTTGCTGAGCTTCTTCTTACGGGCTCGCGCCTGGCGGCTACAGCAAGAACAGCAGCAACAACAGCTCAGGCAGCAGTCGCTGGCCAAACACGTGTAGATGTTGAGCTTCTTCTCCTTCTGGCAGCGGACGGCCAGCACGATCATAGCCAGCAGAAAGATGAAAGAGACGGACCCCAAGGCGATGATGAGGATCAGAGTCAGGTCCAGCGAGGTGTCGGCGCTGCTGGCTCCGCCCGAGCGGCTGGGCCGATGCTCTCCGCCCGGGCCTCCTGCGCCCCCAGGGACTAGTCCCCCGCCGCCCCCGCCCGCCCCCGCCCCCTGGCGCTCCACTGCGCTCTCCACCAAGACCACGTGGAGGGCGGCGGTGGAAGAAAGCGGGGGCTGCCCGTGGTCGCGGACCTCGATGACCAGCTCGTAGGGCCGCTGCGGGTCTCGCTTGGCGGGCACTTTGCGCGCCGTGCGCAACTCGCCGGTGCGCCAGTCCATACGGAAGAGGCTAGCCTCGTTGCCCCGGGCAATGCTGTAGGTGAGACGCGCGTTTTCGCCGTCGTCCGCATCCACCGCCGCCACACGGGACACCAAGTAGCCCGGTTCGGCGCCTCGGGGCAGCACCTCTCGCGCCGGCGTCCCGTTGCGGCCGGGCAACGGGCTGACGATGGCCGGCGCGTTGTCGTTCTGGTCCACCACCACAATGTTGACGGTGGCGTTGCCGGCCAGCGCTTCCTCGCCGTTGGGTTCCTCGCCCCCTCCGGCCGCGTCGCGGGCTTCTACTTGAAAGCTGAACTCCTTGAGCTGCTCGTAGTCAAAAGAGCGCAGCGCGTAGAGGAACCCGTTCTCCGAGTTGATGGAGACGTAGGTGAACACCGACATGCCCTGGATCTGGCTCTCCAAGATGGAGTAGGCTAGCTGCGCGTTGGCGCCCTGGTCCCGGTCCGCGGCGCTGACGGCATAAATGTAGGCTCCGGGCACGTTGTTTTCGCTCACGTACACCTGGTAAACGGGTTGCGAGAAGCGCGGCGCGTTGTCGTTCACATCGCTGACTCGCACCTGGATGGACTTACTGGTGGTCAACGCCGGTTCGCCCATGTCCCGCGCCACCACAGTTAAAGTGTAGGCGTCGCCGCCGGGCTGCTCTCGGTCTAGGGGCCCCTCTGTGACGATGGTATAGTAGTTCTTGAAGGAGCTTTTCAAGCGGAAAGGCGCGTCGCCTTGCAGCAGCTCGCACTGCACTTGCCCGTTCTCCTCGGAGTCTCTATCCGAGACGCTGAAGAGAGCCACTACCGTGCCTGGAGCCGCCGCCTCGCTCACCGCTTCTTTGACGGTGGAGAAACTGATCTCTGGAGCATTATCGTTCGCGTCCAGCACCCGCACCAGCACCTTACAGTGAGCTGGCACGGCGTTGGGCCCCAGATCCTTGGCTTGGACATACACTTGGTACACGCTACTCTCCTCGTAGTCCAATTCACCGTTGACTTCCAACCGGCCGGTCCGTGGGGAGATGCCGAAGAGCTCCCGCGCCCGGGCAGAGATGTGACTGCTGAACGAGTAGATGATCTCGCCATTCTGGCCTTCGTCCGGGTCGCTGGCATTAAGCTGTAGCACCAGGGTGCCGGGAGGCGAGTTCTCCGGCAGGGAGACAGTATAGACGGGCTGTTCAAAGGCGGGCACATTGTCGTTAGAATCCAGGACCCGAATAGTGAGCAGGGCCGTGCCGGTACGCTGCTGGGGCTGCCCGCCATCCACGGCCGTGAGCACGTAGCGGTGCACCGCCTGCTGCTCTCGGTCCAAGGGCTTGGACAGCACTAGTTCGGCGAAGCGATTGCCATCGGGCTGCGTCTGGACGTCCAGGGAGAAGTAGCTGTTGGGGGTGATCTCATAGGTGCGCAGCGAGTTAGTCCCCACGTCTGGATCGAAGGCGCTTTCTAAGGGAAAGCGGGTGCCCGGCGTGGCGCTCTCCGAGATCTCCACGGTCAGGTCGGGCTCTGGGAAAGCAGGCGGGTTGTCGTTGATGTCCAGCACTTCGATTTCGACACGGAACAGCTCCAGAGGATTTTCCAAGAAAACCTCTAGGTGCAACTGGCAGGACGGACTTTGCTTGCAGATTTGCTCCCGGTCGATCTTTTCGCTCACATATAGCACCCCGGTTTCCAGATTGAGGTCCAGATAAGGGCTTCGCGAATTAGGCACCGTCTGGAAGCGGCGAGCGGAAAGTTTTGTAATGTCCAAGCCCAGATCTTCGGCAATATTTCCAACGAAAGTGCCATGTTCCTGTTCTTCCTGCACCGTATAGTGAAGCTGCGAAAGGGCTCCCTCCACCATCCAGTTTAAGGCAAAGAAAAATAGCACCACCATCTCCAAAAGGGGAAAGAGATTCCCCCTCCCCGACGCCAATACTTCCTCCTTCCCAAAAAATTATCCCTCTCTTCCTTCGAGAAATACCGTGTTTAACGGGCCAGAGAGGAAAAGCAAAAGACTTGAAGCGAGCTTCAAAAACGATTTATGCTCATTCCTTTCCCTTCATTTTCTCTTGTCTTCCCCATCATCGTCTCCCTTCACACGAAACTGGGAAAAAAAAGGGAAGGGAGGGGGACGACGGAGGGCTAGGAAATCATGCAAGATAGGCACGGGAGGCTGCCAGGCAGAGCTCCCACCACATCAGAGATCTTCGTAAGAAATGGCTAACCAGAGGCAATAGGTAGGTGGTTATATAGACAGAAGAGCCCGCGTTAATTTATTCCCAGTGTCCAGGCACTGCACCGCAGCAGCAGGAGAGGCGGTGGAGGCAACAGCAGCAGCAAATCCGGGAGAACTGGTATATTTCAAGATTATCCTCGGGTTGGCTTCCTGGTAGGAGCAGGAGGGGGGAAAGCTGCCAGAAGAACCGATGGACATGCCCCCTTTGGTTGAAGAAAAATAAATTTGACACAAAAAAACCTTCTCTTTCTCCCTCCCTCTTCCCTGGCGTGGGGGGGGGAGAGAGATGAAATTAAAAACAGCCAGAAAATAGTACAGCCATCGAAAAGATGTGGCGGAGTGGGAGGAAGGCAAAGACCAGTTCGGCGACCCTAAACTTTAAATCCCTGAATTTCTCGAAGACTCAGTGGAGATTCTCTTAAACCTCTCTCGCCACCTCTTCCTTTGGATGCCTTTTCCCTGCGCGCGCTTCCCCCCCCCCTCTCTCTAAAAAGGGTCCGGATCAGCTTTCTTCCACCCTCCTTTTACTATCACTGGCTTCCTAGACTCATTCACAGACTCGGTGGCTCTCTTTCTCTCCTGTCCCAACACGAGCTTCTGTGATCTCTGCTGGCAGTTTCTGAGCTCCGAGCGCTCGGCTTGTCTGTTTTTGCGCAGCGATCTGCTTCTGCCAACCAATCGCCTTGTAGTTACAAGCCTAGGACGAGAGCGTATTGGTTTAGCCGCACGTCAAGTAACTTCCGTCAGAGAAGGGGGAGGAGAGAATACGGGAGAACCCGTCGCTTTTACTCTGAGTCTGTCTCTCTGTGTGTGTGTGCGTGTGGTGTGTGGCAGAGAGAATAACCCTGGCACTCCCGAAGCGCTTACTGGGGATTCTCTGCCTCGGAAAGTTACTATTCCCTTGTTGCAGTTACTGAGCAAGGAGATTACTTCTCGTCATCAGGCAATACCATGACGCTAATAAACAAGCTGGTCCTTGGAGATGGAATTTCCACCTGCTGCGGACTTTCCCTTTCGTCTTTGACTCTTTCCATGTTCTCTGCTTTAAAAAAGGAAAGCCCTTAAAATAATAAAACAAACAAGGAACATTTGAGGTAGATTTTCCTTTTGTCTGATGCGTATGTGCCTTATTAATTTTGTATAGTAACAAACACATTAGAGAATTTGACTTTTCAGCAGGTGTCTGAAGTTGACTCCTTTCTGGAGGGAAGGCGGTATTGCTCATATAGGAAACATTTGGCCGCACTTCCTTTTTGCGCTTTAATCGATTTGGCTGTACAAGCTGCTTGGCAGAAGAAATTAAACAAGAAAGGAGGGGCAGATAATTAGGCTATTCCAGGTCACGTGATGCTACTAAAAACTACCGGGAACAGAGAGACAAAACGCTAGTAAATGTTTTGAATAGGCTTTCCTGGACAAGGGTTTGCTTCATCAGATTATGTCTCACGTATGCATACGTTAAACAATCAATCTTTCCCAAAAGTGGTCTAGTCCAGAAATAATATCTGGCCAGCGCTGCCAAATTATGGGCGTCGAAATCCAATACATATGGAGGGCACAAGGTTGGGAAAAGCAGCCGAATTTATGGCCCTAATTACAAACATATTGGCTGAAATGACAGTGGTGACAGGCAATGTATCCTTTACAAGCTGGGGGCAGGAAGAAAGAGGACTGTTCTTGGCTTTTATGATAGCCCTTGGCTGTGCATTGTGATGGCAAGAAATTAAGATCAATAACTCTGCCTGTTCACCGTTTAATCCTACACTTAGACTCCTACGGATCGACTATTTACTACCGCTCCTGGCTCTCCTGATTTAATATGGTGGCGCAGAGGAATTGTACTATAGCAACGGATCCTAGCGCTCTCTTGGTGAAACGCTGCTTCGCGACTTCTTAAACTTCCTGGAGCCGCAAAACCCCGGAGGCTAAATTCGCCCCCGCCGGAGAGTCTTAGCGTTTGCAGGAAAGGAACGAGCGTCGCTGAGTTACTTGCCCCTCCTTCTTCGAATAGTGTATCACTATAGTAGATCTGAAGCATCGCTGAATGATGAATTGGAGCAGAATGGCGGAAGATGTCTCATTAATCGAATACCTCGTTTTATGTCTTGCTTGAAAGAACTCCGTAGGGCTTACTACTGAGCAGGCAAGCATAAACTTCAATTGCTAAGGTTCAAGCAATTTCCACCAAATTAATTTGAAAAAAAAAAAGTTGGAAGATCGCAGCATAAATAGTCAATAGTGTGGCCTTCCAAATCGCGGGTAGATTCTCTTGGAAATGGCTATTTATGCCGGAGTCCTATATATGTTTACTCCAAAGCAGTTCACACGTGTATAGGACAGCAGCCTGAAAGAACTCTCCAAATTACAGAATTGAAAACAGAAGTATTACGGGGTTGCATTTAAGGAAATGATTTATAAATGGAGTCTGTGGTTATAATTATATTTTTATTGTGTTGCCAAGGTCTCCGCATAGATATGGAGGACACAGGAGACGCCGTGCTCAGTTACATTCAAACATTTACACATCTAATTGACGAAGATAGTATCCCTTATTAGTAAGCACTAAACATGTATACATGCGTCCCCTCAGTTCCCTGTTTTATATTTCGTCTGTTTCTCCAAAAGAAGCAATTTAATGTAAATGAAATTTCTTCAGCGAGCTTAGCGTCAATGGTCGAAAATTCGATTTTCCTTTGAACATATTTAATCTCCATCCCCTTATGTTTTAGGTCTGTCTAAGCCTAACCGATAAATCGACCGGTAGGTCCATTTGGCTCTTACGTTGTGAAGCGTCATATAGATTTCCGGGAAAGATATGGAATTACAAGATCAAAAGAGCCTAGGAGGATATCCCCGGAGCCGTCAAAACACAACTCCCTTTAATGTAATAGCATATGTCCGTTTTTTCCAGCCGCTGTAAAAAAAAGGATTCTTAGCTTTCTGAGAAGCTATCTATCGCCTTCCCCTCACCCACTGCTGCAAGGCACACATCTCTTGCATCCTCCTCCTGGCAGCTCTCCGGCTCTCCGCCTCCGCTTCTTTTCACGTGAATAGGTCTTGCCTTTGAGCAGAGAAGAGCCAAAGCTGCCAGGGAGAAGAAAAGGGGAAGCACGGAGAGAGGGCTTGTTTTTAGCTGCAGTAAATTTACGGACCGGCAGAGCAAAGCTGTCAGAAAGCCGCCGCCGCTGCAGCGTCACACGCTGGTGGAAAGGAAGGGAAAGGCAACTGAAAGCACCAGCAAGACCTGTGGCTTTTCCAGAGTGAAGAGAAAACCGCTAGGTGAATATTCCTTATTTGCCCCTGGAGGTTCCTTCCATTGATTCATTTGTGAGGCTGAAAAAATTGTCAACATCTGGATATGTTCACAGCTGTGAGCAGTGGTTAAAACTCGCCCGTTTTAAACTATGGCTCTAAAACGCCGTCAGGATGGCTGAACTGGTTGTAGTGTTGAAAACATCAGACAAGGTTGAGCTTCGGAGGAGATAGGAGGGTGGGAAAAAAACTCTACATCTATCCACGATTAAATAAATGTCCCTTGAAAACGAGTACCGCACGTTTAACAGGAGAGGGAGAAAACGAAATGGAAGAGTCCGGATAGTAAATAACCTCCGGCATCCACTGCACAAGTTTTTTTTTTTTTTCTTTTCCTCCAAGCCGGAAAATGGAGAGAAACAATCTTCGTTTGGCAAATGTAAGGAGCAGGCTCCTCCTAGCGATCAGAGTGAGTCTCTGCTGGAGTTGTAGTGTCTGTTCACGGCGCCGTGTGTAGTACAAGACGCTAAACGCGCGTCTGTGCGCGTGCACGGCGCTGGCCTTTCCCCACCCTTTCGCCGTTCTCTCGCTCCCGCTCTCCTGCGCATGACAGGCAGCTACGCCGTCGCGCGCGCCCTTCTTCTGAAGAAGACAAGTGGCTGCAGATCGCTGGTTCCAACGGAAACCTAAGAACCGGTTCACTTCGTAAACACGTGTAAGCCTCTCATTCGCTGCCCGGCTTTTCCTGCTTTGGAAATGGCTGGCGTGTGATGCCCGCAGTTTCCCTGTGGCTGGGCAGACTTGCGAGTTTTTCATATTGGTTCATAAAATGACCTCATTGTATTTCAGGTGAAATTTCCGCATCTCGTTTCCTCTGCGAATTCCTTCTTTATTTCTCCCGGGAAGCCCGATTCCTTCCTCATTCGTTAATCTCACGCAGCACTTTCTGCCATCTCCCACCTTCCCCCCCCCCACCTGACAACACACATTTTGGGGGGGGGGGAATTACAGAAGCGAAGTTAAGAATCGTTACTCCCTTGCTATCTTCCCTAATGCATCAAGGAAAGTTCAGTGGTGGCATCACTTAGCTCACTTTGGCTTGTGAGTCAGACCTGATGCTGTTTTGGTGAATGATCACCTGAATGACTCAGGGCCAAAGAAAACCAGAAGAAAACTCCTTTGGTATTACTCCTTTGGCATTGCTATGAAAACTGACTGGATGAGCCAAAAAGTCACCAGGTGTGTGTCTGCATGAAGAATTTACCTTCCCAGTTTATACATAGAGGGAGGGGAAGTGTACAAAATCAGGGGCAGTCTACATGCACCCTTGAGGTGATTTAGGCCCTTTCCTTGCTAGTGATTTATAGGGTTATCTGGTTCTCCAATCACTGCTGTGCAGAAGAATCAGTAATGAAGACAGGCTTTATATCTCCGTGTTGATGGCTAAGTGATGTTATAAACTGCTGTAAATCACTAGTGTGGAAATGATCAAAAGCTGCTTCAGTTTTTAATCAGGGTAAAACATTCATATTATTGATATCTTTTGGGTATTTTGAGATTTTCACTTGTTCTCTTATTTTTTATATTTTACTCTGTTTAAAAATCCTTGCTTTCCTTTTAAGAATTTTCATAGAGAAGATGGAACAGAGCAGGAAGAAAATGGACTTTCCGTGTTAGGCATTTTCCTTTGGGAAAAGGAAAGTGGGCCAGTTTGTTAACATCTGGATAAATGGCTGCTTGTGGTGATTTAACATGACTTGAAAGCAATCTGTTTCTAAATCCTCTTATTATTATGCCGTGCTTGGAGCTTTGTGAGAGGCATTTTTTTTCTCCAAGTAATTGAGGAAAAACAGGAAATCCTGATGGGATAATAAAAATGCATTCTCTGAAGAAGGGAAAAAAAAGATGGTCCAGATAGGATAATTAACTAATAAACAATGTAGAACAAGGGGCAAACAGAAATATATTTCTTCATGTGGGTGAAGAAAGTACAATAATCTTCCCACAACCTATTGCCTGTGGATATGTAGAAATTGATGCTACACTGGCTGGATATAATGGGAATGTTGAAGCCTAACATTTGGAGCGGCTGGGTTTGGGCAACTGGAATAACCCTTCATAAAACTTGTTGTCTAGTGACCAAATATAGCATTGAAAGAAGGACAGAAACACAAAGTAACTCTCTCCTTTTAATTTTTGAATATTGTCTCTGTTTTCTCAATTCTTTTGTTTTGTAAGCCTATGGGCCAGGACATATAGCTAAGAATGACATTGACATTAATGCTGAGATTATGGATGCATAAAATTTAGAAAATGAGGAATGCATTTTTTTTAAAGTGGGCAAATAAATAAGAAAAATAAGGTAGGTGTGTGAACCTTGAAATTATTCAGCTGCTTTAATGAAATGCAGATAAGTGCTATGATTGCATCCTTGCATGTTTTGATAGTTTTTGTGATGGACTCCCAAGCACTGCCCAGCCTGTTTAAGGAAGTTCCTGTTTAATCTAACTCTGATCTATATCTAAGTACTGAAGCAGAAATACCAGAATGCCTATGCACCAAAAAAAAAAAAAAAAGATTTGGAAGCAATTTATAGTTCATTGCTATCCAGATATAAGAACTAGCTTCCAATATTCTCAATAACAGCCGTGTTGCATGGAGAATTCGACTGGGGATTGTCTAGGTAAGAGAAGGCCAGTTCAGTTCACACTGGTATACATGTATGTTGGCTACACCATTAATCCTATGCATATTTAGTCAAGTCTAGTTATACTATGTTTCCTGGAGATTAAGTATGCATAGGTTTCATTATGAGAGATTTATTGTATATGTTAATGAGCTATTGAAATTCAATTGTGTAGTGTTAGTTCGTCTCTCTACTTGCATTTTATTATGGCTTCATCACCAATTTTCCCCTTTGATCTCAGTAGTTTATCCCCAGCACCTGACTGAAGAGCCTTAAGCTGTGATTGTGTACTGGTAAAACCTATCCTTAAGTTTTCACCATCCTGCCAGAACTGCAAAGTATATAATATCAGCTGACTTGTTGGGGGCATGATCAGAGTTGTGGTTTAGGTCTGTTAGGAGGAGTGGGCACCCAGTCTAGTTATTAGTCAACTTCCACTGCAGTCATTTTACTTCCAGAGTTGTCCTTTTTTATGAGCATTTGTTTTACTTCTGTACTCTATATGCTTTCTTCTTCCTGTTCCCTAATTTTGACTTCTTTCTAGGATGTCAGTAAGGCACTGGAGGGGGAGCAAAACTCAATATTTTATTTTGGGAAGAAGGAGGGTCTTTTGAGCCCTATTTTAATAACAGCATTCTATTGGGAGGGAAAGGGAATATTTTTATGCTTTTCCATTTTAACAGTACTTTGAAAAGTATCTTTAGCTTTAACTAAATTATCTTTGTTTCATTGTAGTGTCCAGGCAATAAAAAAATCTGTTGAACTGCATTTTTGGTATTAGTTATTTCCCTTATATTCAACAATATCAATTTTACTTCTCACTTCTGCCTAAAGTAAAAATGGTGACTCTCCAAACTAAGTTTCAATTCTTCTCTACATATCCAGACTAGCTACATCCATAATGGCAAAGTGCCATCATACATTCTGGAAATATTTCTTTCCTAATATCTTACAATTTGTTTAACTTTATATTCACTTGAAATGTAAGCAAATGGGAGGAAGTGCAAGCAAGCCAACCCCCCCCCCCAAAATCCCAACCATCACAAAGTCAGTCCTCCCCATTCCCATGGCAGTGGCTTGCGTACTGGAAGTTTTCCCCATTGGCTAATGATATGTTGAATGGGGACAAGGTGACAACAAATCCAAAAACCGTCACCTTTTCTATAATGAGCGGCACACCCCTCACCCCCACCCACCCCAGTCATAAGAATAGCATTTGGCAGTAACTTGGAACAGATAGAATACAAGTATGATAGGAAGTGGCAGTAAGAAAAGGAATGTTCATACTGACTTAAGAGTTGGTGGCTAGCATTTTAACTCAGTAATGGGAAAAAGACCTTAGTATGTAATTCTTAATAATAATCCAATTCAGGAAGACAGCACATCTTCAGTAGCCTTTGTTATTATAGCCTCTTTCTTTTTGAATTAACTAATATCATAGCTGTGTGCCAAATTGAGAAGAAAAGTCTGTCAACTGTTTTAAACACATATAAAGCAACAGTCATTGGAGTTGGGCAGTTATAATAAATTTAAATAAAGAACTAATTATAAATCTTTACCTTTAGCATTGAAAGAATCAAGCTTTCCACCAGTTATAGCACTGTAATATGTCAAAATCTTAAAAAAAATACACAAGTGGCTTTTGAGAACATCTGTTTGACGATAATATTTTATGTGAAAGTCAGAATAGCATGTCTGTCTATTGATAATGCATATTTACAGTTGTAAAAACAGTTGGGAGAGAAGCAATGAGACATCCACCCCAGCTTCTTTTGACTATACAAGAAGATCTAGATTGGCTTATAAAAAGATTGTGTGACATTAATGTACTACATTATAGTGCTTTGTTGTGCTTTTTTAATTACATTGTTGATGTTACGTGTCCATTTTAAAGTTTGAGATATTATAGAATCTAGAAACTTGAAGGTCTCTACTGTGATACTATGTTGTCTATATTACAAGAGGTTGTAGAATAGTAGGGTTTCTCCTAAAAACTACTGTCATTTCTACAGTTTTGAGTGTGTTCGTTTCAAGATTGTTCTGGCTGCACCACAAGGCTAGTTGTTCAACCTCTCATCTGTATGCCGATTCGTTGTTGTCTCGAATGAGGCCAATCACTGTTGTATCATCTGCAAATAAAGGGATCTTTTGAGATAGAGTCATTGGTATATAGAGAGAAGAGAAGTGGAGAGAGCACACAGCCCGGGGGGGGGCTGTTCTAATTGTACAGGTATCTGATGTGATTTTGCCTAGCTTCACTTGCTGCTTCTTGTCTGTTAGAAAGCTTATGATCCACTTACAGGTATGGTCAGACACAGCTAGCTGATTTAGTTTAGTGGGAAGAATGTCTGCAATGATGGTATTGAATGCCAAACTGAAATCTACAAAAAGGACCCTTGCATAGGTCTTTGGAGATTCAAGATGTTGTAGAATGTAGTGCAGAGCCACATTAACAGCATCAAGTGCTGATCTATTTGCTCGGTAGGCAAATTGCAAGGGGTCTAACAGCGGATCTGTGGTGGTTTTCAGATGGACCAGCACTAACCTTTAAAAGGTTTTCATAACTACGGATGTCAGAGCAACCCATCTGTAGTCATTCAGTTCTTTGATGGAGGGTTTCTTTGGCACTGGAATGATAGTAGAGCATTTGAAGCAAGAAGGAACATACAGTAGCAAATCTCTAGTGATTTTTTAAAGATTTGGGTGAAGATGGGGGCTAATTGGTCAGCAGAAGCTTTCAAGCAAGAAGGCCTTATCTTGTCTGGCCTGGTGCTTTTCCAGGCTTTTGTCTGTGGAATAGACCTTGCACATCATTTTCTGTGATCACCAGAGGTGGAGGGACCAGGGGGATGGGGTCAGTTGTAGGAGGTATGGCTGTTGTTGGTGTATCAGATATGGGGATGGTGGAGATAGATGACAGTGGTTTCCTCTCAAACCTACAGTAAAACATATTCAGGTTGTCTGCCAGTTGTCAATTTCCTTCAACATGGAGAGGAGGTTTGCTATAGCGGGTAATATTTTTAAGAGTTTTCCACATATTTGCTGGTTCGTTTGTTCAGAGCTGATTCCTTAGCTTTTCAGAGTACCTTCTTTTTGCTGCTCTGATCTCCCTTATTAATACATTTCTGACCTGATTGTACAGCATTCTATCTTTTGTCCTGTAGACTCCCTCTTTGGCATGACATAGTTTCTTGAGTTTAGCTGTGAACCAAGGCTTATTTAAGCCTTTGTCTATAAACAGGTACAAGGTGAATCATACAATTATGAATTTATGTATGCTTTGTTCAAAATACCAGCATGTAAGCTTCCACGTTAAGGAATACAGTAGGCAGGTATGTAATAAAATATAAGTTTATCGTCTTCCCTTAGAAGTATCAACAGAGGAGCATCATTCTTTCAATATTTCCTACCTCAGAATGTTTGTCCATTAATGTTAATAATCTAGACAGATAGATAAACAGAGAGATAAAAGCTATACTTCAGCAAAGTAAAAAGAGGCAGATCATTAATAATAATATTGATAGTTATCAGTCTAAAGTACTGGAGATAATGCTGCCAATCAATGTTCTGCATGCTGGGCTAGAGGAGACAATGTCCTAGTGCAGGGGTAGGCAACCTTAGCTCTTTTATGACTCGTGAACTTCAACTCCCAGAATTCCTGAGCCAGCCATGCTGAGGGGAAAGGGAGAGGTTTCCAAGCTGAGCCATGCTGGCTCAGGAATTCTGGGAGTTGAAGTCCATGAGTCATAAAAGAGCCAAGGTTGCCTACCCCTGTCCTAGTGTAACATAAGGTAGCCTTTTCTATTATTGCTTTTTTTTTTCCTTCTAGCACTTTTCTCACAAGAGTAGGTTCCTCTTTTTTTGATCAACAGAGTATTGATCCTTTGTTTGTGACAGAAATTGACCAATTGGCTTATTACCTGAGCCTGACGCCATGTGCTGAGAAAAATGACTGATCCAAAGTTGGATTTCATGGCTAAGGCAGGACTGGAACTCTCTATCTCTTGGTCTAGCTTGGTGCCTTAACCACTAGACCAAACTGGCTCTCATCAGTGTTGATTGTCCAAGGCAGAAAAATTCTATACAATTCCATTTAGCATACATAGAATTCTATTGTACAATTTTTTGTTATTTCCGTGTGTAGCATAGGAAAACAACTTCCCACTGACCGCATCTAATATGCATAAGCAAAGCATTAGGCTAACAGTATACTATTAACTGCTGCCAGCATCTTTATCTCTTCTCGGGTTTGTCCAAACTATGTGCAAGGACACTCCATTTTCATATGGTCTCACTTATCAGGCAGGGCTGGACAGCATTTTGTTAAACTCTAAATAGTGAATTAAAAGCAATGATGATCTGAAGCAACCCCCTAATGCAAAATGATAAATTGCACTTAGGTAATACATGAACAAGAAAATGATTTATAGTTTTTCACAATGGTCTGAGCAAATGAAGGCAATATGAATTATATATCCTAATGCTCACTATATCATTTTCTAATAATACTGTTGCAGCTGCAATGCCATACACGACTTTCTTCAATAGAAGTTATTGATTAATAAGAAATCCAAGTCTAGTTTTACAGCAGACATGTCTTTTCTCCTCTTATTAATTGCTTTAAAGCCAACAAAAATGTTTTATGTATATATGCATGCATGTATGTATTTCTTGATTTTGGAAGCAAATGACAAGATTCAACTGAGCACCAGAGTTTCTGTCTGCTACTCCATATGTCATCATTTTAGGTTGCTATTAGAGAATAATCTTTTATAAAAAACACATTTTCCTTCATGCTGCCATTTAAAAATGCAAATAAATGGTTGTAGGCTGGTAAATCTATCTTTCATATTGAAATGGAAAATGAGCAACAGATTCCTCTCTCCCCAGTGAAATGTCTGAGGTTTGTTCATCATCTGTCTACTTTGCCTATAGAAAATGTTTTCATCAGATTATCTAACAATTTAGATTCAGGAGCAAGTGATTTTCAAGCCTGGTGTTAACGCAACTTAGTGTATTTGGTTTTGTTTTAACCGTAGGAGCATTAACACATTTCAACATAACTTTTTTATTTGTATGTTGTTTTCTTCTGTGCTTCTGGTACTATATTGCAACCTAGTGCTTTTTCTAACGTCTTGGCCTACCACTCCTAGTTCTCCATTCTGACTTATTTGGATCTGGCATGCCTAACAATGTGGCTATAATCAATGATCAGAAAATCAGAACATTAAAAAAACCACATCAAGTCTTTTTTGTATCTTAAAGCAATAAAGGTTGTTGATTGGAAGCAATGTTTTCTATCAGTAATGAAAATGAAGCAATTCCTCTGGTGTTTAGACAGAGCCTGTTGTGACTTTTCTATGTGAGGTTCAAGAGGTATAGATCAGGTGACAGACCTATTTTTGGTAATTCCCATTTTATGCAAAACTTTCCCAAAGGGATGGATAGTTCCAACTTCATAAGTATTTTAAAAAAATATACCAAGGCTACATTCTCCCAGCAGGCATTTGGGCCTTAATTTAAATGAAGAGTTCCTTTTACGTACTTACAATTTCCCTAGTTGATAGTTATGTGGCACTTTCCCCAATTGCTGCTGGCAATTGGGCCCTTCTATCCCTTTCCCAGATGACCAGCCCAACCTGATCCAGGCACACCAACATACCTTGGAGGGAATTACAAACGTTAATTAAAAATAATGGCAGTTAAGATAAAAATTAAATTAAACAACATAATAATATAAAATATTAAATCTTAAAGGGAACAATGTTGCTGAAGCTAAAAATATCCCAAAGTCTATCCCTTTTGGCCAAATGGTCTCTCACCAATCTGTTGCCTCATAAACATGTCCTCTGCAGGTCCAGGGAGAGACCTATGGAGTCCACTGTCTCTAGGCCAAGATACTGCTGCTGTTCTTTCTTGGAATGGCAATCTCTCTCTTCATTGTAGCTTTGTTGTTCTTTTTGCTCCTTCTCCATCCTTTCTCTTCAGTTGCTCGAATTTGTTATCCTACCTCCCTATCCTATGATTTAACTCCATCCGTTGGGGAGTACATTTCCTAGAAATTTCCTTCATGTCCCAACTGTAAATTCTGCAAAATAAAATATATGAAAATTCCTGACAGATTTATTTCTATGTTGTTATTATTGTTACAACACAACAAATCTACTGCTACAGTATACACGAATGTATGTGTGTGTTTATTTCATTTATATAGTGGTCCATCTCACCCAAGGTGACTCTGAGTTGTGTACAACTTACTATTCTTGCTAGGTGAGATTTAATCCCACCCCCTGTGTGTGTGTGTGTGTGTGTGTTACTCTGGAACCCTAGTAACCCTAGGTTCTAGATGGTTGGAGAGCTTTTCTGATCTCAGCTTTAGTTGCGCTCTGGTGAAATGGCTGCCCTCTTTCCAGATGATTGAGGAATTAGTAAGTGGCTATTATTTTCTAACTATCTCTTGATTATGAAGTTGTCAATAGACCATTCCACTTAAGCAACTATTTTCATGAAATACTGCCTTTAGTGTTTAGTTAAAAATCACCTTTGTTGCTCCTTTGGATTATTGGTATTTCTTCATAACCACAATGATTGCAAAGTGGCAAAATGTGCAACATTTTGTTATAGTGCAACTCTGTTCCTTCGTTGTGGTATTTTATACATGTAAAAGGGGTAGAGTTTTGTCAGGTGGTTACAATGCATGTTTCATCATTTTCTCTACAAACAGACCCAAATAGCTTGGTTATTCAATCTAGAGTCAGAACACAACTTTTAACAAAGAATTACTTGGTCCTTAAATGACATGCCCAAAGTTAAAAAAAAAATCAATAATAAAATTAGGTTATTTTAATTCAGTTAATATAAAAACTTTCCATATAATTTCTTCCTTTCCCTTATGTCATTTTCAAAATTTTAATTTAATATCAAGCTTTGAAGATGCTTTGTGGAATATGCCAAATATTTTCAGGTTATACAATCCAACTTTGGAACAAAAAAAGCGTACTTTATTATCTACTGTATATCACAATTTTTAAAATATTTGAAAATGATTTTCATAGCATTATAATATCTCATAATGTTTTTTCCCCCTACAGACTTAAACACATTCAATGCATTTAAACCTTTCCTCACATAATTTGGTGGCCATTCCTATGACTGTGTTTATCACTCAGTTTAAACAAATAGTAGAAACATTCCAAATTATCTTAGTGGACATTAATGCCAAAAACTAAGCCCATAGATTCAAAACAATCTATTGATGCCTCTTCAAAGCGAGAAAATGGTGATGTGAACTAGCTAAAAAATACAGAATAATGAAACTGTATTGAATTAACTTTCATTGCCAATCCATAAGAAACACTTACTTCTGTTACATAATCTATATTGTAATCTGAGTTAAGACAATTCCATTAAGAATAGTAACTGAATAGTATTAATCAATATCTGTGTTCCTAAGAGACACCTAGATTCATGTTTAATCCATGATATTTTCAATTAGAGTTGTGTTATTTGCCTGTATATATATATCATATATGTGTATGTGCACACACATATCAAAAATAGTGTTACAATGAGGATTGGAATAGTGTTCCATTGAGTGGGAAAAAGGTAACAAAGGGTCAACATAAATTGTATTCAGATAGTTTATAGCTACCAGATATGTTTTATTTTTGTTTTTAATCAGATAGCATCTTTGTTCTTTTCCTCTTTGTCCCAGATAGGATCTTTTCATTTTATTGTTTTAAACTTACTTATACTGTCACCCATTGAATACTGAAAACAGGAAATCCACAAAAGCATTGCAAAAGGAATATCGCCATTGAATTATTCTCATGTTAAACACTATTCCTCTACTTTATTGAATGGAGATGATAATGATGATGATGATGACAAACACAACGATTTGCCTAATGAGAGGCATACATTAATGTTTAAAAGTTAAAAGGCTAAGATCGGTTCAGATTATCATCAGTATGTTTTAATTGTGGAATTACTGTATATATATATTTGTTTTCTGAGGTTTTCGCGGGTATTTGTATGTAGGTCTTTGGTTCTTCGGGTTTTCTCCCACGTAGAATTTGAAGTGTCTTCGCGACGTTTCGACGAAGTCTCATTCGTCATCTTCAGGCTGGTGCTTTCGGCTTCTGCTTCTAGGAGCAATGTGAGATTTTAGATGTTTCTTCCTTTTAACTGCCAGTGGGGGTTTGAACTGATTGGCTGGGAGCTCAGCTGTGTTCTGATTGGGTGGAGGTGTGTTCTGATTGGTTAGGGGCTTGGCTGTGCTCTGATTGGCTGGGGGGTTGGCTATGTTCTGATTGGCTGGGGGAGTGTTCTGTTTGGGTGGGGGCTTTGTTGTGCTCAGGTTAGTCAGTGTTACAAGGGGATTAGAGATGGTAAACTGTATAGCTGTTTGGCTTTGCGTTCGTGGTCGTGCCCCATCTTCATGGTGGGTGTCAGTTTGCTTTGTGTATGGATTGGAGGGGTTTAAGGTGGCTAATGGTGCAGCTGTGGTCTGGCTTCTGGTTTGTGGTCGTGCCTCCTCATCAGTGTGGGTTTGGGTTTGCTTTTTGCCTGGATGTGTGGTGGTGACATCCTGTGTGGTTTTTGTGAGTGTAGGTCTGGTGTCATTCCCCATGCTATGGACTCGTCTGTCAATAAGGGCGGGTTTCCAAATGGCTGGTAGGCGGGAGGTATCATCTCGTTTGTTCATGCTGTGTGGGCATTTTTCTATCTCGATGGCTTCTCTGATTATTCTGTTATTAAAGTGTTCAGTTTTGGCGATAGTTCTGGTCTTTTTGAAATCAATTTCATGTTCTGTGGCTTTGAGGTGTTGGACCAGGGAAGAAGTTGGTTCCTCTTTTTTGACTGAGTTTTTTGTGTTCTTCAATGCGTGCACTTATTATTCTGTTGGTTTGTCCAGATTACGAAGGTGTCATCTATGTATCTGAGCCAGAGTTTGGGTTTGTGATCAGATTTTTCTAGGGCTTGGGTTTCAAAGTGTTCCATGTAGAGGTTTGAAATGACAGGTGAGAGGGGTGATCCCATGGGTGCTCCTTCTATTTGTTTGTATTTTGCCCATTATAGATGAAGTATGTGTTGGATAGACAGTGGTTGGTCAGATCTAGGATGTGTTTGGGGGGGTTATATTTGTTTTGGATAGCTGTTAAGGCTTCTTTGATTGGCACTAGGGTGAAGAGGGATATGACATCGAAGCTAACGAGTAGGTCGCTGGGCTGTAAGTTTTATTTCTTTATGATCTCTATGAACTGGAATGAGTTTTTTATGTGTGAGGTGATGGATTCTGCATAGGGCTGTAGTTGTTTGGCGAGAAATTTGGCTAGGTTTTGTAGAGGGGAGCCTATGGAGCTGACTATGGGTCTAAGTGGGGTTCCTTCTTTGTGTATCTTGGGGAGACCATAGAGCTTAGGGCATCTGGATGATTTCTCTCTGGGAATGATTCTTTGCTGGATCTCTTCACTAATGGGGGAGGCTTTTATTTTGGATCTAGTGGTTTTTTCCAGGTAGGTGGTGGGATCTGTGTTTAGGGGTTTGTATGTGGAGTCTTGGAGTAGGTTGGTTAATTTGGTTTGGTAGTCAGATGTATTCATGACCACCGTGGCGTTGCCCTTGTCTGCTGGTAGGATTATTATGCTGGTGTCTTGTTTCAGGTTAAGTAGTGCTGTCTGCTCCTCTTTGGGTAAGTTGCTTTTGGGTGGCTTGCTGGTGCAGAGTATGTTGGTGATTTCGAGTCTGATTCTGTTAGCATCGTCAGGGTTGATTTTGGTCAGGCTGGTTTCAACTCCGCATATAATGGTTTCAGTGGGGATGTGTTTGGGAGCGACTGCAAAGTTGAATCCTTTGGAAAGGACATTGGTTTCGGCTTTGGTGAGGATCCTATCTGAGATGTTATGCACTGTTTGTTTCATGTGTGGCTGCGAGGGAGGAGGGGTTTGTTTCTAGTGTTCTTGTAATCTTCGGAGTTTGTTGGTGTGTGTGTCTGTCTTGAGGGTGGTCTGTGTTTTGGCTCTCCAGACGGCGAGTTGTTTGGATTTGTCCCAAAGTGCGGGGTGGATCTTGTTGCTGAGTTTGAGGTGAAGTGTAAGGAGATCTTTGTTGATTCGGTCTAGGAGGAATCTTTTTGTGTGAAGTTCATTTCTGATTAGGGCCAATTCTGTTCTTTTCAGGATGCGTTTGGTGGCTGCAGAGTTGGAGTGGAATTTCAATTGGAACCATGTAGGAATGCAAGGTCACATAAAATGGAAGCTCTTTGGACTTCAAGTTTCTCATAGGTCCTGGTCAGATGATGGATTTCCTCCCCGTAGAGGTATGATATTTGTTTTCTGAGGTTTTCGCGGGTGTTTGTATGTAGGTCTTTGGTTCTTCGGGTTTTGTCCCACGTAGAATTTGAAGTGTCTTGGCGACGTTTCGATGAAGTCTCATTCATCATCTTCAGGCTGGTCCTTTCGGCTTCTGCTTCTAGGAGCAATGTGAGATATTAGCTGTTTCTTCCTTTTAACTGCCAGTGGGGGTTTGAACTGATTGGCTGGGAGCTCAGCTGTGTTCTGATTGGGTGGAGGTGTGTTCTGATTGGTTAGGGGCTTGGCTGTGCTCTGATTGGATGGGGGATTGGCTGTGCTCTGATTGGCTGGGGGAGTGTTCTGTTTGGGTGGGGGCTTTGTTGTGCTCAGGTTAGTCAGTGTTACAAGGGGATTAGAGATGGTAAACTGTATAGCTGTTTGACTTTGCGTTCGTGGTCGTGCCCCATCTTCATGGTGGGTGTCAGTTTGCTTTGTGTATGGATTGGAGGGGTTTAAGGTGGCTAATGGTGCAGCTGTGGTCTGGCTTCTGGTTTGTGGTCGTGCCTCCTCATCAGTGTGGGTTTGGGTTTGCTTTTTGCCTGGATGTGTGGTGGTGACATCCTGTGTAGTTTTTGTGAGTGTAGGTCTGGTGTCATTCCCCGTGCTATGGACTCGTCTGTCAATAAGGGCGGGTTTCCAAATGGCTGGTAGGCGGGAGGTATCATCTCGTTTGTTCAGCATGAACGCCCACACAAACTGTGTGGGCGTTTTTCTATCTCGATGACTTCTCTGATTATTCTGTTATTAAAGTGTTCAATTTTGGCGATAGTTCTGGTCTTTTTGAAATCAATTTCATGTCCTGTGGCTTTGAGGTGTTGGACCAGGGAAGAAGTTGGTTCCTCTTTTTTGACTGAGTTTTTGTGTTCTTCAATGCGTGCACTTATTCTTTTGTTAGTTTGTCCTATGTATGTGGTGGAGCAGGCAGTACATGGGATTTCATATACTCCTTGATTTTCTAGTTCAATTTTGTCTTTAGGGTTTCTTAGGATGGTGGATATTTTTCTGTTTGTGCAGAATGCTGTTTTGATATTATGTTTGTGAAAAATCTTGCTGATCCTGTCTGTGGTGCCTTTTATGTATGGGAGGAGGGCTTTGCCGTTTTCTTGTTCTCTGTTTTGGATTTTAGTGGGAGTTTCTTTTTGGATTAAGTTGGAAATCTTATTTCTTTGGAATCCGTTGGATGTAAGTACATTAGTGAGAGTGTGTAGTTCGGTTTTTAGGTGTTGTTCGTCAGCTAGGCATTTGGTTCTTGAGATGAGTGTCTTGGCTACAGAGTTGATCTGTGCTGGGTGGTGGTGTGAGAGTGCGTGCAGATAGCGGTTTGTGTGTGTTTTCTTCTGGTAGATGGTGTGTCCTAGCGACCCATTGGATTTCTTGTAGACTAAGACATCCAGGAAGGGAAGTTGGTTATTAGCTTCTGTTTCCATGGTGAACTATATTTTGGGGTGTAGGCTGTTGAGGTGTGTGAGGAAGTTGTCCAGTTTTTCTTTCCCATGTGGCCAGATTATGAGAGGCATACATTAATGTTTAAAAGTTAAAAGACTAAGATCGGTTCAGATTATCATCAGTATGTTTTAATTGTGGAATTACTGTATATATATATTTGTTTTCTGAGGTTTTCGCGGGTGTTTGTATGTAGGTCTTTGGTTCGTCGGGTTTTCTCCCATGTAGAATTTGAAGTGTCTTGGCGACGTTTCGATGAAGTCTCATTCATCATCTTCAGGCTGGTGCTTTTGGCTTCTGCTTCTAGGAGCAATGTGTGGTCGTAACTGTTTCTTCCTTTTAACTGCCAGTGGGGGTTTGAACTGATTGGCTGGGAGCTTGGCTATGTTCTGATTGGGTGGAGGTGTCTTCTGATTGGTTAGGGGCTTGGATGTGCTCTGATTGGCTGGGGGGTTGGCTGTGTTCTGATTGGCTGGGGGAGTGTTCTGTTTGAGTGGGGGCTTTGTTGTGCTGGAGGGGTTCAAAGTGGCCAATGATACAGCTGTGGTCTGGCTCCTGGTCTGTGGTCGTGCCTCATCATCGGTGTGGGTTTGGGTTTGCTTTTTGCGTGGATGTGTGGAGGTGGCATCCTGTGTGGTTCTGGTGTCAATCTTTGTGTTAGAAATTCGTTTGTCAATAAGGGCGGGTTTCCAAATGGCTGGTAGGCAGGAGGTATTATCTCGTTTGTTCATGCTGTGAGGGCGTTTTTCTATCTCGATGGCTTCTCTGATTATTCTGTTATTAAAATGTTCAGTTTTGGCAATAGTTCTGGTCTTTTTGAAATCAATTTCATGTCCTGTGGCTTTAAGGTGTTGGACCAGGGAAGAAGTTGGTTCCTCTTTTGACTGAGTTTTTGTGTTCTTCAATGCGTGCACTTATTCTTCTGTTGGTTTGTCCAATGTATGTAGTGGGGCAAGCGGTATGATAAATACCCCTCCAGCACAACAAAGCCCCCACCCAAACAGAACACTCCCCCAGCCAATCAGAACACAGCCAACCCCCCAGCCAATCAGAGCACAGCCAAGCCCCTAACCAATCAGAACACACCTCCACCCAATCAGAACACAGCTGAGCTCCCAGCCAATCAGTTCAAACCCCCACTGGCAGTTAAAAGGAAAAAACAGCTTAGACCACACATTGCTCCTAGAAGCAGAAGCCAAAAGCACCAGCCTGAAGATGATGAATGAGACTTCATCGAAACGTTGCCAAGACACTTCAAATTCTATATATATATATAACAAATATAAAAAGAAAAAAACTTTAAAAGGCACAAGAAAAAAGAAGGATCTATATAATGCCCATTTAATATGACTATAAAATGAATTCAGCCTGCAGGTTCATCATTAAATCTACCCCATATAGATATTGCTTCACCTTATGTCTTAAGAAAAATACAAATGCAGGTGGCTGTGAGGATGCTAAAGCATCCAGGCCATCTTGTTTAGTCACTACATTCTCCAGCATGGTGGATGTAGAATCCACTGATTGGGTTATTTCAGCCTTCCTGCTCAGAAAGACTAAGTCAGAGCATATATTGCCAGGTAGATACAATACGTGAATCATATTCATAGCATAATTTCTCAAAGTCTTTAAAACAGTCAGTGCATGTCATCTTTTGTCTCATGTTCAAACTAAGAAGTGCATTGCAAACCAGGTTAAACAAACACCTTTGTGGGACAAGAAAAAAGCAAGCAAAAATGAATTGAATGTGATCTTTGTCTATGTACAGATAATACTGGCTGAAATACTATTTAAAAACTTAATTTTTATTTTATTTAGTTAGATTTGTATGCTGTCCATCTCACTAACAAGAGACTGAATTAATTAATTGATTGATTGATATATCAGTTATCTTGAATAAGATTTCTGATCCTGAGCAAAGATTCTGTTTTCTACTAACTTTATTTTAAACAAACAATTTATTAATTTCTTTAAAACCAACAAAATATAATAATTCTTTTTTTTAAAAAAAGTATTTTATTAATATTCTATCATTATAATTCATTAGTACTTAATGAACGTATTGTCTGAGTTGACTGTTGCTTAATCATAAAAGTTAAGTTTTTACTCTCTATCTCATTTTTCCAGCCATTGATAAAATAAGTTCCATGTATGAAAGTATTCTGTGTCTTCTTTTTCTTTGATTCTCAGTGTGAGTCTATCCATGTCTGTATAGTCCAGTATTTTCTTAATTATCGCTTCCTTCGATGGTGTTGTCTCATTTTTCTAGTGCTGCGCAATACAATCCTCGCTGTTATTAATATACGTAGTGTTAAATATACATTTTGTTTATCAAACTTTTCTGGAATTATGCCTAATAAAAAAAACAGGTTTAAATTCTACATGTTTCCCTAACATCTTTTCTAACCAAGTATATATTTTTGTCCAATTTTTTTTTTTTGCTTTAACACATATCCATCACAAGTGATAATATGTACTGGGATTTTGATTACATTTCCAACATTTACTAGACATATTTTAAAGCAGTTTTGCTAATCTAACAGGTGGAAAATGTCATCTATAAAAAAATTATATAAGTTTTCTTTTTACGAAGTAATCATTGTCAGTTTATAGTTTCTTTCCCAAAGATTTTGCCATTTCTCTAATTCTTTACTATATCCAAAATTTTTTGCCCATATTATCATGGTTTCTTTCACTTGTTCATCTTCCATTTTTAAATTCAATAAAAAATATACAATTTTAATCACTTTTTCATCAGAAGTCAACAACACCTGATCAAACATTGTCTGATCTTTATAAAAACCATATGTTTTTAACATCTTTGTCATACCTCAGTTGCATTTGCAATCAGGGCCACCATGATAAATCAATGCCCTGATCTTCTAGCTCTTGTTTAGATTTTAATTTTCCATCTGTATTCAGAATATTCAGAATATTTTTTCAAATTTAACTAAGTTTGGGTGAGCAAATCCTTCAATCATTGATAGCCATTCTGGGATTTTCATATAAATTTTTGGTTTTCTCATACAGATAATAATGTGTTTCTTATATAATGGTTTTGAAAATATCTATGGGTTTTATTCTTTTCATATCATGAAAATGCATGCCACCCAAGTTGTAAGTCATGTCTTTCTAAATATAACAACCTTTTGTTTCTGAGGGTTATCCATTCTTTTAGCCATGTTAGAGCACAGGCTTGGTAGTATTGGACCCAATCTGTTAGTCCAAATCCTCCATTTTCTTTGGCTTCTTGTAGCATTTTCAGTGTAATTTTGGCTTTCCTTCCTGCCAAATAATTTTCAAGATCAATCTATTCAAATAATCAAAAAACTTTTTTTCTATTTTTATAGGTACTGTTTAGAATAAAAAAGAAGTTTTGGTATGATATTCATTTTCACAGTAGCTATTCTTCCCAGCAATGATAATTGTAGGTTTTTCAATTTTTCCAAATCTATTTTTATTTGATTTAGTAATTTTATGTAATTATCTTCTTTTATTGTTGTGCATCTTATTCTTAAGTATATTCCTAAATATTTAACTTTCTTAACTATTTGTAAGTCTATTTTTTTGACAGTTGTGTTTTTTGCTTATCTGTAAGGTTTTTAACTATAACTTTAGTTTTTTTCTCTGTTTATTTTCAGTCCTGCTGTTTCTCCAAATTCTTCTATCTTTTTCAAAAATTTGGACATTGTCTCCAATGGTTCTTCTAAAATAAATACCAAGTCATCTGCAAATGCTTGTAGTTTATAGCTTTAATCTTTTATCTCTATTCCTTTAATTTTCCAATCTTGTCTGATATTCCTATTGAGAACTTCCAAAGTTAGTATGAATGGGGATAGCCTTGTCTTGTACCTAAAATATAATAATTCTTAAGTGACTATATAAATAAAGAAAGGCAGTTTCAATGTTCCTTTGTTGTTGTTCCAATGTTGCAGTCTTTCAATGACATTCTTAATTGGCATTACTTAAATCTCCTTCATGGATTACTGCCTTGTCGTGGCGAAGGGGCCTGCGTAACTCAATGAAGCTATGAGCTATGCTGTGTAGGGCCACCCAAGATGGAAAGGTCATAGCAGAGAGTTCTGACAAAATGTGATGGAAATGGCAACCCACTCCAGTATCTTTGCCATGAAAACTCCATGGACAGAATCAAAAGGCAAAAAGATATGATGCTGGAAGATGAGCCCCTCAGGAAGGTGTTCAATATGATACTGGGGAAGAGCAGAGGGCTAGTACTAATAGCGACTGGGCCAAAGCTGAAAAGATACTCAGCTGTGGATGCATCTGGTGGTGAAAGGAAAGTCCGATGCTGTAAAGATCTTTTCTCTATAGGAACCTGGAATGTAAGATCCATGAATCAAGGCAAGCTGGATGTGTTAAACAAGAGATGATAAGACTGAACATCGACATCTTGGGAATCAGTGAACTAAAATGGACAGGAATGGGTGAAATTAATTCAGAGGACCATCAGGTATACTATTGCGGGCAAGAATGACTCAGAAGAAATGGAGTAGCCTTCATAGTCAATAAAAGAGTAGGACAAGCAATACTGGGATACAATTCCCAAAATGACAGAATGATCTCAGTGCGAATCCAAGGCAAACCATTCAATATCACAGTAGTCCACGTTTATGCCCCAACCACTGATGCTGAAGAGGATGAAATTGACTGGTTCTATGAAGCCCTACAGCACCTTATAGAATCAACACCAAAAAATGATGTCCTTATTATCATGGGGAATTGGAATGCTAAAGTAGGAAGCTAAAAGATAACCGGAATAACAGGCAAGTTTGGTCTTGGAGTACAAAATGAACGAGGGCACAGGCTGATAGAATTTTGTCAAGAGAATACGATGGTCATAGCAAACACTCTTTTCCAACAACCCAAGAGACGGCTCTACACATAGACATCACCAGATGGTCAACATAGAAATCAGATTGACCATGTGCTCTGCAGCCAAAGATCGAGAAGCTCTATACAGTCAGTAAAAACAAGACCAGGAACTGACTGTGGCTCAGATCATGAGCTTCTCATTGCAAAATTTAGGCTTAAATTGAAGAAATAGGGAAAAACACTAGGCCACTCAGGTATGAACTAAATGATATCCCTGATGAATATACAGTAGAGGTGACAAATAGATTTAAGGAATTAGATCTGATAGACAGAGTGCCTGAAGAACTATGGACAGAGGTTCGCAACACTGTACAAGGGGTAGCAACTAAAACCATCCCAAAGAAAAAGAAATGCAAGAAAGCAAAATGGCTGTCTGAGGAAGCTTTGCAAATAGCTGAGGAAAGAAGGGTAGCGAAAGGCAAGAGAGAAAGAGAAAGATGCACCCAATTGAATGCAGAATTCCAGAGAATAGCTAGCAGAGGTAATAATGCCCTCTTAAATGAACAGTGCAAAGAAATAGAAGAAAACAATAGAATAGGGAGAACCAGAGATCTCTTCAAGAAAATTGGAGATATGAAGGGAACATTTCATGCAAAGATGGGCATGATAAAGGACCAAAATGGCAGGGACCTAACAGAGGCAGAAGAGATTAAGAAGAGGTGGCAAAATTACACAGAAGAACTATATAAGAACGAGCTTAGCATCCCTGATAACCACAATGGGTTGGTCACTGACCGTGAGCCAGACATCCTAGAATATGAAGTTAAATGGGCCTTAGGAAAGCAGAGCAACAGCAAAGCTAGTGGAGGTGACAGTATTCCAGCTGAGCTATTCAAAATCTTAAAAGACGATGCAGTAAAAGTGCTACACTTAATTTGCCAGCAAATTTGGAAAAGTCAACAGTGGCCACAGGATTGGAAAAGGTCAGTTTACATTCCAATTCCAAAGAAAGGCAATGCCAAAGAATGTTCAAACTATCGCACCATTGCATTCATTTCACATGCAAGTAAAGGTATGCATAAAATTCTACAAGCTAGACTCCAGCAGTATATGAATTGGGAACTTCCAGAAGTACAGGCAGGATTTTGAAGAGGCAGAGGAACTAGAGATCAAATTGCCAACATGTGCTGGATCATGGAGAAAGCTAGGGGGTTCCAGAAAAACATCTACTTCTGCTTCATTGACTATGCTAAAGCCTTTGATTGTGTTGATCACTACAAATTGTGGCAAGTTCTTAAAGAGGTGGGAGTACCAGACCATGTTATTTGTCTCTTGAGAAACCTATATGCGGGTCAAGAAGCAACAGTGAGAACTGGAGACGGAACCACTGATTGCTTCAAAATTGGTAAAGGAGTCCGGCAAGGTTGTATTCTGTCGCCTTGCCTATTTAACTTATATGCAGAGCACATCATGAGAAAGGCAGGCTAGATGAATCAAAAGTTGGAATTAAGATTGCCAGGAGAAATATCAACAACATAAGACAGACATGTCAAACACAAGGCTTAGGGGCCGGATGCGGCCTGCAAAGTGGTTTTATGTGGCCCGCGAAGCCATCCAGGAAACAGTGAGGGAACGGCCCCTGCTGCCTTGGCCCTGGCCCAGGCCAGCCGGGAGCCAATGTACAATTTTGTGGTGGCCATCTTGGCACTTGCCCTGGTGGGCCATGCCTTGATACTTGCCCCGGTCCCACCCCCTTCTGCCAGTGACCCTCAGATCTATTCCACTCCTGCCCAGGACCCCACAGGCACCCTTGATGTGAATGATGCAGAACTGGCCACGCCCACCCAGTAGGCCACACCCACTCCATCCACGCCCATCCAATAGGCTGAACCCACTCTGGCCACACCCACCTGCCCCCCCGAAGGACAATTGCAATGCTGATGTGGTCCTCAGTGAAATTGAGTTTGACACCCCTGACATAAGATATGCCAATGATACCACTCTAATGGCAGAAAGTGAAGAGGAATTAAAGAGTCTCTTGATGCAGGTGAAGAAGGAGAGTGCAAAAGTTGGCTTGAAACTCAACATTAAGAAAACCATCCGGCCCTCTCAATTCCTGGCAAATAGATGGGGAAGAAATGGAGGTAGTGACAAATTTTTTCTTCCTGGGCTCCAAGATCACTACAGATGGGGACTGCAGCCAAGAAATTAAAAGATGCTTGATCGTGAGGAGGAAAGCTATGGCAAATCTAGACAGCATACTAAAAAGCAGAGACATCATCCTGCCAACAAAAGTACGTATAGTCAAGGCCATGGTTTTCCCAGTTGCAGTGTATGGCTGTGAAAGTTGGACCATAAGAAAGGCTGAGCACAAAAGAAGTGAGGCCTTTGAACTATGGTGCTGGAGAACACTCTTGCGAGTCCCCTGGACTGCAAGGCGATCAAACCGGTCAGTCCTAGAGGAGATCAACCCTGACTGCTCTTTAGAAGGCCAGATCCTGAAGTTGAAACTCAAGTACTTTGGCCACTTAATGAGAAGGAAGGACTCACTGGAGAAGAGCCTAATGCTGGGAAAGATTAAGGGCAATAGAAGAAAGGGACGACAGAGAATGAGGTGGCTGGATGGAGTCACTGAAGCAGTAGGCGTGAGCTTCAATGGACTACAGAAGATGGTAGAGGACAGGAAGGCCTGGAGGAATGTTGTCCATGGGCTCGTGATGGATCAGACACAACTTTGCAACTAACAACAACAATTCACTTAAATAATGATAAATCCACTTATTTATACAGTAACAAGGACCACTAGAAAAAAAGAAGCTGGGGTGATTTTCACTTGCATGTACAGAATTTCAGTTACATTGGGAAATTCTCTGCTGGCTTTAGTTTCCCCATTAACAATAGTTGTGGCCTTTCTAGCAATTGTATAAGAAATCTCTAGAGTATCATTAGTCAATGTAATTTTAATTATCTAGATTTGAGAAGAAACAAATACATGCCCTGGTTCTGTTTTGTGAGAATTAATAATTGTTCTTAGTGTAGGAAAGATTACCAAAATCAATGGTGTGATTAGGAATGTAAATAAGAACAACAAGCTGTTGCCATATTTGTAAAAGTTGCCTTAATGTCTAATGTTAGCTTTGTATTTTACTTATAGAGCTCAGTGATAAAACCCAGGAGCCAAACTTTCTATACTAAACAAAAATTATTCAAAACTAAATACTTTAAAAATAGTTTAGAAACTGTTATAAAAATATACTGTAAATTTGAATGATTTTTAGAAATCCACTAATTTTTGTCCTTAACTAAACCTGTAAAAAGTTTTAGAGAGAGAAATGAAACTGCTATCATCCATCTCATTCAAAATGGCTAGATTTCTTTTAGGAATCTCAGATTATGCCACCTCTCAGCATAAGATTCTAACAAAATAGTATATCAATCAATAGTATAGCAAATGAAATATGTACAGAGTTATACAGCAGTTTTGTCTCTCCTGAAAATTTCTTCTATCATTAGCTTCATGAACCACAGCTTTCTTCAGTTATGAAATGATATGTTGTCTTAAATGTAATTGTCTATCTTATCCTCATGATTCTGAGAGAAATGATTGTGAATGTTTTCTATTAAAAGGCCTATTATGAATATATAGACTCTAATTCCACCCATACAAAAATAGCCTAAATTCTGTAACAAAGAAAGATATGACTTACCTTTGAAGGTTATATTGCTTTATTCCTCATTGCATAGCCAGTCAGAAAGAGTGAATGGCACAAAGACTTGTGATTGTTTAGGGCAGAGTAACTAACTAAATGCCCCCAAATTAGGCTGTGATACAGCCCCAAATTGTAACTTTTAATATGACAATAGGAAGGCTGCATTAAATAGATTACAATACAAACACAATACATAATAATCATAATTATATTTAAAGTGCATGTAATTGAAAAGTACTAACGTTTTTGTACAGATCTGGCCAGCTACTTCTGAAATTTGATCAAATGCATGATTCTTATCACCTTTTTTATAGCTTACTCATGGCTTAAGCTCTCTACTATCTTAGATGAGTTAAGAATTCTATCAAATAGAGGCCATCAGAATGAAAAATTTTAATTTCAAGCTACAGAGGAAGTATTAATGAACACAATTGGGTTTAATGATGTATAACTTTTTCTAAACAGTAAAGCCAGTTTGTGTGTGTCTGCATGTTAATGTGTAATATAAGATGTATGTATCATTGTGAGTGACAGAACTGGGTTATATTTTTGGTATTTCAATTTATACTTTCTGATGCCTGATGACAGATGACAAAGGTTTTTCACAGTGACTAATAGTTGTATGTATTTTACCTTATTTTGAATTTGTATTAATCCCTTACTTTGCATAAATATATTTGCTCTTTTTCTAATGCAAATATTCATATTCAAAAAATATGTCATTAAATAGAATAAATATATGTTAAGAAATGTAGTTTTCTATAAAATATGCATAATAAATATAAATTAATAATGATGAATTTAAATAATAGCCTTATAATATGAAACTGTACATATCTTTTAAGTATCACCTGCACTTAATTTACATTTTTAATTTGATTCATAATTAAAATGGAGTGTCCACACTTTATGTCTGAATGATTAGCATACAGCAGATAAATCTGACAAGGGAAAGTGGACATTATTAGCATTCATATTTTATTACTTTATCCCTACTTGATGTTAGCGAGAACTACCTTATTTCCAGGTATTTTTAATATACTTTTAATGTATTGTTAGAATGGATGTGGGAATACTAACTTTTATTGCAGTTAATGGCATCACGTATTAATTCACTGTTATCTAGGCAGGATAGCATAGCTGTTGCTCAAACAATGGCCATTCCAGTAAAACAAGTTATATTATAACAGCTACAGCCTTTGGAGCTGTTGACAGTTTTTCTTCTCTTTTTAGTGACTAATTAGGATGCAGGTCAAAGACATTTAATAGCAATAGCACTTAGACATATACCGCTTCACGGTGCTTTACAGCCCTCTCTAAACAGTTTACACTGTCAGCATATTGCCCCCAATAATCTGGCTCCTCATTTTACCAACTTCAGAAGGATGAAGGGCTTGCAGGGAGAACTTTCAAATCCTATCCCAATTGAGAGCGGAGTTAGGCAGGGCTTTGTCCTGGCCCCTCTTCTGTTTAATTTATTCTTATCCGACCTGGCCTCTTACATTGTACACATTGAGTCCCATGCCCCAAAGTTGTCAAATACGAAGATTCCGCTTCTTCTTTTTGCTGACGATATGGTCCTTCTATCACAATCAAGGCTCAGTCTAAAAAGATTACTTTCTGCATTTGGGTCCTACTGTGCTGAGAACCATTTGTCTATTAATTATGACAAATCCAAAGTATTGGTATTCTCTAGAGCCTGGAAATTATACAATTGGGCTATCAATGGTAATGTTAGGCAGGTTTTCCATTTTAAGTATTTAGGTATTCAGTTTCAGAATACTGGTGCTTGGACTAAACATCGAACCAAGGTGCTGAATTCGGCCTCCTGTAGCCACCAGCAGATTATAAGATTCTTTTTTACCCAAGGGGGCCAGTTTATTCCTTCTGCTCTGCGTATATATAAAGCCAAAACTCTGGCCCAAACGCTTTATGGAATTCCCATATGGATACGAGGCTTCAAGGATTGTATTGAAAGAACTCAGGCTGTTTTTCTTAGGAAACTTCTGGGTCTTCCTCCTTGTGTTGGATTTGCTTTGATGTACCTGGAACTGGGCATTCGTTCAGTTGAATGCATGGCGTGGATTAACACCTTTAAATGATGGTTTCGGGTGCTCTTTTCGGCAGTCCCTTGTAGCTACCTTTCCCTGGTGTTTGCTGACTTTCATACTTCTCATTGGGAGAGGGAGTTGATGAAGAAACTCCACTTGCTAGGTTTTACGGGGGGATGCTCTGGGAGATTATGGTCTCAAGGACGCCCAGTTTAGGGTAGTCCAATGGCTTGTGGACATAGATTTGCAATATTTAAGATCCAGAGCCAACAAAACCTGCTCCCCTTTGATCTTCAGCCATTCTAATAATTATGGATTGAGGATGGCTTCATATTTCTATACTCTAACTATCCCCAAGTATAGAAGTCTTTTCCCTAGCTCATTTCAATATTTTACTCTTAGCACTACTCAACGGGCAATTCAAGAGGCTCCTGTTTAGTGAGCGACTATGCCCCTGTGATAGGGCTGAAGTTGAAACTGTGGAGCATCTCTTATCATACTGCCCTATGTATAACACAGCCAGAATTAAATTACTGTCTCTCCTTGGAATTGATCCCTCTGATTCTAATGTTAGTAATTTGGTCTTATATTGTTTAGGGGATGACTCCTCCTATATTACTAGTCAGGTTTCTAAATTTCTTTTAAGAGCTATAACTATTAGAGGAGAACGTTGTAATTCCGTTTAGCCGAAGCTTCTGGTGTTAACTGTTTGTGATTGTATTTTTCTTGTGTTTTCTTTTGTTACACTTGCATTTTGGTCTGTGACTGCAAAATGAAAATTATTATTATTATTATTAAGGACTGAGTCAACCTTGATCCACTCAGAATTGAATTCCTGGAGTGAGCAGTGAGTTAGCCTGCAGTACTGCATTCTAACCACTGTGCTACCATAGCTCTTGTCTAATAAGTCTAATCAGTTCCTACCTATCAAACCTCTACAGTTTTCCAGCATGAGGATGGAGAATCCACGGATGGGTTTCCTTCATCTTCCTGCCCAATAAACTGACAAGTTGCCATGCCTCCTGCTGGGCTAGTCTGACCCTGTTCCGACTTAGTCTTGTACCTAGCAGGATGCATTGGTTCGTTTCTCAGATTCCAGCAGGTTGTACCCATCTGTGAATTCTCCAAAAAATCTTACCGCAGCGCTTATCACAGTGCTCCTTGTGAAGTCTTCACAAGCCCTTAAAGGACCTTTCCCCAAAAAAACCCTTTTTCTCCAGCATGGTGGATGTAGAATCCACTGATTGGGTTATTTCAGGCTTCCTGCTCAGAAAGTCTAAGTCAGAGCTTTGATCACACCTCCCTCTGGGCGTGGCTCCCCAGTTTTGTTTTAGTCTCGGCTCAGCAGGACGCAAAAATATTGACTCCCTAGCTAGACTAATTCATTCAGGTACTAATTTGGCTTTTACTTTAAATTTGATTAGATTCTTTCCAACAACAATTCAAACACTGTCTAAATTTGGCTTATTTGATAAGGACCTTGTCCTTTACTGAGGAGTTGAGCTTCTTGCTCTGGGAGCCCCCCTTTTTTCCTGCAGTTGGCTGCAGGCCCCTGGGGTGAGTTTTCACACCACCCGGGTGAAATCGCGGGACCGCGATTGCGACGATCGGCTGATCAGCAGGACTCAAGCGGCTGCCGCTTCTGGTGCTCCTAACTGTTGGGACAAATCGTCATGAGGCTTTCAGCAGCCGTTTCCTTTTGGACCAGCAGCAGAGGCTGCTTCTTCTAAATGCAAGTGTTTCTGATAAAGGGGGAAGCGGTTTTACTGACTGGGCCCAGGATTTCCCCTGTTTTCTGCTTCTCATTCCTCTATTTGCCTCATTTTTGGAGGTACGAGGAGGCGCGACCGCCATTTTAACCGCGTGGTCACCCAGCGACCGCCATTTTGCGAGGCCTACAGGGCGGCCGCCATTTTGTAGCCTCATCATTCTTTGAGGCCTTTCGACCTGGTCTTTCTTGCTTATTGCCTTGGCCTGCATTGGCAGGTCCGAACGGGGGGAGCAATTTGTTTATATCAATAACAAAAGAGAAAAAAATTATTATAATAATATCAATTGAAAACAACAATCATGTATATATACATAATTTCCATCTGTTGAGGGTCTCCTTCATTTTTGGGGGGCTTTATATTGTAACCAGTAATTAAGGCACAGGTCTTATCCACCTGTGATTGGAGCGTTGGGGTATCTCCTTTGTTTCTGACCACCTATTCTAATTAGCTGTTGCCTTTAGCCACTGGGCCTAATCAGGCAGGGCTACATACCTGTATGACTGTCTCTGCCTTTGCACAGGGCTCAGAGCGAGGATCGGTTGCGCTCCATGTCTGACCTTTGATCTGAGTGCTTGGGTTCCCCCTATCTCTAGATATCCTTGGCCGGTTCTATCTAGATTGCAATGGCAGACAGTTCTTCGCCCCATGCAACACAAGTCTCCGGTGCTCCCCCTGCACAACCAAAGCGCAGATCTACTGATTTGGAAGCGGGGGGGGGAAGAAAGCCAAAACTTTATCCACCAAGGAGACTTCCAGCAGGCGGGCGAGAGGCCTCGAGGAGACATCTGGCACTGGAGAGGGAATTCTCCCAGGCACAGCGGCTCCTGTCCAGTGGGGCTGAAGTAGTTCCCCCCGCCCCACTGGACACATCCACATTTGAGCCACCTTTTGTGCCTGTGCAAGGTGTCCCATGGACATGTTCTCCTCTGGGGGGAAACCGAACAGGCAGGTCCCCCTCGCTCCTCCTCTTCTCCAATCCATCAGAGCCCTCAAATTTTTATATGTTCCAACGGTGGTTGGGGCTAGTTCCAAAGACCAAGGTGACATGTGGTCTCAAAGCCTATTTCATGCCTTTGTGCAATTCATGTCCTCCTCCAGGAGTCCTCAGGTTTCCTCCAAACAGCTACCCCCTCCCACTAGTCCTACTTCAAAGACAGGACGCAACATGGTGCCTGGGTCTGGCATATCTGAGACTTCCTCTCAATTGGGGGAGGGGGGATCTGGAGATATGGGCATAGCTGAAATGCCCATGTCAGAGGACGATGAGACAGCGCCCCCACAGGTATTATGCTCAGGATTGTTTGACCCATCCCTGTTCAAATCCCTTCTGTTGAAGGCTTGTAACACTGCTAATTGACCTCGGTACAAGAGGAGAACCTTCTACCTCCACTGAGCAGGAATCCACCCCTTATTCGTGGAAAACATTGTTGAACAGAAACAGGTTCATGCCCGCTAGTCTTCCGCGCTGAGGTTGAGAAACAGTGGTCTTCTCTAGCAACCACTCCTCCAAGCAAGCTGCAAAAGAAACTGTATAACGTCTCTCCTTTGTTTGCATCCCTTCTAGAGATGCCTGCAGTTGATGATCCTCTAGCCTATTTATTCTCTACGTCCTCCATCCCAGGAGATATGGCTGAGGCCCTGAAGGCTGAGGACAAGAAGTTCGAGTTCTCTCTCAGACGAGCTCACCAGTCTTCGGGTTGGGCCATAGGGGCAACGACTTCGTCCTTGTTCTTTTGAGGACGGCAATCTTGTGGCTTTGTGACCTCCAGGCGCTTGTTCCATCTGACCAGGTTAGAACACATCAGACACTAGTGAAGCTTTTGGCAGCCAGAATACATGGCTGATGCATCCCTTCATTCGGCCAAGTGTTGGCCAGGTCAATAGCGGCCACAGTAGCCTCTTGTAGACTACTGTGGCTGAAACAATGGAGAACTGACTCGAAGTCAAAAGGGTGTCCTTCTCGACAGCCAGGTATTGCGGGGCACATTTATTTGGGTCAATTCTTGATCCTCATGTGGTCAAGGGCAAGGACAAACACAAGTCCTGACACACCCCTCCAAAAAGTCTGACAGGAGGTCACAGCAGGAGTCCCGCAAACATACATTCCGCCCCATTGGTTCTTGGGAATGGAGGCAGCCCTTTCGGCCAGGGCCGTCCTGGGATTGGTCCAGAGGCTCGCGAACTTTTCCCCCAGAGTCAGGATTGCCAACAGGACCGTCTGAGTATTGGAGCCAGGGGCCGGTGAAAACCACTCCAAGCGTCCCTTCAGGGGCTCAAATAACACCATAGGGGTTTTTCCAATAGGGGGACGACCGGCAGTTCTTACTTATTTGTTCTACGAGATCTGGGAAAACACCACTACCAACTCTTGGATCAGAGACACCATCACACGGGGTCTAGTCCTAGAGTTTCAATTGCTCCCCCCGGACCAATTTATACTGTGCCCAGTAACGCGCAACTCGACCAAGGCACAGTTAGTCATCATGGCCATCGCACACCTTCTGGAAACTAGGGCCATAGAAACCTTTCCACAGGATCAGATAGGAAAAGGGTTCTATTCTATTTTGTTCATGGTCCCCAAAACATCCGGAGGATGGAGGGCGATACTGGCCTTAAAGGGCCTCAATCGCTTCTTAGTATACAGAAGGTTCAAGATAGAGATCCTGATGTCCATCCGGGCAACATCAGAAAAGGGGGATTTCCTCTCCTCATAGACATCACAGAGGCATACCTTCTCATTCCAGTACCCCCGGGTCATCGCATGTTCCTGTGTTTCTGCTACGCACACCGGCATTACCAAACAGAGCCCTTCCATTTGGCCCGTTTTCGCCCCCGAGGGTCTTTGCAAAGTCTTTGGCAGTATTAGCGGCCCACCTTCGGATGAGGCTGGTGCATGTGCAGTGCTACCTGGCCAACATACTTGTGCAGTCCTGGTCTTTACAGTCAGCACAGTTAGACCTGCGGCTCACCATACAGGCTCTTTAGGATCACGGGTTTTCCGTGAACTTAAGGAGTCACACAACCCCCATGAAGCATCTAATCCATCTCAGAGCTCTAATAGACTCCGACCTTTGCAAGGTCTATCTTTCCCAGGAACGTCGGGTAAGCATCCAAAGGCTGGAAGGAGAGGTCCCAGCTCTTGGGAAGGATGGTTCATGCATGGGAATGGTTCCGTGGGCAAGACTTCATTCCAGAAACATTCAGTGGTTTCTCCTTCCCTTCCAGAAGTGAAACCTCCATGCCTCCACCAGAAGGGTCAAGGTTGCTCATCACACGCTGGCATCTTTCCTGTGGTGTGCTTCGTCAGCCATTACTGAGGGGACCATCTTCGAGGAGCCTCACACACTCACTCTGATCACAGATGTCAGTCTGTTTGGTTTGGGGGCTCACCTTCAGACTCATTTGGCCCAGGGACAGTGGTCCCGGTCAGATCTCAAGCAAACATCAATTGGCTGGAACTAAGAGCAGTTCTTTTAGCTCTCCTCCACTTCTCCCTAGTGTCAGGGCAACATGTTTGATTCTGACAAACTATGTGGCAGCTAAGGCTCATATCAACAAGCATCGAGGGACATGATCTTGGGCTCTCATAAAGGAGGCCCTGAACCTAGGTCTGTGGGCAGAGTCCACCCTGGGCTCAATCAGGACAGAGTTCATATCGGGGGTGGCAAATCGTCAGGCAGACTCACTGAGAATGGCAACAGTGGATCATTCAGAGTGGCGCTGTTCGACATGATCGTGAACAGGTTTGGCAGGCCATGTCTGGATCAGTTTGCCTCCCTGTCCAACGCCCACTCCCAGGTTCTTCCCCAGTCTCCTGACACGGGAGGCCGAGGGGACAGTTGCCCTTCATTGCAAGTGGCCGGAGGGTCTGCCTTACACCTTCCCTCCCCTTCCGTTGTTGCAAGCCACCATCTGCAAATGTTTCCGGAACAGGCGGGAGTAATATTGGTTGCTCCATAGTGGCCGCGACACCCTGTGGTTTGCCGACCTTGCGGACCTGTTGCTCTCGCCTCCGTTGAGGATCCATCCGGACCAAGTAGCTCTCAGCCGGGGGGATTTTCAGCACCCAGACCCTCTATGGCTTCAGTTAGCCATTTGGCATTTGAGCGGGAGAGTTTAGCCAAACAGGCCTATTCCTTGGGGGTGATCTCAATGGTTCAAGCCTCAAGGCGCCCCTCGACTAATAGGATCTATGACTCCATGTGGGGAAGCTTCTGCCAGTGGTGCATTACGCACAATCTCGATCCTCTTTCAGTTACTATTCCCAATATTTTGGAATATCTACTGGAAGGCATTTCCACAGGTTTGTCAACCAATACCATCCGTAGGCAGGTTACGGCCTTGTCCATGGTTCTCACCCGTGACAATTTGAGTCTGCTCTCACAACATCCAGCTGTCATTGCCTTTATTAAAGGGGCGGCCAATTCGGGTCCTCCGACAAGGCATTGGTATCTATCTTGGGATTTACCCACTGTACTGCAGGCCTTAACTACTTCTCCGTTTGAGCCTCTCGAGTCTTGCTCTCTGCATTTTCTTTCATTGAAGGTGGCATTCCTAGTGGCCATCACGTCGGCCAGGAGGATTGAGAATCGGCTGCACTCTCAGCCAGAGACGATCTCTGTACTTTCTACGCTGATAGGGTGGTCCTTAGATTAGATCCCTCCTTTATTCCCAAGGTGAAATTTTGTTTTCACAGATCTTTGGACCCAGTCCTTCCAAGTCTCTGTCCCAATCCTCTCACCGTCTAGAACGACAGTAGCACAAACTAGACGTGCGCAGGGCCCTGCGACATTACATCAAGCGAACTTCGGCCTTTCGCAAGTCGGAGGCCTTGTTCTCCTTTCAGTCCTCTGCCATGGGCAGGAATATCTTCCACCAGTGGTAGATGGATTAGGGCTTGCATTGCTAGGGCCTGGGTTTCTAGTTCCTACACGTATCACAGCTCACTCGACACGCAGTGCAGCGACATCTGCGGCCTGGTCTATCCAGGTTTCTGTAGAGGAGATTCGTAGGGCGGCAACGTGGTCATCTCCATCCTCTTTCATCACTCATTATAAGGTTGATAAGTTTGCTGCGGCTGATGCAGCGTTTGGCAGACGAGTTCTTCAACAGGTTGTTTCCTCTCGGGAGACACCAGCCTAGATCTTCCCTCCCTTTGGGGACATGAGGGGCTTTGGTATGTCCCAATCAGTGGATTCTACATCCACCATGCTGGAGAAGGGGTGTTGTCTTACCTGAACGCCTTTTCTTAGCATGGTGGTGTAGAATCCACACCCTCCCCTTCTTAGCTGTCTAGGCTTGTGTGTTGTTATCTTGTTGCTTTTTTTGGAGTCATTGCATCAGACTTCGTCAGGATCCTTTGCCTCGTGAAAACTGGGGAGCCGCACCCAGAGGGAGGCGTGACCAAAGCTCTGACTTAGTCTCTCTGAGCAGGAAGGCTGAAATAACCCAATCAGTGGATTCTTTCCTGTCACACAGCTGCCTAGGCTGTTTACAGCGTTGATTGATTCGCTGCGCTGACAAGCTCTGGCTTCGTAGAAGCTGCTCAGCTGTCTGCAGCACAGTTGATTGGCGGAATTTACGGGGAGTTTCCCCAGCCGGCCGCAGACCAGCTGGGCTTTGGCCCGAAGCTTTGAAGCATTTTCCGCTTCCCTCGCTGACAATGGATGACATTTTGAGAGCCTCACGGCAGCTGATCTAATTACTGAGGCACTCAAAAAAGAAAAAAAATATTTTTGCCAAATTTCCAGGAAGAAGGGGAAGCAAGAGGAACTTAAATAATCCAGGAGGTCTGCTGACACTGGCAACCTCGAATCCTGGTCTCTTCTTTCTGGCTTCTCTTACCTCAGAGGTGCCTTTGAGCTGTCATCTTTGACAGCCACCATTTGGGAGCATAGTTTGGCGCTGTTTTGAACTTACCCACAAATTTCAATAACAACTATGGCCCAGTGATCACTACTCACTCCTAGCATCTACAGAGGGCTGCAAATAGCTTTAACATTCCCTGTTGGTATTGCCTCTGGCAACTTCTACCCCATCAGAAATCAAGGCTCAGTAAATTGATTTTATAAACTGGGGCTTACAGAAGGGTGGACTGACTGCTCAATCCAGGCCCTCTACCAACCTCATACCACCCAAGTTCAGTGCAAGATGATTAGACAATACCATTACAGGACGTGTGTGCCGGCACTTGCCAAATTGTGGTTTTGGCCTCCACCGTCAGTCTGAACACTGCACTATCAGGGTGATTAATCATTCTCTGGCCATCAGGAGCATTCTGGTGGTGAGAGGCCAGCTGTGGTCCAGCGGCCACCATTATAGGGAGAAAATTACTAACCACCCACTGCTCAGCTCACTTATCCTGAGTCCATTCTCAGTACTATACTATACTGAAGGGCTTTTACCTGATGGCTGATGACAAAGTGTCGCAGATTGCGCATGGTGCTACTAGCACTCCAACTAAGAAGAAGCGCAAATCCTCCAAATTGGAGGCAGCAGAGAGGCTTAAGGCTAAAGCCAAAGCTATCTCGGGTAAAGCACCATCTAAGGTGGCTGAGAAGGAGGCCAGCAGGAGGCACCTGGCCTTGGAAAGGCAATTTTCCAAGGTCCAAAAACAAAATCCAAGTGAGCCTCCTTGCACTTCTCCAGTTCCACCCGAGAACTCCCTCTTCAATCCTCAGCTCGCACCTACATCTCTAGTCTAAAAGTCATTGTCCCCAGATGTGGAGGCCGGACAGGGGGAGGGTACACCCCTCGTCCCAGGATCAGGTTTTCATTGGGTAGCCCCTGCACCCAGGGATCAGCCGGGGCCTGCAGCCACATTCACACCTATGGTTGCTGGACTCCACCCCAGTGTGACTCAAGGGATATGGCCTGAGCATTTCCAGGTCCTGATTGCCCAGGCATTCACCCAGTGCATGACCTCATCGTTCCAGAGGCCCAGACCTGCATCTCCATCTCAGTACCCATCTGATCCCCCAGAATATCCTTGTTCCATTACCTCTGATCGCTTATCTCTGGACAGATGGTCATATTTCGATGGAGATGAGCCATGGGACTTACAATTGTCGGAGGACGAGGAGTCATCCCCGGACCCCACCCCCTTTGTAGGATTGTTTGATCCGACATTGTTCAAATCACTTCTGTCTAAGACAACTACGTCTGCCAAGATTAACCCTGATCAAGAACCTCAACCCATCCCTTCCACCAGTCAAGCCCCAGACCCACTATTCTCCAAGCCTACTGTGACCCAGAGATATATCCCGTGCCCTCCCTTCTTCCTCAGTATCATCAAGAAACAATGGGGTATTCTTAGCACCCCCCCGGTGCCGGGGCTAACTGACAAAAAGCTTTTTAATGTTGCCCCCTCCTTGGCAGAGCTTCTGGAGGTCCCAATGGTCGATGAGTCTCTAACACCTCTTTTCCTCCTCCACCATGCCAGGGGACATGGCGGAAGCCTTGAGAGTGGAGGAAATAAAATCAGAATTTTCTCTATGCAGATCCCACCAGGCCTCGGCGTAGTCAGTGAAGGTGTCCACCTCCTCCTTCTCCAGAACCTCCATCATATGGCTTCGAGAACTTCAGGCCATGATTCCCCAGGAGCAGATATGGGCGCATCAGAACCTGGGTAAGTTACTCGCTACTGCGGAGTACACGGCAGATGCTACACTTCACGCTGCCAGATTCTCATCCAGGACCATAGCCACCAATGTGTCAGCTTGCAGACTCCTCTGGCTGAAACAATGGCGAGCAGACTTAAAGTCTAAGTGGCGGTTGGCCACCACTCCTTACACTGGTGGACACCTCAATCCTTATTTAGTGGAGAACCAAGACAAGCGTAAGGTGTTGTCTCACTTTGCCAGGCGGGCGGACAGGAGGCCCAACCCCTACTATCGCAGGCAGCCATTTTGATTGGGACCAAGCTTGGAATGGACTCAACTGCCCCGCTCCTTCCTTCCCAGGACTGACCGCCAGCCGGAACGATCCAGACCCAAGCCCAGACAGCAGTTCCAATCAAAGTAGCCCTTTCGAGGTGCGGGAGGCCATCCCTTTAGAAGGAATAAGTGACTCCAGGGAGGGACCCCCCATTGGTGGCAGGCTTTCTCTCTTTATTCATAACTGGGAGGCCACCACTAGAGACACTTGGGTTCTCAACACCATCAGGTGCGGTCTGTCCCTAGAATTCTTGTTCAGACCCCCAGATTGATTTATTCCTTGCCCAGCCTCACGAAATCCGGCCAAGAGGGACCTCATGAACGAGGCCATACATCACCTCTTGGAGATAAGGGCCGTAGAACCAGTGCCTGCAGGACAGATGGGACAGCTCTACTCCATCCTCTTGGTGGTACCAAAGGCCTCAGGAGGATGGAGGGCCATACTCGATCTGAAAAGGTTAAATTCCTACCTGATATACAAGAAATTTAAGATGCAGACACTCCAATCTATTCTGGCCAGCATCAGGAGGGACGGGAGCATATCTACATGTCCTTATCCTTCCCGAACATCGCAGATTCCTCAGGTTCAACTACAAGACCCATCACTATCAATACAGGGCCCTGCCGTTTGGCCTGTCATCCGCCCTGAGAGTGTTCATGAAGTTCTTGGCAGTCCTAGCCGCCCACCTAAGGCTAATTCCGATACGGATCCAGTGCCACCTGGACGACATTCTCATCCAGTCCACGTCTGTTCAGGCAGCCTGGTCAGACCTGACCCTATCCATCAAAGTTCTTCAGGACCATGGATTCTCTGTAAACTTCCTAAAGAGCCAGATAGCTCCCTCCATTCGCCTCTTCCATTTGGGAGCGGTCATAGATATGAGGCAGTGCACGGTCTATTTGTCACAGGCGCACCAGGAAAATATCCAGACCCTAGCACGTCAGATCCAAAGGGACCGTGTCGTTTCTCTGGCCATCCTCCCTCAATTGCTGGGGAAGATGGTCTCTTGCATTTCTATAGTACCATGGGCCAGGTTGCACTCCAGGGGTCTACAATGGTTCTTACTCCATTTTCAGAGGTGGGGCATCAGCTCCTCCAACCAAAAGGTCAGGGTCTCACCTTAAACACTGAAATCTCTTCGCTGGTGGACCTCCCAAGAAGTAGCCAGAGGCTCCTTTTTCAAGGAGCCGACACGTCTCACTCTGACTACAGATGCCAGTCTCTTCGGCTGAGGGGCTCATCTCCAATTTCAGTTGGCTCAGGGCCGGTAGTCCCAACCGGACCTGAAGCACAACATAAACTGGTTGGAGCTCAGAGCCATACACCTCGCCTTATGTCATTTCAAATGTGAGGTGAGAGGACAGCATGTCCTAGTCCTTACGGACAATGTAGTAGCCAAAGCCCATGTGAACCGGCAGGGGGGCACCCAGTCCAGGTCCCTCATGACCGGTCCGGTTGTTGGGCTCTTGGGCAGAGGCCAATCTCTCCTCCCTCAGAGCGGAACACATCTCGGGAGAGACAAACAGGCAAGCAGATGCTTTAAGCAGGGCAACGGTAGACCACTCCGAGTGGCGCCTGCATCCTGAACTATTCACGGAGATAGCGGAGAAGTTTGGTCACCCGATACTGGACTTGTTCACATCTTCGGCGAATTCCCAGCTCCGAGATTCTTCTCCTGTTTTCCGTCTCCAGGGGCGGAGAGAGTGGACGCCCTCCGCAGCCCATGGGTCAGGGATCTGTTGTACACCTTCCCCCCTCTCCCTCTACTTCTTGCAGTCATTCTACTGCAGGAAAGGGCAGAGGTCATACTGGTTGCTCCGCACTGGCCAAGACGACCATGTTTGCTGACCTCGTGAGCCTTTCCATCTCTCCTCTGTGGAGGATACCTCCAGATCGTATGGCCCTCAGCCAGGGAGCCCTGCAACATCCAGATCCCCAGTGGCTTCACTTGACCGCCTGGCACTTGAGCGGCGACTTCTGATCCAGGAGTCCTATTCGACGAGAGTAGTTAAGATGATTCAGGCATCCAGATATCCCTCTACAAACAGAATCTATGACTCCACTTGGAAGAACTTTTGGCTCTGGTTGTCATGGTTTCCACTAATGAAACACTTCAAAGAAGTTCCAGGCATGTTTATACTCAAGTCTTTATTAACAGTAACAAATCGACGGCACATCATGGATGTTTATGCCAGAATCTGAATTTATCTTGCTTGCGTTTAACTTTTCTTTCTAAACCCCTTCCTTATTTTGCAGTCATAAGTCACATCTTCCAATTAGCCCAGAGGGCAAAGATTCACCTCTGTTCCTTTTTCCCGGGCTTTCCTTATGAATCTCCTCCCTCACTCTGTCATCTGAATTAACTCTAAAAATACCAGACACTTCTGTATATCTTGTCAAAGCAATAATATCATATATTAACAGCATTGACATTGGTGTACCAGGAATCAATTGGATCTCTCATCCATCACCATTCCTAAAATCCTGAAATATTTACTGAAGGGGCTCGACAAAGTCTTATTGCCGAATACCATCAGGAGACAAATGGCAACTCTGTCAACAGTGCTGTCATGCGACAATTCATCCTCTTTGGCCCATCACCCAATGGTACGCTCCTTCATCAAGGGAGCAACCAACACAAAACCACCTCCGGTCCATAGATATCCCTCGTGGGACCTGTCATGGATCTTACAGGCTCTTACCACACCACCGTTCGAGCCCATTAAGACCTGTGATTTGTGGCTCTTGTCCATGAAGGTAGCCTTTCTAGTAGCCATCACTTCAACCAGGTGCATATTGGAACTAGCAGCGCTCTCTGTCAGAGAGGACCTATGCATTTTTCAGAGTGACAGGGTGGTCCTTCGGTTAGATCCATGATTTGTCCCCAAGGTAAACACTTTTTTCCACAGGTCACAAGAAGTAACACTACCGGACTTTTGCCCGAGTCTGTCTCACAACTCTGAATGTGAGTGCCATACTCTAGACATGCGTAGGGCGCTACGACAGTATATCAAGAGGACTTCTGCCTTTTGCAAGTCAGAGGCACTGTTTATCTCTTTTCAACTGTCTTCCATGGGACAGAAGGTTTTGTCATCAACCATAGGCAGGTGGATCAAGGCTTGCATTGCAAAGGCATACCAATCCCACTCTGTCAGTCCCAAGCCGTATCACTGCTCATTCCACCCACAGTGCTGCAACATCAGCGGCTTGGGCAATGCAAGCGTCATTGGCGAGATCTGTAGGGCAGCGACTTGAGCTTCGTCTTCCCCATTTATAAGGCACTACAAGATAGACAAGTTTACCTCCGTGGACGCCTCATTTGGTCGAAGGGTTTTGCAACAAGTAGTATCATCAAGTGGGACACAGGCCCTGACTGTTTCCCTCCCATAGGGACAGGGCAGCTTTGGTATGTCCCATCCATGAATTCTCCATCCTCATGCTGGAGAAGGGGCGTTGTCTTACCTGAACACCTTTTCTCAGCATGATGATGGAGAATCCACACCCACCCCTTCAGTGTCCGTCAGGTCCTGTGTCAGGGATAGGAGGAACCAACGCGTCGACTATCATCTGCTGCTTCGCTTTCGTTGGAACTGGGTCAGACTAGCCCAGCAAGAGGCGTGGTAACTTGTCAGACTTAGTCTATTGGGCAGGAAGATGAAGGAAACCCATCCGTGGATTCTGCACCATCATGCTGAAAAAAGGCGTTCAGGTAAGACAATGCCCCTTTCCAACTAACATTTTTGGAATATTTATACAATTGCCAGATAAATGCAGATGAGAAAAATAAATATATAGGTAAATAAATAAATGTCAGCATTCACTTTCTATAACAGAAAATCAGATCCCTAGTTACCTTGGGCTCTGGTTGCTGCTTTGGAATGCCAAGATGGTCTGCAATAAATCTATGTTCATCCATGATCTTATGGATGAGAGTGCTGATCTGACATGCATAAAAAGACCTGGTTGGGCCCAGAAAAGGCTATTACCCTGGGATCCTTGGTGCTCCTTGAGCTTGGTGGTTTTCTTGCAGACATTTCTTTATCAAACTAGATAACAAAGTCAGTGCACTGATGATGTTACCTAGTTTGGTGATTAAATGTCTGCAAGGAAACTACCAAGCTCAGAGAGCACAAAAGACACCACAGTTCAATCCTGAGCTACAAATACTTGCTTCTATCAGGCTGTTACCCTTTCAGAATTGTCCACAAGTAAGTTTTGGCTATGCATAAGCTGAGACCACAGGGGAAGGCAGTAATGGCTATTGTTATCTGAATTGTTGATGATTCTCAGAGGGGCTGCTTCATGGATATTTGGATGAGAGACTGTCTGGTTGAAGTTAGGCTTTAAGGGAGCAGCTAGGATGGCTGATGTTGCATTACATTCCCTGCAACTCAGTATCATCCCTTCCTGAATTTTTTGTTAGGTTGGCTTCGGAAACCCAGGGATATTAGTTATTAGAGATTTTAATTTATTGTTAAGCTTAGAAGTTCATGGCCTTCATAGCAAAGATGGAGCTGTTCCAAGTCATAGAAAGTATGGTGCACATTAGTGGTGAGATATTAGATGTGGGTTTTTTTGTCTGGGGCAATTGCAATGTGGTATGTTATTGAATGATATTTACAGTCTTTTGCCATTAACAGATTACTCTCTGATTGCCATTTGGGTTGAAAATGTCACTCCATCCTGCTAGGAGATGAGGGTTATTAGATTAGCCCACCCCAGTTTATAGAGCCTTTCTCTACTCCTTTTCATCCCTTTTTTTCTTATGATCCGTTCTTTTATTTTTTATATTTTTAAATATTATTTTTTTTTCTAATCATGAAATGCTCAGTTACAATCAGGTTCATATGTTCTTGTGCTTCCATATAGTGTGCTCAATATATATTGTAACTTAGTTTTTATTTTAATTTGTTGTATCTAAAAATGTGAGAAGGCCAAGAAGTGAACAGATGCTATATGCAATAGCTATTTCATGCTCACACTATTTTAGAAGGGTAGTGTGAATCACCTGGTTTATTTATCAATGCATGATTTCTTCCTTAGCTGGCATGATGGATTAAACATAGATTAAACAAGCAAAAAAAAGAAAAAGAAAAGAAAACCCTACAAATTTCAGTTTGAATCAGTCTTATCTGCAAATCCTGGAATGTGGCCATCCAGGGGAGTTGGACTTGGAATATTTCATTCAATTCCGGTCACCATGATATAAAAAGATGTTGAGATTCTAGAAACAAGAAGAGCAACAAAGATGTTTAGAGGACTAGAGGCTAAAACATGAAGAACAGTTGAAGGGATTGGCTATGTCTAGTTTAATAAAAAGATAGATTGGGGTGAAATAATAGCAGTGTTCTGATACTTGAGGGCTGCCACAAAAAAGAGAGAATCAACCTATTCTCCAAAACACCTGAAGGTAGGGCAAGAAGCAACAGATGAAAAGTAATCAAGGAGAGAACTAATCCAAAAATAAGGAGAAATTTCCTGACATTTAGAACAATTAATCAGTGGAACTGCTTGCCTTCAGAAGTTGTGGGTGCTCCATCACTGGAGCTTTTTAAGAAGAGAATGGACAACCATTTGTCTTAAATGATATATGGCCTCTTGCTTGACTAGGGGTTTGAACTAGAAGATCTCCAAGACCCCTTCCAACTCTTATTCTGTTACCAGGAAAGAGGGAAGGAAAGGGATGAAATGTGTATTAGGATATCCTCATCTAAATGATTCCTTACAGATTTGCTTTTTAGACTTGCAAGACATGGAAGAGTTGAACTTGTATCATGATGTCATGAGCCACAGTTCATTAGTTTGACTAGCTGCAAACATTTGTGTCCTGGACTGATAGGTACAGTCAGTGCAGCTGACTGACAGATTTTGTAGTACCATAAATTATGGGATAATATTCAATTCAAAGGTATCAAGAATATAAATGAAATCTGAATTTGATATTTACACACAGGAAAATATTTATTGCATTTTTTGAGCAAATATTGGGAGAATCCTTGGTAATCCTAAATTTTCATATCTGCAGTCTAAAATATATAACATAATAAAGACAAAATTATATCTCCACATTTACAGATCAATTTTTGCATCTCTTTATGGATGATATGCAAGGAGGTTTTACTGCCTCTCCTTCTATGATGGACAATTCTCTTTTGCCCTTTTTTCTTTACCTCTGTTTTTACTTTGCCAACTTTATAGTTTCACTGCAGTTTTTTAAATGTTTCTTTTGACTTTTTGGAGTAGGTTGGAAGGGTGTAAGGAATAAAACAGGCCCTGTAAACATTGACTCCTATTTTGTCCTTAAAATTAATGAAAAAGGGAAAAATTGTTCAATTCTGTGGCAGATCAGGGTCTTTAAGGATTAAAATAGACAAACCTTAAAGGAGGCATTGCAATCCCCTTAAATCACAAAAAGGGGAACAATCCAATTTTGAAAAGATTTTAAGGGTAATAAAAAAATTGCAAAAGGATTTTGGGAGCTATTGATTATAAACATTAGGATTGTATTATTTTGAATGCACTCCTACACAAACCTATATTAACTAGATATAACAATTAGTTTCTTTGGGGCTTATTCTCAATTAAGAGGCAAATGTAAACAAACTTGAATATGCATATTTTGAGAGAAAGTAGATATATTTAACTTTTCCACTATTAACTTCAACTTTCAAGTCCCAATAATGAAGAAATATCAAAGAATAAATATATGTACATGTGTGTGTGAAAAAGAGAGGTTTTCCCAATGGATGAAAACAAAATTGTTTTTACATTTTTTTTAAAGCATTTGCTTTTTTTATTCACTATTATTGCTGGTTGAACAAATGTGACAGCTATGGATATCAATAAAAGAGTTCCTTTCAGTTCAATGGGATTTTGATTATCTTTTATTTTTCTTCAAACTGCTTAGTGCAGTGGTTCTCAACCTTTCTCAGGTTGAGAACAAAATGGCGGCCGCGACGGGCGGATCCGTGCATGCGCGGATCGGCCCGTCACACGCGCCACGCATGCGCGCATCCGCCCGTTGCGGGCCGCCATTTTGTTTTTTGTTTTTTTTTAAAAAAAATTTTTTTAAAAATCCCAAAAAAATGGCGGCCGCATCGGGCGGATCTGCGCATGCGCGGATCGGCCCATCGCATGTGCCACGCATGCACGCATCCGCCTGTGGCAGTCCGCCATTTTGTTTTTTTAATTTTTTTAATTTTTTTTAAAAAATTTTTCCACGCGACGGGCGGATCTCAGCGTGCACGGTGCGTGCGCGCCCAAAAAAATAAAAAAAATTTAAAAAAAATTAAAAAATTAAAAAAATTAAAAAAAATAAAAATAAAAAACAAAATGGCGGCCGGCGGTGCCCAGCGACCCCCGTGAAATGGTCGCACGACCCCAAATGGGGTCGCGACCCCAAGGTTGAGAACCACTGGCTTAGTGCAACAGAAGCATATACGTTACTCTTAGTTTTGACTATGTAGGATATTTGTTTTTGTGGTTAGATATTAAGACAATAGAAATTTATTCATTGAATGTCTCTGGAAATTTCATTTTATTTCAGTGTTATTCCCTTTACCTCACAGTTGTATTTATAACAAATGTATTAAAAAGTTAAGATAAATTCTGTAAAAATATAATGCATACTACATTAAGGTATTGGGAACCTGAGACTTGTGAGGAAATTATTTTTTTTAAAAAAATATGTGTTACCTTAATGAAAGAGTGCTAGAATTTTATGTTTCTGTAAATAACTGTTTATCTTCTGTAAATGGGGAGTTAGTGTAAAATGAGCAGAGGATCATAAACAATTTTATCATAAACTAATGATAAATGAAAGCTTATCTTTTTTCACATACAAATCTTATACATTAAATATAACATCATCATCCAGACATCAGTTGTCTCTGAATGACAATTGCTGAACCTAGCATTAGTAGCAAGACAGAGTCATGTACTTCTGCTCTTGGAGAACCAGAATCATGTTCTGAATAAGTGATAGAATACAGTTGTTTGTAACTGTTATACTGCAAAACATGATATTTCTAAACTTCTTGTTTATTTATCTGTACCTTTTATTTCTCCTATCTATGATTGTTTATATATTTTGTTTAATGTTCAATATGAAGTACATATTTATAAAACGATCATTGTAATTGAGAGAAAAGGAGGAGGAGGAGGAGGAGGAGGAGGAGGAGGAGGAGGAGGAGGAGGAGGAGGAATGAAAGACAGGTTGGGTTAGTCTAAATTATGTATTCAGTAAGAATGCCACTGCATGTAAAGCAGAGACTGGAGAAGTTGAAGGTTATTTAGTTGATTGAGAGATACCATAAGCAGGATGTTCTACTAAAGTGGGGCATCTATGAAGGGGAGATGGCATCTTATTTTCAATATTGTGTTCTTTTCTATGTACATTATACACACAATTATTCCTTGGGTGTAGTTTCAGTTACATGAATGTGTCTCACATTGTCTTTTTGACCTCCCCTGCCCCAGAATTCTTGCCTGTCTGAAGAGTAATCTGTTCTTCAGATTACCTCAGTTTTGTAGCCTGATCAGCACCAAATTGTACTTAGGTAAGAACTGGAAGCTTTTTGCATTTAGGTTCTACTTGATTCTGCTGCTGCAGTGACTTCTACTAAAGCCTACTTTTACTATCCTTTGCAATATCTCCAAATAATATTGCAGGAAGCTGCTTGAATTAGACAATAATATTTGCTTTACCCCAAATCTCAGCTGCTAGTTCAAAACATGCTTCATCCAAACCTACCTATGACTGAAAATACATCTTTGCTTAAAAACATTCTTAATTTAGTTTTAGCCTTGAAGGACAGGGATTGAAACAAGGATATTAAATAACCAATGTTTTCTTTTTCTGGACTGGTTAATTAGTTCTCTGCTCATCTTTTTCTTTATTGATAATTTGGAACACTTATTGTTGTGGTCTTAATACAAACGTGGCAAACTTAACCAATGCAAACTAACTAGTTCAAATGAAGAGAAATTTTCTACCCAAACAAATTAATCAAGAATAGGCTATTGGTTTTAAAAGTCAAGACCAGCATTTTTAATTTTATCCATATATAAATAGTCAATGAGCCTGTTCAAACATTATTGTGATAAGTTCTATTTGATGACTCCAGTCAACAATTCTCTAGACTAACAAAAACAGTTGAGTAGATTTCAAAGAAAGGATCACAGGAAGAATAATACAATATTAAAAAAGATGATAAGTACAGCATAAGTAATATTTGCCATGATATATATCCTAGATATTTGGAGAACAACTGATGCTCTACTCATAGATGCTAGAAAATGCTATGTGTGACAGGTATTGCTAAAAAAGTCAGCATGATAATTTGTGAACACCCACACATTAAGAACATTATGCTTTAGGATGAATACAGTTTGACCCAAAATCAACAAAACATAGTTTTCTAGTTTTCTGAAGTTACTAACTTCAGTTTGAATATACATTTCAAAGTGGTAGGCCCTTAGCTATCAAATACCGGTAGCTCTTCTCACCCAATGCAGCCCTCAAGAACTTTAGATAAAAAGACTTCTTATAAAGAATACAGCTCTATTCATAGAGGTGTCTTTGAAAATAGGAATCATAGTCATAGACTAAAACTGGAACACCTATTTAGGCAAATGAGTTCCACTTCATGTTCAAGAACAGAATCCGAATTAAAGATTTCCCAACTGAGAGCTTGTAATTGTTGCTTGCACATGTCTATGTTAGTAATAGTGTGAGTTTCCTATTTTTGTAGATACTTGCCATATTCACAAAGGTCTCTTTTCTACTTATATTCTCTATTTGCATGGATGTCAAGAAGAGGGATAAATATAACACATTGTCATCATACTGGGAGTATGGACACTCATACTTGTATAGTGCCTAAAGACAGTTTTATTGGTTTGAGGTATTAATTTCACAAATTTCAAACATCAATACATCTGAATAAGTAGAAAATAAATATTAAGGAGAATACTTCTTTTCTACTTATTCAGATGTATTGATGTTTAAAATTATATATGTATTTTAATGATTTCCATTAAAAATCTTTGTATGGCTGTGTCTTGTGTTTTCGTTAAGAAAATATACAGCCTGGGACACATAAACACAAAAACCCATCAACACCTTTTTGGTACAATATCATAGCACAAGTGTTATAATCAAATCATTCCTGTTCCAGAACTGTAGAAATTAGCCATTTGCTCATATAGTTCCCAGATTACCTTTTCTGGAATGTAATTCAAGAGAATATCCTAATTAATGGTATTATAAACAGTTTAGAAGATCCAAGGTCATGCTCCCTCTCCCCAAATGCTGTACTTTAGGATATCAAGGGAACAAAGGCAAAACACAGAAGACTGACTCCAGACAGTGACATCAAAGACACTAAATGACAAAATTCACTCAGGCATCTTCTCCCAATCTTTTTTTTAAATGGTTGAGTAATTAAGAGATATGTTGTGCCATTGATTCTGCATTAAAGCAAAAACTGATTAAATATTTGAAAAATCTTCATCTGTAAACAAAGTGATCTTTTCCCAGAAGAATCTTTACTTTGATTGTAGGAACTACCGGTAGGTTGTATAGATTTCACAGGTAGTCCCAATAATTAGTAAACCCCTACTGTAGTACGGATCATCAATGGGAGGCAGAGTACTAGCACAGTATTAATATTTTCATATTAGAAGCTTAAAATTCCAAGGCTTCCTGTTATTTCCAACATCAATAGAACTAAGATTAGAGAGACAAGTATACTTAGAGAGTAAATCCACTTGAACTCAATGAATTTTATACATAATAAATTCTATATTGCTTTTCCATGTTAGAAAAAAATAATGGGTTGATTTAGTGGTATTTTTGCAAGAAGGAATAAAAAAACTTTATAGCCCACCATGTGCATATTTATACAAAACAACACAAAAAGTGATTATATGGTCTATATTTAATACAATTCATACTCTCTCTCCCTCTCCCTCTCTCTCTCTGTCTCTCTCTCTCCCTCCCTCCCTCCCTCTCCCTCTCCCTCTCCTTTACAATGTTGTAAACCTGTTCCAAATATTTTCCCTTCAGTTTTGATATTTCATACCAAAATTCTTCATATAGATAGACAGATAGTGATAGATAATGAGATATATGAAGAATAAGTAAAAATGTATTATGTAGCATTATGGATCCCCAATATTGTACCTTCAGGTTTTGTTGGTACAAGTTCCAACCTTTTCACATTGACTGAAAATTCTACCAAAAGTTGCACGGGTAATTTCATTATACATTTTTCTGTTTTCTTTCATTATAAACTCATTCAACATCCTTAACACTATAGCCACATATTTATGGATTAGTGTTTGTCACTGCAAAAATAAATCAGATGAGATTTTTTTCACTCTAAAAGATATTTAAACATGACTATAACAGAACAAGAGAAATACAGTTTATACTTCTAAGTTTAAAACAATTCAAACAGAGTACTATTTATCCAAAATAGAGATAAACAAATATATTCACCACCAATATAGTGTTTAGTTGTTACTACTATGAAAAATTCATCACAAGGATTTGTCAGAGTTCCTATTCTCTGAGTAAAGCAGTTAATCTTAGTGTTCTGTTTGAGCTCTCTATATAAAGTGTGCAATTGCAGCAAACTACAGTGGCAGTTTTGAATTAACTTTCTGTAGAACTTGACATAATTCTGAGAAATAAAATATCTTATGAACATGATTTTTGATGTAGTCTCAGATTTGAAAATGTCAATTGCTTATGTGCGGAGAGGAAATATGAGGATCCTTACGTTGAATACTAATATGGGTAGGCGATTGATCTTGTCAGAGAGAGCAAGTCAATCTTTTATTTATTTGTGTATCACAGGCACTTTTAGGCTAACTCAATGAATCTAAGCAGTTTATAATGCAGAAATACAATACCATAAATATACAAAACATATCAAAATTATTTATAATGTTATCATAATATAACTGTTAATAGTAAGCAACATCACCATTCATCCAAAATATTTCCTGTATTTTTTCCTCAGCAATCAGAACCTTTTCAAAAATGTCAGAATTTTCCAAGCCACTTGAATATCAATTGTTACATCTCATAGGATTTAAAATATTGGTGGAGTAATCAAGAACATTTCTGTACAATAAATTGGGGGTTTATTATGAAATCCTGCATTTCTATTCAAATTTTTTCTAGTGCTATAATTGTAATATAGTAATGTAGAAAACTTAATGACAAGTCAGATGATTGCCCATCTGATAGTATTCTATACCAACTAGTATCAATTCTCAGAGTTATAGATGTGAGTATATGTCCTGTTTAGTCATGATAAATCTGAACCAGGGATCTTCTCTCAAATAATGTATTAGCTATTGAACAATAATTTTTCTTGAATTTGGGAAAGGTACCTAAATCCTGGCATTCCTTTTTGGCTAAATCCTGTGATAATATCATTTCTTCATTAAAATTTTCACGGCCACAAAAGTTGCTAAGATACTTAAAAACCTGATGATTAGCAATCTACTATGTGAAAATCTGATGAGAAAGTACTTACTGCAGTAATAATTAGCATTAAACATGTACATAGATGACCATAGGAAAAACGGTACTTTTATCTATATAAATTGAGAATGGATATACAATTTTCTTTTCCAACAAAAAGAGTAAATGACTCTATTTTATTGGATCTTTGAATATGCATGATGAATCAGATATTTGCATATTCAACTTTATAAAATTCAAATGTCTGGAGACTAATCAGCATGTATAATCAATTAATTTGTTAGATTATTTCATATTTTGCTAATCAATAAAGATTTCTTTATTGGTTAGAAAAATATAGAAATTCTATTATTTATAAATCACAGAGAGCTTTTACAATGATGTGTATAGGATAATTAGTTTATCATGCATAATTCATATATTAATATTACAATCTCAGAATTGATTAAATCTAACAATTTTTCAGATACAACTTCTACTGGAATGAATAGAAGCAGAAATAAAAAATATCAGCACACTTTTAAACAATGTTACAGAGTTTTTTTTAGATATATTGTCTATACAAATAAATAATAACAAAATTGCAAAAAAAATCTCAGTAAATTAAATCCTGACGTATGTATGGGAGAAGGGGAAATAGTGATGTCTTGCTTGTTCAAGCATCAACTACTAGAACTTTGGTTGTTGTTATCTCCCTCATTGCTACATTGATAAATAATTAAAAATAAATAAACCAAATTCTTATTCATTTTATTCATCATTTAAATGCAAAATCTTAGCAGATGTCTCATGACCTATTTTTCCCAGTGTCCCAGTAATTTTTAGGAATAAGCTAAACCAAGCCCTCAGAATAAATGAAGCACAAAAAAAACAACAATTGACCTTTTATTTCACCGTCCCCACAATTTTTTGTCTAATGACGCAGCTTTAACAAGTAGACCACATAGGAAATATTACTAGATAAGTTATTTCTACTTTATTGTAAAGCTACATTATCAGAATCTTGAAAGTCTGAAAGTACAATTCTCCAGTACAGGAGATGGAGAATCCACCAATGGGTTTTCTCTGTCTGCCTGCTCTTGAGACCAAGTAGCCAAACTTGACATGCCCCCTCTTGCTAGGAGATCCAGTGTTGACTTGGTCTCAAGCTCTTGAAGACACGTCAGGTTTGGCTCTCTCATAAGATTAGCAGGTAGTAAACCATTGGTGAATACTCCCTTTAATAGTAATATCCCTCAATATAATTTAATAATCCTCACAGTCTGGGAATCATTTCCTACAGTTCCCTGCAGTGCTGGGCTCAGTGTTGCCTGAAATCGGAGGCTTTTGAACTGCAGGGTGTGTGTGTGTGAGACAATTGCCTTTCATTCCTTTTTCCTCAGGGCTCTGGGGGGAAGGAATTTATTTTTTTCTTGTGAGCAGCTCACAAACTGCTTTAGGTGAGATTGTCACCTCCCCTCTTAGGACCCAGGGAACAGAGTTCCCACCTCATATTGATTCTATTACTTCCCAAACCTTCGGAGCCGTTTGGGACGCTGCGGGCGCCATTTTGGCCGCTGTTTGAGGCAGCAAAATTTAAAACAACTCCCAAGGCTCCGGTTTTTTTTTCCTTTCTCAGGATTGGAGACAAATTGCAGCTATTTCCCACAGCCAGTACACTAGCTCCTGCCAGGACCATCCCAACGTTGGGGAAACTTCCCCTGTGTGGTCACAGTAGTTGTTTTCAGCAGCAGAGCAAGTGGCAGCTGCCATTTTGTTTCTGCTAAAACAACGAAGAGTAAAAAGTTTTCCTGGCATACCTAGACTATTTAATCTTCCTCCTGTGCTTTAATTGTTTTCTGCCTTCTGGATCTTTGGTCCCTGGTCAAGTCACACAGCTCTGGAGTCCCTAATTTCCACCCGAATTCTGACGGCCGCCATTTTGAATGCCATGTCATAAAAAAATAATAATAATTAAATAAAATAAAATTTAGTCCTCATCAGGCCAGAGCCTTATAGTCACAAAGGCCTGAGTGTTTCTTGAGGAACGTTTTGCTTCGTAATATTATGCACCTAAATTAATCAAGCTTCTATTGATCCTCATCTTACCTTGCCTGGCCTCTATTCAGGCCCTCTGCACCCTTCATTGGGACATCTGGTGCACTTTGACTGGCCACCTAAGGCCTCCGGGCGGAGCCCAGAGCGGGTCTCCAAACATGCCTTTGGCATCAGCTGCCATTGCCATGACCAAGCCCAGATGGAGTTGCCTTTTTGGTCAGATGGTTAGGGTAACAGTCCTCGTTATTTTCTCCAATTCCCCTTCTGCCAACTGCTTGCCTGCCAGAGCTTCGCCTCAGTTTCCCTGAGAAAGCTAAACCTAGGATGGAGGACTCCACTGGGCCTCAACCCATGTGCACAGCTCCTCCATCCTCTCGTTACGGCCGACAGACCACCTCCAGTCTGGAGGGAGCAGGCAAGCCCACAACCAAGTCTATGGGCACTCTCAGAAAAAATTCCAAGTTGGCGGAAAAGCATGCCAGCCGTAAGCACCAGGCTCTGGAGAAGGAGCACAGAGACAGGCAGGATTAGAGATGGACCAAGTGGCGGCCTCTGAGTTTGACCTTCCTTTAGGTCCTTTGACCTCAGCTCAGGGCATGTGGTCTCTGACAGAAGCTCCCACCACACCTTCTGTACCACTTCAGCATACAGTTACTAATCCCTCACTTCACTCGGGTTCAGCCCCTGAGACTGCCTTTACTCCAGTTGCAGCTGGGCTCAGGGGTCCTGACCTCGGAGATAATTTCTCCGATGGCCGAATGAAGGCCCTGTTATCCAATGTGGTGGACCGTGCTCTAGCAGAACGATCTCTCCATCCACATGAATAGAGAGCATCCACATCAGCTGCGCCACCTTAGGTTCCTCCTGCAGGGATTCCTATATTTCAGGAGCCCACATCTCCTGTACACTCCTCAATGAACGGATACTAATCTCCACAGGGGTGAGAACCAACCGGACTTCCATTTTTCAGAGGAGCCCCCTGAACCCTCCCCATTTGGAGGTCTATTCAATCTGGCCCTGTTTTTCTTCCCTTGCTTCGCAAGGCCACCTCAACTGCCAATATTGGGTGGGATCAGTCCCCTCAACCGCAGGCCACATTGGATTTCAGTCCAAATCCGATATTCCTTGAAATGGTGGCAGCCTAGCACCACACTCCCTCTCCTTCTATATTTCTCATGGGGTCAAAAAGCAATGGGTCTCCCCATCCACATTTCCTTCTGTAAGCGAGTCAGATAAAAAGGATCCTTGGTACCTCTACAGACTTAAGTGAGGCCCTTAATACATAGCTTAGAGGGCGGGAAGCCCAGGAAAGAAAGAGGAAGTAAACCTTTGACCTTCACACTAATTGGATAATGTGACTGGTGACTGCAAGATAAGGGAGGGGTTTAGCAAGAAAAGTTAGATGCCAGCAAGAGAAAGTCAGATTCTGGCATAAAACTTCCATGATGTGCTATCAATTTGTAACACTGTAATAAAGGCTTTAGGATAAACATGCCTGAAAGTTCTTTGAAGTGTTTCATTAGTCGGAACCTTGACATCATGCCAGAATCTAAATTTCCTTTCAAATGACCTGGGGTCCCGAACTCCAACCACCGCCTCTATGCTTGAGAGGAGCTGGTAAAGATTCGGGGAAGATCTCATTATGGAGAAAGAAAGATTGCCTGAAACCACTTCCCTGGCTGTAACTGTATCCCGGGGGGGGGGGGGAAGCGACAGCCGGCAAGCCGGGGGAGAGAGAAGTCTGACAGATTTCCCAGCTGAGAGCAAAATCTTCAAAAGCAGAATGGACCGATAGCAGAGTTGATGGTGAGTCATTGGGAAGATTTCAAAGTTCAGAGATGAAAACCAGAAATAGATTCTTACAGAGGGAAGCATACAGCCCTTCCATTGCAGATGTTCCTGCCAGGGACTCCAGCCCTGAAGAGAGGGGGAATCCCAGTCTGAGTCCTCTGCAACAATGGGGAGATTGGATTATCCAGCAGGTAGCTGATCCATGTCCTCTGAATTTACCACAACTAATAGAGGCCTTGCAGCAGCTTGGGGGCAGTGCCAAAGCCAGGGGAGCTGCAGCCGGTGAGCTTGCAGATAAGGGAGGCCCAACATGTCCAGCAGCCATTGAGGGACCTACAGCAGCAGAAGGCATCACCACCCCCTGCAGTCCTACAGCAGAGGAGACCACTACAACCCCCACTTGCACAGCCACCACTGAGAAGCCTGCAGCAGCAGGGGGCACCACCAGCCCCCGCTGGCCAGCAGCAGAGAGCCCAGCAGCCATTGGATCAGGATCAGCAGGCCGGATGGGGCCAACAGCAACTGGGAGCACCACAAGCGCGGAGACTAGACCAGCAACAGGGGTGGGGCCTGCAGCAGCCTGTATTGGCACCACCCTTCAAAGCAACCTTCGATGGGGACCCGGAGAAGCTGATTTTTTTCATCAACCAAGTGCGTTCTCACTTGAATCGCTGGGCCTATCTTTACCCAGAACTGGGGCTGTGGTTGATGTCATTGCATCCAACCTAGAGGGAGAAGCATCTGAATGGCTGAACAATCTATATAGCAAGCAAGCCCCATAATTGGAAGATCCCCACCTCTTTCTCTTAAGTCTGAGAGAACGATTTGAGGACCCATCCATTGGCCTCAAAGCAGCAGGAAAAATTCACAAGATAAAACAAGCCGGGAGACCTGCCCAGGAATACGTGCGAGAGTTCCGCAGGATAGCAGGTCGAATAGAGGGGTGGCCTCAGCAGTCCCTCATCCATTACTTTATTGAGAGATTAGACAATCACCTCTCTCAAGCCTGCATCTATCGAGAAGTACCTGATCATGCACAGTTGATGCTGCGTGGCGCAGGCAGAGGGCCTGGCCGCCCATGGTGCTGCTGGGCGATCTGCAGCGGGCCCTGGAGGCGGTGAGTGGACCTGCAGGCAGGCGGGGTGCAGGTGATGCTAGGCAGCATCCCTTCAAATTTTCAAGGTCTCACATACCATAACAAGTATTCAAATCTGCAATTGATTAGCTCTTTTCTAATCTGTGAAGAAAACCTTACCTGTGCACAGATGTATATATTCCAATGTTCTGTAAAGTGAATGGGCATTCTAACTATTACCCTCTTCAGGTGTTCAAAAATTATAAGATAATCAGGGATGCAAATTTCAACTACCTCTCCCTGCACTGATGGGAAATATCTAAAATACATGGATTCCTACATTCATGGGACTGAAAAACAGTTTATATAGCATTCTCTACTGAATGAACCATTGTAGATACAGTGTATACCTATGCCTACATTTAAACATTTCCTGTTAAAAAGGCAATCAAGCCTGAAAGCCTGGAGAGTGTATTCATGTCCTCATTACTATTTTTAAACCTCAGAAAAAGACTAGAATAATATTACTTCTATTGTCTTCTTTTTAGCTTTTACTGAAAATTCTTATTTACACAGTAAGCTTACACATGTATTTTTGTGACAGATTGCATTCTCGTTAAGATCCATAACTTATATATATGCAGTGTAACAGTATTTGTTTTCACCTTATCAATGCATATATAAACACTTGCATGTTTTTCTATATTATATGCTATATTTTCTATATTATATGCTATAATATATGCTATACTATATGTTCATGAATTATTTGCAAACAAGTCAGTAAATGAAATTGGTATGGTCAGCCAGCTGTTAAGATGTGCATTTGAGATTTTATTAGAAACCTGAGCACGGTCGGCAGCGGAATCCTAAGCAATTACATTTATAGAGTTTAAAAAACATTCAGTTCTCCAGCATGTGGATTACGAATCCACAAGGATGGTTATTTCCAGTTCTCCTGCCCATGTGACTAGGACTCAAACTTCTAGCTCCGCCTCCAACCGGGGCTTCCTGTCCTCTGACCGGACTTCCTGTCTCCCAGTTTTTTCCTAGTCTTCAGCCCGAGAACATCTCCAAGAGTAGGCTCCAGAGTAGGACTTAATTTTTAGCAGCAAAGTTAGAAGCTTAGGTTAGATTTTCCTTTAGAGTTTCCACCAACAGTAGAGGAGGAGGATTCGGAGGCAAACAGGTCCAGGGGACCTCTCGGGGTCTCTCGGGAACACCGAGGGAGCAGGAGGGGAGGAATGCCCCAGCTCAGACCCGCGGCCTGAATCCTCCCTGCGGAAGGAATCTCCCCCCCGGAAAACCAGCAGCGATCGGCGTAGGACGCCAGCGGACGAAGAGCTCGGCGACAGACAAAGCTCCCGGCGCAGCAAAATCGCAAGTGGGATTGCGGTGGGGGGGAGGAAAGCGCCGCTTAGCCACTGAGCCGGCACGCGGCGCGGGGGCCCTGTAGCGGCCGCGAAGGCGGCGAGTAAGGGTCTCCGGCGGCCATTAAGGCCCGGGAAGGCATCTCCGGCGGCCATTAAGGACCGCGTGGAAGGAGGCGGACGCCATCTTGGCCTGCCGGCCTCCGGGTTTTGGCGCGAAGGGGGCCATCTTGAAAGGGGCGGTCCCTCCAAGGGCGGCAGAGGCGGCCATTTTTCGGTAGGCCGAATCACCGGAGCTAGGCCGGAGTGCCGAATAGGCGGGGGGCCCTCACTTACTGCGATTAATCGCAGAGAACGGGAAGCCTGTGGGGCGGCACATCGCAGCCGTAGGCAACCACGAGCCCGACCGCCACAGAGCCTGCTGAGCCAGGCCGAGAGGGGGAGTTGTATTTAAGTGGGTTCCTCGTTTTAAGGGTGTGCGGACTTGGGGCGTTTCAACCCCTAGGGACAATCAGCCTCGCAGACGCTACCAGATTAGGTCTGCTTGCCTGTCTCCGCCAGTGCATCGGTGCAGAAGAGGGCCTAGCCCCACCTGCCTGTGGAGCCAAGTCTCCTTCTTCCCCCACTTGTCTGGAGACCACTGCAGGGATCTCAGACGCACGATGGCAGACAGCGCGTCGCTTCAGGTGTACCAAGGCTCAAGCTCCCCCCTCCCTCCCCCTCCCTCCCCAAAGCGCAAAGCTGCGGACTTGGAACCAGGGGGGGCAAGAAGAAGGCAAAAACAAAGCACCTAAACAAAGAGCCATCGAAGGCAGCTGAGCGACAGGCCTTAAGGAGGCACCAGGTGCTAGAGAGAGAGTGTGCCAAGGCCCAGAGGCTGCAGTCCAGAGGGACTGAGCAGGCTGATTTTCCCCAATCCACTCCGTCCACACCAGAGCATGCTGAGCCGGCAGATACGCAGACGGAAGCGGAACAGGAAACCACAGGCCTCCCAAGAGGGTGGCCGGAACAATTACAAACATTTATGCAAAAAGCATTTGACAATTTTATGTCTTCCAAGCTCTCTTCCTTCCCTCAGGAACACACCAAACAGCCAGCGCCCCCGCTTCGCAGGGGACACACAGTCACCCAAGCCTCCGAGGATTCTGAGTCTTCTTCACAGATGGCAGAGGAGGAGCCGGAGGACTGGGAGACATCTGGACGCCAGCTGTCGGAAGAGGAGGACGAGACTCCAGAGCAGGCCTCAACCTCAGGGCTATTCGATTCGGCTCAGTTCCGTTTACTTATGCTCAAAACCTGTGCCACCCTTAGTCTGCCGGCAAGGGATAAAGAAACAAAATCCACCTCACCCGAGGAGGAGGGAGGTAAGGTCCACCCGGTGCTACATCCACCGGCTCCGGATGAGGTAAAGGTACCGTGTCTGTTAGTGTTCCGCACCACGCTGGAATCACAATGGGCCTCATTGGCGACCACGCCATCTCCAAGTAGCACAGATAAAAAGATATTAAATGTGGGCAATGTCTTGGCTTCCCTCATAGAGGTACCAACTGTAGATGAACCACTAATATCTCTATTCGCATCTTCCGCCATTCCAGGAGACATGGCGGAATCCATGAAGGCCGAGGACAAGAAATTTGAGTTCGCCCTCCGCCGGACGCACCACTCAACAGCCTGGGCGATCAGAGCTGCGGTCTCAGCCTCCCTGGTGGCCAGGGCGTCAATCCTGTGGCTTCAGGAGGTACAGGCAAGTGTACCACCAGATCAGGTACGTGCACAGCAAACACTAAACAAACTGTTACTGGCGGCAGAGTACATGGCGGACACCACCTTGTCGGCCTCAAAATATTCAGCCAGGGCCATAGGGTCAACAATAGCCTCCAGAAGGCTCCTTTGGCTCAAAACATGGAAGACGGACCGTAAGTCCAAATGGCGACTAGCCACCGCCAAATACTCAGGAACCAAGCTGTTCGGTCCCATCCTGGAACCGTATGTGATTGAGGACAAAAACAAGAGAAAGGTCCTCGCACATCCCTCCAGGGGAACAGAGAGGCGAGGCCAAGAGTTCCGCAGGCAGGGGCCCCGCCAGAGCGGGTCCGGAGAATGGAGACAACCCTTTCGAGGGGGGCAGTCCTGGGATTGGCCCAGAAATCAGCGCACCTTCTCCTCAGGTCAGGAGCGCTTCCAGGACCGCCCGGCCGCAGGTAGGGGCCAGCTCCCAAAACGCAACGCCAGAGGAGGGACGGGACGTCCTTACAGGCGCTCCAAGTGACACCTGGGACAGCCCCATAGTGGGTCGCCTGGCACTGTTCAGCCAAGTGTGGCGAAACACCACAACAGACGCCTGGGTAAGGGACACAGTGACTCAGGGCCTAGCCTTAGAGTTCTACGCTCCACCCCCAAGTCAATTCATAAGGTGCCTGGAGTCCCGAAACCCCTCAAAAGAAAGACTGCTAAAACTGGCCATAGAACACCTGATAGAAATCAGAGCCGTAGAACCGGTCCCGGCAGGACAGGAAAGACAGGGGTTCTACTCCATCCTGTTCGTCGTACCCAAGCCATCCGGGGGGTGGAGAGCAATTCTAGACCTCAAGAGGCTCAATCACTTCGTAATATACAAAAAGTTCAAAATGCAATCCCTCAGATCCATACTGGCCAGCATCCGAAAGGGGGATCAGATGTCATCCATAGACCTCACAGAGGCCTACCTACACATACCCATAAGGCAGGAACATCGACGCTTCCTGAGGTTCTGCCACAAAAACAGACACTACCAGTACAGGGCACTGCCATTCGGCCTCTCATCGGCACCCAGGGTATTCACAAAGGTGCTGGCCGTGTTGGCTGCGCACCTGCGCATGCTACCGGTGCGCGTCCTCTGTTACCTAGACGACATCCTGATCCTATCAAGTTCACAACAAGCAGCCCTCTCAGACCTGCGGGTCATGCTAAGCACACTACAGGAACACGGCTTCTCCGTAAATTACAAAAAGAGCCACCTCACACCATCAACTCGCCTACTACATCTAGGGGCGATCATAGATTCAGAAACAGGATTAGTACACCTTTCTCAAGAAAGGCGGGACAGCGTACGAAAGCTCGCACGCCTCGTCCAGGGGAAGGGCTCAACCACAATAGCACAACTGTCCCAACTCCTGGGGAAAATGATCTCATGCCTGGGCATCGTCCCATGGGCCAGACTCCATTCCAGAAGGCTCCAATGGTTCCTTCTCCCCTACCAAAGACTAAACCAGGGCGCATCTCTCCGAAAGGTCAGACTCCCTCTCCAGGTCCTGTCATCCCTCCGATGGTGGACCTCTGCAGCCACGGCCAGGGGTACACTGTTCACGGAACCAGACAGGCTGACGGTGACCACCGACGCCAGCCAGTTCGGCTGGGGAGCTCACTTCCAGGATCAGATAGCGCAGGGCAGATGGACACCCCGGGACCTGGTCCACAGCATCAACTGGCTCGAACTGAGAGCGATTCACCTAGCTCTCCGTCAATTCTCCCCCACCCTGAAGGGAAGACACGTGCTGGTTCTAACGGACAACGTGACAGCCAAGGCACATGTGAACAAGCAGGGGGGAACGAGATCAGCGGTTCTCATGCAGGAAGCCAGAGAACTGGGACTTTGGGCAGAGTCATACCTAGGGTCAATAAAGGCAGAGCACATATCTGGGGAAGCAAACAGCCAAGCGGATTCACTGAGCAGAGTCACAGTGAATCACGCGGAGTGGAAGCTGGATCCGGCCTTGTTCGAGGCAATCTCGAACAGGTTCGGCCGTCCACTAGTGGACCTCTTCGCATCCCCCAAGAACAAGCAGCTCCCCCGCTTCATATCCAGGTTTCCGACCTGGGGAGCAGAGGGAACGGATGCCCTCAGGTGCAGATGGCCTCGGGGGCTGATGTACGCATTCCCACCCCCTCCGTTGATTCAGGCGACCATTCGCAAGGTCATCCTGGAAAGAGCGGAGGTGATCTTGATTGCCCCACATTGGCCAAGACGGCCATGGTTTGCAGACCTCGTAGACCTTTCAATCTCGCCAGTCTGGATAATTCCTCCTCATCAGGTGTCACTCACCCAGGGGAATCTACAACATCCAGACCCACAGTGGTTACAACTAGCCGCTTGGCACTTGAGAGGGAGGGGCTAGCCAGACAGTCCTTTTCGAAGGACGCCATAGAGATCATCCAGGCTGCCTGTCGCCCTTCCACTAATAGAGTGTATGAGGCTACGTGGAGGAGTTTTGTCAGCTGGTGCGGCAAGCAAAGATTAGATCCCTTGGCCGTGACCATTCCTAAAGTCATAGATTTCCTTGTAGAAGGTTTTAAAAAGGGCCTGGCTCTTAACACTATTCGCAGGCAGGTGGCAGCCATACAAACGGTGCTCTTCTGCGACAACAGGGAGTCCCTATCACAGCACCCGGCAGTAAAGGCCTTCATGAAGGGGGCAGCCGCAGTGCGACCTCCGGTGGTACATCGCTACCCGTCTTGGGATCTCCCCAAGGTGCTCCAGGCCTTGACATCCCCTCCGTTCGAACCCCTGAGACTCTGTTCAATCCGTCATCTGACATGGAAGGTAGCCTTTCTGGTGGCCATCACATCGGCTAGGCGGATCTCGGAGTTGGCGGCTCTCTCGGTTCGAGCGGACCTGATGATCTTTTCCGAGGACACAGTCACATTACGTCTAGACCCATCCTTCATCCCGAAGGTCAATTCCTGGTTTCACAGAGCTCAGGAAATAGCATTACCAAGTTTCTGCCCGAATCCCTCAGATCCCCTGGAACGGCGATGGCACACTCTAGACGTGCGCAGGGCCCTACTCCTTTACACCAAAAGGACTTCGGCCTTCCGGAAATCGGAAACGCTATTTGTTTCATTCCAACCAGCAACCAGGGGTCACAGGGTCTCTTCCTCGACCATTGGCAGGTGGATCAGGGCATGCATAGCAGAGGCTTACGGGGCACAGTCACTACAGGCCCCGGCGGGAATAACGGCGCACTCCACCAGGAGTGCGGCTACCTCAGCAGCCTGGTACACGCAGGCGCTGGTGGAGGAGATTTGTAGGGCGGCGACGTGGGCGTCCCCGTCCTCCTTTGTAAAAAACTACAGGATAGACCGCTTCGCTGCGGCAGAGGCCTCCTTCGGGAGGCGAGCACTGCAGCAGGTCATTGCCTCAAATGAGACTCCAGCCTAGACTCCCACCCGGGGGGACTTGGGAGGGCTTTGGTATGTCCCATCCTTGTGGATTCGTAATCCACATGCTGGAGAAAGGGCGTTGTCTTACCTGAACGCCTCTTCTCAGCATGGGGATGAAGAATCCACACACCCTCCACTAACAGTCTAGGCAGATGTTGATTTACAGGATTGTGCTCTGGAGCCACGAGGACCAAACTACGTCAAAGGAGCTTCGCCCGAGGAAAAAACTGGGAGACAGGAAGTCCGGTCAGAGGACAGGAAGCCCCGGTTGGAGGCGGAGCTAGAAGTTTGAGTCCTAGTCACATGGGCAGGAGAACTGGAAATAACCATCCTTGTGGATTCTTCATCCCCATGCTGAGAAGAGGCGTTCAGGTAAGACAACGCCCTTTTTCATCTGAATTTCCCATGATTGGAAAATTGAACAGAAATTAATCAGATGTCAGAAACATTGGCTTATTTTATTTCAACTCAATTTTATTTTATTTTTAATTCTGTGTACATTTTGATGAGTCAGAGAAAGTACTGTGCTTATGAACTGGTATCTTTTGACAACAATCTCTTCTGTTTATAAGGTATTAGAACAGGGGTCTTCAAACTTGATCCTTTTATGACTCAGCATGCCTGGCTGAGGAATTCTGGGAGTTGAAGTCCACAAGTTATAAAAGGGCCAAGTTTGAAGATCCCTGTATTAGAAAAATGAGTGCTTTTTAACCTTATGAAACTTTCAATGTTTTAGGGACCCTTTTAAAGTGAAGAAGCTGGGGTGGGGATGGGGTTGCATGCATAATACATGTCCCTGGTAGATATCCTTTTTGGATGGGAGAAAGTCAACTGACAGTACTAAAAACAAAAATAAAAAATATGTTTATATTAATGTTAAAGGCATGCAAATGGAAAGACATATACAGTCATGGATTGCATAATGAGGATTTTAGAACTCCTTATACTAGAATCATAATGATTAAAATGTCTGAATATTGAATTGATTCCAGAAGAATGTAGAATTCATTCATTTCTCTTTGGAAATCTCAAAATATGAATAGTATTTTTGGACAACAATTAGATCAGGACATACCTCTTTACAATGTGGTATAAAACACAGTAAAAGAAAAGTGGCTGTTTTATCTAATAGGCATAACCTTTTGTGATATTATTCTCAGTCTATTGTATAAGAATTTAAAGGCTTAATGTAAAAGTGTTCTGTTTACTAACTGGACTTGTCAGAGGCTGCTTTTAGCTAGCAGTTGCTGGACTTTGCTAGAGTTACTACACTACATTTTTCTTTTATCTTATGGTTTGCTTATCATTTTGGTAGGGAAGGTGATATATAACACATCATTGTAATTATATTAAGAGTTTGACAAAATGATTCTTGCTAAGTAAACTCTAGAGAATCATTACATAAAAACAATTGTTCCCAGATCTGTGTTTATCTCAGATCATCATTACAGCAGGGGGAACACTAGCAGGTGTAAAAAAAATTGCTCCTTTCATGCTTTTTTTTTTTCAAGAAAAAAGGCCACACTCTACCATTGCTCTATATATGTTTGTGTGTGTGCCTACCTGCTTACAAGTCTAATCAGGTTCTTTCTCCTTTATTTTTGTAATTTTCCCGTTGGCTCCAAGAATAATAGTAACATGCAGATGCAGGGAAAGAAAGTAGAGAAGAGCTTTGGAGGATAATTGATAGGAAGAGAGAGATTTAAAATTCCCATTTGCCATTTTTTTCTGCAAATGTTCTGAAACAGCATACATTTTGAAAATACAAATGACTCTGTCATTAGGTAGTTCTGTACATTTTTCTATCAGGTATTGCATTCCTTTGTTGCTAATTTTAGGTTTTGGATATTGGATAATAGAGAATATTGTTGTAACCTGATGCCTTCCAGATGTGCTAGATGACAATTTCAAATGGCTCTGAGTAGCATCCACAGAAAGACATCAACTTGAGGAAAGTTGGCTTGAAGTTTCTTTATAGCAGCGATAGGCATACATAGCACACCATCTGGGTGAATTATCAAGCTAGCCTTAAAGGGTTAGCACACAGATGGTCATATTTAGTTGGGTGATTTTTTTACATGTGTTTTGTACTTATAAAATCTAACAAATGAATTTACTAGTGTGTTCAAAAATTTGACTTTTTATTTTTTTTTATTTTTGCAGGATCCAATCTGGGTCAGTCACTGGAACCAGAGGTTTAATCTTCCGAGCTTTTGGCAGCCCATCCTCTGGAAACTTTTCTCTAATAGAATGTGTCTCCTTTTTTGTTTTGTTTTGCTGTTTCAATAAATAGTTCATATTACAGAAAAAATGGTTATGAAATCTGAAAGAGTTTAAAGTATAGCATACATTATAGCTAGAAAAAAATTAAAGAAAATTTAAATATCTCTTGATAAATTAGAAATATAAAATTTTGTTCTTATAGTACTGATAATGGGAAAGTGTTAAAATATATGCTGGTGTGCAGAACTTCCAGTGTGGGCATGGTGAACATGCTAAAGAAATGGGGACAATATTACAGTGAACATTGCTTATCAGATGCAAGATCTGGACCAGTAAAATCTCTCTGGAGAATGAAGGATTGTGAGATTTCCCATATACATTCAGTATTTTTTGCTATCTGCTTGTGAGTTGAATGGCTGGGAGTCAGGGATTCCAACAAAGCTTATAAGTGTAATGTAGACTTTTAAAGAATAAGGTTTCACCTCCTCCTTTCTTAATCACTTTGGAATATTTTTTTAAATGCTTTTAAATATTGAGCATCTCCATAACAACATGTTTCATGATATTTTTTCCTTGAATGCTCTACCAAAAAAAGGAAAATATGTTTAAAGATTTTTTTTTAGCATTAACAGTGAATGGGCGATAAAATGGTTGATTTTTTAAAAAATGGACTCAGAGTCCAAATGGATTTAATAACATTTAGAAATTAAATATAACAGTCTTTCCCATGGGAAACTATTCATATTTTTGTATTTGGAAGAAAAACAACATAACGTGGGACTTAGAAGGTTGGACACTAAAGGAATGTACATAAAGAGGATTAATACTTAAACTCAATCTGATAATGCATAATGGAGCAAAATCATAGAACAAATGGTGCACTGAAAGATTTTTGTGAGAAATTAGTTTTAAATATATCTGCTATTATTACTAGACTAAATGATATAGCAGAAAAGTGTCACATTTCACTGGACAAGATTGAATTTAATTTAGATTTGAACTTAAAAATGACAGAATACAAGATAGCAAAAAGATAAAATATTGAATATATAAACAAAGGCAGGATATAAAAGTACTGACAAGACAAATGTTTTAACTCTTATATATTTAATTTACAAAAGGGATTTGTTAATGTTATCAGTTATTTTATGAGAATAAAGAAAAAATGAAAAGAAACCCAGTGTTTGGATACTGTTTCCCCGAAAATAAGCCCTATCCCAAAAGTAAACCCTAGCATTGTAGTTGCCCAGGGAGTGGGGTGGGTGAGCATGGCCAGTTTGACCTCTCTCGCATGGGACATGAGGGAGCCTGGGCGGGGCTGGAGGAGCAGGGACAGGAACTCCAGAGTTTTGGATGGTACAAACGAGGTAGAAGATACTGTTACCACACCAAAGCCATTTAGTCCGAGGTGAGCAGTGAATGTAGTTTCAGCTTTTAAACTGTCCCTTGACTAGAAACGGTCTAATTCAGGAATCACTCCCTTTTTCCTTCAGCACGGCCCAAGCTCCCCGCGCTTCTTTTCAATTTTGTCTCAAAGCCTCAGCGATTCAGTTCCCTCTCAGCATTCCCAGCATGCAAGCCTATCCCCACCTCCTTCCACTACCACTTCCTCATTTACTTATTTCCACCCATGACTGGCAAGTTTTTTTTCTCATCGCATGTTCTTCTGGATTGTTTTCTTGCAAAAGTTTTGCTTGTTTACTTTCTCAGCACCAGAACAAACCCAACTCTGAAAGGAGAGGGAAGCAATGCCCATTGGTTTTGGCTTATTGGAAGGCTCTGACCAGTTTTGTGATTGGCTTATGGGAGGACTCTTTTTCAGTCTAGTGTATGCTGGGTGCTGAAGTTCTGTCAAACAAAGTTTAGCAGGCCGAGAGCTCAGGGGCCCCTGTGTGTGTGAGAGAGAGACAGAGAAAGACAAAGACAAAGAGAGACAGAAAGACAGAGGGAGAGATCTGATCCAACCTCTCTGTGTGTGCCTGTGAGAGATATAGAGATAGAGTTCCAATCCAAACTTTTGCAGTTCAGCAAATCTACAGTATCGAGTTTCCATGCCTGGCAATTGAAACTCACCCAGCTGCTGCCTCAAAGCCATGCAAGAAAACAATCCTGGAGAAGAACATGTGAAGAGGAAGAAAGAAAGTAGGTAAATGAGGTAGTGGAAGGAAGGAGGTGGGGTTAGGCTTGCATGCTGGGAAGGCTGGGAGGGAACTGAATCACTGAGGCTTTGAGGCAGAATTGGAAAGAAGCGTGGGGAGCTTGGGCCGTGCTGCCTTCAGAGGAGCGATCCCTGAATTAGACCGTTTCTAGTCAATGGACAGTGTAAAAGCTGAAACCGCATTCACTGCTCACCTTGGATTAAATGGCTTGGTGTGGTAACATTAGCTTCTGCCTCATTTGTACCATGCAAAACTCTGGAGTTCCTGTGCTCGGCCCTATCTTCCAACCTGGTCCTCCAGTGGGCCTGCTGTCAACGCTGCTAATATTGAATATTCTTGCTTTGACAATATATGCAGAACTGTCTGGTATTTTTAGAGTTATATCAGTTGACAGTGAAAGGGAAGGAGAATATAAGGAAAGCCCGGGAAAAAGAAACGGAAGTGAATCTTTGCCCTCCAAGTTAATTGGAAGATGTGAATCATGACCCCAAAATAGGGGAGGGGAAATGCCTGGAATGTTATGTGCAAAGGAAGGGAAATTCAGATCTTAGCATTTCCACCATGCCGTGCTGACATCTCTGTAATACTAATAAAGGCTTTTTAAGCTAAAAAAATGCCTGAAAGTTATTTGGAGTGTTTCGTTAATCAGACACATGACACATTGGAAAGGCCCCAACTCTCTGCCCCACCCACAGTGCCCCCATTATCTCCCATGCCTCTGCCTCCACCTGCCAAATAAGACACTCCTGATAATAAGCCCTAATGGGTCTTTTGGACCAAAAATAAATATAAGATCCGGGCTTATTTTCACGGAAACGTGGGTATAACTTGAAGGGATTAAAGATTAAGGTTGTTGGCCTAGGGAATAGAAAGGTTGTTGGGCCTAAGAAATATAGAAGTATTTGACTAGGTTAAAATGTATAGGATGTTATTTCTGGAATTTTTAATGGATACTTTCTTATCTGGATGATGATGTTTTAATGATATGAATTATATGGGATTTCATTTGCTAGATTTCATTTTTTGTGATTAAAGTTAACATAGTTTTGTTATCTCTATTTGTATTGTTTTTTATTTATTATGTTTAAATGATGAGGTTTGGGGAATTATTTAATGATAGAAAATGAAATGTGAATGTGCAAGGAAAGGATTCAAGATGATTGTTTAGATCACATTTATTATAGATAAGTTACTATTTGTAGTAACCCTTAATGGATTTTTGCTGATGATGATGCTTTAAAGATTTGTTATAGAAAGGAAGGTGAGATTTGGGATAAAGAGATTGTTGTTTTTTTAAGGAATGGCAACAAGATGTTAAAATTGTTTATACTTGCTGGGATAAAGGGAGAAGTTGCTTCTTTTCTATCTCCTTTTAATTTTTTTCTTTTTTCTTTGCACTTTATTTTACTTTTTATTTATAAATTTATTGTTTATATATTAAATTTGTATACTGCCCATATCGCCAATATGGTGAATCTGGGCAGCTTACAAACAATAAAAAAGATACAGAAATAGATAATAGATAAATAGATAAAATTTAAAAATCTACATAAGAGCTAAGACCATGGATGGCACGGGAATAAAGTCTTTTTACATATCAACCATCTCTGGCAAGCCCCCTCATCAGGGCCACAAACCAATTTTGTATTAGTTTTATCTGTATAATGTAATCCTTAATAAAACTATTATAAAAACATTTGCTGGCAGTACAGTTAAAGCACAGCATAATATAGATAGAAAAGGCTATTTTAAAATATGATCAGCATACCATCTTCCTATCCAGGCTCCTTTCGCAATCTATTTGATTTCACGTCAGGAGATCAGAAAACAATTGTCTATGGGGAATGTGCTTAAGGAAAAAAACACACATAGGCATTTAGTAATAAATGTGCCATTCTAGCACATATTAGGCTTATTTTAGGCTTTGTATGCAATCTAAGAGTTTGGCTGTACTAGCCAACTCTTCAAATGAAATAATACTAATAGGGGATGGTTTTATAGAAAAAAGTCTGATGTTATAAGCAAAAAGTGGAATCCATAGTGGATTCAATGTTTGATTGAAAGAAAAGAGCCAAATAAGCCATAACAGATTTGAGTAACTTTACCTTAACATAAAAATTATGAATTTATGTTTGTCTATTCTGTTTATTCCCTCCTTCCTATATATAGAACACATAGGAAATATGAACCATTTGAAAAAGTAATCACTATCTTATTAATGGAAGGACAGATGGTAAAGATAACTATTGTGTTAATATAAATCCATAGTGTGAGTGCACCACAGTAGAAGTGACTAGAATAATGCTATGACTTTATAGTGGTGAAGAATTGGAAATTCTCTACTGAGAATGAACAGAATTTTAGAATGTGGTTGGAGAATAAAAATAGAAATTAGCTATATAGTAGATACTGTAAATAGAATACTTAGGAGACTCTTGTTGGTGGATAGGTAAGAAATTGGTGCCTACCTTGGAGTCAGAGATCAGGCTGATTATCAACATATGGATAAGAGAGAGGTACTGGTGAATAGATTGTTGAGCAAGTTGGTTGTGTGGCTGCTGAGTGATTTAATAGAAAGCAGCCACAAGAAGAATGTGTGAGTGTAGTGAGTAACAACAGAGGCACAGGAATTCAGAATTGAGAGTAGAAAGATGGTGCCATTGGGCACTTTCCTGGTGAGAGTAGAGAGAAATTGAAAAATATCATAGTGGTGAAAATGTCATAGCTGCTTTTTATGAAAAGGAATGGAAATCTGACACCAATCCGGTGTTCTGGCCTCATCTTATGGTGTAGTTTTCAGGCCTTGGCAGAAAATACACAAAGTTATGCTGTCTGTCAACAAAGAACTAAGATCTAACTAAACATGGGTACAAGCTCAAGTTCAAGAACACTAGATTACATTGTATCAGTAAGAATGGTAAAATTATTACTATTACTTTATTATTACTTACTTTATCTCAAATTGCCACCCAGCAATCATTTTAAGGTTACCTCAATCTTATTAGAGAATTATGAGCTGGAAGGCAAGTTAGTAGCCACTGTGATAAGGTTGTAAATCTTTTGGAGGATAAAGTCATACAGATACACATTTTCTATGGGTTGAATACTACCTGGACACATCTTAATGAGCTAACAATACTATTGGGAATGGGAAGAAGGGTAATTATGAACTGATTTGAATCATGGCAATTCCAAGGAAGTGGACAAGATTTTCTGGGATGTGGTATCTGTCACATATGATTAGTTTTCTGTCAGTGACAGATGGTGATGAGGTTAGAAAAGGATTGAAAAAATAGACATAAACATTAAATATAAGCATTTGACATCTTGTCTAATAAATAGCAACAATCCAATTAAAGAGAAATCTGGGAAGAAATGTTTCAAATCTAAGAGGCTCTAAGAGAGACTCTTAAGACACTTCATCTTAATCAACTCCCAATCAATGAGTCTGGGAAATTTCTGTTATAGTTTCCAAGTTTCTATATATACCTGAACTAATTTTAGCATGTCTCTACAAAAATCTGTGTAAATTTGCTTCCTTAATCTCATCCAGTTGTGTGGGACTTGACGTTGGACCATTTTCTTGGTGAAAACTACTGAGGAATAGACCGGGGGGTGGGTGGGTTGGAGCAAGTGACAGTTAGAATTATTGCTTCTTTCTCTCATTTTCTACTTATAATTTATTATAATATCTTATTTTCCTCCTTAGCAAATTTATTGACAATGGAATGTCTCAGAGTTCCCCCCCCCAAATATCTAGCTGCCAAACAAATCCTTTAAATTAAAAACCTTTACTGTCCAGTATCTGAATCCTTGTACACCCAACTCATCTCCTGATGTTTCCACACTCTCACAAGTTACCATAGGCTTTTTCTCCCAGTCTTTCTACAGATCCCAGGCTGGAATCAGTCTTGGCAGGCTGTGTTGTTTTTCCACTCTACATGATGGTAACCATATGATGTCCTGTCTAGAAGCAGCCCTGCAGCATCTGAAATATAACATATACACCTGCTCTCTTTCTCCTTTTTATATTCTATATCTAAAGCATGTTTGTGTCACTGTACAGGTGCATTCATGTTCCTTTTTTTTCTTACATGGGCTCTTGGCCTTGTGCTGAATCATCTGTCTTACCTAAAAAAAAGAAATCTTTGACCTTGGCACAGACCCAACCACTTCTCTCCAGTTGAGCACTTTACCCTTCCACAGTATGTCCTTTTCTCAAGAAGCCATTACTCAACCCTGTTATTCTAAGTAACTACTGGCCAGTGTCCAAATTTCCCTTTTTAAGTGAGGATGTAAAAAAAATATAGAAAAACCATTTCAGAGAGTCCTGGAAAAAGAGGATTTTATGGTCTCTTTTCAATATGATTTCAGTCTGGGAATTGTATAGTATTGGTCAGTCTTATTGACAGGTTTTATGGACTCTTCTTCTGAAGCTGTGGATTGTAGTACTTGAACAGGGATGGAATTTTTCTTCCTAATTGAAATATATCATTATGTACAAACTCATCTAGTGTATTTTCAGCATGCATCTAGATTTATAAATTCTTAAAATAAGTTATAGAAATTTCTTTGGGGTAGGCTTTCCCTCAGCACATTAGTCATAAAAGATCACTTGAGTACAAATTTGCTGCACAACATTGAAACCATATGTTATATTGTAACCCAGTGGCCACAAATGATACAAAGTGTATTGCAACTAATAAAAAGGGTGATCAAATAATGTCATTTTCATACTCTTATTATGATTTAGACAAGAGGGAGTTTATAATAAATAATATGGCAGAGCATTCTCTTGGTAAAATATCATGTTCAAGGGCTTTCCTATGACCAAAGAGAAATACCTTCCACAATAGTATGTAATGTGTAGTTTCTGCAAACAAATGGTTTTTTTATCAGTCCATATGTACCAGAAAGAAATAATAATGTTTTGTGAATTTCTAGAAATATTTCCCTATTTATTGAATAATAAAATATATAGAACAAACATTTTAAATATTGATTGGGTCATCTTTTCAAAATATACAAATCTAGCAGTTGTTTTGGTATTTCCTGGTACACTTAGATTTAAATGTGGTTAATTTGGCTTAGCATGCAGAGTAAATGAAGGCCAATTGGTTAGCTAAATTTATTGTACAAATCCAGATAATTGGTTAATTCTCCATTACATTGTGGGTTTTTGCCATCCCCCACAGCAAATTCCCTCTTTATTTTGTAGTAAGGAATTAGATAAAGGATATATTTTAAGCATAATTATAATTATGCTTAATTAATTATAAACAGGCAAGGAACATAATTAATTATAAACAGGCAAGGACCATTTGTAGGAGAATCTGGGAAGGCAACGATAGTCCTGTGAAGTTTGCTTATGATCTTTTAAGCTGAAGCAACGCTTCAGAGATTTCATCATTATTTTCATAGATACACAAGGAACATTGCCCAGGTTTGCCACTGAAAGTGAGTTGGTTTAGGAAGGCTCTGTTTGTTTACTAAATTTATATGTGGTTAAAAAATAAATAGAAAAGCTATTAAAAATTTAAAACAATGCACAATAAAAAATTAAAATTATGTAGAAAACCTGAGACAGGAGACAGATGAGGATAAGATATTCTTACCCCATTAGAAGGTCTATTAGTACCGGTAGGATTCTCTTGATAGACAAACCTATCAGCCTATTGTATATAACACTGAGGTCATTCAGATCTTCAGAGTGAACTATTAGCAGTATGTTTATGATACCTAAGTGTACTGCTGTCTATAATTGACCTCCAAGGAATAAATCTTATTTTTGAACATGGTCTACTCTTGACAATGACTATACGATAGCAAACTATCTAAAATTAAATGCAGAAAAAATGAGATATTGTTGATAAGGAGAAAAAAAAACCTTGATCCCAAGTATTATTGAATTGAAAATTATCAGCTGTAGTAAAGAATGTGGTTACCCAGCTGTGACTACTATACCAACTGTAACCCTTTCAGAGTTAGCCAGACTTGGTGACAGTCATTTATGCCTTGGTTTTGACAGCTACAAGACACTTCATAATGGAGCTATATTTAAAAGATGTCTTTATATTGCAGTTGGTAGAAAATATGTACCTGGCTTATAACTAATGCAAGGTACAGGGATTACATCTATTGAAACATGTATAGTGGTTACTAGGCACAGTTTAAGGAGTTGATATCTAAAACTTTTTTCCTTTGGAAGTTCTTATAGAATGCACAAGAAAACTGGTGTGTAGTATAATTTGTTTGGTACTTTCATAAGTATTTATTACCAACTAAATGCATTTATATTTGCTAAAAGATATGCACGTAATATTTTTGCATGTTGGGAAATATATCAATTTCCTTCTAGAGGAAAAAAATCAAATTATTTGATTCTCATAATTTGTGATCTGGAGCCAGACATAATTATCACAAAAAGCATTAAAGCAAAGTTCATAAAAATCAGTGCAAAACATCATACAGCCCAATGTATTTTTATTCTCCACAAGAGCAATTTACAATGCTCTCTGATTCCTTGTTTGTTCATGGATAACTAAAATGACAATGTGGTCCCTATCTAATACTTCATATATAAAATAATTATGAATAGGAAATGGATAAATGGTTGCTTTCTGATTTGACTAAAATCCATTAACATCACTTATTTGTTTCAACTTGTGCCTAGCTTCCTAAAGAGCTTTAAAACTGTGAGGAAGGAAATTAAACTGATTAGTGTTAGATTGTTGGATAACCTGAAAATACCAAGCAGAATAGCTCTATAGCACTATGTTATATCACTGTATATCACTGTTATATCACTGATAAAGATATATAGTTTTCCAGATGTGTGTATGAAATTATTAGCAGGATAATCAAAAGGAGATTACATATATAATGATTTCAAGCCTCTTTGCCTTTATCATAAGCATTTCTGTAACATAGAAATTGGATTCCATTGAAATGATTGAACTACAGGTTTGTAAATACACACATAAATGCTGTAAATATGTATGTCTTATAAATCTTATATATGTGCCAGAAAAACGAACAGTAAAAGTGTGCGTATTTGCATATTTGGGTATATTCAAAGCAGATAGTATATAAATTTGTGAAAAGTTACACTTTGCCTCAGTCCAGATTATTGCATCCTGACTTGGAAAATTGAGTTACTCTGCTTCAATACCTTGAATCAAAGCAGGCTAACTCAATTTGTCCAGGTACTTGGATCCTCTGGAAAAGAGTTTCTATAAATGCACAGTGCATGAACAGTGGCCAGATTGAAGTGAGGCAGCCACTCCAAAGAAGTTTCTGATCAAAGGTTTATGGAATCAAAGCCTCCTTAAAGATTAACCATCCTAATAGCACTCCAATAGATACATTGAATTTATGTTTTCAACAGCACTAACAGTGACAGCATGTTGATGGAGAAATATCACAGGGATGAAAATAGTTTGAAAGACTTCTAATACACAGGTTTATGAAAAGTTTTAGAGGTCAAAACTAGTATTTTGAATTTAATTCAGAATAGATCAAAGGCAAGTACCCTAGACAGGACTGCCGTAGTTTGGCAAAATTGCCAATTCCTAATCATAATGTGGTTGTATAAATACAACTTCAAAATATGAACATAACAGTTTCCAGTCTGTCTTCAATGTTCTCCTACCCATAATGCATTAGAACGAATTGTGCTGAAATTTGTCAAAATATAGATTCCTTGATGTAACAACAAAAAGCTACAAACCATTTATTATCGGAAGAAGACTAGTAGCATCCTTTCTGCTATTTTTCTTAGGAGAATAGAATATTTTTATTGTCACTGTGTATCTCACAACGAAATTAAGTACTGTCCACAGTGCACTCTACACACAAGTAAAAACCACAAGTAAAAACATCTATATACACATCCTTCATATTCTATTAAGCATTGCACTGCCCCTAATATTGTACTTCAATGTTGCATTATACATTAGTATTTAATATGGTTACAGCGCTGGGATAAAAACTATTTTTCAGCCTATTTGTCTTTGTTTTTATTATCCTGTACTACCTGCCAGTTCAAAGAAAAAATGGGATGAGATGAGTCTTTAAGAATGTTTTGAGCTTTTCTAAGACAGTGGGAACTGTACAGTTTGTCTGGAGGGGGAGAGAGGGCAGCCAATAATCCTCTGGGCGATGATAATGACCCTCTGGAGTGCTTTCCTATCTGCTACTGTGCAGTTGATAAACCACACAAAATGCAATAGGTTAGAATGCTCTCTATGGAGCAACGGTAGAAGGTGACCAACAGTTTTTCATTCAGTTGTTGTTTCCTGAGAAGTCTCAAGAAATATAATCTCTGCTGGGCTTTTTTAACCAATGCTATAACATAAACACTCCATGTCAGGTCCTCCTTTATGGTAACACCCAGAAACCCAAAACTGGCTACCCGCTCCACATGGTCTTTGCTGATGATCAGGGGCTGAATGTCTGGTCTATTCCTCTTATGATCTATTATAAGCACCTTGGTCTTAGTGGTGTTGAGAACCAAATTATTGTGTCTGCACCACAAGAGCAACTGCTCCACCTCATCCCAGTAAGCACACTCATCCCCCTTGGAGATAAGCCACACCACTGTTGTATCATCCACAAATTTAATAATTATATTACTGAGATGAGTGAGGGTGCAGTCATAAGTGTAGATGATGTAAAGTAGAGGGCTGAACACACAGCTAGCATTTCCAGGGGGAAAGCCTTTTCTGTGGGGGCACCAATGATGTGGAACGAGCTCCCCCCAGAACTCCGGATGTGTCATGATCTCCGCACCTTCAGAAGAGAATTGAAGACCCATCTCTTCAATCAAGCCGACCTGGCCTAGATCTCCTCGGGTTTTAAAATTTTTAAACAAGGCTGTTTGGGTTTTAGAATTGAGTTTTTAACAGGTTTTTAGCAACAGCCTTATATTAATATTAATTTAATTTAATTTATTTTTAAATATTTATTGTTTTTATGTTTTTATTGGGTTGTGAACCGCCCCGAGTCCTACGGGAGAGGGGCGATATAGAAATTTAATAAATAATAATAATAATAATAATAAGGGCTGAGGAGATACAGTTGCCTAATCTAACCCTCCGAGAGTGGCCAGATAGGAAGTTCATAATCCAAAAACAGATTGAATGTGAAAGTCCAAGATTGATAAGTTTAGACACCAGTGTGTATGGAAGAATTGTGTTAATTGCAGAGCTAAAATCTACAAAGAGCATCCTTACATAGGTCCCCCACTGCTCCAGATGAGTCAGAGCAATATGGAGAGTGATGGTTATGGCGTCCTCTAGATCTTTTTGTTCTGTATGCAAACTAGTGACTGCTGACTACGGGAGGCAGGACACAATGTGCCTGCAGTCCAGTTTTTCAAAACACTTCATGATAATAGGGTTGAGTGCCACTGGTCTATAATCACTGAGACTATTAATAAAGGACTTCTTTGGTAGTGGAACAATGATGGAGGCCTTCAGACAGGCAAAAGCTTTTGTGAGCTGCAGTGAAAGACTAAGCTAGACTGAGTGGCAAGACTGAACCACTCCACACACCTGCTGAAGCTTGCAAAACCATATACCTTTTAACATTTGCTGGTGAAATCGGACTCCTACTGATATTTTGATAGCAGACACTAACCAGGTGTTTCCCCTGCTCTGTCCACAACAAGAAGCATTTTATTAATCACTCACAATAGAATATTTGAAAGTCTCCATTTAGGCTTATAGTCTTGGGGGACTTCAATCTGCCGTTGCTTGGCAAATCCTCGGGATTGGCACAAGAGTTCATGGCCACCATGACAACCATGGACCTGACCCAAGTAGTGCAGGGTCCGATGCATGAGGGTGGACACGCCCCGGATATGGTTTTCCTTTCAGAGCAGTTGGGTAATGATCTGGTTTTAAGGGGCTTAGATATCTTGCCTTTCTCATGGACCGATCATTTCCTGCTTCGACTGAATTTTACAGCCCCAATCCTTTCCCGCAGGGAGGTGGAACCGATTAGGTGGTTCTGCCCCAGACGCCTGATGGATCCAATTGGCTTTCAGACAGCGCTTGGGGAATTACCGAGCTCCCTCATTCAGAGTCCGGCGGAGTCCCTGGTAGCGGCATGGAATACGGCCGCGAAGGGGGCTATTGACCGGATTGCGCCTTTGCAACCTCTCCGTGGTGCTGGCCCCTTGGTTTACTGAGGAGCTCAGGGGGATGAAGCGCCATAAGAGACGTCTAGAGAAGCGATGGAGACAAAATAAGTCCGGATCTGACCGAACCAGATTAAGCTCATTTATTAAAGCCTATCTGAAGGCGATTAAGGCGGCAAGATCTTTGTATCTTTCTGCTTTGATCACGTCTGCGGAATCTCGTCCGGCCGCCCTGTTTAGGGTGACCCGATCCCTCATTAACCCGAGGGGTCTGGGGTCACCCTTGCAGGGTAGTGCCGAGGACTTTAATAACTGTTTCGCAGACAAAGTGGCTCAGATCTGGGCCGACCTAGACTCCAATTGTGTAGCAGAGTCGACTGATAATGATTCAGTCGAGGGGACAGGGGCATGTTCTTGTCCGGTCATCTGGGATGAGTTTGAGGCTGTTACGCCTTAGGAAGTGGACAGGGCCATTGGATATGTAAGTTCTGCCACCGGTTTGTTGGACCCGTGTCTCTCCTGGCTGGTTTCGGCCAGTAGGGTGGTGACACATACTTGGATCCAGGAGATTGTCAATGCTTCTTTGAGGGAGGGGTCCTTTCCGGCTCCCTTAAAGGAGGCACTTGTGCGCCCCCTCCTCAAGAAGCCTTCCCTGGATCCAGTAATTTTGACCAACTATCGTCCGGTCTCCAACCTTCCCTTTGTGGGGAAGGTTGTCGAGAAGGTGGTGGCGCATCAGCTCCAGCGGTCTCTGGAGGAAGCCGATTATCTGGGCCCTCTGCAGTCGGGGTTCAGGCCTGGCTACAGCACCGAAACTGCTTTGGTTGCTCTGATGGATGATCTCTGGCGGGCCCGGGATAGAGGCCAGTCCTCTGTCCTGGTGCTTCTTGACCTCTCAGCGGCATTCGATGCCATTGACCATGGTATCCTTCTGCGCTGGCTGGAGGGATTGGGAGTGGGGGACACCATATTGCAGTGGTTCTCCTATCTCACTGGTCGTTCGCAGTCAGTGTTTGTGGGGGGCCAGAGGTCCACCTCTAGGTTACTCCCATGTGGGGTGCCTCAGGGGTCGGTTCTCTCCCCCCTACTTTTTAACATTTACATGAAGCCACTGGGTGAGATCATCCACTGCCACGGAGTGAGATACCATCAGTATGCTGATGATACTCAGCTGTACATTTCCACTCCTGGCCATATCAGTGAAGCGGTTGAGGTGATGTGCTGGTGTCTGGAGGCTGTGAGGGTTTGGATGGGTGTTAACAAATTAAGGCTCAACTCCAATAAGACAGAGTGGCTGTGGGTGATGCCTCCCAAGGACACTTCTATCCGTCCTTCGATTATCCTGGGGGGTGAATCTATAAACCCCTCAGAGAAGGTTTGCAACTTGGGAGTCCTCAATCGACAGCTGACATTGGATCATCATTTGTCGGCAGTGGCGAGGGGGGCATTTGCCCAGGTTCGCCTGGTGCACCAGTTGCATCCTTACTTGGATCGGGAGTCTCTCCTCACAGTCACACATGCCCTTGTCACCTCGAGGATCGACTACTGCAACGCTCTCTACATGGGGCTACCCTTGAAGAGTGTTCGGAGACTACAATTAGTGCAAAATGCAGCTGCGCGAGCAGTTGTGGGCCTTCCTCGTTGTGCCCACTTTTCATCAACTCTCTGCATGCTGCATTGGTTGCCTATTGGTCTCTGAGCCCAATTCAAGGTGTTGGTTATTACCTATAAAGCCCTTCATGGCATGGGACCAGGATACTTATGGGACCGCCTTCTGCCACATACTTCTCTATGACCTTTGAGAGCGCACAGGGTCGGCCTCCTCCGGGTCCTGTCAGCGAAACAATGTCATCTGGCGGGCCCTAGGGGGAGGGCTTTCTCTGTTGTGGCGACCACCCTCTGGAACCAACTGCCTCCTGAAGTCCGCGTTTCTCTGACTCTCCCAGCCTTCCGAAAGAATTTAAAAACCTACCTCTGCTGGCAGGCCTGGGGATGAATGTTGATTGTGGTGTGACTGATGAGTATGTATGGGATTTTATTTTTAATGTTTTTTGTTCGGATTTAGCTTAAATTGTTTTATATATATGTTGTGAGCCGCTCCGAGTCTTCGGAGAGAAGCGGCATACAAATCCGAATAAAATAAATAAATAAAAATAAATATTATGACTGGGAGTTTTTTTGACTCAGAAATTATACTGCCTGATTCTGCTTTTATTTATTCATTTTATTTGTTCATTTTATGGTACTGAAATCCAAATACTCAACTGAAATAGCAATTGATAGGATTGCCCAGGAATGGCGATATAAACAGCTACTTCTAAGCATACTATACTTAGCTGCCCCAAACAAATTTCTGCAAGCATATATTCAAGCCTGATAGAAATTGGCTTGTGTATATTCTTCATATATATTTGAGATGGCCTTTTTCTTTTTGGATGATACTAATGTACAAACCTAAATGTCATAAAATCATAAAAAATAACCATATAAATAATTCATCTTTGCAATACTCGACAAAACTCACACGCATTTTAATGTTTCAATTTTATGCACTTTCCATCAAGAGAAGGAGCCAATGAGGTAATATAAAAAGGGAGGATGTTATGATAGGTTACAGTAAATTTTGTAAAATACTTTACAGCTGCAATTTCATGATTAGGTTGGCTCCAGGAGGGAAACTTGGTTAGCAAAAATTGACTTCTGCCACTTCCTTATCTGAATTTCAAGGATATAAAAAAACATACTTTGCTGCCATCAGATATTATTAATCACAGAATTTGTCCATCAGACAGTTTTGTATCATCTTTTTATCAAACCAAGAACTGAACTGTGTCTCAGCTTGACTTCTAACAAATCAAGCACTTTCTTAAGCACTAACCTTTTTCTCATTTTCATTACAGAACTACTTTCTCCCTTCCTCTGAGTTATTGGAATATATCTGCACTTTTATATACAAAGCTTTAAAAAAACAGAATGGCTTTCAGTAATCTCTCATAGTATGCAATTTACTCTCCAGTATTTCCCTAAACCTTTGATGCCTTTCATATTCAAATAGAGTTCCAGCATGTAATTTTTAGAAGTTCTGCTTTTGTGGCTAAATGATTCATGGATACTTCAATGTCAACACTGAACATATTGTTAATACAGCATATTTTTCAGTGGCATACAACCAACCAGTTAACTGCTTTTAAAATAGTTCATAGATAGATAGAGGTAGATACAGTACATACAATAGACTATATATAATCTAATATTGCAGGATCCATTTATCTTCATTCATGATAATCTTATATATATCTACATGTTTTCCCAACATATTTTCTAGCCAAGTATGTATTTTTTCCAGTACCTCTTTGCTTTAACACATGTCCACCATATATGGTAATAAGTACCTGACTTATATTTACATTTCCAACATCTATCTGACATATTTTTAAACATTTTTGCCAATCTTGCTGGTGGCAAGTGCCATCTATAAAACATTTTATATAAAGTTTCTTTATAAGAAACTGCCATTGTCAGTTTATAATATATTTCCCACAAGTTTTGCCATTTTTCTAATTCTGTTATATCCGAAGTTCTTTGCTCATGTTATTGTTTCATTAACTTGTTCATCTTTCATTTTAAAATTCAATAAAAATTTATAGATTTTCTTAATTAGTTTCTCATCAGAGGTTAATACTCTCTGATCAAACAAGGTCTGCTCTTTATAAAATCCATGCAGTTTAACATCTTTATCATATCTAACTTGCATTAATAAGTATCTCCACCATGATAGATCTACACCCTGTTTTTCCATCTCAGATTTTAAATTGCATTCAGAATTTAGAATATCTCTATATATTCATATTTTCTCAAAGTTAACTAAATTTGGATGTATAAATGTTTGTTGAAAGCCATCCTGGAATTTTACAGTATATTTTACATTTTATTTTTTCCCATGTTAATAATAATGCATTTCTTATATATAGTGGTTTTGAAAGTACTTATGCATTTTATTTTTCCCATACAATAAAAAAGTGTGCCAACCAAGTTGTAAATCATGTCTCTCCAAATATAACAACCTTTTGTTTCTGAGAGTTATCCATTCTTTTACCCATGTTAATACAGGTGCTTGATAATATAAAATCCACTCTGGCAAGCCAAAACCTCCATTTTCCTTAGCTTCTTGTAGCATTTTCAATTTAATTCTAGTTTTCTTACCTTGCCAAACACATTTCAAAATTAATGAATTTAAGTCTTCAAAAAAACATTTCTATATCCCATTCTCTTTTATTAATATTTCAAACCTAGAAGCACGCAGAAGTCATCAGAGTGGGAAAAGATTTGCAGAAATAATGCTACTTAACTGTACTACTGAATACATTTTACAAATTTCAGTGTTTCCATCTTGCAAAAATTAAAATGTCAAAACAATGCAAAAATTTGGGAATATCCTATTTTCTTACTGCCAATGAGTAATAAGTTGAAGCTGAGCCCTGAATATTCTATATGTGTTGCACCAAATAGGCATTATAATATGTGTGTGTGTGTGTGTGTGTGTGTGTGTGTGTGTGTGTGTGTATTTTATTTGGATCAGGACAAGAAACTTTGAAATGGCATATATTTTCGCAGGTGTTTGTATGTAGGTCTTTGGTTCTTCGGGTTTTCTCCCATGTAGAATTTGAAGTGTCTTGGCGACGTTTTGACGAAGTCTCATTCGTCATCTTCAGGCTGGTGCTTTTGGCTTCTGCTTCTAGGAGCAATGTGTGGTCATAACTGTTTCTTCCTTTTAACTGCCAGTGGGGGTTTGAACTGATTGGCTGGGAGCTTGGCTATGTTCTGATTGGGTGGAGGTGTGTTCTGATTGGTTAGGGGCTTGGCTGTGCTCTGATTGGCTGGGGGGTTGGCTGTGTTCTGATTGGCTGGGGGAGTGTTTTGTTTGGGTGGGGGCTTTGTTGTGCTGGAGGGGTTCAAAGTGGCCAATGATGCAGCTGTGGTCTGGCTCCTGGTCTGTGGTCGTGCCTCATCATCGGTGTGGGTTTGGGTTTGCTTTTTGCGTGGATGTGTGGTGGTGGCATCCTGTGTGGTTCTGGTGTCATTCTTTGTGTTAGGAATTCGTTTGTCAATAAGGGCGGGTTTCCAAATGGCTGGTAGGCGGGAGGTATCATCTCGTTTGTTCATGCTGTGTGGGCCTTTTTCTATCTCAATGGCTTCTCTGATTATTCTGTTATTAAAGTGTTCAGTTTTGGCGATAGTTCTGGTCCTTTTGAAATCAATTTCATGTCCTGTGGCTTTAAGGTGTTGGATCAGGGAAGAAGTTGGTTCCTCTTTTTTGACTGAGTTTTTGTGTTCTTCAATGTGTGCACTTATTCTTCTGTTGGTTTGTCTGATGTATGTGGTGGGGCAGGCAGTACATGGGATTTCATATACTCCTTGATTTTCTAACTCAATTTTGTCTTTAGGGTTTCTTAGGATGGTGGATATTTTTCTGTTTGTGCAGAATGCTGTTTTGATATTATGTTTGTGGAGGATCTTGCTGATTCTGTCTGTGGTGCCTTTTATGTATGGGAGGAGGGCTTTGCCGTTTTCTTGTTCTCTATCTTGGATTTTAGTGGGAGTTTCTTTTTGGATTAAGTTGGAAATCTTATTTCTTTGGAATCCATTGGATGTTAGTACATTAGTGAGAGTGTGTAGTTTGGTGTTTAGGTGTTGTTCGTCAGCTAGGCATTTGGTTCTTGAGATGAGTGTCTTGGCTACGGAGTTGATCTGTGCTGGGTGGTGGTGTGAGAGTGCGTGCAGATAGCGGTTTGTGTGTGTTTTCTTCTGGTAGATGGTGTGTCCTAGGGAGCCATTGGATTTCTTGTAGACTAAGACATCCAGGAAGGGAAGTTGGTTATTAGTTTCTGTTTCCATGGTGAACTGTATTTTGGGGTGTAGGCTGTTGAGGTGTGTGAGGAAGTTGTCCAGTTTTTCTTTCCCATGTGGCCAGATTACGAAGGTGTCATCTATGTATCTGAGCCAGAGTTTGGGTTTGTGGTCAGATTTTTCTAGAGCTTGGGTTTCAAAGTGTTCCATGTAGAGGTTTGCAATGACAGGTGAGAGGGGTGATCCCATGGGTGCTCCTTCTATTTGTTTGTATTTTTGTCTGTTATAGATGATGTGTTGGATAGACAGTGGTTGGTCAGATCTAGGATGTGTTTGGGAGGGTTATATTTGTTTTGGATAGCTGTTAAGGCTTCTTTGATTGGCACTTGGGTGAAGAGGGATATGACAACGAAGCTAACAAGTAGGTCGCTGGGCTGTAAGTTTTGTTTCTTTATGATCTCTATGAACTGGAATGAGTTTTTTACGTGTGAGGTGATGGATTCTGCATAGGGCTGTAGTTGTTTGGCAAGAAATTTGGCTAGGTTTTGTAGAGGGGAGCCTATGGAGCTGACTATGGGTCTAAGTGGGGTTCCTTCTTTGTGTATCTTGGGGAGACCATAGAGCTTAGGGCATCTGGATGATTTCTCTCTGGGAATGATTTTTTGCTGGATCTCTTCGCTAATGGGGGAGGCTTTTATTTTGGATCTAGTGGTTTTTTCCAGGTAGGTGGTGGGATCTGTGTTTAGGGGTTTGTATGTGGAGTCTTGGAGTAGGTTGGTTAATTTGGTTTGGTAGTCAGATGTATTCATGACCACCGTGGCGTTACCCTTCATATATATATATGACTTCTAATCATAACCCTTATACTGTGTGTGTATGTGTGTGTGTGTGTGTCTTTTAAAATGCTAAAAATGCAAATCCTGGGCATTCTGTTAACCAAATAAGAAAGAAAAACGAACAGCAGGATATAGTAAATCAGAGTATTTAATATAAACAAGCCTGTGATTAAAAAGAGTCACTAAGCTTTCATCAGGCCAAACTACCGATGTCATCAGAGTTGGAGTAAAAGAAGATCAGGAAGGCAGATTATATAACCTTCTGCCTCTGTGCCCGGCTCCTTGAGCGCATCATTGGCCTATTGATTGTATTAATCTGTACAGCGCAGTTGTTCCGCATCAGGCAAACTGTCCTTGGCTCTGCTAGTTGTTTTACGATCCTCAAATGCTCTTTTAGAGTGTGTGCAAGCACTTGGAGGGTGGCTATCAACCGGTCCCTGCGCCCAGTCTCCCTCCCTTCCAGGGCCATTATCCTCCCCCACCCCCAAGGCCGTTGTTGTCTCCCCCGTAATTCCTCCACCCCAGTCCTGCAAAAAGCAGTTGTTCCGGCATACCTGGTCTGCATCTTCCCCCTCCCTCCCCCTCCTTCCAGATCGCCTCTCCCCATCCATCCCTGGCTTAGGGCCGTTTGGTCCATCATCTCCGCCCATGGGAGTCGTGGTTGCCTCACCTGTAGAGCCATCGTGCTAATTATGCAAGATGCTGTCGCATTATTTCAGTCTCTGGTTTTTCCCTTTAACCAGGTCATTGTCTCCTTAGGGATCGTGCCCATCTCATCCATCATTCTACCGCCCCAATACTGTGAAGGAAGAGTTGAGTGTCTTCTCAGCAGACCGTGGCACTGTCTTTCCCATCCCCTAAGAGTCTGATAGGCCGGCAAAAGATCTATATGCCGGTTGATGGAATTTTCATCAGAGAGCCAGGCTTCCTTGAGTAGGCGGCCACCCTTGGTAATCTCACGAGCTATAACCTCTGTGTTAGCTAGATCGAATGTGTGGCCAAAGCTGGACATATGGGCCCACACTTGTGAGCGTTGCTCCTTCCTTCTAATAGCCAGTTCATGTTCATGGACCCTGGTCCTCAGCCTTTTAGTAGTTTCCCTAACATAATTGCTTGCACAGTCCTTACAATTGATTCTGTAAACTACAGACGATCTACTAAAAGGGCAGAGATGATGGACCAAACAGCCCTAAGCCGGGATGGATGGGCAGAGGCAATCTGGAAGGAGGGGAAGAGAGGGGGAAGAGACAGAGCAGGAATGCCAGAACAGCTGCTTTTTACAGGACTGGGGTGGAGGAATTACGGGGGAGATTATAACGGGGAGGATAATGGCCCTGGGAGAGAGGGAGACTGGGCGCAGGGACCGGTTGATAGCCACCCTCCAAGTGCTTGCACACACTCTAAAAGAGCACTTGAGGATCGGAAAACAACTAGCAGAGCCAAGGCCAGTTTGCCTGATGAGGAACAACTCTGCGCGATACAGATTAATACAATCAACAGGCCAATGATACGCTTAAGGAGCCGGGCACAGAGGCAGGAGTTATATGAGTTGCCTTCCTGATCTCCTTTTACTCCAACTCTGATGACATCAGTAGTTTGGCCTGACAAAAGCTTAGTGACTCTTTTTAATCACAGGCTTGTTTATATTAAACAGTCTGGTTTATTATATCCTGGTGTTCGTTTTTCTTTCTTATTTGGTTAAAAGAATGCCCAGGATTTGCATTTTTAGTATTTTAAAAGACAAATACACACACACACACACACACACACACATAGTATGAAGGTTATGATTCAGAAGTCACAAACTTTTTTGAAGTTATAGGTCAGTAAAATGAGGACCCAGATTATTGGGGGCATTATGCTGACTTTGTAAACTGCTTACACGGTGCTATAAAGCACATGAAATGGTATATATGGTAAGTCTAAGCACTATTACTATAGTGTCCTTTAAGAAAGTTGTGTTTCTTCTTAATCATTTAGTTAATTTCAGCTGTAAGGAATAAAATAGCTATTCATAAATAATATAAATAATGTGTAAAATAAAAAGGAGCCACCATCAAAACAACATATTTTGTTTTTTATGCTTTTTTATTGCAGAAATTTAAAAAATTTTTTAAAAAAACTCTTTTGCTAATGGAATATCTAATGTATTGTTCCTCCACACCCATCAATTCTAATCATAAACTAAAATAATAAATTCAGTCCAAAAATACATAAAACATTGTAAAAAAATTAGAACGTGAGACAATATTGGTAATATTATGAATATTAAAAACATTTTTAAAAATGATTTTATCACTATTACCATTACATTAGTTTATATTTTCTTCCTCTGAGGACTCTTTGGATACATATATTTTTAAATGCATTGTTTTTAGAAGAAAATGGCAACTAAAATAAATATATTTTTATATATGTTGTGAGCCGCTCCGAGTCCTCGGAGAGGAGCGGCATACAAATCTGAATAAAATAAATAAATAAATAAAATAAAGTAATAATTGAAAATATACATATAAGAGTTCAGTGTTGGGTTTGCCAGATTATCAGAACATGCCATAAAAACATATACTGCTGGAAAAATAACATGCCACAATTGTTCAAAATAATGGATTTTCATGAATAGTATCCCATATGATGATTCTGATGTGTTTGTGGGGAAGGGTGGATACTTAACTGTTATAAAAATATGGATACAACTATGTTTATTAAGAGTGTAATTTTAGAGTTTAATAGTAAGGGATAATGATATTTCAGCAACGTTTTCTGAAACATTTTACACACATTATTGGTTCTATGCAATGCATTAAAGTGCATTACAAAAAATACACTTTCCTGTATTCTGAGAACACTTGCTGTGATTACTTTTTGTGTCTCATAATAACCATAACATGCTTTAATTAAAATAATGGACTTGTTTCTTGGCTATTTGGTCTAAAATTGTCTGCCCTTTTACATTGCCTGTACATGCTTGCGACTTACCCTCCTTACTTGTTCTGTGTGCCTCTTAGTTCCGACTGCCCCACGGCTAAGATTCTTGTTTCTCACTGAGATGCCAAATGACTGAACAGTAGGAGACTGCCTATAGTAAAAAGATGGCAAAAGTTCAGAATGATAACTCAGGAATCAGCAGGCAAGCATTTCATATAGTGTCTTCTCAGTAACAATTGATACATTTGATACAATTGACAATTGATAGCTAAGGGACTGCAAAGAAAAATTGCACTTTTCTTTATCATTCCAGAGCACTGAAGTGTTTTGTTTCAATGATTTTCTGTCACTATATGGGAAAGATAACCATTCATGAAATAAGGAGGATAAGGGTTTTCTCAATAAAATTACAAAGAGACAGGATAGGTGCTACACTTCTCTCGTTTCACATTTTAAAAGATGGAAGAAAAGTGTGAAGTGATTTTCCTTCTAAAGTCTATAGGTTCACCAAAAATTACTATATTGGATTAAGACATTTTCAGGTTAAGTGATTTGTATTGGACCAAACAATGAATGATATTTACAGAAATACAACTGGACATGCCCTTCATATTATCCCCTTTCAGGGGAGGCAACATTATGCAGACCAGAGAAAATAAGAAATATTTAGCCAAGAAATTAAAACATGAGATAAAAAAAGGAAATAACTAAACTAGTTGGCATTATTCATCACACCTCTCTGAATTCCTGTATCCTTGAAAAATGTCCTTGTTTCTAATGCATCATTCAAAGCTTTATATAGTTCCTTTTATTCTGTATAATTCTCACCATTCCCTTTTTGAGAGGATCATCTACTCCACTGAACTACAGTTTTCTTAATTTTCCAATTTCTCTGAATTCTTTAAACTTTTGTTTTGCCATTCAATCTTTATTCATTTTTCTCTGTATGAGTAAACCATCTCAACATACTTTTTTCAAAGTGATTACTCATTTTTGTATTTTATCCCCATTGTTTCAGTAGCTATTCATTTTAACCTTGTTTTATCACACAGAGTTCTTAAACACTCCCCCCTTCATCTCATTCAACTTACCGGTACTTTTATTTCAGACACATGTTTTGGGCTCCTTTAAAATGCTTAAATTCTGGGGAAAAGTTCTTTTATGTATAAATTTGAGTTTGAGGGAGATTTTAATATTTTTTTGATATAGCTATTCTTTTGAATTATACAACTGCTAAATGGAAATTCATTGTGGAAACAAAAATTAATTCTCCATGCCATTTTTATTGTTAAAAAATTGTACTTCAGCATTGGAAATAAAATGTTATGCTTCAGTTGCTCAGTGGATTAAGCACCTCATGTTACTTACAATTTGTTTATTTATTTATTTACTAAATGTGTACAGCCACCCATCTCAATTATATGACTCGCAGTATGATCTTAACAATTAAAAACAAAATAAAAATAAGTTAGAAGTGTAAATAATGTAACATAATACAGTAGCCAGGCAACCACATATAAGAAACATCCATTGTCAAGAAACAAGCTTACTGACAGTTATGTATAAATGAATTAGTTACAGAGCTAGATTATGTATGAAGGATTATAATGAAATATAGTAATCTTTCTTTGAAATCTCCAGGCAAAATGCTGTGTGTGTGTGTGTTATTTAACACAAAATGCTGTGTGTGTGTGTTATATTAACAACAAAGACAAATAAATTAGAACAAATGTTTCTCCTTAGTACCCATATCTCTTTTAAATATATTGTAATGCACAATATAAACAATCATTTTCAGCTCTTTCTAAATTCAATTCTTCACTGCATACTGCCCAGTATTTTTTTATCAGTATCAGCAACATTTATCCATATAATGTCCTATTTTTAATAAACATATTGAGTCAGACATTTATTTACTTGCTCTAATTTATATATATTTATATGTAACTAGTAGTTCTCTTTTTCTACCAACCTAATATTTTGATACATTTTAGATTCATACCTCTTGTCCTGTTGTACAATCTTTCTGAGATTCACTGCAAAACATTCAAACGCTCCGCTAATACAGCACCTAGTTACAAAAGGATACAAGATTCCTGTTCCCAATCAAGCATTTAATATCACTCTAAGCTTTCCACAAATTCTTTAAATACCAAAATACATCATACATCACAACCATTCTCCATGTATTCCGTTTATTCTCACATCTGCTTTAAGTCCATCACATGCCATATTTATGTTATTTTAATTTTATTTGCTGATTCATTCTCTATTGCTTCATCTTACATATTAGGCTTCAATATTTCTATGCCATGACCATTATCAGATGGGTTTGTTTAATCATAGCTTTCACGTAATGCTTATTAATACAATAAAACAGTTCTTGTATTATTAATAATTATCAACTTTATTAATATTAATGCTATATTTCCTCCTGGAGTAAGGAAAGTACTAGTTAGTTTTGACACTTTTTAGCCAGTATGTCTCAAGCACAACTGAGGCATATATCCAGATCACATTCACATAATTTGATGCAAGCTAGAAACTTAGTCTAAGCTAAAAGGAAATTCTCTAATCTTGCCTTTTTTCCACCATCTGGGAGCTATATACAGTGTATTGATGCATACTCTCAATATAGTGTTATTTGCCTTTACATTCTTACTTGGGAGGTGAGGAGAAAAAAAGAGATTAACTTATCTAAAGGTAAGATTATATTAAGTCCAATTTATTTCTTTTTGTTAGCAACAACAACAAATTTCTGTTAGTGTTCAGTGTCAGTCAATACAAAACAGAAACAAAGCTACTAAGTTTGGAATGTGCTATTGCCATATTGTAAACTTTCTTAAGAATAGTCAGGAATTATCTTCAAATCTGAATCATCAGTGATTTGTTTTCAGGAACAAAGCAGAGACAGGGAATTGCACAAGCCTGTTCAAATACTAGGCCAAGGTCCCTCATGGAGGGCAAGGAACAGGAGCAAATGTCCAGAGTCAGTGAGTTGCTTTCAGGGGAGTGAAAAAAGTGTGGTGGCTGCTTTGATCTACTTCAGGATGTTTGTTGGTGTCGCTTGATTAAAGTGATACTGACCCCCCCCTTCAGAGAGATTTTCCCATCACCTTTGTCCTACTCATCATAGCTGCTGGCATATTCTTGGGCTAGGTGTTCTGCAAAAATCTATCCCTTCATGACCTGAATGAATCCTTACCTGCTAAGTTTTGTGGTCTCTGGTAACTGCTATAGGTATCTGATTGTCTCTTCGAGCTAATTGTCTATCTTTAATTTTTGACTCCAAGAATTCAAAAATCATAACATTAAAGTACAAATCTTTTTAAGGCAGTTTGCAGAATAAAATAGCCCACTCATCAGTGTCAATATTAATATTACAAAGTTGTCTATAAATACAGCCCAAAAACAATACAGATAAAATATAGGTAAATAAGTATGTTTTCTTAAAGGTTTATAATGAGGAGGCTAAATAATATGTTATTGATAAGGGTTCAGTGTTTTGGGGACCACTGCAGAAAATGTTGTGTTCTTGAAGTCAACCAATCTAAGGGGCTTGCAAATAGCATCTTACAGCTTTTAGCATATCGATGGAATATGCTAACCTCCAGACTTAGCACAGAGTGGACAACTTTTTGGTAGCCAAAGGCTGCGCTTACATTTTGGAGATAAGCATTTCAAAGTGGATGAGGATATATCACAGACACTCTTATTTGTGTATGTGCCTACATGTGAGATCCATCTATTCCAGACATATCTTAAAATTCATATTTCTTTCTCACCTGAAAATGATAGGAAAATTGTTGTCAGTGATCAGCAGTCATGGATAGAGTGGGCTCAAAGTTTCCTCCACAAAAAAGTAGAGGACTCCATACAGCCTTAGACAACAATAGTTTGTCCCTAGGCTTAGGTGCTTATATGCATAATGAATGATAGCTCTCTTACCAGTGGAGAGAGGAATTATGTAACTCTAAGCATAGGATTCATTTTGCCCCATTATAATCCATTATGCTGATCTCTCCATTAGTTTGATCAGAAAGATTTTATTCAGCTTACATCCAGTTATTTGGAAGCTCAGTGTAAGCAGCCTTGTAGGAAGTAGACAGAAAATATAGACTGAAAGCAGAAGAATGTTGAGAAAATTAAAAGAACCATTCAAATAACATGTTATTTTAAAATAATTTTATTGGGAAACCTTAGAAAGAAACCATGAGAATGTTAACATTTGATGAAGGTGAATTTGCTGCTGCACAAACTACATATATATTTTGCAAATCAGGAGAAAATGCAATGACCTTTGCAGTTCAGATTGTGAATACATAGTAGAAAGGTAGTGGCATGTCTATCTATCATTGAAACAGATTGGAGACATTGGGAAAAAATAATGATTATTTGTAAACCAATAATAGATTCATGTGATTACATATTGCTACTTTGAAAATGAATGATGGAAGTTTAAAAGAAACACCCAAGGGAAAAAAGTTATGCCACATTTACTTGGTCATATTTTTTTAAGAATGTATATTTTTATTGCTTTAATGTACAAGAGAGAACAGGGAAGGGGAAAGGTGGAGTAAAGAGAAGCAAAAGGAAACTACAATATATATATAAATGTATAATTAATTAGAAAGAGTTTTCAATTAACAGCATGCTGAATTCTGACAAGTCCCAGATTTTATTTGCCTGCTGGTTTAAATATTTAGTGAAATAGCTAATGTAGTATGTTTGTTTATAAAGATGTAGCTGCCACAAATATATTCTTGCCAGCTAGGGCTCATTCTTATATACCGCTTCTGAGACATGGAGACTTTTTACTAACTTTTTCTGAAGAATAATTCCTCATGACATTGCCTCCATCTCATCCCATTCCCCACCACCTACTGTCACCCAGAACTGTCTTTCATTTTTCCAGTTTGGAAATGGTATTTCATTTCCCCCAATCGAACCTCACTATGCAGATGCTTAGGACACTTCAATGATAAGACTGGAGAGCAGGACATCAGGAAAACAGGAAGCGGTATTGCATATTCATATACACTTTGCCTTTGGTTTCAAGAGCTATCAGAAATGAATAAACCTTTGTTTTTTGGGAGTGGGGATTCATCCTTGTATATAGGTCCAGTCAGTCCTTGGAAATGATGCAGTCCAATGTTAGGGCTGAGTTTTGCTTTAAGTAGTAAAAGATAGCCTTTTGCTCATTCCATACATGGGAACTCACTGTCTGCCACTCATTTACTCTAACATGGATTGTGCATCCAGTTCTCATTGTTGAATTCAAGGAAGGTTTTTCTTGGCTTGCTTTATCGCCAAGACTTCAACTCTCCATTTGATTACTAAAAGATGGAAAGCACCAGAAAATGTAAGAGATAGGAGGCTCTGGGAACTTAGATAGGCAAAAGGAGAAATGTGAGACCAAGAAATCAGGCAAGATGGAAGGCGAGGCAGTTCTGCCTGGAGCACTCCAGCCTAACCAGCCCAGGTGCTGATATCAATGCCTCCAAGTGGCTTTGATGGATCAATACACTATATAAAAAACAAGATCTGGAGTTTTGAGTAGGGTATATGAACTTTATTGGAGTAGAAATGTTACTCAAAGGCACTCCTGCCTTTGTCATCTAAATCTAGATTATTGTGATGCACTTTACATAGACTACCCTTGAAAGACTACTTGAAAATTTGAGCTGATCCACCTTGCAGTTGCTCTAATACAGCGGTTCTCAACCTATGGGTCGTGACCCCATTTGGGGTCGAACGACCGTTTCGCGGGGGTCGCCAGACACCGCGGTCCACCATTTTGTTTTTTTTTGGTTTTTTTGTTTTTTTTCGTCGCGCGCATGCCGCGCATGGGCGGTTTGGGCCATTGCATGCACACCGTGCATGCGCGGCTCGGGACGTCGCGTGTGCACCATGCATGTGTGGTTTGTGCCGTCACGCGCGCACCTCGCATGTGCGGATCGGCCCGTCACAGTCCGCCATTTTGTTTTTCCTTTTTTTGTGTCGCGCGCACGCTGCGCATGCGCGGATCAGCCCGGTGCAGTCCGCTATATTTTTTGCTTTTTTTGTCGCGCACCGCGCATGCGCGGATCGCCCCAGCACGCGCGCGCACGCCGGGGTCTCGCCACGCATGGGCGGGGCAAGTGGGGTCTCAACCTTAAAAAGGTTGAGAACCACTGCTCTAATAGATACAGTATGTATGCTTCACAATTCACTGATATATATTCTCTATATCCAGATCTTCACTGGTTACCAGGTTGTCTTTGAGTGTAGCTTAAGGCATGGTTTTCACTCTTAATGTTCTGCATAGCTCAGGATCTAAGTATCTTCAAGATTATTTGATTGTTTTTGGCTGTCAGAGGTGAGCCTTGTCAACTGGTTCCTCTCTTCTTTGGAACAGCATCTGAGAACCATATTGTCATCAACTTACTGCACCTTGGAAAGATGATTAAAACTGGATTTTTCACCAGGCCATGAGGATAGAGATATTATGAAATGTTTATTCTTTGAATGTAGTGTTCTATTTGTATTGAATGTGTTATTGTGCTTGTAACCTGAAACTTGAAATATGTTATCTTATTTATAACCTTATTTTACATAATAGGATATGTAAATTATAGAGTCAGTTACAATTGAAGCAACAAATAAATCCACTAAATAAATAAATATTTTTTGTGTGTCATTCAAACCAATATTTCAAGCTATATAGTGCAGATAAATGGGAGTATTGAGAGATAGATTAAAAACACTTATGAGTTTCTGGGGAAGAATAAATGCAGTTGAAGTGAATAAGACTTCAAGATTGTTATATACTTAGAGAGTATTGTCTGTATTGATCCCATTCAGATATTTTAAAACAAATTTATAAGTTAATGACATTTTTTTCATGAAATGGTCTGATATCAAAAATCTCTCTTTTAAAGTTACATACCACAAGAACAGTTTTAATTTTCCTGATTTTAAATCATATAATTGGGTCTGTCTGTTAACATTAATAAGCTATTGGAATGAAAGCAATGTTGATTATGTACTATTTTCAGCCAAACAGAAATTTTATTATTTGGCACTCTTGAAATACTGGCAAGTACTTGGTTCCTAATATAGTAGGAAATTTTTAATATTTCCAACACTTAAGTCAATTAAACATATTTGGATACTACTAGATAAGAAATTAATATTTGATTTGAACTCTCATGACAAATTGAGAATTCAGAATTGTATTATGGAAAAATAATGAGCTTTTAGAAAGAGAAATGTGCAGTGAATGGGATAGTTTCCTTGTATATATTTATTACACTTCTATACTTCTAAGACTTTGGAAGATTACAAAGGGAATATAATATACTAAAGCAATACAACACAACGTATATAGTAAAAATGTTTATTATAGTCTTTGGTACAGATATCTTAGCAATTTCTGAAATTCTGATAGAATTGAAGGCATTTTTAGGGAGGCTAAGCCAACAATCCAGTATTATCAATGATTTTAAAAATCATAAAAACAAGCTTTGATAATATATAACAAAGTTAGAATGGAGAATTGGAATATCCTACGCTACACAATTGTTTCTCATTTTAAGGAACATAACAGTAGAAGTTTAGAAAATAAGACTTATTGTCATCTTCCCTGCGTTAACTATGAAAAGAAAAATAATGAAGGAATATTAGTATGTTTTCTTAGACTATACTTCATTTTGGTTTGGATATCAGTGATGCAGGAAACCAGCTTTTTAGCAGGAAAGTAAGGTTTAGAGATATCCCAAATTTGGTGATATAATAGTATGTCAATAGTATGTTAATAGTATGTTAATAGTATGTCAATATGAGTAGATTAAGTGCATTCTTGGGGAAAATTAGATACATTGTATTAAATTGTCATTGCTTTTTTTTTAATTTTAATCATATGCATACATATACAGACAAAACTTGTTTGAATTGTTTGGGTTGTTATTATTTTCATTTGTAACTTTAAGTAAAAGCATCTTTCTCCAGCCTCATTGTACAGTAGAAGCATAGTAAAGCTCAGCTATGGGTAGAACACAGTTGATGTCAACCTAATTTTCTATTAAGAGAAGAAAAGCGTGTTAAATAGCTATGTGGGTGAACCAATAGATGCACAAAGATCATATATTCTACTAAAAAAAAATAACTCCTTTGGGTCCAATAGCACTATACCATAGATGTATAATGAAACATCAGCTTATGTATGCATAAGGCTGAAAGACTGTTTAATTATTTTCTTTGGAGACCAGACTTTTGCTCCAATTAATTTTTTATTTTTTGGGGGGGGAGGGTTAAAAAATATCTATAGGGAAAAATTAACAAATTAAATCTGAGGATGGCTTACATTTATTTTTTAAAAAGTATTGAGTAGCCAAGAGGTCTCATCTATCTTTGCTTAAGGACTGGGTGTTGTTGTTGTTGTTGTTGTTTTAAGTTCTACATATTTTAAGTATTCTATGGCCAAGTTCTTTGAACAGAACAAACTTTTCCCTAGTACTTCCTGGAACATTTATTGTTCTGGAATCTTTATGAAAAGGATATTAATTGTTTAGAATTTTCTACCGTATTTTTGACAAATTTAAGATCAACATTTGGTCCCAGAAGAAACCTATAACCTCCAACTACTTTCCTTACTATCCACTGCATTTATCATCCAGACAAGGAGAAACAGAAGTTCCTAAGCCTTCTTATGAAGCATTGCTCATGTCATTTCAAGTGACATGGGGTGGAGAAGGGACAGCAGGATTCATGTTGCTGAATAAAGCATAGAAACAGCTTTGTATGAAAGCTTAAAATAGGCCAGTTTGAAGTCCAAATCCTAAGAGTTTCCATCTGAGCTTTTAAGAACATAACTATCTGGTTTCAATCTGATTCTTAGGCATAACCTTCTCTAATCTTCAGATGTATTGGACTTCAAATTCCCAAATCCCTCAGGATAGCTATGCTTTGACAGGAGAGTTGCAAGCCACCATCAAAAAAGGATCAAATGGAATAGAGATATTAGGGTGGGAAGTACCATTTCAGATATTAAATAGAGGGAGCAGTTTTTGAATACTCCTAAATGCATTCATGCAAATTCATTTTTTAAAATAGCTCAGCACAACAGGCGAAGAATTCTTGCTTTTTCTTGGCAAGAAGCCTGCTTGCCTGCCTGCTAGCATTTTGCTTCCCAAATGCTTTTATATTCTATCTAAATGGTCTCAGACTGCTTTCAGCCTCAGAAACACAAAATATCAGGAACAGAGTGGTTTTGAGTTGGCAGTTTTGAATTGAAACAACTGATCCATTTTTAAAAATGCATTATTTCCTATTTATATAGTGTGATTTAAGAAAGCATTGTACTTCACAATAAGGAAAATTATAACTGAAAATCACCTCTAATTTTAGGAAATATAAATTCTTAGTAAAATCTTGGCTTATGCTTCTTTTCATGTAAAAGGATAGTAAAGATTAGTGGGTAAACAGAATTTAGCAAACCAAAGTGAGTATTAGTGATACAATATCATTGGTATTAATTGACATATGACCAGAAACTGGCATCTAAACAGAACTTTCTCATGTTATGAAAAATGAAACAAAACTATAATAGGTCTGTTGTGTCCTGGGCCTGCTGAGGCAATTCAGCAGGCCCAGAAATGTTGCAAATAGTCCCAGGCAACCTAAAAGCTGCCCGGGACCAGACTGGTAGGCACCGGCCTTGCGCGCATGTGCAAGGCACGAAAAAGGGTGTTTATGGTTGGATGGGTTTGGGAGACTATAAAAGACCTGCGCACCTGTTTGTTTGCTGAGTGGTACAGTGGAACGAATAAAGGAAGAACTTGGTTAACAACTTGTCTGTCGCTTCAATGCCGCAAACCTCAATATGTAAAAGTGGCGACAAAGGTGGGATCGCTGCAAAGAAGAAGACAACTCAAAGAACCTAGCCTCTACAAAAAGAGCTGGAAGCCGGGAAGTTAGCGCCCAGATCTGCACTCACCTACCAGTACGTAAATGCTGGAGGTGGGCTTGGCAAACAGGCCTCTTCCCAGCTGGAGTTGCAGCAAGGCTAAGAGAAGCTGGCAATGCGAAGATCAGCCGGTTGTCAGAATTCGATGTGTCTCACCCGGAGCGCTGGAATTCTTACGTGGCCCAGGTGGAAAACTACCTGCGAGTTAATGAGGTTTGAGAAGACGGTTTGAAGGCAGCAACCCTGCTGTGCATCTGTGGTCAGAACACTTTTGATGTGGCTGAAAATTTAGTAGCTCCTGCACCGCTTGACTCTGTAACGTAGACAGACTTGAAGAATATGCTGAAGGACCATTTTCATCCAAAGCTATCTGTAATTGCGTGGAGGCACACTTTTGAGAAGAGGGACCAGAAACCTGGTGAGTCTGCTGCAGAATTCATTGCTGCCTTGAGACAAGCTGCCAGGCCTTGTGAGTTCAAGGACCTGGAAGAACGCTTACGATACTGTTTTGTCTGCGGCCTTAGAAGTAGAGAGCTGCAACAAAAAATCTTTGTTAAAGCTGAAGTCACATTCCAAGATGTCTTATGTAAACTTGCAGCTGAAGAAGCAGCAGGTGGCGCTGTGAAGGCCTTGCAACTCTCCAGAAGCTCTACAGCAGTCGTGTCCATCCATCAAGAAGTTACTCAAGAAGTACAGGACCCGGATCCAGAAGAAGAGTTAGACAGACTTCACCAGCCTGCAGTACAAAGGCCGTGAGAGAAGCCAGTCAAGACCCCGGCAGCCTTTCAGTGTCTCGGATGTGGAGGACGCCACAAGTGCTCAGACTGCCGGTTCCGCTGGGTCATTTGTCGGGCATGTGATAAGCAAGGCCACATTGCCATTGTCTGTTTGGGTCGCCAGCAGGTGCAACCTCGAGAAGAATTCCTTCAGAAAGGTACCAGGGTCCTCAGCCAACACAGGGTGGGTTTCTGCGCATCGCGCAAAAGCGTTTTGTGGACAGGGACACACAAGCCCCTTAAGAAGAAGCTTCACATTGATGTGAAGCTACAAGGGGTTCCCTTGTCGATGGAGCTGGACACTGGGTCCGCTCTATCATTTCACACAATACCTTTAAAAGGATTTGCAGCAGTAGTGGCCTTCGAATCAAACTCAGGCCATCGAACTTAATCCTCACGGATTTTCAAAATTCAAGGGTTAAAGTACTTGGAGAAGCTATACTCAAAGTGCAGCGTAAGGCTTTCCAGGGTCTATTAGATGTGGTGGTTGTTGGGGGTGAGCGTACGAGTCTAATTGGACTGGAGTGGTTCGAGGCCTTAGGAATCCAAGTAACTGGCATAAATAGTCTGCAACTACAGGCCTTGCAGAAGTCTGCAACAAGTTTGCAGATGTGTTTAGCTCAGATCTTGGGTCCTACAAGGGGCCTCCCATTTTCTTGTGATTAAACCCAGCCATCACACCTGTTAGAATCAAGCCCAGGAGGGTGCCATTTGCCTTAAAGGGCAAGATTGATGCAGAACTGGACAAGCTGCTCCATCAGGGTATCTTGGCACCAGTGGACTCAAGTCCATGGGAAACCCCCATTGTGATGCCTTTGAAGGCTAATGGGGAAGTCCGAATTTGTGCGGACTACAAATGCACCATGAATACAGCCTTGCAACAACACGCATATCCTGTACCGGTAGTGAGTCATATTCTGGCCTCCCTCAAAGGGGGGAAGCTGTTTGCAAAGATTGATTTAGCACGGGCCTATCAACATTTACCTGTTGATGAAGCAACTGCGGAGAACCAAACAATAGTGACCCATAGGGGCGCTTTTAAGGTAAAGAGGTTACAATTTGGGGTGAATGTTGCTCCTGGTATATTTCAGAGCGTCATGGAGCGCACGCTCAGAGGAATACCTGGGGTTTGCCCCACTTTGATGACATCCTCAGGGGAGTCATCACAAAATTTGGCAGAGAGGTGAAGGGCTGTATTGTTGAGGTTCTGCCAAGTGGAAAAAAGACAAAATTGAAAAAAGACAAATGCAAGTCACTTCCACAGAATTTTTAGGATTTAGAATAGATGCCCAAGCCATCCACCCTGCAGAATTCAAACTAAAGGCCATTCAAGAGGCCCCAAGTCCCAAGTCTAAAAGTGAGCTTCAGGCTTTCTTGGGACTCCTCAATTTCTATCACACATTTCTTCCCCAATAAGGCTGCAATGGCTGAGCCGTTATACCGGCTCTTGGATAAGCAAGCTCCATGGCAGTGGACTAAAGTCCATGACAAGAGTTTTAAGGAAGTGAAGGCCTTGTTCTCATCAAATGCTATATTAGCGCATTTTAATGAGCAACTGCCTGTGTGCATCGCATGTGATGCATCCCCTTATGGGGTGGGAGCTGTACTTAGCCACCTGAAGGCTGATGGGACACAAGTTCCTATAGCCTACTATTCAAGGACTTTGTCATCTGCAGAGCGTAATTATGCTCAGATTGACAGAGAGGCTTTGGCCATAGTGGCTGGTATAAAGAAATTTCATGATTTCTTATATGGCTGCCATTTCATGGTATATACAGACCATAAGCCACTGCTGGGTTTGTTTACTACTAACAAACAAACCCCACACATCATTTCCCCACGTATGCTGAGGTGGTCCATTTTCCTGTCAGCATATGGCTACACGCTTATTCACAAACCTGGGAAAGAAATGGGCCATGTAGATGGCCTCAGTAGACTACTTCTCACACAAATTGAGGCAGATCCTGCCCCTGCTGTTAATATTCTCTCCATTCAGGAGCTGCCTGAATCTCCCCTCAATACTAGGAACGCACAATGAAGGATGCACTCAAAAAACTCACGCATGGTAGCTGGCATCACAAGTTAGCTGATTTCTTCCTTGCACACCACACCACACCACACCATGCACTTCCACAGAGAAGAGCCCTGCGGAACTTCGCTGGGGTCGCTGCCTCATATCAAAATTGGACAGACTTGCACCCAGACTGGGTGGCTTCACAGGTGTCACAGCCACGGGCACCTAGGAGACTTCAGGTGGGTGATCCGGTCTGGGCAAGAAACTACGGCCCGGGTCATCTTTGGGTCACTGCTGTTGTCTGCAAGGTCTCGGGGTGGCTATCATATGAAGTAACTTTGGGAGATGGTTGCGTCCTTCGGCGCCACAATGACCAACTGCGTTGGTGGCTGTCCAACCACATCTCCGCTCCTGGCTCTGCTCTCGGGGGGGGGGGAAGGGGACCATGAACAAGCTCACACTTCAGGTCAAACTCCTGGGAAACAGCCTTACAGTGCCAGTGGATTTTCGCAGGTGGCTGCTGATGTCCCAGTGAATGAGCAAGGGCATCCTCAAGGTTCAGCTATTGCACCGAACATGGAGTCTCCCCAGGAGGTAGCCTGCACATCTGCAAGTGTGCCAAACAGGAATTCACAAGATGGGGTTTGCCATGGAGGCAGCTCCTGACTCTGGCACTTTGGGCCCTTCTACGGGGAACTGCAGCACTTCTGCATCGCAGGCCATGTCCGTTGCCGGTTACAGGCTTGAGGGACAGTGTGCCCAATAAGAGTCCATTGTGGACTGGGAGAGTTCCACTCCACCAGGGGGTTCAGGGATCTCCACCCCTCTGAGGGGAAGTGGTTGGAATTTAGAGGATCCAGCCAGCCTGCAGCGGGGTGAGTCACCTATAATGTTGAGGCATCAAAGTCCTGGTCTATCTAGCCCATCAGATGGGCAGGTAGGCCAGGCACCATTAAGTAGAAGTCCTGGTCTGCCTAGCCTGGAAGGTGAGTTGGCAAACCAGGCACCCTCCCTGCCCTTGCGAAGGTCACAAAGGGTAAGGGCCCTCCCAAGCATCTGGGAGACTATGTGAGGTTTCTGTCATTGCAGAGGGAACCTTGCTAGTCTGTAACAGGCTGATGTTGACTAACATCTGGTATAGTGTAATATATACCAATTATGATTTTGGGGACCATTTGTTTAAGTTAAACCCATTATTTTATAAAAGTACTCTGCCTGTGTGCAGGCCAGAGTAATTTCACTATTCCGGCCTTCGACAAATGTATTGTGTGTATAGTTATGTGTGCTTTATCCAGGGGGGAGGGGTGTTGTGTCCTGGGCCTGCTGAGGCAATTCAGCAGACCGAGAAATGTTGCAAATAGTCCCGGGCAACCTGAAAGCTGCCCAGGACCAGACTGGTTGGCGCCGGCCTTGCACACATGCGCTAGGTGCGAAAAAGGGTGTTTGTGATTGGATGGGTTTGGGAGACTATAAAAGGCCTGCACACTTGTTTGTTTACAGTGGAACGAATAAAGGAAGAACTTGGTTAACAACTTATCTGTCGCTTCAATGCCGCGAACCCCAATATGTAAAAAGGTCATTTTTCACCTTGGTGGAAATAACAGAATAAAAAAATTAGCTTAAAACTTAGAATCTCTGGCCTCAAAATAAACACAAATCTCATTGTAGATTTTGTAACTTATATAGTTGTAATTTAGTCAAATAGGCAGTTAAAATGTCTTTTTCCAGACATACTAATTTTTGAAATAAGTTTTACTTGCAGTAAAATGAAGCTTGACTAGCTGCAGAGGGTTGTGTTCTGAAGCTCATCTTTGGCCCTACGAAACTCATCCACCTTATGAAAGTTTTGGGGGGTTTTATGTTTATTGCATAAAAGCTTTGTTGATGATCTGGAAGGAAGGTAATTGAATCTGTCAGCTAATCTCAAATCTAAAGAAAAACACATCAAACAATGAGTTTAAGCAATACCATCCATTTCTCAGATGATTATGTTCATGTCAGATAGGCTACACCCCTATTATTTCCTCTTTATTATTTCTGCCCGCAAGGTTCTATTTCAATAAGTATTTAACACTTTCCAGGTAGCAGTGAGAATGGACACAGATATCTTTTAAAAAGATCTTTGGAGCCTGTTTTTTTAATTGCAGAAGAAAAAGAGGAAAATGAAAATGAAGAAGAGTCATACTATGCAGCTCCAGAGTATATTTAATATTAATATATTAATATTAAATATATATTTAATTACGGGACCACCTTCTGCCACATACTTCTCTACGACCGGTGAGAGCACACAGGGTTGGCCTCCTCCGGGTCCTGTCAGCGAAACAATGTCGTCTGGCGGGCCCTAGGGGGAGGGCTTTCTCTGTTGTGGCACCCGCCCTCTGGAACCAACTGCCTCCTGAAGTTTGCGTTTTTCCGACTCTCCCGGCCTCCTGGAAAAATCAAAAACTCATTTTTGCCGACAGGCCTGGGGATGATTGTGGTTGATTGTTAAATTGAATGTGTGTTTTATTGTATTTTTTAGATATCTTTGTTTGGGTTTTTTATTGTATTTTATTGTTATATATATGTTGTTAGCCGCTCCGAGTCCCCGGAGAGGAGCAGCATACAAACCCAAATAAATAAATAAATAAATAAAATACATACAAATTTTAACTACATGTTTCACATTCTTTTATATAATTTTAAAGAAGATTTTATTTTTTTTCTGCATTTATAGAGAAGAAAACAAATATAGTTTAGTATAAGGTATACCTGACTTTATAAGAGGAACACAAAATTGATAGAATCTTAGTTGATCACAAACTGAATGTGTGTTAGCAATGTGCCATGGCTACTAAAATAAAAATGAAATTTAATAGAGATATACTTTCTGAATTATACAAAGTAATAATTCTATTTTGTATATGTCAGATATCCCACATCATGTTCTATCTTTTAAAAGTCACCAAGTTAAAGCTAAAACTGCAAAGAAGTGCAGTGAGGAGAGATGAGGATACTAGTTATCTTAAAAAATAAAGTTAACTAAGGTGAAACATGAAAACACTCTTCCATATCTTGAAAGGTATCCAAAGGAAAGAGTTAATCTGTCATCCCAAAGCACAGGATGTAATGACAAGTTCCAAGAAAAGAGGTTCAGGTAGAATATTTCAAACACTTAGTAACCTCTAAGAGCAGTAGACAGCAGTACCAATTACAGAGGGAGTAGATTGGCAACTTGCCTTTTATTGAATATGTTCATGCCAAATTTCAGAAATGCTTAGTTAGAGTATCTTCATTCAGTAAAAACATGGACTGGATGTCTTATATGTTTTTACATTATGATATATAATAATGCCTGTAAAGGCTAACAATATGATCAGTGTTATGTGCAGTGGAGTATGAAAATCATCAGAATATAACAAAATATTATAGTGCTGGGAAATATTATAATAACTTAAAATATTTTTAAAAGTAATCACAATTGAATGGTCAAATTTACTATGTTTTTTTTAAAAAAACAACCATCTTGGTTAGTGTTTTTCCACTGATAACACACATGAATATAGATTTGGTTTTCACACTGAGTAACTCAATGTAAATTTCTTTCCACACCCTTTCTCTGCAATTCAAAATATGTTTTTGTTGAAATTACACCAGTAACAATCTTTATTTCTATCATATTTCTTTTAAGCATGGTAATCTACATGAGTCTTTTAAAATAAAAATATTAAAGTCATTCTATTAAGGTATTTGCAATCATTGATTTACCCAATGTTGAATTTTGTGAATGTAATAATGATTTCCATCATGACTATAGCAAGTTGTGTAGGTGTTGTTTACTCTATAATGTAATCTCTATTTATAAAACTGGCTTGTAAGTGAATGATCTGTTCTCATCTATGAGCTTCCTTCTATAGATTTCATATTCGCTGTAGCATACTGTAATCATAATTGTGGTCATAGCATAGAGATATGTACTAAAAAGTCTATAATCAAGAATCCATATAGTATATTAAATATGGATTTTGATTTGGTTTATCTTTTAGAATTAAAAACCTGGTGCCTCCCCTTTTTTCTCACTTAGTATGTAGCAAAGGGGGAAAACACATTAGAACTGTTATTTTCATCCAATGACTTGTACTATAGACAAGTTGCATGACAAGAAGAAAAGGGACCAACCACATCTGTGGGATGTACTTTAAATAATGAGAAAAAAGGTGCAGACACAAACCGTATGTTTAACATAGCATATACATCTAGCCATATTAATTCTGCTGCAGTAAAAACTAATGTATGAAGAATAAAATGGCATCTTAAAAGCTCATAAATTTAAAATTCTTTCATGGATCACAGCCCATATCATCATGGAATATTAACCTGGTATAGTTTTGTTATACATCAATGGTTGGGTAGAAAAAAGGGAATAATAAAAGAAGAAAGAGAAAAACAAATAAAAGAATTACAGAGTGTAGAAAGTGCTAGTTGCTTGCTGAAAGCATCAGTCACAAAATATTATTATATTGATGAGCTGATTAATTTATAAATTGTGATTAAAAAAAGCCTGGATTTTATTTATTCAATTGAGAAAAACCTAATAGCTAACAACTCATTATTTCATGGTGAAATCCATCTTCATACAAGTCTGGCTTTCTTAAAGCCAGTGACAATATGTAAAACATTTTTTAAAAAAATATTGCCATTTCTGTGTAGAGATTGACTAGCTTGTACTATATAAACTGGGCTAATCGTTGCTAACAGATGACAGTATATATAATATTGAAAGATGAATATGCATACAAACCTTTAATGCTCTCTATATTTATATTATCCTAAAATAATTTTATTTGAATATATATTGGAGTATTTATGTTTCACAGAGTTTTTTCCCCCCTATATCTATATCCTTGTACATGATTATTACTGTAATAAGAATGTGTAGATCACTCAAACCCTATAAAAGGAAAAGTTATTGTTCAGAATTGGCATACATTTCTGATTTATATAAACGTATTAGCTGTGAAGTAAAGGAACAAGAAATGGTATGCTTCCGGTTTTGCATCACAGTAAGATGTACACAGGAAGGCAAGGCTCTGCCTTCCGTGCCTGATTTCACCCTGCTGGGATCCATAAAAGAGCCTAAGTCACCCCGAAGAGGCAGTGAAGAAGGAGGGGTGACTTGTCGATCATGGAGAGATGGCAGTTTTTCTGTTTGATCCGAGGAAAGCTCTCCAAACCAGCAGGGAAAAGACTGGCTACATTCCTGTGGCCAGCCATTAGCTGCTGACAACCGAAAAAGAAAAGCACCAATTAGCATAGTAAACAGCATGTTTGGATCTGGATGAGAACATTGATCCTTTCTTTACTATTTTACAACTGAATTTCCTGGGAAAAGCTCCCAAGAAGCTAAAACCTCCAAACATGAATGGAAACGGTGTTTTAATTTTTTTATGGGGGACAGAAATACATAATACTGAAGTGGAAGTAACATAAAGCTACAGCTTTGATAAATTTGAAAACTGAGATAACTGTTAAGATTTTCTCTTTGAAAAAAAAATTGAGGTGAAATATAAGAAATCAATCCTTTCTCTTAAGAGTGGAAAATGGATTTTGAATGACATCTAATGGTGGATTTAAGTATAGCACTGCAACTAGCTTCCTGGCTGCTTGGTAAGTCCTAGCTTAATGGAGAACAGCTGGCAATAAAGGAAAATATTTTGGCATACTTATCACCCTGACCTTCTTGGACTATAAATACTTACTGAGCTTGGACTTTTAATCTCAAGAACTACTGGGAGAGAAAGGAAAATTTGACTTTTGATTACGTCTGGCTGGGAGAGACTTTTGAGCTGTTTTCAGGGTGGTTGAACATTTTGAATACTTTGAACACTGTGGATTACAACCTTGCCTGACTGACAATTCTTGGACACCTGAGACAAAAGACTACTACAAAATATTGCTGTTAGGACTAGACCCATATTCTGGAAACTATTGTATTATAAAGGCTACACATAAAGACCAGAAAAACTAGATGAAACTTTGTTCTACTCTTATTAAGATTGGTGATACTAGAGGATAATTAGAAATAATGTCTCAAGAAAAAATAAACACCTTTGAGAAGGAAATATATTCTATGCTACAACTAATTGTAAAAAAGTATTACTTCACAGAAAGAGAAGCTTGGAACCAGCTTCCAGTTGAAGCAGTGGATCAATCAGTAGTAGTTCAAACATGCTTGGAATAAACCCATGTCTTTCATCCAACAAAAATTAATAAATAAAAAAAATAATAATAAAATAAAAAATAAAATAATGAAAATTAATTAATAAAAAAATAAAAATCCAAAGGCAGACTCAACAGCAGTCTTTTTCTGCCATCAGTTTTCTATATTTCTACAATATTATGGGTGAAAGAATGCAAATATGGGGCTTTCAAAGAATATTCTTTATTATTGTTTTTAAAAATTGGCTGCTAGTTGTATTTATCAGAGGATAAAAACATAAACAAAAGTTAAAATAGTTCAATAGTTGCAGAGTGGTGCAGTTTTTATTATTCAGAATCGACTCATTAAATTTAATGTAACTTTGAAAACAGCAGCACCTTTTTCAGGATACTTTAATGAATATGCTGCATTTGTGTCAAATCCAACACTTATTCTTAATGATTTTAGAACTAAGCATGGCCCTATTGATATGCACGATGGCTGCTGATTTCTACATATGGGGTGGAGGGGTAGAATGGAATATCTGTAAGAAAGACATGGCTGACTAGAAGGCATCTTTAACAATAAGAACAACAACTAGAATATTTTTTTATTCCAATCACACTTCTTTATACCAGCACATAACATGTATGTTTAATTTCTTGTATAAATAGGCATATAGCACAGAATACAATTATAATAAATAAATAATTGTCACAATGATAAAAACATTAAAAGAGTCAATTTCTTTTGATTGAGAGGTTCTGCTAGGTAAAAAAGCTGCAGATCATTCCTTGTATGCATTTCTCTGATGCTGCATGCAATGTTCTAAGAACACATGCAAAAACAATACTCACTGTTGGGTGTAACCACCAGAAATACTTGTAATGTAAAATAGCATTTTTGCTTGTTTTCCTTTTCAGTTGCTCAATAAGTTGCTCAATTGCTCAATTATTGCAAGGATTTGCTAACATTCCTGTGAAATTTTAAATGGCATGTTAGGACACATTGTAAGTTGCCATCCATAAAGAATTTGTTTAACTTTTAGCTTCTTTATGTAAATGAATTACACAATTTTTTGTGATTTTAAGTCAATCCATTCAATAGAATGTGATCTTATGCAAAAGAAATCTTATATCTATTTATTTAATAGATAAATTAAATAAAGGTGGAAAGCAAAAGAAAAATAAACATTTAAGACTATTTTTTTTACTTCCAGTCAAAAATTTGCATGTCTTTTGTCTTCATACAGTAAAGCTTTATTTGATGCAAAATTAATTTACTAAATGTATATTGAACAAATCTGAAAATATCTATGAAAACAATATGATTGTGTCTTTAAAAGCAATGCAAACTTAACTATGCTAAAATGATGCATGTGAATCCCATGTATATGAACGGGCTAGAGAAAGATCAGCAATTGAGAACCTAGTACTAATGTGAGAATCATGACATTATTTCAGGTTTCTAAGCACAGACTTTAATGTCCATTCTGAATGTATCAGAATAACATGTGTAGAATGATGATAACACTACCCATAAAAATTCCAGTTCATAATTTGGCAAAAATTCAAGAGTTTATTTAAATATTTATAGCCTATCTGCTATACTAATGGATTCAGGATAGCTGCAGATTATAAAATACATAGGATAAAATGATATAATAAATAAAACTTTTTGAAAAAACAGGAAATACAGTAAAGACCTAGAGAGGCACAAATAATTATGAGCAAAAATAGGTCCTAGTCAACCAGCAGTGTCCATAGCAGTGCAGTGGTTTAAAAGTTTGAGGATGGAAGCATCATAAGAATGCAAGCCCTACATATTTTGTGCAGGTTTTAATGTTACATGCAGATACAAACATATTCGGCTTGCATTATGATGATGCTTTTTTTCATTTTGCCTTTTGTGACCTTCCCACCACAGTAGGTACTGTTGAGTCAGGCTGTGATTTTCAGCTCTGGATACAAAAGTAAAAGTTAGACTTTTATTCTGCAGTGAAAGCAAAAATAAAGTAAAGACCAGTTAGTCTTCCAGAAGAGATTTTTAAAACTGGGATGCAATAGCAAAAGAGCCAGTTTCACATTTCTCAATGTCTTTCCCAGTTAAGAGTTACTGATGGCCTCCCTCTCTCTCTCCTTAAAAAGATGTTCAAATCTGGAAGAGGCTTTTGAAATGTTTTTAATAAAATTCTGAAATTCTTCTTGTAGTGTATCAAGTAATAAGTGCAGTTGCTTTTAGATTGATATTATATGGTATTCAAAAGAAGTGACAGATGGCTTCCACGCCATATTTTAAGGACAGATCCACAAAAAACTGCATACAGTTAGTACAAATGAGAGTTTATTGCATCATGAACCAATATGTCTCTTAATTAGTGATGGCCAAATCACAACTAGCCAAATGCATTCTGGGATAGTGATGACATTTCAGGCCACAAGGAAAGAGATTATTCTAGAAGAACACAGAAACAGTGACTCTGTTTCTTCAGGTGAAATAGAGTTTCAAATAGAATTGGGAAGTCATCTAATTCTTGGATTTGTTTACAACAATTCATGGAATTTCCATCTCATAGGAATTCATTTTCAGTTATTGATTTTCATTCAACCTTTTACAATGTCTGATACCAGTTAAATATTAGTGCTATCTTACTTGATGCTAATGGAGAAATAGAGCTGAGTTTTATCTGCTTACTATTAGCAACTAACTAAATTACTTCAATAGTTTTACATAAATATTAAACAACAGGGCTAACAGAATGCTTCTTAACAGTCATTGAAAAAAATAAAGTCTCTTTTTGTCACTCTTTGGAAAAAATCTCCTGGTAGAAACTGAACCATTCAACAATGGTATGTCATTCAACTCCCAGAGTATTTAATAAAAAAGTTAATGTTATTAATATATACTGAGACAACCAGGAGAATCTAAAGAATTATACTCCGCTATGTTTTTTCCCCCCACAAAATGTCATGTGTCAAAATGAAGATACAGTATCATTGCCAAAACCTAATCTGTAAATTGACTGGGATGGATAATCCATGTCCTCCAAGAACAAATGAAACTTGTTTTGCTTGAAGTATGGTAACTATAAGATATCCATTCTTAACTTTTCTGCCAACTTTAAAATTGTAACATTTTGTTTATGTCCCAATCTGGGAAAGTCACAATTTGATTGATGCAAGAGAAAACTTTGCCTTCTATCTATCATTTAACTTCTTCTTTGCAAGTCATTACTTCTTTATTTTTCCAGCATATATAGTATTTGCCTGGCCAATGTGTTTATCTTTTTTGAGTGGATGCTTTGCTGTATATAAAGCAGTGGTGGGATTCAGCCAGTTCACACCAGTTTGGCAGAACCATTACCTATTTTTTTTGTTGAGTTTGGTGAACTGGTTTGAAAGGCCTGACTGATTTGTAAGTCTTTCCCCTTTTCTCGGAAACAACTTCATTTCTTCCCTCCCCCACCAACTCCAAGTTCTTAGCCTCTCTTTCAGGAACAGTGATGTTCATGCTGGTGTAACCAGTTCCTCTTTTGGCTCATAGCCATCACATCCCAGTTTGAGGGAGCGCCCTCTGTGGCCAGCCATCGCTCAGCCTTTGTCTCATCTTCTTACCAAGTCACCAGAGCATTTCTCAACTACGCTCGCAAGGGGAGGACAGGGCTCCCCTTGCCCCCATCAGCCTCCCACCATCCTAACCACCAAAGTCCTGCCACCAAGGAAACAGGTGGTACTGAGCTCCTCTGCCCAGAGAGGGGCTTCTGCAGGCTCTGCTTCTCCATAGGAAAAGTTTGCAGTTACAAGTCCCTGGTGGGGGGTGATTTAGAAAGCTACCACAGCCCTCACCATTACGCTCAGCATACCATTGCCTTGACTACAGTTCACCTTGGGCTCCTTGGCACCTTTGGCCTATGGAGGCTGGAGGATCAAGCTAGAGACTGGTCCTGCAGGATTAGGACCAAGCTCGTAAAAAGTCCTTCTAACCACTGGGGCTGCCGCTCACCTTCCTCCTATGGCAACTTGGCCTTCTTGCTAGGCACCAATCTTGCCTAGGCTGCCCAGATGACTGGCAGAGGCTCCAAGCTGTATGGGTCAATGAATGCGTGGGCAAGCTGCTGCTGGACTCCTCCTGTATTTCCATAGGTTCCGGATCCAGGATGCCGCAGGGCTGTGGCATAGGAGGATGCACCTCCTGTTGGGCTGGGGCTGGGGGAAGAGGATTGCCAGAGGACCCTCCAGATGCTGCGGACTGGGCACTGTTCCTTGTAGGTCTAGGTGTGGCTGTGGCCCAGGAAAATTTTTCACACTTCCTCTGCCCATCTCATCCTCTTTCTCCAACTTCAGGCCTCAAAACTTGTCACACCAATTGCACCACTGCTGCTGCTCATGGCAAGACACCACATGAGTCTTTATGCTGCTCACACCAGTGCCGCTTTTTGCTGCAGGAGGCTGCGAGGCTCGTTGCATGTTCGAGTGACAGAAAGAGCCATGCGGTATCTTGCCATGAGCAGCGGCGGCAGCAGCAGCAGCAGTGCAATCAGTGTGATGAGCCTTGAGGCCTGCAGCTGTGAGCAGTGGCAGTGGCGCGATATGCCATGTGGCATGCAGCCATAAGAGGCCATAGAAGAACTTGGCCAGCGGCATGACAGGTGCTGGGCGTGGGAGGTCTGGCTTCAGCGGTCCTAAGGTAAGCAGGTGCAGGGCACCTCGGGCAGCTCTACCTCCACATCCCCACCCTAGCTTGATTTTTACATGTACGTCAGGTATTATTTTTTCATTAATATTTTAAAACTTTCATACATCAATCTAGTTTGTGTACCTCTTTTTTTGTTCTTATTTAAGTATTCAATGCATGAAATAATAAAGCAATTATTGATACCATACTCAGGTTCATTATTATCAACAGATAATTGTTGCATTTAAATTTCACCTGCTTTCTCTTTAGCAGAGATAATTTCTCCTGTTCAACAATGAAGATTTCTAAATACAAATTAGGAGGGCTCCACCCCATTGCATCACTGAATCATTGGATCATTTTTCCATGTTAAAGTGGCTTTTCAAGTTCATTTGTTTCCTGCAGAAAATATTTCATCAAATGCAACAATTGAGGTTGCAACTTGAAATATTTTAGTTATTGACATTCATATTAAAAGACAAACATTCATTCTTATAAAAATCTTTCTATACTAATTCACCAGCAGAAAGTAATGTAACTTAAAAAAAATACGTAAAGTATAAGGCTCAGTTAAATATATAAATACATATCCATCATGGTAAGGAAAGCTCAGAAAGAAATTTAAAAAAATCCTATGAAAGGCTTGAGATTTATATATAAAAAAAGAAATATAGCCAAATTTGTTTCACTTTATTTTAATAGTACTACTTTAAAGTACTCTTTTATTATTATTTTTTACTCTAGTAAGGAATTCTTTCAGTCAAGTTCATATGCCACATGGCCTATTGTTTTTTTAAGCATCATACCCTTTTCTTTTTGAAGATTTTATTAATTCTATTTAACCATATCCTTCTTTGTCTTTCCCTTCTTCTCAGCCCATTAAATATTACTGTATACTTGTTCTGCAGTTGGTTCTCTATATAAAACAAAGCCTCCTCAAAGCACATCACTCAGTTTATATTAAACCCACATCTGTTCAGTGTCTATTTACTTTTGATCTTATTGGTTTTCGTTTTACCAGTCACAAGTACTCCATTCCTATTAAATTCATTTTACTTTTATGTTTCTTCTGACATACCCAATATTCACATTTGTATAACAAACTGGGCAGAAGTACACTGTTACACTTAGCCATTTTCATATTTTTTCTATGAATATACTTATATTAGACTGTGAATTAGACCATTACCTTTCTATTAGCATTTATATGTCTTAAAATGTGTTCATCCATGTTTTTATCTTAAGTTCTATTTTTTCAACATTTATGTATAATTTGTAATCATTCATTATATTTCCCCTGTAAAATGCAACTACCTTGGTCCTTGATTTATTTTATTTTATTTTATTTTACTGAATTTTATTTCATTTTTTATTCAATTTCTATAGTTGCTTATCTCAACCAGTGGCTCTGGATGGCTTACAGTTCTAAAAATATAAGAACAAATAAACATTAAAAATCTTTAATAGAAACATCCAAAAATAAAAAAAATGTATAGCAACCAAGATAATTAACCAATTAACAGTGAAGCCAAGATACAGAGCCCTTACCACATTCAGAGCCACAGGCTCTTGTACACTGCCAAGTTTTTAAAGCCTTAGAAAGAGCAGCAGGGTTGGGGCCATACTGATTCAAAACCATCTTGCATCATACAGTCTATGTAGTATTTGTTACAATTATTTCAATTTATGGCCAACTACATGAAGTGATCTATATATGATATACATTTACATCCACAACCAACATGCCAATGTCATTACAAGCATTTATCAAGGGAGCACCATATCCTTGTCTTAGTTCCTGTTCAATGTTAAACTATTCCGTAAACATTCAATTTATTTTCATGTATGTTCATGTATGTTGAGAATTGTGTTATTCCAACTACTGTATGTGATAATATGTGTATATATTAACCACCAGTTATTTGTAGAATAGGATATAAAAGATTTTTTGCATCCTATTGTACAATGGAATTTCAAACATTCTTCATATAGTGAGCATAATACACAGTATTTTTTTTAAAAAAATGTTTAAACTCATTTTCCCTCTCCAAAAATATAGTAATGGTAATTAGCTTGTCAAATTTGAAGAAGAAATCCCCAAACATATCTTTATTTACTGATTTCTGTAGCTGTCCATCTGAACAAGTGACAGAGGGGAGATGTACATCATAAACTATAAAAACAAATTAAAAACAATTAGAACAATACAATATAAATATATATGTTCACCAAGTAGAACTATTACCATGGATTGTAGGTTGTCTATAATGTTAAAAAAATTATTTCCCCTTCAAGCATTCTTAATCTGATAACTTTATGGCTGGAAGCTTAGGCAAGTAACATTAATAATTGCTATGTTCATTTACGGAAAGATAAGGTAATGGTTTCTATAATATGGACTAAACCTCTGGTAAAAACAACTGAAATTATGTGATCAAGTTAACATTGTATTCCAGTTTCTTGAAGTTTGGAAAGGAAAAAGAAGAAGACATTTGAGGACTTTTCTTTCTCCTGGCATGTTTTCCCTGCCACTGTGATCAGATGGAATGTCTTTCCCAAACATATAATTGTTAATCACACTTAAAAAAAAAAAGATAAATGCACATATTTTTAAAAAATATTTAGTACATTAAAAGTATATATAAATGGATCTAATTAAAACTAATAGAGCTTACTCTTAAACAGCTTGATCTACTTCATCTACAGTGACAAAGAAACAATGTTCTTTTAATATATCATCTAGAAAACAGTAAGCAAATAAAAAGAAAAATATTATTCTCAACTTTAATTAATTAATTAAACAATTAATTCAGTTTAGACACTTTCTGTCTGGGTGGCTTGTAATACAATATCACTAAAAAAAATCCAATGAAAGCCAAAACAAGAAGGGGTCGTTGTATGCAGACAGAAATAAAATAAAATAACAAAACATGTTCACCAAGGGGCCCATCTCCAACTCAAGCTCTGAAATAACAATTGAGGAGACTATAATATGTCAAACAACAAACCATATACAAAGAAATAATAAATTATTATGGAATTAACATTAAATGCCAGATGAAAGGCAGCTCAGTCAATGGAGCTAGTGTGTTTTGTGTTATTGCTGCAAAATTCTAAATGAACTGTTCATTTAGATTTATTTAGATTTATGAATCTCATTTTCCCAAATAATCATTAACATGATTTTATAATTCAGATATGATAGCCCTAATCAGCCAGATTTAATGCCTATCTTTTCTACTGTCTAGATGCATTTGGATGATCTTCATCCAAACTTAGAAGACTAATCACAGTCACATGTCCCCACCACCCAATGTTGTCTACCCCAGCATGAAGAATAACAGAATGATAACTATGACCCCAAAGCCTCAATAAGAACATTTATTAATTGGCATCTTCATTTGATTTATGTAATGACAGTATTCAGGAGAATTGCTCTACCTGTTTCGTAACCATATTTTGAATATTTTCTTTATAATCACAGTTTGAAATAATGATATAGTGGTATGAATATATGCTTTATATATGTGGGTAAAATAATATTTTTGTGTCACATATATATGAGGTCCAGGACATTAGAGGGAGAACAGAATCTCTATGAAAAACTTCTGAGTTCCAAGTATCCAAGTATCAGAATGGACTGACTCTTTCTATCAGTTATCTTGTGGTAAGACGAGCAGCTAATAAATTTTACAAATAAATAAAATTTAAATTTAAGGATTTGAAGTGAAAAAAGTTCACTTTCTTCATTATTGATTGTCTTTATTAACTACAGTGTAGGAATAGAAACAGAGCTGTAATTTAAAAATATAGTAGCTTCTCCTGACAAGGTGGCACTTATGAAATCTCAGTCATGTATGTGAATGTAAATCACATGTGAATGTTATGTAAATGACTCTTATGAAGTTTGTTTCTCTATAATAATAATAATATAATAATCTTTCACTTAATGTGCATGATGATGGTGTACAGTACAATGAGCTAGTAAATTTTGTATGTCATCTACTAGTACTAGTTGGAACTTCTTTTCCAAATATATTACTTCCTACTGCTGTACAAATGCTGTTATGACCAATTCAAATAACCATTTATTAATATGTAATCTGCTGTTAACATAATTTATCCAATGCTGCTTTTCAAAGAGAAGTGCATACTAAGCAGCTTTGCTATAAGACAATGTAGTTATGAAGCTGGTTGGATTATAAATGCATTATGAGAAATGATAACATATTCAAATAAGCATAGGAAAGCTTGGGAGTTTATCTGTGATTCAGAGGCAGTTATCTTAGAAAATGGTATATTTAAAGTAATTATATTCTAATGTAAGAAAAATTCCCAGACTTATCTTTTATCTTTGGGTGTTGACTCCAGCACTGGCAATTAATCTAGTCTCTTTGTGCAATTATCAGATTTTTTTTTAGATTTTGAGTATATTTTTTAACTATTATACAATAATATTATATCATGTTATCTTGCATAGTTCTTTTGGCAACTCTGCAAAAAAAGGGTGTATGTATAAAATAGATTAATATATCAATAAAAACAATCTTAAAATGTCAATTCACACATAAATTATACTTAAACAACATTCATAGATCATTTTGAAATCACTTCCTGTTTCATTCTTGATTTTTATTATCATAGCTCTGGGCAGGAATGGTGGATGGTATTTTTGTGTTGTCTGTTCATGTATAAATGTGGAAAAGAATATATTTCAGATAAGAACTAAACTCTGTGATGATAAATGTGAATGAAGGAAATTGTGGCTTCTTTAGACATATCTATCTATATGTTATTTTTCAGCTGCCTTCTACATGCCTTATGGATACTACCCATTTACATTCAATACATCTAATAGTTATAAACCTAGGCCTTCATCTTACAAATAGTAAGTGTAACATTTTGCTTTTCTACAACAGCACAAAGCATAATGTATATCTTCATGCTATTATTGCCAAGGATTATAGTATTATTTCAATATAGGTGTATATAGATATATTCTTGATAGAAATAAGAGAAAGAAAATATGAGCACACTTTCTGTAATGGATTTTTCAGACTGCAACAATTTTGGAGGTTCAAAGAAAGGTAAAAATATTTGCAGAAGAAAAGGTGAAAATGTTGCTAAACCACAATTACCAGTAGCTTCAATCAGTTTAAGAAATGATGAGGCTAGTAGAAATCGTAGTTCTGTGACTATACAAAAAAATGGTGAACCAGGATCATATAACAGGGCAAGAATGTTAGTTATACAACTAGGAGCAGAATTGCCATAGCGCTGAAGTGTAAAATTTTTGTTTTTGTTTTAGTTATCACATTGAAGCTCTTTTGCCATTTTAATTCTCTTGAGCCTCATTTTTTATGAGCCTCATTCTCTCTCAATAGAGATGACAAAGTGAAAAAAGTTACATGTTAGCCTCTAATTTTATATTTTACCCCAGCTGAAATTCAATTACCTTTCAAAGTTTATACTTCTCTAAAGTGACCTATGCTACAATTGTCTATTAGTTTCCACTTTTTCATTAGTAGCAAAGCTGTTGCATAACTAAACAGAATTTTTGAATAATAAAATACTGTGGCTTAGCCTAGTATTACCTCCTAAAACTGAGATGAAAAATATATGTCTTAATGCTGTTCAAGTATAACTTGTAAAAACAAACTTGTTGAACCTAATAGGAAGTGGGAGAGCGTAAAAATTCCAAGACTTCAGTCAAGATTTGTAGTTTGCTGCTCAATCTGAAATGTGTTGAAAATATAAATGTCTGAAAAAACTCATATCATAAAATTTCTCCTTTTAAATGATGTAGCACAGGGAACATATGTGTAGAAGAACCATTATGGTGACATTAAAAATATTTAAATTAAAATTCCGGTGACTAATACATGGGGAACTAAACTTGTTTGTTTGGCCTGATTTTTTCTTTCTCTTAAGGCACATTTCTTTGTTCTTTTAATTTATTGCTCTAGCTTATTATATTGTGTAAAGTGCCCAAAATTGCTGAGAGTCAGGCATTTTTCAAAAATCTTCTTCTGTCTTTCATCCCCCTCCATGTTTCTCATCTGTCTGTGTGTGTCTGTGTGTATTCCATTTCTTCATCTACCCTCCAAGAGTTCTCTTGTTTAACCCAGATTAAGAGCAGAAAAATAAAAGCACCTAAACCTGGGCAGGATTGATATACTCCAGTTCACTCAATCAAACAAACAATGATAATCCTTGAAAACTAGGAAATGCACCTTCTCTATTATGGGTACTACCCTTTCAAATAGTATCACCCTGGAGATCTGCATAGCTTCCCCCTGGAATTGCTCCAAAAATCTTTGAAAGCTTGCCTTTATTTTCATACCTGTGATTAGGGTGGTTGTTGATCCACAAAATGTTCCTTTTCAGTGATAGCCCTGCCTTTCAGAATGGCATCCCCCAATAAACCATACTGCTTCCATCTTACTGACTTACAAGCTTACTATCTTTATTCACAAGCCATGGGAAGTGTGTGGAGGGGTCAATTCCCTTTGGCATTTAATATATTTCAGATATTTTTCTGTATTCTGGAGTCAGTCTTCCCATTTTTGAATTCCTTTTCTTTGATGCATGTCTGCATGTATCAAAAAAAAAAACCAAAACCAACAGTGACAGCTACAGGGAGTGACCAAGGAATTGAAAATTTTCCCATTTTAACATGCATGGCACAGACCACATGCTTTGATTACTTGTTCATACCCACTGTTATGATATAATAGATGTCTCTGTTTGGAAACATATTCACTTCATATACAGGTAAGCTGTACAGTGGTTGTCAATGTACATCTTTTGTAGAATAGATGTGACTATTTATTGTTTTTATGGTTCATCACACAGTCAGCCAGATGTTCAGACCGTATTTGGCATTTTTATCCACATAAAATGAGTCCTTCCCAATTACCTTGAATCCTTCCTAAGTATCTGAAATAGACAGATGTTGTTATTTGATGGTGTTATCGTGGCAGTATGAAAGCTGTTGGAAGTAAAGCTGCATTTTGCAATTGACTGGTGCAAATGGTGTTTTAATGACTGGACTTGTCCAGGTGTAAATCCATATTTCTGTCCCTGAGTTTTGACTTTAAGTTCGTCATTCTTTTTATCTATCCATTACTAACCTTTTTTTCAAATTTAAGTTATCGTTTTCCCCCAGACTGTTGATGTTATTTCCATAGGACATCTTGATTCCTTTAGTTTTCATTATTTTTTCCCCTGTTGATAGTAAGGATGTCAAATTTATCCAGTATGTATTCCAGCAATATATTGACTGTATATTCAGACAGCATTGAACAGCAATTCTACTTCACATGTAAAGGAGGAGAGATAGCTGGTCAGATGTTTTTGATAGCCTTGGCTTTACTTATTCAGTATTATTGACAGAGGAATCAATTCAGTGGCAAACAGTAGTGATGAAAGTGAGTATCCTTGAAAGATTTCTTTCTTGATGTTAACCTTTCCAAATCCATCACCACTATCAGCAACTGTGTCTTTCACTGTGCCATTGATCCTTGCACAAAGCTTCTGATGTTTATATTGACTCTTGTTATTTCTGGGCACTTTATTATCCAGTCATATATCAGGGAGTCAAATTCCTTCTTGTAATCAATTTAAATTATAGTGAAGTTGGTCTTCCTTCTCTTACTATTTTTCAAAATTATTTTGTCAGTTAAGCTGCCCTTCTGTTGTTTGGGCAGTGTCCTTTCTGCTCAGGTGGAGAGAGCTTTTTCAACACCTTTTATAGCTGAACTGCATCAGCTTCCATATTAATTAGTAATTTAGTAATTTGAAAGTTGTTGGTAAGCAGGTAATTGCCCTGCAGTTTCCTGGTGCTGCCACTTTTGTTGGATCTTTCATTATCAGATAGCTTTTGCCAGATGATAATCAGTCTTCAAATTCACCTCCTTTCAGTATGTTGCTAAACTGTTTGGCAATTAGTAGGTGTAGACCAGTCAAATATTTCAATCAAAAATCACGCAATTCATCTTCAACTAATGCTTACCAATTCTTGATATTTCTTGCTCTTTTCTTCACCATTTCTGTTAATACAAGTTCTTTCTTTTCAGCTTCTTTTATTATATTTTTTCTTTTTAAAATTTATTTGCTATTTACAACAATAGGTAGCTTACAACAATAAAAAAAGAAGAAATGAAAAGAGAATGAAAAACCAAATAAAATAATAGAATGATAAAATAAACAATGAAAAAAAAGGATAGATCAATATGGTAATTAAAAAATGGATGGGTGGAGAGCAGAGAGTGAGGGGGGGAGAGGGAGTCTGCCATCAATTCAGTAACCGTCTCCAGCATGGAATTCCCCATTTGATCCCCAGCTAACAGGTAGAGCCATGTCTTCAGGCCCCTGTGGAAGGATAGGAGGGTGGAGCAGATCTTACCTAGAGGGTAAGGTGTTCCAAAGGGTGAATGCTGTGGCAAAGAAGCTACTGCTTACTCGTCATGGCTTGCTTCTACAATCTGAATTATTTGCAGTTCTTCCAGTTCAACTTTTGTGGTTACTTTATTTTGCATTATAAATCAATGTTGATCTGCTAGCCTTTGTTCTGTTATTTCTGATTCCAGGTGTTGTTGTTTCTAGAACTTGCATCTTCTTTCATATATCCTCTTTTATTGATTTGTAATATCAAATCATTATTTCTTTGTTTTCACTCTTTGTATATTTGTGGTAAATATTTCCCCCCAGTAATCCAGTAGCTGCTGCCCCTGCAGTTAATAGTCACTACTTTAGCCTACTTGTCACCAGATATCCAGGAACCCCAACACTTAGCACATTTTTTCTTGATCCAGTCAACAACCAATTCATTATAGGATTGTATAAATTGTGCCTCACTATGTTGAAATGGGAGAGACATTCTTCATATATCTCCTATAATGAGACCTCTCCAGTATGGCTGAACCTCTGCATAGCTCTCATCTTCCTTGAGCAGGCAGTTTAACAATCATGTCAAGGTAATGCCTCGTTGGGGAGTTAATTATTACCGGTATTTGCCTTGGCAAATGTAGAAGTGGGCTGAAACTACCGTATATCACTTGAGTTAAAAAAAATGTTAAGTTTGGCATATCTGTCTTGATATGTTATTATGAAGTTATTGTGAAGTGTATATAGAAAAAAAATCAGAATTAAAAATTGGGGTTTTAAGTATTTGTACTTCACAAGTTGAAAATGGAAACCAACACCTTCAAGCAGTAATTATAGAACTATTAAAACATTTTATGGTGATTTTAATATATATATGATAGATCATGAAAGATTACTTTTTTTTGAAAAAAAGTACGTATAAAAGAACACATACATTTCATTTACAGTTTTAAAAATGTTATTACAAAAAACTATTAATTAGCAATTAATGACAATTATAAATTATGGTGACAATAGAAGAAAAAGTAGTTAATTGTTTAAAAAACTGCAGGAATTCTACTTTCATTATTTCTGAATTTTATTTCTTTATTTAAAGCAACTTTTTTCTTTTAATTCAGATAACTCAGTTTCTTTAAAATGTAAGTTTAAATTGGTAAGTCTGAATAGCTGCTGAAGGATATGAGAAGGTGGATATGAGGATATGAGAAGAATGTGAGAAGGTGGCCCATTTACCATCTGATGCCTTGCAGTTTGAATTGGAGACAATTACTACCCATGTCTTTTGGCCCAGATATGAACCATCGGCATCATGCAATAGCATCAGTCTGGATTGAATAATCACTCCTGATGATATCAGCAGCCCATCCTGATATGTGCAGATCAGTGTGCAGTCAGCAGTTAGGGTGATGATTAGCTTCCTTAATTATTGTTTTATGGTGACTAAGCTTGAGGGCACACACGTTCATCACCTTTGATACAGGTAACAAAGACTCTTTTAGCAATTTTTTTTATCATAACATTGTTCTCAAAATAATTTTAGCCAAGAATAGTCTCTGTTCTGCTCTGCTATTTTTTGTTGTTTCCAAATCCATGCTGTAAAAGGATAAAGTCTCCATAGCTTGAAAGGGAATATCCTGCAACCCTTCCCTTTCTCCATTGCCTGTTTTTGGCCTCACAAGCCTTTGCTGATTGCTCTCGGAAAGAGAAAAGACAAGAATTTAAACTAGCAGAAAGAGGCGTGAAGGAAACCATTCTCCCATAGATTTGTAGATTAGAGCTGGCTGGATTGAGACAGAAACACTGTTCTTTGTAAGGAGAGATAGAAAGGCTTTTTTTTCTCCCCCTTTATGCTGCAGAACTTGAAGCTGAGCAGCTAATGCCAAAGAAAAAACAACAAACAGGTGAGCATTTCTGAAACTATTGCAGCTGAAGCGGGCAAAGAAAAGGTAGCACTTTACACCTTACAGGAAAAAAGAGCAGCATACTAGGATAGTCCAGTGGCACCATGTCTTCAAATAGGTTCATTACTTATTTGGCATGGGAAGCCAGGAACTGCTCAGTGAGAGAGTCATGAAAATGTCACCTAAGACCATGCTAACAACTTGTTTATTAAATCTAAGCAAATCACTAGTTTCTGGTGCTAACAGAAAAGAGCATCAAAGACTGTTCAACAAGTTCTTATATAGACTGAAGATGAACAAATGCATACATTTGACAATTGACAACTAATTGTTTTACAACTCATAAAAGTTCTAGATCAGACATGTCAAACTTGTGATGTCACATGATGTCGCGCAACATATTGGAATGGTTTTGCCATTGCCGGCAATGGGGTGGGCGCAGCTTCTGGATGACACATCCGGCCCATGGGCCGGCAGTTTGACACCCCTGTTCTAGAGGGAGTACAGAGGAATTTCTCTCTGTCCAGAAAGAGAACAATTAACAAAGCAGGATATTTAGCCATTAAGAATGTCAATCAAGCTGACTGTTACTTTAACAGGTTAATCCTGTATCCCACTTTGATGGGGAGAGTTGTAAATATAACTGTGGTAAATACAGCATATGTGTGCATTACATACACACACACTGTTCTCACCCCTATATGTGGTATGTGTATTCCTTAGATGAAGTTATGCTGTTCAGTGTATGCTGTTCTTGCCTGCATCTTACATTTTGCTAGTAAGTTTTGGATTGTCTCCAAGACCTTTCTGCATAGACTACACCTTGCATCCTATACTTAGTGCCTTTCCTGTGCTGCTAAGATAAATGCTTCAGTGCTGTTTTTTAGTCCAACCCTTTCCAACCATTGGGAGGTTTTCTCAATGTTACCTACCTCACCTATCTGTGAATGGAACAGCCCATGCAGGGTCTTGCATTGCCATGTCACTTCCTTTGGTTGATCTTCCTCCCATTTCTGTTGATGCCTCAGGCTTTCTCTCAGCAACCCATTTTTGGATGTTATCTTACTGATGTACTCATGGATGCTATGGGTTACATCCAGATTAGTGGCTTTGATACCCAACAGACGCTACCTCCTTGTGGTAGACTTGAGTGTTGGACTTGGGGTAGAAACTAATGGATGTTATGAGGAGTTTCCTAGTCTTCAAATTGGCAGCCTTCATATATCCTTTGGCCAATACACTGTTCTGCAGGGTATCTAATGATTGGAAAACATATGTGTTAATGGTGTAGATCTGAACTGGCTCTTTAGGACTTGTCTTATCTTTAGTGATGTTTGAATGTGCAGTCTTCCTTGTGTCCTCCTCATGGTGCTCATGTGACTAGCTTCAGATCCCAGCTGGTACCTACATTAGGCAAAGACCCCCTAATGTTTCACCTCCCTACCACAGATGTGACAATGACACAAAATACTAGAAGGCTCTCATCAGATGTTAGAAAACCAGACAATCTGATGGAAATGGACTACAATAACAAGCCACATATGGACAAGACAAGACAACCTGAAAATGATGGAATGTTACTACAACAGTAGATTGAGAAATATAGAAAGATTAGATATAGATGATATAAATAGGCAAGATGTTTTAGCAATTAAAACTATTGTGATATTAACTTTTACATTAAACGATTAAGCAAAAGAGAAGTTATTTAGGAAGCCATAAGTAGAGGAGGATTTCCAAATTCCCAGACGGCTTCCCATACCAGCTACACTATATATGGAGTAGTGCAACCTCATCCAGAACTAGAGATGGGAATTCTCCAGAATTCTAAAGACCAGAGCCATTTGGTTTACGGTTCAGCTGAAGCCTGTTATTCTTCATTCAGATCCCCACAGTCTTCAGGCACTAACCCCCATGGCATCATTCGGATGGTCCATAATGGATATATATCACAGATATATCCATACCATGATATTTTACCCTTAACCATTGGATGATCTCACCTAGTGGCATATGTAAATGTTAAACTCAAGAGGAGAGAGTAACAAGCTCTGCAAAATACCACAAAGCAAGGCCCATTGGCCGGACCTCTTTTATCCCATCAATATTGACTGGAACTGTAGGAAGGAGAAGAATTAGCACAACACAATGTCATCTTCCAAACCCTGAAGTCAGTCCAGAAGGTTACCTAGTGTGATGGTATCGGAAGCCATTGAAAAGTCAAGAAAGCCAAAGATGGCTGCACCTCCCACATCCCACTCCTGCCAAGTATTCTCCAAAAGTAAGCCCATGCTATCTCAGGCCCATGCCCATGCATGAATCCTGACTAAAAAGGGTTCATGTAATCCACTTCTTCCTTTGATGTATGTTCTACACAACTGGTTTCTCTAAAACCTTTCCAAAAAAATGGAACTTTAGAAACTGGAAAAAATTTTCCAGAACAGTCAGGGAGGGAATAATCTTTAATTATTTGAAAAATGACAAAGGGAATTTTTCTGGTTTCTACATTTCTACCAAGTCACAATTAACGTTCCCTCTAACAAAACATTATGGAAGCACCGAAATCCATTTCTAACCAGTGCCCACACTGTGGCCTTGTGTTGTTTTTACAGCAGGAAAAGAATATTCACTCAGTAAAAAAACCCATAGTAGCATGGCAGCAAGTGCATGGCACTACTTACCATGCAGGGACAATCATAAGTGCCCATGGCACCCTGACAGCACAAGGGGGAAGAACTGAGGGAAAGGAGCCTAAGAAATCAACATCAGAATAAGACAAGAAATTCACCAATCAAATGTAACTAATGCTTAACACTTCAGTGTTCATCCTTAAAAAATATTCAGACTGTATTTCTGAGACAGAAATTAATTCACCTGCAGAAATGCTCAAAGAATGCTGCAGTTGCCTGACAATATTATGGAATACTGCTTTATAGTGCTAATTCTGGATTGGCACAATGCTGAATAAGGAGTCCCTAAATTATACACAGTGTTAGTCATGGTCAAGGATTAACCTAATGGAGTAATTTGCTTTTCTGCATGTTAGTCTGACTTTGAATTACACCCCTCTTGTATTCCAACATAGTTTTTGCTGTCTTTAAGAGCATTTACTTATAAATTCCATAAGTATAGCCTCTTTACGTTTCCTAATGTAATCATTCAGACTATCAGCAGCAGTCTGTAGCATATTTTTAAACCAATTTTCTTAAAAGGGATATGCTTTCATGAGCTGTAGCTTAGTTCATTAGATGTATGGAGTGGTTAAATGATGTCGGACTTGAAAGCAAGGGTTGGAAGGGAAAGAAAGTGTGATTATTTAATTGCAGGTTAGTGTACATGTGATAGATTACAAGTACCTTATCAATTAGCAATTGTAATGTGTTAAACTCCATTGTGTATGTTAAGACATTTTTAGATAGTCTGGAATATTTTTGATGTATGTAATTGGAAGTTTCTCACTCTGTGAAGGTGTAATTTCATTGCTCTAAAATAGGAATGTTGAAATCTGTAATTGATTGTTCTTGTTTTGACATGTTTGTCAAAACATATCCTTTGTCCTTGTTTTATGTCAAATTTTATCCATTAATTCTTTTGCACAAAGTCTGTTCTGTTTGTCCAACATAGAATCAAGAGTGATATTACTGGCAGGTGATGTTATACTATAAATCGCATTGGAGGAACAACACATGAAGATGTAAAATATGTTTATTTGATTGATTGATTAGTGCCATCAAACTATTTTTGACTCCCAGAGAGGAAAGTCTTTGCATAATGTGTCCAAAGTTGTTTTAAAAATAATACCCATATTCTTTTGGAATTTTAAAAAAGTAGAACAAAATCTAAAGTAGTTGCATAACTAGATACTTGGAAAAACATGCTGAGATCCAAGCCTGATTAAAATCAACTGGTATTTTCTGTTACTAAGACATGGTACAGTATATAATTTTATGAATAAAGTCAGTATAATGTAATGTTTAAAAGGAATTTTTTCAAGATTCACTTTCTCTTTTTTCCTGATTGTGTTGATATCTGAAGGTCCTGTTACCAAAGGGAATTTAGTAATCATTGAATTTAGAATGATAGAACCTGAATTTATATAATCTTTTTCTCAGCTATAAAGAGAGCATAGCAATTCCTATACAGCAACTGCCACTATTTTTGTTTGTTTCCTGAAGACAGACAAAAATTCCTGCTTGTTGTTCCAAAGAAGTGTATTGGACGGCTAATTAAAAAGCCATCATATTATTGATTAAAGAAAAAGTTAATAAAAGTTGAAATAAGAAATTTTAACTGATTGTAGATCACTTCATTTTCAATTTTCACTATTTCAGAAGAGCTACTGAAGTAGCTCATGAGAAGGAATCTAGACGAAAGCATTTAAAGTATTATTTTCTTTCTCCATATATCAGGCTGAATTCTTGCTGACTTTGAGAAAAACTGAATTGGCTGTAACATTTTTTTTCTGTTTCCCCCCCACTTTTTTAATTTATACACATAGTAATGTAAATAATGTAATAAGTTTTACATGTGTTTACAATAGCCTATAAATAAGAACCAGTACTTGAAACTTCAAACGAAGATAAATTGACAATAGAAAATATTTCATTGATTCTCATCATGTGCTTCTTTTTACCAATGAGTTTATCCATTTGATTTAGGGATAGGTTTTGTGCATTTTTAATAAATAATAAATTATACCATGTGAAGTATGAATTATGCGCATGAATTCTGAAGTGACATTCCCAGTGCATATCTTCTGGCATATCTATAGTCTTCCTTCCTTCCTTCCTTCCTTCCTTCCTTCCTTCCTTCCTTCCTTCCTTCCTTCCTTCCTTCCTTCCTTCCTTCCTTCCTTCCACCCCCCCACCCACCCCCACCCACTCACCAACCCTAGGCAATAGTGCATAGTGAATACTGGAGTAATCACCATAAATGATGGATAATCTTTTCATGTCTGGGGACTGTAATCAACATTTTGTTGCAGACAACTGCTACAGGAAGTAAGTGATACAAATTGGACATATATACACAGTATTTTAATTTTCCAGATTTGTACATTTGTACATTTAAAAAATGTATTATTTATCTTAAAATCAAATTATTATTTCTTGTTTTCCCACTTCAGAATGATGTAGAATAATAATGTTAATTTCAATATTTCTACCATTGAATTTTGGATAGGATGAAACCTTTTGCTATTCTCAGCTAAAGTTCTCATAGATATGTCAGAACTTTTATATCCAACTTTATTTAATCAGAAATAAACTAACAGACAATTCTTCCCAATTTTTCATTGATCACTGAAGTGGAAGCACAAGTTCTGACTGGCTGAAAGGAAGTACCATTGTATATATACGTTATCTGCAATTTGAGATTTTGGCCATGTAGCCCCAAATAAGCATATATAATTTTTTCAAGAACTGTATTTAAAAGATTTTTCACTGAGATCTCTTGTCATGCCTATGTGAACCCACTGATGAAAGGCTTATGTGTTTATTTCCAACATTATATGAGTTATAGTCCCATCCATCAGACTAATCAAAACAAAAATAATGTATGCTTAATTGTTTCAAAATCAGAACTATATCCCTGACTTATTTAAAATGTCATATTAAAGGATTTAAAGGCCAATTACTCACAATCATATCAAAAATTGTTTTCCATTTATTACAGAATCATCCATTAACCATCTGTTTCAAGATATATGGCTTTTTCCCCTATTACTACGCTCTATGTAGATGAAAACCTGTGCTGAATTTGACCTATTTCAGTAAGCCATTTGTTAATTACTTCATAGCACAAATTAATAGTTTTCTTATAACACTGTACCTCCTTCCAAAAAGAATGAGATGGAGAAACCTTCATGCCATGATATCTTTGAAACCCTATAATTCAAATTCAGGAAAAAATATTTACAATCCATTAAAGAGACGGGTTAAATAGACTGGAAGGCTTCTATATTTCTGAGATATCTTTATGAAGAAAACATATACATACTCCACATTATGGATCACACTAAAAATCAGAAACACTTTTGAAGATTAGGGAAATTGGGTAATTGAATATTTTATGCATACATAGTGTGACATAATCATGGACAGATAGCTTGGCAGACATTAAGGTACTGAGAAATAATTGTTAACATATTGGGAATCATGCTTGGCAAGATTTGAAATTAGAAATAACTCCTACATTATATCTAAGAATGATTGTGAAATAATTATTTAATAGAATAGGAACTGAGATTCCAGGCCAAATCCTCAAACTTCAGTTTTTAAAGAACAAACAAATAATGTGCTTAATTAACTTTAATGTAATTGCTTTTACATGTTAGTCAGAATGGACAAGAATAGCTAAAGCTGCCATCTTGTACCATTATGTTTGCCTAAAAATTTTAATTTGTATATTATATGCAAAATACCTAGACCATATTTTGTCAGTAGTTGATGGATTCCAATTATATTTATGCAGTTTCTGAATACTTTTCTGAAAACTGAGTGGTAAATATATAAAAATGTATATTTAAATATATAATGAAGACAATAAGACATTAATAACATAATTAAAAATAACAAAACAATAAAGCAGTAACTCAGTTAAATTGAATGAACCAAAGGTCTAAACCAAAGGAATGATCCCTTTTGGTCTAGAATAGGAGTCCCCAATTTCTTCAACTGATCAACCCCTTCATCACATTTTAGATTGTTCATTGATTCTTAAACATTTATTATATGATTTATATTTTGAGAGGAGATTCAAAATATTCTCAAAAATAATTTCAGAAAATATTTTTTATTTAGAAAATTATTATGGAGTTCATTGATTCCAAGAATTTTTTTTTACAGAAAATGCAATTAACAATGTGGAAAGATTTGGTTTTCTGAATCTGGAGCTATATCATATTCTTACCTATTGTCAAGTATTGTATTAATTATTGGATACAAACAACTGCTGTCATTTTTCCAATTTGGGCAACTTTGGAATACATATAATATTTTTTTTTTACCTTATTTCCCATGCTGAATTGATTTTATGGAGGAACCCAACTTTAAAAATAGAAAAAGAGATAGTGATTTGTAAACATTGTATGGAAGCAGGGATATTGATTTTGGATCAATGAACTGACGACAAAGATGAATATTTACCATATCATTTATAATATGTAATCAGTGGTGGGATTCAGCTGGTTTGCACCACTTTGGCAGAACTGGTAGCTAATTTTTTGTTGCCCAGGCCCAGAATGGATTTCCGGAAGCAGCATCCACACAGAGAACCAGTTGTTCACATATTTGAATCCCACCACTGTATGTAAACCAATAATAATATTTACAGTTACAATATTTGTTAACAACATTGCATGGATCAGCAGTATTGTCATCTTCAGAGACACCTAAGATATACTGGAACAAGGGAAAGGGAGGGTTTTGCCTTCTCTTTCTGCTCAAGATCCCCATGTACAATTGGTGGGCCACTGTGAGACACAGAATGCTGGACTCGATGGGCTTTGGCCTGATTCAGCATGGCTCTTCTTATGTTCTTATGTTTTTTAATCTGTTAAAACTTTAAAACTAAAATACCTCTATTATTATTTTTTTTAAAAAAATCAATAAATAAATTTGAGATGCAGATGCTAAATGGAAATGAGTGAAATAAAGAATTCCTATACTGGCTAAACAATGCAGAAATGTTATATCTTCTATAGCAATACTGTCAATTGACTTCAAATTATGACTTATGCAATAAAAATAATATTTAGAATTTATTAGACTTTTTTGTATGGAAAAGGACTGGGACAAACAGCATTTTGTTGGAAATGTAATAAGGATAATGCTTCTTTAAATCCCATACTTTTATAATGTCTTACATTTAATACATTTTTGGAGAAAGTACTGTATTACATAAATATAATTGCAACACAAGCTAACATTTTCAGGCAATAATATTATTTTGAAATATATACCTAGTATATGGAATTTGACAACTTAACAATGTGTATATATTCTCCCGTATTATTGTAAAAAGATTAATATTGTGGCATTGGAGACATAAATATGTGGCCCTTTCACCCAATGGAATGAAGACCTAATTGCAATTGCCATCTAGATGTGATTTGCCTTTAGATGTAGACCATATATTGTAAAATATAATAAATATGGTATTCATTTTTACAAAATACAGTAGGTTAAACATGATTATTATATTATTGCTATCATGTTTTTATTAGAATTAGAATAGTATAAGGAAAATATATACTTGAATAATAATTGTATAAGATGACTATAGAATTATACCAATTTACTCCTGAAGTGATATACTATTTTTTTTCCTTGTTGCATTAGTCTCCCTCTAAAAAAAAAAAATAGTACACACACTACATGTGTTTTCTGTTTTATTAAATAATGACAAAAATAAAGCAAACCACACAAAAAAATAATTCATTGCCAAAGAATATTTATCTTTGGAGGGCTGCACCTTTTGTCATTATTTTATAAATAATGAAAGAATAAATAAAAATCATTTACTTTGTGAAAATAATTTAATAAATACTATTCTAACTAATAGTATCAAACATAGTAATAAGGACTTCCGGTTCCGGGTCGCGGCGTCACTAGTCGAGTGGTTAGATTGCTCTCCTCGCCGACTAGTTTTCCCTCCATCAGCAGACCCTTATGCGGGTTCAAAGTCGCCCTGGAGGGTGCGATTTTCCTATGAGGAGGAGCGATCTGGCAGTGGAGGAGCGGTGGCTTCTCCAGCTGTCCGGATGGAACTCCGAGGGCTGATAGAGAAGAAGATCGGCCAATAAAATGGCCGATTGCTCTGCCGTTAGAAACTGCAAGTCAAAAGAACATCTAAGCTTCAGACCCACCGTGGTGAATCTGGGTAAGACCTTTCTTTTTTCCCCCTCTCTTTGTTTTTGTTTTGTTTTGTTTTGTTTTTTGCCTGTAAGAGCTGTGTTGGAAAGACTTCCGTAGCTCGGAAAGGCAGCTTTTACTCATTGGGGAAGAAAGGCGAACAAAGGAATAAAGTAAAGCTTTAGAAATTACGTTGTTTTTTATACAAGTACGTTTTGGGGTATCGGATTTTTTTTAAGAACTTTATTATTAGCCTATGTTGTTTTCTTTTTAGTAAAGAAAGAAAAATGAAAAATGAAATGACTTTTGAAAAAAAAATGGATTTTTTTTAGCTTACTGAAGGACATCTACTGGTTAAAAAGTGATATTGCAACTGGAGAGGAGATGATTTCTTTATATGAAAGTTAACTGGATGTTTGAATTCTTCTAAAATGGAGCCGTACTCACATTTAAACTGTAAACTTATTCTGGAAAAAAATCTATGAGACTAAAGAAGAAATATGTGCTACAATGAAAGAGTTTACTACAGAACTAAAAGCCAGAATCTCTTCCTCAAACTTTAAAACTGACTTTCAGATTGCACCTGATTCTTCTATCAAACAGACTCTACAAGAAGAGGACTTAACTGAGAACAAAGAAAAATTGACTCTGCCTTATATGCAACTCAATTATGGCGTTGAGAATCAGGAAAAGCAAAGACTGGGACTTGGAACTCTAAAGCAACGAGACTTTATGCAAAAAAAGATCAGAAGGCCAATTCACAGGTCAAGATGGTTCTCACTGATTCAAAAGATATTACAAGCAACAAAGAGAGACCTATCTGTTGGAAAGGAAGCTTTGCTATGGAAACCTACTTGGCATTTGAAAAAACCTAGAATAAGATTTTAAAAAAATGAAAGTTAAAGTTTTGAGTAATGGACTAAAGGCAATCTAGAACTATGGACTGACTTAAGGACCAAGATTATGAGTTAGATGTAAGAAAAATGGGATTAATGGAAGATATAAAATTTATCTATATGGAAATTACTGATGATTTATTTGTTTGATGATTAATGAATTGAAATATCTAAAAGTTTGATGTTATCTTGTTAGTTTAAAGTTTATATAGCTTTAGGATAGATTAATACTTTAGCCTAAAAAAGAGATATTGTGAGATAATGGGTTAAAGGCAATTTAGATCAATGGATTTGATTTTAGGATTAAGATTAAGATTATGAGTTACAAGTAAGAGAAAAAAGGAGTGACTAATGAAATACATATTAAATGCTTTAAGAATGTGTTTGTTCTTTTTCTTTTCTTTTTCTTTTTTTTGTTTAGGATAATAGGGTTATTTGTAAGAAAATTATTATGTAATCTTGAACTAATCTAATAAAATGATTTCTGCTTGATAATATTGATGTTATTGGTTATGACAATTTAATTGGATATGAACTGAATTATGTTTAATGGATTGAAAAAATTTAAGATTTGATTTTATCTGTTAGCTTTAAGAGATTGATTAGTTGATAGATTAGATATATATAGGATAGATTAATGCTTTATTTTAATTAAGGGATATTAGTGGAAAAAGAATTAAATAAAATTTACAATAAAAACTAAGGTACCAGAATATATTTGGAAGGAATACCCGAATTGATAGAGTTTGTGTTGTGGGTGTCTCTAGACCAGCTTGGGAAATGTCAGAGGATGAGGAGGAGCAACCAGGCCCCTCTGGGTGCTTTCCCCTCCCGGCAGCAGAGACAGACAGGGAGGAGATTTGCATGCAGTCTGGGTCAGACTCTCAAAGCGGAGAGTCAGACTTGGAACAGGAAAATATATGGCTTGATCCGAGATTCCGAAGGTTTGATAGGCGGAGGTTTCAGTTACGTGGAAAAAGGAAGCCATGGGGGAAACTATATTAGAAGGTGAACGAGGGACTAATTCTTTGTCACGAGCAACGTTAATATCAAGGAGTAGCCTGATACCTTGAGGAGTTCGTTTGAACTCAGTTTTCTGGTGTTTTTGGAATGTACGGAAGATTAATGAGGTCTTGAACAACCTGAGAGATAAAGAGTGAGTTATTGGAAGGGGAGAGAGCATGTTTAAGCTGAATGTAAATAAATCAGATTTGGCCGTTCCGCAAACAAAATGCCAGCAGCTTGCTTTGAAATGAATCTCTTGAAATGTGTTAAATAAAACTCTTAAAGAAATATTCCTGTGGAATTTACTAAGCTGAGAAGGGCCAGATACAACAGTTTGTATTTAAAATTAATTTGATTATGGTTGTATAAATTTTTTAAAGTGTTAGAAACAGGTACAGGTTGACTAAATTTAAACTAGATTGAACTATCTTAAATAAACTATGTTAGTTAAGGGGAAAGAGAGGGAATACTAGAGGTATTGACTGAAGTATGTATAAATGTTTTGCTTTTGGATGATTGTTTACCCTAACACCATGGTGTGCTTTGAGCATTTTCTTGTAAAAATTAAAAAAACCAATAAAATTCTTGTAAAAAAAACATAGTAATAACAACAGTAGATAATCCCATTGACTCTTATGGGTCTATATTGACCACTCTGTGAAATCCTAGTCTAGTAGCATATTTGAAATTCTTGGAGAACATTTAACTAAGTTGAACATATCACAATGCCTCAAAGGCTACCGAAATTTAGTTTTAGAAGGAAACTTGGAACTTAGGTCATCTCACTGTTCAATTCAGAAATCTGTGACTACAGCATCCCTGACAGGTTTAAACACCTCTGTTTAAACACCTCCAATAAAAAGAGTCCAACATCTCCTAAATGTTTTCATAAATCTTCATTTATTTCATTTTTTCCAAACGCCAGTTTCTCGGGAATACATGTTGGTGAATAAAACAAACAAATAAACAAACTCAGATTTGAGGACCATATGTCTATGTCTGTAAAATATTTGTTGGCACATATGGTTTTTATTCAGACATATATAAACAGTGGGCTTTTATGTGAAAAGGGGGGGATATGCACTTTTATAAAGGTTTTATGAGCACATGCCTAAAATAGATTAATCTTTCATGACTGTTGATGTATAAGCTGCTCGAGTGATTCATTTCTTTTAGTAGTAAAAGAAAAAAACCCCAGTGTTTCCATAGGCAGATGGCACTGTTATTTTGGAAATGAAAACAGGAGTCAAAGAGAAAGAATGTTATCCACTGTTTGCTTTGCATTTAAAACTACACAGAAAAAAAATATGCTGAATATCATAGCATCTGCAAGATCCAAAGGAACAGCTGCATGCTAATCTTAGCATTTTAAAATTGAATATTCCTTTGGAGGTGCTGGGTTACAACTTCATCATCCTAACCAATGCTCAGATGATGTAATAGTATTTATTTATTTATTGGATTTCTATGCCACCCTATTCCAGGAACTCAGGGCGGCTCACAACATAGATAGAAATCTAACATTGAAATAGTAGTTCAATACATCTGGATAGGGTCAGATTAAGGAAGGCCATATGACATGAAATCAAATTTCTTATCCACCTACATCATAATAGATTATATTATCCTGCTTCTGGACACTGTACACAGTATTTTAGCAAGATGATCTGCCTGGAAGAAGCAATCTGAAAAGAAATGTTCTGCGTTGGAAAACTTTTAACTCCAATTAGTTCTGCTTGTTATTTATAGAATAACCTCCTTCAGTCCCTTTGTCTGTGTTAGAGACAGGAACTCCAGCTTCTGCAAACACTTTTTTCAATGGCTTTGTTGTCCAATGAACTTTCATTGGAGAAAGTGTGAACCATCAAAATAGACTAGCTTATCTCTGGTTTGTATCATGTAATAGGAAATATAATAGAAATGACTTATCTTTTGTATTCTGTAGTCTTCCTGGCATGAAATTCCTTTCCAATGGCCACTATTTTCAGGCCCTCTGACTCTTTATCTCTTCTTCTCAAGTTATGTTGGCAGAGTAGTTTATAATTTCCATATCAATCTCCACTGCTAATTTATTTTCTCAACATCAACAGAACCTAGAATGCACAAATCTGAATGATCACCAAATGGTGATCAAAAAATATAAAACTTCTAATTCTGTAGCCACTGAGTGGTTAAACAATTGATTAGTCAACATATACTTTCAAGGAGTAAAAAAAAAAGTCTACTGGTTTATGTAATAGCAGGAAAAAATGTGCTTGGAGTAAGGAGTGTTGTGTATGTTAATTAAATTTGCTCGTGGATGATACTGGACAGAGCTAGAATTTAAGCCAAGAAAACCATGCCTCATAACCCTGAGAATCTTTATGTTAAAATTGTATATAGTAGAGAAATACAGACATCTTCTGGGTATGGAAAAAGGGAAGGTTGTGGCAATTAAAAGATTTAAGGCATCATAATTTCTTGTCAGCTCTGAAATGGGAAGGAAACATAACAGAGTTGGAAGGTATCTTGGAGGTTTTCTACTTCAGCCCCTGCTCATGCAGGAAACCCTATACAATTTCAGTTGTCCAATCTCCTTTTAAAAACTTCCAGTTTTGGGGCATCCATAACTTCTGGAAGCAAGTCATTCCATGGATTAATTGTTCTGTCAGGAAATTTCTCCTTAGTTAGATGATAACAACAACAACAACAACAACAACAACAACAATAATAATAATAATAATAATAATAATAATAATAATAAAGTTGGAAGGGACCCTGGAGGTCATCGAGTCCAACCCTCTGCTCAGGCAGGAACCCTACACCATTTCAGACAAATGGCTGTCCAGTCTCTTCTTAAAAACTTCCAGTGTTGGAGCATTCACCGCTTCTGGAGGCAGGTTGTTCCACTGGTTAAATGTTCTAACTGTCAGGAAGTTCTAGGTTGCTTGTCTCCTTGATTAGTTTTCATCCATTGCTTCTTGTCCTGCCTTCATCTTTATGGCAACCCCTGACATATGGAACACTACTATCACTCTAGTCCAGACATGTCAAACTCACGATGTCATATGACGTCGCACAACATATCGGGACAGTTTTGCCATTGCCGGCAATGGGGTGGGCATGGCTTCCACGTGATGCATCCAGCCCGTGGGCCGGCAGTTTGACACCCCTGCTCTAGTCCTTCTTTTCATTAAACTAGACTTATCCAATTCCAGCAACCATTCTTTATATATTTTAGCCTCCAGTCCCCAATCATCCTTGTTGCTCTTCTCTGTACTCTTTTTAGAGTCTCATCATCTTTTTTACATCGTGGTAACAAAAACTGGATGCAATATTCCAAGAGTGGTCTTACTAAGGCATTGTAAAGTGCTATTAACACTTTACACGATCTTGATTCTATCCCTCTGTTAATGCAGCCTAAGGTTGTATTGACTTTTTTGGCAGCTGCAGAATATTGCTGGTTTATATTTAAATGATTCTCCACTAGGATTGTATTGATGTGGCCCTAGAAGCTTTAATGACAAATTTTAATAACAAAATAAGATGTATAAGACTATCAATGGTTTCTAAGCGTAATGGTTATAATGCAGCCTCCAGTATCAGAAATTACCTGCTGGTCTGGGAACAACAACAACAAAGACTACTATCACAGAGGGAAAGGAAATTTTTTTGTTGATGATGATGAGGTTATTTTGTACAAAAGATCAGTTACCAATAAAATGAGATGGATATAAGGAAATTTGCATATTTGCAGATGGGATAAAAGGCAATGATATCTTATTTGAAATTATTTTGGGAGAAGTGTACTACAAGTATCTCTGTTTTTATAGCATTTTTTTTTACTACAGCATGTTTTCCTTAAGCATTTTGGTACATTTTTAATACATTATTTATACTTGTAAACTTTAAATCAATTGGACAATGCAAATAAAGGAAATTATAGAAACATACGTAATTTTTATATACCTCTAACATGTTGGAAATAACCTTTCTCCTTTCTTCTTTCTCCTTCCTTCTTTTCTTTCCTGATATCCAAGGCTTCACAATTCTATAATGTCTCTGTATTCCATCATAAATGGAAAATAATACATACTGCAGATATATTTCTGACATCTGATATCTGCTGACATCCTTAAATCCAATGTGCAATGAAAAAAATAGTGAATAGTAAAAGCACATCCAAGGCCAACTTAAACGAAGAAAGGGCAATAAAACATTTTAGAGTGACTGAAAGCTTAATTGGTAGTATGTCTTCCTCCTGTTCATCTTCATAATCTTGATATATGACATGAAGAAATCAAGTCAAACCAAATGTCAGTGGTTGATTCAAGTACATTTTAGAACCAATTCCCCACAGTAGGATTGGGATTTCCCAAGAAATATAGATTGCACTGATTGACTGAATTACATTACAGAAGCAATTATGGTGTGGAATAGATTTATGCTACAGTATATTAAAAAAGGAAGAGAGTTGTGCTTAAGTAGCATGATTGAGAAATGGGAAAAGCTAAAATAAGCACAGAAAATATTCACATGGAGATCCTTTTTTGTAGAGCTAGTCCAATCTATGGTATCAGGCAACTGTTTCTATCTATGGCATTTAACAAAAAATGAGGAACAATGCAGATGGGTTTTGATGTTTCATGTTTCTTTTAGATGGCAGTTGAGAAAGAAAGTCAGTGCTTCAGGAGTAAAACAGCTGATGAAGATGCAATACAAAATTGATTTGGAAAACATTTGTTTCAGATTAAATTATGCAAAAATGACATGAACTGAAAACAACAACAACAACAATAATAATAATAATAATAATAATAATAAAGTTGGAAGGGACCTTGGAGGTCATTTAGTCCAACCCCCTGCTCAGGCAGGAAACCCTATACCATTTCAGACAAATGGCTGTCCGGTCTCTTCTTAAAAACTTCCAATGTTGGAGCATTCACTGCTTCTGGAGGGAGGTTGTTCCACTGGTTAATTGTTCTAACTGTCAGGAAGTTTCTCCTTAGTTCTAGGTTGCTTCTCTCCTTGATTAGTTTCCATCCATTGCTTCTTGTCCTGCCTTCAGGCACTTTGGAAAATGGCTTCACTCCTTCTTCTTTGTGGCAGCCCCTGAGATATTGGAACACTGCAATCATGTCCCCCCTCGTCCTTCTCTTCATTAAACTAGACATATCCAATTCCAGCAGCCATTCCTTATATGCTTTAGCCTCCAGTCCCCTACTCATCTTTGTTGCTCTTCTCTGTAGTCTTTCTAGAGTCTCAACATCTTTTTTACATCGTGGTGACCAAAACTGGATGCAGTATTCCAAGTGTGGCCTTACTAAGGCATTGCAAAGTGGTATTAATACTTCACGTGATCTTGATTCTATCCCTCTGTTAATGCAGCCTAGCACTGTGTTGGCCTTTTTGTCAGCTGCAGCACACTGCTGGTTCATATTTAACTGATTGTCCACTAGGACTTCGAGGTCCCTCTCACAGTTACTACTACCGTATTGAGCAAGGTACCCCCTATACTATACCTGTACATTTGGTTTTTCTTGCCTAAATGTAGAATCTTACTTTTTTCACCGTTGAATTTCATTTTGTTTGATAGTTCCCAGTGTTCAACTCTGTCCAAATCCTCCTATATCTTAAGCCTATCTTCTGGAGTGTTGGCTATTCTGCCAGTTTGCAAATTTGGTGATTTCCCCATCTATCCCCTCGTCCAAATCGTTGATGAAGATGTTGAAAAGCACTGGGCCTAGAACAGAGCCCCGGGGCACCCCACTACACACTTCCCTCCATGTAGACGTGGTTCCATTGAGGACCACACGCTGAGTAAGGCCGATTAGCCAGCTACGGATCCATCTGGTGGTGATACTGTCTAACCCACATTTTTCTATCTTATCGAGTAGTAGGTTGTGATCTACTTTATCAAATGCCTTACTGGAGTCCAAGTAAATTATATCCACAGCATTCCTCTGATCCACTAATTTTGTCACTTGGTCAAAGAATTCAATAAGATTTGTCTGGCATGATCTGTTTTTGACAAACATGTTGGCTTTTTGTAATGACTTTGTTTGCCTCTAGGTGTTTGCTGATTTGTTGTTTGATTATCTTTTCCAGAATCTTCCCAGGTATTGAGGTCAGGCTGATAGATCTGTAATTTCCTGGGTCCATTTTTTTCCCTTTTCTGAAGATGGGAACTGAATCAGCTCTTTTCCAGTCCTCCAGTAGTTCCCCAGTGCTCCAGGATCTTTAAAAAAATATAGTTCAATGGTTCTGAGATCACATCTGCCAGTTCCTTGAGAACCTTGGGGTGTAATCCATCTGGTCCTGGAGATTTGAACTCGTCTAGGCTGGACAGGTGTTCACTTACCATTTTCTTGCCTATCTTAACTTGTATTTCTATTCTGTTTTTTATGGCACTAATTTTGGTAGGTTGGTCTGTTTTTTACCCTTTGTGTAAAGACGGATGCAAAAAATGAGTTAAATAGTTCTGCTTTCTCGCTGTTGCTTGTCACCTTCTTGCCACTTTCACCCACTAATGGACCAATCATTTCTTTCACTTTTTTCTTGCTTTTTACATGTTGAAAGAAGCTTTGGCTATCTCTAGTTAGGATGCAGAATGAAATATAAATGCATGTTTGATAATAATGGACTACAGTAAACAGCAACCTGTGAAATCAGACTATAAACAGAACCAATTATTGAAGAGCAAAAGTGATCTAAGAAGAACACCAAAGAATGAAGGAAAATGTTCATAGTATAATAAAATTGCAATGAAATTTTGTCTGGCTAAGATATTTACTCTTTTGTTAACATATTTAATAATTTATTCTATCATTACATTACAATTAAAATTTGGTAACACATTTTGGAAGTCTACAGGCTGCATAATATTTTGACACGCAGTCCCTGCGCATCAAGGTGTAAAATCATTTTCATGCCAAATTTTATTCCTGGTGACTTTATGGATATTTCCATGAAGTTTTCTTGGCAAATACTATGTAATGATCCACCTCAGCTAACCACCCAAGAAAGCAGAACTCTTGAAACAGGCATTGTCTCAAAAGGAAACTTTTATTAGAAGTTAATAACAGTAGCGAAGTCAAGGTGAGATCTTGGAAAAATCCTGCTTAAACGGTGTAATTAAACTAGCAATATTCCTCCTCCCATCAAAGTCATAATGTCCATTTGAAATCCAGCCAATCCAAAGATAGCACCATGAGTAGGTAACTGGTACAGTTGGCGCACATCTCAAGGTCTTCTCCAGCTTTCATTTCTCTGTAACCATCTCCCTGGTAAGGAAGACACATTCCTTTCTAAAGTGGATAGAGGTGGAAGAAGGAAAGCAGAAAGTGAAAGTTATCCCAAGTGAAAGCAAATATCTTCCCTCCCCCCAGCTAAATGGCAGGCCTCAAAGTGAAGCAAAAGAATGTATATATGGAAGGGAGACAAGAAAGGTTTGGGGACCTGACATACTTTATATAAAAATATAAAATATAAATATAAACTGTTGAATTTTTTTACGTTTTTCAATTGTTCAGAATTACATACAGTCCTGGTATTCCCTGGAGGTCTCCAATCAAATGCTAAATAAGGCTGAACCTATTTAATTTTCTCGGCCCAGAAAAGGTGATCAGGTGCTCTCAAAAGTGATACCTCTTCATGTGGTAAAAAGAACTATTCCTTAAATTGGTAGATCATCCTTTTTTATATATAAAAAAGTGTCATAGAGCCATATATACTTTTGTTTGTTTGACATGGGATTTAAAAGCTATGTTTAACTCTCTGCAAATGAACAAACCCAGATCAAAACATCTGTTAGATATTGATGGATTTCATGCTTAGATAAGGGTGTATATTTGTTTAAATTGCTGCTGAATTCTGAATTATTCTGCCTCCCTGGTTTGAACTCTGGGCTTCATCTTGACCATGAATTTTCCTGTAGACTCCACTGGAGCTTGAATCCTAATATTTGACATCTGGATTATGCTTTTAGATCATAAAGTACTTAAGAAAAGAAAATCAATAAAAATATCATGGATTAGATGTTTCTCAGTCCTCCTTCATTTGCACAAGGGTGAAGACATGTAGAAGAAAAGGGCATCAGGACAAAAATGAGAGGCAGTAGCTATAGTTATTTTATTTCCTATTTCACTTAAAAAATAAAATGATTGTTCTATGAATTCCATTGCGACATTCCTGTTATTCCTCTTCCCTTACTTAAAAGAGAAAAATGTTCACTTTTCCATTTAAAAAATATTAAATCCCATTCAGAACTCAGAATGAAACAGTTATTTTGTTCATAGCTTTGAAGCACTCCGAACACTGCTATCTTCTCCCTGCTCTTAGTGAATCATCAGTCTCTGTGCTTTAACATAGAACCTAATTATACTGTATAAAGAAAATAGATGATGTCCACATGTTTCATTTCTGTTGATTACTACTTATAGTAAGATTTGAGCAAAGAAGAAGTGCACATTCATAATAGAATTGCTTTGACTTTATTCATAGCAAACCATCAAACAATGCTGGATGGGAAATAGATTCTGCTATATTTTAAAGACATAAATATTTACTTCTTCAAAAGCCCAGCAGCCCTTATTCTGCTTCTTGTTGAAACTGAGTGAGTCTTGGTGACTCAACTGATAGAATATCTGAAGACTTTCCTACCCTCTAGAAAACTCCTTTTGTATCTGTTCGTCAGAAGGGACAGTTTATGACTGAAAAACAAGAACTTCAGCTTGAGCCTTACTTTCCTTAGGTCTTAAAAATATGCACAGAGGAGACTGGGTTATGAAGGTCAATATTCATCAATATTTCCAGAGAAGCAAAGATACTGTCAAAAGGAAGTCATGAAAAGATTAATTGCCTGAATATATAGCCAGGGCAGTTAAAAATAAGTGAGGTTTTAAAATCTTCAGAGGGACAAGTCATTGCTGGAAATAAACTGTTTAACAATGTGTTCCTCTTGCTGATGTTCATATTAATCCATAATCTATTATTCCTGTAAAAATATCTCACAGCAAAAAAATCTTCATACAACTAACTCGTTAGAAAGACACTTTGTGTAAAGTATAATTTGGGTGAGTGGGGGGTACAGAGAGAGAGTAGAAGAATAATCAAATAGAGTATATTCAGCAGGAATGCAAAGTAAAAGCTCACTGTCATTGTGATGTTATGTCATCATATTTCTTTGGAGGAGAAGGCAGTACATTTCATCTATTCTTTTGAATTCAAATGATTTAAGTAATCCCAGTGCTGGTAAGAATATGATGTCATATTACCATCTCAAAGATGCAGAAATCAGCTGAGCCAAAATTAAGCAGCTGTTTTGTTTCTCTCTCTCTCTCTCTGGATTTTTAAAGAACGATTGTAATAAATGAAGTGTGGGTATAAGTCCACAGCTAATGGATTATCCATGCAGCTCTTTAACTTTGGCTTGAAGATACCTCTGCTAACCATCTTTTAAGTAATGTCCTCATGACATAGTCTTTACCTCATCCATAGCTCAGAATACTTAACATATTTAGCTGATATATAAATTTGGTGCTTTCCATCTTTTGACACAAGAATTGCTGTATGCATAATTGATGTCCTTCAGTGACAACAGCAGCCTAGTTCCCATTGGCCCCTATTGGCTGTTGTAGACACAAACCTCCCTTTCAGACACTGGTGATTTCCTTCCATGATCATTTTAGCTTGGGTAGTAGTAGGGTTCAAGTTCTCAGCATCTGCCCATATGCTGTGACACAGTAATAGTGGAGCAGTGGAGGAAGGAAATTCTCTTACAGATACAAGAGAATTTCTTTGTACTTCAGCTAACACATCTCTGCTGTGCAAACTGCCTGTCAGTCTGTGCCTGTTTTATCAAGGTGGCCAGAAAAGGAAGGCTCTCCCCCCTCCACTGACAAACACCCTATTTCTTTTACCACATCTCCCTGATGCCAGAACTTGGAGGAGAGTCAAAATGAGGTGCTGAAAAAGAAGCAGTACATAGTGATTGTGTATGATTGTGGTAATACATTAAAAATTAAAAAATTAAAAATCAAACTATATTTCCATATTTTAATTAATCATACCACATAGCCAATGGTGGGATTCAAATATGTGAACAACTGGTTCTCTGTGTGGATGCCACTTCCGGAAGTCCATTCTGGGCCTAGGCAACAAAAAATTACCTACCGGTTCTGCTGAACTTGTGTGAACCAGCCTAATCCCACCACTGCACATAGCTGGTTAATGGAGGGAGACAGCAAAATATATAGAGAGGAACAGAGATACTGGATATTGTTTGTGAGGAAATTCTATTGACCCAGAAAGAGCTAGGTTATAAACAATAAATGGGTATCTAGAGTGTCACAGTAATATCACAATGGTTTACTGAGAAATGAGTTGTACACCTGGAGGTTTAATTTGGTATATTTTATAGTAGTTACATATTTTCATGAAGATAGGGTTTATTCCTCTCCACTTCTCATTGTCTCTCTTTTCTCTTTCTTTCATGCTCATATCTTAAGAGGTAGGGAAAAAAAATAACTCTCAATGGCATGCTTAAACCAAGAATCCATAAAAACAAGGGTTTCTTTCCCTTTAATTTTATTCAAACATTAGTTTTTTCTGTCTGTTGATTTATTTAAGTACAGAGGATGTTTGTAGTTATGATTATGGTTGTCACTACAGATTTTTTCTTTTTAGAACTAATTATTGTATGCCTTTGCATTTTATTCACAGATGAAAGCTTTTTTTAATGATGATTTAAATTATTATTGTACTGATTAAGACACTTTGTTTTTTGATCATTTGAATATTGGCATTCTAAACAAGGCATGAGATCTAATTTGATCTCCATTCCAGAAAATATTATATTTGTGTTATGAAATACAGACACACAGCACATATATATTCCGTAATCCCTCTGTTAAAAAACTTTATTTTTGAGGCTAGAAAGTAGATTTCTAAGCTAAAAATTCAAATAAGGCAGAATGGCCATGATTTTAATCAAATTATCTCCTAATTTTATAATAAGAAGAGATTTTAAATTGTAAAGACTAGTATCTAATTTTGCTAGTTAATAATGGAATGGGGGAAGCCGAGCTGGGTAATCGGGCCTGGTGTGAGGGAGAAAGAAAAGGTTAGGGATAGGGATAGGAGTAGAAGCAGTTGTGGGAGAATGACCATGTGACAAGGGAAGGCCAAGGAAAGGCAGGCATTAGTGTTAGCAGGGCTGAGGGATGGTAAACTACTCCTACTGCCATCAACTTCGTTGAAGAGGAGACAGAAGTTGATCCACCCTTCAATGATTCTGATTGGTCCACCAAATTTTGGGTCCAAACATTTCCCAGTAATTAATAAACATCACATTCTTGTTCACCAGTCAGATCCTGCTAATTTCTCTGCTGGAGCATCTTTGCCATGTTTGAGAACTTTGTTTTAATACTGTGTTAGTTAGTAATATAAATTAATAATACTGGTGTCTCTGTGATAAATGATTCATCACTTGAGGGTCCTTCTGGATTTACAATTCCTACTTAATTTTCTGTTTAAAATGTGATTGCAATAAATTGTATAACCCAATTTTATTATTTTTGATATTATAGAAAGCCAATGAAGTATATGGATTATAATGTTGGCTAGAAGTGGGATCCAATTTCTTAGCCACAAAAGCTCACTGGATAACTTGGGAGAGTCATTCTTTATAAAACAAAACAAAACAAAACATACACTAGCTGAAATTATTAACAAGATGAAATGGACAGTTTGGATTAAAAAAAAGAAAAGAAAACTGATGGCTACTCCTTATATATTGGATCCCCATAGTAATATTCATAGATAATGCCTTCTGCCACACAGAAATGGAGGCAGAGGTTTGCTTCTAATCAAACAAATTGTTGAAGAAAAACTTAAATACAGGGAAGAATTAGGGTTGGTCCTATATATTAGATTGAAAAATTGAAGAAGGGAATGGGAAGCAGGGTGGTCAATTGAAAAGAAAGCAGTGACGATTTGCTTCTACATCTTTGCCAAGAACACATTATGGATGTACTCCTGAGTTTTATGTTCAGGAAAAATGTAATGGTTCCATATATTGCTCTCTTTTGACATGGTTGAATACGTAAAGAGATGTCCAGTGTTTGTGTCAAAAGAGAAAGCTATGCTGACCAGCAATTTCAGCACTTTGGGATATTAGGTTGATTGGATGGGTTAAAAAAAAAAGAAGATAAAAGCACAAGAAAGAATTGATGTCACTTATTTTAAAATCTGCAGAAGTGTGGTGCTATAACATTGACTTTAGATCAGAGAGGTAATTGCCAACAGCAGGAAAAAGTCTCACAAATAAACTTCAGCTCTAGATTTGATTTACAGTGTGCTAATAAATGTGAACATAGTGGCTGCTATTAAAGAAAATAATCTGGAAGGATTTCTAAAAATACAAGCTTCTGTAAAGCAATATCCTTCAGGGTACATAAATCATAGCTTCTAAGGGGGTTATTTTCCAGACATTTCCAGTTAGTTAATATCTAGTAACTAGCACAGATTTGCTCTCTGTAGCCAGAATTTAGTCTTTAAAACAACAGGTTTTTTCTAATATGTAATATTGAATGTATTTGGCTGAATATCTTATCATACCATAAGTATGGTATGATGAGATATCATCATTATATAGATTTTTATGTAACATTATATAGATTTTTACCTGTATGACAGAACACTATATAGATATTTACCTATATGAAAGAACATTATAAGATTTTTTTTAATATATATAGTTTGAATAAGTTCTGATCATAGTACATGTAACAATGTATGTATTGCTCTGCAGTCTTGCACATAAAACTGTAAAGACAGATAATATTATTGCCAAGATCACAAACATTGCAATTAATAAATCACAATAAATCACTTGCATAAAGTAGAAGACTAGAAGCTCAAGAAAATTTGTAAATATCTAACTATGCACTTTAGTATACTTTGATATAATTGGAATTATAAAGGTCAGAGCAAAGGTCAGCAATATCTGCAACAAGCCATGAGGAGCCAATAATTATGATACACAGATATTAATGTCTTAAATACAAATCCTACCCTTACATAGCTCTTTCCTGTGATATCTGATATAAGATTGAAATTACAGTACTTCTGCTATAATGTCATGATGCGTGTTTTAACATTTACCCCACTTGGTTTCCAGAGGATATCCATGGAAAGGGGATATGCAATAGATGTGCCTACTAATTGAAAATCATGATCAATCACAAAGAACATTTTGTTGGGCTTCAGACCCAGATGAAGGGAATTCATGTATATATGTGCTGCAAAATTGTTACAAAATCTCAATACCATTATTTGCTCAGTTAATTTGTTATTTATTTATATAGATTCATGTCTACATAATAATTTTTTCTCAAGAATCTCATTCAAAAGAATCCACCTTGCCAAGTCATTAATAAATGAGGAAAATATTTAATAATCTGAAAGTTTGGCTTCAAGAGATCATACATAATTGTATCCAATTCTGAAATATTAGGTATGTTGTGTCATACCCAAAAAGACTGTAATTGCTGCCAAATGTGCTTCAACAAAGTACTGAGTGAAGGGTCTGAATACTTATGCCAAAGTGATCTTTCAGTTTTTTCTTTTTAATAAATTTAAAGACATTTCTAAAATTCTATTTTCACTTTGTCATTATGGGGTATTGAGTGTGGATTAATGAGAAAAAATGATTTTCAACAACTGTGGAATCAGGCTTCAGCATAACAAAATTAACAAAAATGAAGGGGGCTGAATACTTTCTGAATGCACTGTATATATCCTCTTTCTGCTCATTGGAGACTTAGAAATAATTGAAAATCTTCTTAATACTGTAAACTAAATTTCCATTCACAGATTTTAGAACTCCCTTAAGCTAACTAAATAGGAAATACTGTGAGCTTCCATGGCTTTATAAAACAACTCAAGGAATTTATGTGGAAGTAGGAATTTCTAATTGAAAATTCCTGTCCCTTCTTGTACTGTAATGCAATTCCCTAAGGTTCCTTGGAAAGAGGTGTTTTTTTTTTAAGACTGATTAAAGCTACTATAATGTATACTGAAATGTATACTGGGATCATTATTTAAGGTGTTCTAATAGCATACTGTCTTTTTAGAAAGTCCTGTGGGGATGTTTCATTGTATATTGATGAGGCATACTGAGTTGCAAAAGATACGGTAGTTGCTTGCATAAGCCCAATCTTTAGTCCTACATACTGACTAACTAGTAAATCTTTGTGTATGTGTGTATGCAGCTGAATATAATTAAATAACACGTAAGGGTGGTACCATTCTGGGACTATTACCGTTCTAATGAATCCCTGTAATGACATAGAGCTTCTGCATGCTGAGATGATTAATTTTAGAGGTTGACTTGTGCTCTAATGATAGATTTATTGCATCGTTTCTTTAGTTGCATAACAGTGATTTCCCATTCCATTTCTTAACTCATAAGATTTCTCTTTCTCTTATGAAGACGGAGTACCATAATTCCTTGACAGTATTTCCCTCTTAATTCTGCTTCCTGTACTTCCATATTGTGAAAGTTTTTGTTTTTGCTGCTGCAGAGTTTTTTGGGGTTTTTTTTTTTTGCCTCTTACTGATAAAAAAAGGAGGGAGCAAGAGCAGTATCTCCTTCACTGTACATGTGATATCACAGCACTCATATAAAAGAGGTGGGGCTTTTGTCATGATACCATCATGCTGTTTTTGTCAGTCTGACTCTCCAGGAATACCAGCTGGCTGTCAGTTTTAGCACTTCCCCTTAGCAAACCAAACAAAGTACTGAACAGTTCAAGCAGATCACCACACAGTTGTATAAAAATGGTACTGGCAATTTGGAAGGCAAAGCCAATGACCATTTGAATAGATCCTGAAAGATGATTAATAGTTCCTTACTTCTCCAAATTAGATAACATATTCTTACTATTTACATTTTTCCTCTCAAGGTCTCACAGATTTTGTAACAGTTGTTAGATAACTTTATGGTAATGCCATGAATTACACAGTAAATTATTCCAGACTATTTCAAACTTTGTAGCAAGGATAGATAGCTTTATTCTAAATTGTGATGATACATGTGTCAAAGGTGTCATGGCACAACTTTTTGGGTGACACACTAGCATTCAACAACACCCAACACAACTATTGTATAAAACACACCTTATTCTTGCAGATTTTGGAAACTGCAAATTCTGGAAACTGCATGAGAATGAGGTGTTCTCTTGCACAGCCTGCAGACATTCTGAAAATTTGCAAGAATGAGATAAGCGTTGGTGTGGTATTTAGAAGTTGCAGAGGCCTCAGAAGAGTGTTCCCTGAAGCTGCTTCCAGAACAAAATCCTTGTGTGACCCAGAGCAGCCTCAGGCTTTATGGGCCTGCAGGGGCCTATCAAGAAAAAGAGAACATTGACTGAAAGTATGTGATGTACACCAGATCTTGGGGAGCACTGGGCCATGGGGCAATCACACCAGAAACAGCAGGAGTCAGCCTTTGTGAGTGACAGTGGTGGCATTAGGGCTGAAGTCAAGGCCTGGCCCTCCTGTTCAGATCCAGCCTCAGTGCTGCCAAGGAGTGCCACTGTAGAGAGTGACCTAGTTGCAGGGCAGGCAGAGAATTGGTAATATTTTGTTGGGAGGGGTTTACAGACATGAGATAGGCATTTTTTGACATGTTGAGCCCAAAAGCTTCACCATCAATGTTCTAAATGCAATAAAGACTAAAATCAATGTTAGTCTTTGCACAAAAAGTTATCTCATGCTATAACTTGCGTATGTTAATGTAAATATAGTTGTTCTTATTTTAAGTTTGTTTTGCAGTCAGAAAGTTATGCAAATCAGAATTTTATATTCATTTTTTTCTTTCTACTGCTAACTAGCTATTGCCAGCTATGCCATACTTGATATAGATGCTTGATTCATTTATTTTTGAACATGTTAATTCATGCTCTTTGTTCCTATTATTCTTACATTCTGAAAGATCATTAAATCTCTCTGATGTCTTTCATATAAGCCTGACATCACTTCTAATTATGTGCTCAGCTTAGGAGGAAAACTTTATCTTTTTTTTTAATTGTAGTCTATTCTTTTTTCAAAAATTGTACTTCTGTGGTTTATTCTGGATTGTTTAGACCCTTTCTTTTTTCCTGAAGGAATGAATTATTATAAAGCTTCAAATTATATAAAAAATGTTTGTATTAGACATTGCAATCTGCTCTACATCTATTTCTTGAGCCACACGGTCTTTTCAACTGAAATTTAAGAATGAGAGAATATTCCTTAGCATGTCTCTACTTGTATGTTCATTGATTGGATTTATTATTCATTGTTCTTTGCTTTGAAATTAGATAATAACATCTAAACACTATCTACTAACTGGAAATCACCATTTTTATATATGCACTATTATATGTACAGTGTAATTCCACACTTCTTTGTTAGAATTGTCTTTAAAAATGTGTCTTGTTTTAAAATAATAAAAAACTCAACATAGTTACATGAAAACATAAACTGAGATTTTTTAATGTATGTTATTTTAAGGTATAGTTATTTATCTAGCATATGGCATATCATATATGGACTTGAAATATATATTAACATTTCACCTAAATTACTAAACACAATAAAATATAAATGTTAAAAAGATCTATATTCAGTACCAATGGTCTAGGCCATCTACCCATTGAAGCGCAGCATCATTTATATTAAAAAAAAATCAGATGCTGGATTGGAATATGCCCCAATCTTACAGCCAATCACGATGAGATCTAGAGTTTGACATGGGACCTTGCAGTAACACTGAGGAGACGATACTATGCCCTGTTTATACAGAGAGTTCCAGCAGACACCGTGTCACGTGTGAATCCTATTCAGAGTTGTCCATTGCTGACATGTAATTCAAAGCCTGGCACCTCTTTTGTGGTGTCATTTATATATCTCTCCTAAATTCTGCTAAAGATGTTATCTAGCCTGGTAACTACACATTTCGAAACCAACCTACAACCTCTGAGAATGAACCTTCACCCTCATCCTACACCCGGGCAACAGATATTCACCACATTTGTATGTCTTCCTATGACTTCCATTCAGCCATCTATTTGGCTTTTCATTGGGAATCGATGTTAAAGTTGTTGCCCAGATGTGCAAGTGCCAATGTGGGTTTCTTGGATTTGAGCCTTACAGCTGATTAATGAGGAAGGTTGGTATGTACCGGTAGGAGTGAGTTATTCATAATTTTTCTGTATCCTCTCACTAGTGCATCTTGCCTTCAGAAAGCTTGTGGTGCTGTTTGACTCAGAACAGAAAGTCAGCAAGTTGGAGTGGTTTTAATACATCCATTTACAATCCTCATGGATTATAAGCACTGAGTCTGGCATCTAACTTACTGGTATGGCAGATCTTAAGCCATACAGGGACACAATATTCTGCTGTGGAGTAGACCAACCCTAGTGCTAATGACCTGGGGTGGCAGCTGAAGCTTCCCATTGAGTTCCACATCATTTCTGGAGTATATTGTTCCTAGTACTGATTTTTGCTGCTCTTGTCTAGGTGCATCTTACAGGAGAGAATCAGATCTAATGTTACTTCAAGGGGGTTTAGGACAGTTAGGCATGGACCCTTGGCAGTGCCTCCTTCGCCTCCAGCCATAAGCTTCATTCCATTTACAGCCAGCTTTCCTCCTCTGCTGGCTGCCATTCTTCATAGTCAATGGGCCTATCGCCCTCCATACTTTGCCCTTTGTCCCTGCCCATTCACGCAGACACTGTTTCACCTGGAACTTTGGATGCACGAGACAAATAGCCGCCAGCCAATCGAGTGGCAGGCAAGAGCAATGGTGCTGAGGGGATAACATGCAATTGATAATGTGTGATTACAGGGACTGTGGGGGGGGCAGCATGTGATGCAAGATTTTGTAAAAAAAAGTACTGTGGCTGCTGGGATCAAATGGTGTCTGGGCGAATGGGCAGGGACAAAGGGCAAAGGGTGGAGGGCAAGGGACCTATTGACCTATTGACCATGGAGAATTGGGGGAGGACCAGCAGAGGAGAAAACTTCATTGTAAATGAGCTGAGGTGAGTGCCTGGAGGCAAAGGAGGTGTGGCCAAGGGTGCCTAAAATGTCCCATTCTGACTACAAGGTACTTTGTATGGGGATTATAAGGGAATAAATTATAAATCAATATAACAAGGGCTTCATATGCTACTTTGTTGTTAAGATAGAAGCACATAGTTACCATTTTGCTGTTGCTAGAAGTGAGCCTCCATTCAGTGAAGAATTTTCCCAAGTTTTTAAAATCTTTGGACAGGAGGCTGTCTGCCACCGTGATCTATTTTTCCTGTACTGCTGTGGCCCAATCATCAGCTTATCCAAATTTGCATCTCCTTGTTGCCGGCATATCTGATATGTATAAATTGAATAGTAGAAGTGCCATTACAGAGCCTTGTGGGAGGCCATTGTTTAATTGCAATAAGTTATAGTTTTACTAATTTATGAAAGATGTAATTCATTCTTATAAAAGTACTTTTATTAATGGAGGAGTACATTACTCTTAGTGTTACAAATACAATATTACTGGTAGTGCTGGAAATAAATAAATTTCTAGCTAAAGTACTGCTGCCTTATGTACCTCCTCACGGACTGTGCCTAAGACCATCCTTCATGTGTTGAGTTTCTATTTTCCTATTCCCCAGGAGATTTGCTCAGGAATTAAATTGACTAATCTCAAAGCAAACATGGAACTGATACAGTCTTTCTATATTTTGCCTTAGGAGTAAATTGTTTTCGGTTATATAATTAAAATCCTCTCTCCTTTCTTTCTAACTCTCCCCCTCTACAACACCCATCTTTTGTTTACAGATGAAAACCTCTTCCATCCTTTTTCAAAAAAGCAAGAGCAATGATGAATATAGGAATGAGGTTTCTCCCTGTGGATGACTCCTAGTGCAATCTGTCAAAACTAATGTCCAGTATTTTTGAAACAAGGTAATGTCAAGTACAAGATTAGGATGTAAGCCCCTCCGCCTCCATCAATTGTGGATAAGTAAGAGAAAAGAACTTATTGTCATTTTGTAGAGATTTTTAGTCTTCCTGAGAGAAAATGGCTGGTGTTCTGCTCACTGTTACATCTTGATTACATAACTCCTATTTTATGTATTTGTAAATTCTGATTCCTGTTTTACCGAATTATCCCCTAATACCTTACCCATGACTTTATTTAAGTGTTTGAAGATATGAAGAACAAGAATGCTTTTGACAAGGAGAATCTGATAAATGAAAATTGATAGCAGAAGAAACCTCTGAGCAGTTCTGAGTAATTATGATTTATTAAAATTTGAGGTCATCCAAAATAACAGAAAGATAGTACTCATTATATTATCTTTTTCTCTTTAATTTTCCTACCATTTTTCTGTAAATCTTTTTTTTTCTGGAAAGGAAAACAGCACAATAAGTAATGAGAAAAGATGGAGAGATTAGACAGAAAACAATGTCTAGTCCCTTCATAAAATACAGTTTATGATTGCACATTAAAAACTGTCTGAAAACCTTGCATCATTTCTTCACACAACAAGGCTAACTTCCATCAATCACACATAGATTTCATTCTGTGCTGTTGCCTTGAGATTTTCAGCATTGTTTAACAATGATTAAATATAACAGAAACATCTAATAATAATAATAATAATAATAATAATAATAATAATAATAATAATAATAATAATAATAATAATAATAATAATAATAAAGTTGGAAGGGACCTTGGAGGTCATCTAGTCCAACCCCCTGCTCAGGCAGGAAACCCTATACCATTTCAGACAAATGGCTGTCCAGTCTCTTCTTAAAAACTTCCACTGTTGGAGTATTCACCACATCTGGAGGCAGGTTGTTCCACTGGTTAATTGTTCTGACTGTCAGGAAGTTTCTCCTTAGTTCTAGATTGCTTCTCTCCTTGATTAGTTTCCATCCATTGCTTCTTGTCCTGCCTTCAGGTGCCTTGGAAAACAGCTTGACTCCCTCTTCTTTGTGGCAGCCCCTGAGATATTGGAACACTGCTATCATGTCCCCCCTCATCCTTCTCTTAATTAAACTAGACATACTCAATTCCAGCAGCCTTTCCTTATATGTTTTAGCCTCCAGTCCTCTAATCATCTTTGTTGTTCTTCTCTGTACTCTTTCCAGAGTCTCAACATCTTTTTTGCATCGTGGTGACCAAAACTGGATGCAGTATTTCAGTATCTTGAATTATTCCTCTTGATAAATTCTTAATTAATGCTATTTAACCTTAATCAGATTTAGAAAAATAAATTAATATTTTTGGTTTTTTACAGCTTTTCAGAATAAGATTTGGGTTTTTTAGAAGGGTACATTTAATGGAATGTTAAGATGCAACATTAAATACAGTTTTAGATATTATTGTGATGGAACACATTGTTGATAAGTTATGGGAGCAGTCTTTCGGAATAGCCCATATCATATACAAAATGTCTATTCAGAGTTTCAAAATATGACATAGAAACCAATAAGAACATATTTTGATGCACTGCTGTTCCAGCTTGCCGTACTTTGTAAGGAATCCACTCACATTTTGAAGCCAGAAGGATTTCCTACTTTTGGACTCCATTCATTACCATCTCTGCTAAGAATGGATTAGACAGGATAAGGAGATTACATGAAGTAGGGAAGCCCTTCAGATTCTTGGTTTTGATGGCATATTTAAATATAGAACAAAATTGGATTTTCTGAGTTTATAGTTTTTAGGCTGAATTGTATTAAGAATTAAATTATTAAATGATGTAGAGACAGTCCAGTTACCTCAGTAACTACATTTTATTTCAATTTTATTGATACATTATTTATTATTATGTGGTTATTTTTAGTCCTAATATATAGAATTGTCTTCATGATTAAATTGGCATACAAGTAGATTAAATAAATAGTTTCTGAAAATAATCCTAGCAAGCCTGATGTAAGAAAGGAGATCTGCATTGACCATCTACTAATGCCTAATCTGATAGCAAGACTTTTATTACAATTGACAGTAATCTCTCACTTCTCATTTTTGTAGGTTATTTCTTCATTACTGTGACTGGTAATAGTTATCAAAATCTTCAGTAGTTACTTCTGCATTCATTGATCAATTATGCCACTGACAAATTGAATTGTGGAAAATAAGTAAGTGAACAGAGTAGTAAAGAAGATGACAATAATAGTAATAAAAAAAAGATTCAACTAAGTTAAAGACACTCTCGAACAAAACTTAACTCCAGTTCATTTTACCAATGCAGTTTTCTTGGCAGTAATATACATTGCTGCCTTCTGTGTTTTTGACCTCTTAATCTGAACCTTGCCCTGAGTTTCCCTGATGATCCACCTTTCATATTTTACTTGACTGGATAAGCCTTAGCTTCTGAGATTAGTCAAGATCTGCTGTATTTCTAAAAATAAAATATTGATATCTAGAGTAGTTTTAACAATAAATATTGTCTATTATGTCCATTATTTTATATCCTGTTTCCCCACAAAATCTTACTTTGATAGATGAGGGATGAAACTCCAATACTGATAAAGGTAGAAGGAAAAAGGAGAGGATGACTAGTAGCAAGTTGGATGGACTCAGTTACAATGGTAAATGGATTGGACTTCAAAACCTTGGCTAGGGACATATTGCCATTGAGAAAATCTAGGTGGATGTTAAGAGTCAACCCTGGCTTGATGGCACATAATCAATAAATCAGTATCAATTATTCAGTATTTTAGAACATGCATGTATCATCTGAGCACCTATCATACTCTTTTGTGCCTTCTGAAAATGCAATGTCAAGATTACAACAATTACAATGTGGTTGGTTAGCACAGACCAAAAAAATGTTATTAGAGTTCTGTACAGTTATATACCAATTTTATATTACTTCTTTAGCCTTCCCCTAAATCTGAAATCAAAATTATCATATCCCTTATTTGTTGCTATGATCCTTTCTAAAAGTGAAATTTTGGGCTACATATAGTTTGTGCAATCTATTTTGGATCTTGCACAGAGAACCTAAATTGACAATTGTGAAGAGTAAACATGCATGTCTTGTAGTACATGAAACTTAATGGCTGTCAGGTGCTAATTATTTTTGCAATTTCAGATTGGCAGAATCCACTTTTAGGCTTATCAGACTTCATGAATGTCACTTCTGTTCAGCAGATTATATTCAATTTGCTAAATCATAGATTATGCAAACCGGCATACAAGAAATAAAAAATGCTACGAATAATTTTGTTACTAAAAGTACTTTAAAATATTTATTGCCATATTAGAGAACAAAACTTAGAACTGTTTCATTCAGAAAAAATTAGAATGTTTCATGTTTTACCAAGATTTTTTAAAATCCTGTTTGATCTTTGAAAGACTTTGAAAGAATATGGAGAACAACAATGAGTACTTTTTGAACCAGTCATGTAATTAGCCTGAATGATTTCTCAATATGTCTTTTTGTGTTTGTGTTTGTGTTTGTCTTTAACTCATTGTTAACTCCTGACAATGGCCTTGATTAGGCTGAGAAACAATTATTAGCCTAATGTCACCCAGCAGGTTTTATGCCTAAGGTGGAACTAGAACTCATTGTCTCCAAGGGCTAACCTGAATGCCTTAATCATTACACCAAACTGGCTAATATGTCCTTAGGACTACAAATACCAAGAATTTTATGACTGTAAAATTCAAAAATAATGTGTGCAAGTAAAGCTTAAATTAGTCATTTACTTAGTGCAATACAAATAAGTTTATGTATATATGGGAAATGTTCTAGTCTAATTATATACCAAAACTATGCTGTTTTCTATAGACAGTATTATTTAAAACAGGAGCAAAGAATCAAGACCATACATTAAGTTTCAGTTAAGAAGATTTATTGCTCAAGCCTACACACAAGAATCTAGTCATCTAACAGCACCACATTAGCTAGATAAGAATAAACAGCATTCAACGGGGGAGTGAGGAGTGGACTTGAAACATTTGTGGACGCATTCAGGCTGAATCCTCTTTTGACTCTACACTGCCTCTTCTTTCTCTACAGCAATGGCCCCCAACCTTTTGGGAACCAGGGACCAGTTCCATGGAGAGAGTTTTTCTGCAGACCTGGGGGGCGGGCGCATGGTTTTGTGTGCTGCCTGCATCCTGCAATGGAGTTTCACTTGTTTGTGTGGACTGGTTTCTGGCATGCTGCAGACTGGTGCCGGTCCATGGATCAGGAGTTGAGGGTTCCTGCTCTACAGAATACAACTATATTCTGTAATATTTGTATATATGACTTTATTAAAAGCTATGCTAATTTTGCTAAATTTTTAAAAAGTCTTTAACTATGTTGCTTATTCTTAATTTGAGTTTTATTTTAAAGAAAGAATTATCCCATCAAATGATTTCATTGCCAATGCTGGTATTCACTTTAATGTCTTCAAGCTCAGCTTCGTGTCCTGATACATGACATTAAAAATGTGCAGATATTAATGTAATATTTCTCCAAGAAACACACACACACACACACAAAATCAGCCCCCTTTCAGCCAGTATTACTAAGTTGTATACTGACTTCTCCTAACACTAGACTTTTCTTTGAAAGACCATCATCTTTCCACTTGAAAATAACTGGATATTCATAGTATGGAATTAGTAAAATTAAATAGCTTGCTGTGAAGCAAGCTTTTTATTCCCTGATGTTGTAGCTTAGTTTACAATACCTCTACTTTCTTTTCCTCATCCAGAAAATGCAGAAAATAGAATAGCATGCCTGAGCCATAGTAAATTATATCCTAATATTTCTGCAATAAATCCCAAATTTACCCATTTGTTTGTGAGCTCTAGAGTGATTGAATTTGGCAAGCTGGGGAAAGCATCTTATTTAGAAAGTATGTTGAATAATATAGCCTTGATTTTATAAAGCATTCTTGTCAGAAATGGCAAGAGACAGTACAATTAATCAACAACAAGATTTTAAACTTTGATGGATTGAGTAGTGGTAGTTTTAAACAAAAAGAGGAAGATTATAATTATAAATCACACCCTGATATTTTTGTTGAAAGTACATTTGTAATTGAACATCACTGCTGCTTTTATCTGGATACTTTGCTTTAAGTGGGGCACATTTTTTAAAAATAGATATAGATATACTGTAGCGAGAGGGGGGGGAGAAAGATGGAGAGAAATGGAGAGAGATGATAGAGGTAAGTGTGTATATTGATATCTGTATGAAAGTGCAAATCCTACTTCCTCCAGAGCTCTAGAAATATCTTGATCCTTTGTACAGATCCTGTTTATCTTGACAACTTTTTGGAAAATTTCATCTTCATTCTCCATCCAGCAGTATATAGTTACAAGAATTACTTGTGATCCTTCCTTAAAATACAAATAATAGTATTCAATAAAGGAATGGCATTTCTAATGATTACCTACTTAATGATTAGTGAAAACATTCTCATCAAGTCAGATAAATAAGAAGATTCATTTAAAGAAAAGAATAAGAAATTATAATACTCTGAAATAAAACTACTAACACTAGGTCAATTAACTACTATTAGTTACAAAACAAACTCATTTCACTACTCAAGATAAAATTAAGTGGCAAATGAATCAGAAATTACATAAGTATTTATCTTGATCTCCATCATTTTCTACTGCATTCCTTATGCTCATTGGGGCAGCAATAGTGACATGATCACTATTATAGGAAAAGTTATTTAGTACCATGACTTCACTTGTATAAATGTAAAAATCAAACCTCACTAATATTTTTGATTCCTTATTATATGAAGATATAGAATAATTAGTTAAAATATCCAGAAATAATTTTTCCTGTATAAAAATATGAACAACTTTATTCTTTTGAACTTTCATTTGAAACTGTTCAGTTTTAATAGATTCTCCTCAAAATGTATGACAATCTATTGTATTCCCTACAAAAGCAACTTAAATTTAGCAAATATATATCAAAACTAAGTTGGTTTACTCTTCAACATTGCCATTCATTTTAGAAGTTTACAAGCTACCAATATTTAAATGTCAGTCACTTAAGAAATAAAAGCAAAAGTCTTAGTTTAAGAAGCCATAAATGGACAAATGCTGGTGTTCAGAATAATAATAATAATAATAACAACAACAACAACAACAACAATAAGTCATCTAGTCCAACCCCCTGCTCAGGCAGGAAACCCTATACCATTTTGGACAAATGGCTGTCCAGTCTCTTCTTAAACACTTCCAGTGTTGGAGCATTCACTGCTTCTGGAGGCAGGTTGTTCCACTGGTTAATTGTTCTAACTGTCAGGAAGTTTCTCCTTAGTTCTAGGTTGCTTCTCTCTTTGGTTAGTTTCCACCCGTTGCTTCTTGTCCTGCCTTCAGGCACTTTAGAAAATAGCTTGACTCCCTCTTCTTTGTGGCAGCCCCTGAGATACTGGAACACTGCTATCATGTCCCCCCTTGTCCTTCTCTTCGTTAAACTAGACAAACCCAATTCCAGCAACCGTTCCTTATATGTTTTAGCCTCCAGTCCCCTAATCATCTTTGTTGCTCTTCTCTGTACTCTTTCCAGAGTCTCAATATCTTTTTTACATCGTGGTGACCAAAACTGGATGCAGTATTCCAAGTGTGGCCTTACCAAGGCATTGTAAAGTATTAATACTTCACGTGATCTTGATTCTATCCCTCTGTTAATGCAGCCTAGCACTGTGTTGGTTTTTTTGGCAGCTACCGCACACTGCTGGCTCATATTTAACTGATTGTCCAGTAGGACTCCAAAATCCCTCTCACATTTACTACTATTGAAAAAGGTACCCGCTATACTATACCTGTACATTTGGTTTTTCTTGCCTAAATGTAGAACCTTACTTTTTTCACCATTGAATTTTATTTTGTTAGATAGTGCCGTGTTCAAGTCTGTCCAGATCCTCCTGTATCCTAAGCCTGTCTTCTGGAGTGTTGGCTATTCCTGCCAGCTTGGTGTTGTCTGCAAATTTGATGAGTTCCCCATCTATCCCCTCGTCCAGATCGTTGATGAAGATGTTGAAGAGCACCGGGCTCAGAAAAGAGCCCTTGGGCACCCCACTACACACTTCCCTTCATGTAGATGCAGTTCCATTGAGGACCACACGCTGAGTACGGCCGGTCAGCCAGCTACGGATCCTTCTGGTGGTGATGCTGTCTAACCCACATTTTTCAATCTTATCAAGTAGTAGGTTGTGGTCTACTTTGTCAAATGCCTTACTGAAGTCTAAGTAAATTATATCCACAGCATTCCTCTGGTCTACTAATTTTGCCGCTTGGTCAAAGAATGCAATAAGATTTGTCTGGCACTATCTGTTTTTGACAAAACCATGTTAGCTTTTAGTAATGACTTTGTTTGCCTGTAGGTGTTTGCTGACTCGTTGTTTGATTATCTTTTTCAGAATCTTCCCAGGTATTGAGGTCAGGCTGATAGGTCTGTGATTTCCTGGGTCCTTTTCCCCCCCCTTTTTTGAAGATGGGAACTACATCAGCTCCTTTCCAGTCCTCTGGTAGTTCTCCAGTGCTCCAGGATCTTTGAAAAATATAATCCAGTGGTTCTGAGATCACATCTTCCAGTTCCTTAAGAACTTTGGGGTGTAATCCATCTGGTCCTGGTGATTTGAACTCGTCTAGGCTGGACAGGTGTCACTTACCATTTTCTTGCCTATCTTAACCTGTATTTCTATTCTGTTTTTTATGGCACTATTTTTGATAGGTTGATCTGTTTTTTCCCTTTGTGTAAAGACAGATGCAAAAAACGAGTTAAATAGTTCTGCTTTCTCCCTGTTGCTTGTCACCGTCTTGCCACTTTCACCCACTAATGGACCAATTGTTTCCTTCAGTTTTTTCTTGTTCTTTACATGTTGAAAGAAGCTTTTTTTGTTATTTTTGACTTTGGTTGCAAGCCTTAGTTCATTTTGAGCCTTAGCTTTCCTCACTTCGTTTTTGCAGGCTTGGGCTATTTGCTGATATTCTGACTTAGTTATGTTTCCTTCTTTCCACTTTCTATACTTGTCCTTTTTATCTTTCAATTGATCAGAGAGTTCTTTATGCAGCCATGCTGGTTTCTTTTGAGAGCTGTTATTTTTCCTCTTTGTTGGTATTGTGCTAGACTGGGCCTTTATTATCTCACTTTTCAAAATTTCCCAAGCCTCTTGAGTTGTTTTCCCCTGGAGGAGTCTCATCCATGGAATCCTTCCCAAACCCTCTCTAAGTTTATTGAAATTAGCTCTCTTGAAGTCCAAGACTCTAGTTTGACTTTGTTCTATTGCTTGTGCTTCCATAATGTTCAATTCCAGTATTGCATGATCACTTCCTCCCAAGGTTCCTATGCCTTCAACATCTTCTATCATTTCATCTCTGTTAGTGAGAATTAGGTCCAAAATGGCTAATCCCCTAGTTCCCTTCTCTACTTTTTGGGAGACAAAGTTGTCTGCTAGGTTTGTCAGGGATCTGTTTGATCTTCCACTTGGTGCAGAGTTTGTCTCCCAGTTGATGTCAGGGTAGTTAAAGTCCCCCCCCAATTACTATTGTGATGTGCTTCCTACATACCTTAGTTAGCTGACTAGCAAAAAGTTAATCTATTTCCTGTGTTTGGTTGGGTGGCCTATAGTATACACCTATGTCAATGTCATTTCTCCCTCCCCCTTTTATATTGACCCATATGCATTCGGGACAGTTTTCATCATTGTTGTGCTCTATTTCTGTAGAGATTTTCTTATATAGAGAGCAACTCCACCTCCTCTTTTATTTGGTCTGTTTCTTTTAAATAATTTAAATCCCTCTAGCTGTGTGTTCCATTTATGGGTTTCGTCCCACCATGTTTCAGTTATGGCAACAATATCATATCTGCCCTCATTAACCTGAATTTATAGTTCACCCTGTTTGCTGTTCATACTCTGTGCATTTGTGTGTAGACATTTGAGTCCTTTATGACCGACCCTGTGTTTACTTCCTACATAACCTGTGTGGTGCCTGAGTTCCCCTAATGTCTTACCACCTATTTGGTTAGTGCACTTTGTGTGGCACTCACTATTAACAGCTTGATTTTGCTTGACAGCAAGGTTAGTGTTTTTGTCCCCACACATATCTATGTTACATGCACTGATAGCCCTATTGTTTTCAGATTGCCGGGGACAGGGATGTTCTGTATCAGTTAGCTCACTGTCCCCGCTGTTTAGTTTAAATATTCCTCCAGAAAATCTGTGAATTTATAGCCAAGTAACTCAGTCCCTTTCTTTGATGGATGCAAACCATCTCTTTTGTAATTTTTTTCATGGGACCAGCTACTGATATCGTGACTAATATATCCAAAACCTTCTCCTTTACACCATTCCTTTAGTCACATATTGAATTGTGCTATAAGCTGGCCTTTTCCATTTTGGTGCTTATACACTGGTAAGACCTCTGAAAAAAATAAGCCTACAGCCTATTCTACTAAGTTCCTGCCCCAGGCTCTGGAAGTCATTCTGCACAGTGAGTACATATTTTTGGGACAGATTGTTAGTGCCAAGATGTACAATAGCCTCCAAATCACAGTCCTTGCTGGCATTCTTGATTATTTTACAAATACGCTTCTTGTCCCTACTAGCAGTAGCACTTGGAAGACACCTGACCTCATTCAAAACCTCTGTGTCCTTTCCTAAATTTACATCCCTTATAATTGAATCACTAACCAGAAGGTGGCTTCTCTTTTTGGGTGCCTTTCTGTTCTTGCATGACTGATGTGTAATACCTGATTCACACTTCTCCCTGTCGAAAACAAGTTCTTCATCTCGGACCAAGATCCTCTGCTTATTTGAGTTGTAATCACAAATACCTTTACCTGTCTTCTAATGTCCCTATTAAGGTCAGCAAGGGCACAAGTCTCTAATGGTTTTCTACTCAGGCTTGCATATAATCACAAATATTGTGCATGTTCAGTCTTTCCAAGGAGAGATGTTTGTGTTAGTTTTTCATTTTCTATAGGCCAGGAGGGACAAAGAACAGTGGCAATGTAGATCACTTAGCATCCCAAAACCTGTAATTTTGAACTAAGTAATTTGTATCTATGGAAAACAAATTATCAGTTTAAAGGATATTTCTACCAGAATTTATTTATTTTATAATTTCTACAGAAAATAGGTGAGCTAAGAAATGGATTGCTTTGTGATATTATGATGCTGCTGTTCATATACTTTGTGTCCCTTACATGTTGTGAAGGAAAATCTTTTGCAACAATCAATAGTCAAACAATCTTAATTAAAGTCATGAAGGGAAAAAAATAGACCAACCTATCAAAAATAGTGCCATAAAAAACAGTATAGAAACACAAGTTAAGATAGGCAAGAAAATGATAAGTGAGCACCTGTCCAGCCTAGATGAGTTCAAATCACCAGGACTACACCCCAAGGTTCTCAAGGAACTGGCAGATGTGATCTCAGAACCATTGAACTATATTTTTCAAAGATCTTGGAGCACTGGGGAACTACCAGAGGACTGGAAAAGAGCTGATGCAGTTCCCATCTTCAAAAAAGGAAAAAAAATGGATCCAGGAAATTACAGACCTATCAGCCTAACCTCAATACCTGGGAAGATTCTGGAAAAGATAATCAAACAACGAATCAGCGAACACCTAGAGGCAAACAAAATCACTACTAAAAGCCAACATGGGTTTGTCAAAAACAGATCGTGTCAGACAAACCTTATTGCATTCTTTGACCAAGTGACAAAATTAGTGGATCTGAGAAATGCTATGGATATATTTTACTTGGACTTCAGTAAGGCATTTGATAAAGTAGATCACAACCTACTACTTGATAAGATACACAAATATGGGTTAGACAGCATCACCACCAGAAGGATCCGTAGCTGGCTGACCGGCCGTACTCAGCATGTGGTCCTCAATGGAACTGCATCTACATGGAGGGAAGTGTGTAGTGGGGTGCCCCAGGGCTCTGTTTTAGGCCCAGTGCTCTTCAACATCTTCATCAACGATCTGGACGAGAGGATAGACGGGGAACCCATAAAATTTGTGGATGATACCAAGCTGGCAGGAATAGGCAACACTCCAGAAGACAGGCTTAAGATACAGGAGGACCTGGACAGACTTGAACACTATCTAACAAAATGAAATTCAATGGTGAAAAAAGTAAGGTTCTACATTTAGGCAAGAAAAAACAAATATACAGGTATAGTATAGGGGATACCTTGCTCAATAGTAGTAACTGTGAGAGGAATCTCGGAGTCCTAGTGGACAATCAGTTAAATATGAGCCAGCAGTGTGCTGCAGCTGCGAAAAAAGCAAACACAGTGCTGGGCTGCATTAACAGAGGGATAGAATCAAGATCACGTGAAGTATTAATATCACTTTACAATGCCTTGGTAAGGCCACACTTGGAATACTGCATCCAGTTTTGGTCACCATGATGTAAAAAAGATGCTGAGACTCTAGAAAGACTACAGAGAAGAGCAACAAAGATGATTAGGGGACTGGAGACTAAAACATAAGAAATGGTTGCTGGAATTGGGTTTGTCTAGTTTAACGAAGAGAAGGACGAGGGGGGACATGATAGGAGTGTTCCAATATCTCAGAGGCTGTCACAAAGAAGAGGGAGTCAAGCTATTCTCCAAGGCGCCTGAAGGCAGGACAATAAGCAATGGATGAAAACTTATCAAGGAGAGAAGCAACCTAGAACTAAGGAGACATTTCCTGACAGAACAATTAACCAGTGGAACAACCTGCCTCCAGAAGCGGTGAATGCTCCAACACTGGAAGTTTTTAAGAAGAGACTGGACAGCCATTTGTCCGAAATGGTGTAGGGTTTCCTGCCTGAGCAGGGGGTTGGACTAGATGACCTCCAAGATCCCTTCCAACTTTATTATTTTTATTAAATCTGAATCTGTCATTATTTATTCTAACAAATTTTCAACTGCTGTACAACTAAGTTTCGTTTAGTTAATGCAGCTCATACCAACATTGTCAAAATCATAGATTCTATTACTTATTACTGTGACATTATCATTTGTCAAATAATTAGATTAGTGGGCCATATATTATTTAATTATGCTGTTTAATTTTCAGTCTTTTGCTAAGGATACAAAGAACATGAATCCAGAAATGTCAAACCAGGTTTCACAACTACAGAATGCCTTTCTCAATAGTATTATTTTCATTTTTTCTATCAAATTTTCTTTTGTCATTATGTAGGAAAACCTTTATTGAGAATATCAATGAAATCATTAGGAGTGAACATGCTGTCTTATTTTTCAGATCCTTTTATCTGAGCTATGCATCCTTTTCAAGAAACAAATGGAGCTCTGGTATTCAAGACCTCATGAAGCTGGAAAGCCTTTACTTTCAAAGAGCTTTCACAAAAGGCATTTCCCTCACTTTAAAGAAAGCATTTAGAAATGTATTTTTCTTTCCTTTTTTTCTCTTTTTGCTATTATAGAATTTCATGGTGAGCTTTAATATGTATCTATATAGGAAAACCTATAGGACTTCTAGATCAGTTTACTTTCTTTTTATATCTTTCATATGATAACACTAATATAATCTCGGTACCAAATCTAGAACATACTGTCATGAAACTAATACCAATGACTTTCAAAACACAGAATTAGGTTTTGGGAAGTAATAGGCATAATTAGTTTACATATGTTTGAAAATAATAATCAAAAACAGTATGTAAAAAGTTTTTTATTGAAGCATTTATTTATTTATTTGAAACATTTATAGAAATTCACATCTTCTAGCAACTCTGGGTGGCTCCCAATAACACATTAAAATAAAATTTAAAACTATATTAAAACTATTAAACCATATTAAAACAAAACAAAACTGGTGACAGTTTATTTTATCAAAGTGCTTGGGGAGAAGGTCTTCAGTACTTTACAGAAGACCAAATGTCTGTGTTCTTGACCAGTTGAAGCTTCTGAGTGTTCTTCAAAGGTGGCCCCATGCAGAACACATTGTGGTAATACAAACATGGGTAATGTAGTGCTTATTACTTTTTAAAGCTTATTGCTTTAAAAAGTAGTAACTTAGATCTTCAGATCCTATCTTGCTTTTCTAGTTGAAAAAGGTTGCTAATAGTTGAATAAATCTTTTATAAATGTAATATAAATAATTGTCCTTGATGCTATTTTTATTTTTAAGAAAAAAGCTGAAATCAATTTTCATTTTTTTAAAAAAAATCTGGACAGTAGATTTATACTACAATACAACTTTCCAAACTTTTTGTTTTAGACTAAGAGTTTAAATAATAATAATAAAGTTGGAAGGGACATTGGAGGTCATCCAGTCCAACCCCCTGCTAAGGCAGGAAACCCTATGCCATTTTGGACAAATGGCTGTCCAGTCTCTTCTTAAAAATTCCAGTGTTGGAGCGTTCATAACTTCTGGAGGCAGGTTGTTCCACTGATTCCCCCAAATTTCTCCAACATACTGTTAATATCCTTGAAAAGCCACCATCCATATATCTTTTCAGAATTTGGCTGATCATAGGGACCATCAAAGAACTGGAATATTATGATAAAGTTTAATCTGATGAAATAAGCATCAGATACTCTTTTCACAAAAAAATACAATTGGTGATGATATTAGGAACTAATAAAAAGGCAAATACAGGAATCTGACTTAAAATATTCTATAAATTGAGAACATAGCAAACAATATTTAAGAATGTATAATATGCATTTACCATCCAAATTATACTATGGATATTGATCAACAACAGCATGAAATTGGAAATCATTCCAGTTTATAATCATCTCATTATCTCAGATTCTGATCCCATACAATGTATAAGACTGCTGGATGCAGAATGCAGAAACTGCATTACCACATGATGGCAGTAATGGGTTAAATAACAGTAGCTCATTATTGCCTCTTTGATACTTCTGGAATTTTATGGGCTAGATCAGATAGTCTTAATTATGCATAGCTTGAAATTTGTACCAAGCATCAATAATATTTGATTGTTCAGATAACTGGTAAATTGTGGAAGTCAGATGAGTCAACATTTATGTGCTAGCAGTTTAGGTTTTCTAATCTGTTCACTGACTGTAATTACCACAGCAATTAACAAATACAAAAAGAAAGAACATTGCATTTTTTCCAGAGTTTATTCTGAATCAAACATATTTAATGTAATAATATTCCCTAGCTTTTTCCTTGCCTTAGAGACTCTGCAGTGTGGAGTGACCTATCTTAACAAAGCATTGAAAAAACAAGTTGACTGCTAACGAAGATTTGATAAACTACAGATAAACCAGTTTAACCCATTATAATTACAGCTTAATTATACATCTTTACAAGATAAGATGACAAGATAAGATGCCATGTTTTTGACAGACAGAAACGAATAAAACAGAACTCTGAGGTTTAGAAATTCCTCAAAGAACATGTTTATTAGTTATGAAGTATCAGCATGGCAAAAGTGAAACCAAGTCTGGACAATTCCCCAATACAAAGTTAAGAAATCCCACCCCTAAGGCTATTCAAGCAACTACATCCCCCAATACATCTTCTTTGTGGGCTTTTTATGCAACATCCAGCTGCAGTCTTGGGAGCAGCTGATGACCTTGGTTTCCACGGGACAAAAGATTATTTTGACTAGCAAAGCACCTGGCAACCCCTCTCCCTCCATTCTATGTGGCAACCGAAAATGAGTAGGAATAATGGCTACAGCCATGCTCATTTGTAGAGTTGACAGTCTAGCTCTCTCAGAAAGAAAGAGTCTCCTGCAGGGGAAACAAAAAGCAGGTTAAGTATTCTCTCTAGGCTTGTGAGGGTATTTATCGTAAAACGTTTTTTATTAAGCTATCTGCTTTCACATTTGTACAGTTCACCCATATAGCTTCTGAAAGGGGGTAGCCTTTCCATTGAACAAGGAACTGTAATTTTCCCTTGTATAACCTAGAATCAAGAATTCGTTTTATTTCATAATGTGTCTCCCCCTCTACCACTACTGGACCCAGGTCTCATAGAGGATTCTGGCACAGGGTGAACTTTTCCTAACAATCATGGGAGTTTCAATTCCACTGTGACAGGGTTTCTGATCTTTGTGATGAGAAAAGGACCAAGGAATTTTGGACCCAGTTTTCTAATGGGTAACTTTAATCGTAGATATTTCGTTGAAAGATAAACTAATTGTCCAACATAAAAAGGTTTCTGAGGGGAGCGTTGTTTGTCTGCTTGCTCTTTGTAAACCTTGGTGGCCTTGGTCAATGCCTTCTTCACAGTCAGCCAAACTTCCTGAAAAGATGTCACCTATTGGTCCAAAGCCTGGGAAGTAGGAGGCTCCTGTGGGAACTTAGGCATGGACACAAAATCTCGACCTGTTACTATTTTCAATGGGGTGAGACCAGTGTTACCATGAACAGTATTATTGTAGGCTCCCTTTGCAAAAGGCAAGATATCAGCCCAATTAATCTGCTGGTAATTTAAATAACACCTGAGTTCCATTAGTATTCAGATGAAAAGCTGATGATAGCCCCTGGCAGGACCCAATCATTTTAATGAACTCCCTCCAGAATTTAACAGCAAACTGGATCCCTCTGTCAGAAATAATCCATTTTGGGTCACCATGGAGTCAGTATATGTGCTTCAAAAACAGTTTAGTTAGCTTTTGGGCAGAGGGAAGCCCCGAGCAAGCGATAAAATGCACCTATTTGGAAAGTAGATCAATCATAGCTCATATTACAGTGTTCTCAGGTAATTCCACTATAAAATCCATTGCTATTTCCTCCCAAGGTTGAGAGGGATTAGCAACTTGTTGCAATAATCCTGGTGGTTTTTCAGGCTGCCTCTTCATAGTAGCACAAGTGGCACAACTCTTAACATAACTCTCAATGTCTTTTTCATTTTTGGCCACCAGAATTGCCCCCGCACCAGATGCAATGTTTTTAAAAATCCAAAGTGACCCACTTGCTTAGCATCATGATTCCATTGCAATACCTGGAGTCTGAGGTCCTCTAGGAGGTACTGTATAACTTAGAACCCTTCCAAGCTAATCCTCCCCTTAAGGTTAATATACATTTGTTCTTTTTAAACCAGGCACCAGTCTCTAATTTCTCCTTCAATTCCTTTAGTGAGTGATCATCTGGGCCAGCAGGGGGTCTCTGTGTGTGTGCACACGCGATCTGGTTGTTATTTGAGAAGCGGATTGTGGCAGAGGAATAATGGAGTTAATTACTTCCTCTTGGTTACTCTTGAACTGGGACATTCTAGACTAGGCATTAGCCAAAAAGTTCTTACCTTCAGAGTTCTGCTTTTTTAGGAGGGAGAATTGAGGCAGATCCTTACAGAGACGAATAAAGCAGAACTCTGAGGCTTGAAAATTCTTCAAAGAACATGTTAAGGAATAATGGCTGCAGCCATTTGTAGAGTCGATATCCAATTATTTTTTCTATATCTTAATTGCTTTTTCTGTCCACATCAGAATGGCCTGCAAAAGTATGATCAAAGCCATCAATAAAAGAAAAAATAATGATAAAGCCACAATTGCTGTCTAACATATTTTGCAAGATTATGTAATTCCATTAAAGCAAGGAGAATAAAAACCAAGGAGCCATTCTTTCAGCCTTGTGTGCAGTATATGTTTGGATCCAAGCAGTGTGGCCTTTTGTAATTGATTGATGGAAATTTTGTTAAGATTTTCTAAGCACTGTCCAAGTTTTTTGGGCATGGCATCCAATGTGCTGATAACTATTGTACCAATGAGCCAATGTATACCATAATATTTCAAGTTTGACTTTTTAGATCTTAATACTTTGTGATATTCTATAAATTCTATTCTACTGTCCTCAGTATTACCATGTTTTCCCGAAAATAAGACCTACCCCAAAAATAAGACCTAGCCTGATTTTTGAAGTTGGACCTAATATAAGTCCTACTTGGTGGTGGGATTCAGCTGGCTCACACCAGTTTGGCAGAACTAATACCTAATTTTTGTGGAGTTCGGCAAACTGGTTATGATAAATCTGCGCAAGCCTCCCTTGCTGCCTCCCTCTGCCAGCCCTGATATCCCTCTGCCAGCCATCTGTCACCACCACCGCACTTTCTTGCACACGCTTGCTGCTGTGCCTCGGCTGGCATCTCCCTTATCCCTTCTGGAAATGGCAGCCTCAATTCTGTTGCTTTGCTCCTGGCAGAAGGGAGGAAAGGAAGGACACTTTGTATGGAAAGATGCTAAGCTTCAGGAAAACTACGCCGGCTGGAGCTGGATGAGGAAGGCCAGGTTCCCCTTCCCCAATGGTTCTGAAAGCCCTTGAGAAGCTGATCTGCTTCCTGCAGTCTAAGTGCTATTGCTACTGGTATTATATCCGAAAGGTCAGATACCTTGAATAAAGAGGATGAACCCTATATTCACTATTTGATCCCTGATTTGGTACTAACTGGTTTGGTTTAAATTTTACCTATTTTTAAATTATGGAATGGGGGGGGGCAAATTACAGTAATATATTACTTTTACTCTCTTGATTGTCTTCACTACAGGGTGACCTCAGAACCAAAGAGCGGGAAAAGAATTTCAAATTTCAGTTTCAAATTTTTGGACTTCTGATTTGGAATTTAGATAGCTTTGTGGTACAATGACTCTCTTACAAGATTTTTTTTCACAAGATGACTTTTTCCTAATAATCAGTGGCTTAGTTGTGCTTTTTAATGGATATTACATTATGATGAAAATGATTATCATAGTTTTTACAGACTGAAAATCTTTCATTTTTTTATTTTCAGGGTAGCAGATTTTATTTTTTAAGAAATCAGATTTAGAAGAAGTACTGTAGCAAGAAAAGAAACATCATAGATTTCGCATTTTGGTCAGGCACTGAATAGCTGGTAGCCAGCTTGAAAAACATGCTGTGTTTTTATTGTTCTTCCTGTGTCTTTTGTGATTAGAGCCTTAGAAAAAAGTCTCCAACACAAGAAGCTCTAATTGCAGCAAATCTGGTGACCATCTGAGAAAATTACCTTTACTAGTAAGCTGAATGGATGGAAAACGCTTGGCCCTTCTCTACTTTTCAAAAGCATGCATCAAGCAGAGCAAAGGGACCAAGGTGAATAGGGAAATTAATGGGTTGCACAGCGCACTTAGATATCTCTACTTGTCAAGATTTCTCTTGGGAAAAAAATCAGATAAGGAAAAGGTCTACTCTAAACAGAGCACATTATAGTTTTTTCGTGCAACAGAAAAATACCATTTAAATAATAAACTTCAAGTTTAAATATTTATCAAAATACCTTTTAAATTTGTGTTGCACCACTCATTGGGTTTGTAGAACATAGTCAAAGGCTTCTGTTCAATCTCATGATTGCATTCATTGCCCTTTTCAAGGGAGATAGAATGGGAAAAGACAAGCTATAAACAAACAAACAAACCCTCAAACCCCAGCTTGCTTATTTTACTCCATAAAATGTTTTATATTTGTCCAAGTTGCTTGCTTGCAGCTGTTCTATTCCCCCTCTCAGATAACTACAAATCCTTTTTGTGTTTGAAGTGGTGAGAGACTGCAAAATATTTTTTCTCTCTGTATATGACTAGCAGTTGCATCTGCTTTGCTACTGGAACAACGCAATTAGCAGCACGCCTCCAATAACTGATGAAGAGTTTTCCTCATGTGTGATAGACTGAATTCAATGGTACTTAGGTCTGACTCTACCATTATGCAGAACGAGGCAAATACCTTAGGTAGCACATGTTCAGGATAGCAGTTGAAATTCAAGTGGTTCTCAACATACATTTAAACAATTATTCACAATAACAACAGCCCCATAACAGGTGATTTATGGTCTGTAAAGCACTTCCGGTCATTGTAAAATTGCACCATCTCTCCCGTGACCAGTTGCCAAGTGCCCTGCAATCCTGCAACCACCATTTTTGATCCTTTCTCCTTCCCTGAAAGTAAATGGGTAAGCCAGCACAAAAGATTGCAAATGGAGAAGACATAGGATTTGAGGTCTGTTCCCCCAGTGTGCCAAATAATTTCGCCCTCCCTCCATGCAAGGAATGTTTTTGTAAAATGCTTTGTAAAATGTAAAACATTTCAATAAAAAAGTTTTAAACGGGCATTTTTTCTATACATCTGCTTTTCTGTGCATAAGGTATAGGCTTTTCTTTACATATCTACGCATGGATTTGATTATGTGATATCTCTATTGTTTCTAAAGGGGAAACCGCTTTTATAACATTACTACTGCCTATAAAATCTTGAAACATACCAAAAATATTCCAACATTAGTATTAATTTTTATTATCATATCATAACATATTTTAATGCCATTTGATTGTTAAATTATTTTGTGAAAAATCTTGCCTTAAAGTGAAGGCAGAAGGGACCTGGAAACACAAGCAAGCAGAAGACAGCAGAAAGTGATCTGGGAAAGAAAGCAAAGAAAGAGGGGCAAGAGGGAGCCAAAAAAGTGCAAAGAGAAGAGACAGGTTGGCAGAGGAGAGAGAGGAGGAAGCCAAGGCAGAGGCACTGAACAGGCTCCCTGAACACAGAACTGCCTGAATATAGGCTCTTAGCCCTGCACTGCCTGAACCCTGAGCCCCCCCGAAAGGCTACATACTTTCATGTATGGTGGACATGCAGAAAAATCAAAGCCTTCTGGAGGAAGATATGGTGGACACTCCAAACCATTTTCAAAAAGCGTATTGAATTTCTACCTCAGGTTTTTTTGTTAGGGATCATAAAAGATTGCACTACCTCAGAGACGAACTTATTTCTGAACTTGATCACAGCAGCCAGATTGTTGGTGGGACAATACTGGAAGAATCCAGAAATACCACCTATAGAAGAATGGACTTTGAAAGTAATAAATTTGGCGGAAATGGCGAAAATATCGGCATATTTGAAAGATCGCTCAAATGAACAATATTTGACTGACTGGAAACAGTGGATAGACTATATACAAGAGAAACACCAATCAAATAAAATGTATCTGGTGTTTAGTTGAGGCTTGACGTGAGGAGTGAAGAACGTTTACCAAATCAGACGTTTACAAAGACTAATACTTAATGTTGTATTTTATGTTCTATGATGATTGCTTCTTAATATGATCTTATGTTTAATGTTGATGGCTTTAATATTGAAAAAGCGGATTGAATTTCTACCTCAGGTTATTGAACTTCTACCTCAGGATCTTTTGTTAGGGATTATAAAAGATTGCACTATTACTGAGACAAATTTAATTCTGAAGCGCGAATGAACAATATGTGATAGACTAGAAACAGTAGATAGACCATACATAAGAGAAACACCAATCAAATAAAATGTATCAGGTGTATAGTTGAGGCTTGACGTGAGGAGTGAAGAATGTTTACCAAGCCAGACGTTTACAAAGACTAATACCTCATGCTGTAATTTTTTTTAGGTTTTATGAGGATTGCCTCTTAATATGATCCTATGTTTAATGTTGATTGCTTTAATATTGGAAAAGCATACTGAATTTCTACCTCAGGTTACTGAATTTCTACCTCAGGATCTTTTGCTAGGGATCATAAAAGACTGCACTAATATTGAGACGAATTTACTTCTGAAGCTCGAATGAACAATATGTGATAGACTAGAAACGGAAGATAGATCATATACAAGAGAAACACCAATCAAATAAAATGTATCAGGTGTATAGTTGAGGCTTGATGTGACGAGTGAGGAATGTTTACTGAACCAGACGTTTACAAAGATTAATCTCTAGTGTTGTATTGCAGGTTATATGATGATTGCTTTTTAATACGATCTTATGTTTGATGTTGATTGTTTTAATAAAAGAATTTTAAAAAAAAGTGAAATTGTTAATTGGAATATTTTTCTAAAAATTGTTCATATTTATTTTCCAAAGTATAGAACATGACATTTCATTTCCCATTGCACTAATATTTTGAAATTCTGGCAAGTGGAAACACAGTGGTGAACCTTAATGTTTACATATAGCACTTAATGTTTACTTATAGAGCATAAGATATTTATAAACCTCTCACCAATAGGGGACTGCCAGTAAGCAAACAACTCTTATCTTCCTAAGGACATTAGAACAGATTTTATATGTATTTTCTTCTCATCTCTTTTAATCGTTAGATTCAGTCTGAATAAACTGTAGGTTTGTACTCCAAATAAATTAGCTTAATCTGTGTAAGGTTTGCAGGGTGCAGAAGGATCCTATTTTCTGTTTAAAGATTATAATGCTAAGTACCAAAATGAAATTATAAGAAAGAAAAATTTGGCATCTACAAAATTAATAAACTTTTTATTACTTGGACTTGCATAGATCAAATCTATCTCTGACAAAATGGACTCTCACAGAGGGCAATGCAATAAATAATTTGTTTTGTTTTCAAAGTGCAGTGAGATTTGTTGCTTGTTTTGCTGCAAAAGACTCACACTGTAATATTGTGGAAGCTGAAAAGAAATGGATATAGTCAAGACTACAATCACTTTTGTGCCACAAACATAGAGGATCAGTAACCTTTACATTATGATTAACTTCTAAATTATCCCTGAAAGTTATTGTCTTTTTAAAGGACTGAAATATTGAAGCTGTAATAGAAAATAGAAAACTTTGCAGCATATTGTAAAAATCTGCTTTACCAGACTCAGAAAACTTTATGTAAAGGAAGAACTTCAAAAAAAATGGCAGAAGAAGAGCCAATGCATGACACTAGTCATGACCATTACAACAGTGGTTTGTTTTTATTGCACTCATAAAAATAAAACAAATCAGGCTGGAAGATTTGAACATTTACTTTCTTTATAAACTTGTGAATTATACAAGGGCTACATTATTTTTTTTCATAATAATAATAATAAAATTTATTGCGGACATACTATTACATAAAAAGCTGCTTTCTCTTCAGCTGTAGTTCTAACGAGACTGAGCTTCAAAATTACATATTTTTGGAATATTTATTACTGCCATCTCTACAACATTCTCAATTTTTCTTACAATTTCATCTATTCTACTCAAACTATAGCAACCTGTTTGTTTCACTATATTACAATAATCATTGTTTCATGGAAGTTGGTCATGAAGCCTTGGTTATAAACATGGTTGCATTTACTTTGACATATATGATTTTTGTGGAGAATTTAAATTAATGCTATTTATAACATTTTATGAATATAATATTATAACAGAACATAAGCGAATAACTGGCTATTTTGAGGAGAGAGAAAGGAACATCTTGCGTGTAATCATTGGAACTTCAAAGAGCAAACACTGCTATGCATAAACACAAAGTATCAGATTATTTCCCTATATATCCTAATTAGAAGACTGCAACATCACAATTTCAACAGGCACCTCTCTACTGTCCCATTTGTTTTCTTATTCATAATAGAATTCCAGAATATCACTATCCTGATTTATGGCTATCAAGCTTCATAAAATAAACCATTTGTAAACATATTTGTCACGAGTCTGAAAACACTATTTTGCAGTTTGAAATAGCAATGAAGCAAAATCAAAATTAAGACTTTGGCAGTGGTAGATTTTATTCATTTATCAGGCTACAGGTTTGCTGATCTTACTTCATGGAACACTGAAAAGAGTTTTCAGTTAAACAATATTTCAGAAATGGAATTGCAAATATTTTCCTCCTAATGTGCATAACACCGAGGTCCTCAGCTGCAATAAATGAGCATGAAGATATGGCGTTTACACCAGCTGCCCATAATAAAACAGCAGTGTCAAATAATTTAGCATCATGCAATTATCCCATAGAGTAATAAAACAAAAACAATACGTACCATTCCCCTCCTATTAGGAGTGAATTTGCCATGGCTTAGATGATAGTTATTCATTACATTGGTGATAAATAGTCCTGCTGCTAATAGTGATGGGGATCATTTAATTTGGTCTACATTTTATGGGATCCAATCTAACTTTTCATACTAAAATGCAAGTAAATTTTGGATTGCCCATTTCACCAAGTTCCTCATGAGAACTTTTGCACTTTAAAATTTTAGGCAATGTTCATTTTTGGAATAATAGGCAGATATCATAAACAGTTGTGACTGAAAATTAGTGCAACATTTATTTTATAAGAAACAGGTACAAGAAGAAATTGGTTGAAATAGATTTATGACACGGAGATTAACTGAGATAGTTGGGCACAATAAATATCTTACCAATCAATATTTACAGTACGATACAACATCTTGGCAAGTATCTTGAAAAATTTCTTATTATTCGACACTGTCAGAAAAAAAATCCCACATACTCCACTGATTTCTTGCATTACTTTGCTATTTTTTTTCTCTCAAGAGGACACATTTGTGGCAAATGCTTACAGCATCAAAGCATCAGCTGTTAGCAGTTGGTAGTGCTTGTCCAAAACATTCCATGTTTAATAAAAGCAAATGAATGCTAACCTGTCTTTGAGCTAGGAGAAAATTAATTGTGATAAATTAAATTTGCCACAAATTCTTTCCATTTATAAATTAATATTGTTGTTGTATAACTTATATTTTTCAGTAGGTTTATTCTGAATGCAGTTCAAGAAGGGTTTTTTTGTTTTGGAAAATTCTGTATCCTGTTAATTAATTACAACTAACAGTTGACACAGCAAATATGATTATTTACACTATGTCTGCTTCCAACAGGGCACTAAGCACTTTTCACTATTGTTTATATTTTAAGTTAGGAGGAAAAGAATAACATAAGAAGTTAGTGGCTTTCTGGGATATCCAGTAATAGGCAAGTTTATCCATTTTTACACTTTATCTAGCATGTTGTCAAACATGGAATCAATTTACTAAATGAATTTACTAAAATTCAAAATGCAAAGACTATAATTCCAATTTTGCTTGTACACATACTCCTGCCAAGCCAGGTACTCTTAAATCTAGATCTGTGCATTTTATTTCTGTTTCTAAGTGATGAATTTTGTATTTCTTTCTGTTAAATTTTATATTCATATTTTAGTCTATTTTTTCTTAGCTATTATTTTAAAATTTTATAGGACTAAGCCTGGCCCTGAATCAATTTGATGTAGTGGTTAGGGCATCAGACTAGAAACCAGCAGACCATGAACTCTAGTCTCATCTTAGTGACAAATTCAGCTTGGTGATCTTGGTCCAGTCACTCTCCCTCAATGGCTGGAAGGTGGCAAAGGCAAATCACTTCCAAATAATCTTTCCAAGAAAACCAATGAGATTTGTCAGCGGGAATCAAGACTGATTTGAAAGCACTGAAGCAAAACAAAACATTTGCTCCTCTATAATGCTAGGTCAGGAAAAAAGATAAAACCAAGAACATCAATTTGTTCATTGATTTAAAAAAAAGGCAATTTGGCTTGTATAACAGTCCCAATTTCTCTGGCAGGAGACTCTACAGGATCCTTAGTCAGGGGAAGTTTTGAGTTCTCTGGGTTCCTCCCCATAATTGGAAAGGATGTATAGCTGTAGTAGATGGAATATATAATATTTCCCCTACAAAGATCCATGTAAGTGAACTGGCTTATATTGGGTGCACATATCTCATTCTTAAGACTAGGATAAGACTGGAGATTCTGCCAGTTTATCACACACCTGGCAGTATAACAAAATTATACACCCAGCTGATAAAGTTAATATTTGATATGATGTATGACAAACCCAGGATTTTGCTGCTGGAACATTTCAATATTCATTTCATGGCTATGGACCAGTTATCACCAACATGTGTTGCAGGTCACATGCTCAGTTTGGAGTTTGTTCTGAATAAGAAAGTTTTTATGGCTCAGGCTTTTCACTTTATGTGATGATGATGATGATCCATCAAGTTAATATGGATTCCTAACAACCATAGACATAAAATCTCTTGTTACATTCTTTCCTGAGATCACTTTGGCTCTTTGCAATCTCCAACATTTGTTCACTTTGCTTTCTTTTCTTCCCAAGTGTTGTGATTCCTCACCAGCCAGTGGACCCGGCAGCATATCAGAAGAATCAGGAGGAGGAGGAGGGGCCTGGAGTGACATTAGAGTCAGAGGAAGGCTCTGAGGAGCTCCAAGACTTACAATCTGATGAGGAGCCTGGCCCCTCTACACAGCTGTGCTGGGAGTCTGAGTTGGACAGTGATGACTCACAGCTGAGAGCTATCCAGGATGCATGTAAATGCTGGCAAGAAAAGAGAGTCAGACAGAGGAATACAATGGGGCAGCTCCAAAGGCAAAGGAGAAGGCATTAGCTGCATAATAAAAGGGAAGGTATGGGAGGTGCTGGTTGCCAAAGGCAACCATTTGTGTTGAGGATTGAGTTTCTGTGAACTGTGTGTTGTTTGCCTTGAACATTGACTCAGGTCTGTGAATACAGACCTATCAGCTTGACCTCAATACCTGGGAAGATTCTGGAAAAGATAATCAAACAACAAATCAGCGAACATCTAGAGGCAAACAAAGTCATCACTAAAAGCCAACATGGGTTTGTCAAAAACAGATCATGCCATACAAATCTTATTGCATTCTTTGACCAAGTGACAAAATTAGTGAATCAGAGGAATGCTGTGGATATAATTTACTTGGACTTCAGTAAGGCATTTGATAAAGTAGATCACAACCTACTACTTAATTAGATAAAAAAATATGAGTTAGACAGCATCACCACCAGATGGATTCGTAGCTGGCTGACTGGCCATACTTAGCATGTGGTCCTCAATGGAACCACATCTACATGGAGGGAAGTATGTAGTGGGGTGCTCCAGGGCTCTGTTCTAGGCCCAGTGCTATTCAATATTTATTTATTTTTATTTATTTATTTATTTATTTATTAGACTTATAAGCCGCTCTTCTCCAGGGGACCCAGAGCGGCTTACAACATAGATAATAACAATCGCATTAAAGTCTAATATAAATTAAATTAAAATGATCATAAAGTAAAAACAATACCCCAAATTTTTAATAAAAAAAACATTCATCCAACATTCAGCACCAATCATTCCCAGATCTGCCGACACAAATAAGTTTTTAATTCTTTTCGGAAGGCCAGAAGAGTGGGAGCGGTCCGAATCCCCGGAGGGAGCTGATTCCAGAGGGTAGGGGCCGCAACAGAAAAGGCCCTTCTCCTGGGGCCCGCCAGCCTACATTGACTGGTCGACAGGACCCGGAGAAGACCAACTCTGTGCTCTCTGACCGGTCGTGATGAGGTATGAGGCAAAAGACGGTCCTGCAAGTAACCTGGTCCTAGGCCATGTAGGGCTTTATAGGTAATAACCAACACTTTGAATTGCGAGCGGAGACTAATAGGTAGCCAGTGCAGCTCGCGGAGCGTTGGTGAAATGTGGGCATACCGAGGTAAGCCCACGATTGCTCGCGCGGCTGCATTCTGGACTAATTGAAGTCTCCGAACACTCTTCAAGGGTAGCCCCATGTAGAGAGCATTGCAGTAGTCGATCCTCGAGGTGATAAGGGCATGAGCGACTGTGAGCAAGGCCTCCCTGTCCAGATAAGGTCGCAACTGGTGCACCAGGCGAACCTGGGCAAATGCTCCCCTCGTCACAGCCGCCAAATGTTGGTCTAAGTGCAGCTGTGGATCGAGGAGAACACCCAAGTTACGAACCTTCTCCGAGGGGTTCAAAGTTTCCCCCCCCAGAGTAATGGACGGACAGTTGGTCTTGTCCTTGGGAGGGAGAACCCACAGCCACTCCGTCTTGTCGGGATTAAGCTTTAGTCTGTTCTCACCCATCCAGGCCCTCACAGCCTCCAAACACCGGCACATCACTTCTGCTGCTTCGCTGACTTGGCACGGGGTGGAAACGTACAACTGGGTATCATCAGCGTACTGATGGTAACTCACCCCGTGTCTATGGATGATCTCACCCAGCGGCCTCATGTAAATATTAAACAGCAGGGGCGAAAGAACCGACCCCTGCGGCACCCCACAAGGGAGGAGCCTAGAGGTCGATCTTTGATCCCCTACCAACACCGACTGCGACCGGCCAGAAAGGTAGGAGGAGAACCACTGGAGAACAGTGCCTCCCACCCCCAACCCCTCCAGTCGGCGCAGAAGGATACCATGGTCAATGGTATCGAAAGCCGCTGAGAGGTCAAGAAGCACCAGGATAGAAGATAAACCCCTATCCCGGGCCCGCCAGAGATCATCCATCAGCGCGACCAAAGCAGTTTCCGTAGAGTAACCGGGTCTGAATCCCGACTGCAAGGGACCCAGATAATCGGTTTCCTCCAAGGCCCGTTGGAGTTGAAGTGCCACCACCTTCTCAACAACCTTCCCCACATAGGGAAGGTTGGAGACAGGACGATAGTTCGAAAGAATGGCTGAATCTAGGGAAGGCTTCTTGAGGAGTGGGCGCACAAGTGCCTCCTTTAAAGGAGCCGGAAAGGACCCATCCCTCAAAGAAGCGATGACTATCTCCTGGATCCAGCTCCGTGATACCTCCCTGCTGGCCGAAACCAGCCAGGAGGGACACGGGTCCAACAAGCAGGTGGCATTACTAACAGCTCCAATGGCCTTGTCCACTTCATCAGGTGTAACAGCTTCAAACTCATCCCAAATAAACTGACTAAGACGAGCCCCAGTCACCTCGACTGAATCATTATCAGTCGCCACTGCTACAATGTTGGAGTCAAGGTCCGCCCGGATCTGAGCGACTTTGTCTGCGAAAAAGTTGTTAAAATCCTCGGCACTTCCCTGCAAGGGTCCCCCGGACCTCCCCGTACCAAGGAGAGACCGAGTCACCCTAAACAGGGCAGCCGGGCGCGATTCCGCAGACGCGATTAAAGCGGAAAAATACCGGGATTTTGCCGCTTTAATCGCTCTCAGGTAGGATCTAATGTGTGATCTCAACCTGGTTCGATCAGATTCAGCCTTCGATCTTCTCCAACGCTTCTCTAGACGTCTCCTAAGACGTTTCATCCCCCTGAGCTCCTCAGTAAACCAAGGAGACTTCCTGGGTCCGAAACCATGGAGAGGCCGCATAGGCGCGATCCGATCCAAAGCCCCCGCAGCAGCTATATTCCAGGCCGCCACAAGGGACTCTGCCGAACCGTGTACGAGCGAATCTGGTAATTCCCCAAGCTCCGTCTGGAAACCCATTGGATCCATCAGGTGTCTGGGGCGGAACCACCTAATCGGTTCCGCCTCCCTGCGGGGGAGGATTGGAGCCCCAAAGTCAAGCCGCAGCAGGAAATGGTCTGACCATGACAAGGGTACCGTGACTATACCCCTTAACACCAAACCATCACTCAGCTGTTCCGAGAGAAAGATCATATCGGGCGAATGCCCCCCCTGGTGGGTCGGACCCTGAACTACTTGAGTCAGGTCCATGGTTGCCATGGAAGCCATGAACTCCTGCGCCAACCCAGAGGCCCGGCCAAGCGAAGGCAAGTTGAGGTCTCCCAGGACTATCAGCCTCGGGAGTTCAACTGCCAGCCCAGCCACTTCCTCGAGCAACGCAGGCAGGGCTGATGCCACGCAGCTGGGAGGCAGGTACGTAAGCAACAAGCCCACCTGAACTCCTAGGTCCAACTTCACCAGGAGGGACTCACAGCCCGAAATCTCGGAAACAGTGAGCCTGCGCAAGCCGACGGTCTCCCGGGCTATTATAGCCACTCCTCCCCCCCTTCCCTGGGGTCGCGGCTGGTGCCACACCCGAAACCCAGCTGGGCACATTTCCGAGAGGGGAACACCCCCCTCCGTGCCCAGCCAGGTCTCGGTGATACATGCCAGGTCGGCCTCCTCATCACAGATTAATTCCCGGATGAGGGGAGCTTTATTTTGAACTGACCTGGCATTAAGCAGCAACAGTCTGAGACCAGGGTCCGGATTTCGTTCGTCACCAGTACTGCAGGTTGAACCAGTTGTTATAGAGGGGCCAGAACAGGGAATCGCTGTAAGGCAGCGAATCCCAGTTCCCCGAGAGCGGCCTACCCCTCTGTTCCCGCCATATCTGCCTCTCCCCCATACGACCGGTATAGGCCCACCCTCTGCCACCCCGGGTCTAGCACCCCCCCACTCCGCGGCCTCCCATTCGTCTGGCAGACTGGCACCATTTATACAACCATATCCATTCATCATTCCATATTCATTATAAGAATAGAACTCCCCCCCCACCTCCCACTATCATCACAAAAATCCCCTCCCCACATTCTAGTAATCCAACCTTCAAACAGTAACAGTCACACCATTCACCAATCCACTAATTAATTTCCACCCCCTCGATTTAAAATATAATTAAATTTCAATATAATGATCAATTTAAAATATTAAAATTCAATAATCAATCAGTTACAATTAAAAAATAATTTGCTTAATTTAACTCAATTTGATTACATTTAAAAACAATCAATTAAAATATCAATTTATCAATTTAATCCTATCAAACTGGACTTAGGCAGGGCTAATATAAAAAACAGAGAAATGCTAAAAGAGTCTAAACAGTCCTGGGCATAAGTTCCAAGTTCTCAAACAGGTTCAGTTCCTAAGTGCAATCCCAGTGCAAGGAGGAAGAGGAGGGGGGGTCAAATGGAGGGGGAGGAAGGGGGAGGAAGACGAGAAGCCACTGGGGACAAACAAGAGACGAAGTAGCCGAATATCATTGCAATGAGTCAGCATAAGTTCCACAAGGCCTAACAAGCTCAAGCGCCACCTCACAATCCAGGACGGCAATGATGGAGAAAAAGGAAAGGTCTCAAATCCTCCTCGACAGCCAGCATCGGCTCAGATCTCAGGCAACAGCCAGGCTCCGTCCATTGATATCTTCATTAACAATTTGGACAAGGGGATAGATGGGGAACTCATCAAATTTGCAGATGACACCAAGCTGGCAGGAATAGCCAACACTCCAGAAGACAGTCTTAAGATACAGGAGGACTTCAACAGACTTGAACACTGGGCGCTATCTAACAAAATGAAATTCAATGGTGAAAAAAGTAAGATTCTACATTTAGGCAAGAAGAACCAAAATGTACAGGTATAGTACAGGGGGTACCTTGCTCAATAGTAGTAACTGTGAGAGGGATCTCGGAGTCCTAGTGGACAATCAGTTAAATATGAGCCAGCAGCGTGCTGCAGCTGCCAAAAACAACAACACAGTGCTGGGCTGCATTAACAGAGGGATAGAATCAAGATCACGTGAAGTATTAATACCACTTTATGATGCCTTGGCAAGGCCACACTTGGAATACTGCATCCAGTTTTCGTCACCACGATGTAAAGAAGATGTTGAGACTCTAGAAAGTGCACAGAGAAGAGTAACAAAGATGATTAGGGGACTGGAGGCTAAAACATATAAGGAACGTTTGCTGGAATTGGGGTATGTTTAGTTTAATGAAGAGAAGGATGAGGACATGATAGCAGTGTTCCAATATCTCAGGGGCTGCCACAAAGAAGAGGGAGCCAAGCTATTTTCAAAGCGCCTGAAGGCAGGACAAGAAGCAACGGGTGGAAACTAATCAAGGAGAGAAGCAACCTAGAACTAAGGAGAAACTTCCTGACAATTAGAACAATTAACCAGTGGAACAACCTGCCTTCAGAAGTGGTGAATGCTCCAACACTGGAAGTTTTTAAGAAGAGACTGGACAGTCATTTATCCAAAATGGTATAGGGATTCCTGGCTGAGCAGGGGGTTGGACTAGATGACCTCCAAGGTCCCTTCCAACTTTATTATTATTATTATTATTATTATTATTATTATTATTATTATTATTATTATTATTATTATTATTGCTAATCATCATCATCATCATCACACACAGCCAGATGTTCAGACTGGATTTGGCATTATTATTATTTATTGTTGTTGTTGTTGTTGTTGTAGTTGTTGTTGTTGTTGGGGATTGGTTTTTTCCTGCGGTTCCAGTCTGCTTGTTGGAAGAGGGGTTTCTCCTTGTGAGCTTAACAAGGATTCACATGGGGGCACAGTGGTTAAACTGCTGTATTGGAGGCTAACTCTGTCCATAGCCAGTAGTTTGATCCTGATTGGCTTAAGGTTGACTCAATCTCACATCCTTCTGAGATCAGTAAAATGAAGACCCAGATTGTTGGGGCAATATGCTGACTTTGTAAACTACTCTGAGAGTGCTGTAAAGCACTGTGGGGTGGTATATAAGTCTAAGTGCTATTGCTATTTCTTAGTCTTTGGCAGACTCTTTTCACGTTCATCCTGAACCTTTTTTTAAAATTCAGCTCACATCTCTTTTTTTTTTATATTAATGGCATTTGAGGCAATTTCTGATATTCTCCTTTAAAATGGTGGATCTGTGTTCAAGAATTTGAGTAGTTTGTGATATTTCCACAGGTGGACTTTAAGTACATCTTTGTTATTGTAATTATGCTCTTTCACCTCCTCATACTAATAATGCAGTCCTTTTCATTTCTATGTACTCCAACTAGTGATGTCCATATAATGTATGTGGTCATCCTTTTAATTCTTGGAAGACTGTTAGAAAAATCAGAGAAAACATTGACAGAAATTGATTGGTTATTATTCTACTTCACCGTGGTTCCTAGGCCAGACAGTCTAACTATATTTTTCTTCTTAATATTTCCAATTCTAGATTGTGGTCTCTGACAACAAGCAACACATCTCAATCTTTTGTTGATTTCAGGTTGAAATTGACTATTAAACTCTTCAGTGTTTCTTTCTCTTCATCAGTGGTTGGAGCATAATCTTGAATAATCATCATATTAAAGGTTTGTTCATGAAGTCTAATTTATATTATTCAGTCAGTGATTGAACTGCATACAAGCACTGACTTGCTGAATTGTTCCTGGTTATTAAAGTTCCATGTTGTCATGGTTGTTGTTGTTTTCCATGCCTGAGTAGTAGAAATATGATCTTCTCACTAAAAATGCCCAAAGTTAATTCTTATGAATTTGCAATTTTTTGTTAACGTGTAATTGGTTCATTTCATCTTTCACTGGTTGAGCATTCCCACATTTATGCTTCCTACATGTCTTGTTCTTACTGCAGTCTGTAATTCTGTCACTGCAGTTTCAGATTTTCTTTCATCAACATTAAATGCCCTGAAGTATTTAACCCTAGCTATATATTAAACACATTAATACTCTAAAAGATCTTTAGCTTTTCCTCAATAGTATGCTGACTGCCACATGACTTGAGGGATCCATCATCTGGCTTTGTAATTTCAACCTTTTTATATTTTATACTCATTACCTTCTTCTGTCAGTATGAAATTATGACTTTCCTATTGTCACTCAAGTGATCATTCTTTTTGAGCATCTTCATATATCACTGCTGCCTGCTTGCTATAGTTGAGCAGCTGGGATGATTTTTTCCCCCCAGTGATTCTGTTTGGATTAATCAAGGAGAGAAGCAACCTAGAACTAAGGAGAAACTTCCTGACAGTTAGAACGATTAACCAGTGGAACGACCTGCCTCCAGAAGTGGTGAATGCTCCAGCACTGGAAGTTTTTAAGAAGAGACTGGAAAGTCATTTGTCCGAAATGGTATAGGGTTTCCTGCCTGAGCAGGGGGTTGGACTAGATGACCTCCAAGGTCACTTCCAACTTTACTACTACTACTACTACTACTACTACTACTACTACTACTACTACTACTACTATTATTATTATTATTATTATTATTATTATTATTTACTCTTAGTATGTATACTCCTCTTGTTCTTAATCTCCCACAGGAACAACTCCCTTCCACTCCAGTCACCATGAAGCAGTACAGCAGGATGGGGGATGTATTAAATTATTTCAATTTTCACAAGGCCTTAAGTGATGGTGATCATAACAAGCTAACTAAAGCTAATTAGGCAACCCAAGTAACAAATTAACTAGCCAATGACCAAACATAAATGTTTTCAGGGTGTTCTTGAAGGTTACGATGTTGGGTCAGTGAGACCAAGCTGTTCTAGAAGGTAGCAAAAGCATTTGAAAAGGCATAACAGCAGAAGCTCCTCTCCTTGCCCCCATGAAATACATATAGTTAGGGTTTCTGCCCTTAAGAGGAATGCTCATGGCATGTTGAATCTCAAAAGGAGTAATAGCTATGCAGGATCATAAAAGTGACAACCAGCAGTTTGAATTGGACTCTGAAGCAAAGTAATAATCAATATATGAACCATAGTATAGCTATAGTACTGCTAAATCTGCTATCCATATTTAGTCAATGAGATGCCATATTTTCGACTGGTTCAATTTCTCAAATCTTCAACTCTGAAGAAACACATACGGAGTACTTTACAGTTGTTGCATAAGTTGAGCCCTAGTAAGGAAACAGAATTAGCAAAGCATGTTTAACAAGTTCTACTTGTTGAGAAAAAAAAAATCATTCAGCTCCCAAGACCCAGCCTTAATAGTCTTAAATGCCAAAAGGGAAGGAGCCATTTAAATGCCTATGGGAATCCATGAGAGAATAGCAGTGATAGAAATGGTGGCACTCTGTGAACAAGGGTTTGCTCTATATAACCTTATTAGAAAGGCAGATGTTCTTTGGAGAAGACAGTTTTTATTTTTTATAATATATGTATTAAGTATTGCAGTTAAAAAGATAAAATTTAATATAAACTAAAAAAAATAGGAGAGCAAAAAGAATTAGTGCAGAAAAGAAAAAGGAACAGAAAGAGAAAGAGAAAATAAGTATAGAGTAAAAAATGAAGAGGTGATTTCCCCCTTTGTCCTAAATATAAACAATTTTAGTAATTTATTCCTTCCTAAAATAAAACAAATGATCTCTTCTTCCCACATTTCATTTCTTATCTATAAACAAATCTTTAAAGCCTCATGGTTGAGTCCTGGCCAGCAGAATCCATTGAGAGATAGCAACATTTTAACTTTGATTAAAGGTTTATATTTATATTTATATTCTTTTACTTTGCTTTTAACAATTCTAGTATTTAATCCCTTCAAATAATGCCCTAAAACTTTATTTATTTTCCTTTTTTCTTGGATTATTCTCACAAAATCTTTCAAAGGTTTAACAAGACTTTTTTTTATCCAAAATAGGAAAATCACCCAAGTCACTCTTTGTTATTTGTCACTCTTTTAATTATTAAGAGCTCAGCTTATTTCATTTGTATATTCAGTATATCATCTTTTTCCAGATTATCGTAGTCTATTATTTTTAAAACCACTTTCAAATCAATTTCAGTCTTGTCTGGTAGAACTTGTTCCTTTTCCATAACATAATTTACACAGAGACTCTCTATATCCATAGACATCCTTAAAATTATCTTCTAAGTACATTGTTCACAAATATATTTCAATAAATCCAATGTATTTTGCACCATTATTTATAATTCTTTCTGGTTCCTTCTAGTGTCCAATCTTCAAGGTCTCATGCTATTATTTTAACAGCTATTTCCCCATGAATGGATTCTTATTTAATTTCAAAATCTTATTTCAAATCCATTTGGATCCTCAGTCCATTTATAATTTTCTAAAAACAACAGTGATCACCCTTTTGTCATTTATCCTCCCAAAAATATGTTTTCTATGCCCTTGAACTCTATTTGAAATTTCTTTTGCTAAGGATTGAAGGAAACCTACCCAGTGAATGCTGTAAAATTTGTCATTCCAAATGTTCTTAATAATTGAAAATCAGTAAAAAAAAAGTAATTCCAAAATGATTATGAAATGAGGATCAGTGGACATTTTGTCTATATGACTAATATTAATATATAATAGGCTACACCAGTGATGGCGAACCTTTTAGAGACCGAGTGCCCAAATTGCAACCCAAAACCCACTTATGTATTGTCGGGTGCTGGGTGGGTGTGGCCATTTGGGTGGGCATGGCTGCAGTGATAACTGCAGACTGGGTGGGACTAAAAAGTTCAATCAATCAATTCCAACTTTGTGAGATCTTTTTTTCCCTCAAGAAGTTGAAATTGATTGATTGATTGAACCTTTTTTTTTTGTACACAACAGTGGAGGCCTAAAGCGAAAAGGTTTTATAAAATCCAGCTGAAGGCCTAGGACTGGAGCGATGGTGTGCGGGCCCACAGAGAGGGCTCTGTGTGTGCCACCTGTGGCACACGTGCCATAGGTTTGCGACTATGGGGCTACACTATAATTCTCAGCTTAGTTGGAATCTTTTAACTCCCAGTCACTCAGTCCCTAGTCAATCACAAAAACCTCGGTTCCTGAAATCTACTTATGCGGAGAAGCTGTCTAGATGAGTGATCTCACAATATTTTTTTTCCAGAATGATTTTACTGGCCAAGTTCCACCATCTGTCTACAAATCTGCACCATTACATTATCCCACGCCTTCAGCTCACCATTTCTTCACTAGATGTTTCTGGGAAAAGACAGTCCTGAAGATATCCATTAAATATTTTAAAGGTAGTATCAGTATATTAAATCGCATTCCAAAGCCAACTGGTTATTAGTGCAGTTTTCATAGCATTGGTGTTATATGGATACAACACAGTCATGACAGTATACCCTAAGCACATTGGCTAATACAAATGCTAGCATATCTAAAGTTCTAGATTAATAAAGAAAAAGAAGACAGTACCATCAGTGCTTACAAGAAAGTTTAAAGCACAATCCAGAAAAGCCAAAGCTTCAAAGAAGCTAACCCAGGTCTTGTTCTTCTAATGGTACTTATTTGTTTTTTCAATTTTCTGTTCTGTTATGCATCTAAGAAAAACAAACAAAGAAAACCCCTACATTAATTGGATAAAGAACCAATGTAGAAGCCATCTATTGTTTTTTAGGAACTTTGCTTAATTCTTCCCTGTAATAACACTGGGTGCCACTTATTTGATCTATTGAGTTAATAGCAGTGATATCTAATTTGAATAGCTATGATTTTCTCTTTTCTTCAGATCATTAAAGCCAGACACAATTTTATGCCTCAAAATTACATGTGTCTCTAATAAGATAAAGTAATTCCTTTAAAAAATGATATTAGCAAGGGTGGTCTTCCCAAGATAAGCCAATTGTTAGATTATGCCTCTGTGAGCCAACTTCAGGTTATAAATTTCCAGCTCCCCTGATTTGTGTCATCTGTGATGACTCCAAGTAGCAAGAAATTTGTGGGCTTCTAGGAAGTGTGTAGTTCTTGGAAATTGGTTAATCAAATGGATAGCATACTCTAGAAGGGAATTTCTGTGGAAAGGTATAAGTCCTCACAAGTTTCTCATTTCAATGTGTTCAATGTGACATTAGATGTCGGTATTGGCATAACTGTCCTGTGGTTAGTGGAAGGAAAGACATTCAAGAATGATATACTAGCACTGATAATGTTACCTAGTTTGGGTAATGAAAGATCTGCAAAAAAGCAACCAACAGTGCACCAAGGATCCCTCATTCAAGGATGAGTTAGCTAAAATGAACTAGAAATTATGGCATCAAAATGAGATATACAGAAGCAGATTATGTATAGCCATTAGGATTCCAGAGAAGAAATTGACCACCAGTGACAAACACATAATAAGAATCTTATCCACAGCACTCTCACTAATTTTGTTTCAGAGATAGGTGAAACACATGGAAGAACTGCCTCCAAGTACTTGCTGATAACTCAAGATGTCCAGTAGGTATGTCAGCAGATCACCTTAGCTAGTCCAATACCCCTGCAGAGATCAGGCATGCTGACAAACCAGGAGGTGATTTGACCATGAAAAAATGATAATGCTTCCATATTCAGACTGTATTGCAAGTACTCTAAAGTAAAGATCAGGCCAATGTATGTATATCTCTTTTTGTCCGACTCCCAAACTCATGGAACAAGTCCTTGGTCTTATCTTTTTGTTTGCTTCTTGAAGCCTCCAGATCAGTGACTGCTGGACAAGTACCTGCAGTTTTCTAAGTAAGTTTTCAAAAGTGTTTGCTATTGACTCTTTTCAAAGGCTGAGAAAGACTAAGTGGGCCAAGGTAGCCCAACTGGCTTTGTTCCTAAGATAGGGCTAGAACTTGCGGTCTCTCTGATGCCTTAGCCACTATCTCTCATGGCTGTCTCTCATGGTCACAGTGGGGCCCATGAAGCCCTCTCATTCCTCCAGAATCTTTCTTCAGGAAATAAATAAAATTCTTAAGAACTAAAAGCTTAGGGGACTCCAGTATCACTAAATCTAGCAACAAGTTTCAAACCCAGGAAAATTGCTGCCAGGGACTATAGAACCCAGAAAACTAATAGCCAAATCCCAGATAATGCTACATCACTATCCTAGTTCATCCAGAACTTTGTGATAGAGGCCAGATACTCCATCCATCCAGCTATTGTGGATAAATGAGGAATTATTCTGAATAGAGATTTACTAATTGCAACCATAACATCCAGCAATCCTGCCTTGAAGATTAAAATATAAAACCAGAGAGCCAGAAAATAAACTGATGGCTCTTGTTTTCAAGTAAAGGATTTTCATTGCTTTCCATAACTCCCATAGCCCATCATTATGAAAATATGTCCTATTTATCTACCCCAAGCTCCAGGAGTTTTGTTCATCTCCCATAGTTCTGTTTGCAATCTATGCACATAATCAACCACTGTTTTACAAATTTCCAGTCTTATAACTCCACTTTTCCCCGTCTTTTACAAATTCCATCAATCCATGAACAACCCACTTCCTCTTACTAAAACATTCCCACAAAATCTTAAGGGACAAAATAGATGCTTTCCTTGTATTCTTAATCCACTTTATTCCCTTGAATTTCTCATCATGGTCATATTATATTTGGTACAAGGTTTGCTTACTGGCTATGTTTACCTCTGTAGGAGCAGTGCACTTATAATCTGCTACCTATTCTCCTCCATAGTTACTAGTTCCAGTTGGACCACAAGAGACTTTCAAAAGGTTTCAGGTGTCAATGATTCTGATTGGGAGTTGCAATGGGGAATTTATTAAGATGATTAAAATAATACCTCCTATGTAACCTCTTCCATCTGCTTCAAATATGGTGCTGAAGTGGCAAAGTAGATAGATGGAGCAAGCACAATACAAAATCCATTTAAAGGCTTATTCTGTGATTATACAGTATATGCAGCAAAGAAGCAATTGTTCTCTGCGGACATATATCAGATTCAGCAGGCTCATGACCCAATGACTTGTTTTACCTTTGGCCTCTTCTTCAAAGTTATATTACAGAATTTTCAAAGGCTTGTTGCTGCACTTTCAAAGAATTTTTCACAAATAGAAGTTCAGACTGGTTGTCTGGATGTCATCCTTGATGTAAAATAAACTATAAAGGAATTTAATATCTATTTTTAATATAGCTAGACTGAAGCAGTTTTAATTGTGATCCACAAAGGCAGGGATTGGCTGCTTGGAACAGTATGTTCTCCCATTTATTGTCTGGCTCTTTGCTCAATTTGTCTTGTGACTTCTAGTTGGGAGGTTGTTTAAGATATTGCAATTGAATAAATGTCTCTCTGAAGGATCCCAGGATGCCTCCTTGTTAAAAAGGGGAAATTATAAGACCTGTTCTTAAGAAGGCTCTTTTTACTCTCTAAGATGGATATTAGAGAAGTTTTTAAATTTTCACTATTAGGTAGAGTGGATGAGAGGGAAGTGGCTACTTAATTGCAGGTAATTGTAGAATATGATCGTATCAGTCCAATTCAGACTGACTTCAGAGTAGGTTCTAGAGTAAGACTAAATTGGTCAGTCTTGATGGATGATCTTGACTATTGTAGTACTTTCTACCTGGTGTAATCTTTGTGTGTAGTATGGAAAATGTGCAGAGAAAAAGAAAATTCAGCAAAGAGATCATTATACTTAAACCACATATTATTTTTTTTAATGCTGCTTGGTAGTTTTTCAGATTTGAAGAAGACAGTATTGTGGAATTCATCCATGAACAGAGAGGTGACTCGGCAGTTCTAATTTAGCACAGACCAGAACATTGGGGACAGTGGAAATCCATTGTTGTGGTAATTGTGGGGTGATGCTATTTTTTATCAGTTTTTGATGGTGCCTGTCTTCAGAGCTGCTGGAGGCTTCATAGTTCAGGGTTCACCAGTGAGTTCTGTCAGCAGAACTAGTTCCCTTGACTGGATGCCATAGTGGCATTGGACTTCTTTTACAGTATCTTAGTTGCACTGGCAGGATCTATCTTGAGATCTCTTGCCAAACTCCAGTATACTAGAGCAACTGGCAAGGCAAACAGTGGTTGTCCATTCTGTTGACATGTCCTATCCCTCTTACTTTGCTTTAAAACTGCACACGGCTTAGGTCAAGACTATTTTGAAAATTCAAAAATATGCATACAAGTTTGAATTCAAGAATATCAGTAATAACTTAAACAATTATAATTGTTTAAGTGTATATTAGCTGTATATACTGCTCAGAATCATTCTGAGTGTGAGATGATAAATTTGAAAAACAAATGAACTTTTGTAATACAACTATTACAATAGCAATAATTCTATAATTAGTAAAGATCTTCCAGTACAATGGCTATAATAGGACTGGAATTTAGTATAATGAGGGAAAACTTTATTCTGCTAAAAAATGAAGGTTAAACTATTTTATCAATATAATCATCAATCTGTAGTAAAATAACTCTTTTTTACTCGGTTGCAAAATAATTAATTTGTAATTGTTGTAATTAATTTGTATTAAAGTTGTATTCTTTTTATCATACATTACTTATTAATCAAGGGTTTTTTTAAAAAAATCCCTATTTTCCAATTATTCATTTGTAATTATATATATATTTAAAATAAAGAACACACCATCTGCTCTGATAAAATCTATGTAATGAAACATATGGCATTGAACACCTGTATATGTTGTTAGCCTTCTTTAAATATAGAATTTGTGGAATTTTTGATATGATGGAAATGTTAGGCTAATTAACAACTAAAATGGAAATATATCCAGTTTTTCTGTTAAACCTGAAGATTTATGGGGGGGTAAAAATTGAATGTTATATAATTGTATAGAATTCTGCTATATCATCAGATTGTATTAGATTATTTAGGCAGCCTATAAATTCTTAATTTTGGGCCTAGGGTGTCCCTGTTTTGCAACAAAGTATTCCTTATCTGTCTCAGCAGTATAATGTTGAAACCAATGTCTTTTAAATCATTTATTTCATTGCACAGTCTGAGGTATTTCAAAGTGAATTTTAACTGTTGCAAGAGGAAGTGATAGAAAAAGAAATTTAAGTGTTCCCTTATGGGGAGCAATATAATTCACTGGATTAGCACTGGACTCTGCACTTAAAAAATGTGTAGCTTGAAATTCTCTAATCTCAACAAAAAGAAACATGGGATAGGAAAGTCAATGTGAAGTTGAAAATCTGAATTTCACGAATAGACTATCTTCCCATTCTCACCATTTAGTTTATTTCATTGCATATTGGTAACATCCTCAAATCAGAACTGAAAAATCCCAAGAACAGGCATGTCAAACTTGAGATGTCACATGATGCCGTGCGACGTATCACAACTTTCCCCCCATTGCCGGCAATGGGGTGGGCATGGTTTCAGTGTGACGCATCCGGCCCATGGGCCGGCAGTTTGACATGCCTGCCCTAGAAGCTGCTGGCATACCAAAAAAGTGGGCAGAATTAAAAAAAACTTTTTTGTTTGGTCATGTGAGACCGGGCTTAATATGGGTTAAAATGATGAGCTTAAGCCTTGAAAATATTTAAGACATTCATATGATTGCTTCTCATATTAACCACCTCACATAGCCCATAGCAACTAGCAACAAAAATTCTTTCTCTACTCAAATTTAAAGGGCAGATCCAGGTAAAAATAAAATTTCCTGCTCTTGCCCTACTCAATGTAAGATTAAATTAAACTAAGCCAAATCCAGGAGTCAGGGTTATACAGAACAGAACAGAAACATCTCAGGTGTACAGGTGGGCTTGTTGCTTACGTACCTGCCTCCCAGCTGCATTTCAACAGCCCTGCCCACGCTACTCGAGGAGGTAGCCGGGTTGGCAGTTGAGTTCCCTAGACTTATAGTCTTGGGGGACTTCAATGTGCTGTCACTCGGTGAATCATCTGGGTTAGCGCGGGAGTTCATGGCTACCATGGCAACCATGGACCTGGCTCAAGTAATTGAGGGCCCGACCCATGAGGGGGAACACACACCTGACCTGGTTTTCCTCTCGGAGCAGTTGAGATATGATCTGGGATTAAAGGGCTTAGAAGTGTTGCCTATGTCACGGACAGATGCCTCTGATGTCTTATTATTTGTTTCTGGGTTTTTTTTCCTAATGTGGCAATTGACTATTATATTATCTAAGGCTTTTCCATTGTCTCCTGTATGGATTTGTCAAGATTAGTGTCCCAAGCTTTCTTTATACCATGGGATGAATCTCCTATTCCAACTATATTGCATTTTTCCTACCTAGCATTTTCCCATAAATACAGGATCCATTTTTTTTTTCAGATCAATTCAGTGCTGATTCATTGGTTGTGACCAGTGGTGGGATTCAAATATGTGAACAACAGGTTCTCTGAGTGGATGCTGCTTCTGGAAGTCCATCCTGGGCATGGGCAACAAAAAATTAGCTACCGGTTCTGCCGAAGTGGTGCAAACCAGCTGAATCCCACCACTGGTTGTGACAGGAGTTGGCCAACAAGCTTGTCACACAACCCTGACATCATAGATTGAAAGAGCAACCAGCACAAAGTCACCCAGTCAACTCTCATACTTAAGGCAAGAACTCACAGTCTTCTGGTTTCTAGCATGGTAACTCAACTACTAGACAAAACTGGCTCCCTCTAATTACAATACTAACCAATATATTTTTGAGATTCTTCTTTTGTTTATTATAAGTAGTTGCATTAAATTCTCAAAATTGATAGGCTATGTTGCTGAAGAGGTTACATACCAGAAGAACCCACCGTAACTTAGCACCTATTGTCTTGGGGGACTATAATGTGCCGTCACTCGGTGAGTCCTCTGGGCTGGCGCGGGAGTTCATGGCTTCCATGGCAACCATGGACCTGACACAAGTAATTGAGGGCCCAACCCATGAGAAGGGACACACACCTGACTTGGTTTTTCTCTCGGAACAGTTGAGGAATGATCTGATATTAAGGGAATTAGAAGTTTTGCCCATGTCATGGACAGATCATTTTCTGCTGCGGCTTGAGTTTATAACACCTCTCCTCTCCCACAGGGAGTCGGAACCAATTAAATGGTTCCACCCGAGACGCCTGATGGACCCTATGGGCTTTCAAAGGGTGCTTGGGGAATTGCCGGATTCGCTCATATACAGTTTGGCGGAGTCCCTAGTGACGGCCTGGAATATGGCCACTACGGGGGCTCTAGACCAGATTGCACCATTGCGACCTCTCCATGGTAGCAGACCCAGGAGATCTCCTTGGTTTACCGAGCAACTCAGGGGGATGAAGCGCCAGAAGAGATGTCTAGAGAACCAATGGAGGGTAAGCAGATCCGAATCTGATCGAACCAAATTGAGAGCTCATATTAAGACCTATTTGGAAGCGATCACTGTGGCAAGATCTCAGTATCTTTCCGCATTGATTGCGTCTGCGGATTCTCGCCCGGCTGCCCTGTTTAAGGTGACTCGTTCTTTCCTTGATATGGAGAGGATGGAGGAACCTTTGCAGGGCAATGCTGAGGAATTTAACACCTTCTTCGCAGACAAGATCGCTCAGATCCGGGCTGACTTGGACTCCAATTGGAATGCAATGTCGGCTAACAATGAGTCAGTTGAGATGACAGAGGCCCGTCTTAGTCTTGTGGAATGGGATGAGTTTGACCTGGTAACTCCTGATGATGTGGACAAGGCCATTGGAGCTGTGAGTTCTGCCACCTGTTTATTGGACCCATGTCCCTCCTGGCTGGTTTCGGCTAGTAGGGAGGTGACACGTAGCTGGGTTCAGGCTGTTATTAACGCTTCGTTGAGGGAGGGGTCCTTTCTGGCTCCCTTAAAGGAGGCACTTGTGCACCCCTTCCTCAAGAAGCCTTCCCTGGACCCGGCAGTTTTGAATAATTACCGGCCAGTCTCCAACCTTCCCTTTTTAGGGAAGGTTGTTGAGAAGGTGGTGGCACTCCAACTCCAATGGTCCTTGGAGGAAGCTGATTATCTGGACCCTTGGCAATCTGGGTTCAGGTCTGGTCACAGCATGGAAACTGTTTTGGTCGCGCTGACCGATGATCTCTGGCGGGCCCGGGATAGAGGTTATTCCACTATCCTGGTGCTTCTTGACCTCTCAACAGCATTCGATACTATCGACCATAGTATCCTTTGGCGCCGGTTGGAGGGGTGTGGAGTGCGGTGCATCGTTTTGCGGTGGTTCACCTCCTACCTCTCTGGCCAGTCACAGTCGGTGTTCGCAGGAGGTCAGAGATCAGCTCCGAGGCTTCTTCCGTGTGGAGTGCCTCAGGGGTCTGTCCTCTCACCTCTGCTTTTTAACATCTACATGAAGCCGTTGGGGGAGATCATCCGATGACATGGGGTGAGTTGTCATCAGTATGCTGATGACACTCAGATTTATATCTCTACCCCACGTCATTACAGCGAAGCAGTGGAAGTGATGAAACAGTGCCTGGAGGCTGTTGAGGTCTGGATCGGTGCCAACAGGCTCAAGCTCAACCCTGACAAGACGGAGTGGCTATGGGTTTTGCCTCCCAAGGACGATTCTAACTGTCCATCCATTACCCTGGGGGGAGAAGTTTTGTCCCCCTCAGAGAGGGTTCGCAACTTGGGTGTCCTCCTCGATCCACAGTTAAGCCTGGAACATCATTTTTCGGCTGTGGCGAGAGGAGCATTCACCCAGGTTCGCCTGGTGCGCCAGTTGCGACCCTATTTGGATCGGGAGTCACTCATGCCCTTGTCACCTCGAGATTCGACTATTGTAATGCTCTCTACATTTGGCAACCTTTGAAGAATGTCCAGAGACTGCAGGTTGTCCAGAATGCGGCTGCGTGAGCTGTCTTGGGTCTTCCTAGACATGCCCATATCACTCCGGCCCTTCGTGAGCTGCACTGGCTTCCAATTGGTCTCCGAACACAATTCAAAGTGTTGGTTATGACCTATAAAGCCCTTTATGGCAATGGACCAGGTTACTTGCGGGACCGTCTTCAGCCTCATGAATCCCAGCGACCGGTCAGGGCGCATAGGGCTGGCCTCCTACGGGTCCCGTCCATCAAACAATGTTATTTGACGGGCCCTAGGACAAGGGCCTTCTCCGTTGCTGCCCCAGCCCTCTGGAACCAGTTTCCCTCGGAGGTGCGTACTGCCTCCTCCCTCCTAGCTTTCCGTAAACTTTTAAAAACCCATTTATGCCGACAGGCTTGGGGGGTATGAACTTTGTTCTGCCCCCGGGCTGAGGAATCGCCTTCCATTGCTGAGTGTTTATTTGATTGTGTTTGCTTGTTGTATGTGTCGATTTTTTAATTGGATGTAATTATTGTTATTGATTTTTATCTATGTCTATGTTCTTGTTGTGAGCCGCCCCGAGTCTTGGGAGAGGGGCGGCATACAAATTTAATAAATAAATAAATAAACATTTGGAATATTTTTTCAAGCTTTCTTCCATTTTTTTCTTAGTACGAGGCTTGTTGAATTAATTGACATATAAATATAAATCTAACAATCCTCCACAGATTATTCTAATTTTCTTTTAAGCCATTCTAGTAACTGACTGCCCCACACTTGAATTTAAATATTTGTTATGATTTAAATCATCTAATTTAAAATGAAACATCCTAGTGATTGGTTTATTTGGGTGACCCTGGATTCTAATAGTGGAGCATATGAGGGCAGAGATAAAGCATATGTGCTAGGGGTGGCAAATCTTCATAAATAGTTGCTATTAGACAAAGTGATCCAACAACATACTTTGGCTAATTTAAAAGCAGCTAAAGGATTTCTACTGCTTCAACCACACAGATATAAAATAGGCATGTTTGAGCTAATTTCTATTACAATTATTTACACTTCCATAAAATATAAGCTTGTAAATGCAATGGCTGTCATTTTCTTGTTGATAATTTTAATTTTAACCTAGTACTGAGTGAAAATACAAATCCCCTCTGAATTCTATTATTAGCACTACAAAAGTTTAAATGCACAGATGGTATGATCTCCTAGCCCAATTCTTATTTTTTAAATTTTCTTGTGATATTTAAGGGCAATTTATTATTCCAAGAGCAAACAATATTATAATTTCTGTCTTGCTCTATTCTGTAGTCTATCATATTTAGAAAAGTTGATGCAATCTTTATAGAATCTAGAATACAAATGCAAATTTCAACAGCTAGAGCCATATTTGGTTTTAAAAAGCATGTATGCTGGATTAAGAATTTTCTAGATAGATCAAGGCTTCTCATACTAGTCTAATATGTAGTAATTTTGCCCATAGCTTGAGTAGCATATCATGCTAGTTACCAACTCACACATTTCCTGCAAATTTACTTGTATAGAATGAATATACCAAGAGTTATTCATACCTTTATAGCATAATTCTAACATGATGCTTCTTTTGAAGACTGCTTTGGAACCTCAACAGTAGGAGTACTGACTAACCAAATTATAAAATATTTTATCTGTGCTAAAAATAATTACTCTATTTTCAGGCAAAATTCAAATAGCTATTTTTTCCTTGTTAAGCTTTAAACCAAAAATGCTTCAAATATTGAGACCTCATGCCTCAACCAGTGTCTTTGATTTAATCCCAATGCTTTCTGTTCCCTGAGGGCCTCCTTCATTGTGGCATCCAACTTAGAAGTGCTCTAAGAATTGTCTAGTATGAGCTTTAATTTCTTTCAACAGTAGTTCATTATTCTATTTTTTTTAACAATTACTCATTTACATCTTGCTTATGACATGCTGTAATGTAACTTTTTTCTCTGCTATTTTCTTGGAAAGATTTCAGATGTGGCTTGCCATTGCTTGCTTCCTAAGGCTAAGAAGGAGCAATTAGCACAAGATGATGCAGCTGGTTTTGTGTCAAAGATGGGGCTAGAACTTAGGGTCTCCTGTTTTCTAGTCCAGCACCTTAATCATTAAAATAAACTGGCTCTGTAATATAACTATTACTATTATATTTTGAAGGTTCCTCTGTTCTTTTTCTTCTTTGCAATTTGTGAATATTGTTTGTTACATTTTATTTTATAAATATTCATTTTTAATATTTTAAAAAACATGTTCAAGAAAAAGGTAGAAAAGAAATCTACTAGCCATATAAGATTGAATAAAAATTGGAAATAACATTACTGTACTGATACATATTAAAGTATTTTTTATCAATCTAAGATTTCAGGACTGTTATTTATTATTCTATAATTAATGAAAGTAACCAATGTAATATGCATTATATAAATAATGAAAAGAGGGATGAGGGGTGACATGATAGCAGTGTTCCAATATTTAAGGGGCTGCCACAAAGAAGTCAAAGTCAAGCTATTCTCCAAAGCACCTGAGAGCGGGAGAAGAAGCAACGGATGGAAACTAATCAAGGAGAGAAGCAACATAGAACTAAGAACTAGAGAAATTTCTTGACAGTTAAAACAATTAATCAGTGGAACGACTTGCCTCCAGAAGTTGTGGCTGCTCTAACACTGGAGGTTTTTAAGAAGAGATTGTACAACCATTTATCTGAAATGGCATAGGGTTTCCTGCTTGAACAGAGAGGTTGGACTAGAAGACCTCCAAGGTCTCTTACATATCTGTTATTCTGTAAGCAGAATTATAATTGTTGAAAGGTTTCATATTGAATTAAGTGCTGCATCAGACTTGTTTTTCAAATATAAGGTTATTTTTACATTGATGAATACTGCTACAGCTCAGTTTGCCATTCTCATGAAGAGACAATTTTGTGGAATTTCCAATCAAAGGCCAAAAGGCTCCTGCCAACTGATATCAAATAGGAAGCCAAATGACCATACCTTGTAGGATATATGGTTTGGTGACATTTAAAAGAAAAATAGCTGGCCTTTTAAAATAAGCTAGAAAGTTAATACAGAAAGATAAATTGGCTAAAGACCTAGAGAACAAATTAAATAAATTACAAGAAAATACATATGTACAGTTCTAAGCCATGGCATTTTCCCAGATTTACTGTATATATGGGCAGTAACTAAATCCTTAAATAGAGAATCAGTATTATATATACTCATCTATTTTGTATTCTTGATCTATGATCAAGATTGAACCTCTTGCTATACAAATTATTGTTAAAGACATTCTTTTTTTTAATCCTTCATATATCAGACTAAATGATGTGAGAATAGTTTATTAGATTTGTTCACATGATACAATAAATACTATATTTGAGTAGCTTAAAATAATATCGGGTGAAAATAAATAAATATCCCATGAGTACTTACCAAAGGTTTGCTATTTAACAAGCTGAATTCTTTTTATAATTGACAGCATTCAATACTTTATCCACTTAACTGAACCTGAAAATATGACCTACTGACTAACAATGAATAATTTCAGTACAGACAGATGTTTTTCTTCTGCTTGAAAGATTAGCAATTTATGTGTTAAGCTTAGTATCCTTTTGAGTATCTTCACCAAAAACTTTGTTATTGCTTCTTTTCACTGAGAACTTTGTTATTGCTGTATATGTTTAATGAAGTTGGCTGTTGAATAATTTGGTTGCTCTGAAATAGTTTTTATGATGGATCATTAAAAGAAGTGATTGAAGCAAGTTAAAACATTTTGGCCAGCTAGACAATTTGATTCCCATTGACTGTTGTTGCTATATTATGCCATGAGTTTGCAATATATACATGCTGTTTAACTGATGCTTGTAATACTGAAGAAGAAGAAAAGCTAAAAATTAAAACAAAATGCCTAGGCTTCAACAGCAAATATAAATTATTAATAAAATTATCATAAACATCTAACTGAAAGGCTTTCATAGGATATTTTACTGTAATGTTTTAGCACACAATCAGCTGGAGAAAATGAAGTCTGTTAACTCTGCTTTGTATGCCACATGATGATAGTGTGAATTCCAGCTAAATTGTGCCTAGTTATCATGGTCTGGGTAGCTATTCATGCCATACTGTTCTAGAATGTTATTATAAATTACTTATAACATAGAATCATAGGGCTGGAAGGGACTTGGACGTCTTATAGTCCAAGAAGGAGAGCTTATTGCATCCAGGACAAATGGTTTTTCAATCTTTTCTTGAAAGCCTCCAGTAATGAAGCACCCACAACTCTGGGATGTGGGGGGAAGCTGTTCCATTGATTATTTTTTTCTTATGGTCAGGAAATTTCTCCTTAGTTCCAGGTTGGATCTCTCTTTAACAAGTTTTACATCCTTTGCTTCTTGTCCTGCCCTGAGGTGCTTGGAGAATAACTTGAACTCCTCCATCCTGTGAGTGAGTACTAGAAGATAGATATTATGTCACCCCCAATCATTCTCTTCATTAGGCTAGACACGCCTAGTTCCCTTAACAGTTTATCATATGTTTTAGCCTCTAGACCCTTATCATATTTGTTGCTATTCTTTGCACTGTTTCTAGGGTCTCAGCATCTATTTTTGTATTGTGGCAATTAGAATTGGATGCAAATATGGCCTCACTAGTGCAGTAGATTGATACTATTATTTCTTGTGTTCTTGATACTGTCCCTTTGCTGATGCAGCCTAGGACTAAATTTACTTTTTGACAACTGCAGGACTGCATTTACTTTTTGACAAGTCCCATGGGACATTAAGATCCCCCCTCAAAGTTACTACTGTTGAGCAGGTACTGTATGTTCTGTACCTATGCATTTTTTTTCTATTTAAGTGCAGGACCTTACTTTTCTCACTGGTAATCTACATCTTGTTGGATAGGGCCTAATGCTCAAGTCTTTCAAGTTCTGAATCATCTTCTTCCAAAGTATTGGCAGTTCCTTCCAGTTGGGTGTCATCTGCAAATTTGATGAGTTCCCCTTCTATCTCTTCACCTAGATCAGGGCTGTCAAACTCACAAGTCACGTGATGTGTCGTGACATATCACAGCTTTTTTTTTTCCATTGCTGGCAATGGGTTGGGTGTGGTTTCATCATGATGCATGTGGCCCGTGGGCCGGCAGTTTGACACCCCTGATCTAGATCATTTTTTAAGATGTTGAAAAGCACTGGGCTCAAGAAAGAACCTTGAGGTACCCTACTGCATGTTTCCCCTTATGCAAATGTAGTTCCATTAAGAACTAATGCTGAATGCAGTTGGTTAGCCAACTGCAAATCCATCTGGTGGTGGTAATGTCTATTCCACACTGTTCTATCTTACCAAAAGTGGCTGTGGTCTATTTTATCAATTGCCTTACTGAAGTAAACATTTCCTTGATCCACTAATTTTAATCACTTTATCTGGCATTATCTGTTTATAACAAATCCATGCTCACTTTGTTCATTTCTAAATGCTCACAAATCTGCAGTTTGATAATCTCTTTTAGGATTTTCCCAATATTGATGTCAAGCTGATTGGTCTGTAATTTCCTGAATCCACTCTTTCCCCCTTCTTGAAGACTAAAATCTCATTAGCTCTTTTCATGCAATATCATAATCTAACAACAATATCATCCAACATACATTTGAACATTTTGAATAGATGCTTCCAAGGGAATGGAGTTGTTTGTATGTGTATGTACTGTATGTCTGGTGTGCACTCGCACGCTTGTGCATCTCTATCCATCCACCAATGATGGCTGAATATTTCACAGTTACTAGTTAATTTATGTTTGGATTGGAACTACTGCAATGTCCTGTACTGCAGTTCTCAGAAGGAGATAAAGAGATAAGTGTAGAATATCAAGTCCACCTTCAAATATGTTCTTTATTTTCCCATCTCAGACTGCTACTAGTTCCAGATGGCAAATATATTCTCCACGCCAGTAATAAGATGTTCTCTGATCCAAGAATGAAGCTAATAAACATTGATAGCACCACTCTTCACTTCAATTACATCACATAAAATATGAAATGAAGTGTAAGAAGAACAAACTTAGTACCATAAATATAATTTTATATAATCCACAATATTTTTACATCACCTTTAAGGTAAAACTTCACCTTTTAAGATAATATATATAAAGCAACATAAACTAATACGGAAATAATGTTAATATGAAGCAGAAGAAATAAAGGCACAAGTCCAGTAAAACATTGTTGCTATATAATTAGAGCAGTCATAAACATATTTATGAAAATGCCAAGTTGTTCTAAGTATGTGAATAAATAGGACTGGGCATATCTCAAATAGCAACATCATCCAGGTAATTTCTGAGTTTTATAAACTATAGTGTAATTCAAGTTGCATATAAAACTGCAGAACTCTAAATAACTTAGCATTTCTCATTAATGTTGCTTGAGAAACAATTAAAAAAAGAAACCTTTTTAGGGACATTTTGTAGACTGGTTGGAGCCCATTGCACTTTTGACTATTTGTTGCTTGCAATACTAGAATAGAATAGAATAGAATAGAATAGAATAGAATAGAATAGAATAGAATAGAATAGAATAGAATAGAATAGAATAGAATAGAATAGAATAGAATAGAATAGAATAGAATAGAATAGAATAACAGAGTTGGAAAGGACTTTGGAGGTCTTTTAGTTCAGACCCAACACCATTTCAGACAAATGGTTGTTCAATCTCTTCTTAAAAATTCCACCATTGGAGCAGTCACAATTGCTAACTGGCAAGAAGGGTGGCCAGAAAATCCCTTTCCCAGGTGCACATGGCCGGGGAGCCACATGGGGAAGCTGCAGGATCCCCGCTGGGAGTGGCCTGGCAGACCCTCCGCTGAGCAGGCCAAACCTCCTGCAAGCCGCGGCCCCGGTTGGCCAAGCAGCAGCAGAGCCGGAGATGGAGGGTGAGTGGTGGGGGGAAGGAGGGGGCTTCAAATCCACGGAGTGCCACCACAAAGCAACTGCAGGGCAGGTGCCATGGCCCTCCCGGCTTACCTCCCGGCTTACCAGCCACGCGTCGCCCTGGGCTGGGCAGCAGTCCCGGCTGGGGCAGCAGCCGGCAGGGGCATCATTTTTGGGGCCTCCCTGGGCCGCTGAGCTGGCGACGTGTTGCTGTGGGCCAGGCAGCAGCCGGCAGGGCATCATTCCTGGGCCATCCCTGGGCTGCTGAGCCAGCCACGTGTTGCCCCGGGCTGAGCGGCAGTCTCGGCTAGGACGGCGGCTGGCAGGGGCATCATTCCTGGGCCATCCCCGGGGTGCTGAGCTGACCATGTGTTGGCCCACACCCAGCAGCAGCCAGTGGGGGCATTGTTCCTGGGCCGCTACGCCAGCCACACATCACCCCGGGCTGGGCGGCTGTCCCGGCTGGGGTGGCAGCCGGCAGGGACATTGCTTCCTCTCCTGTCCCTGAGCTGCTCCCTGGGCAGCCGAGCTGGCCATGCTTCTTTCATTGTTAAGCCGACGATACCACCTGTGTCCATTTCTGGTTAAGCAGAGAGAATGCTAATTGGGGAGTGGGGGGGAGACAGAAAGACCCCCATCCTACTGCCAGGCTGTTGGTCACAGGTGGATTATCTGCCAAAGAGCCACTCACTTGGCTGGGCCTGCAGAATGGAAGAAGCTCCCGCAAATGGCTGAAAACTGATCTTGTCAAGAGCTATTTTCTCTGGCAGACAGAACTGACATTGTCAGCCTCTGGGGTGGGGTGGGAGGCTCATGTTGGCAGGAGCCCAAAGCCCACCTTTTCCCATCCCCCAGTCCTGAGACAAAGCAGACCCCCCTCTTGGCTGTCATATCTATTAGGAGCTGATGAAAAGAGGTGGATAGGGCACCGTAATGCTGCCGAACAATTAATACTCAGTGGAGACCCAGCCTCCCTCCCTCCCTCCCTCCCTCCCTCCCTCCCTCTCTCTGTCTCTCTCTCAGACAAGGATTTCACACTATGTTTATGAGAGAGTCACATCTAAATGAGATCTGGATAAAGATTTCCTCTCCAGAAGGAGAGACAGAGAAGAAAGATAGAAGAGAAAGAAGAGAAAGAGAGAGGAAAGACAGAGAGAAAAGAGAGGGGAAGAGAAGAGAAAGAGGGAGAGGAAAGAAAGAGAGAGGAAAGAGAAAAAGAGAGAGAAAAGAGAAGAGGAGAGTAAAGAGAGCAAGGGAAAGGAAAGAGGGAGAGGAAAGAGAGAAAGAGAGAAGAAAGAGGGAGAGGAAAGAGAGAAAGAGAGAGGAAAGAGGGAGAGGAAAGAGAAAGAGAGAGAGGAAAGAGAAAGAGAGGAAAGATAGGGAGAAAGAGGAAAGAAAGGGAGAAGAAAGAGAGAAAGAAGTAGAAAAGAGAGGGAAGAGAAAGAGAGAGAGAGGAAAGAGAGAGAGGGAAAGGAAAGAGGGAGAGAGGAATATAAATAAAAAGTAAAAAAGAATATATGCAATGTTATCTTCATTTTAGATGTCAAAAGGTTTTTGCGGCTCCCAGTGTTTTGTTTTGGGTGGGAAATGGGTCCAAGTGGCTCTTCGAGTGTTTTGGTTTGCCTACCCCAGTATATACTTATGGCAAAGTCATTCCCCCCCTTTTATATTGATCCAAATGTATTAATCATTGTTGTGCTCTATTTATGTAGAGATATAGTTATTTTTTAGATATAGTGCAACTCCATCCCCTCTTTTATTTGGGCTGGTTTTTTAAAAAAAAATAATTTAAATCCCTCTAGTTGTATGTTCCATTTGTGGGTTTCATGCCACCAACTTTCCATAATGGTAATAATATCATATTTACTAATTATCTATTTTAGTTTTTGTTCTTACTGTTGCTTTTTAATTGCATTTATTTATTTTATTCTGTTCTAGGTTTTATATATTTCAATATATATTATCCTTTGAGTTTTGATTATAGGGCTATGTATTAGTTGAATGATTTTGATTAAAAATATATTGTGGGTTTTTGTCAAGTATAATAGGAGACATAGGAATATCCAGTTTCAACATAGGTTAATTTCACCTGAAGCATAATATTTACTCCATAACTCAGATGAACAGATGGAGACTCACAGATTATTTCCAAGAACATTATGTTGATGTTCATAATATGCAATCTGATAAATAATTAAAGAAAAGAGAATTCTGAATGTTATGACACAAGTAACATCAATTGATAGTATCTGTTGAAGTGATATATTTAATGGTAACTAGCAATACTAAGAACAGAAATATTTGTCATAAACATTAATTCCAAGATGACATGAATTTTGAAATATGGACTGCAGTGAATTTCCAAACCAAAGTGGAGGTATGAAATAAAGGAAGTCCTCAACTTTTAACTGTGTAGTGACTGTTCAAAGTTACAATGTCACTGAAAAAAGTGACTTATGACCATTTTTCACACTTACGACCCGGACAGCATTCCCATGATCATATGATCAAAATTTGGATGCTTGGAAAATAATTGTGCTTTCTGTAAATGGTAGATTGATCTTATCCATTTTATAAAGTTCTCTCCAAAATTTATATCTTCTAGAATCTTAAACAAAAAATCCCACTTCAAATTGTCAGAGGCTTTTTTTTTTTTTTGCATCTAAGAACAACTCAAGTTTCTCAAGTACTTCAAAATGTCCATTGTATTTCTGACATCCTTTAATTGTCTTTTAGGTAAAAATCTATATTGATCCTCATAACCAAATTCTTGCAAAATTATTTTCAATCTATCAGCTAGGATCACTGCAAACACTTGTAGTTATTATTCAATAATGATATCACCTCATAGTAAATTCTAGTTCTTTATTACAGAGTTTTTGAAAGTTCAGTTACTTTTAAAGATGTTCCAAAAAATTCAATTGCAGGAAGAGTCCTCATAGGTGTTGGGAATTATAACTGTAATACATCACTTTTATATGAGCTTTACTGGTTTTCCATTCACTGTTGATTCTAAATCAAGGTATTGTAAAGACTATTATATTGTCTGCAGGAATCAAGCAGATGATTTTTGCAATTCAGATACTGAAGAATCAAGCACTGAAAGGAAAAATACATGACCAGGCAGATGAATCTCATACTCATTACTGTGTTATGGAAGCATCTGACTTCCTACCAAAGGTAAGCACCATTCCTCACCACAGTTCTTAAGAATTATTTCCACATGAGATCACCCTTTGTTAATGATATTTGTAACAAAATCCAGGCATTCATCTATGCAAGGATGAAGAGAGAATAGAAAACAATTAAATGATCCTGAAGTGATACTTTAATTTTATTTTACAATTTATTAAGGTATGGGAATACAGTGCTAGGGAATAGGAGCAAGCTTATACAATTGGCATTCATTTAGTTGACAATCAGATAATTAAACATTTCAGAAAGACTCAGTTATAATATTTATGCAAGAAAACATGGTTCAAAACAAGAGACTTAGAAAGTTTAGATTAAAAAGACACAAAGTAGAAATCAGAGCAAAGTTTCTATCTGAGATGAAACTTTATTTGAATGGAAGAGAAAACTGAAAGGCAAAGAAGACTGAAATTAAGCCTTTCCTGAATCTGCATAGAAAAATAGGTACTTAACTGCCATATTACAGCTTTGTTCAAGTACAGTGCTGGGAAGAAGAGAGAGATGGGAACTCTATGCCATATAATGGGACAATTGGTTTTATCACTTGTATCAGAATCAGATCTTCTCCAATCAATCTATTTAGTTCACTATGGTACATTGGAATTCTTTTGAACTTGGAATTTTTCTTTAGAGAAATTTACTGAAAATCTACTTATAGCAGTCACCATATGGGCTTACAACTCAATTTATTTAACAGTAAAGTTATACTTTTCGAGCTACTGGCAGAGGTTGTCTCAACCCTCTTAAAACAAATCATTCTCTGGCAGAATTCTGTTTGGTAAACTTGGTTTTGTCTTTGGGATATTTTTTGGTTTAATTAATATATCTGTTTAGGATGTAGATTATTTTATGAACAGCTAGTACGAAACTCTTTGAAGTACAGTCCCCAGCATTCCTTTTTCACCGGGTTTATTGATAAAATGATAAGGTTATAGAAATCTCAGCAACTGGATTCTTTTTGCTTTAAAATCCACAGCTTGTTATAACATGGATATTTTTTCTATATTTTTTTGAGGTCCTCTGTATATATTGATGAGGAGACTATTTTTTAACTGAGAAGAATATCCAAATGGCCAAGATGTGAATCTCTCTTAAACTCTTAAGTGACTCTTTATACCTATAATACGGCAGTTGGGTAACAAAACATTGGCTGTTTGTTGGATGGTAGCAAAGAGTTACATTTTACAACCTTTCTTACCACAGTGGTTAAGTGAATCATTGCAGTTGTTGAGTTGTTAAGTTAGTAACGTGGCTTCCCCATTCACTTTGCTTGTCAGAGAGTTGCAAAAGGTGATCACATGACCCCAAGACATTGCAGCCATCTTAAATACATGCCAGTTGCCAAAAGTCCAATTTTTGATCACATGACCTTGAGGATGCTGCAATGATCATAAGTGTGAAAAATGGTCATATGTCACTTTTTTTCAGTACTACTGTTACTTTGAACAAATGTTTATAAGTTGAGGACTATCTGTACATAATTTTTAATCCTGTATGGGATTCTAAACAGTACACCATCATATTTCCATGCAAAGGAGTTCTTCATTACAAAACACAGACAATAATGGATGGATTGCTGAAGGGACTATAATGTAAATGAGTGGCTACTTGCAGGGAAAAGTTCCTTATAGATACTGAAGCTTTGCCTATTCTGATTCTAATATATTATCTAGTCGAGATTCAACTACTGTAATGCTCTCTACATGGGGCTACCTTTGAAAAATGTCCGGAGACTGCAGGTAGTCCAGAATGCGGCCGCGCGAGCTGTCTTGGGTCTCTCAAGGCATGCTCATATCACTCCAGCTCTTCGTGAGCTGCACTGGCTACCAATTGGTCTCCAAACACAATTCAAAATGTTGGTTATGACCTATAAAGCCCTTTATGGCAATGGACCAAGATACTTGCGGGACCGTCTCCTGCCTCATGAATCCCAGCGACCGGTTTGGGCGCACAGGGTTGGCCTCCTACGAGTCCTGTCCGTTAAACAATGCCGTCTGGCGGGACCTAGGGCAAGGGCCTTCTCCGTTGCTGCCCCAGCCCTCTGGAACCAGCTTCCCTCGGAGGTTCGTACTGCTTCCTCCCTCCTAGCCTTCCGGAAAGGATTGAAGACACATTTATGCCGACAGGTTTGGGGCATGTGAGCTGTGCTCTGCCCCTCGGCCCTAAGAGTGTCCCGCCATCAGTGCATGTGAATTGATTGAGTTTGTGTGTGGTATGAATGTATTAATTTTTAAAATTATTGTAGTATTTTTTTGTTGTGAGCTGCCCCGGGACTCCGGAGAGGGGCGGCATATAAATGTGATTTAAATAAATAAAATAAATAAATTTAAATAAATAAATCTAAATATGGATGCTTTCCAACTCCACCAGGATATGGGGGGAAGTATCCTTGGATATTTAAAGCACATCAGAGAACTTTTCCCCCCTTTTTTTTCTGCATGCCTAAGTGATCTGAAGCCACAATAACTGAACTTCATGATTAATGAAGAGTAAAGTTACATCTACATTAACTGTAATCCTACAATTAAATTGCTATAGAGTTAAACTGGATTGACTTTGAATGCACACAAAACTGGAGTCTGAAAAACTCGAAGTATGGATCTTACTTTTCCCTTCTAGGGAACATAAAACTACATTAGTACAAGAATGGATTTGGAGCCAAAAATTAATTTACTATAATCTGTAGCAAGTAATTACATCAATAAATAAGTGAGCTGTGATTAAAAATGGGAGGGGGAAGGTCAGAGATAGAAAGGGGTAGCATAACATTTGAAAGCAATCTATGTCTTTAATAGGTTTACTTTGACCGTTTCTCCCTACTGTGACTCCTATAAAATAGTTCAGTATGCTTAGAGATTCTGGAACTTTGCCAAACTATTTGGCAACCATTAGAATTTTAAATGATATATTCAATGTGTCTTGGCAGTTGATAAAACTCCAGTAATGGCTGCTTCAGATTCTATAAGGCTTTAAAATAAAGATAATCGATTTCAGTTTTTTATAAAAATAAAAACAGGATTTCTTTTTTAAAAAAAATAATAAAAATGTCTTGAGTGCTCCAGAGACCTAGTCAAGTTGTTCATCCTACCCTGTGAATATATAATCTATGACCTAACGATTCACTGTGGAATTGAACATTTATACCTCTTATGAGGGAGCAGACACACTGTCTGCAGCTTTGTATCAGCAAGAGAAGTACAGCCGAGAATTAAGAGACAATCTGAGAATTTATATCTCTGGTGCCATATAGTGCATCTATACTCTTACTAGAGAGAAGCAAATTATGGCATTAGTCCTTCATAAGTTGTTCTTGCTTTGTCCCATTGATTCATGAATGCTTTTAAGTTACCAAAGGTACTTATAACTGAAAAGTGCAATATTGGGTTAGCATAAAATAAGCTGGGCAGACTGTGCAGTGTGTCTTTTAAAAGCAAAGTCAATATAATACAATAATAACTCACTCATAATAGAACAGGAGACACTTGTTGATCAAGATAGCTGATGAAGAATTTATGCTAGGTTCAATAGATAAACAATACTGAGAATTTATTGCATCCTTTATCTTTGACATATAAGTTTTATCTTGGCTTTTATTTTTTAACTAATTGGATTATATGAGCATAAAAGACTAAATTCACACATAAGATGGCTGTCCTCATGAGGTTTGCTTGGTCTTGATTTAGTGAAATTACCCATTATGATAGGTAAACCATGGTTATACTAATTGTATTACATGAACTCAGTCTGAAAGTGAGAAGAAAAGGATTTCAAGCCAACTTTTCCTATAACTATTTTGCAGAGAAGAATTCAAACATTTAGTCTACAAGATACAAAATAGTACAAGGATATTGAAAGCTCACACTTGAAGTTGTCTAAATAGCACATACCGGTAGCAGCTCCCAAATCTCTAAATTGAAGAGCTTTGGAAATTAAATTGACTATTAAACGCAACCCAATTCCAAGCATGTGACTGAGGTAAAAAAAGAGCAAGCATCTTTGATAGCTTTGCCAAATGTATCTCTAATACATAAACAGATTGTGATATAATCTTAGACCATATATATAAATATAAACTTAAGACCAGTATTAGAAAGAAAAGAAATCATGCCAAAGCTTGATTGAAAAGTAGTTTATTATAGTTACTCTGCTTGAGTCCTGTCTTTTCCTTTTATGGTTTTGCTTAGGGCAATGAGACAATGGCTATTTTAATTTAATCTCAGAGTTGTATATTTTCATATTTCATATTCACAGGTACAGAAATTTTGTAGAAAGGAATTAGCTAGTCAGCAGACCAAGGTCAAAATTGAAGATTATTATTATTATGCTAAACTTAGTGAGCTAGGAACAATAATTATGAATATTTGCCAGGCATTATTAACACTTTGATGGTTTTCTTGACAAGTAAGATAACAATAACAGATAAAAAGGTACAGAATTAATTTATTTTGCAACAGAATATAACAGAAAAGTGAGTTGATGGCAGATAGGTAATATTTTTAAAACTTTAAAAAATTTTTCTTGGATTTCGGTAGTAAACTTAATAGCATAACTAAATTGTTAAAATTCTGCTTTTCTAATAATACTGCCATTAACTAAATCAACCTCTGGTTCTAAAATTTACTTCATTTCCTTCAGAGTAATTTAGACTTCAGTTATATATTACCTTAAAGGGATAGTTAGATGCTACATTTTTAAAAATGATAATAAAAAAGAAGTACTAGGTGACCTGAACTGGTCAGAATAGAGTAGAAATGATATCTTCAATCCCAATTGTACTCTTAAATCTGAATTGTGCCAAAACCATGACATATGGCCATTTCTACTGCCACAGATTTATTATTTTACATACAATAAGTTCATATAATTTGGATCTCACTGAAATGAAATAAATCAAGATATGTACATCACAGGTCAGTTGGGATTATTTTGCCAGTTGTAAAGTTGAAATGCCATATAATTTATAGCACTGAATTAAAAATATTCTTTAAAAAGCGAGATACACACACACCCACAAACACACAGAGAAATATTTTTTTGTTTTTTTTCCTCCACCACTCTTTGTTCTCCAGCCAATTTGCAATATCTATTTGTATAAATTCTAGAAACCATGTCCTAATATCTGTAATGAACTTAACTAAACACCTATTTTGTATGTATACTGTTAGTTTTGCTACTGCTACATATTCTCCAAGTTTAATTTTCCAATCAGATATTGTCAGTCTCACCTTTTTCCAGTATTGTACACTTTGTTCCTGCAACCATAAGCATGCATCTTAATTGTGGTAATTTTTATATGTTCTGGAATTATATTTAGTAAAAAATATTTAATTTGAATTATTTGATTTGATTTTTTTGTGTTGGATACGTCTTTCCAATACTTTTGAGGGGTTGTTGGGGTTTTTTTTGCATGTCCCCCATATATCATATGGTATAGTTTTCTTTCTGATTTATGCATCTCCAGCATTATATGTTTGTCTATTTACTTGTATACAACACAGTTATTTCCAATTGGTATCACTTGGTGAGGGTTTATCTGTAAAACATTTTATAGCAGTTTTCTTCCAAACCACAGTTTGCACTACATTTTATATATTTCTTCTAACTCCCATTGTTGTATTGGGACTGTTTCTTTGAAGCTTTGTATCATATTTATCATGGATGTGTTATTTATTCAGTCTCCCTATCATTTCTAAGTATAACATGCAACCAAACAGGTGGCCTTCATTCTGTATATGTATTTCAAATTCTGATATTTTTTTCTTAATATTCTTCTCTTATTTTTGAGATCATATGTTATTCCAGCAATTCCTAGGTCAGGGGTAGGCAACCCAAAACACTCGAAGAGCCACTTGGACCTGTTTTCCACCGAAAACAAAACACTGGGAGCTGCAAAACCCTCTTGATATCTAAAATGAAGATAACACTGCATATATCCTTTTTTACCTTTAATGTCTGTGTCTCTGTGTGTGTGTGTGTGTGTGTGTGTCTTTGTGTGTGTATATATAAAATAAAGGTAAAAAAAGGATATATGCAGTGTTATCTTCATTTTAGATGTCAAAAGAGTCTTTCTCTGTCACTTTCCTCTCTCTCTCTCTTTCTTTCCTCTTTCCCTCTTTCCTCTAATTTTATCTCTCTTTCTGTCTCTTTTATCCTCTTTCCTCTCTTTCTTTCCTCTCTTTCTCTTCTCTTTCTCTTTCCTTTCTCTCTTTTCTCAATCCTTTTTCTCTTTCCTCTCCCCCTCTTTCTCTTTCTTCTTTCTTTCTTTCCTCTCCCTCTTTCTCTCTCTCCCTCTTTCCTCTTTCCCTTTCTTTCCTCTTTCTCTTTCCTTGCTCTCTTTCTCTTTCCTCTCTTTCTCTTTCCTCTTTCTCTCTTTCCTCTTTTTCTTTTTCCTCTTTCCTCTTTTTTCCTCTTTCTCTTTCCTTTCTCTTACCTCTTTCCTCTTTCTCTTATTTCTTTTTCTCTCTTTCTTCTAACTTTCTCTCTCTTTCCTCTCTTTCTTTCCTCTGTCTCTTTCCTCTCTTTTCTCAATCTTTTTTCTTTCTTCTTTTTCTCTTTCCTTCCCCCTCTCTTTCTTTCTCTCTTTCCTCTCCCCTTTTCCTCTTTCTCTCTTTCCTCTCTCTTTCTCTCTTTCCTCTCTTTCTCTTCTCTTTCTCTTTCCTCTCTTTTTCCTCTTTCTCTTTCCTCTTTCTCTTATTTCTCTTTCTCTCTTTCCTAACTTTCTCTCTCTCTTTCCTCTCTTTCCCTTTCCTCTCTTTCCTCTCTTTCCTCTCCCCCTCTCTCTTTCTTTCTCTTTCCTCTCCCTCTTTCTATTTCTCTCTCTCCCTCTTTCCTCTTTCTCTCTTTCCTCTCTCTCTTCTCTCTCTTTCTTTTCTCTTTCCTCTCTTTCTCTTTCCCTCTTTCCTCTCTTTCTCTTTTCTCTAACTTTCTCTCTTTCCTCTCTTTCTCTTCTCTTTCTCTTTTCTCTCTCTTTCTCTTATTTCTCTTTCTTTCTCTCTTTCCTCTAACTTTCTCTTTTTTCCTCTCTTTCTCTTTCCTCTCTTTTCTCAATCTTTTTTCTCTTTCCTCTTTTTCTCCTTCCTCTCCCCCTCTTTCTTTTTCTTTCCTATCCCTATTTCTCTCTCTCCCTCTTTTCTCTTTTTCCTCTAACTTTCTCTTTCCTCTCTCTCTCTTCTCTTTCTCTTTCCTCTCTCTTTCTCTTCTCTTCCTTTCCTCTTTCCTCTTTCCTCTTTCTCTCTTTCTGTCTCTCTCCCTCTCCCTCCAGGTGAAGAGAGAGAGAGAGAGTGAAAGGCAGACGGTGCCAAACAGACAGGGAGGGGGAGCAGGATGGGAGGCAGCAGCTCCGGCAGCGGCCACTGTAGCATGGTCGGGGTCCCTGCTGCTCCCACCCTGGCCCCCGGCCCCCACCCCCGCTGCATCCTCAGCCACTTCGCCATTGCAAGAGGAGAGTGCCAAGGCCAGGTGCACCATGGGGAGTGCCACTGTGGGGATGAGGGGGTCCCAATCGCCGCCAGCCTCGTTGGCATCGCAGCCCAAGGTCTCCTCCTGCAGCACCGAGGGCAGAGGTGGTAGCAGCTCCCCGAAAGTGGCTGAGGAAGGCGTCACCAATGGGGCCAAGGTGCGGCCAGGTGGTTGAGAGCCCTGTGGCAGCCAGGCGAGCTTCGTGCCTGACTGCCGCCTGGCCCGGCCTGGAGAGACATGTGACCGGCTCGGCTTCCTGGGGTGTGATGCCCCTGCTGGCCGCCGCACCAGCCATGACGGCTGCTCGGCCCGGGGCGACATGTGGCTGGCTCGGCTGCCCAGGGAGCGGCCCAAGGATGGCCCAGGAAGTGATGCTCCAGCTGACACTGCTGCCTGGAACAAGCAAGAGGAAGGGGTGTGCCACCTGCCCTGCGGCCGCTTCGCAGCAGTGTTCCATGGACTCAGAGCCCTCTCCCTTCCCCCGCCACTGACCCTCTGTCTCTGTCTCTGCTGCTGCTTAGCCAATGGTCATGCTGGCTGGTCATCAGAGGGGCTGCTCTCCCTCGAGGCCGCAGTTTGTGGAAGGGCTGGCTCGCTCAGCGGAGGCTCGGGCGGTCCGCTTCCAGAGGGGATCTTGGGGCTTCCCTGCACGGCTCCCCAGCCACATGCACCTCAGATGGGGCTAGCCCGGGAAAGGGACTTCCTGGCCGCCCTTCTCCCAGGGGGTGAGGCACCCAGGCGCAGGGCCAATCAGGAGCCCTGCGAGGGGGCACGTCCACATGAGAGAGACAGAGAAAGAGAGAGAGAGAGAGAGAGAGAGAGAGAGAGAGAGAGAGAGAGAGAGAGAGAGAGAGAGAGAGAAAGTGCCTCTTTCTCTCCTAGATCTCTCTGAAAATGACAGGGGGAGGCTCTGGAGCCACAGGGGATGGCTCAAAGAGCCACATGCGGCTCCAGAGCCGCGGGTTGCAGAGCCGTGTCCTAGCTACATAAGCTATGGCATGTTCCTTCCTTCTTGATGTGTCTTTATTTATTCAATCTGGGTGCTCCATGTTTGCATATGTAATTATACCTTTGTTATTACATCTCCAACATGAAAAGCATTTAGAGATGAGGCTAATGGTAAAATTGCCAGGCTTATCATATCTCTAGTGGAATTCTATACTTTTATTAAGCTTTATCTTACAATATATCTAGCTGTTTTTATTAACCCATTGTATTTTATATGGTTTTTAGGCTTTTATGTTTTAACTGTACACTGCTCAGAGTCACTTTCTGAGTGAGATGGGTGGTATCTAAATTTGACAAATAAATAAATAAAAATGTAACCCATTAGCTAAGTCAGCTCATTTCAGTATTGATAATAATTGCTTTCCTCAACATTACCCTTGTGTGCTGGCATGTCACTGTTTTGGTTGGAAAGAAAAGAGAGGAGAATTGTAGATTAATATACTTTTACAATTGGTATTTGTTGGGCTTCCGGATTAAGCAACTACAGTCCAGAGAACAGATTTCCTGATGTTTTGCTGGCAATTGTGGCTGACATCTTCAGAAGCAAAGTGGCCTGCCACACAGATCACAGACAACTGAGCTGCCTTTATAACCAAGTATCCTTTTAATTGGCTTTTAGCTGAGTCAATTTCCAATTAGTACCACTTGGTGAGGGTTGATGTTTGATTGGTTGCTTATTTATGCCAGATCCTGATTGTAAATTTTGGAGTTGTTGATTTCTGATTTGGTCCTTGTTTCATCACAGTGTCTGAATGGTCATTTTTGGAGTTTTGGGACTTTTAAAAGTTTCAGTTCTTTACTAATCCACTAATTGCTAGACTATGTTGCCTTGTGCAATATTGGTGCACTGGATTTATTGATACTGGCTTTACATATCTTGCAGAGAGTAACATCCTTGTTTATCACAAGTTTTCATGTAGGATATAGTTCAAACTACTTTGACTATTTTGGTTGGAATTCAGTCCTGCCTAATTTTGTATATTCGAGTGGCTTTCAGTATCTTCAGCTACAGAATCCTTTTGATCACCTGATAAGATTTGGCCTTAAAGGGATACTTTTGCAGTAGTATTGGATCTTCTGTTATATCCAGCAAATGATGCTGGGGAGTATTGTTGAAAACTTATCATTGATCATAATTGTGTCACAGAATCATGTTTTGTATTTATATTGATTAATATCTATATGACATTGCTCTGGAGTTCATGTGGAACTCTGGAGTAGGATACCATGTGTATACTGATAACACTTAGCTCAATTTCTACTTCCTATTTTTATTTTTATTTCTTTTTTTTAAACAGTAATCTCTACCCTTGAATGTTATTCACTCTCATCAGGTAATGTGAAATCAAGACAGGGGTGCTCTTATGATCCAGGTAATTGGAAATAAGTAATTTTGGAATAGAGCTGTAATATCTTAAAACAAATAGGTTCACAGTTTGAGAGTGCTTTTTGACCCACAACTATCAATAGATAAGCAGGGTGACTGTCTCTGGCAAGAATGTTTGTACAACTGTATGTTAATTGTGATTTCTGAGCCAATAGTCCTTGCTCTTATCCTCCTATGAAATTACTTGTTTTGTTAAATAAAGTCCATTTTGAAGTTGCACCCACTGTCAGAAATTTAGCTATCTTGTATAGAAGAGAGACCTTTCTCCAACATAACTCAAAGGGATGCACTTGGCTTTCCTTATTTAGGAAAATGGAAAATCTTCATATTTTTGCCAAGCTTTAAGCTTTTAATTAATTGTAATTCTTCTGATTTTAATGTTTTGTATGTTGTATTTTTGTTTTAATTATTGTAAACCTCTTTGACTTCTTACTGACTGGTTATGTGCCATTAAGTTTTTTTTTTTTTGAAAAGTATTTTATTGGTTTTATGATTTTAACAATAGGTACTTAAAGCACACCGTGGTGATTGGGTAAACAAAAATTCCAAAATAAAAACATACATAAACAGCTCAACTTAGTACATTCACTTTCATCTTTCTATTTCCCTCACACACAAAAAAACATATAAATTTAATATATTCCATTTCTATCATAAATTTCTGTTAAACCTATTTTAAGACTTTGTCAATTTCATTTTTTTTTCAAACTCTCCCCGATACATATACCGTGATATTTGTGAGATGTTACCATACATTCTTTTTACATTCATATATAAAATACTTTTAATGAAATGAGATAAATACCTACACATGACATTTGGTGTTGCTTGCCCATTTCCCCTTTCACCGTATCCACACTCCTTCTTCTCTACCTTATTTCTCCCTTTCTTCTCTTCCCTACTTCCCTCTTCCCCTCTTCACCACTTTCCTTCCCTTTCTCTCCACTTCTCCTCTTCTCCAACCTTCCTACTTCCTTCTCCCCTCCTTTACTCTTTTCTCTCTCCTCTCCTTTCTTCCCTCTCATCCCTCTTCAGATACAGTTCAGGGGTAATGTCCGAGCAACTCCTCTCTCCAAATTTCCCTATCTGTATTATATGCAATAAGATTAATTTTCTCTTACATTAATACTTCTATTTTATCTAATCTTCTCAGTATATACTTCTTTTTTAAAAAAAAAAAATAAAAAATATTTTTTTTTACTGATTTTTCCCATTTTCCCCCAAAAGTTTAGGACACAATGTGGTGATCAGGATGTCCAATCATTCAAAGACAAAGTCATATAAATACAGCTCAAATTAATTATCAAAATTTTCCTCTCTATTTCTTGAATATAGTATTGCTTATTAAAATTTATACAATTTTAAGTAAAGTTCAATCAAACAAAAATCATCAAACACATGCCATTATAATCTATATCCTGTTTTTAGGCTATACTAATTACAGTTGTCATACTCCAATTACATTTTAGTAAGTATATAGTTGTGATTTCAGGCATCCTTAATACAAGATTGTTCATTGAGACAGATTTTTTTTCCTTATCACAAATAGCTCTTCCTCTCTCTCTATTACAACATAGTTATCATATTTAAAATAATAATATAAGTCCAACGAATACAGTTCTATTTTTAAGAATATATTCTATCATTTCATCAATCTACATCTATAAAAAAAATCTTTTAAGGCCTTAATAAAGTTTATATCTTCAAATATTTATCAACTATAATATCAGGAAATTCTCATCTTTCATTCCTAATTAAATCAGACATATTATCTTTCTCTATTACAACATAATTATCAAATTTAAAATTACTGTATAAGTCAAAAAACTAAAAAAATAAAATAAATACATTTTCATTTTTTTTCTTTTTTAAAAGATATATTCAATCATTTTGTCAATCTACATCTATAAGGTCTTTTTGTCCTCTAGAAAGATTTACTCCCTCAAATAATTATCAACCATGGTAAAAGTAAATTTACATCCTTCATTCGTCATTAAATTAGACACAATTTCTAAAGCCTTTTTAACCCGTCAAATAACATTTTATGTCACATTTAAACCTGACTCTAGCTTTCTTTCTATGCCAATTTGGTTCCCATAATAAGGCTTTTTGGTTATCAAACCTCAAGATTTGATTACGAGGATTCCTAACCAGTTCAAACTGAACAAATTTTCTTTTCATTTCCTCTTTATTGTAATTTCTGAAAAATTGTGTCTGGGTATCAATCTTTGTTATTTTTGGTAGTTGAGTTGAATCAATTACAGTTATTTTTTGGTCATCAAAATTGTCCATCAATTGTAGGTGACATGTAGCATTAGTTAATTCAGTGATTTCCACATTTTCTCTCAATGCAGATTCACAATTAGGTTGTAAGAATAGTGTCTCTGTCTCTTTAAGTTGTAAGTAGGTATGTTCAGGACTATTCTGTTCATCTTCTATTGTTCCTTGTTCCATAACTTGGTTCATTATTAGACGGTCAATGTAAGATTCCAAGGTGGCATCTTTGGATTTTCTCCAAGATTTCCAATAAGTTTTGAAATCTTCTGTAAATTCTAATATTTTTTCCAGTATTAAATCATAGTCAAGATGTGAATAACTTTCAGCCATTTTGGTGGTAGCTTTGCCTATTCCTTTATTAGAGACTACTTGAGAAAGATCCACAAATATCCGCCTCCAAAGGTCTAATAGCCAGCTTCACCAACCAGCTGTCCAGTTATCTTTTCTCTTTTATTATCACATAAATCCAATCCCTCTTCAGATAACAGGGAGAAATACAGTTAGAGTTTTGCTTTTTCACCACCAGATGTCCTCAGTGGATTATAAAGTTTCCAAGTTAATCAAGTTAAAGAAAGAAAAAAAGGAAAGTTTTCTCTCTTTCTTTTTTTAAAAAATCAACAAAAAATGTCTCCTACGTTATTAGATTAAAAAAGGAAAGTAACAATGCCCCTTTTTCCTTCTTTTCCCTGAAATTCACCCAACAGAAGTCAAATAGTAAAAAAAAACCAACCACACACACAAAAATTAATCTTTCTTTTTAGCTCTTCTTTCCACATATAGGCAGCCGCCACTTTCTTAATAAAGGAAAATCGAAACTCTTTTCAGGAAAAGTCAGGATAGCGAGGGAAGGAAAGGTCTCACGTGGATTCACCACGGTGGTTCTTCATGCTTAGTTGTTCTTGTGACTTGCGGTTGGTGCGGCTTCTTCTCCGTCGGCTCTCAGAGTCAGCTCAGACAGCTAGAGGAGCCGCTGCCCCTCTGCAGCTGAGCACAGCCTCCTTGATGGTAGTCGTGCCCTTCAGGGCGACTTTCAACCCCCGCAGGGGTCTACCGGCGGAGGGAAACTAGCTGAACGAGGAGACAAGTCTCCTCGTGCGGCTAGAGGTGCCGCGATCCGGAACCGGAAGTCATGTGCCATTAAGTTGATATTGACTGTTAACAACCACACAGGGTTTTTTTTTCATGACAATCTGTCCTTCAGGTCTTCTAATGGTTCTCCTGTTGCCCTTGTAACTGAGTCCATCCACCTTGCTGCTGGTCATTATCTTCTTTCTTTCCACCTCTTCCAGCATTAAGTCTTCTCCACAAAACTAGGACATCACAAAATGTGTCCAAAGTATAACTTAAGCCAGGTCATTTGCACCTTGACTGAAAACTCTAGGTTGATTTGTTCAATGATTCATTTGTTTGTTTTCTTAGCTGTTACTTCTTAGGCTCAGTTAAAGAATATATGACCAAATAAATTTGACTTTGAAGTAAGATATAAACTGTGTACCTGTCTCATTGTTAAATATTATTAGCAAAGAAAGCCAAGTATATAAAACAATTGCTAACATTTGAGAAGCTTCTGAGCATCTGGCATTAACTTGTGATTCAGTGTTAGGGCAAATGATTTTTTTTGAAGGAGGAGGGAAATGATTGGAGAAGTTCATTTCCATACTTGAAGAATTATCTTCAAAATAAATACAACAGAAGTTGTGGGAGTACATAGATGTTTAATGAAAAATGTGTTAAGCTTCATATTATTTATTAATGTTCCATTTTCCCTGCAGAAATTGTTTTTGTCAATATTTTATTATGATGGGGGATGAATGGGAAAAGAAGTGAAGCCTAATCTAAGCAGATGTTGTCATAAATAGTACACAGTGATAAAGACTACTAAAAATGGGAAAAGATCCTTTCCATTTTTTCTATATTTATGCTGTAAGTAGTAAAATGATTTGGTAGAAATAAATGTTTTGTTTTGTTTTTTTTAAAAAATGCAAAACAGTGGAGAAATGTTTCATGTACTCAAAATATCACTTGGTTATGATGTAAGATTGAAATTACCATTGGAGGTGTTTTTTTTTTAAAGAAAATCAATGGATTCATGTCTAACAGAAAGCAACAGATATCAGTATATTTCCTATATACTTGAATCAATTATCTCATTTTCTTAAATAGTACAATAATTCAACAAAAGAATTCAATTCTTTCTTTCAGTTCTTTCTTACTGATTCTTACTGATTTCAATTCTTTCAATTCTTGCTTATTGATAGATCAAATGCATTACAGTCAATAATGTTGAGAGCTGAATGAAAATACTAAATGTGGCTAGTAAAGGGATACTAACTGTTGTGAGTGTCTCCAGACCGGCTGGGGACATATCAGAGGATGACGAAGCACAACCAGGCCCCTCTGGGTATTTTCCCCTCCCGGCAGCCGAGCTAGACAATGAGGAGATTTGTATGCAATCTGAGTCAGACTCTCAAAGTGATGAGTCAGATTTGGAACAGGAAGATAGATGGCTTGATCCGAGATTCCGAAGGTTTGATAGGCGGAGGTGTCAGTTAAGTGGAAAAAGGAAGTGACGTATTGAAAACTATATTAGAAGAGGAAGAAGAGACTAATTCTTTGTCACGAGCAACGTTAATATCAAGAGGCAGTCTGATGCATCACCGAGTTCGTTTGAACTCAGTTTTCTGGTGTTCTTGAAATCTACAGAAGATTAATGAAGTCTTGGACAATGTGAGATAAAGAGTGAGTTAATTGGAAGGTGGGAGAATGTTTAAACTAAATGTACATATATCAGACTTGGCCGTTCCGGCCAACAAACTGCCAGCAGCTTGCTTTGAAGTGAATCTTTTGAAATGTGTTAAATAAAACTCTTAAAGAAATATTTATGTGGATTTTACTAAGCTGAGAAGGGCCAGATACAACACTAACTAGCTTGATAAGCAAAAGAGAGAGAGAAAAGTAGCTATAATTTCATTCTGATTAAAAATTCAAAATTAAACTTGTACAAAATATTTTTAGTGTAACACATTCAAAATGCATTTGTAATAAAACTCAACAAGAGAAGAATAAAATTGTAAAACCTATTTAGAATTTGTATATGGATTCAAAGTTCAGTGATACTGTGATATAAAAAAATCATTGTTTATTTGATGAAGTGGTGTGAGCTATGAACACAAAGTACTAAAATAATGTTATTAATGGCATGGAGAGCAAATGAAAAAGTATGTTAAGGTAAACTCTGCAGCTTTATTTATTGCTCTCATCCACCTAAATTGTAATTCTTAATTATATTTAAAATTTGCACTTTTTAAACACAGATTCAGAAAGATGAGATCTCTTTTGGTTGAAATCAGCTGGTAGGCTTATTTCTATGAGATGAGCACAAATGTCTTTTGGATAGCAGAAGCTCTCCAGGTAATGGAAATGTGGGTACCTTTGTAGTCCTTTTCCACGATCCCTTCTTTATCAAAATCTGATAGTAACAGGGAATAAAATTAAACCGAAACCCACAAATGAACTTCTCAAGCAAGCTCTATAACTGTCAAAGGATGCAAACATATCTCATATGGTTGCCCATTTGTATTGCTGATCCTGAAAAAACAATAGTAGATTTAATGGAAAAAAATTGTATCAATAGTGTCTGCCAGCTTCTTTTATTAGACCAGGAAATAAGCAAATGACAACTTCAGCAATCTTTCTTTCTGCAAGAAAGAAATCCATTAACTAAGCAAATCATTAAATTCTAAAATATGTATCTTCAAGGAAGTAACTATTCAACATCTTTTAATTATTTTCATAATTTCAGTTTCATTTAGATATTTTTCTAAATACCATTCCTTTTAAATATTTTCTATTTAATGTATGTCTCTAGGGTTTATTATTTCTTTTTATTTTAATAATATTTTATTAATTTTCTAATTTTACATTTAGGTATTTAAAAAGCAATGTGGTGGCTGGGTTAATCAATAGTTCAATAATATACAAAATATTTAGTACAAAGCTCAAGTTACAACATCAAATATTTCCTCTCTTTTTCCCTTAATATCTACTATCTTGTATTTAAGCTAATTCAGTTCTTATTATATCAACTAAGTAAAAACATCATTATTACATTTATAAATAATGTTTTAGCTTATACATATCTTAATTACTTTTACATTCAATCTTTATAGACAATCAATGTCCTGTTATTAATTTTTCCCAATTTTTAGTTTCCCACCAATAGTCAAATTTAACATTTGATATTTATAATTTCCAGTTTTAGGTAATCAAAGTTTCCCTTATCTCAATTCATAACAGAATCTAATATTTAAAATACACATCTTATCTATTTGAGTATAAATGTTCTATTTCCTAAAAGGTATCTATTTCCCACCATATTAAATCATCTAATTAATAATATAGTATTCCCTTTAATAAATAAAAACCATTATATATATATTGTCTGGATTAATCAATAAATCAAACATATTCATATTTTTTATTTTGGGTTTAATTTTTAAATATTAAACAAATAGAATCCTTATTTTCAACTAATTTTCAAATATTTTAAATTTAATGACCAAAATTCCCCTTATCTCAACTTCTCCTTTAACCCTATAATTAGTAATATGAAATCCCCTCTAATAAATCAAAACCCCAATTTTCTTCAGCCTTATTCTGGCTTTCTTCCTTTGCCAAATAGCCTTTCATGTCAGTGCTTTTAAATCATCAAATAGATATCCCTCTATTATTATATATATTATTTGAAATAAGAGAGGCCATTTAGTTGCCATTTTTTGGAAGGGCTAGCCCATTTGTATTCATTAGATCATCTCCCTATTATTCCAATTCCCCATGATTGTCCTGATATGTTTATCTTCCATTCAATCTGTTCTTCTTTCTCCTCAAATTTCTTCTGATTTATATAGAAAGTCTTTTCCATTTTTAGTGTTGTCACTCCCTTTTCTGGATTTTCCATTAACTTTATTTATTGGTCAATTGAATCCTCTGTCTTAGTATTTGATTGTTCCACTTCTTTGTTATCTTCTGCTTTGTTAGTTCTTTGGTTGTAGTCAAAATTTGGGTTTGTACATCTAAGCTGGCATCTTGTTCTTTTATGTTGCATCTTATTTTGTCACAAGCTAAAATAATGGTTTCATGTATTGCTTTCAACATGGAAATAATCTTTTCCTGGTCTTCATCCCTATTCTCTTAATAGTGTGTTAAGTTGAGGACTTTAAAATCAGACGATAAAAATAATTTTATAACTAGGTATGTGTTTGTAGGTAGTCTTTATAGTAGAAATCATTTGTCAAGTAAGATTTTATAGTCCAAGGTATTTCATATAATAACCAATGTTCCTCAGATGAAGAAATGGGAAAGCAATTCCCCACATATAGCTCTGAAAGTCATTAAGGGTTTACATTCATAGTTCAAGCAGGCCTGTTATGCCACCCAGATGTTCTCTTTACAGCTGAGTTTCTCACAGGTGGTATCTATCAAAGTTGAAAGAGTTTTATCTGCCCAAGTCTCTTTTAGGCAATAACAAGTTGTAATACCAAGCATCACCACAAGATGTCACCGATGCCATTTAAAGTTTTTTAAGTCCAAATTTTTATAATCCTTTTTTCCAGTTTTATTTCTTTTTTGTAGATTAAAAACAAAAGTCTCCAGTAAAAATAAGAAAACTTTTGGTCCCCAAGTTTCAGAAACATATAAATCCAATTAGATTAAAGTTGTTCTTTTAGTGCTTTAACTCCCTTGGGTAGTCAGTCACCACTATTCTTAGAGGGTGGGATAGAAATTCCCTTCCCTCTCCCCTCACAGGGGGAAAGATACTTTGGGCAGCTTTTACAGGAAAAGAAAATACTTAGGATCTTAAAGAGAAAATCAGATCTCACCCAGTTTCATCCGTGTTGCTTTAGAAGTGCTTGGTGGTAAGTTTGACTTCAGCTGTCTGCAGCTTAGTGATGAGCCATATTGCTATGGCTGGTCTTTCCGCCGCCAGTTTTGAAGGCTGCACCAGATCTAGCGGAAGGGCTACTGCCCTCCTGCGATCAAGCAGGGGTCTCCCCGTGGAATGAAACTGAACGTGGAAGACGGAGCTCACCTTCCAGTGGCTACAGTGGCTGCGATGGCAAACTGGAAGTCAGTTTGTTATTTCTCTTCCTGCCTAAAAAAGTTACATAAATTAGAAGAATTAGAAACTAAAAGAGTTTTGAAAGTTGATTGTAATGGTATTACCTTTTAACCAAAGTTGAACAGTTGCTGATTTGTTGGAAGATCATTCTTCACTGGAGCTAATAGCTGATCAACTTCTCTCTTTCAAGTAATCTCCTTGGTAGTAATAGTGACCACAATAATATAATATTATTATGCATATAAGAATGGGAAAAGGTTTCATAATTTTTGACTAACAGATAATAACAACAACAACAACAACAACTTTACTGTCACTTTGAAAGTACACCAATCAGCATACATCAAAATGAAATTTCATTGCATACAGCTCTCAAAGTGTCACCACCTCTGATATACATTCCTTGTTCATGGCCAGCTCAAGTTACAGATCTTCCATTTTAGTCTCTGGGGAGCGAACAATGGCAAACAGGACAGATGAAGGGTAAAACGTGTAAAATTCAGGATATAGGATATAAGTGGCAAACCCACTGAATATATTATTTCCAATGCTAAAGAAACATTTAATTTTACTCATCCAAGAAGAAGGAGGGAAGGGTGCAGTATATTTCTCTTTGATTTCCTATCCTGAGATAAGAATCCATTTTTTTCTTACTTTAAATTTACTAAATTTTCCAAGAAAAGGATGAAAATGGCTAATTCTTCATACATAATTTTCTTAGTTTAACTAAACTTCTGTGAAAATATGTATATAATATCCAAAGCAATTTAAAGACTTTTATTGTAACAGAGCCCCATTGGTTGTCACCTATAGGAAACAACCTACTCAAGCAAAATATTAATAAGCTGCACCCCATACTGAACAAGGAGACTACATTGTTTCAGGCACTGAGTGGCTGGACCATGCTTGCATACAGATGACAGTACAACCTGAAACAGATTATCACAAGCACCATCTAACAACAGGACATTGAAGATCACATGAGAACTAGCTCCTGCAATAAACCCAGATGTTTACTTTGCCTGCAGTTTTACATAAATAGCACCATAATTTGCCCGTCAAGCATACTCTTGCTATCAATTGCCAGCAATGTCCCTCTGGATTCTACATTGGACAAAAGGACAAACTTTGTGCAAAACAATTAATGGGTCCATTTTTGATTGTATTATACATGCTCTTAATTGACTGAATTCTTATATATGAATTATTGTTTCATATCTAGACTTCTTGAATATATAAACTTGTTTAATGGCAGATATCAGCACATTGTTTTAGAAGATTTCAGTTCCTTACACTTGATCTAAATACAGACGCTAGAATAGATACTACTTGTTCCAAAGATGACACTTCATGAGAAATGGTTTGCTAATATATTGGCCAGATTGTAATAAAATATTTTTTCTGAATAAAACCCATCACTTCAAATATCTATTTAGATTTTAAAAAAATTGATAGCACTTCAGAAGTTGCTTAACAAACTCTGTCAGATTTGTCATAATGGAAAATTATGAAGAATGATTTCTGTTCAAATTATTTGGCAGGTCACTCTTTATCTATCCTGACTGGGTTAAGAAAGATTTCTACTATGTGATAGTGAGATAATTTCCATTTTAAAACAAAACAAATTCTCACACTTTACAAAATACTAACTTACCTCATATACTCATTCTTTAAAAATAAAAGTGTTATACTTCCTGATGAAGATGTTCAAATTTGGAAGGAAATTTGAAAACTTCAAAAAGAGATAATTAGCAAATCCATTGTCAAAGTCAACTATATCTTTTTCCTGTTGCTTACCTTAATATATTAATTACAGTTTCCAACCACCACCACCAACAATAATAATAACTATTATTGTTTTTTGTTGCTGTTATTATTATACCACAAGCAATGACATAACACAGTCATCAAAATGATTCACTGGAATATCTGCCAAAATTATCATTGCCAGAAATGAAAGGTTTGTAGGACATAATAGTTGAAAAAGAATTGAAACTGAGCAGGTTAAAATATTTTTTTTTAAATATATTTTATTGGTTTTTTTAAATTTTTACAGAAAAAAGAAACTACTCAAATCAAATCATAGTGTTAAAATAAACAATCATCCATAAACAAAACATAAATACATTTTTCAATACATCAAATACCAATAGCTCAACTGAAAATAATCATGCCAAACAATTAACATTACTGCCCGGTACCCCCACCACCACATCCCCCTAACCCTATCCTTCCCCCCTCACATACCAACTAGCTACCTACTTTCCTCCCTCCTTCTCTTCTCTATACCCACCTATCCCTACTCATCCCCCCTCTTGCCATCCTTCTTTCTACTTCCTTTCTACTTCCCTCCATCCTTCTCTATCTCCATCCTACTCTTCCCCCTTCTTATCAACTTCCACTTACATCAGCCTTCACTCCTCCTTCCTCTTTCCATCAGATGTGGTGCCCAGAGGCCACCCGAGCAACCCCTTAATGACAGTAATTACATATTCTTACATCAACCCCAATTACAGTTGAGAAAACATCATATATAAAATTATAAACCCTCCCTAACCCTCCCCCCCCGACTTCCCAGAGTGAGTACAGGGTAAAACAAAAGAAAACCCACTACATCAAACAAAATTATTATATAATCCTAACAAGAATTTTAAACTATATACTATATGCAATCTCTAAATCAATTCAATCCATTAGACAAAACAAACAAATCATCTTGTTAAGAATAATAATTTTCATTTACATATCTAAACCATCAATCTAAGTCAAACCTTAAATCACTTCAATCCATTGAGAGGTTATATAAAATCACCCAAACAATCAAGTTTTATATACATCTTCCAGTAATCAACCTCTTTCAAACCATTAAACATAAAAAAAATCATCTTTTTAGAAAAATAAACAAATAATATCAATAAACCCCTCAATTCAAACAAAAAAAAGAATTTTTTTTTGTTCTTAATCAATTTAATATATCTTCCATTAAACATCCTCTCTTACATCTTACTTATAAAATTGGTCTTTGATTCAGCCCATAGTCTTAGATTAGCCTTAATTCTTTTCATTTAATTATAAATTTCATTTCTTCAATCGACTTCTGGGCTTTCTCATCTGTCAAATAAACCTCCATAACCAATACAGTCTATTTATTCCATTTCTAACTTACATTCCTTCAACTTTATCCAATCAGATAATGCTTATCTATCCCATCAATCAATCAATCTAATATCAAACCTAGATCATTTCAAAGCAAATACATTCTTCATCAATTTAATTATATCCATTAATCATCTTCTCTTACATCTTACTCATAATCTTAGTCCTTAATTCAGTCCATAATTTTAAATTACCCATAGCTCCTTACATACAATTTTAAATTTCATTCCTTCAATCGAATTCTAGGTTTTTTTTTCAACCAGGTAAACCTCCATAACGAGGCCTCCCTTCCAAATAATAAGTCTCTCTTCTTTACTTCTTCAGCCCCATAAGTAAGTTGCTTCTTAAACTGAATCAATGTCTCTTTTTTCTCAATTAAATCCTCTTCTTGCTGCTTATCTAAAAGGAATAGCCATCCCTTCCTTTCTTGAAACAAATCCTCTTCCTCTCCATAGATGAACTGTTTATCAAGCAAGATCCATTTCCCTTTATTCTCTTTATTCTCAGTACTATCTTCTTCTTTTTCTTGTTCTTCTTCTAATTTAGATTGTATTATAAAATGTTCATCAGTCGATTGTAAATCAGTTTCCTTTGGAAGAAAGAATCTAGTTAATTGTTCTTGTTCTTCTTCTTTAGATTGTATTATAAAATGTTCAGCAGTCGATTGTAGATCAATTTCATTTGGAAAAAAGAATCTGGTTAATATTTCTGTAATAGTCTCTTTCAATATTGCTTTAAACTCTTGCTTAAAACTCTTCACTATTTCAAGCCTTTCTTCATGAAATTTATCAATACAGTCCAAAATAGGTTTAACATTTGAATGTAAATTCCACTCCATTTTAAATTTAAAACAATCACTCTGGCTGTAAATCAATTCCTACAGCCATCTCTCTGGCTTCACTTACGAGAACAAGAAGAGAGAAAAAAGTAAAGAATTCACCTTCACTTTCCAGCACTTTCCTCTAACAATGAAAGCAGTGAAAGCTATACGCCATTTTGAAAGCATTATGTTGATTGTAGAAGTTAGAAATATATAGCCAGAAAAACAATAAAAAAAATACTTGCAATCCATTAAGAACTCCTGTATTCACTCAGTCTGCTTACAGTCTCTCCTGTGTTGTAATTTTTATAAGCAGAAGCGGTCGCGGCGTCTTTCTCTGTCTGATGACAGAAGCGTCTCTGGGCAGGAGCGTCCTCCGGAGCTTTAGGGAGCTCACACTCTTGATCCCTGAAAACTTTTTTTTCAGGGATTTAAGAGGAGCTCAACCCTGCTCCCGATGCTCTACACCTCTCCTTTGCCCAAAGAGGGGATTTTTCACCGCAAAAAACAGCTGGTGTGCACTGTTTTTTGCGGCTTTACAAGCCCAGAGAACGGAGCCTCACAGAGGAGACTCTAGCGGCGCCGGCGGAGCCACCGGAAGTCAAAATATTGTATGATTTCCAAATATAAACTGAAGAACTCTTGTCACATAAAGCACCATATTTAACTATGGATGTAAAGAAAAAAAGTGTGAATAATTGATGTGACAACTCCAGGGAACAGTAGAATAGAAGACAAAGAAATGGAGAATATTATAAATTATCAAGATCTGAAAATTGAAGTTGAAAGATTATGGCATAAACTGACTGTAATGACCTGTATGATTGAAGCACATTCAGTGCCATATTAAAAAGTTTGGAAGGCACTTAAAAAATCTACACATTGGCAAAATTTCCATCTGTCAAAAGCCTTACAAAAGGCTACACTGTTTGCATCTGCAAACACTCTACACAGATACATTGTGGCATCCTAGGCTCTTGGGAAGAACTCACTACTTATGAATGCCAACTCCAGTTAAAGAACTGGCAGCTATGAGTTCACATTGTAGAGTGTATGATGATAATAACAATAAAGCAAAGTACTAATAGTACTTGGGTGCAATTCCAAAACATCTAGAGCACCATTTGAACACCATATACATTCACAAAATTATCATCAGTTAATTGCAACAGGCAGCTTTACTTGGAACAGCTTATATCCTGCAGCAATACCTTTAGTATTATGAAACAATAATATCTGCCTATCCCAAGTTCTTTGGAAGGACTCGATAGGTAGACATAAATGCCAAATACAGTCTAGATATCTGACTGACTATGCAACTGTAGTGGAATGTACACCTGCAACAATATAGGGAGATGGTTTCAACTGTGATAAAAGAAAACAAAGATAGTACCAAAATATCTCAAGTACTTGAGCACCATCAGGATTGAGAAAATCACCAATCAATTTTTAAAGACAGTTTTATTTGAAAGCCCTCAATACCTTTAATATTATTCAGCAGCAGCATCTGCCTATCACAATCCTTCAAGCAGACTTGATTAGGTAGGCAAAATTGCCAAATCCAAGCTAAACATTTGGCAGACTGTGCACTCAGCCATAATAATATCCCAAGCAATACCATAAGGGTTGTAAAGTCATGTTTCTGGCAATAGAACTACAATATTTGGGACACATGTTTTCCCTTGGTATAGATGGCAAAGCAGGCAAGTAGGGTAGATTTCCATAGGCAGGGAGTTCCAAAGCATGGGGGCAAATTTTGAAAATGCCTGCTTCCTAGGTCTTGTTTGATGAGATCCATGGACGGAACTTACAAATAGGCTGATAAAATTAACGCTATATGTAATGTCCACCACATAGAAATGATTGCCTGTCATATTCTGGCTGAATAAGCCCACCAAGCAAAACACTAGAATCATGATGAACTCCAATATTAACTTTATTATGCAAAAAACAATCTGGCAAGTTTGAAGGAAAGCTCACACTGAAGCAATGGCGGGAAACAGATAATTAAAAGAGTAAAACTCTCCCTCCTGTCTCTGACAGTTCAGGTCACATTGTCCAATACATCATCTAGTAATTGTTACCGGAAGAAACTTTAGTTGCCAAAACAACTCTTCAGCTCTCAAGGTGATAAGAAGCACCTGTGGCTTCAAGCTGTTCCCCTTTCCCCCTCCTGCACTGTTGGCAAATTAGAAGCACGCAGCGGTCCTAAAGACAGTAAGATTCACATTTTGACATTGCCTATATAAAGGAAAGTGAGAAGATGGGAAATTATGCAGAGCAAATTTTAGGCCCCGTCCAACTCTTTGATTCAATTAAAATTAATAATCGACTTAAACATCAATTCTGTAGCACAATTAGTAGTCCATTTAGTTTCCACTATATATACTATATATGAGAGTATATGTATGTGTAAAACCAGGGCTTTTTTTTCCTCATAGAATGCCCAGAATGGAGTTCCGGCACGGAACCTTGTAGGGTAGGCAAGGCGGGTTGTATGATGTGTGTGAATTCCGGCACCTTTTTTTTTCTTTTTCTTTTTTTTAAGAAAAAAAGCACTGTGTAAAACTAATAGTAGAAAGACACAGTTCTTACACTTTTTATTTTATTCAAATTAAATAAAATATGTCACCACTGTTTCAGGATTTATCACTATTCAAAGAACAGAGGAATATATAACTGCATAGTTCTTGATTAAACTTGGCTATAAGTCAAATCATTATCACATTTACTTGGCACTCATAGAAATGATGTGTTAATTGATGTTTACCAAGTTAAAAATTGCTATACTTCTACATATGTTAAACACTAAGCATGTTAGCTCACACAATAAAGTAGTTTGTATATGATTTTTGTATATTTGCCACATGAAAAAACAGCTGATATGGTCTCTCGTTAAAATGTCAGCCAATTTTAAATATGTTAAAATAGAAATGAATAAATAGACAGTTGGTATATATGGTATAAAATTATTTTGTACTCAATTCTGACTATTCACTTTTCATTTTAATGCATTTGGCAAGTTAATGTAGTTTCTTAAAAATGTTTCTGCTTTTCATAGCATAATTTTTCCAGGTAGCCATAAAAAGAAGGAAAAATAGGAAAACACAGGAAAGTTGTAACCTGGATCTATAATCACTTTTTGTTTTGCTAATTAGCAGCCCTGGGAGCTACTTTAAAGGATGGCATTGGATGTAGATTTCACACCAGTGACATTACATTTTTCTCCAATCTTCTTTGAAGATCAAGAAAATATATAACAGGAAAAAAATAAAGAGACAAAATACCCTCCTGTCTCCACTCAAGGAGCATTACAAAACAGGCTCACACAAAGCAGAAAGCCTCTCCTTAAATACATTTGTATAATACTGATTTATACTCTTAAACTAGAAAAAAATGCCAAATGGGTATTTAAGGCAATCAATGTGATTATTTCCCAAACCTGAATCTGCCATTCACCCAGAGAGTTAGAAAAGGTTTTCTCCAGCAGTATAATATTAATTTGAAATTGAGGAAGGGACTTACCAATGCAGTTTTAATCCCATTTATTTGCAAGTAAGTTCCTTTCACCTCACAAATGCTTTAAGCTCACATTTGATTGATTTGGTTTTGGTTTGGTATAACGCAGGGATGTCAAACTTGCGATGTCACGTGATGTTGTGCAACATATTGGGCCGGTTTTGCCATTGCCGGCAATGGGGTGGGCGCGGCTTCCAAGTGACACATCCGGACCACGGGCTGGCACTTTGACACCCTGGTATAATGTGTGAACCCAATGATTACATTTTAAACAGTAGTTTATAACTTACAGCATTGTGTAAAATGCACAAGTATTTTTTTTATTTGATAAGCCATTGTTAAACAAAGACCCAATGTAAATTTGATTAACCTTCTAACAAATGACCATTTCTTCTTAGTCGGTGGTGTGGTTCTGCTATTTCACAAAACAAAATAATTCCTGCATTGTATTAATTTGTCCAATTTAAGTACAATATAGTTTTACATATACCAATGTATGCATATGAATTCATTCTTTGCTGGATTTACAGTCATAAAGAATATTGGATTGCTGGCAGAATATGAGTCCTATATGAGGGTTCAGAGAGTTTTTTTTTACTGAAATGAAATAAATCTGAACCAATTCTAGACAGCTGCAATATTCATCCATTATAATTAGCCTCTTAAGAATTTGTTTTATATTGATGAATTATGTCTGGCAAAAGGCATAAGATCAAGACACAAGTAGCAATAGGTTAGAGAATCTGGGATACATTTTCTGGAAATTGTCATTAGTAATTTGCTAGGCAATTGAGAAGTTAAAAAGATCTTTCTGAAAAAAATCAGATATGCTCTTTGCCTTTCAGACCACTTAGCAATCTGAAGCATTGGTGGAAAAATAGACATTTGTTAAAAAGAAAAAATATATCTCTCCCTCCCTCCTCTCTCCCAGGCTATTGCACAAAGCTGTAATTGATTACTAAATGAAATGCAAATGAATTTGGATCTCTTGTATTTAAATGGGCCCTGCAGCTCAGAAACTATGAGTTGGAATGATATGCAGTAAGTGTTACATCAGTTCAAGACTGTCTTCATGATCTAATTTATAGACTTATGAAAATATCTCAAGATATATGTCACTTTGATAAAGCCTTCAAGGAAGTACCTGTAACAGATAGTTTTGCCTCTAAGCACTGTAGCTGCACCACCTTATATCCATTACTTTGCTGACTTTCTCTAGCTTTCTAAGCACATACAGAAGACATTTATATTTAAATGAAGCAGCCAAGCAAGGAAAGCAGTCTACTTGATGTTTTGATGAGTGGTTTCAAGATACAATGTCTGCTTTGGACATGGCCTATTTATGGAATCAGACGCTCAACTTTACAAATTCACCATGTGAGTTGGAACTGGACTATATTGATAAAGTATAATAACAATTATTTTTAAACAAATAAATTTGATTCTAATATGATACCAGAAATGGCAGGATATAGAAATGGAGTAGAGAGATCATGATTATCTCATAAGCATGAAATGAAATGTCTAACTTGTATGTCAAAAAAAGATAATTGAAGTCATCTAAGTTATTATGAATAATATGAAAGCAGAAATTAATACAGGTGATATAAAATTACTAAAAAGTAGCTTTATGACTGCATTTCACAATTATGATTTTTCAGTGTTCTCTCAGTCACGTGATTGAGATTCAGACATTTCATAATTGTCAGTGACTAAAACCATCCCAACATCCTGCTGTCATGTAAACACCATTTATGTGCTTCACAGCTGTCTTCTGACAAGCAGAGTTAATGGAATTGCTAGCAGTAAAATCACAAGTTATGATGACATGATGTCTCACTTAATGATTGAGTTGCCAGTCCCAATTGTGGTCATTAAGTGAAGATTATCTATGTGCGCCAAAGAATGATGAAAGTTGAACAGGAATGAATTTCAGAAAAGGAAGTGTAATAGTCCAAGCATACATAAGGAAAACATTTTGTTAGACAATATGAATGGATATGGGGAATGAAACAAGACAAGTCAGAAAAAGTGATTGGGCTATGCAGAAACTGATGAATAGTTGAAAAGGGTGACTTGTCAATATGTGTTTAGGGGAAAAAGGTGTTTCTTTTTTTTTTTTGAAAATATATTTTATTAATTTTTTTAATTTTTACAGAAAGAAGAAACTACTCAAATCAAACCATAGTGATAAAATAAACAATCATCCATAAACAAAACATAAATACATTTTTCAATACATCTAATACTAATAACTCAACTGAAAATAATCATACCACACAATTAACATTACTGCTTGGTACCCCCACCACCACATCCCCCCCGACCCTAACCTTCCCCCCTCACTTACCAACTAACTACCTACTTTCCTCCCTCCTTCTCTACTTCTCTATATTCCACCCTCCTTACTCATCCCCCCTCTTACCAACTTTCTTTCTACTTTCTTTCTACTTTCCTCCCTCCTTCCCTATCTCCGTCCTACTCTTCCCCCTTCTTATCAACTTCCACTTACATCAGCCTTCACTCCTCCTTCCTCTTTCCAACAGATGTGGTGCCCAGAGGCCACCCGAGCAACCCCTTAATGACAGTAATAACATATTCTTACATCCACCCCCATTACAGTTGAGAAAACATCATATATAAAATTGTAAACCCTCCCTAACCCTCCCCCCCGACTTCCCAGAGTGAGTACAGGGTAAAACAAAAGAAAACCCACTACATCAAACAAAATTATTATATAATCCTAACAAGAATTTTAAACTATATACTATATACAATCTCTAAATCATTTCAATCCATTAAACAAAACAAACAAATCATCTTATTAAGAATAATAATTTTCATTTACATATCTAAACCATCAATCTAAGTCAAACCTTAAATCACTTCAATCCATTGAGAGGTTATATAAAATCGCCCAAACAATCAAGTTTTATATACATCTTCCAGTAATCAACCTCTTTCAAACCATTGAACATCAAATAAAAAAAAATTCATCTTTTTAGAAGAATAAACAAATAATATCATATCTTCCATTAAACATCCTCTCTTACATCTTACTTAAAAAATTGGTCTTTAATTCAGCCCATAATCTTAGATTAGCCTTAATTCCTTACATTTAATTTTAAATTTCACTTCTTCAATCGACTTCAGGGCTTTCTCTTATTTGGAAGGGAGGCGTCATTATGGAGGTTTACCTGGTTAAAGAAAAAACCTAGAATTCGACTGAAGGAGTGAAATTTAAAATTGTATGCAGGAATTATGGGTAATTCAAAATTATGGACTGATTTAAGGACTAAGATTATGAGTAAGATGTAAGAGAAGATGATTAATGGAAGATATAATTAAATTGATGAAGAATGTATTTGTTCTGAAATGATCTAGGTTTGACATTAGATTGATTGATTGATTGATGGGATAGATAAGCATTATGTGATTTGATAAGGTTGAAGGAATGTAAGTTAGAAATGGAATAAATAGATTGTATTTGTTATGGAGGTTTATTTGGGAAAAAGGTGTTTCTTATTTGTGGTTTAAACAGAATTTTATTTGTGTTTTTCTGCATGTGAAAAAGGAAAAAAAATCAAATGTAATTGTTTTAATTGTTTATCATGAAACAATAATCATGAAGAAAATTGTACTGAAAATACACATACAGCTCAGGAAGGAACAAAAAGATGTTAAGATGGGCTTTTCTTTAAAGGATGATAAATTAATTATACAAATTAGAGATCAAAGAGTTATGCATATCAAAAGAATATATGATGCTTTAATTGAAATTGACTCTGGAACTGAATTACTCAAAGATTGTATGATTAAGTGGGAAGGTAATTTTGGACACCCAATTATGATAGAAACTTGGAAAAGAATATGGGTGAAAAATGTTAAATTTACACAAGCTCAGCATTTAAGAGAAAATTTTTATAAAATGTTCTACAGATGGCATTTAGATCCAAAAAAATTATCGCTTATGTATCCAAATATGCAACCCAAATGTTGGAGATGTGATTCTATGGACGCTACATATTTTCACATTTGGTGGACGTGTAAAAAAATTAAGGCTTTTTGGATAAAAATATGGTGGATTCTTCAAAACATCTTGAAAAAGCGTATTGAGTTTTTACCACAGTTATTTTTGTTGGGTATTACAAAGGACTGTTCCACCATAGAGACTAAGCTGATTTTGAACTTGATTACGGCTGCAAGATTGTTGGTGGGACAATATTGGAAGACATCTGAAATACCATCTATTGAAGAATGGACATTAAAAGTTACCCATCTTGTGGAGATGGCTAAGATATCAGCGTACCTGAAAAACCACTCAAATGAAGTATTTTTGATGGACTGGAAAAAATGGATTGATTATATGCAAAAGAAATATCAATTGAAAGAATTAGATTTGATATATAGATAAATAGTTATAAAATAGTTATAAAATAGTAGATTAGCGGGGTTTCTTGCGTTTTTACTCTGTATTCACTCTGGGAAGCCTGGGGGGAGGGGGGAGGGAGATAATAAGTATTAGATTATGTTTCTCAACTGTAGTTGGGGGTATTAAGGGATTAGATAATTTTTTCAGGGCGCTCGGGAGAACTCTAGACACCGCATTGGATGGTGAGGAAGGAGGAGTGAAGGTGAGGTATGTGTAGAGGGTTAGAGGGTGGAGATAGGGAATAGAGGTGGGTGGAGGGAAGATGTACAGAAAGGCGAAAGTAAGTAGTTAGAAGGTTAGAAGAGGGGTTGAGGTTGTTGGAGGATGTGGTGGTGGGGGGTTCCGAGCAGCTATTTGTATTGATTGTTAAATATGTCATTTGCTTGTTTTCAGTTGAGTTATTATGTTATTATGTTATAATTTTGTTAAAAGTTTCTAAAATTTAATAAAAATAAAAAAAAGGAAAAAAAAATCAAATGTAATTGTTTTAATTGTTTATCATGAAAAAAAGTGTGACATTTAGTGAAGGATTCCAGGGTGCTTAAGGAATGAAAATAGATTTACAGCAGGAGTTGATGCACATGTCTTATGTGGAAAAAATAAATAAATATCCAAACAGAATGAATTGAACTGTCCATAAGGAAAGAGAATTTGGAAGGTTCTTAGAATAATATATTTAGATTTATGATAAAAGATATGTGATGTATTAAAAAAATGAATGTAAGAGAAAGGTTAATAGCAGAAATAAAAATGGAACAAATATACAGCATTTTATGATATGTAAAGAAAGAAAAAGATTTGAGTCTTTGTTTTGAAATCAAAGAGATAAAGAAGATTAAAATTAAAAGAGACAGAAAAGCCAAAGCTATTTAGATGAATTAAAAAAGAACCCAAAAGCTTGTTTTGAAAGCGGTTGAAGATAACTAAAGAGAAACCCTCCAGCGGACTGCATGAAATTGAAAAAAGTGATAAAAAGATTTGAGATGGGAATGAAGTGAATATGTGTTAAAAAGAGAATCTTAGAGATCTGAATTAGAATGATAATAGTATGTTGATAATCAGAGTTAAAATGATTGTTATAAATTGTAATGTCCAACCCATCTAAAGTCCAGAGAGAGAGAGAGAGAGAGAGAGAGAGAGAGAGAGAGAGAGAGAGAGAGAGAGAGAGAGAGAGAGAGAGAGAGAGAGAGAGAGAGAGAGAGAGAGAGAGCAACTGGACTTCCTTATGCTTTTTTTCCTCCTTGTGGAAAAAAACGAAGCAGAACTGAAGAAGCTTCTTGGATGAGAAGTGAAATATTTTCAAGGGAAAAAAAACAACAAGAAAAGCCAGTTGCCTTTTGAACAGCAACTTTGGGACAACCATGTCCTAGATTATTGAGAATCTCCATAGATATTTGCAGCGTCTATGTTACTACATCTCTCTGTCTCTCCCCTCTCCCAGGATTTGTGTGTGTGTGTGTGGGTGTGGGTGTGGGTACATATATACCTGAAAATTGAAAGAACTCCAATCTAGATTTACTATACAAAGAGAAATATGTGTACTGTACAACATCTAGAGGCAGATAAGTTTCTTGATGTTTCTGGAAAAGCAAAATTCTGAAGGAAAAGAGTGCAGTAATAAAAATAAGCAAAACTTTGGGAAGTGAAATGGGTTTGAACAGACCAGATTTTTGCTTTTCAGCAGTTCTCTGAAGAAATCTGAATGTAAGAAATTATTACATGTTTGTTGACTTAAAGAAACTGTTTAGTAAAGTAAACATAGATTGCATTATGAAATGTTTTGTGTGAATATGGAGTTGAAGTTTGAATGACAAATGCAGTAAAATAATCTTTAATAAAACTAAAGCATATATGAAAGTAAAATAGCTCAACATTTAGTGGGAGGAGAATAATGTGATATTCCTTTGGTTCTTTTGTGTATTTACAAATAAATTTAACAGGAATGTTAATGCTGATGTTATATGTGTTGATTAGTTGAAGATAGGAATGTGCTACACTTCCATATAGGCTCTAAGAGCCCAACTGATTTGCAATAAATGTTACATAGATTTCATAACACAATAGGAAATGTAAATTTGAAAATGAATGTATCACTGGAAGTTGCAATGGGCGAGGAAACAGAAGTCAATAATTTACATTATAGAAAATGGTGAGAAACCAGAAGCAAGTAAATGAATTTGTGTACATTGGTGGATTATTCTTGAAAGATGGATAATACAATTGCAGTGAAAAAAATGGATAGCATAATGTCTGTACTTTTTATGTAAACATGAAAATTAAGTATTTAAAATTGATTGTGATAGGAAAGGGTTACTTAAGAGGTGTGTGTAAAAGATGTAGAAATATGATAAAGTATGAATTAGTGTTGAATGAATATAGACTGAGTATAAAAGTGAATGACCAGTATCAAAGAAAGTAATTTGATTGTATAATGAAGATCTAACTGCAGAAGAAATGCATAAAGAAAAGTGAATGGATTGAGAACCGAGAAAGTTGTGATTGGGTAGAATATATGCAGTCCTCAGAGGGACAGACAGACAGAGAGACAGAGAGAGAGAGAGAGAGAGAGAGAGAGAGAGAGAGAGAGAGAGAGAGAGAGAGAGAGAGAGAGAGAGAGAGAGAGAGAGAGAGAGAGAGAGAGACAGAAAGAGAGAGAGAGAGAGAGAGAGAGAGAGAGAGAGAGAGAGAGAGAGAGAGAGAGAGAGAGAGAGAGAGAGAGAGAGAGAGAGAGAGAGAGAGAGAGAGAGAGAGAGAGAGAGAGAGAGATGAAAAATTTAGAGAAGAAAGGACAATGCATAAAATGGTGAATAGACCTAGTAGAAATAAAGATGGTTTGAATGATATAACCTAAATTTAGCTAGATTTTCTTTTCTTTTTCTTGCTTCTTTTCTTACTTTAATTTCTTTGGCTTATTTTTACTCCTTTTCTGTGCTTTACATAATATTCCTTATCCCAAAAGCAAATACTTTGATGGTATGTATGTATGTATGTATGTGATATGTGATATATTTATACAGACCTAATCCCGTTTATTAGACAGAAAGCAAGAAATCTCTGTGGAGCAAAAGACTGTACTTTACAGTAATTTAAACAAAAGACGATAGGAAGCATGAAAGATATCACAGACAGATGGAAGGAAAGACAAATATAATAAACAGCAAAAAAAGGAAGAATAGAGGAGGTAACCTGATCTAGGAATGCATTTTATAAATGTGGTTGCATAAATTCAATATTCGTTTAAGCAAGAAAGGATTAAAGGATTAAGGATTGCTAGAAAAGATAAGAAGCTGGGATTTGAATAAAAAGGGAAAGATGTAATAAATCAGGGATGGGGGGGAATTTTGGATCATCTGGTAGGCAGCAGAGTTTCTCAGATAGGTAAAAATGGAATTGAGAGCCTGAATATTACCTGTAGTGAGAGATCAATTCTACATATCTTCTTTTCTGTTGTTGTTAATTGCGAAGTCGTGTTCGACCCATCATGACCCCATGGACAATGTTCTTCCAGGTCTTCCTGTCCTCTTCCATCTTCTGGAGTCCATTTAAGCTCACACCCTGCTTCAGTGACTCCATCCAGCCACCTCATTCTCTGTCATCCCCTTCTTCTATTGCCCTCAATCTTTCCCAGCATTAGGCCCTTCTCCAGTGAATCCTTCCTTCTCATTAGGTAGCCAAAGTATTTGAGTTTCAACTTCAGGATCTGGCCTTCTAAGAGCAGTCAGGGTTGATCTCTTCTAGGACTGATCGGTTTGAACGCCTTACAGTCCAAGGGACTCGCAGGAGTCTTCTCCAGCACCATAGTTCAAAGGCCTCAATTCTTTGTCGCTCAACCTTTCTTATGGTCCAACTTTCACATCCATACATTGCAACTGGGAAAACCATGGCCTTGACTATATGCACTTTTGTTGGCAGGGTGATGTCTCTGCTTTTTAGTATGCTATCTAGATTTGCCATAGCTTTCCTCCCCAGGAGCAAGCATCTTTTAATTTCTTGGCTGCAGTCCCCATCTGAGGTGATCTTGGAGCCCAGGAAAATAAAATCTGTCACTACCTCCATTTCTTCCCCATCTATTTGCCAGGAATTGAGAGGGCAGGATGATTTTCTTAATGCTGAGTTTCAAGCCAACTTTTGCACTGTCCTTCTTCACCCGCATCAGGAGGCTCTTTAGTTCCTCTTCACTTTCTGCCATTACAGTGGTATCATCTGCATATCTTAGGTTGTTGATATTTCTCCTGGCAATCTTAATTCCAACTTTTGATTCATCTAGCCCTGCCTTTCTCATGATGTGCTCTGCATATAAGTTAAATAGGCAGGGCGACAGTATACAGCCGTGCCGGACTCCTTTCCCAATTTTGAACCAATCAGTGGTTCCGTGTTCAGTTCTCACTGTTGCTTCTTGACCCACATATAAGTTTCTCAAGAGACTAATAAGATGGTCTGGTACTCCCATCTCTTTAAGAACTTGCTACAATTTGTTGTGATCCACACAATCAAAGGCTTTAGCATAGTCAATGAAACAGAAATAGATGTTTTTCTGGAACTCCCTAGCTTTCTCCATGATCCAGCGTATGTTGGCAATTTGATCTCTAGTTCCTTCTGCCTCTTTGAAATTCTCCCTGTACTTCTGGTAGTTCTCAGTCCACATACTGCTGGAGTCTAGCTTGTAGGATTTTAAGCATAACTTTACTAGCATGTGAAATGAGTGCAATGGTGCGATAGTTTGAACATTCTTTGGCATTGCCTTTCTTTGGAATTGGAATGTAAACTGACTTTTTCCAATCCTGTGGCCACTGCTGAGTTTTCCAAATTTGCTGGCCAATTGAGTGTAGCACTTTTACTGCATCATCTTTTAAGATTTTGAATATCTCAACTGAAATGCTGTCAACTCCACTAGCTTTGTTGTTGCTCAGATTTCCTAAGGCCCATTTCACTTCACATTCTAGGATGTCTGGCTTGAGGTCAGTGACCACTTATCTGGGATGTTAAGCTAGTTCTTGTATAGTTCTTCTGTGTAGTTTTGCCACCTCTTTTTAATATCTTCTGCCTCTGTTAGGTCCCTCCCATTTTAGTTTATCATGCCCATCTTTGCATGAAATGTTCCCTTCATATCTCCAATTTTCTTGAAGAGATCTCTGGTCCTCCCTATTCTGTTGTTTTCTTCTATTTCTTTGCACTGTTCATTTAAGAAGGTATTCTTATCTCTTCTAGCTATTCTCTGGAATTCTGCATTCAATTGAGTGTATCTTTCTCTTTCTCCTTTGCCTTTCACTTCCCTTCTTTTCTCAGCTATTTGCAAAGCTTCCTCAGACAGCCATTTTGCTTTCTTGCATTTCTTCTTCTTTGGGATGGTTTTAGTTGCTACCTCTAGTACAATGTTGCGAACCTCCATCCATAGTTCTTCAGGCACTCTGTCTATCAGATCTAATTCCTTAAATCTATTTGTCACCTCTACTGTATATTCATCAGGGATATCATTTAGTTCATACCTGAGTGGCCTAGTACTTTTTCCTACTTTCTTCAATTTAAGCCTAAATTTTGCAACGAGAAGCTCGTGATCTGAACCACAGTCAGCTCCTGGTCTTGCTTTTAAAGTTCCCAATTCAAATTATAAATTATAAGATATTCAAAACATTGACTTAGCTTATTTTCCCATTTTCCCCATTGTGTGTGTGTGTGTGTGTGTGTGTTTATGTGTGTGCGCTCACATGTGTGTATGCAATTGTTAAGCTTTTAAATTTGCTGAACAGAGTTCCTACTATTAAAGTAATGTTAGCAGTTCTGAAAGTCATTTGGAAAAACAGCAAAGTAAAAATGCTAATTATTATGATTCATCTAATAATAATGAATATAAGCTTAATATTAATATTGTCTAAATAATTCATATTCATTTTTAACATGGAAAATCTGTCCATTCTGTAGGTCACTTAATGATTTTATTGCTGAAGTAGATTTGAAGCCAAGAATATCCCAATTCATAAGCCAAGCATGAATGTTATCTCAGACTGTGATGAGCATTCTTTTATACCCTGGGCATTTTTATCACACATCTATTTCCAGCTTAATTTACATCATCTTAGCAACCATTTTTCAGTCCCTTCCTTTTTTTCAGCTATAATATCTCTGGGAGAATTGAAGCCAGCGACTGTAGCATAAATGTCTATTGATGACAGCCACAAAGATTCTGCTACAAAGTAATCATGAAGAAAATTGTACTGAAAATAATAAAAGGAACAAAGATTTCTACATAAGAAAATTGCATTCATAAATCTAACTTGAATATTCCATTTGTACAAAGTTCACAAGACATCCATGAGGCAAAATCATTCATTCTAAATGCATTCCTTTAAGATGTAAGATACAAAATGGGTATGTAATTAACAAAAATTAAAACGCTAGGTACACAAGTCTAAAATTTATCAGTTATTTAATAGTTTTATGCCAACCTGTAGTAAAAACAAGTGATTTCACAAATAGTATCAAAATTGATTCCACAATTCTTAAAGGAATTGAAATTTATATTAGATTATAATATAAGACATATTTTTTTCGGTGAAATGAGCTACCATTAGTCAGTGAACTGTCCAGAATTTGTAAAGACACTTCAGATTTATATTGGAAATGTGAACTACAAGAAGGGAAATTTTATCATATTTGGTGAATGACTAAAAATCTGGATTCAACTACACACACTGATTCAGAAGATTTTGAACAATATATAAATGAGACTAGAGATTTCTCTTTTGGGATTGATCAACAAACAATTGGAAAAATGTTATGGAATCTTTTTTTTTGTACATGGTAACTGCAATGAGATTATTGTGTGGTAGTTGCTTGTCCCAGAACACTTTAGCTTCTTCACATTCTGTTACTTTGTCTATTTTATGATCCCATCAGTTCTTGATTGCAGATAAATTATATTTCTTGAAGATATTCCAAAGCGCTATTGTTGCTGCTTTGCCATGCCATTAATGTTCTTTCCAGATGGCACTTTATTCTTTCAGTTTTCACCATTTTCCCCCTGATAACAGTAAGGGTTGCCCATTTGTCCAGTCAAAACTCCATTAAAATACCTTGGCTGTACATTAGGACGGTGTTAAGCAGTGATTGTTTTTCCATACAGCTTCAGATTTCTATGTAAAGGAGATGGGATAGCCTGGCAGATATTTTTGATGTTTGATAGCTGATTTGCTCAGTATTGTTGGCAGAGGAAGCAATGTAATGATGAACAGTAGTGCTAAAGTTGAGTCTCCATGAAAGATGTTAAATTCTTCCAGTCTATCAGCATTGACCAGCAACTATGTTTTCCATTATGCCATTGATCTTTATATACAATTTCTCAGACATTTGATTAATCAATTTGTGGCCAGAATTTGAAAGCCTTGTTGCAATCAATCCAAGCTGCATTCATATTGGTCTTCCCTCTCTTGCAGTTTTTTTTTAAATAATCTAGTCAGCTAGGAACTGATATTTTATTCCACTGCTGTTTGGGCAGTTTCCTTTCTGCTCATCTGGAAAGACCTTGTTTTCAACTAGAATGTTATTGGACTGCATAAATTACCAAACCAGCAATTTGAAAGTAGTTGATAAGCAAGTAATTGGCCTGCAATTGTTGGATACTGCCTCTTTTACTAAATTTTCATTATTAGGTAGGTTTTCACCAGATGATAACTGATCTTCAGTTTTATCTCCTTGCACTATATCAGGGATCCTCAAACTTGGCCACTTTAAGACCTGTGGACTTCAATTCCCAGAATTCTGGGAGTTAAAGTCCACAAGTCCTAAAGTGGCCAAGTTTGAAGACCCCTGCACTATATTGTTAAACTGTTTGGAAATGAGTAGATATACACAAGTCTTGTTTCAATGAAAAATCATGCAGGTTTTTTTCACCTTCACCTGGTGCTGACCAATTCTCAACCTTCCTTGTCCTTTTCTCCAGCATTTCTGCTATTATTACTTCTATCATTTCAGTTTCTTTTTATTTTCCCTATATTCTTTATCCAAGCTACATTCTTATATTTCTTTGGGATGTTCCATAGCTACACTTAGAACTGCACTGATTCTTTTTGTCAGGTGTTGACTGGTTTATTGCAGTGTCTCCATTGGCAGAAACATTTCTGATTCAACTGCAATTGGGTTTTCCGCATATAGTCTGCAATTTAAGCTCATATATGCTAATGCTTTTTGACTATAGCTGCTATTTGCTGCTTTATTATTTCCATTTGGGTGGTGCACTGTGTGGCTTTTTTTGGCTTCTGCTGATTTTACATCATGGATATTCAATTATAACTGCAGCCATGCTGTACATTAGTTGGTTGGTTTCTTGCAGTGAGCTGGTACTGCAATATTGGCATCTTTTAATATTTGTGCTACCTGTTTCCTTGGAACAAACTAAAATGCAGCATTCTGTTATTTTTGTGATGCTCAGATATTATTTGTTTCAATTCTTCTACTTCTTTAATTATAGAGCTTTGTTCTTCCTGAGGAGGAGGCAGAGGAGAGGTGAATAAAACAATTATATATCTGTGCTGGCTTTCTCTATTGTCAACTCTTGTCATTTGCATCTAGCATCTGAGTTAGTTCTAGATTTCTTTGTCCTGGGTAGACCTTTGCAGTTCTTCCAATTCTACTTCTGTGAATATTTTATTTCATATTATAAATCAATGTTGATCTGCTAACATCTGTTTTGCTATTTCTTATTCTTAATATTATTCTTTATAGAACTAGTGCATTCTTTTCAGGTAACTGTTTCTTATTGGATCTGATTTCTAATAATAGGTTAATATTTCTTTGTTTTCAATCTTGGCATATTTGTGATTTTCTTCCAGAAAATCCTGCAACTGTTGGCCCTGATTGGTCAGCCAACAGTCCTGAGTTCTGCAACCTGTTTGTCACCATAGGTCCAGGAACTTCAACAGCTAGTATAGTCCTTGTTGACTAATCCAGTATAGGTTTCTGTAAATTACATATTGTTTATGGAAAGGCACTCTTCATCTGATCCCTCTAATAAGACCTGTCTAATATAGCTGAATCTCTGGCATAGCTCTCATATCCTTGTGAGCACATAAGGACTCTACAACCATTTCAAACTCCTGCAAATAGAAGTAGAACAATAGTTACAAAAGAAAGCAAAGATAGTATTAATAATAATTGGTGTCTTAGTGTAGGAGGTGAACAAGCTGAGCCTGACAGAGGGGTGAAACATATCATCAGTCTGAAGTCCCTTCATGCCCACAAGAAATCTAAGTCCAGCTCACATTGAATTCCATTGACACTTATTTACCACCAATTTGCTTTTTCCATTAGTAGTTCAGATTCTTATAGAGAGCATTAGCTTACAATAAACCCTTATATTCATTTGAACCCCTTGGACTTCTGATTTTCCCATGCTTGATACTTAGATGTAATCTCAAAACAAGCAGAACACCATTTGAATACCATCAGCATTAACTAAATCACCATCAGTCAATTGCAAAATACAGTTTTATTTAGAACCACTTATATTCTGTGACACAATCTTTAACACCATCAAACAACATCTGCCATTCCTAGAACCTTCAGAAGAACTCTAAACAGCCTAAATAGCTGTCTGATTGTGTGACCAATAATAGAAATAAATAAAGCATACACATGTTTCTGAATTTGATGTATCATTTGAAATTATCTGCACAATTGTGAGAAAATAAGTTGAATAGGATACATTTAAAATGCCAGCAGCTAGATGGTAGTCATATGCAACATATTATCATATTTTATTTTTAAGAATAAATAATAAGCTATTGTTTGGGAACATTTTTATTGGGCTATCATTGAATCATATTTTCATATGTTGTTTGAACCAACATTTGGCCAAATCATGACTTTCACTGAATATGTCCTTCTCCACCTGCCACCTCTCATAAGCCCCATTCACCAAATTATGTTTTAAAGGTCTTACAATATTAAAGAGAAGTGCAAGCTAAGCTTATCTGTACAAAAATATTTTTGTGCAAGCCTAAAACATGGATTCCTTCTTCATGATATCAAATATTGTGTGACTCATTAAATATAAATTGGAGAATATTCTGACACAAGCCATATACTATAACTGAAGAGCTGCAAACGACAAGAAACACAAAATTAAAATGGAGTATTAAGAGATTTTAACATAGTACATTCTGAACCCAACAAGCAGTTCTGGAATCTGAATGCAGAATAGCATCCATAACTGAAACTGAAAATCTTGCCTTATCTCCAAAATAGTCTTGAAATTGAAAATGGGAGAATCATGAGTAGTATAGCCTTGAAAGCCTGGAGGAATAAAATTTGGTGTTTGGAAGGAATAGGTTCAATAATCTATTATAACATCTTTTTCCTTCCACATACCCAGCAGAAAACAAATCATTTCTATATATTATATTCTGTCTGTTTTATTTATGTGATGATAAAATTGGATTTACTTTGGCAGACAATGTCATTTCTTTTCAATGGCAGAATACAGGAATTAAGGATTCTGAGATCATAGGAGAATCAAGAAGTAAATATGATAGAAGATTCTCCAGGACAAAGACATTAAGTGACTATTTTCTGGTAATGGCTGCACCAGACCTTTTCCACATGGAAGGCAAATTTTCTTCTTCTAAATTACAGCTCAAAATGATAACAGCCCAGCAGCTGTTGGCATTGCTGTGATGTCTGTATTTTCTTTTTCCCTATACGATGTAAGCGGAAAACAAGGTATTTATGGCATTGGAACAGAAAGAAACACTGCACTAATTAATATCCTCCTTGCTGTTGTAAGTTGTTCAGTCTAAAATATCTAGATCCTGTGCCCCATATGCTTTGTGCTGTGGTGAAGGATTACTCTGCTAGATTTCTGGGAAGAAAGAGGGAAGGGGATACACATGCACTATCCTCTACTTGTGAGCCCTTCACTGGGTACACAAGATAGCAAAATGGAAAGAATGAATTTCAGAAAACTTTTACAATGGAATGTAATGAGGGAAAGAACCTTGAAATTCTTAAAAGTGAAGTCTAGAGAAATTTACATTTTTTTAAAAAAAACTTATCCATATAGTTGTTTTTGTCAGTCACTGTCCAACTCTTCAAGACCCCATGGACCATAGAAAGCCAAGCCCCCCCTGTCCTTCACTGTCTCTCAGAGTTTGCCCAAAATCACGTTCATTGCATTGATGACACAGTCTAACTATTTCATCCTCTGCCATCCCCTTTTCCTTTTGCCTTCAATATTTCCCAATATCAGGATCTTCCAATGAATTCTGTCTTCTTATTTGGTGGTCAAAGTATTTGAGCTTCACTTCATTTCTGCCCTTCCAAAGAACAGTCAGGGTTGTTTTTCTTTTAAGATCGACTGATTTGATCGCCTTGCAGTCCTGGAGACTCTCAAGAGTCTTTTCTAACACCAGTTCATTTAGCCTGGTGAAATAAATGAGAGGATTGCTTACTAACTAGGAAAGTGTCTCATGATTACAAACATTGTATGTTGTATATTTGTTTGTTTATTTATCATACTTGTATCACTACCAATATCATATAAAAGTGACTCTAGGTGGCATACAGCACACACACACACACACACACACACACACACATATTACATTTAAACAGACATAAATAAAAAGTAACTTAAAAGGACACAAAAAACAGGAAAGGATGATTTTAACCATAGCAAGGACCCATTGCAAAATCTCCCCAGTCCCCTGGGACTCCCAGACTTTACAACCCAGACTGTAAAACATAGGCAGCTCTTCAGGGATTTGCAAGCATGTTGGCAGGGATGGAGCTAATATCACAGCTGAGGGGGGGAGGAATCCCACAATGTTGGTCCTGTGGCAAAGAATGCCTGCTCCTGGGACTCACCAATGAAATTCCTTGCAGATGGGACCCACCATGTGCCGTCTCTGCAAGACCTGATGGCAGATGTAATCAGGGATAGGCAGTCTTTCAGATAACCCAGCTTCATGCCCTGAAGGGCTTTATTGAATTTCTACCTCAGGATCTTTTGTTAGGGATTATAAAAGATTGCACTATTACTGAGACGAAGTTAATTCTGAAGCGCGAATGAACAATATGTGATAGACTAGATACAGTAGATAGACCATATATAAGAGAAACACCACTCAAATAAAATGTATCAGGTGTATAGTTGAGGCTTGACGTGAGGAGCGAAGAATGTTTACCAAACCAGACGTTTACAAACACTAATACCTCATGCTGTATTTTCATGTTTTATGAGGACTGCTTCTTAATATGATCCTATGTTTAATGTTGATTGCTTTAATATTGGAAAAGCGTACTGAATTTCTACCTCAGGTTATTGAATTTCTACCCCAGGATCTTTTGCTAGGGATCATAAAAGATTGCACTACTACTGAGACGAATTTACCTCTGAAGCTCGAATGAACAATATGTGATAGACTAGAAACAGTAGTTAGAACATATATAAGAGGAATGTTTACTAAACCAGATGTTTACAAAGACTAATCCATAGTGTTGTATTGCAGGTTATATGATGATTGCTTTTCAATACGACCTTATGTTTGATGTTGATTGTTTCAATAAAAGAATTTTTTTACAAAAAAAATAAAAATAAAAAAAATAAAAAAAATTCCAAATCACCTTGAATTGAACCCCAAAGCAGACTGACAATCAAATGCAGTTCACAAAACTGAGGCATAACAACATATACTGCTCTAATCTTTTGGGCTTCATTTATGGATTTGCCCTCTTAAAATCTCTCCTACCATCTGAAGTTAGGAATAGTCCTCTTCATTCATAGTAATCAATTTGTACATTCAGCTAAAACAAATTAGTATATATTTTCTATATGGGTTTTGTATGCACAGTTTTAGTTTGAATCTTGCCCATTGTGTCCAGGGAAGTTTTGTACATTCTAAGAAATAAGCATAATGGGCTTTTCTGCTTCTTTTGTGGAGAAAAAAAAATTCTTAGAGTTGGGATAGTGAAATAAAATGTTGCCTTCTTTGTTATATGCAAGAAATGGTCAAGGACTTCTGTTTTATTTTTTATGTTTTTTTATTCAAAATGTTGCACTAGTCAGCCATAGTGGCAGAATAGCTCTCTTTTCACTACCCAACTCAATTACTTCATTGATCAGGTCACATTGGTGACGAGCAGAAATAGAAAAAATGTGCTAAATGTCAGGCACAAGGAACCAGAAACAACATGATAAATTGCTCAAGTAGTTTCTTTATTGCTGTTCACCCATAGGCAGGAATCGTGCCAGACTAAAGCACTCTCTGCATAACTATCAGATAAATCCTGTAAAGATTTTAGGAAAGAACCTTTCTGGGACCTCTTTCTACACACCAAGGTTTCAAGGGTGACTTGCCTCTTAATTCATTGGGGAAGAGCCCCTCCCTCTTGTAAATCAGCACAGATTCCACCACCGTAAACAAATGTATATGGCAGATTTAAAAACTGGGATTTTTTTTAATATTAAGAAAATGAACCACATTTAAACAAGATGGATGCATGCAGATCTAATAAATAAATAAATTTGCTTTTTTAAAATTTGCATCCAGAAGTCCACACTTACATAAGCACAAATAATCCTGTGATTCTGCCGTATTTCAAGCTCTTTTTTATTTTTCTCATTTTCTTGTGTTACAATTTTGTATTGGGATCATGAGTCATTTTCAAATTGTTGTGAGCTGCACAAATGCTGGCGGAGAACAAGAAAGAGCAGAGGATCAGTTCCTGGTGGCTTTGTGATACTAAAATGAGACAAGAAAATAAGCATGTCCAGGTCATACAGATAAGTCTGCACACTTTAATTAAATTTTTACCCTTTGCCTCTGTGAATGTGTATTTTCCAAGTAATAATAAATATTTCTAAAATCTTCTTTCAAAGGTTTTATCTTTAATAACCCCCATACAATATTCTGTCAGATTGTTATTCAAAGACTTTAAAAATGATTTAATATTGTGCAGGTACTATACTAGCAGTAGTCTTAGAAGGGGCAGAGTAATGTTGCCATTACTTTTTGTAGGATGTTTCAAGCAGGAAAATGCTAAATACGCATTATTTTAAGTCATGTCTATTTTTTGTAAGCAGAGAGAATATTTTGTATAGGTTAAGTATATATTTGACAGAGGCAACATTCTTTTATAATTCTGAACATATTGAAATCTAAATTTGTTTTAAGTTTAAACTCCAGATTCTTTTACTTGGAAATATTATGTATGCAATTTCTTCATCATAATTTCATTCCATTTATTTAATCAATTTATATGACCAGCCATCTCATACAGAGTAACTCTGGGTGATGTACAACAAAAACAACTATTAAAGTTGAATATAGAAATCAGCTAAAACAAATAATAATATAAATAAAATCTATATTGTGAAAGCGTTATTTAAGACATCGTATATGGTAACATCAACTGGAGAGATCTCTGCTGTCAGAAATTCCCCAAGCCTGATGAAAAAAGTCATGTTTTGAGAGCTTTCAAAAAGGCTATAAGGCTGGAACTATTTTTAACACCATGAGAATGATGTTCCAATGGGCAGGCACAATAACATGACTCCTGGGTCCTGTCAGATGGAACACTTTAGCAGGCAGAATCCATAGCATTCCTCTTTTGTTGACCCTGAAGCCACCAAGCACATACAATGTGCCCCACTCCCAACCCCAAAGCTGTTCCAGAAAGATATCATGGTTGATGGTACTGAAAGTGGACAAAAAGTCAAGGATAGCCATGATGGATGCACTATCCCCAGTGTGCTTCTGCCAGAAGTCCAAAAGTGTGACCAATGACATTTCTGTCCCATCTCCAGGCCTGAATCCAGACAGAAAGTGCTCTGAATAAACTGCTTCACTGAGAACCTTTTCCAAAACTGTCCCTAAAAAAAGGAGGATGGGTACTAGTCAAAAGTTTTCTAATATGGTGGAATCCAACAATGTCTTCTTGAGGAGAGGGCACAAAAATCCTTCCTTATATGCCAAAGGGAAAACCATATATCTCAAAGATAAATTAATCCCCATTAGAATCAACCTACATATCAGTCCCTGGGCAGCCTTGACCAATCAGGAGGGACAGGATCTAAAGGACAGGTAGGTAAGCTCCAGTCATAAGAATCCTGTCTAATTTTTCAGCTGCAACAGGTTCAAACTGTTTGCAGATACAGGCATCCAGGAATCTAGGCATCCATCTCCAAGCATCTTCACAGGACCTGTACCAAGGCTGGGATTACAGATGAGGGAAGCTTTATTACTGTTATGGAAAAAACCCAATGAAAAAGACAAGATACAGCAACACAAAACAATAATTCTTACTTTAAGATTCAGAGGTTTATTTTGCTAACAATTTGGAACATAGCAAGCATAATAACACAACATCACTTACATTAATAACCCATTGCAATGAGGACCATATGGCATAGCAAATTCTAAAGGACAGCTATAGGTCAATGATACTGAACTAGTCTTAAGCTAACATTTTTATACCTTTCTTCTAATGACCACCCACAGATAGTCATTATCTTGCAAAATCAGTTCCTTGTTCTTTCATGCTGACCAGCAGTTTCCACATACACCCATGTACATCTGAAACCTTCACCCATTTGTTACTTTCAGTTCCTCTTTTCTCACGGTTATAATACTCATGTTCCAAATATATACAAAACTACCTACTTTGCAATTTCATATTGCACAAAGCTCAGCAGATTATACATAATACATCCACATTGTGAAACAATATAGAATTCAAGTTAAAGTTTTGTTTTAAATCACTACTGTGGGGCCTATCTCTGCTTTGCTCCAACCTTGCCCTACTATATGAGTAGGGGGGCTATATTTTCATTTCCCACAATTACATTCTGATCTGGCATTCAGTAGCAGCTGTCAAAAGCTAGACATCAAAAGGCCATTGACCAGGAACTTGGATTGAGGCCACAACATGCAACTGGTACAAGACAGTGTGCCCCTGATCCCAAAAACAGGCTACTTCCAGCCTTCTGCCATACCTTCTTATTTCTGTCATGACTGTGACATTCTGTTCTTACCCTGATTCCCCTTGAATTCACTACACACTCTATTCCATGCTTTCCAGTGCTCAAAGCAGGATTCTCTCCCAATGACCATTCTTTCATCCAAAGAGAGTAGGATCTGTCCTCCAGGCACTTCAGATCATGCTCTCAGCAACATGGAGGATTTAGAGGAACCCCCTCCCTTCCACAAACAATCAACCTCATCCTCCCTCACCAACTGTTCTCCATCTTTCCACAATGTCTTTTCCAATGAATTCTATGGATGCATTCTGTCTTGATTCCATTCCTTCAGGCTCCTCATGAAGGCTTAGTGTTCTATTATTTCTAAAAGACTTTATGGACATTTTTCTCTGAATAGCTTGTGATAGGGAATCGGTAATGCACCATGAATGCTAATTTCAATTGCTTTGATTTATTTCAATTTATTACTTGTTTCCAATTCCATGAGGCCAAATTAACTGAGCTCTTATAGAGTTTTATTGCTGAAAACATTAATTCCTTCAATTAAAAAAAATTATATATGAATGTGTATTGATCATCTGTGTGTGGGAAGAAGAGAAAGGAAATGAACAAATTTATGTCTACGTCCAATTTTGCAACCTTCCCATTTAATGCAAAGTAGCACAATAAATACATTCTGTTAGACAAATTTTGGAAATTAGATATAAAAAGGAATAATGCAGAAGTCAATTTCTTAGCTGAAGTCCGATATCTGCAAAACATCCATTTGGAAGACTGGAAGTTGTCAGACTAATGATGTATAACATGATCCAGCCATTGTTGAGGTGATACATCACTAATGTGGACAGAATTTATATTGCCACAACAATGGCTAGGAGATGCTATAAATCTCTGATATAGAGAGCCTTTTCAATGGATAACCTATAAGAAGTCCACAGATGTGACTGCTTTTTTCCAAACAAATCCAAGGAAGATCTACATCAATGTTTGAATCTGGTAATGGACTAAATGAAATGAAGCATTCATGTAACACATATGACAACTCTTGGTAATTTAGCATACATATTAGGGAATGTCAGCCCTAAGAGGTAGGCTTAAGTGAATCTTGTTTCCCCATTTACATTGCTTGCCAGAAAGTCATGAAAGCTTATCACATAACCCCAGAACATTGCAACTGGCATAAATATGAGTCAAGTTGCTAATCATCCGAATTTTGATCACTTGACCATGGGGATGCTTCAACATCATAAGCGTGAAAAACAGTCATAAATCACTTTTTTTTCAGTGCAGTTTCTGGGGGAGGAAGAAGGTTAAAGCAAGGGAAAGGGTAAAGGAAACTTGTCCTGAAGGTGCCGCCTTTGCATGCAGGGAGGGGATGGCTTCCTAAAACCTTGCAAGAACAAGGAGAGGCTTGCAGCCTCCTGACAGCATGCTGATTGGCAGCCACTTGATGGGAGAGAACGCTCCAAAAGCTGTTACCATTTCCACAATTGTACCTGCAGCTGCTTCCAGGAGGCATGGGGAGCAGGCCCAAGTGCATCAGGGCAGGATGGGGGAGGAGAGTTGGGGGGGAGATGTTGCAGTATCCCCATAATCTGTGGTAAGGATAAGTGACCATGGAAACACTGCTGCTGTCATAAATTTGAATAGATTTGTATGTAATTTTGGGAAGCCCATTGTAACTCTGGTTGTTAAGTGGTCTATCATTTCTTGAGGACTATGTCATATATTCATATTAATTGTGTTATATTGCTGGGTTTGTTAACTGCCTTAAGACGTTCTAAATCTATTAGGTATAAAAATGCAAATAAGAAAAATGTACTTTGACTATGTTGATTTAGGGATATTTTATATGCTTATTATATGCTCATTAGCTACTGCATATTATAAGTGAACTCTCAGAGAAAACTATGTGACAAACCCATAAGTATCAAATGAATGTGTGAAGATTAATAGAGTTTCATTGATTATCAAATTATTCTTTAATGATGACTGAAGACTAATACTTTACTGTTGATTCTTACAAAATGCAAAGAATCTCACTCTGATCAGAAATGACAACAGGAATAGATGTTTAAATTTAGAGATAGAATGTCATTATGTTAGGCTGTGAGGGTTTTTTATGACAACTAGAATGCAGGCCAGAGGGAAAAGCATTCCACTAAATTTCAATGAAGTATTTAATAATCACATTATTTATTCACACTATTTTATAAATGTAGTTGAAGAGCCCTTACCTAATATTAGTTGCTTTTAATGCTCAGTGTGCGCTTCTTTTCTTCTTTTTATCAATAACGCTTTCACAATATTGATTAAATTTTATTTCTGTAAATGATCCCAAAATATTATCATATATTTGACTAAGAATGTTGATGAATTTGGGAAATTAGATGGATAATATAGCTTTATCAGATGAAGCAATAAGATATAATTTAAGACTGCAAAGAAAGTGAGATTTCAGTTAAGAGAGGTAACTGATCACCCAGAGCCAATAACTAAATGCAAGCAATTAAAAACAAATATTAAAGATAGATGAGTTTGTTTCAGAATTTGATATTTTGTTTTTTACACAGATGGTAACTTTGCTGCCTAGAACTTAAAACAGCATTCTGGATTTATTTTGAAAACTGAAAATGAATTTCTTTAGTAGGATGTTGAACAAGGTCATGTATAAATTGAACACAGAAATGTCCCAATGATAAATGTTAATATTTTTTCAAGGCACATATCTTGAACAGGATGCAATAATGACATAGTAATGTCAAAACTTTATATGGCATTTGAAATAAATGTAGCTGAATATTTTGTTGTTTATGAACTTTTGAATAAGATGAGAGCTATATAAATTTGATAAATAAATATTACAACTCAGAATAATGTGCCACCAAAAGTTTGAGTAGCTAAGCAACAATAACTAAGGACTGTTTAAATATGCACATTGATACACATACCAATATATTTGATGACAAAGGAAAATTATGTGTAGATATTATTCATTTAAAATATATTTTTTCATCTTAAATACATCAATAACTCATACTCCACTCTACTCCCCCCTAAAAACAAAAACAAAATCCAACTTAGTAAAACCATAATATATCAACTGAAGACTCAAGTTGCCAATAAAAATTTGCACCTCTATTGTGCTATAAAAATATTCTGGCCCAATATTTGGGGGAAAAGCCTGGTCTTCACAGCTTTCAAAATATTTATAAAGTATTAGTCTATTAATGAATTATTTACTTAAACTTTTGAATATACTTTTCAATGTAACAGCATATCTTAATTAAGTGATAACAACATCTATTACCTCTGTTTGGTTGGGTGGCCTGTAGTATACACCTATGGTAATGCCATCATTTTTCCTTTTATATTGATCCAAATTTATTCAAGATGGTTTTCATCATTGTTCTGCTGTATTTATATAGAGATGTAGTTATTCCTTATATATATATTACAACAGTACCTCCTCTTTTATAAAGTCTGTTTCTTTTCAATAATTTATATCCTTCAAGCTATATAGAAAGATTCATAATATAATCTCTTCATAATATAAAAAAACATGAAGGGGAGATGGAGAGAGATACACTCCTGCAAATTTATCTTCATTCAAAAATACAGATTAATATTAAAGCTTTCCTAAAGCCTACTGATATGGAGCTGGCATTCTTGTTAATTAGTAACAGTACATACTTTTAACACTTGGTATTAATATTGATCACTCGATTTCCCACAATCTACTTTTTTCAACATAGTTTTATTATTTTATTTGAATTTCATATTGAACTATTTTCACCAGTAGCAAATCTGGTTAAATTATATTATGTACTAAAACTTCTTCATGCTATTTTAAAAATATTTTGTTTAAAGAATTTCATTTAAATTCCTGTATATGAGTTAGTTATCACTAGACTGCAGTCAGGCATCTAACACTGAAACAAAGAAAGATATGGAAAGTCTTAAATTTCTGGAGGGGTTTATCTTCTCACTTTGCTTTAAGTTCCTCAGTGAACTGCTTCTTAATGAGTCTCCCTTTCAGACAAAGAACAACAGTTAACAAATAGTACATTATTACTTTAACTGTCAGCATCATTTAAACAATGCCTAATTCTACACAGGATCTATAAGTTTCTCTGTAGTTCTTCTTGTGTGATCAGTTCTAAGTCTGTTCAAGAACTTGAATAGTGTGAAGGCAACAATAGATCGCAATTTTACATATTACATAGTAGTCATGTAATATGTAATGTAGTAATGTAATGAAGCCACTCCATGAGCATTTGCAGGGTGAAGGGTAGAGGATCAAAATTGACAAGATGATAGGAGTGACTTTGGATCAAAGCCCTGCCCATTTTGTATGTATATACAAAAGGAACAGAGTTTTAATTGTAATCTCCTACTGTTGTCTGGACAGCCTATAATAGTTTATCTACTATCTACTATATCTATCTACTATAAATTGCAGTATGTATAGACAGCTGAAAAAGAAACTAGCATTTAATGTAAGCAGAACACTTAAACACACCATGCAAGAATGATATTTTCACTGAAGAGCATTTTACTCTTTCTAAACTTCCAAATAGGTTCCAAATTTGCAGTACAAGGGTTCTCAGACCTTTCTTTCCCCATAGGCTTTCAAAAGCATGTCATATCTACTTTTTATATATTACTCAGTAGTAGAGCTTATTTTGTAAAGATACTGGATTTAGGTACTTACAAAGAAAAATGGAGGAAGAAAGTCCTATGTATGCTGTCTTGGACTCAGAAAAAGAGTGTATTAATAGCTGCTGTAATGGTTGCTATATAGATTTATATATTTTAAAAAATAATACATTAAATCTTTTAGGTTAAAACTAGATATCTGATTTTATATTTGCCCTATCTAACAGAGAATGTCCTCTTAAAATCCTTGCAGGTTTTCCTTAGTTTTATCACCACAGAATGTTTTCCTTATTCAGTTACAAATAGCTCTGATGCTTGTGATATTTTGCTAGTAACCCAAGCTAAGATGGGTATCCAAAAGAATCTCTTGTTTTCATCATAATAATATTTGTACACTATGCTACTTTCATTATTCTGTCCTCTTCCATTGGCTGAATGCCAACTTAAAATGTATTTGTTCACCCAAGAATTTGATTACATTTGTGCTGCTGTGCCGTCTGTTTGGTGGAATTTTTTTTTGTAAAGATTTTCAGCTGTTCTGCAGCATCTAATTCACTGAGATAGTATTTGGAGAGGAGCCCAGCAGAGTTGTATTTAAATTGGAAAGTCAACAAACTAGAAGGAAGCAATGGAAATGACTTCCATGTTATTGCCAAAACAAAAATAAAAAAACCCACTACATGGACATACCCATAAGGTCAACTGGAGTTGGACTTTATGTTTCATGGTTCTAATTAGATGGTATTATAAAATAAAATTTTATTATTAAGTGCTTTTAAATAATGGTCTCACGATACTGAAATTTTTTTAACAGTGAAAACACAGGATAAAAATGTTCTAAAGAGAATAGGTGTATTTAAATCTTCTGATAACACAAGCAAGAGATCCATCATTTGTTCATTTTTCATCCAAAGTTTATTGAATAATATCCAATGCAATTCTCCCAGTTCTCCCTAAAATAATTTAGATACTTGTTTTCCAGTAATATAAATACTTCTCATATGTATTTTAAACTATCCATGAGTAATTATTTTTAGTATTGTGGCATAATAATTGCCATGAAAAACATAATAGTACTTGTATAATACATCACAGCAGTCTGGATTTATAATATTGGTAAGATAACATACATCATATAAAAGATACCAAGAATATTTGTTCATTATTTGTATTCCACTACTTGTGGAGTGTAATCCAAACATAGCTTCCTTCTATGGTTGAACATTAGACATTAAATAGATTCTGGACACTTGAAGATTCATTACAATATGACTGATCATTGGATTTCATTAATCAGGAAAATATTCTATTTTATTTGTATCTTTCTGTTATTATTTTTATGGCAATAAACATATCCAACACATTTTTTTCTTCCTATTTTCTCTTGGAATAGGGCAGCATAGAAATCTAATTAAATAAATAAATAAAATAATAAAATAAATAATCACAACAATCCTGTGAGGTGAGTTGGGTTGAGAGTGGCTGGCTCAAAGTCACCCAGCTGGCTTTCATGCATAAGATGTGATTGGAACTTAGAGTTTCCTGGTTTCTAGTTCTGGTGCCTAAACTACTAGACCAAACTGGCTCTCTAGTGGGAAAGGATGGAAAATATCTTTAAAAGGATGGATGACAATGTTTGAATGAAAAAATGAAAACAGCCATAGGCTCTTTTGAGTAGATGTATATATCATATTAAGAATTAATGTGGCTATGCGCCTTACTATGGTTTGATTCATAGTCATGGTTCATAGCTAAGCATTATATGTGAACCAATCCAGTATAATTTATTTTACAAATTATGTTCAAAGCATGATGTTCAGTCTCTTCTGTAAAATCTGGGTTTTAAAAGGAAGGTGTTCTTATGACATCACTTGGTGAGATCATTTGCCACCATAGAATGAGATATCATCAGTACACTGATGATATTCAAATTTACATTTTCATCCTAGGTGACCCAACTAATGATATGGCTGCCCTTTTGTGGTGCCTGGATGCTGTAGGTGTCTGGATGGGGGACAACAGACTTTGGCTGAATCCTGGTAAGATCAAATGGCTTTGGGCATGTGGAGCTTCTGGCTCCAGGAATTTAACATTTTTAATTCTGGATGGAGTTGCATACTCCAGACAGATGTGTACACAATCCAGGAGTTCTCCTAGACTTGCAACTTCTGCTCAATAAGCAGGTGGCAGTCATGGCTAAGAAAGCCTTTGCAAAACTTTATATTGTTCCAGTTATGCTCTTTCCTGGATCAGGAATTCATGCACCCAGTCACTCAAGCCCTCATCATTTCATGCTTGGACTACTGCAATATGCTGTACATGAGGCTACTGTTAAAATGTGTTTGGTAGCTTCAGCTGGTCCAGAACAGTTCTGTTGCATCACTGTTCTATGATCTGCAGTGGCTGCCAGTTTGCTTTTTGGTAAAACCTTTAAAGCCCTTTATGATATAGACCTAGGCTATTTGAGTAACTGGCTCATTCCAACTGCTCCACCTACACTGGCAGGGGAGGAATGCTGCAGACCCTGTCAGCCAAGGAATTTCAACTGGCAGGGTCCAGAAGATCCTTTCTGCCATGGCTCCTACTCTCTGGAACATCTTGCCCCCTGAGGACAGTTCTGCTCCCACCCATTTGAGCTTCCAAAAGGCACTGAAGACATGGCTATGCCAACTAGCCTGAAGTCCCAGTGAGGGTGTGGCTCTTTGGAAGTGACTAATGGATTAGATAACATCCCACCTCCTCCCTATGTACACCTTGCTCCCTTTCTCTCCATACTATTTAGTTTTATTGTAACTGAATTTTACATTTAGGATCCTTATTTATTATTTTAATGTTTTATAGTGCACTTTATTCAATAAAATTGTGAGATTGATGGCATACAATTTTGATAAATAAAGACCAAAATGTTTATTTTATAATTGTTTTTAATAATGTGCTTGCTTTAGTAGAAAAATCACTACAAGGAAAGCCAAAGACTATTTCTGACTAAAAATGTTTCAATGAAATATCAAAAAGGAAAACAGACTTGTTCATCTTTTTAAAATAAAGTTATCTACATCAAACAAAATCTATCAAAAATATCAATTTAAATTGGATTTTCCATTCAGTTCATTTTGAGTTTCTGATTTGATACTAAAATTATAAAAATAATTTATAAACATGCACAATAGCCTTCTAAATATATCTGCAGGTACTAAATTGAATTCATTTGTTGTAATAGTGCTGATTCTGTATAGAAATTTCATTTGTGTATATGTTCACAGGCAAATCAAATTTCTAAATCAAATAGTTCATTGATCAAACACTCCATTCATTCCTTTTGCTAATAGATGGAAGTCCTTTTTCTAGGCAATAAATTTTGCACTTACATTTAGCTTTGTTCTACCCTCATTATCTTAAGCACAAAACTATCCATATATTATGTGAACAAAAATAATGGGAAACTATGTTATGTGACTGCTGCTTCCTTTCTAATACCAATGCAAACCACAACAGAGATGTTCAGTACTTCCAGCAGAAATGATATGATATACTCCCATATAATAGATAGGGCATTCATCATAAAGAAACTTTTTGATTCATTTGTAGTTGAATAAAGACAAGAAACAGAAGTACATTTTGGTAGAAACAACACAGCAATAGACAGGCAGCTGCAGAACAGGGGAAACAGTGTCATTTCCATCTTAGGAACACAGTCAACTCTAGAATGCATGATGAGAGGTAATTTAATCAAAACACATTTTCAGTTCTATGCTAATAGCAAGTGTTTCTATTTTCCAACAGAAATAAAAGAAAAATCAGTTAGGGCTGAACAAATATTCTGCCATGAATTATTTATCAAACAAGTTTTCCCGTTTTTTGTGCTGGTGGGATATCCACAAGCAAATTGTAATTTCCTTCAAATTTCCCTTTTTTTAAAGCTATTCCATCAATTTCATCTCATCTTATTAACCGTGTAGTGTGATTGTACTACATTCATCTCTGTGCCTCTTATTTATTAATCAGTATTCCAGCTGTGTGGGATGTTCTGATGGGGTGGCAATCACACAATGCTAAGCCAAAGTCATTTGATACTCTTTCCCTTCTTCTTTCCATTAAATATTTTCCCTGTTTGTTTTAAAAATTGTAAGCAGGATAGTACTCCAGAATAGTGCAGTGCTATTACTAGATCTTACACTGTCCTTGTATGCAATCAAGAAATTCTTCAGCTATGTCAGTCAATGATAAATCTTTACATGGGGTGGCAGCAGGGCATACCCAAAGAATTCTTGGAACTCTGCAAACAATAGAAGATGGCTAAAACATCTGTAAGGAATTACTACTAAACCTAATAGCAATGGGATTTTATTATTTGTCTGGTATGAAATGAATAATTGTGGTGAAAGATATCATGCTTGTTTGTTTGAACTAAAATCATAGAAGTTCATCATGTCTTACCCCAAAATTTCCCAGGCTTTACATTCTTGTTTAAAAAGTACACAATTTTTTAACTTTGAGTTCTGTGGTTGTGTCTAGAGTTGTTAAGTATACTTCATTTGTAATTGACTAAGAGTTCTATATAATGCACTGTAGTAACTTATTAATTGAATTCATTATAAGAACAGCATCATACTCTAAAATATCATCCTCAATAAGGGGTCAATTACATAGCCTTTTCAGAGATATGATTGCAGACAGTTCAAAATTGTTTTGGAAGCTCAGCTATATGTGTAGAAATATCCTAAAATTTAGAATCAGATAGCAAAAGATTCTGGTCATATGAAAACTCTTATAGTTTTACATTAGTTTATATTGCTCATGAAACATCTGGGAAAGGGATATGATACATAGTATGCTATACATATGCGATACAGAAAGTTCATTTATGTTTTACCTTAAGCTGAAGTTTAGTTATAGCTAGACAAACCTTGCCCCATTGGATCATCATTTCAAATATATTTTGTTATCCAAACAGAGAAACAGAAAGTCCATGCTGGGCAAAAAAGCAATGGCAGCAAGAATGACTTCTGACTTCCTTCCATATTCCCTGCTGAGTTTCTTTGTGAAGCTGGCAGAAGCATCAGAAATCTTCCTTCCTTCCTTCCTTCCTTCCTTCCTTCCTTCCTTCCTTCCTTCCTTCCTTCCTTCCTTCCTTCCTTCCTTCCTTCCTTCCTTCCTTCCTTCCTTCCTTCCTTCCTTCCTTCCTTCCTTCCTTCCTTCCTTTTCCTACTGGCTTTCCCATGTTCTTTGCTTGTAAAGCAGTCCCTTATGAAATATATTGCAGTTGTCCAAATGAGTTGTGATCAGGATGTAAATTACCAATGCAAGGACATTTTGGTCTAGCTATAGTCATAACAAGAACACTAACTAAAGCTTCAAGTTGTCAGTCCTGAATTTCAACTGCTATTTAAACAGGAGCTAAGAGTTCAGATATTAAATGCTTTGGCTGCAACCAAATCCAGTCCAGATTGTTCAGATATTTTCAGATAATAAACAGCTGCATCTTGTTATGCTATGAAATTAATCTAAGTTTCTTTTGCCATAGTCATATCATCCCAAACTCTAGAAACTGGTTCCATAACATCTCTGGCTCATTCTATATCACCTGGGGTGGTAATACATAATTTGTGTTATCAGCTGTTATCAGTGTTATCTATCACTAATAGATAACTTCTCCACCAACTTTATATAATTATTAAACAATATGGGTAACAAATACCCATGAAATTCTCAAAACACCTAAACCAACCGAAAAAAGTGTGCATTCTCCCATATAAATCTTAACAAATGTAATCATTACAGTAATCAATGCTTTTCATGTCTTAGGACCAGGCTTGAATCCACACTGGAGAGTATTTAGGCAATCTTCTTCTACAACATCTGTTTCAGAATTGTCACTATCTTCTCAGTAAATGGGAAGTCAGTAAGAAAGTAGTGACAATTTCTATTAAAAGGGAAGTTTGAGATTGGGTGAATGTTATCAGATACATTTAAGTCCATTGAAGACTTCTTTAAGAGAGGTTAGGCAGAAGTAGCAGTTCCCACAAAGTAATACTGATTATCTCCCAGATTTATACTGTGCCTAGCCCAAAGTTTGTAAAGAATCCTTTCAATTTTCTTGACCTCTACAAGATCAAAAGACTTTACAATTCATTAATTCAACAAAAAACTGTAAATAAAACATTTATTTGTTTGCCAGCCATCTTTAACAAGCAATTCTGGCTTGCTTCTTCTTTTTCCTTCTGTTCAATACTGTCCAATTCTCAGATAGCCTGGTCAAATTCTTACCGTTTATGTGGCAAGAATTTTTAGAATTTTCCATTACTAGTCCATTGGTTGCCACAAGAGTTGACTAACTGGTCTGTCACCTAAGTCTGATATGAGAGAGCAACAATCCCAAAGTCACCTAGCCAACTTTCACATCCAAGGTAACTAGAACTCACTGAAACCCGGTTTTTAGCCTGATGCCTTAATCATTATATCAAACTGTCTCTCCTAGGTGACTTAGAAAATACATAAATAAATAAAAAAAATAATATAAAATCTGTATGGCAGCATCAAATTAAATGCAATGAAGACTTCTTACATAAATCTGCAACTGCATAAGAACAAAGCACAGTTAACAACATCCTGGCCAGGCAGAAACCATTGAAAGCAGATTATCCAATAAGTAACTTAGCTTTATGTCATAAACAGTTTTGAAGATGGTTTTTCAGCACCTAGCACCTTACATATCAAGGGTTCTTTTTTATGACATAAGATACTTGAGTGGTAAAACAAATGATGTTTTGTATATTAGATGTAGTTTAGGTGGTGTATCTAAATGTATTAATTAGGTTTTTGCTTGTGTGTCCTTTTATCGCCTGTACAAACAATTGCACCAAATAATAAATGTTGTATAATATATTAACACATATTTTTAAAAAGTTTGTCATGCTAGAGATAAAAGCTTAAGAGGACACTGTTTATTGACAAAGTGAGTAGAAAAGCAAGGAAAGTGTCAGATGCCTCATGAGGAGAAAGCCATTAAATTTGTTATGATTACGTATTTCATTTTATCTTGAGAAGATTTTGATAAAAATACAAAAGAACTGAGGAAAAACATAGATGAAATTACTGACCTTATGTTACAAAAATCCTAATACAACTAGTCTAATTTGTTGCAAGAGAAAATGAATAAGTCACCATTAGAAATAGAAAAACTGTGATACAGACTATCTTATAATAGTTTAATAACACTTATCATTCTAAGGTAAATGAATTATCACTGAATTATGTATACCCTTTTAGGTCTATTCTATTCAAATTAATAATATTCAGTTAGATTCTTTTCTTATAGTCCATGTATTAATAAATGGATTTCTATATGTGTTTCCATGTCCAACTTGTGCATTAGCCTTTTTAAATACAATATATAAATATATTAGCAGACAAGTATAAAAATAAAATAAAAAGTTAATGGTTTTGACTTTTCACCTATTTTCTTGATGCTCTCCTGGAGGCCGGCTTTTAGGAGGAAAATGAGCCATGTCTGGAGTCATCAAAAAGTGGTGATATGGAGTTTCAGAGAGCTCAGTAGCTGAATGGAATGTATTCATGGGAACGTTGGGAAGAGGGGTGAGTGACAAGCAGCCACTCAAACAAGGAGGAGATGGAGATGCATGGCTGCTGCCAGCCAGCTCAGAAGAGCAATCCATGATGAGGTCAGCTGATGAGAAATTGCAGCAATGGGTTGACTCTGAAGAGAAACAGTTGCTTCCCCTGTCCGATCTGCAGAACTGAATGCCAAAGCACATAGTGAAGGTTGGTGAGGTGATTCCTGAAGCAGTAATCTCACCCCTCCTAATAAAATGTATCAGTTGGGATTAGTTTAATCAGGCAGAGGGAGTCAGCTGGTTGAGAGAGACAACCATTCATTTTTTGGTGCCTTGCTACTTTGCTTCATCTCAGAGCCTTGTTCCTGTGACATGGTTTGTGGATTTTGTTCAAGGATGATCTTGTTCCTGGGACTTATGTTTTGACTTGGACCTTTTTGAGGAGACCTGCTCTTTGCTTCATTGTTCCTTGGAACAATTGAAGCCAAAACTGCTGACATCCTTCTAGTTTGGTTACTGTCAGTCGCTTTTATTTACTTTGCACTTAAGCCTCACTACTTTGTGGTCAGCTGGCCACCTCATTGTTGCCTGTTCTTCAGGTGTCAGATTGCTTCTGCTAGCCATGCTCTGTTAATGAACTTCTGGTGCCCTTGTTGGAAGATGTCCAGTCACCAAGTTTGCTACTCTTCACCTCCTACAAACTATGGAAAATTGACTTGGGGTTTTGGACAATGCTTTATCGGGTTAGTTGTGAAGTAAACATATTCACTCCTTTTTGAGTGTTACTTCTATGAACTGGGACAAGACAATTCTTAATATGTCCATTTCATTTCCCAAAACTGGTATTAGTCTCACTTGGAGAGGCAAGAACAGAAATCTGATGTTCCCCATATTACATACTCGAGTGGTTTGCAATAACATCTTCAGATTGGCCATGGAGATCAGAAAAGTAGCACTGGGTCATTGTGCCTTTAAAAATACTCTTTTTTTAAAATAAACTTTCTGAGAAAACATAATCAAAACATTGGCGAATCAAAGACAAAAAACCCTGGATATGTGTCTCACCTGACTGAATCAATCACAGCCACTTCTAAAACCATAGTTTTAAGCCAGCATCTTGAATTCTCTCTGAAACCTGACTTTCAACTACACTTGCATTCTTACCAGTTGCTGAATTTAATATTCTATTTGTGTTTTTCATTCTGCTTCTTTTATTACATGCACCTTCTCCAGCATTAATACTAATGATTTTCTCTTCTTTTCATCAATAAAAAGATGTGCTTCAGAATGACAGTCAGATCATCTGCTAGAAACCAATTCAAGGTTGATAAGACAATACAAAAGAAAAAAGAAATTTATTCCATACCAGTGCCTGCCACATCTGTTCATGGTGTAGGGGAATAAAGATTTCCTTCTGTTTTCCATTGAGAAAGATAAAGTATCTTTTTCCACTTGCTTGAACTAAGACAGCCATATTACCATAAGCTATAACTAGTTCATTCCTCTATAATAGCTATACCAAAATGCATGAAAACTGAGACAGAGGATAAAGCTAGAGGTTTGATAGGCAGAAAGAAATAGGAGCACTGATAAGAGAGCTTATCCACCAACAATTGATTTCATAGCCAGGCTTGTCCACTATGAATATCATTGCCTATTTCAATAGAGAACAAGGCATTTATTTGCAATGGAACATTTGATGTAAGATCTTTAGTGAGAAGCACATTGAAGTGACATCCATTAAATGGTTAGAAGAGCTCTTTGGTTCCACAGTTTACATGCAATATTGTGCTCAATATTTCTTGCATGTATGGAATTTCAATAACATTTTTACAATGAGAATAAGGTATGATTGGAAAAAACAATCACATTTTTGATGAATAAATTGGTGTGTGTATGTGTGTGTGTGTGTGTTTTGCTGAGACACTGAGCTGAGTATATCCATAAATGCATTTTAAAAAAATGCATGAATTAGATCCTTCCCTTTTTATACTTTAAAATAGTATATAAAACTTTAAACATTTAAGCATTTTACTATTAATTATATACCAACATGATAGAATTTCAGAACAGAGAAATTTAAACTGGGCTTCAAAACATTTCAATAATTTAGGATTTAGGTGAATTGCAATAGTAAAATGAATATCCTTGTAAGGTTCAATTGTCTGTTTCAATGCCTTGGAAATTTCAGGATGTTTTAATACATTGGGAAAGAAAAGAAGGAAGGAAGGAAGGAAGGAAGGAAGGAAGGAAGGAAGGAAGGAAGGAAGGAAGGATTATGCAGAAAATATAGAGAATAAGTAAGGGATATTTTATATAGACTTCAGAAACAAGAATCCTGTGGCAATTTGGCAATATGATATTAAGTGGCAGAGTTAGAGATATAGTTATATTCATATGGATCCAAATTGAGACTATATTTTTATTTTTATTTTTTATTTATTTTGTAAACTTTTATACCGCCCCTCTCCCATAGGACTCGGGGTGGTTTACAGCCAAATTTAAAACGTAACAATAATAAATATTTAAAACAGAATTAAATAATCTAGGCTGTACTAAAAACCAAATTAAAATCCCATACTAAAACCCTAACTACTTAATTTAAATTACATAAAAACCCAAGGAGCTCTAGGCCAGGCCGGCTTGATTGAAGAGATAAGTCTTCAATTCTCTTCTGAAGGTGCGGAGATCAAGACATGTCCGGAGTTCCGGAGGGAGCTTGTTCCACATCGTCGGTGCCCCCACAGAAAAGGCTCTCCCCCTGGGCGCCACCAGCCGACATTGCTTAGCCAATTGCACCCTGAGGAGGCCCTCCCTGTGGGAGCAAACTGGTCGGTGGGAGGTATTTACTGGTAGTAGGTGGTCCTGTAAATAACTGGGTTCTATGCCATGGAGCGCTTTAAAGGTGGTAACCAACACCTTGAAGTGCACCCGGAAGACCACCGGCAACCAGTGCAGCTCATGCAGGATGGGGGCCGTTCGTGCCCGCCAGGGAGCCCCCACCACCACCCGTGCGGCCGCATTCTGTGCCAGTTGGAGCCTCCACGTGCACCTCAAGGGGAGCCATATCAATGCCAAATAATTTAATAAATCAATTTCAGCCAAAATATTGTTCTTAAGTATGATTATAAATGTTTTCATTAAAATGATGCTTCAAATTTGGAAAAGTACATAGTCAAATACCTTTGATAAAGGATACTGCTCTTTTAACTACTCTAATAAGATATATAGATCAATATATTTGCCATAGTCTTGTTAAAATGAAAGTTTTGTGGTGTGATCTTTACAAATTAAAATATTTTTAGGGTTGTAGAGAATATCTCAATCTCTCAATGATCACAAAGAGCAACAATAGGTGCTAAGTTACAGTGGGTTCTTCTGGTATGTAACCTCTTCAGCAACATAGCCTATCAATTTTGAGAATTTAATGCAACTACTTATAATAAACAAAAGAAGAATCTCAAAAATATATTGGTTAGTATTGTAATTAGAGGGAGCCAGTTTGGTCTAGTAGTTGAGTTACCATGCTAGAAAGCAGAAGACTGTGAGTTCTTGCCTTAAGTATGAGAGTTGACTGGGTGACTTTGTGCTGGTTGCTTTTTCAATCTATGATGTCAGGGTTGTGTGACAAGCTTGTTGGCCAACTCCTGTCACAACCAGTGGTGGGATTCAGCTGGTTTGCACCACTTCGGCAGAACCGGTAGCTAATTTTTTGTTGCCCATGCCCAGAATGGACTTCCAGAAGCAGCATCCACACAGAGAACAGGTTGTTCACATATTTGAATCCCACCACTGGTCACAACCAATGAATCAACACTGAATTGATCTGAAAAAAAAATGGATCCTGTATTTATGGGAAAACGCTAGGTAGGAAAAATGCAATATAGTTAGAATAGGAGATCCATCCCATGGTATAAAGAAAGCTTGGGATACTAATCTTGACAAATCCATACAGGAGACAATGGAAAAGCCTTAGATAATATAATAGTCAATTGCCACATTAGGAAAAAAAACCCAGAAACAAATAATAAGACATCAGAGGCAGGGACCATAATTCTATCAAATTTGGAAGGATGTTATACCTTACTTCAATAACCATAATATGGTCACTTATTTATGGAAGAAAATCATCCAAAGCTACATATTTGTATCTGGTAAGGTATATGTGGGCTTTTTATTTTTAGTCAGGTAAGGGTTTTTTTTTAATGTCCAATCCTAAGAAACACAATCAGGGTTTAGAGGAAGAGCTAGAATTTGACTCATTTATTTCTTTGGACCATCTTTATCTAATTTTAGGACTTATGAGAGAACAGATTTTCAGACATATTTATGCAGAAAATTCAAAGGGGTTCGTAAATTTTTAAGCACTGTTGTAGAGGACAAACATAAAATGAACACATCATAGTTAAATCTCTTAAGAGTATGATGTGGCATGAGAACTACAATTGATTTCCACAAGAAGCCTGAGCAGGATCACTGCCCATGTATTGAAGTCAGAAATGTACAAAGTAATTCTCTATCATACCTCCAGGAAGGCATATTCTGGCCATATTTTGGCACTGCTATACATAAAAGGTATTATTTTATGGTTTATGACAGTGCAAACAAAGCTGTGTGATTCACTTGCAGGGACTGATTTAATTGTAGGGAAATATCTGTATTGCAATTGGCTATTATGCACTGTTGCAGAAAAGCTGCCTCTTTTTGCATAACTGGTCCTTCCACACTGTTTTTTTTTTTAAAAAAAGTTCATTGAAATGAAGGACTTGTAATGTTTTCTTGTAACCAGGTGAAATCAGTAAGTACAAAAACTAAAGGTAAAGAAAAATGGTAACTGTGGGTCCTTCCTTCCTGTTTGCTTGTGCCATATGGGTAGATGTCAAGCGAGAAGAGCAGACAGGGTAAGCTCATGCAGATAGTATAGCAATTAAAACTGTATGTCTTTGACTTCCGGTTTGCAATCGCGGCACTGGCGGACATGCGGAGAGGACCGGTTTTCCTTCATTGGGAGACCCTGAAAAGGGTCAAAAGTTGCCCTGGAGGGACGACCACAGTGAGAAGAACCCTCGACAGATCGCAGAAGGGTGGCAGCCGTTCCGTTTGATCTGAGGCAGCTCCTTTGGACTGACGACAAAAAGATCGACCATCAACATGGCTGATCACTAAGCTATACCAGCTGAAAGCCAAAATCACCACCAAGCACAATGAAAAAACCGTGGAGGAATTGGGTGAGACCTTACCTTACCTTTCTTGTATCCCACCTATCTTCCTGTAAAAGCCTTTGGAAATTCCTTCTGCCCTCTTAACTTGGCAGTGTCTGCCTACCTTGGGAATATAAAGCTTTGGGGAAGAAAAGAAAAGAAAAGAACAACTAAACTAAACAACTAAATAAATATTTGGGGTCCAAAAAGTTCCTATTTCTTCAGGGACCTACTACCTTATCTATCTGTTAAGTTGAAAAAAATTTTTTTAAACTGGATAAAAGCCTAACTTGAGTTTGGAAAAAGATTTTACATGCTATCAGGGACATTTTGGGGTGAAACATGATATAGCAAGTTAATTTCTTTTTGATTTGGAAACCTGTGCAACTAAGATTTGTCCTTGGCACTATCAAAAAAGATAAGAATTTGAAACAGCTGAGTGGTGAAAACAATTCTTTATAGTGGAGGTGGACGTTTATTGACTTTTATCAAAAATAGCCTCCACTAAAGGACTATCTGTAAACACCATAGAAATGGTGGAATACTATCCACAACTTAACTATAAACGTATACTTGCTACTGAGCTAATGAATTCCAGACTGAAAAATAAAGGTGCACCTTAAAGTTACAAAATGCAGCCCAGATTTCAACTGATAAACTTACAATCCAAAAAGCAACAGAAGAGGAAGAAATTAACATTAAAGTGGACTTTAAAGAATACCAGGTACAACCTACTGAGAACTTTGATAGCCAAACCTTGATCTCAACTAAAAATCTGCAATTCAAAAAGCAACAGAAACTGAAGAAAGCAACACTAAGATGGAAGGTGCTGAAGACCAACATGTATAGCACATTGAGAACCTAGACAATCCAGACAACCAAACAACAACTACAACATTGAACATGACTTCTTACTTAAGCCAGCTGAAACTGGAAGAAGACCAGACTGAACTGACGACAAATATACTAAGCCAAACATGGAGATTTGAACTATCAGGCCAACAATCCAATGATTACAAAGGGGCCAGCTCTTTTGAAAAATTGATAATTGAATGGTCTTTGTTGATTCAAATAACATGTATAGGAATGAAAGGAGATCCACCTGAGGATTTAAAGGCACTGGTATGGAAGCCTGCTTGGCACAAAAAGAAAGCTAGAGTTAAATTTTAAAAAATGGGATTTTTTTATGACTTATAATGGAAGAGCTTAAAATCTTAATGGGCTAAGGAGATTTTAAAAGATATTAACTGATTTAATATTTAGGACTTAGACTTATAAGGGAAATTAAAAATAGCCATTAGAATAATAGTTTTGAATTATAATATAGAAATTGGATTGAGACAATAAAAGATATTTCATTAGTAAGTGGTGAGGTACTAGGATGAGAAATAGAATAAATTTGTGAAATAAAGTAAGAATTTATTCAAGTAAATAATGTGTATTTTAGATATGACAATTATTTTGTAATGAAATAAGGGAGCTTACCTGAAATCCAAATACTATGGATATTAAGCTAACTGGAACACTGTAAATTGAAATTAGGTAAAATTTAAAAATAGGACATGAAGATTAAAATATATTGATAAATGTCTTAACCGACTGAGTTATACTAGCAATGTATTAATTTGAATGTGATATAATAACCAAGGGAAATAGAGAGGAAATTTTTGATGATGTAACCTCACATATGTACAAAAGATCTTGTTATTGGACTATGAATTATCCAATCACCATGTTGTTTCCTTAATACTTGGATTTTTGTAAAACTGGAAAATTAATAAAACTTTTTTTTTTAAAAAAAACTGTATGTCTTTAAATACCTTCCCATAAAAGGAAAGTGATTAGTACATAAAATCCAAAGGAATCAACCATTGGGTTGGTAGTATCCACTTTATATGTAGAAAAAAAGACCATCACTACGGGAAAGGCTTTTTTTGTTTGTTTGATTGATTGATTTGAATATTTATATCCTGCCCTTTTAATTACTTTTAGAAAAAAAAACTCATGGCAGCAAAAATATCTAATACTCCTTCTTCCTCTTATTTCCCCTACAATAGCAACACTGCGAGGTGGGTTGGGCCCAAGGTCATCCAGCTGGCTTTCATGTCTAAGGTGGGACTAGAACTCAAACTCTCCTGGCTTCAAGCCTGGTGCCGTAACCCTACACTAAGCTAGTTTTCTAGTTTGGATCGAACTAGAAGAAGTCTTCACTCTGTTTAACTTTAAAAATTAAAATAAACTATCTTCCTACTGGTCTTATGTTTTGCATGAATGTATACTGTTTCTAATGTGTTTTTTTCTCTATATATTTGATGAATCATAAAGACAAATTATTTCTAAAAATAAAGTTGAAGGGGCTTTGTTAGGGTAACTTCACTTTAATTAATCATGTGGTTTGCCCTTCGTTGTTCTCAAGGGCAGGCCACATGATTAATACTTTGAACCCTAGAGAATTAACGGACTTTAAAAAAATCAATGTAGTGATGATGAGTTAATAAAAGGAATTCATCTTTTCTACTGCGATCTTTTTAAAAATGAATACATTTTGTTTTATATATTCTTGGATTTCTTTCCTCAATTAGTTATGTAAGGTATTATATTGTGGGAATAGGACAATGTGACTAAAATAAATAAAAACCACTAGAGTTCACATTCATCACAGAGAGAAATTTATTTTTCCTTTTTACATTTTAGTAATTACTTACTTTAGCATATATTTCATAACAGTACCACAGAAAGGAAAAATCTGCACAATGTCATTTTGTAATTTTATCAACATATAAATAACTAAAATGAAGGGTTGAAATAACAAAACATGTTTCTTTTCTGAATTTAAATTGAATTTTATGTAATTTTTTGAGCTTATTCCTCAGTATCATAGTGTCTCCCTCTTGCAACTATCTAAACAAAAAAAGTGGTGGAGGGAAGCCATATACAAATAGATTTTTTTTCCAACTGAAAAGTACTAACCAAAGAAATCCCTGAGGCTAAATACAGTACACAGAGCATTTTCCAAAACAAGTTATACTATAGTTATACAGAATAACAGTATTTATACATAAGAAATATTGATTTCTAGCCAAGAAATCTACAAGGCCAAACACAGAAGCAATTCTCCTTAGGAATAATAAATTATATAGACTAAGGGAAAGTCTTTCTAACTGCACACTAACAATGATGTGGGAAATACATTGTCACTTGATGTTTCAACAACAAGAATTATGTTATTATTAGATTATTGTATGAGTCATTTACTAATATTCAGTGGTTACTACTACTCTTATCCGAAGACACTCTCAACAATTCTGTACTGAGTTCTTACCTAACAAGAGGGGGAAAACTGTATCTTCATCAAGTACAGCAATTTGTTATTTACATATGCAGATTGGGTTATGGACTTGGATAAGTATATAGCAAAATTTATTGGGGAATCTTACAAGATCCAAAACTTATCATTAAGTATTTGCTGGGTTCTGCAGCTTTTTTTGACTGTTGGATATTGTTATTAATTCAGGACAGGAGAATACGTAAGTTATGAAATGTAAAACCTGGGCTTCGGCAGATGGGTAGACTGAAGTAGCTTATAAATTAAGTTGTAAATTACTTTAAATGCCTAAATGTAGGATGTAGTCATTTGTACTGTATATTAGATAAAATCTATCTGTTTATAGAGACTACAATACTTGATCATCTGCTTCACTGTTAAGAAACAATATAAATGTAAATGCTGACAAAAGAGAATATGATTGGTATTGTCTACAGGTTGTAAATTTCTTATGGATACCTGATTGGAAGTTACATCTATACTGAAAGAATATACAACAATTAACTAATAACTTCCACGATAACGTCCTCTTGGAAATATTTGTTTCCATACCTGGACACATTTTCCAGCTCATAACCCAAAAAGAGACAAATTTATTCCTTGCAGATAGTGCTAGTTATGACCCTAATGGAGTCTCCCCATTAGGATATGAAGTCAGGACAATGTTAAATGAATTGCCTCAATTAATGACCAGCCATCCCTGCTCTCCCCAGTGCATTCTTTAAACAGAATGCAAGTGTCATTAAGTGGGGGAGGAGAGACATACTATCCCACCTACCTCAGGCCTCCTGAAGCCTCCCTCACCCCAAGATACCTCATTCTCTGTTTCCCACCCTTGGGTGCCTTGTATGTCAGTCTGTGGCACAGAAACATTGGGAAAGGAAAATGCTGGGTGCACCAGCCTTCCCTAATTCTGTCTCAGCCCTTCCTTCTGCCCAGGTGCCCTGCCTTTCTGGGGTGAAGAGGTGAAGTTTTCCCCCCCTCCAATTCTATGAAAAAAACTACAGATTTTCGTTGCTTGCTTGCTTAGTTCCTCTATTTTTTTAGCATGGCAGGAGAGTTTATTTTAGCACCTAATTGGGGCAGGAAACAAACCTTCAACAAGTTTGACCCTCCAAGCTTTTTCTGTTTTGTTTTGCTTTTTGTTGAACAAATCTGATTTTGTGGGTGGGGGGAGGGTTAAGCAAGGAAAAGATTTTGGGAAGCTCATCCTGTGCTACATCTGTTTCACCGTGAAACAGGTTCATATGTTGTTTGAGAAGTGGGTCATAATTTTGAACTGTCATTAAGTGACCTGTCATTTCTCGAGGACTACCTGTACTATCTTTATTACTGAAAGTTCTACTTGGAATTGCAAAAAGCTCCTGCTCCTCTCCCTCTCTCTCTCCCTCCCTCCCCTCCTCCCTCTCTGTATGTGTGAGTATGTGTATGTGTCTGTGTGTAAGATGTGGGGATTATCCATAACAGATGTATTTTGATAAATTTTATTCAGGCAAAAAAGATTGTAGAATTTCTCTGATTAGATTTTTTTTTTGCTTATGTTGAAAATTTGAGCAGTATTCTATCCAGATTTGTCAGTAAACAATTAGTCATGACAAAGAAAGAAAAAAAAGAAAAAGAAAGGAAGGAAGGAAGGAAGGAAGGAAGGTAGGAAGGAAGGAAGGAAGGAAGGAAGGTAGGAAGGAAGGAAGGAAGGAAGGAAGGAAGGAAGGAAGGAAGGAAGGAAGGAAGGAAGGAAGGAAGGAAGGAAGGAAGGAAGGAAGGAAGGAAGGAAGAAAGGAAAATATAATTCTACTAAAGTGCATGAATCCAGTATTTTCATGCCAGTTCATCATGCACTCTATGGTATCAGATGAGAACGTTCTTGGCTGACCCTATTGCCTGAACTCATACTTCCATAGTTCTAAAATACTTTGAATAAATTAAACTTTTCTTTTTCTTCTTTTTTTAGAATAGCAATATATAATTATGTAAAGTGGAGATTTTAGCCATTTTCCAATTCTAGTTTTATGCAAAAGTTAGAGATTCCTCATGTTTCAATGACTCTTTAAGTGAATGGAAGCTGGCAGAACCTACATATCGTATAATGTTAAACATGATAATTTTGTGCAAACTTGAATACATATTATTTATGTTCAAGTATTTTTCTGTCTTCAACTTAGTATTGACTATTGACAAAGCTTCAACAAATCCCTGCAATTTTATTTACAAAGTTTTTGGGGAGTAGTTTGTTCTTGCTTTCTTCCTAGGACTGAACAGAGTGACTGGCCCAAAGTCACCCAGCTGATTTCGTCACTAAGAAGGGGCTATAGCTCCCATTTTCCCATTTTCTAGTTTAATCCTTTAACCACTACATAAAAGTGAATCTTTATAGCTCTTTAAATGTTTAAAATAAGACAAGAGTGATTTAGCAGATGAAAAGAAAAATGGCTACTCTTTTATTCAGGTTTTTTTTTTGCAGCATCTCCTTTGTTAATATAAAGCTTCCAAATGTTTCTGGTAGCCACAAATGCTAATTTTTTGGGGGGACATTTCAGAATACAATGGTTTAAACATAGCTGTTTATCATCTAGAAAATACTTATAGAGAAATTAAAATAAAGGATTGGGGATGGCTTCATGGTCTTCAGACTTCAATATTATTGAAAATTTGAAGGAATATTTCAAACAAGCAGTCCATACAAAAGATCCAAGAAATATTTTTGAGTTAGATGAGTTCTATGTAGAAAAATAAAAATAATCAAAACAAAGAAAGATATTTAACTGACTACAGGATATGTTTGAAAACTTTTTAAAAAAAATCAAAGATGATGTTATGAAATACTGACTGGATCTACTTTCAAACAATTTCATCGGTATTCCCTGTTTTGATATGTTGAATCTGTATTTAGGTGCAATTGAAATGTTAGCTACTGAATTCTCTTTTCTGGGCCCGTCCAACAGGAAGGCTCTACTTTGTTTCTGATGCTATTGATGTTGGTTGATTAGAATGATCAGGGAGTGACATTTTGGAGTTTTGAAACAAAGCAGCAGGCATCCATTTGAAAGGAAAAGATGGCACAGTGAGGAACCAATCAGGACGTCATTATTCTTCCATTATTATGCTATTGCCTGCCTATAAAGTAACTCACTGTTGCTTTGAGAATAATTACAGGAAAGTTGAAATTTATGTTTTTCAGTTTATATGTGTACACAACCTTCAGAAGAAAAGTAGATAGTGTGTAAATGCAAACAGTTTTAATACTGTAATAGTAAGACTGTTCAACTGAGCTTAGTTGTGTTTTTGAGGGTACACACAAACACATGTACTCCTTATAAATGCAATGCTATCTTCAAAGGCAGATTGTCAATTGGACCACTGAGCATGTGGAATTGAGCAATATGAATGTAGCTGTATTCATCAAGACATCACCATTTTTTATGTGCTAATGTCATACTTGGCTTGGTTGACTGAAAGCTAACTCTTTTGGAGTTGTGGGAAATGTGCTGGTTGATTTTCTGGTTAATTTTTGGTATCCATCACTGCACTTCATGGCTTCTCTTGTGTGCTTTTTGTTTATGCACTTAAAATATCTATTCTAGTTAGTCTTCTATTTTTTTAATTCAATTCAGTTGTGTCCAATTCATTAATACTATCTGTACAAGTCCCTGCAGATTTCTTGACAAATTTTTCAGAAGTAGTTTGCCTTCGTAGGGCTGAGAGAAAGTGACTGGCCCAAGCTGGCAATGTGACCAATGGAAGACTAGATCTCACAGTCTCCCAGTATATAGGCTAATACCTTAACTACTACAGCAGACTAGCTGTCTTTTATTATTATGTTAGGTTATATAAGTCATCCAGATGTTTGGACTATTATTATTTAAATTTATTGGCTGCCATTTCCATTGCTCTGTTGTTATAAACATATTTTGTACTATGTTGATGGTACAAAAACATATATAGGCTTTTTTTCTTAAAAAAAAAAAAGGTGCCGGATCTCACACACATCAACCCGCCTTGCCTACCCTACAAGGTTCCATCCAAAAAAGTTGCTGGAACTCCGTTCGGGGCGTTCTATGAGAAAAAAAAGCCCTGGGATTTTTATTTTGACTTCTTTTTGGCTGTTTTTCTATTACTTTAGTATTTCAAGTGTAAATGGCAGTGTTGTGCTATTGAGCAATAGTGTGTTTATGATTCATGAATTTTCCTGTTGTTCTGTGCTTTTTGTTCTTTCTTTTAAAGTGAATCTTTAAATACTATCTGCAAGGTTAACTTTAGGTGCTGAATTAAGACTAATAGGATTATTTGAGAAAGTTTTTGAAAGAAATACCATTTGTATTAACAGATCAGTTGGAATTCATTTTCTGCCAGGATGTTCTCCTAAACTGGAAGAGATTACTGATCTGCAAAATGATATGAGTTAAGATTGTATGATGGTCAGAGAAGTGCCTTTTCTTTTAGTTTCTCTCAATTAGCATTTAACTTGCACTTCACTTCAAGGAAGGTAGCATAGAAGGAGAAAGTTTTCAGAATTAGAACTTTCAAAAATAATTTAAATATTTTTTCTGCTCTTTTTTAATTCAAGCTGGTGTAGTGATAGTAGTTTCACAAAAAGTCTGGGGGTTTCCAAGCGAATATGGCAGATTGAAGACAGCTTGCAAGCAACCAGATTCAGTGTTTGCAGCATTAACAAGAGAGACATTGTAGATGGCCCCCTAGAATGCTCTCTGCATAAACAAGAGATATGGGTGGTTGCCCAAGCTGTTTCTCTTTATAGTTGCTCCTCTTCCTCTTAAAGAAACTGCAAGATAGTAATCTCTGGTGGCGGTGGGAGAACTGGGATGTTGGAAATTTTTGCTCCATCTGCAAACAGAGCCATTTAAAGGATACTAAATTCATTCACTTCCCTTGTTAATTATTTTTGGGAATTGCCCATTTATTGCTTCAGATAAGTTAGACACCTGCAAATTACAAGATTGGAAATATTGGGAGAATGCCTTCAATCTTCAATATAAGAACATGAAGATTTATTTTTATAATCTTTAGGAACTCCAACAGTAAAAGTAAGACAAAATTTTGTCTACAGAAAGTTTTGAAGCCTCAGACAGCATTGGACTTTTTGATTTTGAATATTAATACTTTGAAGTTACTTTTTAAAGAATAAGTCTATGCTTATAGGAAAAAATATTTTGAGATTGGAGACATAATAAGACAAATACCTTATAATGGCATTTAGAGACATCTTTGAGAAACTGTTCTGGGAATTGTGTTATGGATTTCATTCAGTTACATCAGCTATGTTGTGTCTTTTGGAGAACAGTTTGTTCCCAGATAAAAATGTTATGAAACAAGATATGTGGCAAAATTTACCTGAGGAAAAATATAAATGAGATTCTGAATAAGTATTTGTCACCAGATAGAAAACTGGATGAGGTTTTAAAAATTAAGAATGAAATAAAGATGGCAATCAGAGAACAGTTGGAATAATTTCTTTTTGTTGCATTTACAAAAGAAATTGTTTAAAGTACTAAATAAATTTGTAATAAGAATTAATATGAAAGATTGTTCTGTGTTGAAAAAAAACCCATATAAATTTGGTTTATTTGATGAGCCTAAAAAGGGAGATATTGTTATTTTTTTGAAGTCCTTGTTGATTTACTGATATCAGAATTGGAAAGTGTGGTATATTGGATTTGATTACATTTAATATGATGTAGAAGTCTTTTCTCCTATAGTTACATTATGACACATTTGCTTATATTAGGATGCTAGCCAATTATATTTCTGAGATGTGGATGTGTTTATAATTTAAAGTGGAGTTAGAGTTATGTGAGATGTCAAATTTTATGTATGTTATATAATGTTAAAATTCTGAAGTCTTGTTTGGACCTTTTACTGATATCTTACTGATTGAAGAACATATTAAATGTTTGATTTGCCTATTGTTATGAAATGGTTATGTGACGAAGAATTTTATATTTGCTATCTAAGAGAGAGTGAAGATGTCCTGGAATTGTTTATATTTACCATGATGAGGGTAGGAAGTTACTTCTTTGGGGAAAATGATGTCTTTCTCCCTCCCTCCGTCCCCCCTATCCCTCTCTCTCTTATCTATATCAACTATATTTATATCTATTTTTTTGCATTTTCTTCTCCTCTAATTTGTATTTTTTAAAATTAATCTGTTTAAAACTTAAAAAAACCTATTTAAAAAAACATGAAGACTAGGGAGGAGGAATTGGATAGTGGTGAGTGCCTTTATCTCTTGCATGGCACATAACATTTTTATTGCCAGGTTACGACTCAACAAAGTTATACTTTGTTTTGCCCTATACCTGGAGAGGGAAGGATGATTTTTGTAATCTTAAATTTGGAATGGTCTAATCACCAATTAGTTTAAATAAATAGTCCTTAACTTAGGATGCTGTCAGTTACCTTTTCAGAAACAGGCAAAGCATTCCAAGAACAAGTTAAGATAAATTTATCTTCCATATCCTTGACAACATAAAGTAAGATGATGGTATTGAAAACAATTGTGAGTAATTATGGTTTGGAATCCATATAAATTGGCCAGAGACTTCCATTGTTCTGAATTTCAGAAATAGAACTTCACCTGCAAACTTAACAAAAGTAGTGCTGCATATTTGTTGATTATGGAGGATTCCAATTAACATTTCTGTAAAAAATTTGCAACCAAAATTCTTCCCCACCCTCTCTCCCTTCTTTTCCTCTCCCTCCCTCCCTCCCTCCCTTCCTTCCATATTCATACTTGTATGATCATTGTTTCCAAATTAAAAAAAAACTGTACTCCAACCCAGCTTGGCTAGTCCATATGAAGCATTTACCATCAACTGCTTTCCTATATATTCTGATGATCCTGAGCAGAAAAGAAGAGAGTAATAAGATTTTGTCTGTGTTTCCACTGTTCCCTGTAACAGAAACTTGAAACTTTTTTTAATGAAACTATTTTCACTACTTTTCATTTTGCTCTGTTGAGATGAAGCCAACATGAGAACATTTTAATGATATGGTACAAATGGTAAGTTTTGTTTCAAGCTCAAAACATACATTTTCTGTTTTAAGCACATCCTTTCAACTGAGATTTGAAATTGGTCCAAATATTTAATGGTCAAATAATACAAATTACTTTTTTTATATACCTGGCCATCAGCTGCAAACATGATCAGCATGAATTTTAATCCCTTACATTAATTTAAGTTCATTATCATGCTTCATTTATTTCAGTATATTTTGATGCTTTATTTCATTTTTATTTTCCAAACATAATATTGTAAAATCAATTTGTAAATGCACAAGGGTTTTAAATGCATCACTCATCCAATTAAGCAATGTGCCCTGTAGCATGTGACATGCTAAGGAAATATCCTGTTTCTCACCATCAAATAAACATATGCAGTGATTCATTTCACATAGTATCCTTCATTTGATTGTGATTTATTTCATATTGTATTTCAGAACTTGTTTATTTTATTATGTCTTGATATAATTTCAAATTTATATTAAACAACAAAAATGCTTTCTTATAAAATCAAAAACAAATCTTTATAAAATTTAGTGTTATTAAATGCCATAAACACTGTCACAGGTATAGAGGAAAAAGTCCTTTCAGATCTTCTTTTGTTAGTTTCTATATAGGTTGGGCTAATTGTGCCATGCATAGAACAGCTAAGAAAAATACAATATATGATTTTATAAACCTGCTAGCTTAGAAATCTTTGCTGCTATGTTTTATTTTTAATATTATTTACTGTCCGTATATTATGTAATTTGCTCAGACTACAGGTAACTTGAGGATAATGCCTGTTCACACAGACAAAAAGGGTTTAATGTAGGTTAATGGAATGAAGTAATTAAACACAACAACTACATGCTCTGTAGAGGAAAGCAAGATGTCTGTGAATAGGTTCTGTGATATAATAATAATAATAATAATAAAGTTGGAAGGGACCTTGGAGGTCATCTAGTCCAACCCCCTGCTCAGACAGGAAACCTATACCATTTCAGACAAATGGCTGTCCAGTCTCTTCTTAAAAACTTCCAGTGTTGGAGCATTCACCACTTCCGGAGGCAGGTTGTTCCACTGGTTAATTGTTCTAACTGCCAGGAAGTTTCTCCTTAGTTCTAGGTTTGCTATCTTTTTGCAAAATAGACTGACAAATGAATAAATAAATAAATAAACAAACAAACAAATAATAAAGTCAAACCTTAAAGCAGTTCACATTTTTTTAAAATACCCGTCCAAGGTTTTGAATAGAATAGGAGTATAATAGGTGGTTGATGTTTGGCAGATCTTTGGACTACAGTTCTGAGAATACTGCCCTACTGAGAAATACTGAGAGCTTTACTCGCATCATAAATGGATGGTACCAGGTTGTAAAAATCTTCTCAGTCTATTCAAATAGACAGATTAACATTCTTGTATTCATTCCATTCTAACTTTCCTTTGTCCCTCCTTCCTACTTTTTAACAAGTGTTAAAAAAGACTTTTATTCAAGCACATTGGCCATACGAACATAGGTCTTGGTTTATAAAGGTCTGTGTCTGAATATAACCTTATTATCTCTGTTCATAAATGCTTGAATGCAAGTCCTTCTTATACTTGTAATTATCTCATATTCATTAATTCATGTGAACATAATATTGTTGTCTAAAATCTAATAGGTATTTCATTCAACCACATCTCCAAATATATATTTTTTACTTTTTCCATATCACCTTATTTTGAAACAACGTAAAAACTAGATTCCATTTTTAAAAAACTGTTGCCCTTTTTATTTACTAAATTGCAGGATATTAGAAGCAGAAATATTCCCTGCTTACTCAGTATAGACTGTTAAGACTTGTAGATAGAAATAAACCTCATTGGCATTTGTGTTAAAACCTGTGCAAGCAAAGCCAGCACTTTCTAAATATTTTTTTACACTTCATGGTATTTGAATATCTTGCTTAGTGACCCAAGCCAATATTTCAAATACAAACTGCATAATAAATGCATGTTTCAAACATATCCCCTCAAGTAAATGGTTGTTTATGCACAAGTTCTGTATACTGATTTTTAAAATATGCAAATATAGCTCTATGTATGTCCCATTGGTTATCATGGGTGTTAAGTATGCATAATAGTGTTCAGGAATATGCCAAAATTTTAAAAGGTCTTTCAGAAGTAAAAATTGTTATATATGTACCTTGGAGCATAAACATCACTCTTTTATAAGGTGTATTTTAGTGATGTATACATACACACAGACATACACATAGAAACATATTGCAAATATAAAAAGCCTTCTTAATGAGTACATGCAGTACAAGCTAATTAACCCAATTACTTCTATAGCTCATATTAATTAGTATTGTATTATTATTTTACATTTAGTAATGTGGGCTCCTTAGTGCTCTATGAGCTTGGTTGTTTACTTGTAGACATTTTCTAGCATTATTGTTACCTCAGCAGTTAATAAAATATCTACAAGTAAACAACCAAGCTCAGAGAGAACCAAGAACTCTATAGTTCAGTCCTGAGCTACATATACAGTATTCTTTTCTATTGGATTTAGTAATGTTTCTGAATAAACATTTGATCCATTCATCAGATGCCAGACTTTCCAGAATATTGCTTTATGCACAGTGGTGGTGCTTCTTTCCATTATTCATTCATTTATTTCACAAATCAGCAAGATAATCAAACCAATGCCGTCTGGCTGTGAGTTCAACAGCAGTTGTTCTTCTATGACAAAAAAAAAAAACAAAATCATATTTGCATGAAATATGCTGTAATCCATGAATCCATTTTCTTCTTTAGGTTTTTACTTGGAGGCTATATTATTTTTCTTCTTAAAGATATTTTCAATCTAAAATCAATTCATGGGTGTTAATACATTCAACCCATACCGTCCTTTCATTTTTCCACCTTCATGGAGCTGATATTTATTCCAGTTGATGTACTTTTTCTACAGGTGGTCATGTATTAGGGAAAATCTCAAAAGTATTGTTACTTTGGTCACTTTTAGGAATCAAAGTAAACACTCAGAGCACCTGGCTTCACTGAAGTCCTATTGCTGGCCTAAAACTGGTCATTTTTATTGTTAATTTGAACACTGAGAGAATCGTCCTTTTAATTATGTCTTTAGGGATAAAGAGATTATACTGATGAGGTTAAGACAAATAGATTCTGATGATTGTTGGAGAGATTACATTTTTTTTTCTATTGTTCCACTGTTGATATATTTAACTCTTTCTTTCTTCCTTTCTTTCTTTCTTCCTTTCTTTCTTTCTTTCTTTCTTTCTTTCTTTCTTTCTTTCTTTCTTTCTTTCTTTCTTTCTTTCTTTCTTTTTTTGGAGCTATAAACTATTGTCAAGATTTATAGTACATATCCAGTACATTCCACATTTCTTTACACCTTTGGCAATTTCAGTTTAAATTTATTTCTCCCCACTATATCTAGATGCTAAGCCAGGAGCAGAAAGAAGATAGCAGTAAATGAATATCTGTTAATGATGACTATCTAAATTAATTATTTAAGTAATAAAAAAGGGAGTGTCATCCTTTCATGCTTACAATGGATAGGTTTCCTGCAGTAATATTCATGCTTTGTGTTATCAGGGCACACTAGATTATTTGTCACTAGTTCATGAGCTTGTGTATATCCTAAGGTTGTAAGATGAAAAATAAATTTATATGAATGATATCATTTCATAGGTTCAGGCTGTTTGCTAAGCTTTTCTTACTACTTTTCTTCTGTCCCGACATTTTTTTCCCACTTTTTCAGTGAAAAGTTGTCTGATAAAGGCTTTGCTGATATGAGTGTGAATAGAAACAGTGGGTTCCAAGTCTACCATTTGTTCCAAGCTGTTTTTCTAAGCAACCACTTTCCTGGCAGAAGGATATGCCTTTCACAATGTTTTATAACTCACCGCGAATTATTCGCATGAGTATATTGATTGTCACTGTTGCTGCAAATTGCATTCTACAGGATCAGCTGATGATGCAGCCCATTGTACAGCCTTCTACTGTGAAGGATCTCTTAGAATCAGTATGTTAGTTACTTTGGAAGCAGGAACCTGGAGATGTCAAAAAATAAAGACTTACAAGAATAGCCCTAGGTAAAGCACTTGAGACAGCAGCTGTAACATTTCTGTTTTTCAGCAACTGTTTGCTTATAAAAGCCTCTCCACCGGCACTTAATGTCTCGTGGGGATTTCTTTATTTGTTTAACATCACACTGTTGTATTGACAGCAAAGTCCCATCATAAACACTATACCTGAATATAAGTGGAGCTCTGTGAACTGTAGCTTGTGCAATTACCTGATGCAATAATTTCAAGATTTTAGGAATTTTGTTCAAAATTGTCAAAGACAATAATAGGTATTAAACCGCAAATCTCTTCTAAAGATGTTGATTTCTTAATATTTTTAAAATCATAAGTTATTTTATATACTTTAGCATACATAATGCATAAATCAGTATACTACCTAATTCTGTAATAACTGATGCTGAAGTTAAAATTAAGATCATGCTAAAAGCTATTGTCCAATTTCCTGAAAGTTTTCTTCCTCTGGGAATGAGGCTTCGATTTTTTTATACCTCATTATACAAGTGCTTCATAATTTATTTGGCAATGTTTCTAGTTTATTGTTGCAATGTTCCTAGTGGATAACACTTATACTTGTTCTAGTATAAACTGGAATGTGATTTCACTTGCATTAGTTTGAAGGAAAAAAGGTATCATATGGTATTTCTGGTCTTCCTATTGCTTTAGAAAGCTGCTTCCATTGCAGTTTACTAAAATATTAAATAGTACTTTTTATGTTTTATGTCAATAGTCCTTGACAATTCTGTAAAAAAAAGCATTCACTCAGTTTTTAATTTTCAGAAGTTTTACTAGAGCTTCATTGGGATCCAAAGAAGTGAAAAAATAATGCTGATGTTTGATGGTGGTTTTGATGGTGCCAATGTGACAATCTTATTACTTAAATCAATTCAGTTAAAGAGAAACATAAGATAGGTTGTGTGAATACTTCATTAAATAGCCATAACTGATTTTGGCTACCTTTTTATACAATTTATTTATTTATTTGTTTGTTTGTTTGTTTGTTTGTTTGCCACCCATCTCATAGCAAAAGACTTTGGGCAGCTTCCAGCAGAAATCCTATAATTAAAAGATCAGGAGGAAGAAAACAGGACATGCAAGGGGGGCAGGTAGGATTACCTCTTAATTCAACAACTACCTCCAATGTGATGTTCCCCCATTAGGACCCAGGCATTCTGACAGAGCTAAGTCTTCAGGCTCCTGCAGAAGGACAGAAGGGTGGAGCCAATCTCCCCCCAGGGGATAAGATGTTTGAAAGGCAGGAGCAATGACAGAGAAGACCCTTCTCCTGGACCCTGCCAACCAGAATTCCTTGATTAATGGTACATTAATGATACATGAATCACACCTCCTCTATCGATGAGGGTGGAGTAGGCTAGTCCCAGTGGGATGAGACAGTTTCTCAAGTAGCCTGGACCACATGCAGGACTTTAAAGGTAATAACCTTTAATTGAATCCAGAAGCAGATCAGCAGCCAATGCAGCTTACAGAGCAGTGATGTAATATGGGTCATTCTAGGGATATCAAGAACTGCCTATGCTGTCTTATTCTGCACCAGTTGATACATCCAAATGCTCTTCAAAGATAGCCTCATGTAGAGCACATTGCAATAATCCAGATGTGAGATGACCAAGGCTTGAATGACTGAGCACAGGGACTCCTGATCCAGGCAAGTATATCAATCAAAATTGTGCAAGGACTCTTCTAGCATGAGTGCTAATCATGATTTACCACAATTAACTTCTCACCATACAGAATCTAGAATCATCTCATTCCTCACTCAAGATATAGTTTTGAAGATCTCCTTGCTAAAGTCATTGTAGTCTACCAATTTGAAAAAGATTCCCAACAATCCTAATTTTCGATTGAAGAAGTTTTGAGACAATAGCTAATATTGCAAGGCAGACTATCCTATCAAAATCACTTCAAGAGCACAACATAAAATTGGCCAGGAAAGCACAAAGACAGGTAGCTAAAGATCTGCAACCCATTCCCATCTTGGCATAAGTACTGCAAGTATTTAGGACTCCACTATCGGAAAAGCACAGAATACGACAGGGAAAAACTATTGTCACTAACACTGAGATTCACCTGAACTTTGCCAAAAATTACCTGAGAAACCCTTCCATATTTCCAGGACAATACAGAGAGATACATTAAAACTTGAACTTTTGATGCTGCATGGGTTTCACAATGCCTGGTAGAAACCAAATACTGCATTCCACAATTTAGAATCTTGATTTTCAAGCATGGAGGGGTAGTTGCATAATGCAGTAATGTACTGATGTCTCACGATCTGGATGATTTGCTGTCAGTGAAGAGACATGAATTTTGTTCTGTGTCAGAGAATTCTGTAGAAAATATCAGACCATCTGTTTTGCAGCCAAAAGTGAAACCCAAGTGGGCCATACAACAAGATGATACTCCCAAGCACACAGAAGGCGTAGAAACAAATGGATAAAGTGAAAGCAAGTTAGAGCTTTGAAATAACTAAGTCAAAGGCTGGATCTAAAATCCATAGAAGTATTGTGACAGACCATTCAGAACATGACATATGCAGTTCATGTTAGAACTCAGTTTGCTATGGGAAAAGGTCCCAAATTTATACACAATAATAGGAAAGTTTGGTCACCAACTGCAGGAAATGTCTGGTTGCATTTAGAAGCTAAAGATGATGCAACTCATTACTAAACATGAGGGTGTGGTGACCCTCATATTATATTACTTTGTTTATGAAATAAATGAAACAAATACAAATGTTAGGGTTTGTTTTTGTTTTCCTGACAGATTTCTTTTTTTAATAATAGTAGGACCTGCATGATGCTATTATAATATTTAGTGCAAAGGATGTAAAAATTCAGAAAATCTGAATAGGGCAAATATATTTTCATAGATGTATATATTTTGTTCCTAGAGGATTGTTTTAATTTGCCAGTTTCTTTCCATAATTGTCTTTTGTTACTGCTGCTGTTACAAAAGATACATAAAAGGATAACTATCTCACTGTGACAGAGTTGTGGGATTTTATAAAAGTCTTTTCTGCATGCTATTTTTCTGATACAAATTGTTCTATTCCCTCCTGTCTACCAGAGCAATTATTTTACCACCAGAACAAAGCATACAGATACCAGTACTGCACTTGAATGTTTTCCCTATAAGATAGTTTGGCAGATTCAGATCAGGAATATATATGAGGAAAAAGTAGAAGAAATTACTGCACTGTCTAGTTTGGTTTTTTCATACTGTAGCTGCTTTTACCTATGGGATGAGAATCATCGCTCTCTTAAACTCAATTTTATGGACAATGTTCTTGTAAAACACTAGAAATGTCTTTAATATGGCTGATTGTCAGAAGCTGCAAGATTATAACCTTGAAGCTCATTTGTTGAAATGCCGTATGTTGATTATAAAGGCTAGATCATTCCCAAAGCCCCCACCAAGAGACTGGATTATGTTTCTGGATGAAAACTTGTAGTCTTTAACTCCTGGAATGAATTAGCCATCACTTCCCTGCCAGATGTTATAAACATATGTTCCCTTTTCAGATTTCCATACTCAATATACAGATGCCAAGGCAGTAGACATTTGAAGGATAAGAGAAACAGCACACTTTGTCCCTATTTTAATGTGCCAATGCTCCACTTGTGCTTAATGCATTAATTATCTTTGCACAGTGACAAGTGAAGGAAACATGTTATTATCTAGCATAGGGATTATATGACTCATGGTTGAACATTATTTTCTCTAGAACTTCTCTAAAAGACCAGCAAGTACCATTAGAATTGCACATATGATTCATTAGCAAATAAAAAAGGCTTATAGCAAACACATCATCCTATTTCCTCATGGAATAACATGTTGATATTTTTGTAATTTATATGTTCTTGATTAAGACCACTTCTATTATATATTTAAGATGTTAAATTATCCCATTAGAGCAAGTATATTATTTTTACTTACAAATATTTTTATTAAAAGAATCTTCCATGTTTTTTTGTTTCTATATTTCAACTGCATTCTGATTGACACTACCTTATTCAAGTTCATTCAATTTAGTTTACTTTTGTTTTCTAATACACTGTACAAACATTTCTGCTAGCATTTATTTCTTGAATGCTAGGTAGGAAACGCAAAGAGTACAGCCCTTGCTTTCAAAAGACGATTTTATTCAGATTCTTTTCTGTCATTATTATTTTTGTAGAACATCCATTCCATTTTTGTAATTTTCATATTTTATGTTTACCTAATGCACAATGAGCAAAAAAGACAGCACGTTCATACTTGCAAGATTCTGTTAATATAACCATTCTCAATAAGTATAGTACTAGTTTTCCTGAAAATATAATTTTCTAGTCAACTAAGTGGAGCTGACATTCAAAGCTATACTGACAATAACTATGTTTCACATTGATCAGTCAAAACAGAAAATCTCAACTGAGTGCTTGAACTAAGTGTATTCCACAATTTGCTTCAACAGTGAATACTAAAAAAGTAATGTATAAACTGACCATCATCTAAATTGAAAAAAAAAATACCACATGATATGTATGTAAGACATTAAATAACAAATAGACTACTGATTTGGGTCCTTCTGCTAGAAAACCAGGACACAAAATTATAAAGCAACTATATTTTTTAGCATTAAATCCTTACATGCTATGTAGCACATTGGGCAGCAAGGAATCTCCTGCAGTTTTGATTTAGGGTGAGTACTTCAGTGTCTTTGATGTGATGTTAGACTCTTTAAGTCTTCCATGAATGTGAAGCATTAATCTTCCATGAAGCACCTGCAAGAAAATCCAAAACTGAAATTGTTGTGTACTTCGTTCGCGTGTGAATGATGAAGACACATGGCGATGCTGAACAAACACTTTATTCTCCTTCTACAACAACCAAGCAAAAGCAAAAGGCATGCAGGCCTTTTTATATGGCCAGAAACCCGGACAATGTCAACCAATAGAACAGAGCGTTTTTGCACCTTGTGCATGCGCACAAGGCTGCCGCCACTTTGTCTGGTCCCGGGCAGCTTTGGAATACCCGGGACCAATGCAATGTCCTGAGCCTGGCTCAGGACACAACACCCCTCCCCCCTAGATGGAATTCATGTACGCCATGCATTGGGAAGAGTGGCATACAGTTGCATTATTCAAATGCAAGGAGTATGGAATACTTGAGTCTACCCTCAGGTAAATGCTCTACAATATTGATTAATACAATAATGTATCCAAAATAAAAAAAATACAAAATAATCTACCCACGAGTTGCTCCTGTTATTCAGGGGCCTCATGAACAGGACCCTCATGATTTGACAACAACTTCACAAAGTCTCTCAGATGTTTGGGTAGGCACTTGGCCTGCTGCGATCTTCTAAGGCCCAGAGAGATTGTCTGGCCCACCTGCTCGCCTACCAGGCTAGGCAGGCTAGGCGTTGCTGCCCTAAATCCCCAGGTGACCCTGGTGAGGGTGCCTGGCCTACCTGCTCGCATACCAGGCTAGGCAGGCCAGGACTTTGCTGCCCCAAATACCTGGTTGACCTGCCCAGCTGCTGGCTGGCTGGACCCTCTAAGTCCAAGCCAGCATACCTTGGAGGGGCAGAAGTCCCTGAGTCCACAATGGACCCCTCTTGGGAACACTGTCCCTCAAGCCCAAGGCCAGCAGATGGAGAGGGATGGGTAGCAGAAGTGCCCCAGTATTCTGTGGCCCCCAAGCACGTGCCCCAGGTGCCAGAGTCAAGAGTCGCCTCCATGGCAACTCCTTTTGTTGGAGACCTCCTTTTGGGAGCAATTGCAGAATTTGGCAAGCACCCCTGATGGAATTCCTTTTCTCTTGTTACTTGTGATTTGTGTGGATACCCCAGTCAGTCTCCCTGTCTGGAGCACTATCTGACATATGTGAATACTGTGGATATCCCCGGTGTGACTCCCTGTCTGGAGTAATTATGGATGTGTGGGATGATCCCCTGTCCAGTGAATTCCTGTTAGGAGCACTTGCGGAACCTTGGGATGAATCCCAAAAAGCCTCAGTAGCAGCTAGTGAGGGCCTGTTAGTCCTGGGAAACTTTGACCCAGAATGCATATTATGGTCCTCCTCCCCTCCCAGACCGGAACCAGGAGTAGAAGGGTGCGAGTCCAGTCTCCAACGCAGTTGGTCTATGTGTCTGCGAAGAACGCGGCCATCACCCAAGGCAATTTCATATGACAACGGCCCCAAGACCTTGCAGACCACAGCTATGACCCAGAGATGTCCAGGCCCATAGTTTCTTGCCCAAACCAAATCGCCCACCTGGAGTCTCCTAGGTGCCTGTGGTTGTGACACCTGTGAAGCCACCCGGTCAGGGTGCAGCCTGTCCAGTTTAGTGATGAGGTGGCGACACCAGAGGAGTTCAGCAGGGCTCTTCCCTGTGTGGTGTGGTGTGCAAGAAGGAAATCTGCTAACCTGTGATGCCAGTTACCATAAGTCAGTTTCTTGAGGACATCTTTGGTGGTGCGCGCCATTCTCTCTGTCAGTCCATTGGAGGATGGATGGAAGGGAGCCGATGGTGCATGCTGGATCAGGTTGGCCTAAAGAAAAGCCTGGAACTCAGAAGACGTAAATTGAGGACCAGTATCTGAAACCAGCACATCTAGAAAACCATGTGATGCAAAAATTCCTCTCAACACCTGGCAGTAGTAGTGGAGGAAACAGGAACAACCTCTAGCCACTTGGAATGGCTATCAACAACAACCAGGAAGAATTGCCCCTGAAAGGGCCCAGCATAATCTATATGCACCCTAGACCATGGGGTTTGAGTTTCCTCCCACCTATGTATTGGGGCCTGAGGCATTTCAGACCAAGACTGTTGGCACACTTGGCACCCGTGCACTTGGGCCTCGATGACTTTATCGAGCCCAGGCCACCAAAGATGGCTGCGCACAAGCGCTTTCATCCTGACTATACCAGGATGTCCCTCATGCAGAGAGATCAATATTCTAGACCTCAATGAGGCTGGGATCACTACCCTGCTACCCCATAACAGGCAACCTTTAAAGTGGAAAACTCATGCTTCTTGTGCCAGAAGCTTTGGAACTCAGTATCAGGGCACTTGTCAGGCCATCTTGACAATACCCATGTCAGCACGCGTGTAAGCATGTTATCAGTGGCAGTTTCTGCAGCCACATCCCTAGCATTGAGGGGAGACTCAGGCAACTCCTGTATGGAAAGAATATTAATGGCTAGAGCAGGATCTGGCTCTAATAGGTTCAGGGGTAATCTGCTCAGGCCATCTGCATGACCCATTTCTTTTCCTGGTTTGTGAACTAATGTATAGTCTTATGCTGACAGGAAAATTGACCATTTCAGCATACGAGGAGAAATAATATGTGTGGTCTGTTTGTTAGTGGTAAACAAACCCAGTAGAGGCTTATGGTCTGTATAGACCGTGAAATGGCAGCCATATAAGAAATCATGAAATTTCTTAATGCCAGCCACTATGGCCATGGCTTCTCTGTCAATTTGAGCATAATTTCACTTTGCAGAGGACAGGGTCCTTGAATAATAGACCACAGGGACCTGTGTCCCATCAGCTTTCAGATGGCTCAGTACAGCTCCCACCCCATAAGGAGATGCATCGCATGCGATGCAAACAGGCAGTTGCTCATTGAAATGTGCTAAAAGCATTAAAAGTGAGCAAGGCCTTAACATCATTGAAACTCTTGTTGTGGACTTTAGTCCACTGCCAAGGAACCTTCTTGTCTAAGAGCCTGTGTAATGGCTCTGCCACTGCAGCTTTATGTGGGAGAAATGCATGGTAAAAATTTAATAGCCCCAAGAAGGCTTGCAGCTCACTCTTAGACTTAGGGCTTGGGGCCTGCTGGATAGCTTGCAATTTAGTTTCAGCAGGGTGAATGTCTTGAGCATCAATCCTGAATCCTAAGAAGTCAGTAGAAGTGACTCCTATCTTACATTTATCCTTCTTTAGTTTAAGGCCTGCTTTTTGAAAATGAAGCAAGACAGCCCTTAATCTTTCTTCTAAATTTTGAGATGACTCCCCAGCAATGAGGATTTCATTGAATTAGGGACAGACCCCAGGAATACCTCAAAGTGTGCTCTCCATGACACTTTGGAATATGCCAGGGGCTACGTTTACCCCAAATTGCAGTCTCTTGACCTTGAAGGCCCTCCTGTGAGTTACAATAGTCTTGGCCTCTGCAGCTGCCTCATCAACAGGTAGCTGTTGATAGGCCTGTGCCAGGTCAGGCTTCGCAAAAATGCGCCCCCCCTTGAGGGAGGCCAGAATGTGACTTACCACAGGCACTGGATAAGTGTGCTGTTGCAGCGCCTTATTCAGTGTGCATTTATAGTCTGCACATATACGTATGTCCCCATTAGCCTTTAGAAGCGTTACTATGGGGGTTTCCCATGGACTTGAATCCACAGGTTCTAGAATGCCCTGCTGGAGCAATTTGTCCAGATCAGCATCAATCTTACCTTTGAAGGCAAAAGGTACCCTCCTGATGGTTGGGTCTAACCGTAGTGAAATGGGAGGCCCCTTGTAGGATCCTAGCTCTGAACTAAACACATCTGCAAACTCCTTGCAAACCTCTGCAAGGCCCAGCATTTGCAAGCTGTGCAGCCCAGTTACCTGGATTCCCAGAGCCTCGAACCAATCGAGTCTAATAAGACTCGTACGTTCACCCCCAACAACCACCACATCTAGGGAACCTTCAAAATCTTTATATTGTACCCTAAGGGTGGCCTCCCCCTTAACACACACCATAGAATTTTGAAATTCAGTGAGTATTAGAGTCAATGGCCTGAGTTTAACTCGAAGGCCACTATTGCTGCAAATCCTTTTAAAGGTATTAATTGAAATAATGGAAAGAGCAGACCCAGTGTCCAACTCCATCAGTAAGGGAACCCCTTGCAACCTTACATTAATGGAAAGTTTCTTCTTAAGGGGCCTGTGTGTCTCTGTTTTTAGAATGCTCCTGCGCAATGCGCAGAAACCCACCCTGTTTTGGCTAGGGACCCTGGTACCTTTCTGAAGCAATTCTTCCCGAGGTTGAACCTTCTGCCGACCCAAACAGACAGATGCAATGTGGTCCTGCCTGCCACACGCTCTGCAAATGGTGGAGTGACACCTGCAGTCAGCTCGCTTGTGGTGTCCTCCACACCCGAAGCATTGAAGCGGCTGGGACCTTGACCGGACATCCCTTCTGCCTTCTCTCAGCTGGCTGGTGAAATCTGTCAACCTCCTCTTCAGGATCCACTTCTGATCCTTCTCGAGCATCCTCTTGATGGACGGTAGATGTGCCTGAAGGATTCCTGGCGAGGCGCAAGGCCTTCACAGCCCCGCCTGCTGCTTCCTCAACTGCCACCTCTCGCAACGCATCTTGGAAAGAGACATCTTCTTTTGCAAAAATCTTTTGTTGTAAGTCTCTGCTCCTTAAGTCACAGACAAAATGATCTCGCAGCCTCTCTTCCAGATCCTTGAACTCACAAGATCTGGCTGCTTACCTCATGGCCGCAATAAAGTCCACAACAGATTCACTTGGCCTCTGGTCTCTCTGCTCGAACATGTGCATCCAAGCAATGACGGATAACTTCAGCTGGAAATGTTCCTTCAACATTTTCTTCAAGTCAGCATATGTTATTGACTCCAGAGGTGCAGGGGCCACCAGATTTTCTGTGATGTCAAAAGCTTCTTGTCCACAGGCACACAAAAGAGTTGCTGCCTTCAGGCCGTCTTCTCTAATCTGATTTATTCGGAAGTAATTCTCCACCCGTGCTACGTAGGAATTCCATCTCTTTGGGTGGGAGACATCGAAATCAGTCAATCGGCCAATCTTCGACATCATAAGCTTTACGACCTTCACCACTCACTTCGTCTACAAGCTGCTGTTGGGGAAAGGGTCCTTTAGCCGAGCTCAACCTCCAACCTCTGTACTGGCAGACTGGGATGCTGATTCAGATGCCGTCTTTGCCTCTTGCGGACTTCCTGGGTAAGTCCTCAACTCTTTTGTTCCAGCTTGCAAAGGATCCCATCCTCGTCGCCAGTGTTGTATACTTCGTTCGCGTACAAATGATGAAGGCACATGGCAATGCTGAACAAATGCTTTATTCTCCTTTTACAACAAACAAGCAAAAGCAAAAGGCATGCAGGCCTTTTTATATGGCCAGAAACCCGGACAATGTCAACCAACAGGAACAGAGTGTTTTCGCGCCTTGCGCATGCACACAAGGGTGGCACTGCTCTTTCTGGTCCCGGGCAGCTTTTGGAATTCCCGGGACCAATGCAACATCCCGAGCCTGCTTTTGCAGGCTTAGGACACAACAGAAATCCTGATCTACTGCTGAAAACAAGTTGATTATGAAATGTTATTCTAAATCCAATCACTTAGTAAGGTGATTTCAAAAACTGATATATATTATTTTTGGAATAAAATACCTTAGAGGAGCATAGAGATCACTTTGAAAATGGAATGCAAATCACAAAGAAAGAATGCAAATGTGAATATGTATTTAGCCCCAGGGAGTAAGAGGAATTGAGAATGAAACTCAAGATAACCCTGCATGGATTGTCCCTGTGACTATGAAGGACAGATGGGAGGATGCTAATCACCAGATTGCAAGAATACATGTGAGCAGTCAGATGAGGAGTCCTGAACTTATTGGTAGCCTCATATTGCAATGAACAAGGACATATGTTCAATTTCACAACTACTACGGGTATAAAGATAGATAGGAAAATGATTGAAATCTTGGAAATGAGCCCCTTGTCAGTCAACAGGAAAGCTGATTTATCACCAGTTTATCAGGTACTTAGGAGCTGAAGACTTGACAGCATGGGGAACTAACAGCCAATGACTTAATAGTCAGCCATCAACAGCCCAACAAACAAATAAAAAGCCACACACAACCAGGCATTACATAAATACTATGCTTAGAATACTCCAAAGCCCACATTCTGGTAGAGAGAGGTTCCCTGTGGATGGGCCCTAGTACAAGTAAAAAAGCTCAGAATACTAAATCTCTGGCCTAGTGACTGACCTATATTGGATCAAGATAACCTGCCTTGATTCTTTTTGGCATAAGAGGGAACAAAGTGATACTGGAAGTCTTTCAAGACAGTCTGTTCTTTTAGAATTCCAATAATACTTATCTGTTTCCTGACTTGGCCTACCTTGAAGGGATGACATCAGTTTTGAAAGCACTATTACTCTCTAATCAGAGAAGCATCAAAAATTGTTTTAAATTATGAAGATGGTGTCAGATCCTTGCTGTATCCTTCAGTCTATAGAGCAACTTGCTGAATCACTGATACAATATCAAGAGCAAGTGAGTGTAAATGGTAAATTATCACAATGCCATAGTCTGTAGGAATCCATCGCACTCTCCCTTCAACTTCTTTTTAGCTATAAGCATAGCCATAAGAAGCGCTTCAGAAAACACGAATGTGAAGCCGCTAATAGGAAACCACCTGAGGCAAATTCCACAACAAGCTAAGCTCTTGTGAAAGATACATTGTAATGAAGCACTTATTGCAAGTGGATGTTGCTTATCTAGATAGCTTCATTCATAAGGAAACAAGCACTACCAGCTATAGCCCATTCATAGTTTAGCACTATTGAAGCCCTCACAGCAAAAACCAAATAAACTAAGAATAGAAGATGAGGGATTTAAAAATCTACATTCCCCCACCCAGTTCCAAAGGCAAGACATGACCTTTTAGACACAATAAGAACTACCCAACACCATTAGAATAGTAAAAGACACGAAGCTCACCAGAATGCACAATCCCCTGAAACATCTCAATTACAAAGCCCCAGAACCTCATAAAAATCCATCCACTCACCCAGTCATTCGGACAGCTGTCCCAGAACCGAATCACTGAATGTCACTTTGCTTCTGAAATAAATCTCCTTCCAAACAGCTGGCTTTGACCTTTTAATTTCAGTGGCGGCATTTTTTTTCCTCCTATGTATTCTCCCAGCGGGAAAAGTGAGCCCCGGATTTCTCTTTCAACTAGTAGAAACTAATTCAAAAAGACTGTCATCCAGGAGAAGCTCAGGTGCTTGTAACCCAACCAATATTACTTTGTTATTATGCAAATTTGAGAGAGCTCAAAATCAATTTCTTTCAAGACTCAATGTCAATTGATTATGGGTGGTCAATCAGCAAAGTTTCCTACCGATTGCTCCAGGGTGGTCTTTGTTATGAGTCTGTTGAAAAAAAGAGCAGCCAACTGTTCTGTGGCCCTGACTATGGATAATGAACCATTTCTGGATAATTACAAGAACTTCATGGAAAGATTAAAAGTACCTTTGATAATTCAGCAACATTGGAAGATTTGAACTTTCTAAATTAATTTTCACTCTTCATCATTTTTTATTGCAGTTGTAATTTTTGTCTATCTGGTTTGTTGCAAAACTTATAAAAATTCTTTTATGCATGTTTTGCTTATATCACATATTGTTATCTCTGATGTAATTGGAGGTTACATTTATTTTATTATTATTATTTTATTTTTTTGCACTTCAATTACTTTTTTTTTTGGAGTAACAGCCTATCATTTATCCTTCATTTAAATGGCAAGAATTATCTTTGAAATCATGATATTATAATTGGGTTGGGATATGCATATGTCACTGGGAGGATCTCTATTTCCTTAATAGATATTGTGAAGGTTTCAATTATGTTGGAAAACCCAATTGGGTACACAACATATAAGGTGCTATTGAAGTATGACATAGATGTAAAAAAATAAAAACTGTATGATAAAGTGGAAGCAAAACTTTGAAAAAGTAGTCACAGTAGAATTATAGCAAGAGATATGGTAAAAAGTAATAAAATTTACTCCAAGCTGTAAGTCTGGGGAGGGAAACACCCTATATCACATAATACTATGAATAGATTATGTCTATATATATCTTCCAAAAAAGACACAAGTAAGAAGTTCATTTTCCTATTTTTACCGTAAAGAAGGGAAAATATTTTTAAAACTATGTAATTTTAAGGTTGGGAAATACTTCATTAAAATTTTATGTGGTTTGTTCTGTGATTTCTCATCTCAGTTTACTTTTTTGTTTTTCATCATCCTTCTTTCCTTTTGTTTCCTGAGTTGATGCACCAAGATTTTTGTAGCTGAATTGCATTATCAAAATTCAATTCAACAGATTAAAGAAGCACTTTTTTTTTACAAAAAAGGAAAATTGGAAAGTTGTCGGTTCAAATGTAGTGATAATCTGACAGCTCAATATTATTAAAAAAAGCAGAGTAATACTGTTGAAAGTATTATCAAGGTGAGATGCAAGTAATGTATCTATCCTCAGTCTCCTTGAGCTCTCAGTGGCTTTTGATACCATTGACCGTAGTATCCTTTTGGAATCATTATTAAGAAATTAATGATTGCATCTACTTAAGGAAATATACTTTATTGAAAGAAGAATAATTTCAAGAATTAGAATCTAAGCATGACTATAGCAAATGTAGCCTGAAATGAAAACCAAATCAAGTTATTGAAACAAGATTCTTGTGACTATATGACCAGAAAACAAATTTAATAGATAAATAAAATTGCACAATGTAGCAGCTTAAGAAAAGTATATTTAAAGCAGAAAAAGATGTTTGCTGAATGAATATTGTTTGCTGAAATAAAGATCAAACAGCTGATGGTACAGTATAAGTAGATGCAGCCCAATCACATAAAATTATTATCCTTTAAGCCAGTGGTTCTCAACCTTTTTCAGGTTGAGACCCCACTTGCACTGCCCATGCGCGCCGCGACCCCGAACTGGGCGCGCGCGTGCACGCACAATGGGCCAATCCGTGCATGCACGGCGTGCGCACGATGGCCTGATCCGCGCATGTACGGCGTGCGCGCGACGAAAAAAAAAATTAAAAAAAATTAAAAAAACAAAATAGCGGACCGCAACGGGCCGATCTGCGCATGCGCGGCGCGCGTGCGACGGCCCAATCCGCACATGCATGGTGCGTGCGCGACAAAAAATAAAATAAAAAAATAAAAAATAAATTTAAAAAAACAAACAAAATGGCGGACCGCGACGGGCCGATCCGCGCATGTGCAGCGCACGAATGACGGCCCGATCCACGCATGCATGGCATGTGCGCGATAAAAAAAATAAATAATAATAATAATAAAAAAATGGCAGACCGCGGCGGCCCGATCTGCGCATGCGCGGTGCGCACAACGAAAAAAAAATTAAAAAAATTAAAAAAACAAAAAAACAAAAACAAAATGGCGGACTGTGATGGGCCGATCCGCGCATGCGCAGCGCATGTGCGATGAAGATTTTTTAAAAAAAAATTAAAAAAACAAAAAAACAAAAACAAAATTTATAAACAACAGCAATCCAAATTATATGCTACCTTTACAATTCCTAAATCCTTAGTAAGATTTGAATGAATAAGAAAATCAGAAGAAAACTAGAAACACACATTCAGTGCAACTGGAACCATCCTCATCCTCATCCTCATCACCATCACGGAGTATGGATTTCTGAATGTTTCTTTGCTTTATTTTCCTTATCAAAGAGACTGATTAACCACTCATGTCTTTTGTCTCCTAGTTTACATTTCATCCCTACTGAGTCAGTGGTAATTTTCTCCTGAAAGCTTTTCTAATTTCTAAATATTGAGGGTAGAGCAAATGATAAATGTGTTGGACTTATATTGTGTTGAGAATGTTTTGTAAATCAAACTGGTTGTGGTATGAACAATTTACTGTAAGTTAAAAGTAAAAAAAATATGTAAGAGATAATCATGAATCTCGTATTTATTTATTTTTTCAGGGTAGTGGTGTTGTATTTTTCATATATGGCAAATATATTCCATTGTGTTTCACTTTATTGGATATTATACCTATTGATTTTGGTGTCACCAACATTAATACATATATTGCAAAAAAGGGGCTTTCTTTTGAAGTGTTTGGAGGAAAGGAAAGGAAAGGAAAGGAAAGGAGGAGGGAGAAGGGAAAAGAGAAATGGAAAATGGGAAAAGGGGGAAAGGGGGAAAAGAGAAAGAAAAGAAGAAGAAAGGAAGAAAAATTGCTAGCTAACTGTGGCATTACAGATACAACTTTACTCTTATGCCCATTATCTCAGGTGTTACATAAAATAGAGTAAGGTAATATCTATCAATTCCCCATCACCATTTTGATAATAACACACTCTCCTGGGGTTTACTTGTCTTACTGAAAATACATTGAATTGTTAATATATTTTGCTATTCAGATTTTTTTACTTTTCAGCCCAATTTCTGTTCATCTCAATGTTTCAGTTTTCTTCCTAGAGGAAAATTAAATATGAAACAGTGTTGTCTCCCTGAAGCAGAAAATTTGTTAGGAATTGTAGAGGCTAATGACACTCAGCTGTTTGAATTCCAACAGGTTTAAAGCAGTGCAGTACCCCTGAAATTTAGAGCCATACTAATAAATTCAAACCAAACAACCAAATACTTAAAAGCTCAACTTAAGTTGTTTTATTTGAATTATTCAGCAGGAGCTAACCATGAAGAGATTTTTAGCATGCCACTTATCACAGAGTATGATGTGAAGAAGACAACAGTGAATATTTGTCACAAGACAGCTATTTTTTCACAAAGCTTTCTTAGACTTTTGCCTGAGGACATATAGTAATTAATATCTTATTGAAATTAATATAGTTTTGTAATACTGTACCAGCAAATGTTTTGTGAGCTATAACATGCTCAAAAGTATACATATGAACACCTTCCACTCCCATACACAATATTTATTAGTATATATTCTGTAGCGACCCAGTTTGGTTAACAACCACATACTTAGCAAATGGAGGTGTCAGTCCCAATTGTGATGATAAGTCAAGGACTATCTGGAAGTATGTAAATAAGCATAACCATTCTCTCATTGTGGTCCATTCTGGAAAGTTTTTATTATACTATTGTACCATTTAAATGTGATGTCATTTAAAATCCTTAACAGGATCTAGATACCCTGAATAAGATCCCTATGATATGAATCCAAACTGATTGCAGACAGATATGAGTTGATCTTATCTATTGATTTTAACAAATTACACAGCAGTTCTTAGTTTATGCAGGATAGCATAAATAATAATTAGTTAAATAATGACAGATAAAGAAGAGTAATGCTCAAAGATTTTCCTTACTAATTTTAAGAATTTTGTTGTGCTTTTATCTTAGGATGTTTATGCTTTTAACATAAATCAGGAAAAAATGCTTGCAGTTCAATAAAGTCCACAATTCTTATTTCAGGATTCTGTCTCAGCCTAAAAGAAATGCAGCTAAGGACAAAATTACTTTTTTGTTTGTTTCAAAGTTACATAGATGTAATTTAAGAAAGAGTAGAGAGGCTGTTCATTCTCACTTGTATGCAGCCCCAAATATTTATTCTGAAAATTTGTATATATACAAGTCCTATGGAGGTGCGGTGGCTTAGTGGTTAAAGATGCTGAGCTTGTCAGCTGGAAAATTGACAGCCTGAGTTTGGGACTTGAGTGCCATGCGATGGGGTGAGCTCCCATTACTTGCCCCAGCTTCTACCGCCCTAGCAGTTCAAAAGCATGCAAATGTGAGTAGATAAATATGTACCACTTTGGTGGAAAGGTAGGGATTCCATGCACCTTGGTGTATATTCATGATTGCAATAGAAAGAATTTGTAATAATTTAGCAGTGAAAACAACAATAGTTTTCTGGCATATGACATAGTATCCCATTTCCTACTGGGTCAGCATGCGGGACATATACGTTCTCATGCTAAAGCAACAAGCATCATTGAAAGCAAGTACAGCCCATCTGGAGCATAACTGAAAAATTTGTCTGAAAGAAAATCTATTGTTATGTTTCTATGGCCAGTTTTAAATAGCTATTAAAACAGAGAGGCTTTTTTTTTTAATGTGGCATCCTTCCTACTAATCTGCAAATAAGGTATCTGTCTGATAACGAAAAGTATTCAACAATCAAGCTCAAGTAGCTTAGAGACTGCTTCTAAAAATAGAAAAAAATACTTTCCCTATCACAAATTAATCTCATTTCAAAATGATTTTCAAAATACAGTTTATGCAATGCAAATCCCTGCTCCCAAAATAACCTGTAGTTGTGGTTGTTATGCCCAGCCAAGAGATAAATTACTGTTCAGTGAACTGTTTCAGGATGGCTACGTGAAGTGAAGTTAGGATTAAGAGACCTGATGAAGCATAATCTACCATGAAAGAAATAAAAACATTTTATAGAACATATAAGTATTATTAACAGGTTTCCTCTGCTTTTTCAAACATAATTATTTTTCTCAGTAGGAAACGCTGTTTGAAAAAAAACCCCACAAGAATTTCATATGTTATATAATGCACTGACACAAGCAAACGTGTGTTGGCACCAAAATTACAGTATGCAATTACTTTCTTATTGGTTTTAGTTTAGTTTAGTTTTCCAAATTTAAATATGGATGCTTATTTTAAAAATGTTTCCAGGTAGGGTTAGCAAAGGGCAGGGTTAGGGTTAGACCCTTAGGCAGGTACTGTTCCAACAGTATATGGGTTTTAAATTAATATAATCAATTTCCAAGGGCTTTGGTGGATACCTGCTTCTTGTGTTTTCTGTTTTATATAGGATTATAAATATAATAATACTACCATTAGTTGAAAGTTACATATACAACATTGCAGACTTTATAACTGAGAAACCTCTAAGAGTTTACTGGATAGTATTATTAGGAACGAGATTGATATTATATACTGGTGGGATCTTAGAACAGTTGGACAATTTGTTGTTGCTACTATTCTCACCAGAAATACATACCTTTCAAGAATAGATTGATGAATTAGGAATGAAGTATCATCAACTCATGGAAAACATAATATTCTAGACATTTCTTTTTATTCTTTCCTTGGAAGATTCCTAGGTAATCTGTCCCTATTCATGCAAAATAACTTTCAAATGCTAATCAGGAAAAAATGATACACAAAAGAAACAAAAGTTTAACAGACAGAATCTGGACAGGGCCCATAGAGCTTAATCTTCAGGGTGCCCAACATAAAATCTATCTTGAAACAATTACTCTGAACTTTTCTTTGACAAAAGTAACTTTAAAAAATGGTTTATGCTGTATCACCTGTCTTCAATTTAAACAAGCAAGCAAGCAAACAAATCTAACTATCTAAAGTTATTTGTTGAAAGAACCACAAAGATATATCTTTCACCATAACCCCATGATGTGTCCCAGCTGCAGCCATTTATTGGCTTAGGCAAGAGCTCTACTATTTTGCTTTAAAATGTCAACTTTAATTTATCCATAGGTTCACTAGCTGTCAAACACTGTTAATCAGAACTGGAATCAGTATTCCACTTAGAAAAAAAAATCACCTTTTATATTTTATATTTTGAATTCAGCATTGAATCAAACATCAGCTTTGATGGGCTAGATATTACTTTAAATCTCAAAATCTCAGAATGATGAGAAATCTAAAATGAATGAAATATAAAACATTACTATATAGGCAATCTGTTCCTAGCACCTAATAAAACTGGCCTGGTTTCAGTTATAAAAAAGTTGTAAAATTTCAGGAAAATCTAGAGAATAAAATATAAATGCATTTCCAGTAATTTATTTATTTATTTATTCGGATTTGTATGCCGCTCCTCTCCAAAGGACTAGACAATGTGGTACCCTCCAGATATTTTGAGTGTTGACTTTCACAATGTCTTTCCTTTGCTATATTGGTTATGATTATTCTAATACTAATTTTCTCTAATACTTTCTTTGGCTTACATGAAATCCCGGACAGATAATTCAAATTGTACTGGCTAGTTATTCCTCTGTGTGTGTGTGAGCACTTTTTCCTGAGAACTCAAATAAAGGATCAAATCTACTAGTGCAATATAAATTTGGGTAATTTTCAACAGAAATGTAATGACTCTAGGTTCTAGATATTTAACAGTAGCTTGTTTAACGACTTTGGTTCTTTTACATTTTATTGTTGAAATGTTTGATATATATTAGAATGAATTGTTGTGTGGAAAGACTATGAGCACAGTAAAATTTTCAGTTTCAAGGTAGCCTTTCTTTGATAGTAGGAGCTAGGATGCATACCTTCTCCATGGCAGGCCTTGTCCTCTGGAACACACTTCCACCTGAAATTCAGAAGGCCTCTATCCTCCTAGCCTTCCATAAAGCTTTGAAGACCTGGCTTTTTCCTTAGCTCTGAGATGAAATGACTGCATATTGAAAGATTAACTTAATACTAGTTTTTTGTTTTTAATGTTTATGTTTTAAATAATTTTAATATAGTTTTTATGTCATTTTATTATTGATATTGATTTAATTTTTGATTGGGAGCTGCCCAGAGTTTGATATAAAATATGTGACTAAATAAATGCTTTAAATAGATAAATTTACATATGAGCTATCAGCCTTCTTGCTTGGACCTCCTTTTTATCTTTTTTTTTTTTTTTAAAAAACAATTCCTTTTTTGGCCCCACTTTTATGGAAGTAGATGACGATTTACTGCCATTTTGTTTTAATTTGTTTTGATTTGGAAAAGAGTTAAAATTATAATATAATCTTATTCTAGGCACATCATAGTTAAAAACAAAAACAAAAAACCTTACAATCTTAGAAGTCCATAAAAATGTACAATTAGTCACAGATACAATGTGATCCCATCCACTTGGCAACATTTCTCCAAAAAATTTAAATACATTTATTAGTCACCAAAAAGTATTCCACTTAGAAATTCCACTATTTTGTCATATAAACTGCTGTAGGAGAAAAAAAAAAGGGAAGGGAGGATTTTCATATCCTTTTTAGAAATTTAAACAATCTGATCTAGATTAATTTAGATTACTGATACAAATAAACACTCAAACACAAATTCAATTTACTCTCTCATCATGTCTTGGGATAGGCTAGCAAGGAGTAATAAACCAACATTATACTTGAAAATCAACATGGTGGTTTGTGTTTCAAAAATTCTCCCTACGTACAAGTGGGAAAGTCCTTAACACTCATTTAGAATGAACTGTTTTACAATTCATAGACACATAGACTCTTGCATTTGCAACAGAACTAAATCATGACTATAGGAAAATTATTGATTCCTTTGACGGAGCAGATTCACATAGCAAACAAAGCCAGTTACAGCCCTATTGCATGAACATAGTGAAGACAAGAACTATTTAAATAGTTGTGCACAATGTGAACCAAGGAAGATTAATCAGTTAATAAAAATGTAAATTGCTAGATAAATGTTATTAATATTAGCCCTTGTGGACTATAAATAATACTAAAGAAAAAATGGAAAAATCCTGCTTTTCCAACTTTGCTACTTTTGGTTAAAGCCAGAAGTTCTCATTTCATTTCAGCAAATTTGAAACCATGATTTAATGAATATGCAGGGGTGTCAAACTCGCAATGTCACATGATGTGTCATGACATATTGTGACTTTTTTGCCATTGCCAGCAATGGGGTGGATGCAGTTTCGCTATGATGCATCCAGCCGGCGGGCCAGCAGTTTGACACTCCTGATTTAGCGCATTAATCTGCAAAGACTAACTTACTATTGACCTGCATTATTGATCTAAAAATACAAATCCAGTGGGAAGAAGAGTCAAGTCTTCTATCATTCTCCACCATTTATGCAAGAGTTTGTGGGATAGATACATAATATGTCTTTTTCTTTTTTTAATTTGTTGATGCTCGAGGTAAATCAACTAGAGAAAGTGTGATACAATAAGAATTTTATCTGAGGAGAACTGTATTTGAAGGACTGGGCCGTACAAACGAATGATTAGGAGGACTGAAGTGACGTGGATTATTAAGATGCCTAGGAAAGAAGATGACATATACATTCAAATTACCAGCTTTCTTCCTTTTCCTTTTCTTTTCTCCCTTTTTCCTTCCTTCCTTCCTTCCTTCCTTCCTTCCTTCCTTCCTTCCTTCCTTCCTTCCTTCTTTCCATCCATCTATCATTCTCTTTCTCATACTTGGTACATAGAAAATATATTGCAGGAATTCTTCCATATGATTGCAATATCTGTTTTGCTAGTCACAAGACATGCATGTACTAATTAAGAAAAGAAAATATTTGGAAATCAGATAGGAGAGATATTCATGTGCACTGATGTATAAAGATACCATAGTGGAAATTCCATCAGATTATCAGGTCCTCAAAATAATGGAGAAAGCAGTTAGTATAAATAGGTTGTGTAGTGGTCCAACTATAGAGTACTTCTATCTTTACAGCTTTAAATGTGGATAATATCTATGATATGTTAGTGAATTACTAGTGTAGAAGAATCATGATAGTAATAATCTTTATATGTTTCATTTTCAGCAATCAATTATTTTTTAATAGAAAATGACCTGAGCAATGTCTATATGTATTGCAATTTTGAAAGAATAAGAAAAATTTGCTATATCGTACACTAAGCATATACTAGTTGGATGTGATTATTCCTTCCTAATGCTTATAATATCAGGTAGATTAACTTAAATTTGTCTCAGTGCCTGTATGTTTACAAATAATTTTTTGCATCAGAATATTATCTTGTCTCTGTCCAATATATGTAAAAAGGGAAACAGCAGCAATTACAGATTCTTACAAATTGTACATGTAAACTTCAGTATAAACGTAACTTCCTGTTCAAAGGATGGTGATTACTGTTCCTTTTTTCCCCTCCTAGGTGTAACACTTGATAATTCTTTCCACTTGTTTGCCGACTGCTTTACTTTTCTCTAATGAACCACTAAGCGTATTTGTCAGTATTTAACCAAGTGTTTAACCTAAGTGAGCTGGTGCAAATAGATACATAGTAAATATTTAAAATCCCATGAATGAGCTTTAGTCTAATCCCTATCAACAGACCCTGGATATAAAGATGGGAGCATTATACACTGTAGTTTCCTAAAGAGTTCCCCCTTAATCCTAAAAAAATGATTATATACACAACAGCTAGTGATTAAAAAGAGAAAGAGAAAGAAAATGTTTTAAGAGGCAATGATTTACTGTATTCAAAGGTGATATTTATTTTTAATACAGAAAACATAAGTATTTTAGAGAGACATTATTTCTTATTTTAAATAAACTTATTTAAAGTTTATGTCTCTAGTAGATATCTCTGTCAATCATGAAATAGAGCATACTCCTGATTTGAAATTTTGCTTGTGTGCAGTTGTAATTTAACACTGGATCAGTTACATTTGGCTCCCTGGTTCGCTTTTAGCTAACTTTTAACATGAACTTCTACATCAGTTGTATACTGGTCTACATTAGGCATCAGATGGTAATTCTTTTGCTTCATCTGCTGGCTGAGTTGCAAAAAAATGAGAAATTACTTCTCTAGTTCATATTGATACTTATAAATATCCCTATTGTCAGCTGTAGCCAAAATAGCTCCCATGTGTAAAAGAACAACATTATACTTCACATGGATAATGTCAAGAATTAGGTTATTTTTCAATTTTCTGACCTTTGACATCATCTGGTCTGCAATAGATGCTAAATTCCTATCATGAACCTGATTCAGTTATTTCCATGGAAAATAGAAGTAAGATAGTAATAACAATAGCATTTACACTTATATACTGCTTCACAGTGCTTTACAGCCCTCTCTAAGCGGTTTATGGGGTCAGCATATTGCTCCCAACAATCTGGGTTCTCATTTTATTGACCTGGGAAGGATGGAAGGCTGAGTCAACCTTAAGCCAGTGAGAATTGAACTGTCAAACCGCTGGCAGCCGGCAGTCAGCAGAAGTAACCTGCAGGACTGCATTGTATAGTGCCACCACTAGCCAATTCAGTACGTTTCTGCTTTATGGAATGTGGCAAATTAAGTGATTCATTTTCATACCTAATATTCATATTTTTGTGTCAATCCAGGAAAAAGACTTTTCTCTCTCTATGCTGTTCACAATTTTAGAAAGCCAGTATGTCTTTCATAGAGAACATCCTGTTCCAAATAATGTTATCTTGTGGTGTCTCAAAGAAACATGGAATACTATAGAATCTAACAATATTGAAACAAATTATAAGTCTGCATATTATAGCTTATTTATAAACAAAACATTAAGCATGATAATCCATGACATTTCTCTCTTATTGCATTGACATGGTGTCAGCAAGTGATCTTGTTTATGATTACTTCCTCCCTAGCCCCAAATCAGAAAAAGTTTGGTAGCATGTTTTCAAGCTAACAATGTTATTATAAGCTGTATCTGTTGAAGTGAGCTGCAGCTCACCAAAGTTCATGCTTTACACTAACAGTTATGAATTTAAAAAGTTCTATCCAACTCTTTTTTATTATTTTTGGCTACCATGAACTAATATGGTCCTCTTGCTACAATAGTTCCCTATTAAAGAAAAACTGAGCATAAATGTCTCCTGATTAGCAACTGCGATCATGGTGCTCAGTACTTTGCCAAAACGTTTGTTCGGATTTGCCAACATCTTCTGATGGGGTGACATCAGTTCTTGTTGTTATTTGCTTATTTGGGAATGACCTTGGGAGATTGTGTGAAGAGTCTAATCAGATAAGATATAGCATTGACCACAGCTATATAGTGAGCACAGCAAGATGTTCAGGAGAGACCCTCCCTACATTATTGAACTATCAAGTTTACAGCAGGAGAACTGTACTTTCAGACTTGTAAGATTTTCTTAATGTAGCATTACAATAAGGTTACTTTTAAACCATCCAGATATTACAGTTGGTATAAAAATGATGCAATCTGATTATTGGTATGTGCTATTAGGAGCATATTATTGCTATGCTTTAGGTTCTATTTTGTCTATTGGTAAATTCACTACTAAAAAGAATCTCTAGTATTATAAAAATAAACTGTTGGCCACTGGATATTCTACAGACTTGCTGGTAAGCTTGATTAGATCCATTACTGATTCATCTGCTGCTGCTTGCTGTATTTATTTGGGTATTCCATAAATTTCTGTGGCCTTCCAGCTTCACAATGACTACAAATAAAGTTGGATCAAACTTTATTTTTATAATACTAGAGCACATTCCACAGCTCGACATTATAGGCACAATTATACAAACAAGGCCTTTTTATAATCAATAAAGCACATGCTGACTTCTTTTTGGTATTCTTTGTTTCTTTCTTAATTAGCCTATGTGCATCAGCAATAATCTCTCATATTCTTTGGCTTTTTTAAAGCCAGTTTGAAAATCTGGCATTTCTTTTTTTTATAGAGATATCTATTCTGCGTTGGATGAGTCTTATTATTATTTTGTTAGCATATGAAATTATGGATATTGTACCAGAGCTTGCCCAATTTCCTTTTTTGGGTATTGGAATGTAGATTTACCTTGACTAGCAACCAGGTGAATGTATTCAAAGATACCGATAATAATTGCACCATTGGAAGATCTGAAAGGCCAAGTCAGAGAAGATTGTCATGAAAAAAAAATCTTTGCAATCACTCAGATTTGAAAATTATCTTATGGCACATAATCAAAAGAAATTATAGAAACAGAATAAAAAATATACAAATATATTTTACATTCTGTCTTCATACCTAGAAAAGAATGGAATGGGACAACTCACAGCAGTCAGGTGGGTGTGACTGGGTGGGGGCAGCCATCTGAGCACCGCCAGGTGGGCGTAGCTGGGTGGGAGTGGCCAGATCAACGCAGAGGATTAGGTGCAGCCAGCTCAGCATAGATGACTTGGGACTCAGCATGGCTGGATGGGTGTTGCCATCTGAGTGCATGTCTGGGGGGCATGGCCAGGTCAATGAAAAGGATTAGGTGCAACTAGTTCAGTGCAGATGACTCAGCATGGAGGGGTGGCCAGGTGGACGCAACCACGTAGGTGTGGCCAGGTGGGTGCTGCCAGGTGGGCACAGAACAAGTTGCCCTGGGCAATTGGATGTGGAGTCAACTTGTTGCTCACCAGAATTTATCTCCCGGTTTGCAGAAATGTTCCCCTGCCACCACCTCCTTCTCTCCAGAGATCTGTCTAGGCAGAAGTTGGACTCAGAGGGAATTGTTCCTGCAAATTTTTTCTTCCACATTTTCATATGCAGCAGTATTGCCTTCCACCTCCAGTTTGCCAGGAGGGGCACCAGACAGTGAAATGCCAATACTCAGATGTCTGGAATTGGGAGAAGAACTTATCCTTTAACGTGCTGTGCACACACAGAGATACCATTCCAAGTTTGGAGACTTTTATCCACATCTGAGCTGGCAAACTGCCAGTCATGCCTGGATAAAAGCCCCCAAACTTGGAATGCAGTCGGTGTGTGTGTGTGTGTGTGTACATGCTTGGCTGCCAGCAGTTTGGGGAGGCAAGGAGCTTGTGGGGCACCAAGTTGTCCCCATTTTGAGTTGGCCAGTATGGCTTGTATCATGTTGACCCAGACATGCCAAGTCAGCAGGACTAAGTTGACTGCAGTTACCCGCCCACCCACACCCATCTCATTACTGTGAGTCATCATGGACCCAGAATAGAAGGCAGTGGTCACATGTGCTTCATGGACATGTGACCACATTTAGTTTCATGGATGGATAAAATCTAGAATTCTTAATTCTAATCCAGCATTCTAACCATATTACATTACCCAGGAAGAACTATATGCAGGGAGACTTTTTGTTAGCAGCTTTGCTTTCTTTGCAAAAATTTGGCTTTGATATATATAACTAGATTGCAGATATTTTTTCTTCTGTCAGAAAAACATTCGTTTTCAAAATTATTTCAAAATTACTAGGAATCATAAACTAATTGGCAGCAAAACTTGCAAGAAGAGACCTAAAGTCAGTGTGGTCACACCATATCTACTCTCTTCTTCCATTTCAACTTATTTACTGAAGAACAATATGGCATCTGCTTCATCATTAAAAATTTATGTGGTGCCTTGATTCTAATGTTAGCACAAGCTAATGCTTGAAACAGCTGCAGTAAATAAGAAATATGTTAATTAGTGTAAGGAAATATAAATGATTGAACAAACTGAACCTACAACTTTATTGGTATGAAATATGCCTTTCAGATCTATTGATTTTATTTTGCTCTTCTTCTTACTGTCCAGCATTTAAAATGAGGCTGTATATTTTGTTTTTATTTTGTTCTCTTTTGAAAGAAGTTTATTCAATTATTTTCTTCAAGAGTTCATACGTGACAGAGAAAATCTTGAAGCAAAATAATGATTGTGGACATAAATTAGATGTATCTATAGCTTTCCAATTGTCTTAGTACGGTACTTATCTGAACTAATAATTTCAAGGCAAATTATTGTTAAAATGGTGTTATTCCAAAGCTGCCATCTCCTGCAATATATCTGTAAGTTTTTCTGGGTCATAGGAGACTGTTTTTTGACCTATAAGTAACTAGGTTTTCCTTGTCTAACACAGCATGCAGCTGTTAGCAGGTTTGCTAAATGGTTTTCTTTATGGGATCTTATTCCAGTCTCTTGCCTGTCAGAGTTATTTGTTTCTCTCTTGTGAAATGGTCCAGCCATGTCAAACTTAGTTACTTTTCACATGTTGGAGCAAACATGACCTCCATAGGTTCTTCTCCTATGATAGTTGAAGATCAACTTACTGATCTATCAAAACTTTTTTATTATTTCCTTGAATTTTGTGAATATGACTCCAAAATGTGTACTACTATTGTACATCTTGTTATGATGATAAGACTTAGGAACATTGTTCAATGCTTTTTATTAAGAGGAATACAATTTTGAAATACTATTTATTTAAGTTAAAAGTCTGTTATTCTCCACCTCTACTCTCAACCCTATTCATCTATTTGACCATTCTATTTCAATCTGGTTTAATCTGCACTCTTAAATAGTTTTCAGTGAAAATTTCCTGTTGTAGGGTGGGGGTTCCTGCATTTACCTGTTTTGAGGTGGCTGAAGGAAATGTATAGGTGTTAAGTTATCACTGAATATCATGTGTTTATGAAATAACCACCTCTATAGTCTCTTAAGAATCTCGTAAATCTTCAATGAAGATATTTCAAGGAACATGTCCCATTGGATATTTCTTTCCCCCATCAGAAAATGTAGGTTGCAAGAAAAAGTAGTTATATTTATTTATTTATTTATTTATTTATTTATTTATTTGTTTATTAAATTTCTATACCGCCCCTCTCCCGTAGGACTCAGGGTGGTTTACAGCCCAATTAAAACAGATAATAATAATAAATATTTAAAAATAAATTAAATTAATACATGGCTGTTACTAAAACCTGTTAAAATTCCAATTCTAAAACCCGAACAACCTTGTTTAAAAAATTTACATAAAGATTTACATAAAAACCTGAGGAGGTCTAGGCCAGGCCGGCTTGATTGAAGAGATGAGTCTTCAATTCTCATCTGAAGGTACGGAGATCATGACACGTCCAGAGTTCTGGGGGGATCTTGTTCCACATCGTCGGTGCCCCCACAGAAAAGGCTCTCCCCCTGGGCTCCACCAGCCGACACTGCTTAGCCGATGGCACCCTGAGGAGGCCCTCTCTGTGGGAGCGAACTGGTCGATGGGATGTATTTACTGGCAGAAGTCGGTCTTGTAAATAACTGGGTCCTATGCCATGGAGCGCTTTAAATGTGGTAACCAATACCTTGAAGCGCACCCGGAAAGCCACCGACAACCAATGCAGCTCGCGCAGGATGGGGGCCATTTGTACCTGCCAGGGTGCCCCCACTACCACCCACGTGGCCGCATTCTGCGCCAGTTGAAGCCTCTGTGTGCACTTCAAGGGGAGCCCCATGTAGAGAGCATTACACTAGTCCAGTCTGGAAGTGACAAAGGCATGGGTGACCGTGCATAGCACGTCCCTATCTAGGAAGGGGTGCAACTGGCGTACCAGACGAATCTGGTAAAACATCCTCCCGGCCACGGCCGTCAGATGGTCCTCAAGGGACAGCCGTGAATCCAGGAGGACTCTCAAGTTGCGAGCCCTTCCCATGGGGGCCACTGACTCGCCCCCAATAGACAGCGATGGGATCAGCTGATTATACCGGGACGACGGTAACCACAGCCACTCGGTCTTGGAGGGGTTGAGCTTGAGACCGTTCTTCCCCATCCAGATCTGCACGGCCTCCAGGCACTGGGTCAGCATGTCAAGAGCTTCATTTGGGTGGTTCGGGGTGGAAATGTACAGCTGAGTATCATCAGCATACTGATGGAATTCCACCCCAAAACCTCAGGTGATCTCACCCAGCGGCTTCACATAAATGTTGAACAACAAGGGCGAGAGGACTGACCCCTGAGGTACCCCACAGTCAAGGGATGAGATGTGTAAGTAAAATAATAGCAGAGATAAAACTTTCTATTATCTTAAAAGAATAAAGTAAATGAAATATATTTTAAAGCATTCTATGATTAAGATAACAGTGTACTATAAGCACAATAGTAACATCAAAATCAAAATTTCTGATAATAACATTAATAACAACAACAACAATAACAACAACAGGTGGGCATGGCAAGTTACAAGTACAGCTGACAGTTAAAAAAATGGGGAGCGGGCATTTTAAGAATATCTAAAAGACAGTGAACAAGATACAATGAAAGTAGTACACCATGAAGGCTTACTGAATGCTAAACAGATCAAACTGGTCTATATGAAAAACAAAATAATGAATAGAAAAGATATATGGGAAGAAAAATTATTACTAAGGTGACCAACTTTTTTACAATGAAAAGGAGGACACAAATAAATTGAAGAAAAAGATATTGTAAATAAAAGAAACATTTTATTCATTGCAACTATAATACAGAATACACTATAATATGATAAATATGTAATAAAAACATTTGTAACAATAACATTTTATATTGTAATTATGCTTACATGCCTATTAATTATTATTTAAATGAGTACTTTTCCATTAAATGAATATTTTTGTCAATGTATCATCTTCTAACAATATATTGGAAATATCTGAACAAGAAATATCCTTCATACTGAATTTTATGGCAAGTGCTGCAGCTAGAGTATCAACATTCAATCTCGATTTCTCACCTTTCCAAAAATCATTAGCAATTGAAAAAACCCTTTCAACTACTGCATTAGTTCCAGGGCAGCACAACGTAAATTGAACAAGAATAAATAAATTTTCACATGGAATATGTTCATTTTTAAAATGGCTGAATATTTCCACCCATCTTTTATCAATTTCAACGTGTTTATTTTCCCATTGTATTAATTTTTCAGAATTTAAAAATACATTCAATCTTCTAAAGAGACAATTGTCATCTATTTTAATGTCTGGCATTTCTTTAGATAAAAACTCAACACAAGATTCAATATCTGTCCAATATACTTGCGATGAAGTCAAAAAACACCATTGAAAACTGTTATTTCCTGTGATGTTTGTTTCAGACCATTCTTCGATATATTGAAAACATGTTTGGTAAAAATTCTGCACTTCTTTGATAAACTTTTCCGTTATGCCCAGATTTGATTCCTCTGAGTCTGACAATTTTCTTTTTATAACTAAAGGAAGAAATTTTTCTTCAAATCGAGTTTTATATTGAAGGATAAAGTCATTCAAAATACGACTAACTTCTGAAGCTGAAATGTGTTTACCTTCAATCTTTTGAATCGTTTTGTGAAAAATAGATGTTTGATTATGTACAAAATACATTAATAATATCTCAGATATTTCATTATTGAAAAACGATTCCAAGATTTTAGGACATTTGTCTAAACTTAAAAAATATGAACGGAGAGGCTCAAATAAGTGTAGAACACACTCCATAGCAGCTGTTAGAGCAAGCCATCTAACTTTTGAATATCCTAAAAGTTTTTTGTATTGAACATTTGCTTCTTCACAAAATTGTTTTAAAGTAGCCACACGAACAGTAAAAGGACTAAAATACAAATAAATTGTAGTTATTATTACTTCTACATCAATTGGCATGGCACATGACGCCGTGTTAATTGCATTTGACAAAATATGTGCATTACAACCTATTCCTAGTATTTTCTTTTGGAGTAAATCTTGTAATTTTACATACACATTATTCACCCCTTTGCGTCTTCAGCCACCAAAATTTGTGTTTGTATTATGTTAGAGAATTTTAATTTCTCTGTTGGTGAAAAATAAATCAGAAGGTCTCACAGTTGACTGCATTTAGCTGATTCAAATAAATTTCTTTATATTTATATCAAAATATTTACAATACCATACATTCTTCTTTAGAGCAACATAGCTCAATGAAGACTTCTTACAGAGAGATACAGAGACAAACCTGAGACTGAAAATATCCAACTCCTAACTCAATACCCTTTTGCACAGACTCAGTAGCATTTTCTTCACATTGGCTGACTGAGTTACCACATGACTCTTCCTGCTCATGAATATTCCAACAGTCCTCCCTTCATGACAGGAAGACAAATCAGACCTATTGACTTAATACATTCTCCATAGTGATCACCACCCAATGGTTTAGTCATCATGTCTGCCAAATTGTCCTCAGAACAATGATGTAAACTAATCAATTTTCCTTTTACAGCTTCCCTGACATTACAATAATTAATGTCTACATGTTTACTTATGTTCTTCACCCTGTCACCAGTTGCCATTTTTATACAGGCAGCATTGTCTTTACAGATTCTTTTACATTAATATTTAAATCTTGCAACAACTGTACATACCATGTTACTTCAGAACACAATTCAGATAAAGCAATAAACTCTGCTTCCGCTGTTGAAATAGCAACAGTTGTTTGTTTTCTGTACTTCCATCCAATCAGAGTCCCTCCAAACAATATTATAATCCCAGAATTTGATTTCCTTGTATTTATGTCATTTGCATAGTCACTATCGACATAACACTTTAATTTCAATTCCTCAGTAATCTGTATTTGAAGACCCAAATATATAGTTCCCTTTAAATATCTGAGAACCCTTTTTACACCCATCCAATGTAACTTGTAGGTGCAGCATTAAAACGACTCAAAATGCTTACTGCGCAAGCTATGTCTGGTCTGGACCACTGTGATAGATATAACAAACTCCCTATTGCTGAGTGATATATCTCTTGATCACAGGTTTCACCTTTGTCCACACTTAAACTATTATAAAAATCCGCACTCATGGGTGTTGGAGCAGTATTGCTATCTTTCATATTATATTTCTCCAATAACTGCTCAATTTTTCTCCTTTGACTGAGAATATAACCACCTATTTCATTTTTCTGTATCTCTACACCGAGATAATTTTTTATTTCTCCCAAATTCTTTAATTCATATTTCTTTCCTAATTTATCAGCAAATTCCTTGACTTGTGATGCATCCTTTGCGATGAAGCAAAGATCATCCACAAATAATAACAGTAAACAATTCCCTCATTGTAACTGTCCAGTATATATACAATTATCAGCTTTGCAACTTTTAAATCCAAGACCCTTTAAAGCAGTATCTAAACAGATATTCCAGTTTCTGGCTAATTGCTTCAGCCCATAAATACCCTTGTTTAATTTATACACCATGTTAGGTTTTGCAATTTCATACCCTGGTGCTTGGATCATATAAATTTCTTCCTCTAACTCAGCATTGAGGACTGCAGTTGTGATATCAAAGTGCCAGATTTTATGCTTATATGCTGCTGCCAACGCCAGTGCTAATCTTATACTCTCACTTTTCACAGATGGCGCAAATACTTCATCGTAGTGCACATTCTTTAATTGTGAAAAACCTTGTGCCACTAACCTGGCCTTATACTGTACATCATTATTTGGCAATACCTTTTTCTTATATACCCACTTACAACCCACAGCTTTGGTTCCCTGTGGCAAAGTCACTGATTTAAATACTTCATGGTCTCCCATGGATTTCATCTCTTTATGCATGGCCTCTTTCCATCTTTCTTGTTCAGCTTTTGGTAATGCCAACACCTCTTTATAACTTCTTGGCTCATACCACACATTGCAAACCTTTACCTTGCTGGCAGAATACCTGTCAGACAGAATTCTTTTGTTACATCGCTCTGACCTACGTGGTATTAACTGCTCCGGTGTCTCAAGTCTTTCTGGTTTCATGTCTTGTTCAGCCTCTCCTCCCTGAACATTAACATCTTCAATAATCATTTTTCCATCATTAGATGAGTTATTGTCGTTAAATAGATCACCATCATTAAGTGAGACATACCCAGAATTTGCATTAATTCTGTCCCAATTTTGTTCTGCAAAATTAGCAGACCTTGAAATTACAATTCTTTTACTTCCATCGCTAAAGTGATATCCTTTTGACCCTGGCTGATAGCCCACAAACCTGAGCTTTCTTGCCTTTTGCTGTCCCTTTCTTCTAATTGCTTTCGGAATATGTACCCATTCAGTACTTCCAAAAATTCTCAAATGTGCCAGTGATGGCTTTCTCCCATATAGAATGGCATATGGAGTATTATTAATGGAGGAACTCCACAGCCTGTTAACTATATAATTGGCAGTCAATATGGCTTCTCCCCAATATGACCTGCTCATACCAGAATCCTCTAATAATGAATCTTTCATTGTTTGCAAAACACCATTCCTTCTTTCAGCTACAACGTTCTCTGCTGCTGTGTAAGGATTTGTACGTCTGTGTCTTATCCCCAACTGTCCCAACCATTGTTGGAATTTAGTTGACATAATTTCAGTACCTCTGTCAGTTTGCAACTGACACACTTGTTGTCTGTACCTTCTCTCTACAAAACTTACCCAATGTTTGAATTGTTGTAGCACCTCTGTCTTTCCTCTCCATTCCTTTCCAAAATGAATACGTGCTATAATCATCAACAATTACCAGTGCATATTTTGTTCCTCCCAAACTGGCTTGCATAGGTCCCACCAGATCTGCATGGACCAGCTCTAGAGCTCTTTTTGTTTGTCTTGTGCTATATTTACTAACTGGGAATACCTTTGACTTTGATGCTTTGCATACTGCACAGTCCAAATATGTTTTGCATCCCTTCAAATTTAGCTCTTCTGCAAACTCTTGCATTTGCTGCAAAACTTTAAAGCTTGCTTGGCCAAGTCTTCTATGTAGAAGGTGAACGCACAAATTGTGCTCTGCAACATTCTTAAATATATGGAAACATTGAACCTTTTGTCCCTGCAGTACATATAGATTATCTTCCTTTATGCCTTCTGCACAAATATTCCCATTCCTTTTGATGAGACACTTCCCATTTACAAAAATGATCTCAAAACCTTGTTTATCTAAATTAGACACACTTAACAAATTATGTTCCATCTCAGGTACACAAAGCACATTGGTAAACCTTGGTTCCAAATATGGAATTTTTACATCGCCTCTTCTGATGACTTTTGCTTTCTGGCCATTTGCCAAAGTCACAGCTTCTTGTGCTACTGGAACAAACCTGCAAAATAATTCAGAATCATTAACAATTGTTTGATTTGCCCCACTATCTATTAGTCACTTGTCTCTGTTGTTGCTATAACAAACTTTTGCAACACCAAAATATTCCTTCTGCAAATCAGTCTTTTTTGCTTGCACAAATATCCTTCGCTGCAAATTGTTCCTCTGCAAACAGTTCCTTTTCAGATGTGTGTTTGCTCCACAAATGTAGCAATTCTTTTCTTGCTGAGCTCTCTGCTTGCAAAATCTCTCTTTTGATGCAACTTGATCCCATCTGCTCCTTGTTTCTTCTCTGGAGACTTGCAGTCTGGACCCCCTCCTCAGGAATTTCACCTCCTCATGGCTGTTCCTAAAATGTTGCTTTTCTTCTTCATTAAGCAAACATGCCTTTAAAGCCTCAAAAATTAAGTCTTGCTCTTCTTTACATTCAAATATTGCAGAAACTGTGTCCCAGGTTTTATCTAAACTGTTCAACACCAATAAAACCTTCTGGGACTCAGGGAATTTAATCCCACGTTGTTCTAAGTCCAAAAATAAACTTTGCATTTTATTTAAATGCTGTTCCACAGATTCACCTGGTTGCAAACAGGCCCTTTAAAGTTTTCTTGACAATTGCACTACATTGCATGCAGAAACATTCACATGCACAGCTCTCAACTTCAACCAAACCAAATTTGCAGTCTTTAAATTTGCAACATTTAGAAATTGTTCAACATCTAAATTCAAGATGAGATAAGCCATTGCTCGATCATGACTTTTCTGATCAGCAGTTGCAAACACTTGTGGTGGATTTTCTATGATATACCACAGCTCCTTAGCTTTGAGCAAATATTCCATTTTAGCAGCCCACACAATGTAATTCTTCTGGCCTAAACGAGGCACAGAGCTTTCCTTAAATTGTAGCCATCTGCTAATTCTGCCTTGTTCTTATACTTTCTAAACACAGGCAATTTCTTCCAGCTTTAAATTACAATGCAGTCCTTAGTAAGCTCTGGGCCCATAACCTGTTAGAGAATTTTAATTTCTCTGTTGGTGAAAAATAAATCAGAATGTCTCACAGTTGACTGCATTTAGCTGATTCAAATAAATTTCTTTATATTTATATCAAAATATTTACAATACCATACATTCTTCTTTACAGCAACATAGCTGAATGAAGACTTCTTACAGAGAGATACAGAGACAAATCTGAGACGGAAAATATCCAGCTCCTAACTCAATACCCTTTTGCACAGACTCAATAGCACCTTCTTCACATTGGCTGACTGAGTTACCACATGACTCTTCCTACTCATGAATATTCCAACATATTATCAGCTGTTAGTGCAACAACTTTGGATTTCAAATTGTTTTCATTTATTACTCTGTATAGATGGTTTGACAAAATTTCAATAGTTTTGCCCTCAAATATCGAAAAGGAGGACTTGTAGGAGGACACTTTTCGAGGGAGGACAGAACTTACAAAAGGAGGACTGTCCTCCCTAAAGGAGGACGGTTGGTCACCTTAGTATTACATGGCCAGTGCATAAAAACAAATCTGGCAGGCAAAGTAAAGAGCTGGCAATGGCCAAGAACAAGAAAATTAAAGAGACAGAGGGACTAATTCTCATTGTACAAGACCAAGCCATAAGAACAAATGTTTACAAATCCAGAATTAACAGACATGAAATGCCCTTTGTGTAAGGAAGCTGAACAAACAATGGACTACCTAATTAGCTGATGCAAGAAGATCACATACTGACTACAAACAATGCTATGACAAAGTAGCAGTGGTGGGATTCAGCTGGTTCGATAGAACCGGTAGCTAAATTTTCTTGAGTTCAGAGAACCGGCTGAACCCATGCTGCTTCTGGAAGTCTGTTCTACACCTTTGAGGCCTGGAGGAGGTCTCCCAGGCCTAGAACAACCCACCAGAAGTGCATTGATGTCACTTCTGGAAGTCCATTCTAGGCCTCGGAGGCCTGGAGGAGAACTCTCAGGCCTAGAACAGCCCATAGGAAGTGCACGGATGTCATTTCCAGAAGTCCATTCTAGGCCTTGGAGGCCCAGGCCTACATCCACACAGAGAACTGGATGTTCAGGTATTTGAATTCCACCACTGAAAAGTAGTGGTGATGGTATATTAAAATATCTGCCAGTAGTAGAAAGGGGAAGTAGTTAATATCCTCTTGACACAGATCTATAGTAAGGACATTGAGATATCATTCAGAAGCCTGATAGTAAAGACAGGGAACAAAGTTAAGACTGATAAGGTGGAACTACCAGTGGGCTACACAACTCCAAGTGAAGTCAAGCAATTTTGTCAGATGACAAGAATAATCACATAATGTTTCAGTGCACATATTTGTTGGTCTTATTTCAATTTTATTTACAACAGAAATCTATTAAACTGACCAAATTCTTTCCACTAGGTTTGCTTAATATTTATAGTATGCTCATTCTGCAATCCTACAGTTATCCTGTTAGAAATTATGTTAAACTCAATGGTATTTTTTCCCTAGAAATAGAAAATAGACCTAAATTAGGATTACAGTGTTGTATGTTTGAGAAAGATTGAAAGACATTTTTAATTTCATTTTAATTAACTCATGAAATAACTTATAATTTATTTGTAATTATGCAAGAAAAGAAGAAAATGGTAACTTTCATACTAATTGCTCCTGAATGATTTATTGTGAAACAGCAAGCAATCACATCATTGAGTTTGCAAGATATTGTATATTCCATTATGCTTAGAAGCCAATACAAATTCAGTCAGGGATTATTCCAGTGCTTTAATTTCCTGTGTCCTAAATAAAATTCACCATTCTATTATGTGTGTAGTTTCCATTAATATCAACTCATGATATATATAATGAACAAATATAATGTCATTAAATAACAAACTAAAAGATAGGAAGCACCATACATGATTTTTTAAAATTTATCAGTATATTTTGTATGAATGAAGAATCAGAGAAAGATCACAGATTTTGAATAAAGGTGGCAATGTTTAAGGGAAGGAAATAGAACATGCACACTCTAGCAATAGCACTTAGACTTATATATCACTCCATAGTGCTTTATCATACTCTCTGAGTGGTTTACCTATATCAACATATTACCCCCAACAATCTGGGTCCTCATTTTACTGACCTTGGAAGGATAGAAGATTGAGTCAACCATGAGCCGGTCAGGATCTAACTACTGTGGCAGAATTAGCTTGCAATACTGCATTCTAACCACTGTACTACCCTGGGTCTTAATGGGTAGGATGGTAGATGTCCTTGAGGTGGTCCTGCAGATAACCTCATCCTTGGTGATACAGTGGCTAGAATGCAGTACTGCAGGCTAACTCACTGTTCATTCCAGGAATTTGATTCTGAATGGCTCAAGTTGACTCACCCTTCCATCCTTCTGAGATCAGCGAAATGAAGACCCAGAATTTTGGGGACAATATGCTGACTCTGCAAACTGCATAGAGAGAGCTGTAAAGCACTATGAAGCAGTATATAAATCTAAGTGTTATTCAATGGTGGGATTCAAATATGTGAACAACCAGTTCTCTGCGTGAATGCCGCTTCCGGAAGTCCATTTTGGGCCTGGGCAACAAAAAATTAGCTACCGGTTCTGCTGAAGTGGTGTGAACCGGCTAAATCCCACCACTGGTGTTATTGGTGTTGCTTTGAGTGACATGTTACACTCTTGGTGTTTGGGGTCATTAGCACTTATCTGATACTCTTATTTTTGTTTTTATTACCTTCAAATCGCTCTCATTTGAATGATGTTTTAAAATCAATTCAATTAGGTTTAGTGCATTTATATTTTTATATGTTTGTAACCCTCTACTTAAATTATAGTTAAATTATAATTAGAATGTTATAAATAAATACTTATTTAAAAACAAAAATACATAATATTGTTTCTACTAGTTTAGTTTTCAACTGAACTGGCATTCAATACTCTGAATTGGAATTTTCAAAATATTTTAAATAGGAATAACTATTACTCCAGCAATGCAATAAAATATTCTACATTCAAGTCAATTTTTTTCTTTGTAAATAAAGGCTGTAAAACTATTTTTTCCTATCACTGATCAAATATGCGTAGAGACAGAAACTTAAACCACCACTTTCATATTTCTTAATTCCATAAATTCAAACAACTCAATATCAGGGGAAAAATAGAAATAGAAGTTACCTTTTACACTTTTAATTTTGCTTTCTTATTCTATAATCCAAATTTTACCCCCTGACATGACATCTATGTTTGTGTTTGTGTCATTGTGTATATTTCAGTACAAATAGTGATTACATTATGTTCCTTAGTCATTAGCTGCTTGCATACTTCTCCTTTGCTTATCTAAAAGGGTAGATGTTTAATGTGGGGGGAAAAACAGAAATCTTCACATAGCTGGTCATTTGCTTTCAGACAGAAGATATAAAGAGAAGTTGTCTTTGTACTCACATCAACTTAAGTACAGCTCTCAATATGATTCAGGACCCTTGCTCTAATCAGGCCCTGGCACATGCAGAGTTGTACTCACTTTCAAGCTAATGTAATTATAGCTCTCTTTCAGACTTTCTATTGGAAGCTGTAGAAAGGTGGGGATAGAACTGTGTGCACAGCTTCATTTCTTTCTTTTGGTTGTGATATCATGCAATTCAAAAAAATGTTTGAGCAGAGCTGCAACACAAAAGATAAAAGACACTTGATCAGTCCATACCAATAGTTTTGCATCTTGTTCAATAATTCTGTTTTGTTTATATTTGCATTATACTTTGTAATAATATCATAAGATTTAAGATAAAAGTTCTCAAAAGCACTTTTCTGTATTTGAGTGTTCATGAAAAAGAGAAAATTGTAATATTAGCATATGAAAATATAATATTATAAGGAGTACTGCAACCTGCTCTATTTATAACCTACTACTAGTTATGCTTGATATCCTCCTAATACCCTTGATGGAATGTAATATCCACTTCTTTTACTAATCAAAATGTTGTCCTCTTTATTCCCTGCAATTAATTCACAACTTAAAATAAATTCCTATTTCTTTGCCCAATCCAGAATTAGCTGGAACTTAACTGGCACTTATTCATTTGGCAGTTCTTTGCTAATCAGGGATGTCAAAATCAGGGTTTTTATTATTATGTTGCAGTTTTAGTAGCAATAAGTGATTGGATTAACTTAACTAACGAGAGAATATTGAATATAGAAGGGTACGGGTTATTGTATGGGTTGCATGCGTACTTAGTCTATGATAAAAAGTTGGACAGGAGTTTTAAAGAGTATTTATTGAGAAATGCTCTGTTGCGTGTCTGGAAAAAGTTTCATTACAAGTTAAATGGAAAGATTCCCCTTTGGACAGTTCCCAGGCATGCAATAGAGAGTGTAAATAGACAACAAATTCAAGATGTGGTGTCCTATGAGAAACTCTTAACTAAAGAAGGGAATATTTTAGTATTGAAATCATTAAATAGGTTAAGGGAAGAAGGAATAGCTCATAATTGGTATTCACATGTACAACTTCAGACTAGATGGCAAAAAGATGTTAAGATGGGTTTTTCCTCAAAGGATGATAAATTAATTAAACAAGTTAGAGATCAAAGAACTATGCATATTAAAAGATTATATAATGCATTAATTGAAATTGATTCTGGAACTGAACTAGTTAAAGACTGTATGATTAAGTGGGAACATAATTTTGGACAACCAATTATGATGGAAACACGGGAAAAGATATGGGTGAAAAATGTAAAATTTACACAAGCACAACACTTAAGAGAAAATTTTTACAAAATGTTTTATAGATGGCATTTAGACCCGAAAAAATTATCACTTATGTATTCAGATCTGCAACCCAAGTGTTGGAGATGTGAATCTATGGACGCTACTTATTTTCATATTTGGTGGACTTGTAAAAAAATCAAGGCTTTCTGGATAAAAATATGGTGGATTCTTCAGAATATATTGAAAAAGCGTATTGAATTCTCACCACAGTTGTTTTTGCTTGGCATTATAAAAGACTGTACCACCATAGAGACTAAGCTGATTTTGAATTTGATTACTGCAGCAAGACTATTGGTGGGACAATATTGGAAGACGTCTGAATTACCACCTATTGAAGAATGGACATTAAAAGTTATAAATATGGCAGAAATGGCTAAGATATCCGCATATTTGAAGAATCACTCAAATGAAAAATTTATGATGTATTGGAAAAAATGGATAGACTATATACAAGGGAAATATCAATTGAAGAAATTATATTTAGTATATAGTTAAATATTTATATAATAAGTAGTGTGGGGTTTCTTGCGTTCTTACCCTGTATTCACTCTGGGAAGTCGGGGAGGAGGGGTGGGAGGGTATTTATAATTTATACACTATGTTTTCTCAACTGTAATCGGGGTCGATGTAAGAATATGTAACAATAGGTATTAAGGGGTTGCTCGGGTGGCCTTTTGGCACCACATCTGTTGGAAAGAGGAAGGAGGAGTGAAGGTAGAGGTAAGTAGGAAGTTGGTAAGAGGGGGGAAGAGCGGGGATAGAGGTGGGTGGAGAATAGAGGAGGAGTGAGGAAAGTAGATAGATGGTAAGAGAGGGGGGATGGTTAGGGTTAGGGGGATGTGGTGGGGGGGTACCGAGCAGTTATATTAATTGTTTGGCAAATGTGGTATATGATTGTTTTCAGTTGAGTTATTATGGGTTCTTTTCTTTTTTCTTTGTAAAATTTTAAAAATCAATAAAATTATGTTTAAAAAAATCAGGGTTTTTAAAAGAGAAGACTGCAGAACAGTGATGTGATGTTGAAGGAATAAAAATACTGTTTGCATGGTTCATAGAAAACAGATGGAAAAGACTGCCTTTTTCAAACAGATAATCGAAACAGATTAATTGCAGTTTTCAATGCACTGTAAGAAGAAGAAATAAGTAAGAAGAAAAAAGGGCTTGGAATATTTCACTGTTTCAGTTTTGACAAAATAGATCATTCAAGATATTTTTAAATTACCTTTACTTTAAAAAAAACTGTAAGATTCATATTTTCGTATGCAGGTCAAAAGCCTCCATGGAGCTAGATAAACATTTTGTAAACACTTGCAAGAAAATACATTTAATGCTACAGAGAGAATTCACTGAGCTGTCTAATTAGTTTTTCATTTAATATGAATTCAAATAAGAATCACTTTGTGGAAACTACAGGGTGCATAAAGAACATCTATAGCTGCATTCCTGAGAAGGATAGTTATACTGACTGCTTTTATATGTAAAAACTAAAATCATGCCTATAGTATTAATATCATAAAACAATTTTAGCAATTAGGGAGAAAATGTAAGCCTTTTAAAGTACCCATGTCAAAGTCCATTTAAATTTTCAACTGTATTAATAATCTTATCCCCAGCTTTTGAATGCCATCTCCTCAGCTGCTCACAAAATAAGTAAAATAAATAAATAAATAAAATAATTTCACTGATCTCCTCATTGTCTAGAAATTACTAATTATAACTGATATATAGACTCCTGAATTGTTGCATTACTGCATGGTAGAATTCTGCATGTACTTGACATGGAACAACTTCTGAAGACAATTTGTTGCTTTATATGTAATTGTCAAAATTCTAATTATCTATTCTAATTTAACATTATAGCAATAGTAATTTGTATACTACATTGGTTTCAAATTCTTTTCTGCCACTTTAAAGTGTGGATTTTGTATAAGAAGCTCTACATGGCTTGGTATCCCTGCACTTATAAAAGTGATGGCCCTGGCTGGATTTTGCCCATCCTATGTGTTCTTCTATGATTCATCAACCATATGCCAGTCCCAAGGCTGGATAAATGGTGAGGGTTAGGAAAGCAGTGGTGAATTACCCTGGAAAAAATATCACCAGAACACTTTATGGCAATAACTCAGCATGACTCATATATGGATATCAACAGTGGACTTTCCAGGCTGGATGGTAGCCTGTAAGTTACTGGATAAGAGCAAGGGCTACCTTTTAGTAGTCAGGGATTTTATGACTACTTTTTATTGTTGAAAGAAAGCCTTCGGGGAGCCCAACAATTGAGAATGCCCATGATGAAAGAGGTTGCCTACGCTGTACAAAGTTATATCAAAATGGCACATGGAATGTTAGAAGTGTGTCCTTTAGTAACTTGAAATTGTAAAAATAGAATTGATTAGATAAACATTATTGACATCATTGAGTTACACTGGACAGGCAGTGGTCAGTTCAAATCAGATGAGTTTATGATTTATTTTCTGGTAATGATATAATCAGACAAAAAGGAGCTGCATTCTGTGTAAGCTGAATGGCTCAATATGTTGAGAATCACAGAGCATATAGTGACAGCATAATATCTATCCAAATTCAAGGCAAACCACTCAACATCACCATACTACATATCTACACTCCAACTGTGACCCAAGTGATGATGAAATTGAATTGTTTTGCAGTTGAGCTTCAATGTGCTGTCAAGCAAGTACCAAAAAAGGATCTTTTCTATATTATAGGTGATTTCAATGCAAAAATAGGCAAGGAGAAATTGCAAGAATAGTAGGCAAGTTTGGGTTAAGTGAAAGGATTGAAGCTGGAGATTGCCTAGTGAAGCTGGAGATTGCCTAGGAAAATCATCTCAGCATAATGAATGCATGATTTTTCAACAAAAGCAACATTTACTTGGCAGTACCAAATGGACAACATCGAAATCAGATAGACATCATTTTATGCCAACAACTCTGGAAAGATTCAGTTGCATCTGTTAAGACACTTCCTGGTGCTGATTGTTACTCAGGCCATCAGCTAATAGTGGCTAAACTGAAGCTCAAACTATATAAAGTTTAAAAAAAAAATTACTACCTCCCTCACCAAATTTAATGTGAACAATATCTCATCTATGTATGCCATAGAAGATAAGAATAGGTTTGAACCACTGAATATAGAAAGGAAAGATCCAAATGAACAGTGGCAAAAGATCCAAAATAAACATCATTGAAATTGCTGGAAAGTAAATGTCACACCAAAAACCAAAGAGAACAAATAAGTGGCTATGTGATAACACCATCAAAATAGCTGATCAGTGAAGGCCAGCCAAAGCCAAAGGTAATAAGGGCCATGTTAAAAGGCTGAATGCAATTTTCCAACATGAAGCCAGGAAAGACAAAAATAGGCAGCAGGAAGCGCAGTGTCAACATATGGAAGAAGTTAACAAGAAGGGACATACTAAGGTCATGTTTGCCATAGTGAAAATGATGTGATCCAGTTTTTCAGCATGGCAAGGAACTATTAAAGACTGCAAAGGTAATGTATTAAGTGACCAGCAGAAGAACAAGAAGAGGGGAAAGAATATATTGTGCTTGAGGTGAAAAAAAAATGATATCATGATTTTGGTTTTACAGGTTAGACTGATTTGACGATACAGAAATAGCTAGTGCATACTACTATATAAATGTAAAATGTTGAGATTTGATTTTAATGTCTGATTTTACTGCAACAGAGTCGAAAGTCAATGCCTTTTGTTTCTCCCCCCCACATTTCTTCACATCTTTTTTTGTTTCCCCTTTTTCTACTGTTGTCTCCTACTATTTGCTTTTGTTTTTTCACATTTTATATTATAAATGAATAAAACTTAATAAAAAAGAAGAGGGGAAAGAATATATGGAAGGATTCTATAGCAGTTTGAATTGCCATCAGGATGACAGCGATGACAGTCCAATTAATAATGAACCAAACATTTTGAAAGAAATAGAATGGACCATGGAGAAATTGCCAAACTGGAAAACCCCAGATATTGATGGAATACTTGTGGAATTATTAAGACCAGTACATGTTAACATCATCACTATCATTTGTCAAGAGATATGGACTATATGTCAGTGGTCTCAGGACTGAAAAAGATCTGTTTTTATCCCACTAATAAAGAAAGGCAATGCCATAAACTGCTCCAACTATTGCATTGATTTCTTATGCAAGCAAGATTCTGTCAAAGATTTGAAATAGAATAGAGCTGGAAGGGACATTGGAGATCTTCTAGTCTGGCCCCCTGATTGAGGAGGAAAACCTATACCATTTCAGACAAGTGACTATCTAGTCTCTTCTTAAAAATCTACAGTGATGGAGGGTCCATGATTTCTGAAGGCAAGCTGTTCCACTGGTTAACTGTCCTCACTGTTAGGTTTCTTCTCTCTTTGGTCAGTTTCCAACCATTGTTTCTTGTCTTGCCCTCTGGTGCTTTGGAGAATAATTAAACCCCTCTTCTTTCTGATAGCCCCTCAAATGCTGGAATACTGCTATCCTGTCACCCCTATTTCTTCTTTTCATTAAACTAGCCAAACCCAAGCCCTGTGGCCATTTTTCATATGTTCTTCATATGTCTTTGATCATCTTAGCTGCTCTTCTCTGAACTTTTCCCAAGGTCTCAACATCTTTTTTATAGTGTGGTGACCAAAATTGGTTGTAGTATTCCAGGTGTGGTCTTACTAGAGTTTTATAAAGTAGTACTAATACTTTGTGTGATCTTGATTCTATGCCTATGTTTATACAACCCAAGATTGTATTAACTTTATATTGTATTGTATTGTATTAACTGCTGCACACTGTTGGCTCACAGTAAAGTGATTGTCCACCAAGACTCCAAGGTCCCTCTCACAGTTGCTGTTGTTGAGCAAGGTCTCACCTAAACTGTACTTAAACCTTTGATTTTTCCTGCCTAAATGTAAAACTTTGCTTTTCTTCACATTAAAACTCATTTTGTTGGATAGGGCCCATTGTTCAAGTTTGTCAATATCTTTTTGGATTCTGAGCTTGTTTTCTGGGGTGTTGGATATTCCTGCCAGTTTAGTGTCATCTTCAAATTTGATGAGTTCCCCTTCTATTCCCTCATCTAAGTCATTAATGAAGATATTGAAGAGTAGTGGGCCTAAGACGGAGCCTTGTGGTACACCAATGCTTACTTCTCTCCATGTGGATATAGTACCATTGAGGACTACTCATTGAGTATGGGTAGTCAGCCAGCTACAGATCATTATACAGAAGCTACAGAATGTTATCAATCAAAGAATTATCCAATTGTATAAACTGGCTTTAGAAAGGGGTGCAGCACTTAAGATCACATTGCCAATATTAGATGGATTATGGAAAAGGCACATAAATATCAAAAGGATTTATACATTTGTTTTATCAATTATAGAAAAGCTTTTACCTCAGTAGAATACAATAAGTTGTAAGCAGCTTTCTGTGATATTGGAGTCCCAACCCACCTGATCAAACTTATCAGATCACTCGTTAAGAGGCAACAGTGAGAACTCTCTGTGATGATACATGTTGCTTCGAGATCAGTAAGGGAGTTAGAGATGTATTTTATCACCATGTTTGTTCAATCTATATGCTGAAGTGATCATGCAGAAAGTAGATCAGGAATTGCCTGATGTTCAAGTGAAGATTGGGGGAAGAATCATGAATAATTTGAGGTTATGCATATGATACAATACTTCTGAAAACTAAGGAAAAGCCGAAAAAAATGATCTGGAATATCAAGCAAAAAAGTGAAAAGAATATAATTGAGTCTTAACATTAGGAAAACTAAAATAATGGCAACACCTGTAGATGGACGTGAGATATTTAAAATCAACAAGGATGAAATTGAACTAGTTCAAGAATTTATTTTATCTTTTGATCTATGGATCAAAAATTGTTCACAATGGCAGTTCTACTCCTGAAATAAAATGCAGGATAAACTTAGGCCACATTGCAATTGTTAACATGAATAAAATCTGGAAAGCAGAGATATTGATATAAATCCAAAAAATAGACTAGCTAAAGCAATAGTCTTTCCTATGTATGGGTGTGAGAATTGGACACTAAGAAGGGCTGATTGAAGAAGAATTGACATTTATCTGTAAAGTCACCAAGAGTTGTCCTCATCTGAATGATTAAAATAAAGTTGTGTTCTTCTTGATAAGGGTTTTCACATCATGTGGAAGAAAGGAAGTGGAAGCCCAGATGGCTGCACCCACTTTGTAGAATTGTATGTCCCCTGCAGTGCATAAAGTATCTAATGTTTAAGGAGTCTATGAAGACCACCTATTCTAGCAAACATCATACACATAAGGATAATGCTAGGTCACCCATAGAAAAGGATAAATGTTCTTTGGAACATGGAATAGAACAATTATATAATAATAATAATAATAATAATAATAATAATAATAATAATAATAATAATAATAATAATAATAATGGTAGTAGTAGTAGTAGTAGTAGTAGTAGTAGTAGTTGAAAGTCATCTAGTCCAATCCTCTGTTCAGGCAGGAAACCGTATACCATTTCAAACAAATGGCTGTCCAGTCTCTTCTTAAAAACTTCCAGTGATAGAACATTCACAGCTTCTGGAGGCAGGTTGTTCCACTGATTAATTGTTCTAACTGTCAGAGAATTTCTCCTTAGTTCTAGGTTGCTTCTCTCTTTGGTTAGTTTCCATCTGTTGCTTCTTGTCCTGGCTTCAGGTGCTTTGTAGAATAACTTGACTCCCTCTTCTTTGTGGCAACCCCTGAGATATTGGAATACTGCTATCATGTCACCTCTCGTCCTTCTCTTCATATTTTCTTTTAATTAGGTGTTTATGTTGGTTTAGCCAGGCCTTTGTAGCATTACATGTTTTATAAAACTCCTTGAATTTTGGAAATTGTATATAATTAATTGTCGAAACAAACAAATATTGAATGTCAGCTGACTTTCACCCTTGGAAAAGTCATGTCTGCTTTAAGATGTTGCATACTGCTGTTGCGTTAGCACTGTCACTAAGCAGAGTTTTCATGATTCTTGCTTTAATAATATCTTTAAATTCAAATAATATATTTAAATCTAGTACAAATACAAATGGAACTCAAGGCAGACAAATCCAAATACCAACAAAGTTGCCATCATTCGGGTTTAGTTTGCTGAAAACAACCCTATATATACTGGGTAATCTAGCTCAAATAAAATTAAAGCAACATGTTGCTGAACTTTAGTTTCTAATATTTTTCACAATTGCCTAGAACTTTTTAGTACATCTGAAAGGCAACATTCATGTATTTCATGACTTTTCACCAGCCAGACATATATTTAATTTTATAATATTGGGGGATGGCATTAAGAATAAAATTTCACTTATCTGTGTAAGACTTTTTTTGTCTAATCCGGAGTTATCAGATGTGTTGAACTGAATCATTTATATAATACATATAAATTCTGCTGAGAAAATATAGCACATTATGAATTGAAAATATGCTGACAGTGTATTATGAAAGTGTGTTTTTTAAAACAAGTAACTGATCCTCTGCAATTCAATTAAGAAACAAAATAACTTGAAAAATTATAATTTGATCTTCTAATTTAGGACAGAGAAATAGACTCAGAAATAAATTGGCTTTAAAATTAAAAGTCCCCAGTACTCTAGTCTGGTGCTTTGCCAATATGGTACATGTGCTTACTCTATGCAGTCATATATAAGTACAAATGGCAGCTGGAACAGATCACACAGTGATCATCATAAACAGAGGAACAGGAAAACAAACTGCAGAAAACTACAGAAACATAATGCTGAGGGAATCCAGCGAATTGTTTAGGTCAATCCTCTATTTATGTCTCAGGATCAGTTACTGACTCATTATGCATAAAGAAGTTTATTTTATTTTTTATTTCTTTTTGGGGGGACAAGCAATGTAAATTTTCAGATTCCATTTGGCTCAGTAAGACAGAACAGGTTTTCTTCCCATTGCCTCAAAGAATCAGCTGCTGAATAAATTAAGAGTAAGTGTGTGTTACCTCTCCATGTGCTTGGGTATTATGTATTACACTGTGCCCATGGATGACTGCACAAGACTGATACAACCTATGAAGTTCACATTTCTTATTATGCACTATAAATTGATTCCACTGAATGTATCATCATGGCAAAATTTTGTACATTCAGAAACACTAACGTGAACTATCAGAAGTTTGGTGCATGGTTAAAAGCTTTGAAAAAGGATGGATGGTCTTTTTAGGTTCTTTTAGTTATTTGTATGTGAGAATATATGAAGATCATATACAAATGAAGCAAATCACTACTTTTCTTTACTTGGGAAGCTTTTAATTACATACTCCATAAAGTGTATCTTTCAAATAAAATTAGCAGATGGACACAAAGGAGTTATAGAACATGACAGAGGAAAGTTATAATGATTCAGAAAGAATGCTTATATGATAACTTCATATGTAGCATCTCCTGTCTTTAAAGGACATACAAATTTACAGACATCAAAGCCAGGAATCTTATTAACACAACTGGCACTCAACTGCTTCTTTAGTCATTGCGACCTCTGTTCTGTGCTGTCATCTTATGATTTGCTTATTATTTCAGTGAAATGCTCATTTGTCATCTTTATTGTGGCAGCTTTGGTCTCTTAGTTGGGTATGTGATCTTTCAACTGATAATTGTATATAAACCAGCATGTATAAACTATCTTTGGAGAGTAAAAATATTTATTTTCTGTATCACATTTTTTTTAAATACCATCTTATGCTTTTTTAAAGCAAAAACATTTTTTTTACAAATTATTGAATGTATGGTGGGGTCCTTGAGTATCTCTGAGCTTGATTGCTTTCTTACAGACATTTCATTCCCAAGTTAGGTAACATTATCAGTGCTAGCTAACATATGTATGTATTATAAGAAACCAAGCAAGAAAATGGGTTTTAGAAAGCCACATGACTAAAGCTATGAGATCTGTAAATACAAGATCCAGAAAATCTGTAGCAGCAACAAACAATTGTTGTTGATATGTTTTTGTTTTGTATCTCTTTGCTGTCATATGATGAAAATATGGAATTTACAGACTAGATTTGGTAAACTTATGTAAGACTGGTTTTAAATGTAAATTTATAAGGAAGTCATACTCATTTATATATTATGGCCTTGATACAAAAATTATTATTAGAGGTAAAAGATGTCAGAAATACATTTTTTATTTTAAAAAAGCTTTTAAGACACAAGGAGATATAATGGTTAAATAGAGAAAGTATAATGTAGAAACCGCTATGCTTTTGTTTTATTTTAAGTTATGATTTCAAATAATTATAATTTAAACAAGTACTGAGCAAAATTTATTTGATTATCATTTTAATGTGAACTTATCTAATTTGCAGTTCTTGAATTATTGTGAGTCAGATTGCATTTTGTCATTTCAGAATTTTGTAACTTAATTCCAAAGTATGCATTAGGAAAATAAAATGTAACAAAAATACATATAATATGGGTACAAACAAGTATATATTAGAATGTTTACACAAATCATATGTATTATATAAGAAAAAAATATAAATACACATTTCCATTTTAGGCATACTAAAAATGATTTGGAGAAATGAAATGAATCTATCCCAGCTGGGAAAAATATATAAAGTAAGGGAAGCATACTCAGTGCTACAGATGAGTTGATATTCAGGAAGGAATAATATGATAGACCTGTCTTCATGGGAAGTGGCCACTTGATTCACTCATTAAGTGTTCTACGTATGTACACTGACAAATCAAGGGTATATCTTTCACACTACATTTATTTTCTCACTGTGATCATTATAGTGAACATATCTCCTGAGATAACATCATGTTTGTTATTACACAATGATACATAAGAGTACTTGTCATTTACAAAGTCTGATTTTCTTTCTCAGAGAAGAACAATTCCAATAACAATTTTAGGCCTCAGTCTTTGTGAACGATATAGGATAAACTCAGTCAATATATAAACAAATATGTGTAATCCTTGCTTACTGACTGTCTAGTTTAGTGATTGTTTGAAATTATCAAGGTATAAAAAAGACATCTTAGTATCTAATCCTTATGACCATCACAGCATCCTGAGGTTACATGATCCCTGTTTGGCATTTCATGCCTCGTGAACATTAAGACCACTGCAGCATCCCATGGTCTCATGATTGCCAACTGGATGCTTCCCAACAATCTGTCAGCAGTGGTGGGATTCAAATATGTGAACAAACGGTTCTCTGTGTGGATGCCGTTTTCAGAAGTTCATTCTGAGCCTGGGCCCCAAAAAATTAGCTACCGGTTCTACAGAAGTGTTGCGAATCAGCTGAATCCTACCATTGCGTATCAGCCCTACTAGATAACTCTGACACATTAATAAAGCTACATTTATAGACATGTTTGAAAGTACAATTCTTCCTCAACTCCATCATAGTCTAAGAAACAAGGGAGAATCTTTTCTGAGCCTCTTCTCCCTTTTTCCAATGTGGGCTATGCTGACTTAATTGACCGTTCCCTAGGAATCATTTCTTGGCCCATTCACCAATGATCTTCCCCACAATTGCAAGTTTTATTGGTTTTTTTCATTTTACAAACAAGTGCTTAAGAAACAATGTTGTAGCTGGGCAATCAATTGTCCACAAAACAAAGTCATACTCATAAAGTTCAGATTAAGTCATTAAAAACCTCCTCTCTTTTCCATCTAATGACATATTATATTCAAATTGATATATTTCAATACAACTAAATCAATCATAACAATCCTCAATAATCTTTCATCTAAATAAATCCACAAATCCAGATCCTGTGTTAAGTTTGACTATTTCACTTGCTATGTTCCATATTTCTAATCTAAATACCTAGTTAACACTTCGGGAGTCTCCCCATAACCTTTTTCTTTAACATATTCAATAAACATTTATTAATATAATTTCTTCTTTTTTCCTATTCCTCTTCCATTACAAAATGGCTAACAGTTCTAATAAGAAAAGAAAATATTAGTTCAAATAAGAAAGGGAAAAAAAGAACAAAGAAGAAAAAACAGAAACAAAGCAAAAAAAAGAAAAGAGAAAAAATATCTTTCTATTTCTATTATTCTTTATAATCTAACAATCAATCCTTCAATATCTGTATCAAGTTTCTTTAACGTCCTCCCAAAGTTACTGTATCCAAAACATATTAATACATAGACAAAATAACTTGTTATTAAGTTCAAACCTTTAATTAATTTTTATTCAATCTAACCTCTTATTTAACTGTCTTAAGCCATAAATCAATCCATATCTAATAAACCTTTTAAACCCATTACATAAAACCTTAAGTCACATTCTTAAATCTTATTCTAGCTTTCCTTTTATCCCAAACCGGTTTCCATAACAAGGCCTCTATATCAATGAACAAGTCACTCTTTATGCCTTGTAGTATCCTTTGAATCAAACAAAGAGGTCCTCTTTTCTGTTTTAGAGACCTAGCTCCTTTGTAAGTAATCCCTTGTTATTTTGAAAAGTCAAATCTCCACGTTTGAAACTGTTGAATAGCCAGCTCAATTATGTCCAACTCTGTAGATGATAGTTGTTTATCCAAGCTACCATACTTCTCAATTCGTTGGGCTTGTCTGTCCATTTCTATTGGTTTTAAGGTTGTAGGTGGTTTAATTGCAATTCTTTTTAATTCCTTGGAGATCTCATCAGCATACATATGAAAGAGGATGGAATCTTCTTTACCTTTAGTTAATCCCGCTTCTGTTGTTTTTTGGTCTATAGAGTGCTCAGATAAGGTCTGGGAGTCAATTTGTAGATTCAAAGCAGAATTTCTGTTTTTATTTCCATAGTAAATTCTTTTATTTGCGAACATATTTCATAAGTAGCTTTGTAAAGTTTTTCCAGTATAAGTTTATAGTCAAGTTGAACCAAGGGTTGCTCCACTTCAAAAATAATTAGAAACAGTCTGTATCATTTAGTAGAGGCCATGTTCAGAAAACATTTAATCAGCTATTAATTTTCTTTGTATTTTCCCTTTTATGGTAATCTGAATGTCAAGTTCAGTCTGATCATCAGAAAAAAAAGAGAAAGTTGCAATTTTGACTTTTTCCACAAGGTGTCCTCAGTACAATGTAAAATCTTCTCCCATAGACCAGGAATCTCATAAACAAGATCAGGAAACACAGAAAAAAAGGAGAATTCAAGTCCAATAGCAGATTCAATATTAAAAAGTTTTCCAAGACCCCAAAGTGAAGAGAAAATAAAAATAAAAATAGAGAAAAAAATCACTTTAAATTAATTCAATCCATAAGCTTCTTCTTCCCACACTCACCAAAGCCGCCTTCTCAGAGCAGGGAAATGATTTCAAAAGTGCTTTTTACAGGCACAAAAAAAAGGAGAACCAAGAGAGGAAAGGGAAAAAGTCTAACCCAGCTCAGCCACAGTGGTTCCTGTTCTTAGATGTTCTTCTGACTTCTGATTGCAGCAGCAAGGTGAACGGCCATTTTACTGGCCGTTCTTTCCACCGTCAGCCCAAAGGAGCAATCTTAGTCCTTGAAAGAAGCTGCCACTCTCCCAAGGACGACGAGGACCTCCTCACCGGTAGCCGCCCCTCCAAGGTGGCTTTTCGACCCGATTAAGGGTCTACTGGCAGCGGAGAATCAGCTGGTGAAGAGAGCAGTCTCTTCACACAGCTGCGAGTGCCGTGATCTGGAACCGGAAGTGTGCACAAGCCAAGTTAATGGAGAATGTGGAAGTAAACTCATAAGTCACAATAAAAGTGTTTTGCTCAATAGTCCTGGTAACTTAACCAAATGGAAAGTGATGTCAGAAGTGTATCACAGTCACATTATTTTCTGCTTAGCAATTCTATTGCCAGTCCAAATTGTGGTTGATAAGGGATGTTTAGTTATACAGATAAAATTTAAGCAAATATATGCGGCTCTACTTGTGATCTGGGTTGTTTAGAGCCAAAGGGCCCGGGTTGTAGGCTGATGCTGTGCAATGCCAGGTCTGTGGTTAATAAGGCCCCCCTGATACAAGATTTAATTACAGAGGGGGCTGTAGACCTGGCGGGTATTACGGAGACCTGGTTGGGACCAGAGGGTGGTGTCCCTCTGGTGGAAATGTGCCCTCCAGGCTTCCTTGCATTTCACCAGCCGAGAACTCAGGGCAGGGGTGGGGGAGTGGCGGTTGTTATTAGGGAAGGTCTCAGGCCAAGGGAAGTCACTGTTCCTCAGATGGCAGGCTGTGAATCCCTCCTTGTGAGGTGAGACCTCGGGGGTCCGAGGGCTGTGTTGCTCACGTATCTGGCTCCCTGCCACGTGTCAACCGCCCTGCCCGAACTCTTGGGCATCATCGCTGCGGTGGCGGTTGAAGTCCCCAGGCTAGTAGTCATGGGCGACTTCAATCTGCCGTCTGCGGGCGAGGCGTCTGGGGAGGTTCGGGAGTTCATGGCTTCCATGACAGCCATGGACCTGACCCAGGTAATTCAAGGTCCCACACACGTGGGGGGAAACATGCTTGACCTGGTTTTTGTCTCTGGTCAGTGTCTGAGTGATCTGGATACGAGAAATATAGTTATTACACCTTTGTCATGGTCAGATCACTCTCTCCTACGCTTGGACTTTCGGGCCACTACACCCCACTGCAGGGAGGCGGAACCAATTGTTTGGTACCGCCCCAGGCGACTGATGGAACCCGAGAGGTTCCAGACGGAGCTTGGGCTAATACCGGAGGCTCTGACACATATAACACACAACTCAGTTGGGGCGCTGGTAGCTGCCTGGGATAGGGCAGCTGCTGATGCCTTGGATAGGCTTGTGCCTTTGCGGCCTCTGAACCGGCGTGGTTCTCGATCGGCTCCCTGGTTTAACGGGGAGCTGAGGGAGATAAAGCGCCGGAAAATACGCCTAGAGAGCAGTTGGAAGGCGAGTCGCTCTGAGTCTGACCGAACACGAGTAAGAGACCATATTAGGACTTACTTAGTGGCAATAAGGGCAGAGAAGTGTTCTTATGTCACTGTCCTTATTGCGTCATCAGATAACCGCCCAGCCTCCCTGTTTAGGGTAACCCACTCCCTCCTTCATCGGGAGGTGAGGGGGGACCTTTTGGAGGGAAGAGCTGAGGATTTTGTGCAATACCTGCATGACAAAATCGCTCAGATTCGGGAAGGCTTTAACTTCAAAGAAGGCAGTCCAGAAGAAGTGGCTGAGGCCAGTCTTGAGACTGCTATCTGGGCCGAGTTTGACTACGTGACACCTGATGACGTGGACAGGTTGCTGGGAGGTCTTAGAGCAACCACATGTTTATTGGACCCGTGTCCCTCCTGGTTGGTACTGGCCTCCAGTGAGGTGACGTGAGGCTGGCTCCAGGCAATTATCAATGCCTCGTTGAGTGAGGGTGTCTTCCCCGCCGCCCGGTGGTGCGACCCCTTCTCAAGAAGCCCGCCTTGGACCCGGCTGTTCTATCTAATTACCGTCCTGTCTCCAACCTTCACTTTGTTGCGAAGGCTGTTGAGAGTGTGGTTGCTCGACAGTTCCCTCAGCACCTGGAGGAATCGTCATACCTGGACCCATTCCAGTCGGGCTTCAGGCCAGGTTACAGCACGGAAACAGCTTTGGTCGCATTGGTGGATGATCTCTGGCGGGCCTGGGACAGGGGTTGCTCCTCTATCCTGGTGCTATTGGACCTCTCAGCGGCTTTTGACACCATCGACCATGGTATCATGCTACGCCGGCTGGCGGGGCTGGGTATAGGGGGCACCGTGTTTCGGTGGTTCTCTTCCTTCCTCTCTGGCCGGACGCAGTTTGTGTTGACAGGGGGTCAGAGGTCGACCCCGAGGCCCCTTGATTGTGGGGTACCTCAGGGGTCCGTCCTCTCGCCCTTGTTGTTCAACATTTATGTGAAGCTGCTGGGTGAGATCATCCGAGGTTTTGGGGTGGAATTCCATCAGTACGCTGATGATACTCAGCTGTACATTTCCACCCCGAACCACCCAAATGAAGCTCTTGACATGTTGACCCAGTGCCTGGAGGCCGTGCGGATCTGGATGGGGAAGAACGGTCTCAAGCTCAACCCCTCCAAGACCGAGTGGCTGTGGTTACCGTCGTCCCAGTACAACCAGCTGACTCCATCGCTGTCTATCGGGGACGAGTCAGTGGCCCCCACGGGAAGGGCTCGCAACTTGAGAGTCCTCCTAGATTCACGGCTGTCCCTTGAGGACCATCTGATGGCCGTGGCTGGGAGGATGTTTTACCAGACTCGTCTGGTACGCCAGTTGCGCCCCTTCCTAGATAAGGACGCGCTACGCATGGTCACGCATGCCTTCGTCACTTCCAGACTGGACTATTGTAATGCTCTCTACATGGGGCTCCCCTTGAAGTGCACGCGGAGGCTTCAACTGGCACAGAATGCGGCCACGCGGGTGGTAGTGGGGGCACCCTGGCGGGCACGAATGGCCCCCATCCTGCACGAGCTGCACTGGTTTCCGGTGGCTTTCTGGGTGCGCTTCAAGATACTGGTTACCACTTTTAAAGCGCTCCATGGCATAGGACCCAGTTATTTACAAGACCGCCTTCTGCCAGTAAATACCTCCCATCGACCAGTTCGCTCCCACAGAGAGGGCCTACTCAGGGTGCCATCGGCTAAGCAGTGTCGGCTGGTGGCGCCCAGGGGGAGAGCCTTTTCTGTGGGGGCACCGACGATGTGGAACGAGCTCCCCCCTGAACTCTGGACGTGTCATGATCTCCACACCTTCAGAAGAGAGTTGAAGACTCATCTCTTCAATCAAGCCGGCCTGGCCTAGATCTCCTCGGGTTTTAAATTTTTAAACAAGGCTGTTCGGGTTTTAGAATTGGGTTTTTAAACAGGTTTTTAGTAACAGCCTTGTATTTATTTAATTTAATTTAATTTTAAATATTTATTGTTTTATATGTTTTTATTGGGTTGTAAACCACCCCGAGTCCTACGGGAGAGGGGCAGTATAGAAATTTAATAAATATAATATAATATATATAACTGCTTTTAATCTGTTAAATTTATATCCTGGCTTTCCTTTAGGAGCTCAAAAAAGCAAATATAGTATTCTATACTTCCATTTTCTACACAACAATCCTATAAAATAGATTGGACTGGATAAATTAGTAAGTTAATGTTATCTAGTAAGCTTTTGTGACTGAATAATGACTGGGTTTTGGTGCAATCCAAGATTTTAACTATTGTACAGAGAACGGACATCATTTCATAAATAATTACAATGTTTTCAAGACTCTGAATAATTGAAAATTACTCTAATTTAATAAATGCATCTTAGAAATGCACGGAGCAAAGAGGTGAAATCAAGTTACGGTTATAATAACCAATGAATTTAAAAGTAATGGATTATTAAAGACATTTATTAAAAAGTCTTCCACTAGCAATATGTCTACTGGGTTATTAACATCAGGGCTTACTTGCATTAATTTTAAAAATCTTACATTTCTTACATTTGTCATATATTCTGATTTTAAGGCTATATGACAAATTTTAGGAACAGCTGGATAAAGACAAGATGTGACTTCTGATCCATGTATAGAAATTGTTTTGACCAGGGGAAGAATCTTGGTGATTATTGGACACATCTTTGCTGCATCTAAGAGAAATTTTAATTTAGTGTATATAGAAGAAATCTATCATTTTATTACTTTATTGCTGCTTTCCATATCCTTCTACTTTACTAAAGTGGAATTAAATTATGGAATGTGCTGCTATCAGAGATGGTGATTAATGATACCAATTAACAGGCAAACAGTATACAATTATTCAGGAGTGCCAATCTTAGGAATGCCAAGGTTTTCCTCTAGAGAAAAATAAGTGTTCTCTAAAGTATGCATTTTGCCTTAGGAAAAAAGTGACTCACTCAACCTGTCACTCAATTCATGCAGTGTTGCTGTTACTGAATGAGTGGGTGGAGATAGATTTCATTTGTAAACGAAAGATGGATTACGGCTATGTTTTTGCTCAGATACCTCAGGAGATGGCAGCAATGGTCCAACCTTCTCTGCACTAAAGAGATTTGGGCCTTGTTTGAATTTAGAAAGAGATCTCCAGGAGCTACAAGATATACCAGGAAGTACAATACATATAAAAAAATCTTGCAATGAAGAAGACAGTTTTGCCAACTGAATTCACTATCACTGCCAAGAAAATTACATTTATGTTTCCATGAAGTCATCAGGAATCAGTAGTTTGATTGAAGGCTCACCTCAATGTCTTCAAGTTCATCCTCCTGGCTCTAAGAAGAAAAAGACAGAAAAATATTAAGATGTATTAGAAAGCAGAAAAAGAATTCAAACACAATCCCAAAATTGTTTATCAGTGGCTGTGGAACTTATATATAACAAGTTTAAAATCTATAAGATTTGAAAATATTTAAATAGTCTCTGCAAAATATTTTAATAGCTAGCTAGGCATATGTTGGCTTCACAAATTATTATTATTGCTATTTTTTATATTGGCCACAAGAAAGATTTATGTTCAAAATGTGGTAATATTTCATATTGCATAAAACTAAATGTGTTTTTTATCCTCTTATGTTTCTGTATCTCTGTTTTGTACCTTTCTCTACATCCCATGAGTAAGCGAGCTATACTGTACATCTCAGGGGGAAAATATGTCAGCTGATATTATACTGCACACACCATGCATGTTTATTTTATATTTTTTTATTTTTAAAAAGTTTTTTTTATTTATAATACAATTAAAAGAGAAAAAAAGAAAACATTGGACATGACGTAACATTCCAGTTTGAACATTTCTATCAAATTATTTCTCCTCTTAAATTCAATTCTTTATCTCTATAAATAAATATATATATATATATATACAATACTAATACAATACTAAATACATTTTCTCTATTTGCTAACCTAAGATTATATATATTTCCATCTTATCGCTAATCTATAACTCTAACAGTCTTCCTCGATTCCCACCAATGGTACAATTTATCCCAGATTTCAAAATATTCTGATCCGCTTTTATCTTTCAATTCCATCGTAAACCTGTCCATTTCATCTGTGGGAGTTTCTTTGTTCTTGCATTTTTGTGCGAAAGCCAGTCTAGCAGCAGTCAAGATGTGCAACATCAAATAGACTATTCCCTTATCATATTTATCTGTGGTTATACCCAATAAAAAGAGTTCAGGTTTTAGCTCTATCTCCGACATTAATATTTCTTTCAACAATTTTCTTATCCTATTCCAATAATCACAGGCTTTAGGACATTCCCACCACATGTGATAATAGGTCCCTATTGCTATTTTACATTTCCAACATATAGGTGAAAGATTTGGGCTCATTTTAGCTAACCTAGTGGGTGGGAAATGCCATCAGTAAAACATCTTATAAAGATTTTCCTTATAAGAAGTGGCTAAAGTGAGTTTCCTGTTTCTTTCCCACAATTCTTGCCAAATATGTAAATCAATATTAAAGCCGAAATCCCTACTCCACATTAACATAGTTTCCTTGACCTGTCCAAGCATGTTTATTTTATAACAGGGCAAAGGTGCATATTGAGATTAATAATGTATCTATTTCACTCAAATACTGGGAAACTAATAATTGATAAATATCTTGTTTTCCTCCCACAAGTCATCCAAAGAGGCATCTTGCTTAGATTTTTATAATGGTGCATACACAAATACTATTTTTTCTCTAAATTCCTCATAAGTACTAAATCATTGAATTAAGAAGGAAGTGGAAATAGATCAAAGAATGCAATGCAAGAAACATCCATTAGATTCTTTTTGAAAGGTCATCCTTCACAGAAGTATTAACATCACTGGGAAAATGAAGCTACAAGGCAAGCATATTTCTTTATGAGCTTGCCTAAAGGTAACACTGATGTTAAAAGGCAGATGGTATTCATAGCTATAAAAGATTTAAATGTATGTGATTCATTGATATAACTCATATTGAACTCTTAATTGAACATTAAGTTCCTGTAGCTGTAGAGAAATTCTATTTTAACTTGCTAGCTGTTCAAGTGAAAGGGGTGAAAATATATCCCATTGAGGAATATATCTGAACTGGAAATTGCATATTATTCTTTATGTCTAAAGATTGATCCGGTCTTTAATCAAATATATGAAGTCAAATTCTAACTCTCACAAATTGAATTCCAGTTCACCTTCATTTGTTTCTGTTTCCTTCCTAGATTTTAGCCTGCAGTTTTATATATCCCCTTAAATCTTTACAGGCCAAACCAGTCATCTGAACTAAGTTGAAATCAATGGAGCTCACTTTCCAAAAGAATATATCTTATCCCTTGAGTTGCAGTTTCTTTGTGTACTGCCATCAAGTATCCTAGTTCTAAAATGTAGAATGTTTAACTTGTAATTCAATTTTGTTGAATACATATCAATCTGTGATACTGAAAGGGATACAAATCAATATATGATCTTTAATATGCAAAAGAGATGATGTTTAATTTTTTTAGGTTTTTATCATTGATGGAATTTCAAGAGCTTATTATTTGTATAATCAATAGTTTTTTTCAAAAAGCATTAAATGGCAGGATGCCATATTACAAAAATATCCAATCCTACAGAAATAGTCACAGCAGTTGAAATTAAATATAGCAATGAGTATTTAATTTAAAAATATGTTTGTAAAATAATATCTCATATTCCAAACCTATCTCATTTTTCAGATGAAAAATAATTGGTTTTAATGTATTTATTTATTTTGTCTGTTGATCAAACTGTATTCACCATTCTTTGTTTCTCTATTTTTTACTCAGTTAAAAACTGAATATCCTGAAAATTCTGGATGAGATTAGGAATCAATGACAGCATTTTTTTCCTGTGGCTTTACAAAAAAAAAGTATCAATTGATAATTTAAAATGCATTTTATATCCATGAGACTTACTTTGTATCTAAAACAATAGCTATAGAAATCTAATAGAGTTAGAGGGGAAATGGCTATGAATTTAGTCTTTAGACTTTGAATCCTTCTCTTTTATACTTTTTGAGGTTTGCTTGTAAATTATTTAATATGTCATGAAGATTTTTTTCCCTTCCTATTCATGTTTAAAATCAAAATCAGATTTGTATTGTTGAAAAATATGGAGCTAATGGATTCCTATAGAGGAAACACCTGTTACTAGTAAAGAATTAAAGTGATGTTCCATATCCCCATGAAAGTGAATAAAGAGCTCAAGGCACTATTTAGACAAAAATACTTTCAACTAAATTCAACAAAGACCATCAATCACAGCAGAAAACCTTGATGAAATATTTTCATTACATTGTGAACAACAAAAGGTATATTCTGTGGATGTAAAAAGAAGAAAGAATCCTTAGGGATATTTTGACTGATTAATTACACAAATAGATTGCCTCTTTAGTAACAAAGTGGTTGAAAATAAAATTACAAAAAATAAAGTTATTTGCATCTCAGAAAGTATGAAAGTAATCATTTGCATTTAAATAGGAAAGATAGACTTTCTTCTTATTGAGAATACTGCAGACTTCAAAAAGTAAATATAAAACTTTCTCTCTCTCTCTCTCTCTCTCTCTCTCTCTCTCTCTCTCTCTCTCTCTCTCTCTCTGTGTGTGTGTGTGTGTGTGTGTGTGTGTGTGTGTGCGCGCGCGCGTGTGTTCTCTTGATGAGTTTTTTCTTTCTTCCAATCAGTTATATCATTTTTATCCTACTTTATTCCTCCTATGCAGCATGATCAACTTAATGTTATATCCTCCTTCAGGATAAATTCTGGAAGAAAGCCTAAAGGTCCAAGTTGGAAGACTGCAGGTAGAAAATTACTTCTTGAAATATTAAAGCTGAATATGCTTTTCCTATTTTGTTAAGGGCCCATCTTTTTGTCCATCTTCTCATATGCAGAAAATACTTCCTAAATAGAAGTATGAGCTACTTAATTTCTAGTAATCAGAAGTACAGTAGTGGATAATACTTGTATCCAAGTAAAGAAAAGTGAGGAAAATGAATTGCTCCTGAGTGACAGTCACCTAATGAGAAAGAATATTTACGAATTATATTTCATGGCTGAAAGTGAAAAACCATAGTATTAGAATTAATTTGTCACCCGGATGATGAGGCAAACCTATCCAGTAGAAAAATTTCATCCTCAAAATTGACATGACAGAGTATCAGATGGGACTTAAGAGAGATTCAACCAAGCTCTAACCATGTAATGGCATTTGAAGTTTAGCAAGGGTTAGCATTAATCAAACTTAAACAGAATATTTGAGATTTAGTCACATAAAATGAAAGGAATAAAAAAACCTACCCTTTTTGTGATGTAATTGCAGTATCTCCACCCTTATCATGGTGTATTTGCAATTTCCTTGTTATCTCTATAACATCTAACATGTTCCACATGAATATTTTAAATCTCTTCTCAAACTGGTTTGCCATTTGTTATGAAGACAATCGATAAATATACAAGTCTTCCATACTATGATTAAAAAATTGAGCTAGCAATTTGTGTATTGTTCAAGTGCCCATTGTATCACAAGGTTTTATATGCAAAAATACACTTTAAATAAAATAATTGTGTATACATAACATCCACATTTTCATTTTCTTAAAATATAATTTACAAAAAAAGTAAAGTAAAAGAAATGCCCATCCATGCCACCCATATTGATAATGAATATGATCATGGTGGATATGTAGGGGCTCAATTGGAATGAAATTAAAATTATAATATTGGGAATATATGTCTCAAATGACAATAGAGACATATTTTAAGGGACATGTGAAAACAGATAAAATTGCCCTATGAAAATTTGTGTTTTAGAGGAGATTAGGATGGAATTGTTTACCCACAAAAAAATAGAAGCTCTCTGAAGGGAATTAAATCACACAAAGTAAATTGCCAACATAGAACAAGGTGATATAATATCACCTATCTTTTCTCAGCCTGCCTTGAAGAAGTAAACTAGACTGGACAAAAGATGGAATAAAAATCATTGATGACTATTTAAATCATTTAAGATTTGCAGATGATAGGTCTTCTCACAAGTTACAAAGACACATATAAGAGCTGCACAAAGCAGGGGAACCAGTTGGCTTAAAAATAAATCTGAAAAAGAGCCAGATTATGTTTAATAAATTCACCAAAGAAAGAAAAATCTTTATATCTGGAAAAGAACTAGACATAGTAGACAACTACATAACTTGGCCAATAGATCTCAATGGAAGCTGATACAAAAAATGTTAAATGTTGTTGATGGGCATTTAGCAAGTTAAGCATAATTTTCAAGAACAATCTTCCCCTGAAAAGAAAGGTTTTTTTTCCAGTGTTCTAACATATGCCAGTGAAATATAGACACTAATCTCATAATCAGTACAAAAGCTATGAGTGTCATAAAGAACCATGGAAAAATACATGCTCAGCATCACAAGACAAATAGAAAGAATTGCACATGGAAATATATGAAAATATATGATGCCCTCAAAAGAGTAAAAGAATTGAAATGGAAATGAGCTGGTCACATAGCAATAAGAACTGATAGCAGGTGGACTAAGGCAGTCATAGAATGGATTCCACTTGATAAAAAGCATTCACAAAAGAGACCTAAAACAAGATGGAGTGATGACATAGCAAGTACTGCAAGTACTACGACATCAGAGAGAAAGCTCAAGACCATATTGGTTGGAAATACACAGAAGAGACCTCCATCCTGAGTGGATGGACAATGGCTAGGTGGCGGTGCACGTGTGTGTGTGTGTGTGTGTGTTTATATAATAAATAAATAAATTAATGAATGATGACCAACTTTAAGCTTGTTATATGGAGACATGAGAATGATTAGTTTAAAGAATATGCATACTTTTTTGTACACACGTATCTTTTTCAAGAATAGATATGTATTGGATTTCTAAGAAAGTCACTACATAACTAATAAAGTGGAGATAGCACTGAAAACCCTTTTGAGATAATAATCCAGTGACTTTAATATTTAAGAGGACAGGTAGAACTTATAGATGAAGGCTAAATGAAACTCTACTACAAAAAGAATCAATAACTGAAAAAAAAAAAGAAGCTGAAAGAATTTCTTGAGATTCATTTAAATAGAAGCACAGACATAAGTACAGTGTGGGATGCTGGCAAAGCCTTTTTGATCAGACAGTTTAGGCAATGGAATTGACAAAGAGAAAATGCAAAAGATTTTAATGGAGATAAAAGTGAAAGTAGAATTTAAGACATCTTCAGGAAGGAAAAGCATTTCACAGCAAACTAAACTTCCCCAACACCAGTTTTCTATGTGAATGATTAAAGAAATGAAAATAAAAATGAATTTTGCAAAACTGAAGAATTTTGAATTAGAAAATTTTGCTAATGACTAGCATATTAACTGAGAAAAGAAAGTTAGAAGAAAGTGATATTAAAATTATAGAATGATAATGCTATGATAATGATTAATGAAAATATGCAAAGAATATTCCACCAGTTTTATATGAAACTTTATAAAGGAGAAGAAATTTCTCTGGCAAAAGTTGGATGGGTGTTTAAAGAATCAAAATTTACCATAGATAATAGAAAAACAAAAGCAGATGATGAATGGACCTATAACAATAACAGGAGTCTGCGAGGTTATAAAAGCTATTGGCCCGGATGGCTTGCCAGCCTCCTATTAAAAATGTTTTGAGGATGAACAGTTTCAAAAAATGATGAATTCATTTCTGGACAGTGGAAGAATACCAGAAATCTGGACATGCACAAATGTATTCATTATTATATTTACATGAATGTTATGTATGCATGAAGATCAATTTGGCTTTTTGCCTAAAAGATAGTTAATCAACAATATTAGAAATATTCTTAACATATTAGATTATTTGTAATGACACAATGAAAAACAAAAGATTTTATAACTTGAACTGGACCTCCCTGTTTAAAATTTTGGAAAAGGTGGAATTTGGATAAAATGTTATTAAATGGGTGAAATACATATATACTTTACAATGGCACAAATTACTAATAAGCTAACAAAATCCTAAGAAATATGAAATACAAAATGTTAGCTTGCAAGCATATTAGTTAAAAGGCCCTGAATGTGCCCTGTCAAAGCAATCACATATTGCCTAAACCTCTATGATGAAATAATATTTCCTTGTATTGTACAGTGTGTCACCAATGAGGATATCAGCTCCAGAGCTTCACATGTGCATTGCCAGTTATCATTTGGACTGAATACGTTAATTTCTTTCCAAAGCTTTTATGGGCCAGATGATATATATGAAAAACTACTTGTGTACCTGTCCTCTACTTAAACAAAGCTTCTCATACTTATTTTATGCTTAAAAGAAATCCCATCTGAAAATACCTATGAATTGTGTTCTGATTTTCCTCTTCAGAGTACCCATAAAATAATTGGTTTTAGGTCACCCCTTAGTATTTATTATATTACATTCCAATAGCATTCATAAATTTATTTTTGATTCTGATATTGGGTCAAAATGACTTGGGATTGTAATATAAATGCAACCGTGCAAATACAAAAGTACATGGATCAGACAAAATCAGACTGTGAATTCAAGCTACATCAAATCCATTGTTATGTTTCAACTTTTGAAAGTATCATAAAAGTGTCAATGGCCAATTAGTATGAATTATTTATTTATTTATTTAATTTAATTTATATGCCGCCCCTCTCACAAGACTCAAAAGAATACTTTTTCCTCATCCAGAATGCTTCTTTGACTTCCTGGGATGCTATTATATATAAATAATTACCCCAATAAATTCTTGGGGTAATCTATCATACACATCTAATAGTGTTAGGCTGCTGAATATAGGAAGGAAGGAAGGAAGGAAGGAAGGAAGGAAGGAAGGAAGGAAGGAAGGAAGGAAGGAAGGAAGGAAGGAAGGAAGGAAGGAAGGAAGGAAGGAAGGAGGATGGATTACAAAGTTAAAGTAGATATACTCTCAGCTATTTGCTATATAATCCATCCTCAAATAACTTTTTTTTAAAAAAATGTGTATCTAATAGCAGTCTAATATTTCAGTCTCCAGGACCCCAAATCAGTAAAAACATCTGAATCAGCTGTTTTTACCCAGACTGATCTAAACAATTGGAATTTTACAGTGGATGTTACCAAAAATCTTTTTGAATAAGATTAAAAACTTAGTCTTAAAATCACTACTTTTATTTAAAAAATAATATACTGTTGAGTATATACTGTATTATCTACCTGTGTACTTGACCTTCACTGTGGTTTCAGTTAAACATAGAAACTGAATTGTATAAGCCCTGAGCCACATCCTCAAGTTAATAATATATTAATGGTAATATAGATTAATAACAACAGTTTAATAGTGTCTTTTAAATGGTTAACTCACTATTTAAGGTTTAAACAGTTTTTAAGGGAACATATGTTAATTAACTGTCTAGATTCTGCTGTTTTAAAACACCTTCCACAGTTTCAGTGAATAGAAACATCATTGGATCATTTACCTATTTCTAAAACTAAATGGAAAATAAATGGAAATCAGTTTTCTGGGAATCAGTTACTTGTGCATATTTATATAGAGTTGTCCATCTCCAGCTGCCTAATTCCTTAAATAATCATTAGCAAATACAATCACCAAAACCTCTAAGTTAAAATACTTAGGACAGAATGCCATCCTTCCATAAAAATACTACTACTAACAACAAAAAAACATGAAAAATAGCCAACATATATTTTCTCACCAAATGTTGTCAGTTCTGTAGTGATTAAACTTGGTGGAGTTGAATGTTGAGAAAAAAAAGATAAATACTTCCTTGGTGCCTCATACAATTTCTATGAAGCAAATACAGTTAAAATAGAAGAGCTTGATTTCCAGTTAAGTGCACTTGGGTTTGAAGATGGAGATAGGTCTCTACTATGTGGGATGTAAGTGAGTCTGAGACTAGTTTTTACAATTATCTAATCTCAGTCATGAAAATGTTTATACCATATTTTCCCAAATACACAGTAAACTAGTATATTAACTGTAAAGGAGAATATTAATATCAAATTTCTTAAAATATTTCTCATGAAAAAAATGGGACTCCCAAATTATGCCTCTTCTGTGCCAAGCCATATAGAAGTTTAGACAGTAGGTTAAAATTAGCACTTTAAATTGTACCCCCAAAAAAACAAAGTAATGATTTGTTTAGCATCTGAGAGACATCCATAGGCTACAAGGATGTTTCTAATTTAGCAGTTAAGAAAACAGTCTCTTCACCAGTTCACACAGCGGCCATGTGTAAAAGATAGAAAAAGTCTCATCTTAGCAACCCAGGAGATAAACTAGATTCTAAAGTGAAGGCAATACAGTTGCTGAGATCTCTCTTTCAACTTTGTTTTTTTAAAAAAGGAGAAAAAAACTTCTAGGAGAATTTTGCTTTCAGTTGAAATGAACTGCCAAGAGCTTCAAAATCCTATGGAATCTCCGATCTGTATACTGATGGCATTTTTGCTTCAAACTACAGGTACAAACTGTATGGAAGAATAATTTTAAATCATTTTTGTGTCAAAGATTTTTCCAGTAGAAGACAAAAATGATAAGCTGCTATTAGTCAGGCAGAATCTCGTAATAACCCTAGTTATTACCAACAGATGTATTTTTAATCTTTCAATTCAGGATTTTTCTCTTCAGAAAACAAAAAGAATATGCGTTATTTATATATCAAATGTGTAAAACTCCCTGGTCCTTTTCCTCTTGGTCCCAATTTTTTCCTGGCAGATATAGTACACACCAAATACTCCCATTTGCTAGGCTCTTTTTACCATTAAATAAGTGCCAATGGTCTGAATGCATCCTAAGCTGTCGTCCCTCCTTGTACCTACACAGCTGGTATTACACAGCTGCATGTCTACTGTAACAGTAGATATGACATGCACTTTCTCCATTTTATCTTTTACTTCCAAGTGAACTTTCTAACTCCCTATGTTCCCTTGAGTTGCCTTTATTGATCTTTCTGATTCTTTTGAAGTCCGATTCATCCTTTTTCTATCCCCTTTTCCTAGTATGTCTTCAGACTTTTCTTTTTCATCTGTCTGGATCAAGTCAGCCTTTTTGGACAATCTTCTGCCTATCCTAAAATCTGATTTCATTAAGTCTCTGGGACATCTACTAACAAGCCCCTTGATTTCTTGCAGGATCTATTTAGCTTTAATTAACTTTATTTACCTGAGAATTGTAAATGTATTGAACTTCTGTCTTCCGGTTTCCACCAGATTTATTCATTTCCCAGTTCTCCTACTTTTGGGTTACAAATAATTTATCTAAAAACATTTGGCATTAGAATATAACAGAATTTCTATCTGGTGTACTTTGAGAGGGAATTTAACCCACTGAGAGGCAGTCTGTTGTAGCATTTAGAATAATAAAGAAGCAATTCCATATCTAAAGTTCACCAATGCTCCTCAGTGTATTGTACGATAAGAATTATCAGAATTATAATTATAATTAGATCAGGAAATGCAATACATACTTTAGTTTTCCACAGCAAATGTGGAAGTCTTAACAACACCAATTTAATTTTTCAGTTGGAAGTTATGGGTAGCAGTAAGGCTACAGTCTCATAATAAGGATAATAGAAATATGTATATCAGAAAACAATCATACGATAGAAGCACTGTCAATTCTCATCAAGCCCAAAAGCATAAGTAAGAAGAAAAAAATGAAATAATTTCTTAAGTTTCCAGAAGCAGAAATCTCTAACATACATTATATTAATTCATTAACTAATGCTGGTGCACATTAATTTCTAATAAAAGAGAATATGTGTAGTTCAGGGTTGAATTGTGGAGTCCTTGATGCTCCTAAGCTTTGTTGTTAGCTTGCAGATGTTTCATTCCCCAAGTAGATAATGTCCCCATAAGTAGGAAGACTGCACATTCCACAATTACTCCTACTGATGAAGGGTAATGAAATGTCTGCAGGCAAACAACTAAATTCAGAATCCATATTAGCTTTTCTCTATATCAGAAATAGGCACTTCATTGCCCTAATCAGCATGGCTAATCCTAAACAATACTGGGAATTGTAATCCATCAACAACTACAGGGATCTACATTATATTATAGCTACATTACAGTAACATTACTTTATATTTCAGGACTTTTTAAATCAAATCCATGCTTTTTATCAGGGACCATACGCAGGTGGATGGGAGCAAAACAAGGATGAGATCAAGAGAAAAACTAAATTAATTTATATGCATTAATGTATAATAAAATAAATATAACGAATGTGATTGTTTTATGTATTTACTATTTTTCCTATTTGTGTTACATTAAAAAGTTATAATTTGCAACCTTTGATGGGATAAGGTGATTCAGATTAGAGAATACTTTCAGCCTTACCTACACCATTCATTTATTTAAATGAAAGTTTTCATGCATATTATTGAGGGAAGTCAATAAAAAATGAGATTCTTTTGCTAAATAAGACACAGAAGTTGCTTCTCCATCTCCTTTCAATAGAATAAAAAAATTGCAGTGGAAAGGATTTTTTCTCAGTATCTAATTAAAAATCATGTAAACAATAGCAGCTGAGAAATGAAAATAGATTTTCTGTAGAAATATTAAGATTGGAGTCATCTAGACCATCACCTGAAAATGCCTGAACAGCAATAACATTGGCATAAGAATGTTGAAATATCTTTGTTTTAAGGATAAATTAAAGAAACATTAAAATAAATTTTAAAGAAATCAACCAACATAATATCTTTTTTTGCATAAGTAAAATGAGATTTCATCCAGTGTAAACAAAATAACAAAGTATATTGAAGATTTGTTGAACAGTGGGCTTTTTCCAGAGTATATCAATTACTTTATTTATTTATTTATTTATTTATTTATTTATTTATTTATTTATTTATTTATTTATTTATTTATTTATTTATTTATTTACCGGTATTTATATTCATTTATTTATATTTCATATTTTAAACCACCCATCTCCCATCAAAGAAGAAATGTATAAAATTAACATTAAAATTAAAATTAAGGTAGGATTAAAAATAAAATTATAGAATAATGACATAATAAACTTCAAATGGCTAAAACTCCCAAGGGCTAGCCAGTCTCACAGTTGCATGGTTTTCTGTGTCCTTTACCTAAAGCCGCAGAACCAAGTTTTAGATCCCTTTTCAGAAGGCCAACAGAGTGGGGAGCCTTCTTCTCCTGTGGGGCAGGATGATTGATAATGTGGGGAAAAGCAACCAAAAAGGATGTCTTCCTAGATCTCACCAGATGAAATTCCTTAACTGACGGGATTTGCAGCATAACATCCCTGCCTAAATGAGTGAGATGGTCTGATGGGATGGGGCAAAGCTGTTTCTATAGGTAACCTAATCCTAAGCCATGTAGGGCTTTAAAGTTAATGACCAACCCCTTGAATTGGACCTAGAAGCAAACCATCAACAAATGCAACTCACAGACCAGGTATTATTTCATATTTCTAGCTATCTTCTTTTGTCTGCTACAAAGACTATAGTAAAATAAAGTAAATTTACCTGAGCAAAGATAATTACTCAGATAAATTTCCATAAGGCATTTTTACCTACATATTATTCATTCATTGACCTGTCACTGTGTCTCAGCCTTATGAAGCAGTCAATGGCAAATCATTTCAGAAATCTTGCCAAGAAAACTGACACCAGGTATCCAGGCAGCCACCAGGAGTCAACATTGATTTGAAGCATGCAAACATACCCATCTACCCATCCATTGTATCTAATTTATGCAGAAAATTTTCCCATTGATTTAACTAAATGGATATTCAAGCTCAGGGCTTTTTTTCTCATAGAACACCCAGAATGGAGTTCCGGCACCTTTTTTTGGATGGAACCTTGTAGGGTAGGCAAGGTGGGTTGTATGACATGTGTGAGGGTTTGTTTTTTTTTAAAAAAAGCACTGTTCAAGCTAATATGAATAGGAATACAGGCTTAGAATTTAAGAATATCACTATAAATTGCACTTGGAAATAAGCAAGTAAATCTTAACATACCACATGTTTGCCGTAGCTTTGTTTAAAATATTTATGTAGCATTTGAAATATTTCATTCTTTGAGCTGATGTTCAACAGCAGCCTCACATGATATCAATTACAGTGGTTTCAGATTGATGGATTAAAGTTCACACAACTTGGGCAAGATAATATTTATGCAAGAATTTTAATTTCAACCAAAATAATGAAAATTGTTTCAAGACAAAACCTACACATGAAACTATTTCTCAGCTACTAGTACAGTGGTGGCGAACCTATGGCATGGGTACCAGAGGCGGCACTCAGAGCCCTCTCTGTGGGCACGTGCACCCTCGCCCCAGTCCTAGGCCTTCAGCTGGGTTTTATAAAACCTTTTCGCTTTAGGCCTCCGCCGCTGTGTACAAAAAAAAAATCAATCAGTCAATTCCAACTTCTCACAGGAAAAAAAAAAGATCTTGCAAAGTTGGAATTGATTGATTGAACTTTTTAGTCCCACCCAGTCTGCCATTACCACCACAGCCACGCCCACCCAATGGGCACACCCAGCCAATGGGCCACACTCAGCCAATGGGCCACACCCACCCGGCACCCGACGATGCATAAGTGGGTTTTGGGTTGCAGTTTTGGCACTCGGTCTCTAAAAGGTTCACCATCACTGTCCTAGTAACAGTCTAGGTGCATCTGGTCACTATTAGAGAGGAAAAGGCACAGACAGAGACAGAAATGGTTCTGACAAACATTTATATAGAATCTAATCTACAATATATTTAAGACAATATATGGGATATTTCAGTCGTGGGATTTAGCCGGTTTGCATCACTTCGGCAGAACCGGTAGCTAATTTTTTGTTGCCCAGGCCCAGAATGGACTTCTGGAAGTGGCATCCACACAGAGAACTGGTTGTTAATATATTTGAATCCCACCACTGGGATATTTGTGGATCATTCACACCAACAGCATCACATATATAATAATAATGCTTTTGAAAATAATCTATTTCTCCACCAGATTTTTAAATTCTTTTTCTAGAAATTGTTATAAATACTGCTATAACATAAAGTAACATCTACCATGTCATGGTTTCATTCGTATTAAGAAATTCTCTATGACACGGATCTTAAAAACAAAAATATATAGCTTTGAAATGTGGTAGTTGCCTACATTAACATCTGATGTTTTTATTATGGGTACCAGCTACTCTTTCATTCCCAGATTTTAGTCTTACTTACACTTCCACAGTTTAAATATTTCCATAGATAAGACTATTTTGATTTAAGCAGTAGATCAGGAATTAGGTGACTTGCCAGGCAATGTAATTAAAACATAATATCATTGTCTGGTATAATGAATAATTTAGTTTTAAATCAAGGATACTTTATTAACATTCCGTGATGTCTTTAAGGTATCAATTCCCACCACTAATATAGATTGTTCTTTATAATATCTTTACAGCTTCAAGAATAGTAGGAAGAATGCCAACATAATGAATCTTCAAAGGTTGAAGATTAACATTTCATCTGTCACAATCAAGTCACCTGAATCTTATATGTATCTTTGTTCAGATTCCATATTCAACAATATTTGAATTTGGACTCAGAAGTTTAAAAAAAAGAAAAAAGAGAGAAAGATTAGCTTTTATATTTTCAAATCATTCTTTTCCAATTAGTTATTCTTTAGCTACATCCATTAATATCATGACCAATGGAGGTATATCAGGCTATTTTAGAGATTAAGGCCAATGAAAAGATATTTTTGATATTTGCTCTAATAATTGATGCATAATTGAGTTTTTAAGAAGAGACTGGATAGCCATTTGTCCGAAATGGTGTAGGGTTTCCTGCCTGAGCAGAGGGTTGGACTTGACATCCAAGGTCCCTTCCAACTACATTATTATTATTATTATTATTATTATTATTATTATTATTATTATTATTATTATTATTATTATTATTATTATTATTATTATTATTATTATTAGCTATATGCTAGCAGGGAGGTGACACGTACCTGGATCCAGGAGATTGTCAACGCTTCTTTGAGGGAGGGGTCCTTCCCGGCTCCTTTGAAAGAGGCACTTGTGCGCCCCCTCCTCAAGAAGCCTTCCCTGGATCCAGCAATTCTTACTAACTATCGTCCGGTCTCTAACCTCCCCTTTGTGGGGAAGGTTATTGAGAAGGTGGTGGCACTTAAACTCCAGCGGTCTCTGGAGGAAGCCGATTATCTGGGGCCTCTACAGTCCGGGTTCAGGCCCGGCTACAGCACCGAAACTGCTTTGGTCGCTCTGATGGATGATCTCTGGCGGACCCAGGATGGAGGCCAGTCCTCTGTCCTGGTGCTTCTTGACCTCTCAGCTGCGTTCGATACCATCGACCATGGTATCCTTCTGCGACGGCTGGGGGGAGTGGGAGTGGGGGGCACCGTGTTACGGTGGTTCTCCTATCTCTCTGGTCGGTTGCAGTTGGTGTTAGTGGGGGGTCAGAGGTCCACCTCTAGGTCACTCCCTTGTGGGGTGCCTCAGGGGTCGGTTCTCTCCCCCCTACTTTTTAATATCTACATGAAGCCATTGGGAGAGATCATTCATCGGCATGGAGTGAGATACCATCAGTATGCTGACGATACTCAGCTGTACATTTCCACTCCTGCCCAAATCAGTGAAGCGGTTGAGGTGATGTGCCGATGTCTGGAGGCTGTGAGGGTCTGGATAGGTGCTAACAGATTGAGGCTCAACCCTGACAAGACAGAGTGGCTGTGGGTGATGCCTCCCACGGACATTTCAATCTGTCCTTCCATTACCCTGGGGGGTAAAGTTATAAACCCCTCGGAGAAGGTGCGCAACTTGGGAGTCCTCCTCGATCCACGGCTGACATTGGAACATCATTTGTCGGCTGTGGCGAGGGGGGCATTTGCCGAGGTTCGCCTGGTTCACCAGTTGCGCCCTTATTTGGACCAGGAGTCTCTACTCACAGTCACACATGCCCTTGTCACCTCGAGGATCGACTACTGCAATGCTGTTTACATGGGGCTACCCTTGAAGAGTGTTCGGAGACTACAATTAGTGCAAAATGCAGCTGCGCGAGCGGTTGTGGCCTGCCTCGTCGGGCCCACATTTCGTCAACTCTCCGCATGCTGCACTGGCTGCCTATTGGTCTCCGAGCGCAATTCAAAGTGTTGGTTATCACCTATAAAGCCCTTCATGGCATTGGACCAGGATACTTACGGGACCGTCTTCTGCCACATACTTCCCTTCGACCGGTGAGAGCGCACAGGGTCGGCCTCCTCCGGGTCCCGTCAGCGAAACAATGCCATCTGGCGGGTCCTATGGGGAGGGCCTTCTCTGTTGTGGCGCCCACCCTCTGGAACCAACTGCCCCCTGAAATCCACATTTCCCCCACTCTCCCGGCCTTCTGGAAGAATCTAAAAACTTATCTATGCCAGCAGGCCTGGGGATGACTGTGATTGAGTGTGAATTATGAATGTGTTCGGGGGGGTTTTAAACATTTTGTAGATTGCTTTTTGATTTTAAACTCTGTGATGTTCTTTTGTTTATGTTGTTAGCCGCTCCGAGTCCTTTGGAGAGGAGCGGCATAAAAAATTAATTTAAATAAATAAATAAAATAAATATTATTATTATTATTAATATATTTTATGATTAATGGTAGATAAGAGAGCACTTCCACTGCCTGATCCTATTGGACAGGCAGAAATTAACAAAGAAAGTCAGTCTCTTGAAAAACTAGGCCCTATGCCATGAAGGCCTTTATAAATGACCAGCACCTTCAAATGCATCCAAAAGCCAATTGGAAATTAGTTCAGATTATGGAAATAACTCATAGGCTTACCAAAGTATGCTCATTATTGCCAATATTTCTGCATTTTGGACAGTGTGTAGATTCTAGACAGCCTTTAAGGGCTGTTTAATTGGTGTTTTATCAGAGGTTTTGCAAAGAGGAATTGGATAGTGGTAGATAACTCTTTTCTTTAGGTCATGGGTGTCAAACTCGATCAAATTACGTGATGTATCATGATGTATTGTGACCTTTTTTGCCTTTGTGGGGCTAGGTGAGAGTGGTCTGTGCATGATGTATTCGGCCTGCGGGCTGCCAATTTGACACCCCTGCTTTAGGTGCTTAGTACATAGAACTTTATATTTTCATACAACAGTTGAGCTTAATACATAATTAAACAAACATTTAGTTTAGTCATGAAAGGGTTATTCTTGGGTGTACTTTGCTTTGGAGATACTTTGTAACACCTGTGTAGCAACACCTGTGTAGAATAGGATGATCTTTCTCATCTTTAATTTAAAATATTGAGATGGTGTCATTGCTATCAGATGCAAACAAATACTCCTTAACCCTGATGATCTCACACTTGGCAGGATTCCTTATCTTTAAGTAGTTTTTAGGAGGAGTAGGCAAAGCATCTTAAAATACCATAAGTTTATTTTCTTCATCACTCAAAATAACATCATTGAAAACATGCATGAATAATTTTGATTCAGAATCTATATAGTTAATTAAAATCCAATATGGTACAAGACCAGACTGTTTCTGGGACTGGCTCTCTCTGACTGTTTATGCTCAGCCGACCAGAAGCAACAGAATAAACATGTTCCATGTCCTTTCTATCAAGCATTGTCAACTTGTTAAGCCCTTTTCTATCTCAATGCCTGCTTTTTGGAACAACGTCCACCCAGAGATCCAGATGTTTCTGATGTGTTACCCTCTTGGAAGGCATGAAATGCTTGTCTGTTCCTTAAGCATTTGGAACAGGAAGTTAAGCTTTTTGTTTTATGTTTTCTTTGTGGGGGTGGGGGAATTGGGAATTATACATTATTTGGATAGTTTGCTTGTTTAAAATCTTGATGGAAATGTTTGTTTTAATTCTTTTCATTCTGCCCAGAGTCATTTCTCAGAGATGGACAGCTACAGTATATAAATTGTATGAATAAACAAAGCCTGGATGAGTCATAAATTCAGTGTTGCTTTTGTTATTTAGGTGATTATTTAAACAAAATCATAGTGAATGAGGCAAAACAATATGTTGAGCTGGAAAGATAGTTTCATTAGTTCACTGAGGGAAATGAAATTGCAGTTGCTATAAAAATGTGCATTTGTGATATCTATAGCATCTTGGTTACCAAATTTATTCAGAGCTCAGTTCAGACTTTAAACCATTTCCTAATCTATATTTATTGAAGGAGTTTTAATTATGGCCCAAATGTATTTGGAAACAGTCATACAACCATCTGTTCTAATTAAAAGAATTTTACTAATATATAAGCTAAGTATTCCAAGTAATTGCTCTTGTAATTGATAAAATCAATTTTTTTTTAAGTTGGAAAAAAGTTGCAGGTCAAAAAAACAAAAACAAAGCCTCATTATTTTTAAAAGGATAGGGATGAAAGTATGAAGATGATCCTCACTGAATCAATTTGGATATAGAACTTTTCCCTGGAGACAAAAGAGAAGGTTCAGGAGATTATTTTTTCCCAAGAATTCTGCTGGATTGTCTAGAATAGATCACGGGTGTCAAACTCAATTGTGTCGTGTGATGTATTGTGACTTATTGTGATGTTTTGTGCCTTTGTGGAGCTGGGATGGGCTTGGCCTGCATGTGATGCATCTGGCTGCAGGCCGCCAGTTTGATACCCCTGGTCTAGATAGTAAATTGACAGCATAAGTAGCATTTATTATGGCCACAAAGTGCACTGACTATGCACTGCAAACACCAGAATAATTTTTCATGTCCTGTCATCTTCTGATCTAATAAACCATGGCACTGAAGTCTTCAGAAATGTCCATCCTTATCCAGTACATATGGTCCTTCAGTTGAGAGATACAGAAGCTTAGCCTTTTAGATGTCTGGGAGAGAGGGGAGGTTTCTCAAGATCTGCAATCTGGAAAAAACTTGAGGGGATAAAGGACAGAGTTCTGGAATTCAAACACATTCATTTCTGGTTGACTAAGAATGTGATGCTGATGAAACAGAGTAGATACATGGATATCCAAATCCTAATCTTAAAATATAGCATGTATAGAATTAGAATAAAAGAAAAACTGAAACATATTTTGATTGCCTATTCAGACAAACAAGCATCCAGAAAAATATATAACATTGTGGAAGAAGTGGAAAAATAATTATTTAAAATACTTGATCTTAGCACTATTGATCTTTAATTTGAAAATTAATTCATAAATGAATTATATATTTATATATTTATTTATATTTATTCGGATTTTTATGCCGCTCCTCTCCGAAGACTCGGAGCGGCTCACAACATACATACATACATACATACATACATACATATATACATACATACATATATATATATATATATATATATATATATATATATATATATATATATATATATATATATATATATATATATATATATATATATATATATATATATATATATATATATATAAACAATTGCAACAAATCCGAACAACATTAAAAATACAAACCCCATACATACTCATCAATCACACCACAATCAACAATCATCCCCAGGCCTGCCAGCAGAGGTAGGTTTTTAAATTCTTTCGGAAGGCCAGGAGGGTCGGAGAAACACGGACTTCAGGAGGTAGTTGGTTCCAGAGGGTGGGCGCCGCAACAGAGAAAGCCCTCCTCCTAGGGCCCGCCAGATGACATTGTTTCGTTGACGGGACCTGGAGGAGGCCGACCCTGTGCGCTCTCACCAGTCGTAGAGAAGTATTAGTTACATGACCAGATAATTGATAAGGCTGATGAGCACATGTCTTCCTAAAGATATGGTCATCACATCTAGATATTTAGCAATATACAAAGATTTTATTATCAGGTTTATGCAGTATTTCCCAAAAGAATATTTTAATATTTAAACATGAAATTTTAGGAAAAGACTCTTTTAGGAAAAAATATTCCTTAATCTATTTTTTCCATCTTCTGATTACCATTTTCCATTGTAAGAGTAAAGTGGGTTACATGACTTTTAGAATCTAAGCTCCATAACTGAAATCCAGTATTTTTATATTCACATAGCATCAGTTAGAAAGAAAGTGCTTTGCAACATTGTGGAGACTTTATCACAGTCCAAACCAAATCATTCCTTGTATAACTATAGGTTGTGGGTATAATTCTATCTTACTTATTTACAATACACATTGACATTTCCAATTCTTTTTTCATTTATTAGGTAAAAGTATTGTGAGATCAATTAAAAAATACAAGTTTCTACTATTAAAGAAAAAATCCTGTTAACTTTGGGATAGGATTTGCAAAAGGGGAGGGATTTGCCAATTTAATATTTTACAGCAGTATTCAAGTAGATTTGACTAAGGAGGATAATCCATTTATACTTCTAATGCTATCAGAACTCTTAAACCTGGATGCAAGAAGTATACTTCTTTTTGTGGGAAAGTTTATGAAAGCTTATCTCCTGAAGCAGACACACAAGGTCAGCATCTGCTTATTATTAGGACTCCTTTCTATTCCATTAGAGATTAAAAGAAAACCCTGAAGACACTTCTTCCTACACTTTCAATTTAATATTAAAGTATTGAACTGAGCTTCCTGTGCAAGCATACATTAAACAAGAGGAGAGCTTTAAAGATGACCTGAAAGTGAATAGGATTGAAAAATTGTAGTGACATTGCTTAAGAAATAACTTGTATGACACATTGGGAATTACAGATGCTTGGACTTTAATATTTATGCTTAATAGTTACAAAACATTTAAAAGGCTAAAAAGACAGAGACTTTAATATTACAAGCTATAAAGAAGTTAAGATATTCATGATGTAGATCATGATGTAGCTGTACTCAGATGTTCATGAGTAGATGCTTCTTGATTTTTTCTGTTGTCATTATTCACATCTTTCTTCTCAACATTATGTGATTACATTATAGCAGACATCTCAAACTTGAAATGTCACGTAACATCGAGCGACATATCAGAACTTTTTCTCCATTGCCGGCAATGGGGTAGGCGTGGTTTCATCATGATACGTCAGGTCCGTGGGCTGGCAGTTTGACACCCCTGCATTATAGTAATTAAAAGTTAATTTCATATTTCTTAAGATTCCTATGTGATACAATTATTCTGAAATTATATTTGTGTTTAGTTTGAAGGGGTATATCATAAGCACCAATTTTTTTCAGGAAGCAAAACATTTTTTTAAAAAAATGGTTGTCCAGTGTTATAATAGTATTCGGCATACAGGAGAAATAGGCTAGAAAATGCTATTGCTTTTAACTGTCTCTTGTCTCCAACCTGTGGAATTCTCAGGTAACTTGATTATCTAATAAAAAAGAAGTATGATTTTAAAATAGGTGTAATGAATGAAAATATGATATAGATGCAGAATTCAAGGTTAAAAGTCAAGAATTTGGAGTTAAAGGATCTTAGTTAAGAAGGCTAAGAATATTTTTTTCTAAATGTTTTTGAGAGCCTTCATAAGTAGGAAGGGAAAAAAAAATCTACTTTCAGAGGATTGAGAGTTGAATGTCTTCACAATAAGCCAGAATTATACATTTAAATGTCTCCCTTGAGTAGTGGTTCAGGTTTTCACCCATTGAGTAATAAAATGAAAAATAACACAATATAAAAGGAATCTATTCCACTAAATTTAACTTAATTCAATTGAAAATATAAACAAATGTTTCACTGTCTTGGCTGGTTCATATATTATCATTTGTGTTTCAGAACAATCCTATTATTATGAATAATAGGAAAATTGAGAAATAGTGATATATATCATATATATTCACTAATATTTTATTAAAAACAAAACAAATCACCAATTTTTAATTTTTTTAATTTGGTTTCTGCTTTTCATCAATTGCTAAGATAGTAATATAAAAGTTCCTGTAATTTGTATATGCAATTTGCAATTAAATAAGATGCCATGGTGGCATCTTATTTAGAAGATTTAGAAGATAGTTAGAATGCAGTATTGCAGGCTGATTCTGCTGACTGCCAGGGGTTAGATCCTCACAAGCTCAAGGTTGACACAGCCTTCCATCTTTCCGAGGTCAGCAAAATGAGGACTCAGATTGTTGGGGGCAATATGTTGACTCTGTAAACTGCTTAGAGAAGGCTGTAAAGCACTGTAAAGTGGTATATAAGTCTTAGTGCTATTGCTATTGCTATCAAGGTTAAAAAAATTAAATATGGTATAACAATCATATTATTCTTAATAAAATCCAGTTCCACCCTAATCCTTAACACTAAATATTTATGAATAGACTTGAAAAGGCAAACAAATTGTTTGATAATGCTTTTTATATCAAAGGTAGTCAAATGATACATAGATTCCACATGTAATAGACAGTCCAACAAAATCAGAAGTCAACTGTGGATTGTCTACATATTAATTTTGTAGCAACTCTAAAGAGTTTTAATGAAAGGTCAGTAAAAGAAATAGTGTAATATGGAGCAATGCTAGCAAGAACAAAGCCAGAAATAAATTACATTATTGAATTTTGATAGGTAAAACTTAATAACAATGATCATTAACTGTGCTAAAGCTTTCTTTCTTGCTCTAGTGTAGACATAAGAAATAATGCTAGTTATTCTATTCTGTTTCTTTCACAATTAATTAACTTCATTCTGCTTTATATCTTCCTTTGATTCTCTCACTTGTTTCAATGCATGCATAAAAAGGAATGAATTGCAACTGTTGCAATGCAATTTCCCAAAATAATACTTCTGAATCTCATCTCTCTGTCTTTCTCTCTCTGAGCTCTCTTGAAAGCTACAAGTTGAAAAATTCAACACCCTCATTGCTGGCTTTGATATTCACTTACAGAAGTAGATATCAAAATGTTAAAGCAAAGGAGTGTCCAAGAGTCTGCAAAGAAAGAATTCAAATAGATCTCAAAAGAGACTTAAGAATATATTACTATATATAATGTTATAGAAGCAAATTTCCTGAAACTCAGTGTTAGTGTTTAATATTCAACTGCATCCTAAGAAACAGTTATATTGGCTGTTTTTATACAGTGTATATCCTTCATGATATTTTAAGAAGCACTGTTCAGCAGGAAGCAGTATGTGACCAGTTTCATCCTAATTGGGACTCTTTAATCATGGATGTTATTCTATGGGTTCCATATTTATATTAATACCTTAATGTAATGTATTACATTATGTTATGATATTCAAATGCACATTTACATTTAGGGAAGTTATCTAAGGAGAATATACACTGTAATTTCCCTTGTCTTCAAAAGGAGACGGTGAATGGTGAAAGTCATGACAATTTCCATACATGAGGGCATGACATAATATAACATCTATATTTGTCTGTCTGAATGCTTAATGGAAGATGGACTTAATAATAAGAAGAATATTCAAACAGCATCTGCCTATCCCAGGTCCTTGGGAAAGACTCAATAGATGAATAAAAATTCCAAATCTAAATTCCAGTATAAATATTTGGCTGACTATGCAATGAATCACAATAATATTTCCCTTTGTACAAAGTAGAAAGATCTGAAAATAACAGTGAAATGACTGTGGTAAAAGAAAGCAAAGATAGTACCAATAGTAATAGGTGCCTTGGGTGCAATTCCAAAACATCTGGAGCATCACTTGAACATCATTGGCATTGATAAAATCAACATTGATCAATTGCAAAAGGCATCTTTACTTAGAAAAATCTTGCAACAATATCTTTACATCATCAAACAACATCATCTACCTATACTAGATCCTTGGGAAGGACTTGATAGGTGGATAAAAATGCCAAGTTCATCTAAATAGCTGATGGACTATGCAACAAATCTTTTTAATAATTCTGATAAATTCTATGAAAAACAATACCTTATGTTTGTTTTATGAATGCTTTATTAAGCTATAGCTTATTCAAGGATTTTACTCTTTCATGTTATCTCTAACTGGAAAGATATATTTTCAAAAGTCACTGTAGCCTTTACATGATTTATCAAGATACACTTTCCCAATGTTCATAATCTTTTGGCCATAGGGAATGGTCAAGGGTAAAATGGATATATTAAACATCTCTAAGGCTTTCATCAAGTATTTTCCTTCTTATACCTATGTCTCAACTGCCAGGCCTCCAAAATATTGAAATATTGTTAGGCCCAATATTTTTAGCCCCATCCACCCAGAAAAGCAATGATAGCAAGTCATATCAGTTCCATATGAGCTCCACCTTTTGAACCAAACTGTCCATGTGATGATTTAGTACAATGGATGAAGCAATAGCATAAGAACACTGGCATATGTAACTCAGTTTCCCACTAGATAAGAGATCCTCTTACTTTCAGTAAGATTTTATAAAGTAATAGTGAATTCATCTAATGAATATTGACAAACCTTTTGTCGAAGTACAATATCTAAGAGACAAAACTAATGGTTGGCAAAATTACCAATAATGTTTAAGAAATATAAAAATGTTAGAGAGTAAAATGAAAAAAAAATGAAATATTTAAAATTAAGGGAGTTGACTTCTTATAACCAGATTTGGACATTATTATTATTATTTTTCTTTGTTTTAAATAACTTTCTTAAATTTTAAAATGAAAACATAAAAATTAAGAGAAAGTAATAACCAAGAAAAGAGAAAAAAAGAGTAAAAGAAAAGAGAGAGGACAAGTGCGACAAAATAAAAAAAAATAGAGGAGCAAAGATATAAAAAAAACGCCTTGTGTAACTAACATACAAACCTCAACTTTTCAACAACAACCATTTGAACTTAATGAAGGAATGAGTGTTAGAAAATTGTATTATTTGAATAGCTTTGGTGGGATCTAGGAGTTATTTTCCTGGACTGTTCACTTGTAGACTCCAATAGGGCTTTTGTTTGGCATTTATGTGTTTCTATATTTGTATATAGTCTTATTTTAATATTGTCAATCTCTGTTATAATAAAGTTTTTCATATTTATGTGTAACCCAGGGGGAGAGAAGAAAAAAATGTGCTGGTTCAGTATTATGGGATTATAAACCAATAAAATTTAGGTGTGCCCAAGCAGAGAAGACAGTTTTAATGTATGGTAAAAATTTCCATCTTTCGCATCCAGTCGTCTTATTTTCTCACTGAGTGTAATGGGAATATAAAGAAATCTACATTTTCATATATAATTCACAATACGTAGCATATAACAATATGCTTTTATATAGTAAAATCAGATTTTTATCCTTAGTGAAGGTTGTTAAATCTCTGAATTCGGAAAGGATTTAAAATATGTTTTTCATTCTAATATTCAGAGGATGACAAATATTTTTCCTTAAATAAATAATGTTAAAATCAGTACTTCTGAGATGCTTTTTGTTTCCCCGATACTTAAAATAATGCTTGCCCAGAAACTTTCCACTTTAATAGAGTAAAAAGAGCTTTCCAAGAGGCACATTGGTGGCACTAGTGGGTCTTTTAAAAGGGTGCTTTTTTCCAGTGAAGGCATGAAACAATGCTGCTTTAACTTTCTCTTGCATTTTTCTGATTTTTACTTGGATTTATGCAATATGGCAATCAATCAATTTTTTTTCTCCATCACAAAACCTCTTTAAAAAGTTGCCTGAAATGGTGTAGGGTCTCCTGCTTGAGCTTAGGGTTGGACTAGAAGACCTCCAAGGTCTCTTCCAACTACTGCAACAAGTTTAATTGATGTTGTAGAATTACAGGTCTTATAGTTATGTGAGCTGCACAACTTTTTCTCTCTTTGTGCATGCCCATGTTCCCTCTTTTCAGATCCAGCACAATGCTTGCTTACTATTCCCTAAAGCAAGTTGAAAGAACAGTATCTGTTCTGAAAGCAGGCAATTCAGTCTCAATATGATGCAGATGAAAGATAAATGGTCAGATAATCAAAGATGCTTCTTTTGTGAAAATCCATATGAGTAGTGTTCAAATAATCCCAAGAAAGATAAAGCACCTATTACCAGAACAGAGTGTAAGGCCTTCTAAGCAAGGTTTTGCCACTGTGAATGACTGATACCATCTGGAAACAGAAGATTGACAAGCCAGAAGACAGTTCAAGATAACAATAGGGCACCTGAGATTCACTGTGGGAATTTATCAGTGTCTCAGTGTACAATGAATAGCACATACCACAAGTGTTTTGAAGTGTAAAGGATTCTTCTTCCCCTTCAGTCTCATATATTTTGAGATTATCCAAATGTACTTCACATACAAAAAGAACAGTCAACAAGATTTTAAAATTTAATGAACGAAAGTAACCAAGTTATAATTTCACTTAAAAAATTCAGCATGCAAAATTTGATCAAATATTTTCCAGATTTTTCTGGAAAATATATTTATTTATTTATTTATTTATTTATTTATTTATTTATTTATTTATTTATTTATTTATTTATTTATTCGGATTTGTATGCTGCACCTCTCCGAAGACTCGGAGCGGCTCACAACATATATATAAAAACAATTGCAACAAATCCGAACAACATTAAAAATACAAACCCCATACATACTCATCAATCACACCACAATAAGAACATAAGAACATAAGAAGAGCCATGCTGAATCAGGCCAAAGCCCATCGAGTCCAGCATTCTGTGTCACACAGTGGCCCACCAAATGTACATGGGGATCTTGAGCAGAAAGAGAAGGCAAAACCCTCCCTTTCCCTTGACCCCCAAACAAATGGTACTCAAGGGAATCCTGCCTGCCTCAACCAACATAGAGGCGGCACATGGACATCCGTTTTAATAACCACCGATACACTTTGCATCCATGAATCTATCTAGCCCTGCCTTGAAGCTGTCAAGGCTGACAGCTGTCACGACCCCTTCAGGAAGTGAATTCCATAAATCAACGACCCTCTGGGTGAAGAAATATTTCCCTTTATTTGTCCTCACTTTCTTAGCTATAAGCTTTAGGGAGTGCCCCCTTGTCCTGGTATTGTGTGATAGAGAAAAGAATTTTTCTCTATCCACATTTTCTATCCCATGCATGATTTTATACACTTCGATCAAGTCACCCCTTAAACACCGTCTTTCAAGGCTGAAGAGACCAAGGCGTTGCAATCTGGTTTCATAAGGGAGGCGCTCCATTTCCTTGATCATTCTTGTTGCCCTTTTTTGCACCTTTTCCAGTTCCATTATATCCTTCTTGAGGTGCGGTGACCAGAACTGTACACAGTACTCCAAGTGTGGTCTCACCATCGATTTGTACAGAGGCAATACAACACTTGCTGACTTATTTTCGATTCCCTTCCTAATCATGCCAAGCATGGAATTTGCTTTTTTTACTGCTGCTGCGCATTGGGTTGACATCTTCATCGAGCTGTCCACCAAAACCCCAAGATCCCTTTCTTGGGTTGTCTCAGAAAGTTTGGTCCCCATCAGTTGGTAAGTATAATTGGGGTTCTTTGCCCCGATGTGCATAACTTTGCACTTGTTTAGGTTAAAATGCATTTGCCACTTTGTTGCCCACTCACACAATTTCGAGAGATCCTTCTGGATCTCCCGACAATCAGTTTCACTTTTCACAACCCGGAACAATTTAGTGTCATCAGCAAACTTGGCTACCTCACTATTAACTTCTACATCCAGATCATTGATGAATAAATTAAAAAGTAAAGGCCCCAAAACTGAACCTTGGGGTACACCACTTCTCACTTCTTTCCATCCGGAGAATTGTCCATTTATTGCCACCCTTTGCTTCCTACAATTTAGCCAGTTACCAATCCAGGACAAGACCTGTCCTCTAATTCCGTGGCTGGAGAGCTTTTTTAGGAGCCTTTGGTGAGGGACTTTGTCAAAAGCCTTTTGAAAGTCAAGATATACAATATCAACTGGGGCCCCTTTATCTATGTATTTATTTACACCCTCAAAGAATTCTAACAAGTTAGTAAGACATGATTTGCCTTTGCAGAAACCATGTTGATTTTCTTTCAGCAATGCCTGTTTTTCTATGTGCCCTGTAATTTTATCTTTAATAATGGTTTCCATCAGTTTGCCTGGAACTGAGGTTAGACTGACTGGTCTATAGTTTCCTGGATCACCTCTGGATCCTTTCTTGAAGATCGGGGTTATATTTGCTTCCCTCCAATCCTCCGGTACAGTGCCTGATCTTAGAGAAAGATTGTATATTTTAGCTAGAAGTTCAGCAATTTCACACTTGAGTTCCTTGAGAATTCTAGGGTGGATGCCATCTGGACCCGGCGATTTGTTGACGTTTAGTTTAGAAAGGCATGCAAGAACATCTTCCTTGTTTATCTCTATCAGGTTTAATTCTTCTATTTCCCTCCCTGGGAAAACTAATTCAGTGGCAGGCAAATGTTCTCTATCCTCCTCGGTGAAAACGGAGGCAAAGAAGTCATTTAGCCTCTCAGCAATCTCCTTGTCTTCTCTGATTATCCCCTTCTGACCATTGTTATCAAGTGGCCCAACTGATTTTCTGGTTGGGTTCCTGCTTCTGATGTACTTAAAAAAGGTTTTGTTATTATTTTTAATATTCTTGGCTATATGCTCCTCAAAGTCTCTCTTGGCTTTCATGACTATCGCCTTGCATTTGGTCTGCCAGAGTTTGTGATCCCTCCTGTTCTCCTCGGTAGGAAGAGCCTTCCATTTCTTAAATGAGTTTTTCTTCTTTCCAATAACCTCCTTTACCTCATTCGTAAGCCATACTGGTATCCTCTTGGACTTTCCAATCCTCTTTCTTCTTTTAGGAATGCATTTTATTTGAGCCTGCTGTAACGTATTTTTAAACAGTTTCCAAGCATTTTGGAGGGATTTGACTTTTTTTACTGTTCCTTTTAGTTTCTTCTTTACTATTTTCCTCATTTTGTCAAAATTCCCTCTGTGAAAGTTTAAGGTCTCTGTGTTAGTTTTCACTGACAATTTGCTATCCATGGTTAAGTTGAAGGTTATTGTGTTGTGATCGCTGGTTCCTATGGGCTCGGTTACAAGGACATCATGAACCAAATCCTGTGCGTTAGTTAGAACCAAGTCCAGGATCCCCTTTCCCCTGGTAGGTTCCATGACCATCTGCTCAAGGGAATAATCGGCTAACATGTCGAGGAACCTTGTCTCTCTTTCATGTGTAGAACAAGAATTTACCCAATCTATTTGGGGATAGTTGAAGTCCCCCATTATGACTACCCTATTTCTTTTTGAGGCCTCCTTAAATTCATTTTCCAAATAGCAATCTGCCTCTGGAGTTTGGTTGGGAGGGCGATAGCAGATCCCTAACGTCAGATTAGTTTCCTGTCCTGGGATTTTTATCCACAATGTTTCTGTGGGTGAGTTTGAATTTTCTTGAATTTCGAGTTCATGAGATTCTAACTCCTCATTTATGTACAAGGCCACGCCACCACCATTTCTCCCTCTCCTGTCCATCCTATACAATTTGTAACCTGGAATCCTTGTGTCCCATTGGTTTTCATCTGTCCACCAGGTTTCTGTTATGCCGATAATATCAATATTATTTTCCTTCACCAAGCATTCCAATTCCCCTATTTTTGCTCGAATGCTTCTAGCATTTGTGTACAGACCTTTATATGTAATTTTCTGGTGCACTTTCAACTTTGACTGTGGATTTTGACTGTAGAATTTGGTTGTAGAATTTGTAGATGGTCTACCATGTCCTTCTGCTTGACTATTACAATTTAGTTTTCCTGTTGACTCACCAATGTGTGCATAACTTCCACCCTCCATATTAGGCAGTGCGCCTTCTCGAACCGGAAGCTGCCCAGCTCCTGTCGACTTGCCCCTATGAATCAGTTTAAAAGCTGCTCTGAAACCTTTTTAATATTAATTGCCAACAGTCTGGTTCCATTATGGTTCAAATGTAACCCGTCCCTTCTGTACAGGTGTGGCTTGTCCCAAAATGTTTCCCAGTTCCTAATGAATCTAAACCCTTCCTCCCGGCACCACTGCCTCATCCACGCATTGACGCTCCTGAGCTCTGCCTGTCTAGCTGGCCCTGCGCGTGGAACAGGTAGCATTTCTGAGAATGCAACCTTGGGGGTCCTGGACTTTAATCTTCTACCTAGCAACCTAAATTTGGCTTCCAGGACCTTCCGCTTAGCTTTTCCAATGTCATTGGTACCGACATGTACCACAACAGTTGGCTCCACCCCAGCACTGTCTATCAGCCTGTCTAGATGCCTCGTGATGTCCGCAACCTTTGCACCCGGCAGGCAGTTTACCATGCGGTCAACGCTTCCATCACAAACCCGTCTCTCTATATTTCTAACAATTGAATCACCCACTACAAGAAGCCCCCCTCCCACCACCCGCGGAGAAGTATCCTCGGTGCAAGAGGATATGGGCACATCCTCCAGGGAAGGGGTCTCAAGTAAGGGAGCCTGTCCCTCTTCCACAGATTGATGTCCTCCCTGCCCAAGATCTCCATTCTTCAAAGCAGCTGGAGAGCTGCTCAGCATGGAGTGGGATGCTCCTGCTGCATCCCTGAAGATCTTCTCCTGCCTCGCTATCTCTCTCTGCTTCTCCAGGTCTGCTACCTTGGCTTCAAGGGAAAGAACCTGTTCCCTGAGAGCCAGGAGCTCATTGCACCGATCACACACCCAAGACTTCTGTCCAGCAGACAGATAGTCATACATGTGACACTCAATACAAAACACTGGGAAGCTCCCCTCCGTCTGCTGGCTATCTATCTCCATTTCTTGTTATTATATGCTGTTATTATTATACTAGTTATTATTTTAAAAAAAAACAGCTTTTTGGGTTGTTCAAATTTTTTGTTTTGGTCTCAGTTTACTTTTTGGATTTTTTTCTTACTTGTTTTAGGATTTTATCGCGCGGCGTCAGGGGCGCGATGGCTGCTAAAAAAAAAGGTGAATTTGTAATTAAACAAGAAACCCCACAAACTTACCAGGGCTCAGCAGGTAATTCTTCCCAAGGTTCCTGCCAAGTTCCCTAGTCCCCTTTTATTTCCTGTTTTAATTTCTTATTTGAAAAAGCTCTGCCCAAGCAAAAGCAAAAGCAGCTGCCTTTCTGCCCCACAAGGAAGAGTGAGCTGCTTGCTCCCAGCTACCAGGGATTAGCCAGCAGGGGGGCTGCAGCAGAAAGCTCCACCCCCTCCAAACCTGTGCTGAGGGCAAACTTTAGAAGAAAGGGGAAGGAGAAACCCCTTATATGGCTGCTAAAAAAAGAGAAAAAAAGGTGAATTTGTAATTAAACAAGAAACCCCACAAACTTACCAGGGCTCAGCAGGTAATTCTTCCCAAGGTTCCTGCCAAGTTCCCTAGTCCCCTTTTATTTCCTGTTTTAATTTCTTATTTGAAAAAGCTCTGCCCAAGCAAAAGCAAAAGCAGCTGCCTTTCTGCCCCACAAGGAAGACAATCAACAATCATCCCCAGGCCTGCCGGCAGAGGTAGGTTTTTAAATTCTTTCGGAAGGCAAGGAGGGTCGGAGAGACGCGGACTTCAGGAGGTAGTTGGTTCCAGAGGGTGGGCGCTGCAACAGAGAAAGCCCTCCCCCTAGGGCCCGCCAGATGACATTGTTTCGTTGACGGGACCTGGAGGAGGCCAACCCTGTGCGCTCTCACCGGTCGTAGAGAAGTATGTGGCAGAAGGCGGTCCTGTAAGTATCCTGGTCCCAAGCCATGAAGGGCTTTATAGGTGATAACCAACACCTTGAATTGGGCTCGGAGACCAATAGGCAACCAATGCAGCGTGCGGAGAGTTGATGAAATGTGGGCACAACGAGGAAGACCCACAACTGCATTTTGCACTAATTGTAGTCTCCGAACACTCTTCAAGGGTAGCCCCATGTAGAGAGCGTTGCAGTAGTCGATCCTCGAGGTGACAAGGGCATGTGTGACTGTGAGGAGTGACTCCCGATCCAAGTAAGGACGCAACTGGTGCACCAGGCGAACCTGGGAAAATGCCCCCCCTCGCCACTGCCGACAAATGATGATCCAATGTCAGCTGTGGATCGAGGAGGACTCCCAAGTTGCAAACCTTCTCTGAGGGGTTTATAGATTCACCCCCCAGGGTAATCGAAGGACAGATAGAAGTGTCCTTGGGAGGCATCACCCACAGCCACTCTGTCTTATCAGGGTTGAGCCTTAATCTGTTAACACCCATCCAAACCCTCACAGCCTCCAGACACCGGCACATCACCTCAACCGCTTCACTGATTTGGGCAGGAGTGGAAATGTACAGCTGAGTATCGTCAGCATACTGATGGTATCTCACTCCGTGGCAGTGGATGATCTCACCCAGTGGCTTCATGTAAATATTAAAAAGTAGGGGGGAGAGAACCGACCCCTGAGGCACCCCACATGGGAGTAACCTAGAGGTGGACCTTTGATCCCCCACAAACACCGACTGCGACCGACCAGTGAGATAGGAGGAGAACCACCGCAATACGGTGTCCCCCACTCCCAATCCCTCCAGCCGGCGCAGAAGGATACCGTGGTCGATGGTATCGAATGCCACTGAGAGGTCAAGAAGCACCAGGACAGAGGACTGGCCTCTATCCCGGGCTCGCCAGAGATCATCCATCAGAGCGACCAAAGCAGTTTTGGTGCTGTAGCCGGGCCTGAACCCCGACTGCAGAGGGCCCAGATAATCGGCTTCCTCCAGAGACCGCTGGAGCTGATGCGCCACCACCTCGACAACCTTCCCGACAAAGCGAAGGTTGGAGACTGGACGATAGTTGGTCAAAATTTCTGGATCCAGGGAAGGCTTCTTGAGGAGGGGGCGCACAAGTGCCTCCTTTAAGGGAGCCAGAAAGGACCCCTCCCTCAAAGAAGCGTTGACAATCTCCTGGATCCAGGTACGTGTCACCACCCTACTGGCCGAAACCAGCCAGGAGGGACACGGGTCCAACAAACAGGTGGCAGAACATACAGATCCAATGGCCCTGTCCACTTCCTCAGGCGTAACAGCCTCAAACTCTCCCCAGATGACCGGACAAGAACATGCCCCTGTCCCCTCAACTGAATCATTATCAGTCGATTCTGCTACACAATTGGAGTCTAGGTCAGCCCGGATCTGAGCCACTTTGTCTGCGAAACAGTTATTAAAGTCCTCGGCACTACCCTGCAAGGGAGGTCCCGGACCCCTTGGGTTAATGAGGGATCGGGTCACCCTAAACAGGGCGGCCGGACGAGATTCCGCAGATGCGATCAAAGCAGAAAGATACAAAGATCTTGCCACCTTAATCGCCTTCAGATAGGCTTTAATAAATAAGCTCAATCGGGTTCGGTCAGATCCGGACTTACTTTGTCTCCATCGCTTCTCTAGACGTCTCTTATGGCGCTTCATCCCCCTGAGCTCCTCAGTAAACCAAGGAGACCTCCTGGGGCCAGCACCACGGAGAGGTCGCAAAGGCGCAATCCAGTCAATAGCCCCCTTCGCGGCCGTATTCCATGCCGCTACCAGGGACTCCGCTGGACTGTGAATGAGGGAGCTCAGTAATTCCCCAAGTTGTATGTGTACTGCTTCTTTTGTGAGCTATAAATATGGCAAGCTTTATTTGCCAACTTTGTGTTTGTGATAGATAAGTTTAGCTAGTGACTGAGCAAATGTTAGACTGGTTTTGTTTTGTAGCTTAATGAGTGCTAGATAGTATGTAAAACCAGCCATATATATTTTAGAATACAACATATGAAAAGGACTTTGAGCTATGGATAAGAATACCTTCCTACCTTCTTCCTATATTATCTCCTTACCACTGAAACCCTCCTTCCATTATTATAATCACTGTTGCTTTGATGCTACAATGATCAAAACAAAGGGAATAGATTGTTCCTTTACTTCTATATTCTACTGCAGGCCATAGTAATTCTGTAGCAAGAATCAATTATTCATCATTAAAGAAATAAATGAACATCCACTGAAATGCTGTAGTTTTAGTCCAATATATTTATATTACAAAGAGAAGAAAGCAAAACTTTATAATACTACAGGCAGAGAACACTAAAGCAATCTGAGCCAAAATTGAAATATAAGGTTTGGTGTGATGAGCTACAGGAAGCAAGGAAACTCAAGGCATTCATTTACTTAAGTTCTTTGGATAGATAGCAAGATAACTATAAAATGGGAGCTGCCAAGTAGTGAAGAACATCACAGTCAACCAGCACAAGACAAAATACGGCACAGAGCAGTAACAAACCACTGAGGGAAGGAACTATGCCAGAAAGGGTTCCTTTCAATTCAACCTGCGGAAAGGGTTCGCAATTTGGGAGTCCTCCTGGATTCACGGCTGTCTTTAGAGGACCATCTGGTGGCCGTGGCCGGGAGGATGTTCTATCAGGTTCGCCTGGTACGCCAGTTGCGTCCCTTCCTAGATCGGGACTCGCTATGCACAGTTACTCATGCCTTCGTCACTTCCAGGCTGGACTATTGTAATGCTCTCTACATGGGGCTCCCCTTGAGGTGCACCCAGAGGCTTCAGCTGGCCCAGAATGCGGCCATGCGGGTAGTGACCGGAGCGCCATGGCGCGCCCATGTAACATCGCTTCTGCGCAAGCTGCACTGGTTGCCGGTGGCCTTCCGGGTGCGTTTCAAGGTGTTAGTGACCATCTTTAAAACGCTCCATGGCATCGGACCCGGATATTTACAGGACCGCCTTCTGCCAGCAAATACCTCCCGCCGTCCGGTACGCTCCCACAGAGTCAGTCTCCTCAGGGTGCCGTCGGCCAGACAATGTCGGCTGGTGACCCCCAGGGGGAGGGCCTTCTCTGTGGGAGCTCCAACGCTTTGGAACGAGCTCCCCCCGAACTCCGTACGTTGACGGAATTGCGTTCCTTCCGTCGAGAATTAAAGACATATTTATTTCGACAAGCCAGCCTGGGATAGTAGCTCCGGTTCCAACAAGGCCATAATTGTTTTTAGGGGATTGAGTTTTAAGATTAAGCATTGGTTTTAAATGATCGGACTAAATTACTTTTAGGTAATTGGGTTTTTAAATGATTGGGCCAAATTATTTAATTTATTTTTAATAATTTTACCTTTTGTATGTTAATGTTTTTAATTGGGCTGTACACTGCCCCGAGTCCTTCGGGAGGGGGGCGGTATAAAATCGTAAAATAAATAAAAATAAAAAATATTATGCTGAATAGAATCCACTCAGAAGGATTTACGAAGCATAGGGAAAAACACACATTGGAAGTGGAAATGAAAGAGATGGATTTGTGACTGGCTGAGAGTGCATAGAGGATGATATCAAGAATTATGGGTGACCCAGACTGGCAATGGAGAAATGAGAAACTACCTAGCTGATCACTATCTGAAACACTTCTAACAAAGCCTGGCAATGGCAACTGTCAAAATAATATGCTTCAACTTTTTTCAGCCTGATTTTATAATGACTAGAACTTCAAAGTAGAGCTTACATGAGAAATTATACATCCTCTAATTGCATTTATGATATTGATAATATTAAAGAATTCTGTGGAAAGAAGCCATAATATCATCATGCTCAATAATCAATGTAGTTACAGGTGGAGAAAAATGAGATATGATGGTTTGCTTTGTTCACTCTTTAGTAGGTCAAGCATAAAAGGGCAATAAATATTTCCAAGCATTTTGGTGGAGTTTCACAATAAGCTATTGTTTACTGGGAACAATGTAAGCAGACTTGCTGTGCATAATGAGACTCTAGCACTGTCAGGATATTAATTTATATGAATAATGAATGCCAGGAATGCAGTAGCAGTAAAGAGGCGACTTCATAGTGAGACCAGGGAGGCTGAAATGCAATCCTTCTCTAATTAAATCGAGAAAGGTTTTTTTTTAAGATTATAGATAGATGATAGATAGATAGACATATATTTAATATACATACATACACACATACATACACCAAGCAAAAAGTATGAAAATAACAATATTTCTCAAACTTATCACCTTCTATCTTTTTCATATGATGAAGTGGATGAAGATGAAAAATAATATATATAGTCAAATGTATATAAATGTATACCAAATCTGCAGTTTGAGTATTTTAGTGTTCATGAAAACTTTCCATAATGAAGGACTACATTTACTGAGCCATCTCAAATGGTGTGTGTGTGTGTGAGAGAGAGGGGGGGGGTGAGAATCTAAACACTTTTTTTCCTATAACAGTAAGAAGCAAGATCGAATATTTGTTTAATTTCCTGGGTTTTTTAAAAATGAATTATTATTACTAGATATTTTTTTGAAAAATAAAGGAATCATAAGAATCATAAGACAGTTTAGAGGTTTTTTTTTTGTACCAATTGATAAGAGTAGTACTGGAGGGCATCAGTAACTTCAAATGTGAAAGTTAACCACATAATATGTAGCTTCATCTGTGCTTATTCCTCCTAGGTTTATAAGCTACTTATTTATTTTTTTACCATTTAGTTTTCCTTTTATTTATAAAATGCATAAATCCTAGGCAACTAAGCAAGAAAAAGGAGAAAAATAATATATAAAGTAAAAACATATGGAATATAAATTTATGCAGTTGGTGTTTTAAAATTTTGAGACATGTTGTTTACAATGTTTTCTAGCTGTGTCTATGCATTTATGCACAAATTATGTAATGATTTCACCCCCAAAAGTAACTGCAAAATACAACTGTATTATATAACTGTAGACATTACAGAATAAAGATAAATTACTTAACAATGAAAGTAGAATTAAAATATTTACTTTCTTTACTACTTAATGTGTTGACTTATAAGGTATATTAAGTGTAGAATTAGGAACAAGAGTTTCAGAAAATATTACCATATAAAATTGTTCAGTTCTGAAACAGAATATAACAATGTACACATTCTCATGTTATGAAAAATAGTAGACAAAGAATTAGTGAAAATCAAAAGTACCAAGATCTAAAAATCATAATTAAAAGATTACGGCATAAACCAGCCATTTTTGCCACAATGGTTATTGATCTATTGTATGCCATACCTAAAAATCTTGGACAGAACTTATATAATCTGGGCATTTCTATCCATCAATTACTGCTTGGATTGACACACTGCTTGGATTGACATGTATACCACACCAATGCATTACAACATTCTAGGTTCTTGGGAACTGGATGTAAATGGAGGCCAACACTAGCTAAACAATTGGTAGCTGTATCTTCACATTGGGTGAACAGATGATAATATTCTTTAGAATACAGTTTTGTGATATGTAAGGGTTTACATCATTCCTGGACTTCATAATTATTTCATCATAATTTTTCTTTTCATTTTGGCATTTTTATTCAATAACAAAAACAAAACTCTAGCATACTCCTTCCTCAATAAAAGCTTCATGTTTATGCTTGGTTTTTTTATTTCATAATGAAATTCTATCAGTTGTTAAATTAGTGATGGCATCACTTTGTTCTTAGGAATTACATTTTATTTCTGGTTTCTTTTCTGTTGCCTCTATACTTCTGAGAACTCATTTAGGCTGCAATTCTATACTCACCTTTATGTGAGATAAATTTAAAGTAATTTCTTCTGTATAGTCATTTATATGGTTACACCGTCAATATAGTTTTTATAGAAACTTGACAAGCTAAAGACAGAATGAAATGAAAATTATCTGAGTTTGCAATAAAAAAGTTGTATCATCACATAACATTAAATTCATAAGCTGAACAAATTCAGCAAAAGGAATACAAGATTAAGATTTATATAGTGCAGTTTTGCATCACTTCTTCAAAGACTTTTTTTCTGCAGAGGAAAACAAAATTGAATACAAGTTTAGCTACTACAAAATACTTTTTCAAAAAAATTCAAGAAACATAATAAAAACAAGGTAAATTGTCTAACTACACTATAACACTGAGGTAAAACAGTAGAAGTACAACTAATCTAGGTTTTTCCAATAATAAATATCAATTATGTGAAATATTTTTCTCAAAATATATTGGTTAATGTTTACAAATGAAAAACATTTCAATATTAGAATCAGTCTTCAGCGAAGGTACCAATTGCAGTAGGAACTAGATAGTAGTCAGCAATTGTTATAAGTGATGACTCCAGGTTATAGTATACATATTATTTCATGCATTTCAGAACAAAGTGGCCCGGGTTATCTAAAGTTTGGGGGTTTTTGTTTCTGTTTTTCATTGGGTGAGCAGAACAGTGAGATTACTCTGATGGCAAAAATTGCAAAGGATTCACAAGCTCTAGTCAGTGCTTTTTTTCTTAAAAAAAAAAAAAGGTGCCGGAACTCACACATGTCATACAATCTGCCTTGCCTACCCTACAAGATTCCATCCAAAAAAGGTGCCGGAACTCCGTTCTGGGTGTTCTATGAGAAAAAGAGCCCTGGCTCTAGTAATAAAATCAAAGATCATCACAATGAAAATAATGGAACTATAGTTAAAAGCACTGCTTTTATTTGTACTTTTCTAGATGTCAAGAGCCATCCGTCTACATAGACATGTGTGATGCACTTCCTTCTGGGCATTCTTATCAGCTTTTCCAGGTTTGATATTTTCCAAAGGTTTCAGGCACCAATCTGCAGGCATCTCTTTTTCTCTGTGCCTGTCTTCTCTCTTTTTACCACTCAAATTTTACAACTTAAATTTTACAACTCAAGCAACGGGGAAATTGGAAAAGAGCTGATGTAGTTCCCATCTTTAAAAATGGGGAAAAAATGGATCAAGGAAACTACAGACCTATCAGCCTGACCTCAAAACCTGGGAAGATTCTGGAAAAGATGATCAAGCAACGAACACCTAGAGGCAAACAAAGTCATTACCAAAAGTCAACATGGGTTTGTCAAAAACAGATCATGCCAGACAAAACTTGTTCCATTCTTTGATAAGGTGACAAAATTAGTGGACCAGAGCATTTCTGTGGATATAATTTACTTGGACTTCAATAAGGCATTTGATTAAGTAGATCACAATCTACTTCTTGATAAGAAAGAAAAATGTGGTTTAGACAACATCACCACCAGATGTATTCGTAGCTGACTAACCATCTGTACTCAGCCAGTTCCTCAAGGGACCTGCATCTACAAGGAGGGAAGTGTGTAGTGGGGTGCCCCAGTGCTCTGTTCTGGGCCCAGTGCTCTTCAATATCTTCATCAATGATTTGGATGAGGGGATAGATGCAGAACTCATCAAATTTGCTGAAGACACCAAGCTGGCAGGAATAGCCAACACTCTAGAATATAAGCTTAAGATATAGGAGGATCTTGACAGACTTGAACATTGGGCGCTATCTAACAAAATGAAATTCAATGGTGAAAAAAGTAAGGTTCTACATTTAGGCAAGAAAAAACAAATGCAAAGGTACAGTATAGGTGGTACCTGGCTCAGTAGTAGTAACTGTAAGAGGGATCTCAGAATCTTAGTGGACAATCACTTAAATATGAGCCAGCAGTGTGCTGCAACTGCCAAAAAAGCCAACACAGTTCTAGGCTGCATTAACAGAGGCATAGAATCAAGATCATGTGAAGTGTTAATACCACTTTACAATGCCTTGGTAAGACCACATTTGGAATGTTGCATCCAGTTTTGGTCACCACAATGTAAAAAAGATGTTGAGACTCTAGAAAGAGTGGACAAAAGAGCAACAAAGATTATTAGGGGACTGGAGGCTAAAACATATAAAGAATGGTTGCTGGAATTGGGTATGTCTAGTTTAATGAAGAGAAGGATGAAGGGTGTCATAATAGCAGTGTTCCAATAGCTCAGGGGTTGCCACAAAGAAGAGGGTGTCAAGCTATTCTTCAATGCACCTGAGGTCAGGACAAGAAGCAGTGGATGGAAACTAATGAAGGGGAGAAGCAACTTAGAACTAAGGAGAAATTTCCTCACAGTTAGAACAATTAATCAGTGGAACAACTTGCTTCCAGTTGTTTTTAAGAAGAGAAGTGGACAGCCACTTGTCTGAAATGGTATAGGGTTTCCTACATGAGCAGGGGGTTGGACTAGAAGTCCTCCAAGGTCCTTTCCATCATCATCATCATCATCATCATCATCATCATCATCATCATCATCATCATCATCATCATCATCATTATTATTATTATTATTATTATTATTATTATTATTATTATTATTATTATTATTATTATTATTATTATTATTATTATTATTATTATTATTCAGCATGTTTCCCAGCAAGAACAGGTGGTTATTTTCTTGGCTTTTGACCCCAATATCTATATATTAGATTTGACCAATGAGACTTCTCCCTCCATTTCCCCCAAAACAGTTCTGCAATGCATGCCAGCACAAGAGTAGCCAAACTTACCACAAAACCACAGGAAATGATTGCTTTTTAGGCACCTCATCACAATCTAATCTATGAATAATGAGATTTTACCTCTTAACCTTAGAATGGTGTTATTATTGCCATAAATAAGCATATCCTTAAACTATTTCAACATTATGTTTTTTATTAAAAATCCATCATTTTAACCTGTGGAACCTATTTAAATGTAGATACGTATCATTGGGCCAGAGTCTGAGATATCCTCATTCAGGCCCTGTTTTAAGAAAATATACTTCTCTTTCATTGCTTTATTAGTTTGATAAGATCTTCACACAAGAATTGAAGCCTATTTCACACTGGATTTTGTTGAAAATACAGTGGATTGTAACAGATTAATATATTTTCAACAGAAGCCAATGTGAAAATTGGAGTCTCCTTTGGCTCTCCTCATGAATCTCAGAGTCATGAATTCTGGGCAAAATTTTTAAGGAAGCAGATTTTGTATCAGGTGTTCCTTTTATAAGAATTACAAAATGCCTATCTTCTATCAATTTTGTTTGATCTTTTTCTAATATTCTAATTCTGTTCTGCTTTGATTCTTCCAAATCTATTTAGATTTCCTTCTTAGTTACTCTTATTATGGATTCTGTTTACTTTTAATTCCATCTTCTTTCTATTTTATCTGTTTTGACTTCTTTGGATTTTGACTCTATTTCTCCTCCATCATGTGCCTTGCTCCTCTCTACCTGTGTCATTTCCTCCCACTCATTTTCTCTAGTCTGTCCCATCTTTTTTTCTTTGTGTTTCCTATCCCAATGATTCAAATCCCAATGAAGATCAACGAGCAGAGATGCCAGTAAGAGTGTTCCTTTTCATCAATGAAAATGATCACCAACAATAAACCCATTTAGATTCCATTCTCTGTTCAGCAGAAATAGGAATTGTAGAACAAATGTGAGATGGCCACTGTCTCTTTGTCCTACCTAATTTATGTTTGTCCTGATATTTAGGCATTTAAATGCCTTACAGATGATAGAAAGCAACAAGTCCTGGACAGTGATCAATATTAGGATCTGTAGGATGAATACAGGCTAATCCATGTATCCTTCCATATAGAATTCCTCACAATTTAAGTTATAATCTGCAGCAGGGAACAAGGGACAATCTGTCCTTATTCATTTAACATTAGCAAAATATATAGATATTTTATTGCTTCCAAAATGATAAAATATAAATATATGTTTCTTGAGTAAAGATTACAAAATAGCGTTGCTGGATTAGCAAAATGAAGCAGTTATATTTCATTATAAAATTTAAGTGGAAAATATAAACATACTTATAGCAAATATAAAGTTACATCTTAATGTTATAGAAAAGTTGAAAATGTACTTTTTTTAAGGGGCAGTGAGGTTAATAGCATTTTCTATGCAACTGTGATTTCTTTCATGTAATGTGATTGACCATTGGGTTATATACTAAAAAGTAGGAATAACAATGTTTTGGAAAATGGGAATTATGATGAATTAGGATTAAGAGAAGGATTAAAAATTATAACTACAAATAAATAAGTAAACCCTTTTTCATTGCATCAATGGTAAGAGCAACATTTTAAAATTGTCTCTTTGCTTAAGAAACTACTGAAAATAAGAGCATAAACAGCATGTAGTAAAGGAAAGTATGACAATATTTCCATTTTAAACATTGAAAAATTCCTAATGAATTGTGATAAATCTGTCAATCACTCAGCTTTTCTCTCTTCACTCCTTTTTCAATTTAGATTTTTTTGGGTATACCTTAACATTGCTAGCAAAACATGAGTGAGCCCAGCTTGTAAAACGTAACAGTCCCACAAAGAGTCAGTACAGTTTAATAAATTGCAGGGAAGTGGATTTATGAGTTAAATATCAGAATAAGTTTGACAGTAAGGTAAGAAGGCCAGGTAATTTGAAAGATGGTGATACAGAAATTACAGTTGACTACTATAATTTTGGGATATAAATGTTATAGAAAAGGCAGAGAAAAGTACACAAACTGGCGAATGAAATCTTGGGATTGTCTTAGTAAATTTTTATATCTAGATCTCATATAGTATAGTGTCCTGCTGCAAATTGAAGAAGTCTCAGGTGATTCTATAATACGTTGGAATAAGGAGAAAGTATTTGATAATGTTAACACATTTGCAGTTAAGAGTCTCCACTTAACTTATCCACTATGACTACTATGTAGGGAATGAAATGAATGATAAGAATAAAAATATATTGCTAGACAATTCACTATTCATAAAAGAAAAACATATTCATTAATAATATTAGTTTGATTGGAAATAAAAAAATTCTTACATACTGTATAAACCTTTCTATGTGATTCTTCCATTTACAAGGCATTGAACTAATAAGTACATAAGAATAAGTCCTTTTTGCAACCTGAGCACAAAAGTAGTCTATAGAGCTGGTGTTGATTAGATTTCATACGTTTTCATATATTATAAATTGAGTGTCATCCAATCCATTCTGCCTGACATGTCAAACTTGCGATGTCACGTGATGTCGCGCAATGTATCGGGACGGTTTTGCTATTGCCGGCAATGGGATGGGTGTGGTTTCCGGATGACGCATCCAGGCCGCAGGCTGGCAGTTTGACACCCCTGGCCTATGGGATGAATTCGAATTCTGATTTTCAGCTATCACAGTGGTTCTCAACCTTGGGGTCACGACCCCATTTGGGGTCACGACACCATTTCGCGGGGGTCGCCGGGCACCGCCGGCTGCCATTTTGTTTTTTTAATTTTTACTTTTTTTAATTTTTTTAAATTTTTTTAAATTTTTTTAAAAATTTTTTTATTTTTTTTGGCACGCGCATGGCATGCACGCGCCGCACACACTCAGATCCGCCCGTCGCGCTGAAAAAAAAATTAAAATTTTTTTTTAAAAAATTAAAAAAAAATTTAAAAAATAAAATAAAATAAAAACAAAATGGCGGACCGCAACGGGTGGATCTGTGCATGCGTGGCTTGTATGATGGGCCGATCTGTGCAGGCGCAGATCCACCCTTCACGGCCGCCATTTTGTTTTGTTTTTTTTTTTTTAAATTTTAAATAAAAAATAAAAAAAACAAAATGGCGGCCCGCGACGGGCGGATGTGCGCATGCATGGCGCGTGCGACGGGCCAATCTGCGCATGCGCAGACCCACCTGTCGCGGCCGCCATTTTGTTTTTGTTTTTTTTATTTTTTTTAAAAAAAATTTTTTAAAAAAATAAAAAAAACAAAATGGCGGCCCGTGACGGGCGGATGCGCGCATGCATGGCGCATGCGACGGGCCGATCCACGCATGCGCAGATCTGCCCGTCGCGGCCGCCATTTTGTTTTTTTGGTTTTTTAAAAAAAATTTTAAAATTTTTTTTTGCGCGCGCGGGCACACGCGCGCGCCCCCGGGTCGGGGTCGTGGCGCGCATGGGCGGGGCAAGTGGGGTCTCAACCTCAGAAAGGTTGAGAACCATTGAGCTATCACATTGTTTGGCAATTCTTTATTGTCAAGTCTTGCAAAAGAATGCAACCATTTTTAACTAGATGTTTATGTCAACTGATTCAATCATATTCAGTGTAATTCACTGTCATTTTTATTTGGTCACTATTTAAGTCATTTATATTACAAATAAGATTAACTATTTTTTTTAAAAAGTGAGATCATAATACTTCAGACAGACATTCTGAATAAAATAATAAAACAATGTTGAAAAAATATACATCAGGATACTCAGCTTAGAGATTTCTGTGCAAACCCTGATTGTTCAGGCTGACCAGCTTTTAAGATCATTGTGGATGATCTTGAAGTTTCAATACTTCACCAGTACCGAAAGGAGGAAGCTGAAAGGATCTTTCTATCTCAGAAGTGATGTGAAGTAAGGACATTATCTAGGAGAATCTAGGTGAACAAAATGTCCACTTTAATTCTTTGATATGAATAAGGTTGCTTATTCCTTATAAAACTTATCATTCAAATTTTCTTGGTCCTGCTTCTTTCCTTTCCAAGCCTTCTCTCTTTACATAAGTACCCAAGTAGATCTGGGAAAGTCCCATTAATGATCTTGCTTCTGGAGCTAAATCTGGGACTTAGTTCATGCTAACATTGATTAACTTTTATGTGGCAATAGTATGTGATGTGATCTCAAAACATTTGGTTATTCTTTTTTAATTCAGTGGAATGCACAAACCTAGAAATGGGATAATATAATAATCAAGTTGGGCATGTGTGAACTCTGCTGTTCAGAAGAAATGTATGAAAAAATCCAAGTGATTAAAATGACTTGTCACTCTAGATACTTGTAGAAAGTCAGACTCTAATTCTAAAGTAATAATGGAATTTCAAGCAATATCACCGTAGCCTTAGTGTTGATGGAATATGTGTGTGAAATAGTTTCAGTTAAAACTCTGGATTTAAATATCTTTATATGTTCTCATGAAAATGGAAATAAATGAGTTTAACATCATAGGACCTGTATATAGTTTTGGAAAAACATATTACCAGAATGTGCCACAGTCTTCAAAGAATGCATAATGGATCTTGACAGAATGACATTCTTTTCTTCTTTGCACAGGCAGAAATACACACGACCTGACAGCAAACCATAAAATAAAATTTATATTTTCATGAATATGTATATAATCAAATTCTGAATGATGAAAAGTCTGTGAAATAAATTACTATACCATGCTGAAATAAAATTAACTGAAGAGAACTCAAAATTAAAGAAGATAGTTATCACAATGAAACTGAGTGGGCACTGATAGTATTGCAAAGTCAAATGATGAAAAACTGTTTTACTTGTTAACTGACTGATGTATACTTGTGTAGCTTCTATATTCTAATCCATTCAGATCAGTTTACACTGTAGATTAATAGAATAAAATAATATTCAATCTGAAAGAGATAATCCAAAACAAGGTAAGGAAAAACAAATGGTTAAAAGAAGAAAATAAACAATAAAAATGTTATAATTACATAAACATAACACATAATGACACAAAGGCCATTATTGTTGTATCTGGCCCCTCTCAGCTTAGTAAAATCCACATAAATATTTCTTTAAGAGTTTTATTTAACACATTTCAAAAGATTCACTTCAAAGCAAGCTGCTGGCAGTTTGTTGGCCGGAACGGCCAAGTCTGATATATGTACATTTAGTTTAAACATTCTCCCACCTTCCAATTAACTCACTCTTTATCTCACATTGTCCAAGACTTCATTAATCTTCCGTAGATTTCAAGAACACCAGAAAACTGAGTTCAAACGAACTCGGTGATGCATCAGACTGCCTCTTGATATTAACGTTGCTCGTGACAAAGAATTAGTCTCTTCTTCCTCTTCTAATATAGTTTTCAATACGTCACTTCCTTTTTCCACTTAACTGACACCTCCGCCTATCAAACCTTCGGAATCTCGGATCAAGCCATCTATCTTCCTGTTCCAAATCTGACTCATCACTTTGAGAGTCTGACTCAGATTGCATACAAATCTTCTCATTGTCTAGCTCGGCTGCCGGGAGGGGAAAATACCCAGAGGGGCCTGGTTGTGCTTCGTCATCCTCTGATATGTCCCCAGCCGGTCTAGAGACACTCACAACAATTATATGGACAGTTCTGTTAAAACCAGAGTTTAGTTTATTCTAAATAAACTAAAGACAGGATCATCACTGCCTTGATTTGAAAATAAAAAATAAGAAATGACACCTCCAACCAAGCCTACCAAAAACAGAAGTAGCTACATTCCATCTCAGCAATAAGTTTGTAAATTATCAGCCTTCAGTGAAGTTTCAGAACTGTATTTTACAATGTAATAGCTTTCTGAATACTTGGGATATCACTGGAGAGATCCCTAACCTTCCAGCAACACCTGGAAAAAAACATCTGCAAAATTTTTCACATTTTTCGGAACAAACTGGCTGGAACATCCTGTAGAGCTGATATTAACACATGAACAACAACCTTAGCTTTGGTTTATTCCACAGGTGAATATTGTGCCAGTGTGTGGCTTAACAATGTCCACACCCAAATAGTCTATGTCTGGCTCTGCCAGACAATGTGTATCATCTCTGGTACATTGCATCCCATTCCTATGCATTGGTTACTTACTTAACAATATCATACTGTCCCACATTAGAATACAACAAGCTCTCATTTGGCTATGGTCAAGGATGCTGAACAACAATGTGCTCCCTATTCACCAAGACAGTCCATAGCCCATCACAAGATTGAAATCCCATAAGCCATCTTGGAAAACAACTATTTAACATATACCCAGTTTAAGTCTGAGAATGCCTGGAAAGAGGAATGGTCCAAGGTACCATCCTGTGACTTTACCATGAGTGATTTCTCTACTAAATCACCTGGTTTTGACCTGCCATGCTTTGGTTGAAATTGAACAGAATTAGGTGTGATATATATAATTTTGTTCAATTTCAACCATACAAAACATAGCTGGCCAAAAGGTGGTTTGATAGAGGGATCACTTCTATATATATATAGACGTCAGAGTAAAAAGCCTATTATTTTTAGGTATTAGGGAAGCTATAAAAAGATGTATAAAATGCATATGCACACACACATAATTTTTAGCCCTAGCTAGAAAATTTAAATATGAGATAGAGTTGCCTCTTTTTAGATTTTGCCAATGAGGAGGAATTTTACCAGGGATGATCCATCCTAGCAGAGGGATATGTGAGAACTGAAAAAGGCAGAAAGCTACTACTACTCATAGTACAATAGAGAATGGAGTAGAGTAGACAGAATTTGATAGAAAATACATGATACTTAGCAGAAATATATAGAAACAATGTGGAAACAATCGCTGAAAAGTTGACATGACCTGTGAATTGTTAACAAGATGACAAGTCCCTGGCAATTATTGTCCATTTTCTACCCAGTGAGACTTGACTAGGCCTCTACTTTAAAATAAGTTCCTAGACAAACCAAATATTAGTTCCACAGTTGATACAGGTTATTGGTGCATTGATTTTCCAAGGGTGTATTAAAGAACTGAAGTGATTCACCACTAAATATTAAAAGGTGCTATTTGTAGCGCTAAATGCCTTTGGTTAAGGCAGAAGTACAAGTATTTGTCTTTGCCTAATTCTAACAGGTAGCCATGATTAATCAATTACTATGTAATAATAATAATAATAATAATAATAATAATAATAATAATGTTGAAGGGGACCTTGGAGGTCATCTAGTCCAAACCCCTGCTCAAACAGGAAACCCTATATCATTTCAGACAAATGGCTGTCCAATAGTCTCCCTTCCATTCCCAGTTTAGTTGATGTTTTTAAAAATGCTGTTTTACAAGCAATAATAAAAAATTGACCTATGATTCAGAAAAGACATTTGGCAGAATATATTTTAAAGGTTTTATTAGGGAAAGCTTATGATGAATTAGTTATAAAAATATAAAATATATATAAAATTAATATTCAAAGATACAATGTATTTATTATTTCTTTAATTTCAAATGGCAGTTAGCCATGAATGATAGCTTTGTGCAGAACTAAGATAGGCTTGTCCTACAATTTGGTATCAATGACATAAGAGTTATTAAACAAATTAATATATAATTTTACTGTACCACTGTTATGATATGCTATGAAAATGGTGTGAATGCTTAAACACATCTTTAAAACACCAGAAATAGCTAAAACAATTAATTTGTTTTTATTTTATTAATTATGTTTTAATTATTCTATTTATTATGTTTGGTTGTTGTTACTTTACTATAACATACTAATCCTTCTAAAATTTATTAAACTTATATTTGCATCAGCAAAGTTATAGTTATAGCAAAGTTATAGCAAAGTTACTTTACTATGCTTTTCTTTTTATTGTAATTAAAGTATAATTAAACTGCTGATAGGAAAACAAAGAAATAAGCATATCAATCCAGTGCAATCACCAAAAATTATACCATTAATAAAACTGCTCCTTTTCAAATACAGTAGAATAGTGGACAGATTTTTCACTGTAAACAATGAGGCATGTTTGTCTCTGTTATAGATAAGTTACTCCACAAGGATAGGGTTTGTTTCCAGACTTATTTCCCCTTTTATATCACAACAGTAGGATATTAATTACTTAAAGGTATAAATATATTATTTGATCTCATAAAACAAACTGTGAAGTGCTTTGAATATTTTGTATTCCCAAGGATCAAAAATATTTTCAATGTTTTACCATATTTTAGAGAAAATCAGCATCATAATACTTCTTAAGATACAATCCACACAGACATTTGCCAAAGGGAAATTGTTATTATTTAAATAAAATATTTAAGATCCTAGGGAAAAACAACAACAAAGGCAGCAAGTAATCTTGCACTTTGTACCCTGACTTAACTGTACAAGTAACATCAAGCAACAATGGGTTCATTTCTACATAGTCCATCTATGGCATAACAGCAGTATATTCTTCTTGATATGCTCAATAAACAAATAATGCAACCCAAGGTTTTCATTTTCAACTTGAACACTCAAAATTGCAGTAGCTGATCTGATGTAAATGTATTGCACAATGTATATTTTTATTATAGCAACCCACCCGAAAAACAGTACATTACAGACCAGAACTCATTATTATATCACAACCTCTATATTTTAATTTCCCCTTGAATTGAAAACATCTTGCATAACATAATGCAAATCAGTTTAAATTAATGTAGGATACTGGTGAAGTTCTGCTATAATCTTATACATAATTATCCAGGAACAAGAAAAAAACTTTGTGAATATTTGTGTTAAACATACACATATAAGGTATTGGCTCTGAACATTCATGTTATAGTCAAAGGATCTGAACATTTGTATTTGTTGTTCATAATAACAATTTTAGCAATGAATTATTTGGCAATATGTTATATTTAATGTTCCACCATATAGATTACATAGGCAGAATAAATATTCACAATATCAGTAAATATATATAAATATAAAACCTCAGAAAACATATATGTGTGTGTGTGTGTGTGTGTGCGTGTGTGTGTGTGTGTGTGTGTGTCAAGTGGTTATTTTTTAGATTGCACCCTGTAAACCCAAATATGGGAGGAAGAAATCATTCTTTCCTTTGCTTGTTTCAGCTCAACCCAGAGCCATCTGCAAGCACAAATATATATATGTTTTTAAAATTGTTAACAAAGAAATAAGGGATTTCTGAGATAGCTATTTCGAGTTATTTAACTCTCTTCAGTCAGAACTCACCCTTCCGGGATTTGAACCTGGGCAGTCTGCACACTAGGCAGATGCTTAAACCTCTAAGCCACAGGCTCTCTCCCGCTTTGTCAGTAATCAGGGAGGGAAGATGTGTATATAGTGTTTCTTTTTTAGATAGCACCCTGTAAACCCAAATATGGGAGGAAGAAATCAGACTGCCCAGGTTCGAATCCCGGAAGGGTGAGTTCTGACTGAAGAGAGTTAAATAACTTGAAATAGCTATCTCAGAAATCCCTTATTTCTTTGTTAACAATTTTAAAAAAACATATATATATTTGTGCTTGCAGATGGCTCTGGGTTGAGCTGAAACAAGCAAAGGAAAGAATGATTTCTTCCTCCCATATTTGGGTTTAGCCCATGATACCCTAATCCAAGGTTGTTTTCTGGTCAACCAAAGCTGCCATGGAATACAGGAGTATCTACTCCAAATCACTCTCAACCAGTGCAAGATTTTTTTGTCGTTGTTCACTTGCTTATTTATTTATTTGTTTGTTTATTTATTTATTTACTAACTATATTTCTATACTATCCTACATGTCTTGGAGAAATGCTTTCATCTTTTCGATTCCTGGCATAGACCTGGTTAACATTATCCACCCAAGGGGAACTAAAACATCATGGGACCAGAGTACTAGTATGACTGCCTCTTTTCAATGGTTTTAGTTCCACCATATCACATGTGGTAAAGTGGGCATGCTCTCTACGATCAATAAAGCAGTGCCATTTGACAGTCTCCAGAAGCATGTCTTCTCTGTTATAGCACCTGCCCAGTGGAAAAGACTGTCTCCTTTCTTGGTTATTGGTATCAAAGTACTACATTAACGTGGGAGCTTTGGTATGGGTAGCAGAATCTCATACCAATTTTATTGAGCCTCAATACAGGTTTTTAAATTGATTTTTTAAAATTTTGTTCGTCATATAAGTTTGTAATTACTATTCACATAAAACAGACTTTTGTTGCAGGATTAAAAAAAGACTATGCCTTGCCTAAAAGTTATGTCTTCATTTCAACAGAAAGAGAATTGAGTGATTTCTGATTAGGCATGACTAATCAGTGTGAGATTTTGGGGGGTTTTATAAAGACAGAAAAGTACTAGAATAAATATCCCTCTTTTATGGCAGGATTCCACTGAACATTTGTGGTTTTTTTTTCATTCATACCACCAGAATCATATTCTGGAAATTCTAAAAAACAATGAGCAAGTTTATTTTGATGTTGATACCTAGAAATCTGGGAAACAGAAACTCTGATTTTTATATATATATATAAATTACCTTGATCTGGTTCAAAACATTGAGATAAGATTGTAAAGATAATGAAGGCAAGTAGAAATGGTTAATAATCTTGTTTTAGTATGCTTCTTTTATTAGATTACCTTGTAAGGTAAATAAATCTATGAATGATTTAATATTGCATAAAAAGGTGTCCTATAATTAAATATGAATGGGTTTGATAAATCATAAACATATTTTACTGTTAAACTTCAAAAGAACCATTGATCATTATATAAGTTTATTTTTCAAACATAACTTATAATTTTGATGAAAGACAGCGAATGATAGATATTTTAAGAAAAACCAAATAATAAGCCGTTGGGGCTGAAATTTTTAAACTGGTTTATAAAAAGGTTAGTTCCTTTCCATTAGCTATAATTTCATTCTCTAGTGCCCTCTGGTGGCAAATGTATTTTAAAATTGCTGGCTATTATCAGCCATTTCAATAATCACAATAAACTGAATAGTGAATCTGTAATGGAAAGTGTGCATGACCTTGGGGCATAAGGGTTACAGATACTGCAACTCGCTGGCTTAAAAATTAGACAAAGAAATTTAGGAAATACCCTCTTTAATGGATCAAGCAGTTAAAAATGGCAGCAGGAAGTTTATCCTTTCAAACTTACAAGATTCTGTCAAAGTGGTTTTACAATATGGTAGAATTAGTTCATCTAATAATATATCCTTGCTGGTTTTCCTGGAAGGACTAACAGCAGTTTGTTAATACACAGTGAGGATAACTAAAAGTTTTTGTATATGTGAGTGTGAAATGGATGGATGGATAGCAATAGCACTTAACAATAGCACTTAACTTATATACCACTTCACAGTGCTTTATAGCCCTCTCTAAGTGGTTTACAGAGTCAGAATATTGCCCCCAACAATCTGGGTCCTATTTTACCGACCTCGGAAGGATGGAAGGCTGAATTCCTTTTCCTTACATTCACTAATTTTAAAAACCTAAATAAATTATATAAGTATTTTTCCAATCATCTGAGCTCAGTTCAGAATTAGCTTTACTTCTGCACTCTTTCCCCAGTGTTCTACCTACCTCAAAACTGTTCTAGAAGATCCACAGTACTTCAGAACAGATGGCTTTGATACAAGGACTATACAGGAGAGAATTAAACCACAATTTTGCATGCTGCTGGTAAGACAATTACATATAATCTATTAAAAATTAAAACCAAAATCAGCATATATTTTATTTGTCAAATTTATACAGCTGCTCATCTCACATGAAGTAATTCATACAATAAAACTGGCAATTAAAACATTCTATAAAACCAATTAAAATGAATAATGAACATAAATAAAGCAAGATCACAAAGATATTATATATAATGCAACTAACTCACAGGTTTCCTATTACCAGGGGATTCATAATATTTATATTTATGCTTGAGCTATTGGCTGAATGCAAGATATTTCTTCATTACTAATGTTATCAGTGTTTTGGTGCTCTTTATTCACATATTTCTCATATGCAAAAGTAAAATATGTAACTTCATAAAATGTTCTGAGAAATATCAATACATGAAAACTTTGTATATTTAATATGATAGTATTTTCCCATTTATTATCTTTAAATTTCTGTAAATTTGAAACCAAGATAGCCAAATTTCATATTTGGCCATTTTTTTCTGCATATTACTAAGATTTCAAAAAGAACACAGTAAATACACGCTGAAAGTATTTAAAACACATTTGCCTAATGTATAAAATAATCAGTACTACAACAAATATTGGGTGAATACAAATAAATAAATAAGAATATATTCCTTTTCATTTTGCTAAGAAATGAAAACTAGGTTTTTGAGGGACTCCCTCTCTCCAGTTATACCTACTCATCCCATCTGGTTCCATTGGCCAGGAATTATTGTCTAATTGGGTCCAGGAAAAGAGCCTTTTCTGTCATGGCTGAACATTATCCCTAACCTGGAAGTCAGATTGGCCCAGAGCCTGCTGGCTTTGTGCAAGAATGTGAACATGCAGTTCTGCCAACAAGAACAGGTCCCTGGAGCAATCTTGGCAATTAATTTGATAGTACAGCATTTTAAAAATTGTGTGTGTGTGTGTGTGTGTGTGTGTGTGTGTGTGTGTGTGTATAAAGAATTGTATTGTTGTAATGTCTTTTAACACTGTATTAATTGTTTTTTTATCCAAGTTTTTTATTAATTTTCCAATATTGCATTTACTTATTTGAAAAGTAGTGTGGCGGTTGAGCATCGTGATTCCATTACATTTAAATATCATCAGTACAAATCTCAAAGTATTTCAACAACAAAATTCCCTCTCTTTCCCCCATAAGATCTATTGTCATATTCAGATCAATATAGTTCTTATTCTATCAATCAAACAAAAAATACCTTTCTAATATTCATTAATAATCTTCAGTCTATACATATCTTGATTAATTTGATATTCCATCTTTTAGACAATAACCTAATAAGTTTTTCTTAAGTTTAATTTTGCATTAATATTTAAATTTAACGTTTAATCTTTATCATTTCCAGATTTTAAATGATCCCAGATTCTCAGTCTTCTCTCTCATATTTACGGCTAATAATTTTCTTTTCCTTTTTTCTACTTCTTTCTTTTCTTCCTTTCCAGAAAAAGAGAAAGCTAATATACAAATTTAATTATTAGTATTTATACTTCTAAGTTTTATTTAACCTGTATCTCAACTCAAGACAATATCTTAAATTCAAATCTTAATTATCTATAAACATTCAAACTTTTAGCAGATCAGTAACCTGGTAATTGGTTTTCCCTTAATATTTTAATTTAACATTTAATATTTATCTTTTTTCCAAATTTTAATTAAACACGATTCCTTTGTCAAATTCCACATATGATCTAATATTTAAAATACAGACCTTATATGTAAAATCTATCATATATCTTAACAAACTAATAAGACAATATAATATTCTTATTTCGATATTTATATTTCTAAATTTTATGAAACCAATTTTTTTATCTCAAATCATTACAATATCTTATATTCAGAATACATATTCTATCCATTTAAATATATTCTATTTTAAATCTCATATATAGATTAAAACCCCAATCCCTTTCAGTCTAATTCTAGCTTTTTTCCTCTGCCAAATCATCTTTCATATCTTCGCTTTTAAATCATCAAAAATATCTCCTTGTATTGTTGTAACTATTGTTTGATATTGATAAAGGCGTTCAGTTGCTGTTTTCTTAAGAGGGCTAGCTGGTTTGACAGGTCGTCTCTTTATTTTTCCAGTTTGATGCAGTTGTCCCAAAGTATTTATCTTATCTTTCATCTGTTTTTCTTTTTTGTCTTCAAATTCCTTCTGGTTTATAAGAAAAGTCCTTTCCTTGTTCTCTATTATCAGTTTCCTTCCCATGTTTTCCACAGTTTGTATTTGTTGAATATCTAAGTCTTCTGTCATAACATTTGATTGTTTCCCCTTTTGTATAGAATTCTGTATAGATGATTCTTTAGTTGAAGTCATAGTTTGAGCTTGCATACGGAGAGTTTGGATAATTGCTTTTAACATATAAAGAGTTTGTTCCAGTACCTCCTCTGTGTGAGAAATCCATTCCTGTTCTTCTTCCATTGTCATATATTAGACTAAACAAAGAACTTACAATCAGAAAGTCCACCAAGTAAAAAGCTGAGCTGAGTTTCTTGAAGCTGGTGCTTCAAGGTCACTTTGAATCTTATCTGTTTTTAAGGTAATCAACAAAGCTTTCTGTAAGAATAGCAGGTTACAGTCTCAAATTTAGCCAGCAAATGTCATTCAGAGTTAGTTGAATGACATTTCAATTTTCTTTCCCCCCTTTATTGTAAGGGGGAGAAAAAAAACCCAAATCTTCAATAATAGTTAGAGTAAAAATCAGAGAAGAAGAAAAAATAGAGAACATAAAGTTACAAATCTTATAATCCACCAGTTTTAAAAAATAGAATTCCAATTAGGATCCCAGTATTTTTCCCAACATTTTAAACTCCCAAGTGGTCGATAGCCACTGTTTCTGGAGGAAGGGCTAAAATCCCCCTTCCCTCACCACAGGGGGGAAAGTACTTTCGCAGCTTATGCAGGTAATTAAATAATTAGGATGTAAGAGAGGCAGATCTCACCCAATCCTTTCCACACTGCTTTTAAGTTGCCAGATGTTAATGTGACTTTGGCTGTTAGCAGCCCAGGGACGAGCCATATTTCTATGGCCGGTCCTTTTGTCTGCCGGTTTGGAGGAAAAATGCCAGGTCTTCAGGAAAGTTGCTGCTCTCCTTCGATCCAGCAAAAGCCCCTCCTTGCTGGTCGCCTCTCCGAGGTGATTTTCGGCCCTTTTCAGGGCCCCCCAGCGATACAAAACTGAACGGGGGAGAAAGAGCAGATCTCCCAACCATCCATGGCGGCTGCGTGACCAACACTGTATTAATTGTTGATGACTATTCAGAGTTATATAATAATAATAATTTGGAAGAGACCTTGGAGGTCATCTAGTCCAACCTCCTGTTCAGGCAGGAAACCCTATTAAGATTGGAGACTATATATATATCTGAATAATAGGTAAGTAAATAATGAAAATAATACATTCATACAATGTAAAGAAATAATTTCTATAGAATAATTTCATTTTGTAAAACTACAAAAATAATTTAAGCTCAAGATAAACTTATTGGTTAGCCAAAGCAGGTTGCTGGGTTAATTTGACTGTTTGGACCTAGTGTCAATGCTGCTAACATCGGATGTTTTTGCATTGACAACAAAGGGAAATATAGCCATCTTTTACCTTTTGCTTTTAGAGTTAGATGATGCTGGGAGGGGAGATGTGAACAAGAGTCCAGCTAGACATAACAACACTAAACCTAGTGTTAGAAACAAGCCTATTGTAACCAGAGCTGATAAGGAATTGGCAGGTTGGAGACCTCCAAGCTGATTGGGGAATGTGATTTATGACTGTTAATTGAAGGAGGGAATTGTGCTTTGATACTATGTGCTCAGGGAGGGGAATTCAGCTTTTGGCTTCAATTATGCAGTGCCGATATTACGCTACTCAAAATAAAGATTCTTTAAGGAAAACAATGCCTCAAAGTTCTTTTGAAGAGTTTCATCTGTCAGAACTATGACACCTAGTTTGTAAGTAATTTGTAGTGCAACTTCTTTATTGAACACTGTGATATTTACTGAAATTTAGTAGTAGTAGTAGTAGTGATAGTAGTAGTAATAATAGTAGTAGTAATAATAGTAATAGTAATAATAATAATAATATAATAATATAAGAAAGAAAGACAAAAAAAAGTCTGGATAGTGCCTGGCGACAGCAGAATAGATGAGAAAGAACTGGAGAAGATAACAAAATACAAAGACCTACAAATAGAAATAGAAAGACTGTGGCAAAGGCAAGCAAGGGTAGTACCAATAGTAATAGGCACCATGGGTGCAATCCCAAAACAAATGGAGCACCACTTGAACACCATTGGCATTGACAAATTTGCCATTAGTCAATTTCAAAAGGCGGCCTTACTAGGAACTGCTTCCATCCTGCAACGATATCTGTAATACCATCAAATATCCACATCTGCCTATCCCAGGCCCTTGGTAAGGACTCAATAGGTAGACAAAAATGCCAAATCCAGTCTGAATATCTGGCTGATTGTACGATGAATAATAATAATAATAATAATAATAATAATAATAATAATAATAATAATAATAATAATAATAATAATAATAATAATAATAATAATAATAATAATAATGTCATCTAGTCCAACCCCCTACTCAGGCCACAAACCCTATAGCATTTCAGACAAATGGCTGTCCAGTATATTTTTAAAAACTTCCAGTGTTGGAGCATTCACAACTTCTGGAGACAAGTTGTTCCACCGATTAATTGTTCTAACTGTTAGGAAATTTCTCCTTAGTTTTAGGTTGCTTCTGTCTTTGGTTAGTTTCCATCCATTGCTTCTTGTCTTGCCTTCAGGTGCTTTGGAGAATAGCTTGACTTTCTCTTCTTTGTGGCAATCCCTGAGATATTGGAACACTGCTATCATATCACCCCCGTCCTTCTCTTCATTAAACTAGATATACCCAATTCCAGCAACTGTTCTTTATATGTTTTAGCTTCCAGTCCCCTAATTATCTTTGTTGCTCTTCTCTGTACTCTTTCTAAAGTCTCAACATATTTTTTACATCGTGGTGACCAAAACTGGATGCGGTATTCCAAGTGTGGCCTTACCAAGGCATTGTAAAGTGGTATTAATACTTCATGTGATCTTGATTCTATCCCTCTGTTAATGCAGCCTAGCACAGTGTTGGCTTTTTTGGAAGCTGCACACTGCTGGCTCATATTTAACTGATTGTCCACTAGGATTCTGGAATCCCTCTCACAGTTGGCATTGCTGAGCAAGGTACCGCCTACTGTATACTGTACCTTTGTGTTTGGTTTTTCTTGCTTAAGTGTAGAACCTTACTTTTTTCACCATTGAATTTCATTTGTTAGTATACACATTCCAGATGTAATATGATACTGAAAAGTCAATATACCAATTCAGCTTCCAACTGATTTTTTTCCAGGAAATATCTGATATGTAATGCACTGTGACTGAGCTCGATCACCCAAGTTCAATTCAAAATTGGGTGTGCATGGGGAGGTGGGGGATTAAGTTGAAAAACAGATTGTAATGTATTTTCTGCTATGACACCTATTATGTTTTATAGAGTTTTTTAACATAAAAATAATAGCTTTCTTAGAAATGTATGAACCCTGTGCATAGTAGAGCCTATGTACTGTATATATTATTGTAGAAAATATTATTTCAGAAGAAAAACAGAACCAATCCCTTTTCTTTCTATTTTTAAAAACTCCTTTTTTAACCTAGAAAACCAATCATGTTTCTATGAAGCAGTTCTTGGTCACTCTTTTTTTCCTTTGGATCCAAAAACAAATAATCACTGAGCAATTTGCCCAAATACTCTTTTGACCACCTCTTCTTTTAGACCTTAGACACTGGTTTACAAAAGAGCAACAAGAGCACCAACATCAGAGAAAGAAGATCAAGGAACAAAATCAGCATGCCAACCAATCCCTTATCTACATATAGGTTTATGCTGCATTTTGCCTTAAATGGTATTACTGTACCCATTCTCTGTTCAGTTATACAATGGTTTGAATAATTTACCATTCTTACGTCTGTGGTTATAGCACTTAAGAAATATATTCTTTACTAGCTAGCACAAAATTCCCATAATCTCCAGCAAATCATAAACAATTTTCAATCTCTAATTAAGTAAACTAATCAATCAATGAGGAAATGCTGGATTTCCTGTAAATTTAAAAGTTAGAATATGTCTCATGAAAATATTGTGATTTTTTTCCTGGAAATGCATACTGAAAATTTTACATTATTCTGCTGCTTAAGAAAAAAAAATGTAATTGATCCATGGTGGTCCCTATTCAGATGTGCATTTCTAGGAAATTAACAATAAGCCTAGATGTATTTAAAGGCCTGCTAGCTAGCTGGAGTCTGTTGATATGTTATTGCTGTATAAAGCCACTGCTGAGGTGCAATGAGAGATAGGGAAAGTCAGCTAAAACTTGTCTATGGAGATTCTCAGTCATTGAGGTCATGGTTGTCCCAAAAGTGCTTTTTCAAAAGGCAACTGGACTTCATTTTTTTTTCTCTTGAAGATGTTTCACTTCTCATCCAAAAAGCTTGTTTCATTCTGACTGAATCTGGAGGATGGAAGGATTTATATTCCTTGAATCATATTCCTCTGGTCATTAGCACTCTCTCTGATTTGCCTTATTCAGGTGAGCCTGAGGGCACAGATAAACCTCCAAATGGCCTCAACGGTTCTCAAAAAGAGTGCCAATGACCAGATGACTGCAAGGAATATAAATCCTTCCATCTTCCATATTCAGTCAGAATGAAACAAGCTTTTTGGATGAGAAGCAAAATGTCTTTGAGGAAAAACAAAGTTCAGTTGTCTTTTGAAAAAGCACCTTTGGGTCAGCTAAAACTTATTTTCCCTTATCTTTATTGAATGCAGATTTTGTAAGTTACAAGGATTGTAGGAGCATATTTCTTGACCAAATCTGGGACTCTTGTATACATTTAATGTATACATTTATGTAGACATTCAACAAATATGGTATCAAGCCACACACTTGTTTCATTCCTTTGACAATTTTAATTGGGTTGAAAATCTGGCCAGTTTGCCTACATCTAATTTCAAGTCTTGCCTTATTATACAGTTTGTACATTAATCACTTGTGTTTATCCCATGCCTTTACAGAAATACCACAGAACATCCTAGATAAAGCTCATTTAGACTGCTCCACAATAATTCTTCACAAAAAATGGGGAAGGAAAGGAGGGAAATTATTTGGATTTTGCAAGAAGTGTTCAACTATTGAGAAATCATTTGTATTTTAAATTACCTGAATGTTGCTATAACACATTCTGCCTGAAAGGGTATTGTGTAACCTTGACTAAGAGTTTTATTGTAACAAACAAGACTTATCCTTTCCCCCACAACACATGCACACACACACACACACACACACACACACACACACACAAACACACACACACACACACACACTGACTTTTGACTGGCCAGTGGCATATATTCTGGTAAGGTCTTTGTTGAATAGCCCAGTCACCGAGGAAAAATTCTGAGAGAAATCTCTCTTAAATGTATTTACTTGCACATTATAAAACAATAAGTCATCAAATATCTGCTGGGGGGAAAAACCCCACAAATCTGGTAGCATCTTTGCTGACTTACTCATTTTATTAAAAGCCATGGTGATGGTTAAGACTTTCTGAGATCCTCTGAAACTTTTTGATGTCAGTTGAATAATTTCTTAATCAGCGCTTCCATTTCCCTAATGAAGATCCATTTTTTAAGATCCATTATGGATCAGTATACAAATATACTGAATAGTGATTTTTATATTGGTCATGGACCAGCATTACAAATAAGAAGTGTTAACAACAACAACAACAACAACAACAACAACAATAATAATAATAATAATAAAACCAAGATAATATATTAAAATTAGTGACCAATAGTCGGTGGGCAATCAAGATCTGCCTAATTCTGCAGACAGTATAATAAAATTTAGTACAGTTAGAGATTTTATTTTATTTTATTTTATTTTATTTTATTGTATTCGGATTTGTATGCCGCTCCTCTCTGAGGACTCGGAGCGGCTCACAGCATATATATAAAACAATTTCGACTAAATCCGAACAAAAAACATTAAAAATAAAACCCCATACATACTCATCAGTCACACCACAATCAACAATCATCCCCAGGCCTGCTGGCAGAGGTAGGTTTTTAAATTCTTTCGGAAGGCCGGGAGAGTCGGGGAAATGCGGACTTCAGGAAGCAGTTGGTTCCAGAGGGTGGGCGCCACAACAGAGAAAGCCCTCCCCCTAGGGCCCGCCAGACGACATTGTTTCGCTGACGGGACCCGGAGGAGGCCGACCCTGTGCGCTCTCACCGGTCGTAGAGAAGTATGTGGCAGAAGGCGGTCCCGTAAGTATCCTGGTCCCATGCCATGAAGGGCTTTATAGGTAATAACCAACACCTTGAATTGGGCTCGGAGACCAATGGGCAACCAATGCAGCATGCGGAGAGTTGATGAAATGTGGGCACAACGAGGAAGGCCCACAACTGCTCGCGCAGCTGCATTTTGCACTAGTTGTAGTCTCCGAACACTCTTCAAGGGTAGCCCCATGTAGAGAGCGTTGCAGTAGTCAATCCTCGAGGTGACAAGGGCATGTGTGACTGTAAGGAGAGACTCCCAATCCAAGTAAGGACGCAACTGGTGCACCAGGCGAACCTGGGAAAATGCCCCCCTCGCCACTGCCGACAAATGATGATCCAATGTCAGCCGTGGATCGAGGAGGACTCCCAAGTTGCGAACCTTTTCTGAGGGGTTTATAGATTCACCCCCCAGGGTAATCGAGGGACAGATAGAAGTGTCCTTGGGAGGCATCACCCACAGCCACTCTGTCTTATCGGGGTTGAGCCTTAATCTGTTAACACCCATCCAAACCCTCATAGCCTCCAGACACCGGCACATCACCTCAACCGCTTCACTGATATGGCCAGGAGTGGAAATGTACAGCTGAGTATCATCAGCGTACTGATGGTATCTCACTCCATGGCAGTGGATGATCTCACCCAGTGGCTTCATGTAAATGTTAAAAAGTAGGGGGGAGAGAACCGACCCCTGAGGCACCCCACATGGGAGTAACCTAGAGGTGGACCTCTGACCCCCCACAAACACCGACTGTGACTGACCAGTGAGATAGGAGGAGAACCACCACAATACGGTGTCCCCCACTCCCAATTCCTCCAGCCGGTGCAGAAGGATACCGTGGTCAATGGTATCGAATGCCGCTGACAGGTCAAGAAGCACCAGGACAGAGGACTGGCCACTATCCCGGGCTCGCCAGAGATCATCCATCAGAGCGACCAAAGCAGTTTTGGTGCTGTAGCCGGGCCTGAACCCCGACTGCAGAGGGCCCAGATAATCAGCTTCCTCCAGAGACCACTGGAGCTGATGCGCCACCACCTCGACAACCTTCCCCACAAAGGGAAGGTTGGAGACCAGACGATAGTTGGTCAGAATTACTGGATCCAGGGAAGGCTTCTTGAGGAGGGGGCGCACAAGTGCCTCCTTTAAGGGAGCCGGAAAGGACCTCTCCCTCAAAGAAGCGTTGACAATCTCCTGGATCCAGGTACGTGTCACCTCCCTACTGGCCGACACCAGCCAGGAGGGACACGGGTCCAACAAACAGGTGGCAGAACATACAGATCCAATGGCCCTGTCCACTTCCTCAGGCGTAACAGCCTCAAACTCTCCCCAGATGACCGGACAAGAACATGCCCCTGTCCCCTCAACTGAAACATTATCAGTCGACTCTGCTATACAATTGGAGTCTAGGTCAGCCCGTATCTGAGCCACTTTGTCTGCGAAACAGTTATTAAAGTCCTCGGCACTACCCTGCAAGGGAGGCCCTGGACCCCTTGGGTTAATGAGGGATCGGGTCACCCTAAACAGGGCGGCCAGATGAGATTCCGCAGACGCGATCAAAGCAGAAAGATACAAAGATCTTGCTACCTTAATCGCCTTCAGATAGGCTTTAATAAATAAGCTCAATCTGGTTCGGTCAGATCCAGACTTACTTTGTCTCCATCGCTTCTCTAGACGTCTCTTATGGCGCTTTATCCCCCTGAGCTCCTCAGTAAACCAAGGAGACCTCCTGGGGCCAGCACCATGGAGAGGTCGCAAAGGTGCAATCCGGTCAATAGCCCCCTTCGCAGCCGTATTCCATGCCGCTACCAGGGACTCCGCCGGACTGTGAATGAGGGAGCTCGGTAATTCCCCAAGCGCCGTCTGAAAGCCAATTGGATCCATCAGGCGTCTGGGGCGGAACCACCTAATCGGTTCCGCCTCCCTGCGGGGAAGGATTGGGGCCGAAAAATTCAGTCGAAGCAGAAAATGATCAGTCCATGACAAAGGCATGATATCTAAGCCCCTCAAAACCAGATCATTACCCAACTGCTCCGAAAGGAAAATCATATCCGGGGCGTGTCCACCCTTTTGCGTCGGACCCTGCACTACTTGGGTCAGGTCCATGGTTGTCATGGCGGCTATGAACTCCTGTGCCAATCCCGAGGATTCGCCAAGCGACAGCAGATTGAAATCCCCCAAGACTATAAGCCTGGGGAACTCCACTGCCAGCCCAGCAACCTCCTCGAGTAGCACAGGCAGGGCTAATGCCACGCAGCTGGGAGGCAGGTACGTAAGCAATAAGCCCACCTGGACCCCTAGGTCCAGCATCATAAGGATGGACTCGCAACCCGGAATTTCGGAAACAATGAGTCTACGTAGACTGAAGTTCTCCCGGGCCAAAATAGCCACTCCTCCCTCCCTTCCCTGGGGTCGCGGCTGATGCCATACCTGATAACCTGATGGGCACATGTCCATGAGGGGAACTCCCTCCTCAGGGCCCAACCAGGTCTCAGTCACACACGCCAAGTCGGTCTTCTCATCCATGAGAAGATCATGAATGAGGGGAGCCTTATTGTTAACCGACCTGACGTTAAGCAGCAATAGCCTGAGCCCAGGGCCCGAGCTACACCCATCACCAGAATCGTGGGGACAGCAAGATTTTTCAGAAGGGCCAGAACAAGGAACTGCTATGAGACAGCAGGACCCAGTTCCCCGTGTGCGGCCTACCCTCCTGCTCCCACCATACCTGCCTCAATATAGAGATACTATATTGAATGATCCAATAAGAGCAATTGTACTTTAAAAAAAGATTGGTATTTCCTGGATACTTTGTCAGGTGAGGTATAACAACAACAACAACAACAACAACAACAACAACAACAACAACAACAACAATAATAATAATAATAATAATAATAATAATAATAATAATGCTTTTAGGTTGCTTCTTAATTGGTTCCTTCTCTCTTTGATTAGTTTTCATCCATTGCTTCTTGTCCTGCCTTCAGGTGCTTTGGAGAATAGCTTGATTCCTCTTCTTTGTGGCAACCCCTGAAATATTGGAACACTGCTATCATATCATCCCTTGTCCCTCTCTTCATTAAACTAGACTTACCAATTCCAGCAACTGTTCTTTGTATGTTTTAGCCTCCAGTCTCCTAATCATCTCTGTTGCTCTTCTCTGCATTCTTTCTAAAGTTTCAACATAATTTTTACCTCCTGGTGACCAAAACTGGATGCAACATTCCAAGTATGGTCTTACCAAGGCATTATAAAGTGGTATTAACACTTCATATGATCTTGATTCTATCCCTCTGTTAATGCAGCCTAGAATTGTGTTGGCTTTTTTGACAGCTGCCGCACACTGCTGGCTCTTGTTTGAATGATTGCCCTCTACAATTGTGAGGTCCCTCTCACAGTTACTACTACTGAGTAAGGTAGCACCTATACTGTACCTGTGCATTTGGTTTTTCTTGCCTAAATGTAGAACCTTAGTTTTTTATCACCATTGAATTTCATTTTATTAGATAGTGCCCAATGTTCAAATCTATCAAGATCCTTCTGTATCTTAAGCCTATCTTCTGGGGTGTTGGCGATTCCTGCCAGCTTGGTGTCATGTGCAGATCTGATGAGTTTCCCATACATCCCCTCATCCAAATCATTGAAGATGTTGAAGAGCACTGGGCCCAGAACAGAGCACTGGGCCACCCCACTACACACTTCTCTCCATGTAGATACAGTTCCATTGAGGACCACATGCTGAGTATGGCTGGTCAGCCTGTCAGCCAGCTCTGAATCCTTCTGTTTGGAAGCCCTTATAAACAGAAGAACACAGACACTGACATCCCCTAAACTCCACTGAAGATGTTACGTAGCCTGATAATGAAATGTTTGGAAACCAGGACTTCCGGGTTTTACACCATAGCACATGGCTGTGGGATTGCAAAATCTCACATCGTGCAGCTGCTTTCATCCTGCCAGGGGTCCCTAAATGGGTCTGAAGTCACCTTGGAGAGGCGGCAAAGGAAGAGGGGCACCCCACTGATCACGGAACAATGGCAGTCATTCTGTTTCGATCCAGGAGAAGCTCTCTGACCCAACAGGAGAAAGGCTAGCTGCATGCCAGCGTCTAGTCCAAGTTACCTGCAGCCGAAGTCCAAAAGCACTAACCAGAACAATGGTGAACAGTGTGCTTAGAACTGACAGTATTTGATCTTCTCTTCCTTTTTTTTCAACTAAGTCCCTGGGAAAGATCCCCAAAGCAAAAAATCCTCTGAAAGTAAAGGGAGGAGACTACATTCCCATTCCCTTGCAGACAGAAGTGGCAAATTAACCTTTAAGGAGGAAAGAAACATATTGAAATTAAATTCAAAATACTACAATCTGATCAAAGTTAGAAACTAAAACAAACTGCTAAGATTATATTCTAAAGGAATTTGGTGAAATTATTTAAAAAAAGAAAAATATTAAGAACTTCTTGTGTGAAAAAGCTGGAAAACAAATATTTGCTGACATCTAGTGGACAATTAGAATATAGCACATTAAAGACAACACCCAGAAACAAAGAAAAATATGTTCCCATGAACTTTAATAACCTTTAAGAAGATAGTTGCCAGGAAACAAAGAAGTGATTGTACACTGGGCCAGCTATAAGATTGGAAAGTGTCTGAAGGAAAATAAATACTTTGATTGTGGTCTAAATTTATGAACTTCTTTTAAAACTTTGATTCATGACTAATTTTTGAAAGGGGAAGTTACAAGAAGGATTTAAGGTGGCTAAATATATTTAATTGCAATTCTGACTGGTTGACAGTTGACTCCTAAAAGAAAGAATTGTTATAAAACATTGATTTTACTGACACCTTGACAATTGAAAATTACAGCAGATTATAAAATTATATATAAAGACAAGAACTATACAAAATTGGACTGTTTCGATTTTGAATTTTGGTCAGCTTGACAAGGCTCCTTACATAGACTAGGGCACTTATGACGGAGTACTCGAAAGGAGAAGACAACATGGATATGACATATTTATCAAAAAATGATAGAAAACCATACTTAATATCTACTCCTGAAGGATTCAGCCTGAAAGATCAAAAACCTCTAAAAGCAACATTTCAAGACAAGACGAATACTTTTCAAGAAGAAATTTATACAATGTTATGACAGATACAAATCACAATAGATTTAAACCATGAGGAGATTAAACATAATTTTGATAACAAAAATGAGTACACTAACTTAAATTTACAATAAAAAAATCCTAAGGTTGATAGTAAAGAATGAATAAACAAACCAGATAACATAATGTGAACTAGAAAAAAAATGATTTAATTGGCAAAGACACAAATGAAGGGAATTATAACTTAATACAAACAAGAAAAAATTCACAAGATTTGGATACAATAATAAATATGGAAAAGATACCTTATGCATTAGAATATCAAAATAAATCTGAGAAGAAAGAAGACTTAATAAAATGGACACTGCTAGGAGAATCACTATTTGGGAGACAAAAAGCATACATTTTACGTACTATATATTCTCTTCACCTAACAACAACTACAAAAATACAAGAACTGTTTGACAAGTTTAAAATACTAATTTGGAAAACAATTTGGCAAAGACAGAAGATTAGAGATGTGCTTAAGAGACTTGACTCGCCCTATCAGATGGAATATTATATGAGCAAACACTTGTTTGAATATGGCTAAATAAACAAATAACTCTGGCTATAAAGAGGCTTTAGAATAAGTGGGATAAGAGATATAAATAATATAGTATTTTTGTTAAGATACAAAATGTAAAAATATTGGGATGATGTAAGTCAGTGATGACGAACCTTTTAGAGACCGAGTGCCCAAACTGCAACCCAAAACCTACTTATGCATCGTTGGGTGGCAGGTGGGTGTGGCCCATTGGCTGGGTGTGGCCAATTGCGTGGGTGTGACCCATTGGGTGGGCATGGCTGTGGTGGTAACAGCAGAATGGGTGGAACTGAAAAGTTCAATCAATCAATTCCAACATTGCAAGATCTTTTTTTTCCCCGCGAGAAGTTGAAATTGACTGATTGATTGAACCTTTTTTTTTTGCACACGGCGCGGAGACCTAAAGCGAAAAGGTTTTATAAAACCCAGCTGAAGGCCTAGGACTGGGGCGATGGCGCGCACGCCCACAGAGAGGGCTCTGAGTGCCGCCTCTGGCACCCATGCCATAGGTTCGCCACCACTAATGTAAGTGAAGGAAAAGTTTGAATTTTAAAGACAAATTAAGTTGGAAAAGATTTAGGATTAAGGAATAATTGAAATATTGAGGGGAAATTAGGCTTAATAAGAACTTTGAAAAAAGGATATATAGTGATTCAATCAATTTTTATAAATAGAAGTGAAATATAAATTGATTAGAAAGGATGTTATAGGTCAGTGGTTCTCAACCTTTTTCAGGTTGAGACCCCACTTGCCCCGCCCATGCGCGGTGCGACCCCGGCGCGTGCGCACGCCGGGCCGATCCACGCATGCACGGCACGCGCGCAACAGAAAAAAAGCAAAAACAAAATGGCGGACCGCGACGGGCCGATCCGCGCATGCGTGGCACGCGCGCAACAGAAAAAAAGCAAAAACAAAATGGCGGACCGCGACGGGCCGATCCGCGCATGCGTGGCACGCGCGCAACAGAAAAAAAGCAAAAACAAAATGGCGGTCCGCGACAGGCGGATCCACGCATGCGCGGAGCGTGCATGACGGCCTGAACCGCGCATGCACGGCGCACGCGCGACGGAAAAAAAAGCAAAAACAAAATGGCAGACCACGACGGGCCGATCCGTGCACGCGCAGTGCGCGTGCAACGGCCTGAACTGCGCATGCGCGGCGCGCGCGCGATGAAAAACAAAAAAAAAATATGGCGGACCGCGGTGTCCAGCGACCCCTGCGAAACGGTCGTTCGACCCCAAATGGGGTCGCGACCCATAGGTTGAGAACCGCTGTTATAGGTAGATGTTATGATAGGTAAGTAGTATAGTATTTTTATAATATATGAAATATGAAAATATTGGGATGATATATTTAAGTGGAAAATTTGGATATTTAGATGTTAATTACTGAGAAAAGTATGATTGATAAGAATTGTTTGAATATTATGGAAAAATTGAGCAAAAACAAGAGTTATGAAAATAAGATATATGGTGAATCAATAAGATGACTTTTACGAAAATAACATAAGTTGATAAGAAAAAAATGCTATATATGGACGCTATTATTGTTGGTATAAATATAGAAGAAAATGTTTTTATTTAATCATTTATATATTGAAAATATCAAATATGAAAAATTATATTTGTTTAATGTTGAAGAAGGAGAATACTACTGGGAGAAGAAAAAGGAAATATATTATTAATTGATATATTAATTTTAGAAATATAAAAATAATTATTATTGACTGTTAATTAACCATTATTGATTGTATTTTTTTAAAAAAAATTATGAACCAAGACAACACACTGTACATCAGGCACTAAGGTTGTTATTGTAAAAAATCAATAAAACTTTTACAAAAAAAAAAAGAGAGATGTTTAGAAACCAACCTTCAGGCTTGGTGAATGTACCTCCACCCTTTGATACATTGTTTAAATGCACTAAGTACATATTTGTACACCATCATTAATAGTGCTTCCCTGGAGAAGTGAAATATACTAATACTGCATCTTGTTGCAATACATTATATTACAATTGTTAATTGATAAGATACTTATAATCTTTCTCACATATAACCTACATCTGCATTACCAATTTATCTTCCACTCCTTTTCACCACTTCCTCTTGCTCACCCCAGTTTAAATTCTATATCAGTCTATTAACTTTATGCCTTTAGATTTAAGATTTTGCCTTTAATTTAAATTATTAGATGGAAAAGCTGCTAGTATATTCAGGGCTTTTTTTCTCATAGAACGCCCAGAATGGAGTTCCGGCACCTTTTTTGGATGGAGACTTGTAGGGTAGGCAAGGCGGGTTGTATGACGTGTGTGAGTTCTGGCACCTTTTTTTTTAATTTTTTACAAAAAAAGCACTGAGTATATTACTGATTTCTTGTCACCAGGGACAAACAGGACTGTCTTCTTCTGAATGTTTGATGTTCACTGTAAAGTGGACCTAACTCCTCTTATATATTTTTTTCAAGAATCTGAGAGAATCCTTGAAGTTTCTTCATCCCTTTTATCATATGTATGCATGTATGTGTTTATACTCTCTCTCTCTCTCTCTCTCTCTCTCTCTCTCTCTCTCTCTCTCTCTCTCTCTCTCTCTCTCTCTCTCTCTCTCTCTCTCTCTCTCTCTCTCTCTCCCTCACACACACACTCACACACACTCACACACACACACAATCATGTTTTTAAATTGTCTAACCTATGTTACAAGGAAACTTTTTTTATAGCTAGGAAATTATGTTGGCTACCTTTGCAGTTTATCGTTTATTTCTTCAAGGCTGACTGTTAGATACACAAGCTATTTTATTTTGTTTATCTTATTGTATTGCAATAATGCACAGGTGACCTTTCATTTGCTCTTCCCTGTTATTAAATGACCACAGGAATGTTCAACCTCGTGGCCCCACTCTTGTGTGATTGGATAATTATTTACTAACCAGAAAGAGAAATTGGAGAGTACAAGAAAAGATATGGAATGTGAAGCTATTTTAAAGATAAAAGAAGAAAAATTAAGCCTATCCTAAGAGGACTTTTTTTTCTCCTTTTATCAAACTCAAAGCAAAACTTTGCTGTCTTTCTTTTTTGTTAATTCTTCTTTGACTTTGCTTTCCATCTTTGGAAAGCTAAATGCATGTTTACCAACATGTATTTGTCTTTAATAGCTTACAACAACATATTAAAAGAGTGTGGGCTTAAGAAAATAATCAGACCTATCTATATCTATGTACAGAAAAGTACTATTTAGGAGCATCACTTTAATATGCCTGTTAAATATCTTTTCAATTTTTAGCAATGCTTTCTTCCATTGTTATATCATCTGTATAGAGGAAATCATCTGTAAAACAAACAAACATAAAATGGGGACACTTCAATGTTTTTGCTCTGTAAATGATGATCATCAATAAATACATTTGGTAATGCTTGTCCAAATCAGCCATACTTATTACCAGTGTAAATTTGCCTTTTATTCTGATAATAATCACATTTCATCTTAATAGCATTTCCCCCCCGAGTGTTTCATTGAAATTCACACGACTGTTCAGGTCAGCTAGCAGAAATATTTCTGGATCAAAAAGAATGTCATTGCCCATAATCCAATTCATTATTCCCCTTTTCATTTTCTCCAAAAGAAACACTATGGTATATTGCCACAACATGGAGAAAAACATTTCAATTTTCTTTTGTACAATCCCAACATCTGTCACTTGCTTTCATGCCAAATATCAATGTTCTTATAATCAATGCCCAATTTGTCTGGAAACAATGCTTCACAACCTGGTAACACATGGTGAGATTTTAAAATATTGACTGTTTACTTTCTTATTCTCTTACATTTTTACAGAAAAATGCCATATTATAAACAGAAGATTTATAAAATAGCAACATTTCAGGTATTTAAGATTGGTATACAGAGATGGGTTTACTCTTCAACAACCTTTGGTATATAAGCTTGGTGCAAAATATATAGATTCAAACCTTTCTGAAAGACTTGCAAACTTTTCTTCAACTGTCCCTATTTTTTTTGCTAAATTCAAATTAAATGTAGTCGTTTAAGGCTGGATAAGTAGGAAAGAATAGATTGGTACAGTCAACGTACATTAATTGATATAGTTTAGAATTCTCATTACATTTTTTTTGCTTTGATTAATCAACCTCTCTGATTCCCATATATTTCTATTTAATCTCTAAGTATATTATAAAGGCAGTTTAGGTGATGAAGAAGTTATTGTAACACTGTAACCACCTACTTTTGTCTCCTCACATAGCATAGCAATAAATATTGATTCTATATTCAGGAACCTGCTTACTGCAGAAGCTCAAACAGACAACCCAGCCAGGTCTGTTACTTTATTGAGATAAAAAAGAAATCAGAGACACACAAAAGGCCTGCTAACTCCACTACACAGAACTCAGAACCTTTAGGATTTACATTCCAGTCTTTTCTTCCTTCCTTTTTGAGTCAACAGAAATGTGGCTGTTTTTCATGACCTTTTATATTGGGGGCATGTGTTTATGTTTATATGAAATATCTTGCTTCGGAATCACTGATTCCCTGTCTTTCCAGCTTCATTCCATATAGGTCCTGCATAAAACGGAATGAGATCAGGAAAATCAACTTTGTAACAGTTTTTGAGCACATAAAAATTAAGTAATATTTAATGCATTCTGATTTTTTCCCTTTATAAATCATTACTTGGGAAGATTTAAAGGAAAAAATATTGCATAGAATTCTCCCTGGATATTTGTCTGTTGATTTATTAAATTTATTATAGCCACCCAAACCAGAGGATTCTTCTCTATTTGTCTTCAAGGATTTAACCACATGGACTTTATGGATTGCTGATTCGAGATTATAGGAGGCAATGTGTATCTCATCTCAATGGATGTAAAAAATTATAAGTGTTCCTAAAGATTATGTAAACCAAAGCATTTTAATCCATAGAAGAAATAATCAACTCACCATTATTATTTATCACTGTAAATGCACAAGTACAGAATGACCTACCCAGTTTCCCCAGATATTGGGAAATGTCCAACCAGATAGGGAGGAAGGATCAAGTGGGGAAGTAGCCTGGAGTTATTGCACAGACCACAAGAGATCCAGGACAAGTCTCTACACATTCCCTCCAAGAAACCTTATCTATATGTTCTAGTGATTAGCATGCGCAAGATGGAGGACGCTTTCCTGTAGGAGCAGCCGGGCTTCTGATGGGAAATGGCTAGAGACCCCCCCCCAGGGGTTGAGAAACATCTGGGACCCTGGGGATTTTGGCAGCGGAATATCTTAGCCTTTCAGAGACATGTCTGCTGACTCCCTCCCTGCCGAGAATGGACGAATCTGGATGATAACAGCATATGTTGGGTGATGTTAACAGCGTACCCCCCCTTCGGCCCGCGGCCTGCGATGAGGTGAGGAGCCTGCAGGGAGTCTGGATGGGAGGCCGCCGCGGAAGAGAGGAGTTTAGCGGCGGCTCCCTCCCCTCCCCCTCCCTCCCATTATGCGAGCAGACGAAGGGACTGCTGAGAGGCTTTTGGCTTTGGGAGGCCACTGTGAAAGGGAACAGCTTGGCCCCTTCCTCCCTCCCTACTACCACATGAGTGAATGGCTGGGAAGGTAGCTGAGAGGCGTTGGCGCTGGAAGAGTTTGGCGCCCCCCCCACCATCATGCGAGGAGCCTGAAAAGAGAGGAGTTTAGCGACGGCCCCCTCCCCTCCCCCTTCCTCCCATTATGTGAGGGAGGATCTGCGAAGGGACTGCTGAGAGGCTTCTGGCTTTGGGAGGCCACTGTGAAAGGGAACAGCTTGGCCCCTTCCTCCCTCTTTACTACCACATGAGTGAATGGCTGGGAAGATAGCTGAGAGGCGTTGGCGTTGGGAGATCGCTGCAAAAGGAAGAGTTTGGCGCTCCCCCCCACCATCATGCAAATTGGTAGTTTGGAAGGACTGCAGAGAACTGCAGGTGTTGAGGGAGCAGCATGGGAAGCAATGTCGTTGAGATTGGACTGCCTGATTCTCTAGCCAGACTCAATTGATGCACTTTATCTGACTGGCTGTGTACTCGAGAAGGACTCTTCTTGCATTGCGAGATTCCCCTCTCTCGCAATCATGGCCCTCTGTTTTACCAAGGGCCTATCTCGAGGACGGACTTTGGAGTCCTGAGAGATGGCATGTATTAAATAAGGGGCTTTGGGGTTTTTTAAACAAGTTTTTAATGAAAGTTTTAAGGGAGGGAAGGGGTGGGGAAGGGGTGTCTAGGGTGGGAGAAGGAATTGTTGGAGGTGAGCAAGAAAACAGGCCAGGCAACGGAAGGGGACGGAGTCCTGAGGGTGCGGATGGGGGGTTGATTAAGGCTAATGTAGTTCCTATTAGTACTGTAAGCGGGAGGGGCAGTTATAGCGGGAGCAGGGGGCTGTATCATAATAAGGGAGTGCGCACCCACTGTTTACGAGTGGTTGTGTGCTCCGACCCCCAAGGCTCAACCGGTTCTCGGGGTTATCCAGAACCACAGGGCCCTGGCTGTAGGCTGGTGCTGTGCAATGCCAGGTCTGTGGTAAATAAGGCCCCCCTCATTCAAGATTTAATTTTAGAGGGGGGAGCAGATCTGGCGGGTATAACAGAGACCTGGTTGGGACCAGAGGGCAGTGTCCCTCTGGTGGAAATGTGCCCACCGGGTTTCCTTGTATTCCACCAGCCGAGAGCCCAGGGCAGGGTTGGAGGAGTGGCGGTCGTGATTAGGGAAGATTTTAGGCCGAGGGAGGTCACTGTTCCTCAGACGGCGGGCTGTGAATCCCTCCTGGTGAAGTGTGACCTTGGGGGCCCGAGGGCGGTGTTGATTACGTACTTGGCTCCCTGCCACGTATCAACCTCCCTGCCCAAGCTCCTGGACGTTATCGCCACGGTGGTGATTGAGGTTAGTTATGGGTGACTTCAACCTGCCGTCCGTGGGCGGGGTGTCCGGTGAGGCTCGGGAGTTCATGGCTTCCATGACAGCCATGGACCTGGCCCAGGTAATTCAAGGCCCCACACACACAGGGGGGAACACACTTGACCTGGTTTTTGTCTCTGGACAGTGGCTGAGTGGTCAGAATATAGGGGATATAGTCATTGAACCTCTGTCATGGTCTGATCACTCTCTCCTACGCCTGGACTTTCTGACCGTTGCACCCCACCGCAGGGAGGCGGAACCGGTGAGATGGTACTGCCCCAGGCGGCTGATGGACCCCGAGCGATTCCAGGCAGAGCTTGGGCCAATTCCTGAGGTTCGGATACACAACTCGGTCGAGGAGCTGACGGCAGCCTGGGATAGGGCTGCGGCCGGCGCTCTAGACCGGGTCGTGCCTTTGCGGCCTCTGATTCGGCGTGCGTCTCGATCGGCCCCTTGGTATAATGAGGGGCTGAGAGAGATGAAACGCCGGAAAAGACGCCTAGAGAGCAGTTGGAGATCGAGCCTTGCCGAATCTGACCGAACACTGGTAAGAGACCATATTAGGTCCTACCTAGCGGCGATAAAAGCAGAGAAGTGTTCTTACTTCACTGCTCTTATCGCGTCATCAGATAACCGCCCAGCCTCCTTGTTTAGGGTGACCCGCTCCCTCCTTCATCAGGAGGTGAGAGGAGACCCCTTAGAGGGTAGAGCTGAGGATTTCGGAAAATATCTGCATGATAAAATCGCTCAGATACGGGAAGGCTTTGATTTCAACTGGGTGTGTCCGGTGGGAGAGACGGAGTCCGGTCTTGAGACTGTTATCTGGGCTGAGTTTGACCCCGTGACTTCCGAGGACGTGGACAGGTTGTTTGGGGGACTTAGGGCGACCACTTGTTCATTGGACCTGTGCCCCTCCTGGCTGGTGCTGGCATCCCGGGAGGTGGTACGAGGCTGGTTCCAGGTAATTATTAATGCTTCTTTAAGTGAGGGTGTCTTCCCTGCCGCCTTGAAAGAGGCGGTAGTGGGGCCCTTCCTTAAGAAGCCTACCCTGGATCCAGCTGTTTTGTCAAATTATCGTCCTGTCTCCAACCTTCGCTTTCTTGCGAAGGTTGTCGAGAGCGTGGTTGCCAGACAGTTCCCACGACACCTGGAGGAATCGTTATACTTGGATCCACACCAGTCGGGCTTCAGGCCTGGCTACAGCACGGAAACAGCATTGGTCGCGTTGGTGGATGACCTCTGGCGGGCCCGGGACAGAGGTTGTTCCTCTGCTCTGGTGCTATTGGACCTCTCGGCGGCTTTTGATACCATCAATCATGGTATCATGCTGCAACAGTTGGAGAGGTTAGGTATAGGGGGCACTGTTTTGCGGTGGTTCGCCTCCTTCCTCTCCGGCCGGATGCAGTCTGTGTTGACAGGGGGTCAGAGGTCGACCCCGAGACCCCTTGTATGTGGGGTACCTCAGGGGTCAGTCCTCTCGCCCCTACTGTTCAACATTTATGTAAAACAGCTGGGTGAGATCATCCGTGGTTTTGGTGTGGAGTACCATTTGTATGCTGATGATACTCAGCTGTACATTTCCACGCCGAACCACCCCAACGATGCTCTTGCCGTGCTGACCCAATGCCTGGAGGCCGTGTGGGTCTGGATGGGGAAGAACGGGCTCAAGCTCAACCCTTCCAAGACCGAGTGGCTGTGGCTACCGTCGTCCCGGTTTAGTCAATTGACTCCTTTGTTGTCTGTTGGGGGCGAAACAGTGGTCCCCGCGGAAAGGGTTCGCAATTTGGGAGTCCTCCTGGATTCACGGCTATCTTTAGAGGACCATCTGGCGGCCGTGGCCGGGAGGATGTTCTATCAGGTTCGCCTGGTACGCCAGTTGCGTCCCTTCCTAGACCGGGACTCGCTATGCACAGTTACTCATGCCTTCGTCACTTCCAGGCTGGACTATTGTAATGCTCTCTACATGGGGCTCCCCTTGAGGTGCACCCAGAGGCTTCAGCTGGCCCAGAATGCGGCCGTGCGGGTAGTGACAGGAGCGTCGTGGCGCTCCCATGTAACACCGCTCCTGCGCGAGCTGCACTGGTTGCCGGTGGTCTTCCGGGTGCGGTTCAAGGTGTTAGTGACCACCTTTAAAGCGCTCCATGGCATCGGACCCGGATACTTACAGGACCGCTTACTGCTAGCAAATACCTCCCGCCGTCCGGTACGCTCCCACAGAGAGGGCCTCCTCAGGGTGCCGTCGGACAGACAATGTCGACTGGCGACCCCCAGGGGGAGAGCCTTCTCTGTGGGAGCTCCAACGTTTTGGAACGAGCTCCCCCCCGAACTCCGTATGATGACGGACTTACGCACCTTCCGTCGGGAACTGAAAACTTTCCTTTTTCAACAGGCCGGCCTGGCATAGAAGCTCCGGCTCCAACCGGGTGAAAATGTTTTAGGGGGATTGTGCAATTTTTAGGATTTTTGTAATTTTTATGATTTTAGGATTTGTATATATTGGGTTTTATAGATTTTATGGCCTAATTTGTTTAATTTATTTTTAAATATGTTAATTTTGTACATTTATATGTTTTTTAAATTTTAAGGCTGTAAACCGCCCCGAGCCCTTCGGGAGAGGGGCGGTATAGAAATTTAATAAATAATAAATAATAATAAATAATCAAGCAAAGGCAAGCAGTTGGGATATTCCTGTATTATAGGTGATTAAAGTAGTTACCTAGAACTCTATATGTGTGGATCTGCTTGCATGCATCTGGCACCATCTTGCTCAAACCTTTAGAAATATCTCATTATTTTTACCTTGCTTCTTTACCTTTTAATGAGCGACTAAATACATACTTGGAGCTTGGTTGGTGTCCCATGCCTTCCAGACACTCAACTCAAAATCAACCAGAAAGCCTCAGTTCCTATATGTTATACATGAGAAGTAGTTATCCAAATTAGTGATCTCATGATCTATCTTTTTTCAGGACAAATTCTGCCAACCAGAATTTACCAATCGTGTCATTATAATGTCATCTCTATTCCTTTAGGGATCAATCAATCTACATTGGAAGTTGCAACTTTTTTATGATTGTTTTTCTTTATTTTTTTCCTTTGTTTTCTTTTCCTTTTTGTATGTTCAAAACTTTATTTTTTTTCCTTTTTTCTTCTAGTTCAGTTTGTATTAGTTTTTACTATTTATTAAAAAAATGGTAAGTTTTAACACTTTCACAAACCTACAAAAGCTTCATATTGCTTTAAAATATTGTAAACTAATACGTAACAATGAATAATGTCTATAAAAACTAGTTCCACAACACTATGAGATGGAAACTATCTGTGTAAAACTTAAAATAAAATTATTTAAGATATATTTGTAGGAGATGCTAATTATGCTCTGCATATTAAATCAAGTCCATCTAGGGACATGTTTAGTTAATTAATTTAATTAATTAACACCAAGGCAGAAAAAGGAGCCATCATTATCAAGAGATAATTGTACCCTTGGGACGTGTTTTTGCACTAAGAAGCACTCCTTCAAGATCAAGACCTAAAATGGTTTATAAGAAGATTGTACAACTTTTGTTGAATTTCACACCTTATATAGGTTTTTTTCGTCATCTTCTTTAAAAAATTGATCTAAACAAAATGCATGGCATACAATTAACAAAGGTATTTTGGACAGAATAAATATATAATTCAACCAATTAGATAGGGAGCATTGTATAAAATTTCTTAATAATATAATAATAAAGTATATGCAAACTTGTAAATTTGCTTCTCAATAACAGTATATCTATGAAATTGCATTTAAATTAGTTTTATATTCATTCCATTTACTCAGCAATACCTTCTTATAAATTTGGGCTGAAAAAATATAAGAATAAGTTTTTGGTCAATGGTAGAAGAGAGATAAATCACCAAAGAAGGGTACATATCTGAAATTATAGTCATGAATCAGACTAATGAAACGTCATAATATGCTGAGGGGATGAAGAATGCTAAGAAAAGCAAGAAAAAGGGGCTGAGTTATGTATATTTAAAATAAGAGTTGAAAATATCAATATATCAGTTGTTTACTTAAAACAGAAAAAACCCTATAATATTAAAACATTATAAAGCAGAATTACTATGGTCTGAAGGCTAAATTGTATGATAACTGGTTGAGGGAGCTAGCCTATTGAGAAGAAGGATTACTGTCATCCAGTACTTAAGGGACTGTTGCAGAGAAAGGAGAGGATTGACTTATTCTCCAAAGCACCAGAGGGCAGAACAAAATGTAATGGGTGGAAGCTTGTTAAATAAAGATCTAACCTAGAAGTAAGGAGAGATTTTCTGACAGTGAGAACAATTAATCAAAGGAATAGCTTGCCTCCTGGAATTGTGGATGCTTTGTTATTGGAGATTTTAAAAAATAACATGCTTCCAATAAGAAGAAATGTGATCCACCAAAATAGGTGTGATGAGCAGAAGGAGCAGAACAGAAGATTAAATTTTACAAAAAAAAATATAAGTAACACATTTGTTTTTAAATGAATATAAATATATAGGGTCATGAAGGAATAGCTATTGATTTGGTCAAACATTTATGAATTGGTTGAAAAATACCAGAAAATTGTTTTAAGTATTGTGTGACTTGAGGAAATTAATTATTGGTTATATCTTGGTAAAAGAAAAAAGGAGGATTCAGGGAATATGTCATCAAAAACGTAAGAAAATTAAAGGTCATAAAGGTCATATAAGGAATGGTTGTTGGAATTGGGTATGTCTAGTTTAATGAAAAGAAGGACGGGGGGGGACATGATAGCAGTGTTCCAATATCACAGGGGCTGCCACAAAGAAGAGGGAGTCAAGATATTCTTCAAAGCACCTGAAGGCAGGAGAAGAAGCAACAGATGGAAACTAATCAAGGAGAGAAGCAATCTAGAACTAAGGAGAAACTTCCTGACAGTTAGAACAATTAACCAGTGGAACAACCTGCTTCCAGAAGCGGTGAATGCTCCAACACTGGAAGTTTTTAAGAAGAGACTGGACAGCAATTTGTCCGAAATGGTATAGGGCAAAGGTCGGCAACCTGCGGCTCTGGAGCCGCATGCGGCTCTTTGAGCCTTCCCTGTGGCTCCCAGCCTCCTCTGCCATTTGCAGAGAGAGACAGAGAGAGGCACTTGCACTTCCCTGCTTCTCTGTCTCTGTCTCTCTCTGTCTCTGTGTTTGTGTTTATGTGTGTGTGTGTGCGTGTGTATAAAAGAGAGTGGACTCACTGTGTTCTCCGACAAGCTGAAAATCTTTTTGGGTGTGGCTCCTCCCTTTGCTTCGTCTCTGCAGGAAGCAGGAAGCAGGAAGGGCAGGAGAGAGCTAGCTAGCCCAGCTATGCTGACTCAGGAATTCTGCGAATTGAAGTCCATGAATCATAAAAGAGCCGAGGTTGCCTACCCTTAAGCTTGTTGGACAACAGCTTGAAGCCAGCTTGCAAGGTGAGCAGAAGATCGGAGAGAGAGAGGGGGGAGAAAGAGAGAGAAAGAGAGAGAGAGAGGGAAGAGAAAGAGAGAAAGAGAGTGGGGGAAGAGGACTGGCAGTCCAAGGGCAGAAAGAAAGAGAGGGAGAGAGACGGAGGGAGAGACAGAGAGAGACCCTTTTAATATCTAAAATGAAGATACACTGCATATATCCCTTTTTACCTTTATGAGATATATAGATATGTGTGTGTGTGTGTGTGTGTGTGTGTGTGTGTATGTATGTATGTATGTATGTATGTATGTATATTCGACGAAGTCTCATTCGTCATCTTCAGGCTGGTGCTTTCGGCTTCGTGCTTCTAGCAGCAATGTGTGATTGCATCTGTTTCTTCCTTTTAACTGCCAGTGGGGGTTTGAACTCATTGGCTGGGAGCTCGGCTGTGTTCTGATTGGGTGGAGGTGTGTTCTGATTGGTTAGGGGCTTGGCTGTGCTCTGATTGGATGAGGGGTTGGCTCTGCTCTGATTGGCTGGGGGAGTGTTCTGTTTGGGTGGGGGCTTTGTTGTGCTCAGGTTAGTCTGAGTTACAGGGGGATTAGAGATGGTGAGCTGCATAGCTGTTTGGCTTCGCGTTCCTGGTCATGCCTCATCTTCATGGTGGGTGTCAGTTTGCTTCATGTATGGATTGGAGGGGTTTAAAGTGGTTAATGATGCAGCTGTGGTCTGGCTTCTGGTTTGTGGTCATGCCTCATCATCGGTGTGGGTTTGGGTTTGCTTTTTGCCTGGATGTGTGGTGGTGACATCCTGTGTGGGTTTTGTGAGTGTAGGTCTGGTGTTATGGACTCATTTGTCAATGAGGGCGGGTTTCCAAATGGCTGGTAGGTGGGAGGTATCATCTCATTTGTTCATGCTGTGAGGGCGTTTTTCTATCTCAATGGCTTCTCTGATTATTCTGTTATTAAAGTGTTCAGTTTTGGCGATAGTTCTGGTCTTTTTGAAATCAATTTCATGTACTGTGGCTTTAAGGTGTTGGACCAGGGAAGAAGTTGGTTCCTCTTTTTTGACTGAGTTTTTGTGTTCTTCAATGTGTGCACTTATTCTTCTGTTGGTTTGTCCGATGTATGTGGTGGGGCAAGCAGTACATGGGATTTCATATACTCCTTGATTTTCTAACTCAATTTTGTCTTTGGGGTTTCTTAGGATGGTGGATATTTTTCTGTTTGTGCAGAATGCTGTTTCGATGTTATCTTTGTGCAGGATCTTGCTGATTCTGTCTGTGGTGCCTTTTATGTATGGGAGGAGGGCTTTGCTGTTTTCTTGTTCTCTGTCTTGGATTTTAGTGGGAGTTTCTTTTTGGATTAAGTTGGAAATCTTATTTCTTTGGAATCCGTTGGAAAGGACATTGGTTTCGGCTTTGGTGAGGATCCTATCTGAGATGTTATGCACTGTTTGTTTCATGTGTGGCTGTGAGGAAGGAGGGGTTTGTTTCTGGTGTTCTTGTAGTCTTCTGAGTTTGTTGGTGTGTCTGTCTGTCTTGAGGGTGGTCGGTGTTTCGGCTCTCCAGACGGCGAGTTGTTTGGATTTGTCCCAAAGTGTGGGGTGGATCTTGTTGCTGAGTTTGAGGTGAAGTGTGAGGAGATCTTTGTTGATTTGGTCTAGGAGGCCTAGCTGATGAACAACACCTAAACACTGAACTACACACTCTCACTAATGTACTAACATCCAACGGATTATGTATGGGAGGAGGGCAAAGCCCTCCTCCCATACATAAAAGGCACCACAGACAGAATCAGCAAGATCCTGCACAAACATAACATCGAAACAGCATTCTGCACAAACAGAAAAATATCCACCATCCTAAGAAACCCCAAAGACAAAATTGAGTTAGAAAATCAAGGAGTATATGAAATCCCATGTACTGCTTGCCCCACCACATACATCGGACAAACCAACAGAAGAATAAGTGCACGCATTGAAGAACACAAAAACTCAGTCAAAAAAGAGGAACCAACTTCTTCCCTGGTCCAACACCTTAAAGCCACAGTACATGAAATTGATTTCAAAAAGACCAGAACTATCGCCAAAACTGAACACTTTAATAACAGAATAATCAGAGAAGCCATCGAGAAGCCAAACAGCTATGCAGCTCACCATGTCTAATCCCCCTGCAACTCAGACTAACCTGAGCACAACAAAGCCCCCACCCAAACAGAACACTCCCCCAGCCAATCAGAGCACAGCCAACCCCCCATCCAATCAGAGCACAGCCAAGCCCCTAACCAATCAGAACACACCTCCACCCAATCAGAACACAGCCGAGCTCCCAGCCAATGAGTTCAAACCCCCACTGGCAGTTAAAAGGAAGAAACAGCTACAATCACACATTGCTCCTAGAAGCACGAAGCCGAAAGTACCAGCCTGAAATGACGAATGGGACTTCGTCGAAACATCGCCAAGACACTTCAAAAAAATATATATATTCTGAGGTTTTCGCGGGTGTTTGTATGTAGGTCTTTGGTTCTTCGGGTTTTCTCCCACGTAGAATTTGAAGTGTCTTGGTGACACTTGATGGCTTCTCTGATTATTCTCTGATTATTCTGTTGTTAAAGTGTTCAGTTTTGGTGATAGTTCTGGTCTTTTTGAAATCAATTGCCAAAACTGAACTATTGCCAAAACTGAACACTTTAATAACAGAATAATCAGCGAAGCCCTCACAGCATGAACATATATAAGGTAAAAAAGGATATATGCAGTGTTATCTTCCTTTTAGATATCAAAAGGGTTTTGCGGCTCCCAGTGTTTTGTTTTTGGTGGGAAACGGGTCCAAGTGGCTCTTTGAGTGTTTTGGGTTGCCTACCCTGGTATAGGGTTACCTGCCTGAACAGGGGGTTGGACTTGATGACCTCCAAGGTCCCTTACGACTTTATTGTTATTGTTATTGTTATGTATTTATGTATTTATTATTTTACAAATTTATATAGTCATCCATCTCATAAAACATGACTCTGGAGAACACAATACATAATAATAATAATAATAATAATAATAATAATAATAACAACAACAACAACAACAACAACAATAATAATAATAATAATAATAATAATAATAATAATAATAATAATAATAATAATAATAATAACAATAACAATAATAATAATAAATATTCAAACATGAATAAAACAGAAAAAAATGAAAAGACATAAAATGCCAAGAAAGCGAGAGAATAATTGTCACTTGGTAGCACACAACCATTTTGCTGACTCCCCTATGGCTCCCAGGGTTGATAGAAAGATTTCCATGAGGTGAGCTGGGATTGGGAGAATTGGGAACTACTTAGTAGATGGCATCCATAGCATACCCTTCCTGTTCTAAATGATGGGACCACTAGATTTAACCAGGGAGACATAATCTCTGAATAATCTTGTAGGTCTTTAAGGGACAAAACCAGTGCTTTTTTTCTAAAAAAAAAAAAAAAAAAGGTGCCGGAACCCACACATGTCATACAACCCGCCTTGCCTACCCTACAAGGTTCCATCCAAAAAAAGGTGCCGGAACTCCGTTCTGGGTGTTCTATGAGAAAAAAAGCCCTGGACAAAACCATCATCTTGTATTGTGCCTGGGAAAAAATTATTATACAATGAGGCTCATGAAGAAGGGTGTAGCATGCATACAAAAAATTGTCCATATATTTACATTCTGCACTAGTTGAAGCTTCTAGGTACTCTTCAAGGGTAGCCCCATATAAAGTACATTAAAGTGATCCATTTTAAAGGCAATCAGAGCATAAATAACTTGAGTCGAGCATCATGATCCAAGAAAGGACACAATAGCACACAAAGTTGTTCAAGCACCCTCCTAGCCACAGTTGCTACCTACTTCTCAAGCAGGAATCCTGAGGCTGCAAGGATCCCTATGTTTTCCAGGGCAGTGCCACCCCATTCAGCACTATAGATGGTAAAAATCCATATTCAGAAGGCCCCCAAATCCAGAATCAATCTTGCTAGAGTCTGCTGTTTCCCATTCAAACCTCTAAAGTTTCTAGGCCCTAGGACAGAACACCAACAACACTGTTTAGTTCATCAAGGGAAGAGATATGTAACTGGATATCATCAGCATAATAATGATACTTCATCCCATGGCAACAGATAAACTTCATGTAGCTATTAAATATAAATAGAGATAGTACCTGTGAAACCCCAGACCTCTCACACCTAATCCAAATTCTACTGGCACCAGAAAAAGAAAGCAGATAAACATAATATTGCACTGACCATTCCTAATCTATGGAGCCAATCCAGAAGGATATCACGGCTGATTGTACTGAAAGTACCAAGAGGTTAAGAAGAACAAGGAAAGATGCACCACTCCTATCTTCCAACCAATGCTTCTCTGTCCCATGATCAGGCACAAATCCTGTTTGAAAATGACCCAGATAATCTTCTTTACCCAGGCCCATTAAAACTGATGTCCAACCATCTTTTTTACAATCTTCTAAAAAACATGGAGGTCAGAACCAGATGAAAATTATTAAACATGATTAGATCCAGTGAGGGCATCCAGTGAGGTGGGAGCAACTTTCCAGGGAATTTCTAAAAGCTAATGAGCACAGTAAAGAAGGAGCTGGCAAATGGCCTTGAAATTTCTTTCTGAATTAAAGGGAGGACCTGGGATAGGCCACAAGTGCTCCAGAAGCTCTGCATAAGGAGACTGTAAAACAGGAATCTCTGGCAGGTTTTGCCAAATCTGCAGTTCAGAGACTTCAAATGGACACTGAGTTCACACACTTCCTTTCTTAATGACTTCTGAAAAGTACATATTGAATTGAATAATAAGTTAATTGTTATTGAATTGAATAACAGATTTCATCACACCAGGCAATTCTCAGTGAAAAAAAGTTTCTTGTTTAAGAACATAAAAAATAATATTATAAATAAACAACAAAAGTGAAAATAGAACATTGGTTTTTAAAATCCTTTGCCCCACCAGCTACTTTCACCAAACCAACTAAAGGGAGACTCCAATCAAAAACCACACAGCCATTATCTCTTCCCCCCTATTCCTGGACCTCATACCTGAAGGCATTCATTTCATACTATGGGGGAGGGAAACTTTATTTCCATCCAAAACTTTACTACCAAGTTGCCCACCAGGTGGCATCTCTTCATCAGATTTAACTTATTTTTTGATATTTATCAAATTTTAAGTACCACTTATCTTGCTCACAGAAATGGCTACTCCACTCTCCTTTTGCAACTTTAGCCACAAAGGAAGAAACAAAATGGCTTCTAAAAAGCTATTCAGGCACCAGCTTTCTTCTGCTGCTACTTTCTCCTAGCTCCATCAGAGGCTCCTAACTTGACACTACATAGGAGCAGTCTGATAATTCTTCAGGCTCCAGGTCAGATTTTGGGACTGCAAACCACCCCACATTGCAGAAGTCTCCAACCATTTGGGCACCAGGGACTGTTGCTGGGGAGAGAGATTTTTCCACGGATCAGAGTGTGCGTGGTTTTGTGTGCTGCCTGCATCTCGTGGATGGGGCTTTGCTTGTTTGTGCAGACCAGTTGCTGGAATGCCATAGCCCAGTACTGGTCCATGCTTTAGAGCATGTCAAAATGGGATAATTTAGTATACTTTTTTCCCATAGTTATCATACACTCATGACTTTTAAAAGTGTGAATGTTTTAAAAAAATCCAAAATGTTGCAGACTTTTCAAGAGTAAGGCATAGCACTGTCTATGACTTTCCTTTTTTTTTTCAGGCTTCCAATTGTGTCCCAACAAACATTGAAGCTATTTTAAGGAAACAGCTATTTAGGACACCCTCAACATTTTTTTTTTCAAGCAAATGACCTGCTAGATCAGACTACAGATAATCCTCAACTTACAACTATTTGTTTAATGACTGTTTAAAGTTACAATGGCTCTGAAAAAGTGACTTATGGTTGTTTTTCACACTTATGACCATTGTAGCATCCCCATGGTCAAGTTATCAAAATTCTGAAGCTTGCCAACAGGCATGTTGATGACGGTTGCAGTGTCCTGGAATCAAGTGATCAGCTTTTGCAACCCTCTGACAAGCAAAATCAATGGGGAAACCAGATTTACTTAACAACCATGTTATTAAATAACTGCAGTGAATCATTTAACAACTGTAACAAGAAAAGTTGTAAAAGAGAGCAAAACTCACTTAACAATTGTCTTGTTTAGCAACAGAAATTTTGGACTCAATGATGATCATGTCAAGGACTATCTCTAATGATCTCTTCAGTCTAATAGTTGTTCTCACAATAGCCAATCAAATGCACAAAAAAGCCCAATAATCTTGCAGATGATGCTTCAGATGTAGTCATATTGAGAAAAGAGTGAGAGAGAGGGGGGGAGGGAAAATTATAGGCATTTATAATTAACATGTTGAGCATAGTCTATAAAGCAATGTACAACCAAATTACAAATAGAATACCACAGTTTCCACATTTGCTGAGTTATTGCTCTTTGCTAGACCTAGTTCCTGCCTGTAAAGCCAAACATATGCTTTAAGGGTAGGAACTCCAGGTTCAATGCTAGTATCCTGAACCAAAAGTCTAGAAAGACCTTGACTTAATACTTGCAGAAAAGACAGATGAGAAGGACTAGATAGTATCTGCCCTGTGGTCAAACTATGAAGCTAGAACTGGAGAAGGACAGATTTAAAACCCCAGTTAGGAAGGTCATTGAGATTTCTTTGGGTTAGTCAGTTTCTTCATTATTTTATTGAATTGTCAAAAGGATAAAATTGGAAATGTGTGAACCATACATGCTGCTTTGATCTACTTAGAGAAAGGTTGGGATATTCATATGATACATAATAAGACAGCTTAATATATAGTTTGTATGATTATTACAAATGTAAATTAAGGAATCAGGAGAATGATTTAAACATTTGAAATATATTATGTTTGAAGTTCCTCCTGGTGCTTCAGTTTATTTTTTTATTAGCTGCTTAAATTTATATCATTTTAAGGGGAAAGTTTTACTGCAACAATCAAATATACTCATTCCAATAATTCAGATAGTCTGTCTGACACTAATCCCCTTACCCCTTCTCCATCTAAAGCTTCACTCTCTCCTCTTTAATACTGTCCTTAACATATCCATCTATTTGAATATATACTCATTTTGTAAAATCAAAACTTTAAAGCTTTACATCAATCATACTGAAAAGCTAGCAAAAATGAAATATAGCCTTCATTTTTCATCATTTTATAAAGACAAAAACCTTACAATTTCATTTTTATGTAACTGAAGTCTGCATTAATGCAATTTAACAAACTATTTATAAAATGAATTATTAGAAAGCTTTTGGTCATGATAAATCCTGAACAGTGTCTGTCTCTCTCTTCCTCTTCATTTCTTTTTTTGATAGCATACCTTTGAATTTTATTTAAAGAAAATCTGTCCTATGCTACTTTTGAAGATATCAATTTTTAACAAGATAGCCTTTTCTGATATGTAATTTAAGGAGAAAAGGATCAAGCTTAGTACTATTCCCTTTGATATATGTCCTATACTTTCTGGAAGCTGCATATTCAAAATAATAACATGAAACAAGCTTAATATGTATGCAGATGTAGGCATGAAAGTTTCTTCCCAATGGAAAATAGATTGAATTGAGTATTCAAATGTATAAGAAAGATAAGAAATTTCACATTTCATAATCTTTCCACTTCCTGGCCAGGAAAGATCAGCAGAGTGCAATTAGCCTTCAGGGTTTTGGAATCTCATGCAATTAGAGTTCTTGGTTGTAGAAAAAAACCCATAACCATACAGCTGACCAGAACTATGCTCTCACTTCCAACTTTTTCCATCAACATAGAAACATTTGATAGTAAAAAGAAGAAGGATTGGCATGCATGCTGCATTTCAACTTGTATTCATATATTATGGTACTAATAATTGCTCTATGGAAGGAGTCCTGAAAAAAGAGAAGAAAATGGCAACCACCAAGAAGCCTCCTTAGTTGTATTCTTCATTCCCACGCCAAAAGTCAGGTGCCCAGTGGGGAAATCCCAGAAATGTTTTTGTTTTTAAATAAATAAATATTCAATGACACTGAAAAGTGTGACCAATATAGCCATAGTATTGTCCTGAAGCTCAACCAAAAGGAGTCCAGATAATCCATTTCCTCCAAAATCCTTTAAAGCATAGGTTATCTACTTTTTTAGTAGAAGGATGTAGAATTGTCCAGTTCCATTGGATTTAATGAGGACACCTTGAAGAGGAACTAAAGCACTCTTCCTTTCAAACTACTGTAACTCTCAAAGATTTATTCACCACCATATGGATCCAAACCTATGACATCTTCTAGGAAGCCTTGACAGCCAGAAATAACATAGATTTAAAACACAGATGGCTATACTTGTAGACCAAGGATCCTATCTATATCCTTATATAGAATTACCAGTCTAAAACTTTTCCCAGCAACCAAATTAGTTTATGCTTCTGGGAACTCTGTAAGACCTGCACATGTGATTCTAACTCAGTCAGGCTAAATGATTTTGAACATCAAGTTTGTGTGGAAACATTTTTATCTCCAAAGAGGTATGGTGATAATCCTTGAGAAGTTCTGGTTTGCCTAGAATGTTAATATAGTCCTGTGTAAATAGAAAATAAAAGCAAAGAAAGTGTGTATAATTTTAAACAAATTTATCTCTGCAAATCACCCCCTCCCAAATTACACACATGCATGTCCACATACCTTTCTATAAATTACCAGCCCTACCTTTTTCAGTGATATCATCATCTCAAACGCTATAGCCCTGAATTCCTCCCAAAATAGACAGGAAAGTAGGGAGTTGGGTAGATAAGGAGACCGATAATTAATATACATTATGTACATTTCTAGCATATCATAATTGCTAAAGGGTAGTATAGAATCCTTTAATATGTCATTTTGTCTATTTGGCAGCAGCTCTAAAATGCTGTTTTTTCAGCATTGCATTTTTGAAGTAATTTTCCTGAAATATTTTTTTTAAAAAAATATAAAACATTAAGGTTTAATAAGTATTGTATGTACTATATCTTGCCTTCAGCTATCCAGAGTAACTACTGAATCTGTGTCTGTCACTTTTCAATTATATGAATGCTGAAAACTTCTCCAAAGACTTCACAAAAGGCACTGTGTATCATTCAAATATTAATAAGCAACTCATCACATTTTTATCTGATATGATAGGAATAGGAATTATAAAAAGCAAAATGTAATAAGAAAGACTAGGCTAATAAATTATTTCCTCTGCTATGAAGCCTGCAAACACAAGTGTCATACATGCCTGTAAATGCCCATACATACACATTCTTTTATTGGACTGTTTTGCCATACCTAGCAGCTATTTGAATCTGAAAATAATGATATCATTAACTGTTCATATTTATTTATATATGAATGGAAATATGAGGTTATGACAAATAGGCTAGTTTTTTATTTTCTCTCAAATTGTCCAAAAGAATTCCATGGACAAATTAATTATACTTGAAATGACTACAGAAACTTAGAATTACAGAAATTATACTTGAAATGACTACAGAAACTTAGTACTCAAATTAACGTTTGATTGATGAAAATAAGCCACCCCCTCACACTCTACCCTTATTTGTCTTTATACCACAACTGGACTGAAAGTTTTTTAGGGTATTTCTTTATCAGATATTTATTTATCTGTGTGTTGAGATATGGGAAGCAAGGTTATTTTTACAAGCTAATCTTAATCAAGCAAGCCTATTCTTAAAATAATTAAATATTATTCTTGTAAAAGTATTTGTGAAAGTATTCAAATTCAAATTCTATTTGAAACAACAGGCCTTTAAAATATAGTCATGATAATATCTGTTAAAAACTGGCTTCTGGCATACTTTTACACAAGAAAAAAGTGTTATTTGCTAAGTACTGTGTTTATCTATACAATATTTACATAGGGTATTAAGAGTTTTTTCTCCAAATTAAATCTCTAACTGATCAGAAGTTAATAAGATGATTCTGAACCACGTGCCTCTGTTTTTCAGCAGCTATAATTTCAAAGTTATATGAATTTAAGGCAATCTTTGAAATATATGAGTATTATTGTAAATGTTTGTGTCCCATAACTTTAAAATATAGAGTAGCTGAATATAAAGTCACAAAGACAGACTACAGTTTAGATATATGAAGTGTGATCCATTTAAACAAAAATGGAACAGTGAATGCAAGAGCACCTGTATCCTGTACTATGTGCTGGGAATGGCTTTTCAGGTATATCATCAGGTTATTCCATTAGAACTGATGGATGGAGAAATCACTGAAAAATGTGTCATTACTATGCTGTCATTGAAGTATTGAAATCAACATTGCATAAAATGAGTCTATTGTCCCATATTGCTCTGAGATTAGGGGCTGATGTATTAATATAACTTCCAAAATGATATTTCTAATCTTTTAATTGTTGTTACAACAGTAATATAAACAAAGTGTACTATCTCCACTTTCTGCATTAAAAAAAAGAATCCCAAAATTGGCATTTTGCAGGAATTAGAATCAGAAAATGCTCTTTTTATCCCATTTCCTTATCTCTCCTATCAATTTGTTCTCAACAAGTAGGGAGAATCCAGAAGCCTCCAATATAAGAACACTATTATAGGTAAAATTAAATCCAAATAAGAATGTATAATCACAATTATACTATCCCAGTTTAAGTCAATATGCTTAGCCAATGGTCAAAAAATAAATTTCATCTTTCTTCACTTATTTTTCACCCCTCAACTTCTTCGGAATCTTTGATACTTGCATAAATTTGATCAAGTTTGGAGTTTTAAATTTTCTTAGAAATACCATTTGGCAAATTATATTGAAACTTGTCACAGGTTACACTCATGAGTAAGAAAGATAATGTTTATAGTGAGGCATATGACTATATTGTAAGAATAGCTGAAGGAAACCAAAAGGTAAAGTGCTTCCTCTAAAGTGGTAATTCACACAGTAATTCTTTTTCATTTTAAAATTGATTGTGCACCCAGCTTCATGACAGCAGTCATTTCTCAACCGAGTAGTCTTCTTAATTTTATAGTTACATGTAGAGGATACTAATAAGTGCCTATCGGACCAAAATTGATTAGTCAGTACTATTTTGCCCATAAAACCACTGTTCAGATTTATATGCAAAACTCATAAATTAAATAATTGTACTCACTTCTGATTTTTCAAAGGCTTGCTGAACTTAATTTGGTTGCCATGTGAAATTTTATATTGCTAATTGTGACAATGTCTTCTCAGAGCAAACAGTTCACATACACAATTATACTGAACAATTTTCAGCATCCCACAGTAACATTATCAAAATGATCGCTAATATAAGAAAAATTCTACAGCCACATGGCAAGCTACACTTGCCATGAAATGCAATATTATGCAAGGACAAGCAATAGAACAAAATCAAACTAGAGTCTTGGATTTTAGAGAACTAATTTCAATAAACTTAGAGAGACTTTAGGAAGGATTCCATCAATGAGAATCCTCAAGGGGAAAACAACCCAAGTAGCTTTGAAAAGTGAGATTATAAAAGCACAATACCAACGAAGAAGAAAAATATATTTTTAAAAATAAGATACAGAATAATCTTGATAGACTTGAACATTGGGCGCTATCTAACAAAATGAAATTCAGTGGTGAAAAAAGTAAGGTTCTACATTTAGGCAAGAAAAACCAAATACACAGGTATAGTATAGGTCAGTGATGGTGGACCCTTTAGAGACCGAATGCCCAAACTGCAACCCCAAACCCACTTATCCATTGTTGGGTGCTGGGTAGGTGTGGCCCATTAGCTGGGTGTGGCCCATTGGGTGGGCGTGGCTGCGGTGCTAGTGGCAGACTGGGCGGGACTAAAAAGTTCAATCAATCAATTACAACTTTGCAAGATCTTTTTTTCCCTGCAAGAAGATAAAATTGACTCATTGATTGAACCTTGTTTTTTGTTGCACATGGTGGCGGAGGCCTAAAGCAAAAAGGCCTAAGACTGGGGTGACCGCGCGTGTGCCCACAGAGAAGGCTCTGAGTGCCGCCTCTGGCACCCGTGCTATAGGTTTTCCATCACTGGTATAGGTGGTACCTGGCTCAACAGTAGTACTGTGAGAGGGATTTTGGAGTCCTAGTGGACATTCACTGAAATATGAGCCAGCAGTGTGCTGCAGCTGCCAAAAAAGCCAACACAGTGCATTAACAGAGGGATAGAATCAAGATCACATAAAGTGTTTTTTTCTTTTTTTGATTTTTTTAAACCAACAAAACAAAACAAAACATAACACACATACACACACAGTGTATACTCCTCCCTTTTTTTAAACAACAATTTCGTAACGGTAATCTTCTATTATTTACATTTTCCCCCTTATTCTTCTTTAGAATATTTGTCGTTGTTGCCCCGTTGTTTCTTATTTGCATTTTTCTTCCTTCATACTATACTTCATACTAAGAATAATACATATTATTATTACTATACATTATTATACACACATTTTCCATTTTTGACCTTTCCACGTTTATTCTCCTCTATTATTTCTGGTCTCCAACCAGTCATACCATTTGTTCCATATTAGATAGTACTCTGTGTCTTCCTTTTCTTTTATCTCTTTTGTTAATTTGTCCATCTTAGCACAGTCCAGGATTTTTCTTATCAGTTCTTCTTCTGATAGTATATTCTCATTTTTCCAGAACTGTGTGTATGCTATTCTTGCTGCCGTTGTTATATGTAGAATTAAGTACCGTATTTCTTTACTATATTTTCTGTTTAAAATACACAGCAAAAAGATCTCTGGTTTCCAGTCTATGGGTTGGTCTATTATTTCTTTGATCCATCTTCTTATTTTAGTCCAGTATATTTTCGCAACTGGGCATGTCCACCATAAATGATAATATGTTCCATGTACTTTTTTTACATTTCCAACATGTTGGCGAATTGTTCTGGAACATCTTGGCAAGCTTTGCTGGTGGAAGATGCCATCTGTAAAACATCTTCAACTGGTTTTCCTTGAATGCCGCTGACATAGTCAATTTTATGTTTATTTCCCATATTTTTTCCATTTCTCCAATTCTATACTATATCCAAAAAAATTTGCCCATCTAATCATTGTGTCTTTGACAACCTCGTCTTCCATTTTATATCTCAATAGGTATTTGTATAAATTGCTAATTAATTTTATTTCTGTTCCATGTATAATTTTATCCAATTCTTGCGGCTCTTTTTGTATTTCATATAATTTTTTGTCCTCTGTATAGTTAGATTGAATTTGTGTAAATGTCCACCAGTCAATCTCTCTGCCTATATCTTGTTCCAATTCTTGTTTTATTTTCAGATTTCCCTGTTCATTTACTAATTCCTTGTATCTAATTATCTTATTTATATCCAGTAGGTTTGGATGTTTCAGAGCTTCTGTTGGGGATAACCACATTGGAATTCTTATATAATGTTTTTGTTTTATTTTTTCCCAAGTCTGTAGCAATGTATTCCTAACTATGTGTCTTTGAAAGTATCTGTGTATTTTATATTTTTTGTCCCATAGGAATGAATGCCACCCTGTTTGCAAGTCATATCTTTCTATTGTTTAAACTCTAGTATTTTTCAAATCCATCCAATCTTTTAGCCAAGTTAAGCTCAATGCTTGATAGTATATTTCCCACTCTGGTAACACCAATCCCCCTTTATCTTTCATATCTTGCAAGAGTTTTAATTTAATCCTGGGTTTTTTCCTTTGCCATATAAATTTAAAAGATCATGTGAAGTGTTAATACCACTTTACAATGCCTTGGTAAGACACACTTGGAATACTTCATCCAGTTTTGGTCGCCACAATGTAAAAAAAGATGCTGAGACTCTAGAAAGAGTGGACAGAGAGCAACAAAGATGATTAGGGGACTGAAGGCTAAAACCTATAAAGAAGGGTTGCTGCGGTATGTCTAGTTTAACGAAGAGAAGGACTAGGGGTGACATGATAGCAGTGTTCCAATATCTCAGGGGCTGCCACAAAGAAGAGGGAGTCAAGCTATTCTCTAAAGCACCTGAGAACAGGACAAGAAGCAACAGATGGAAACTAATCAACAACCTAAAACTAAAACATTTTCTGATAGTTAGAACAATTAATTAGTAGAACAACTTGCCTCCAGAAGTTGTGAATGCTCCAATACTGGAGGTTTTTAAGAAGAGAGTCGACTGCCATTTGTTTGAAATGGTATAGGGTTTCCTGCCTGAACAGGGGGTTGGACTAGATGACCTCCAAGGTCCTTTCTAACTCTGTTATTGTGTTATTCTGTTCTATTACTTATACCTTTGGTGATAAAGTTGTTAGACAGCTATTCTGTAACTGTTTTAAATATTTGGAAAGAACAAAAGGAAATTATTCCAGGTTTTTAGCCTCCAATACTATATTTCACCTAACCCTAGTTCTTGCCAAGAAAGCAATTACTTTCCACTGGCAATTGTTTCAGTATTTATTTCTCTCTTTCTCTTTCTATTTTAAAGATCCCATTTAGCATTAATTATTAAATTGAATTACTTATCAACAAATATTTGTAAAAAGAGATGGCTAATTTAATGTAGCTGCTAAGCTAAGGCATCAGGCTAGAAACTGTAAGATTGTGAGTTCTAGCCCTGCGAGGGGGCAAAATCACCTCAGTGGTTTTAGGACAGTCACTTTTTCTCACCCTAGGAAACAGACAGTAACTACTTCTGAAATCTTGACAAGAAAACTGCAGAGGCTAATCTGGATAATTGCCAGAAATCAAAAGCTGACTCAAAGGCACAAAAATAAAAATAAAAAGGCTTCATCATTTTTTTCTTGATATTTGATTGGATCATTCTGCTTGCTAGACTACGCAACTGGAACTGATTTTTACTGTACATTTGAGCTCAATTTGGTAAAAGCTTTTGATCAGCAACAAAATTAACTATAACAGAAGTCAGCTTGCTTGGATCATTGCTAAATCTTGTAGACTTGTTAACATCAGGAAACTGATAAACTGGAGTCCTAGAGATCATGTTAGATAATTTAGTCCCTTGAAACAAGAGATAATAAGTTTCCATTGTATTTTCAGTTCTTGTTCTGTAACATAGTTTGTCTATTTAAAAATAAAAGTCCAAATAGATGGTTAAACACACAAAAATGATATTGAATCATATTGATTTAATATGACTCTAGGTATTTCATATTTAATTTGTTGCTTTAAAATGATTTCTAATATACTATTAATTCAACATGGTAGAAAAATACAGTGGAAAAGCAGTATTTTATAGTATTTGTATTCATCAGTAGTAATCATTTCAGTTTTTTAAATTTCTTTCTTTTTATTTATTTATTTTTTTATTCTTTTTATTTCTTTTTTAAATTTCATTTTCCATTCTCTATCTCCACTATGATGTTTCACTCCTGGTGGAAGGAAGGAAGGAAGGAAGGAAGGAAGGAAGGAAGGAAGGAAGGAAGGAAGGAAGGAAGGAAGGAAGGAAGGAAGGAAGGAAGGAAGGAAGGAAGGAAGGAAGGTTTATTACTGTTATTAAAGTCTCCACTATAAAAACAATTGGTTGAGAGTCTTCACGTATACTGTTATTCATACTGAAAATAAAAGCATCCAAATGCTTTGGATGAAATACTTTACAGTTATGATAAGAAGTCCATCTGAGAAAATGTAATCTTTTTTCATACATGAAGCAAGCATCCTTGTACATACAGTTTACATAGATTCATAATAACATCAACCTGTATCTTTGCACATTGTAAATTGATACAATAAGATATAGAATAGAATAGAGCTGGAAGAGACCATGGAGATCTTCTAGTCTAGCCCCCTGCTCAAGTAGGAGAACCTATACCATTTCAGTCAAATGACTGTCTAGCCTCTTCTTTAAAATCTCCAGTGATGGAGCACCCAAGATTTCTGAAGCCAAGCTGTTCCACTGGTTAATTGTCCTCACTGTTAGGAAGTTTCTCCTTAATTCCAGGTTGCTTCTCTCTTTCATTAGTTTCCAACCATAGTTTCTTGTCCTGCCTTTTGGTGTTTTGGAGAATAATTTAAACCTCTCTTCTTTGTGGCAGTCCCTCAAATCCTGGAATACTGCTATCATGTCACCCCTATTTTTTCTTTTCTTTAGACTAGCCAGACCCAATTCCTGCAGTCATTCTTCATATGTTTTAGTTTCCAGGCCTTTGATCATCTTAGTTGCTCTTGTCTGAATTTTTACTGTTTTTGAGCCAGATCTCGCCTAATCTGTACTTATACCTTTGATTTTTCCTGCCTAAATGTAAAACTTTGGTTTTTCCCACATGAAAGTTCTTTGTGTTCAAGTCTGTCAAGATCTTTTTGGATCCTGAGATGGTCTTCTAGGTTATTGGCTATTCCTATTCCTATTTAGTGTCATCTGCAAATTTGATGAGTTCCTCTTCTATTCCCTCATCTAAGTCATTTATAAAGATATTGAAGAGTACTGGCCTAAGACAGAGCCTGTGGTACCTCACTGCTTACTTCTATCCATGTGGATGTAGTATCATTGAGGACTACTCATTGAGTATGGTTTGTCAGCCAACTACAAATCCATCTGTGGTAATGTCGTCTATTCCGCATCTTTCTAGCTTATTAAGAAGTAGGTTGTGATCTACTTCGTCAAATTCCTTACTGAAATCTAAGTATACTACATCAACGGCATTTCACTGGTCTACTAATTTAGTCACTTTATCGAAGAATGAAATAAGATTGGTTTGGCATGATCTGTTTTTAACAAACCTATGCTGGCTACTAGTTATAACTTGGTTTGCTTCTAGTTGTTCGCAGATCTGTTTTTTGATTATCTTTTCTAGGATATTTCCAGTTACTGATATTAGACTGATTGGTCTGTAGTTTCCTGGGTCTGTTTTTTTTTTAATTTCTTGAAAATGGGAATCACATCAGCCCTTTTCCAAATCCTCAGGTATTTCCCTGGTGCTCCAGGATTTTTGAAACATATGTGGTATGGTTCTGACATAACGTCTGCCAGCTCCTTCAGAACTCTGGGATGTAATCTGTCATGTCCCAGTCTTTGTCAAGGTCGGATAGGTGTTCTTCTACCATTTTCTTGCTTATTTTAATTTTTGTTTCTAGTTTGTCTTTTGCAGCAATTTTTTTGGTATCTTGGGCTATAATTTCCTTTTGTGTGAAGGCTGATGCAAAGAATGAATTAACCAGCTCTGCTTTCTCCCTACTGTCTGTTATTTCCGTGCCATCTTCTCTCTTTAGTGAACCTACAGTTTCCTTGACTTTTTTTGTTATTAATATGTTGTGTAGCACTACCCCTGAAAGCGCCGCTGGAGTCTGGGTTCTCCTGGCCCTCTTGGTATTGCTGCTGGTTCACAGTAGTCCTTCACTTATGCATTTCTGCTTGGCTAGAACATGTGATGAGGTGGTCAGTCTCTCTCAGCAAAAAGGTCACATGATGGGGTGATGGTCAGTTTCAGCAGGCAGGTCAGTGTAGCGAAAGTATTCAGATCGCTAGTCAGCTGCTCTTCTTCTTCTTCTTCTTCTTCTTCTTCTTCTTCTTCTTCTTCTTCTTCTTCTTCTTCTTCTTCTTCTTCTTCTTCTTCTTCTTCTTCTTCTTCTTCTTCTTCTTCTTCTTCTTCTTCTTCTTCTTCTTCTTCTTCTTCTTCTTCTTCTTCCTTCTCTCTCCATCAGGCTTGCTCCACAGAAGACTCTCCTATCGTATCCCCTTTCTTCTCTCAGGCTTGCCCCACAGAAGCTTCTCCTCTTCTATCCCCTTCTCTCCCTCAGGCTTGCCCCACAGAAGCCTTTCATATTCTATTTCTTTCTCTCCCTCAGGCTTGCATCACAGAAGTCTCTCCCATTCTATCGCTTTCTCTTCCTCAGGCTTACCTCATAAAAGCCTCTCCCATTCCTATCTATCTTTCTCTCTCCCAGGCTTATCCCCCCCCAACCTGGGCCTCAGCAGAGCCTCCGCCCCTCTCTGCCCTCTTGCTGACTTCTCCCCCAGGCATCTCCCAGCACTGCCTCTTCAGCTCACCCTACCCCCACTACAGTTGAAAGAAACTTTTTTTATTGTCCTTGATTTCTGTTGCTAGTCTTTGTTCATTCTGAATCTTTGCTTTCATGACTTCATCTTTGCATGTACTGGCTATCTGCTGATAATCAGCCTTAGTTATTTATCCTTCTTTCCATTTTTTGTTCTTGTCCTTTTTGTCATTCAGTTTCTCAGAGATCTTTGTGCAGCCATGCTAGTTTCTTCTTGAATTTCTTGTTTTTCTTTTTCAGTGGTATTGTGCTGGACTGGGCTTTTATGATGCATAAAAGTTGAGTTGTTTTCCCTTTTAGGATTTTCTTCCATGGAATCTTTGCTTGGTTCTCACTGAGTGTGTATTGCATTATATATATTGAGATTGCTGTGTATTCTTACAATAATAGGCACTGATCTTAGAAATCAAATACTATAAAAACTACATATGGAAAATTGTTTTTACTAACAGAGTAAAACAGATTTAATAAAGTATCAAAAGAAAAGAATATGTTTAAATTTAATCATTATTCAATTCAATTGTTCATGAAGATATAGCTAAGGCAACACTAAGGCACAAGAAGGTAAAATATATCTGGGGATAGCTGCAACATTTTAGAGAAAACATCTAAAGATTACAGGATTCATTCAACCATCAAATAAGCCTTAGTATCATAAAATATTAACAAAAGGAAAAAAAAGAGCTGATAGAAAGGTATGAGTTAAAGAACAGGAGTTGAGAAAAAGGTATCCAGATGTTAAATGGAGTTCTTCCCCCTGTAGGAAAAGGTGATTCCTACAGGGGGAAGAACTCCATTACTTTGTCAGATAAATAATTGTCTGCTTCATATCAAGAACTGATTTGGAAACATATAGTGGAAAAGCTGCCAATGGGGAGACATTATGAAATCTCTTATTTTAATTTAGTGAGTTTTCATCTTGCTCTCTCCCCTTATCCTGCAAAAATGGAAAAATGGGAAATGAAGGGGAAAATGGAATGCGGAGAAAGGAATGGCATGGAATAAAGCATCTGGAATCCAACATGGAAACGATATACAGCAGCCTTTTATGAAATATCCCTCTTGCTTTTGTTTATAAAAGTATATTTCTCTCAGTAGTAACACTGAAGAATTCACCCATAACCCCCGATATATTGAAAACTCAAGAACATGTTCTTAACTTAGTTCACTCAGCTTATTTTCTCTAAAGTTAAAAAAGACTTAAGTTATCATATATCGTACATTATTTTTCATGGCAATATTAAGCCACAAATTATTTTAATTTATATGCAAGAATCTTTTAATTCAAATTATTGTTGCCATGGAAACATCACCAATATCACCAAACAAATAAAACAATAATTACTTCCATATGTATATAAAAAAAATCAGAAATAGTAATCTCTATATTAACTCACTGGAAAAGGAATCTTAAATTTTTTATATATGAACTGTTTAGGAAAAATGCACAGACTTAATAAATTTATTTAAACTGACATAGTTCATTACCTAGTAATTCATTCCAATGCAAACTAAAATTATTTAAACTAAGGTAATGAACTATAAATACATATAAACTATTTTTAACATGTAGAGCAAGAATAGAACAAAAATAAAAGGAGGTTTTTGATGTATTTTTCTTGAGTTTGTTTGATAAATTTTTCTTTTTCTAAGTTTGGTCTTATTTGAAATCTAAAACCAAGATCCCAAACTTAATCTACATAAATAAGGCAGATTTAATAGAATAGTTCATTAAGTTTATCTCTTGATTAAGAAAAAGAAGCATTGCATTAATAATAAGATTATTAATGAGACAAAGTTTATTATATATAACTATAAATGTCATAAAATGTCATTTACAAATGATAATGTCTTTTAGCTGTTCTGTCAGATATGGTCTCACTTGATCCTCAAATGATATCCTACAACTCTTGCCTTACTTGAAAAGATAAGTCAAAAACATGTCATATTTCACACTAGGGCTAGCAGTAATCACAGTTCTCCAGTATTCACCTTTTAACAAGGTTTGGTAGCAAATTCCAAGACACAAGTCAGCTAACTTAAAAACATATTGTAAAGAACAATGGAACTGAAAACACAATTGACAACCTACTGAAATTCAAAGAAATCAAAGACATGCAATTAGTTCTCAGTTAATGACTACTCATTTAGTGAACATTCAAGGTTATGATGGTACGGAATAGTTGGTATTTGCAATTTCATCTATCTTCTAGTTATCCTACTGGTTCCATTGCAGTCAACCAACTTGTGCTTGCACAATTGTTGTAGCATGCTAAGATCACATGATCGCCACCTATGAAATATCCTGTTTACTTCCCACAAACAAAACCAACTGGGAAACTGGCAGGAAAGTTCACAAGTCACTCTGTTAAATCATTTTTCCTCCCACGGCTGTTTATCCTGAGGAGCCTGATTTCTCCCTGTGGACCTTCCTCACATAGCAGCAGCCACCCCCACCCCAACACACTCATGTAAGTCTATGGGAACTCCCCACAAATCTTCCACTATCCAGTAACAGCTACTTTCTAGCCCTGGCGTGTTCATGCAATATCACAGCAGCCTTCTATGCATCTTCTCCCAGCCAGTAACAGCCACTTATACTCTCATATGCTTGCACTACCATTACAGTCATTTGCCCACCTAGCAACCTTCTTGCAAGCTGTTTGTGACTTTCCCATTGACCATGTTTGTTGGAAGCCAGCATGAAGTTGCAAGGAGGTCCTTGCTTAACAATCTGTGATTCTCAATTAATGACAGCAAAAGGGACTGCTGGGATTGCTGTCACTAAGTGATGAGGTCATGTTATATCATACTTTTCAACTCTGAGATTTGTCTGTCTTTAGTTTGGAAGTATTAGATCCTGATTCACAAACCTTAATCCTCACAACACTGAAAACATCTAAAGAGAAGAAACAGACATTTCTAAGGACTTTCTCAACCTGCATCCAACCACATCATGAACATTCCTCAACAACTTCATTTTTTCTGCCATGTCATTGCCTTTCTCTAATTTACAGCCCATTCTTGGGACATCTTACATTTATCCATTGCTCTTCCCATATTACAATTTTCCTCTTTCATCATGCAGCAAGTCATGGCAGTTTTGTTATCATTAACAAAATTAATGATATTAGTACACACTATCATTTTCTACTAGGTGGATGGACAGTGTTGCTCTGTGGCCGTGAGGAACAGCCAGAAAATCTTGGAGCACCTTCTTTATAGCAAATTATATTGGATACTTCCTCCTTCTTTTTTTCTTCTCATGTATTTGCTTTTATTTGACTAATACACTTGGGAGGATCTCTTTTGTACAAGTTGTGTAACCCACCCAATAAGGACAGTCCAGGATGATGCAGCAGTTATGCCTTCAGTTGGCATTTGTTGCCACCAACTTTGTTGAAACAGCTATATATAAATGTTATAAATCAGACATGTCAAACTTGTGACGTCGCGTAATGTCACGCAATGTATCGGGACGGTTTTGCCAGCGCAGCTTCTGGTTGACGCATCTGGCCCATGGGCCAGCAGTTTGACAACCCTGTTATAAATAAAGAAAAAATAACTGGTATTAAGCTGCACAGGGCTGGGCCTTCTAAGTCATGCTATCTTCTGAGACATTTTATCAGATTAAAATTTCCTCCTGTTCCATTATCCAAAATTAATTAGGCTGCAAAAATCCATTCTGCCACTGAAGAGCAGCAAAATAATTAATCTGATGATCACCCACATTTTTGCAGCCTAATTTTGTAACTCTAGAAATTTAGATTCTGCCACATCCTGACTGGTAGTCATTAGAAAAAGAATAAAAGCTTACAGCAAACTTTTATTTTGTTGTTTAAAGTTCAAGACAACAGAAGCTGCTCAGTGATTTGCCGAAGAGGCCCCATAAATGTTCAGTTCTAGAACTAGAAAGAATTGGTCTAAAATAATTCATCTAACAGAACTCTCTAGCAAGTTGCACTGTTAAAAGTTACCCATTTATATACAGTTCTTATATTTAAACTTATGGAATGAAAAAAAAATGATTGGCAGCCTCCAGTTCTGGCAAAAAAAGTGATTTGTGAAGCAGTTGTGTTAATCCCAGCTTTAATATTTCTAATTAATTAACCTTGACTATAGCAACTGTAAACCACAAAGCAAAGGATTAGTTTAAGTTATCAGAGAATAAAATGAATCCATTATTTAAATGGGAATAAGTATTTGGAAACAGTTGTTGAAAATCCACCAAAGCTTTAAATAATATTTAAACAAGAAAGCACATGTTAAATATCCTATCTGATTCCTCTAAGAAGCCTACCACAATTGTAATTAGAGAAAAAACAACATTAGGTATTTTAATAGTTACTTTGGGTTGCATGAATCCAAATCTTGTGGATATAGACCTTGTCCTGTGTTGAAACGGCAGTATAACTTAGAGCATATGAGTTTCTGTTATTATAGTGTATACAGAGTACCTATCTATTGGCTATAGATAGAATATACCAGCCATTTATTATTTAACTGTATTTAAATACATTATGTAAAACAGGCTTCCTTGATAAAAAGCCTCCATACATGTTTCATTATCACCAACAACATGCCAAAATAGTAAGTTTGTTAATCATAATGCATAAAGATAACAGAAATTGTGATACAGCACATCTGGAGAGTTCAGACAATAAGCCATTACTTGATCAGACCAAAAGTCTATTTAATGCATCTTCTTATTTCTTCAATAGTCAATTGGATATCTATGAGAAATCTAATATGCGTGCAACAGCATTTTTGAACTTGGGATCCTCTCCAATAACATGATCTCTGAATTTAAAGTTATATATAGTCAACATGACTTGTAGCCAAGAACAGCCTTTTTCTTCACGAATCTGCACATGTGTTCACAAATTTTGGTTGTCTACTCTTCATCAGTATGCAGGGACTGCTGAACTATGTATGGATCTGCACAGAAACACACTTTGCCGGACACAATATTTATGTTAATGACTTCATGCTAGAAAAGAATAAAAGCTTTCCACAGAATTGTCACAATCACAAATACAAAAACTATAAATCTAATAATCATAAACAGATTATTTTACATATCAAATAGTGACATAGAGAAAGAATAATCAGATCTAGGATTCTATATATCTCAGCTGGTCTGTCAAATCAGATTCTGTGCATCTTCTAGCACTCAGACAATTTTAAAGCAGCAAATAGTAGATTTTCACTTAAATTACATTAACTACATTTATGAGCAGCTAACCTAATTACTTGACAGAAGAGGCCACATTCAAGTAATTTAATGCACTACTTTTCTAATATGATAGTCACCAACACATGAAATTTTCTATATTAATGTTCTTAATTAACTGCTGCTTTATACACTTTGCTATTTAATTCAACTTTAGACCCCTACATAAATTAGGTGTCCACGCACATACAGTATACTATTCATAATCAAATACATTAGCACTAAGAAATAGCTCCTATATAAATAGATAAATTTCGTTAAGGCAGTTCAGTGCATACATGTATATGTATGTAAGTATGTATGTATGTTTTGTATATTTCATATACAAAAATATATAACTCTTATATTTTTAATTATTATAATATCATTTTATAAATTGTTAATGGCTTTTTAAAAATTCCAAGTGAAGAGGTTAATCATGCTTCTTATATGTTCATGAAAGAATGTATAACTGTTAAATATTGTTACCTCCTATATGAAATGTGTTAAGTACTTCGTTCTTGTGCAAATGATGAAGACACATGGCGATGTTAACAGGTCTTTATTCTTCTCACTCTCTCTCTCTAACAGCAACGAACGAACAGGCAAAAACAAACAGGCTTCTTTTTAAGAGACCAGAGACCCGGACAATGGCAAACAAAGTATCTGAGCTGGCGCCGCTCAGTCTGTTCCCGGGCAGCCAATACTTTGCGCATGCGCACAAGCCTGGTGCCGCTCTGTCTGTCCTGGGCAGCTTTTGGAATGCCCAGGACCAATGCAATGTCCTGAGCCTGCTTTTGCAGGCTCTGGACACAACACCCCTCCCCCTAGATGGAACATACCTTGCACACACACATGTGCACCATGCACTGGAAGGAGTGTCATACAGTTCCAATAATCAAATGCAATTAATGTGGAATAATCGAGTCTGCCCTCAGACAAACCCCATTCAATTTTAGTAATACAATGAATGTTTCCAAAATCAAAAAATACTACAATATTCTATCACGAGTACTTCCTTTATTCAGGGGCCTCATGAAAAGAGCCCTAGTAACTCGAAAGCAACTTCACAAATTCCCTAAGATGTTTGGGTAGGCACTTGGCCCGCTGCGACCTTCTAAGACCAGAAGAGATTGCCTGGCCCATCTGCTCGCCTACCAGGCAAGGCAGGCCAGGACTTTGCTGCCCCAGATACCCGGTTCACCCACCCATATGCTGGCTGGCTGGACTCTCTAAGTCTAAGCCAGCATACCTTGGAGGGTGGACGTCCCTGGGTCCACAATGGATCCTTCTTGGGAACACTGTCCCTCAAACCCAAGGCCAGCAGACGGAGAGCGCTGGGTAATGGAAGTGGCCCAGTACTCTGTGGCCCCCAAGCACATGCCCAAGGTGCCAGAGTCAGGAGTTGCCTCCATGGCAACCCCCTTTGCTGGTGACCTCCTTTTGGGAACAATTGTGGAATTGGACAAGTGCCCTTGTTGGAATTCTTTTTCTCTTGCTGCTTGTGATTTGTTTGGATACCCCTGGTCAGTCTTCCTGTCTGGAGCACTATCTGACATATATGAATACTGTGGATACCCCTGGTGTGACTCCCTGTCTGGAGTAGTTATGGATGTGTGGGATGACCCTTTATCAATTGAATTCCTGTTAGGAGCACTTGTGGAACCTTGGGATGAATCCAAAATCGCCTCAGTAGCAGCTAGTGCGACCTGTTAGACCTGGAAAGCTGTGACCCAGAATGCATGTTATGGTCTTGCCCCCCCAGAGCAGAGCCAGCAGCGGAACGGTGAGAGTCCAATCTCCAACGCAGTTGGTCTATGTGTCTGCGCAGAACATGGCCGTCTTCCAAGGCAACTTCGTATGACAATGGCCCTGAGACCTTGCAGACCTTGCAGCTGTGACCCAGAGATAACCAGGCCCATACTTTCTTGCCCAATTCGGATTGCCCACCTGGAGTCTTGTAGGTGCCCTCGGTTGTGACAACTGTGAAGCCACCCAGTCAGGGTGCAGCCTATCCAGTTTAGGCGGCGACCCCAGGGTGCAGCCTGTCCAGATGAGGCGGCGACTCCAGCGGAGTTCAGCAGGGCTCTTCCCTGTGGCTGTGCATGGTGTGGTGCGGTGTGCAAGAAGGAAATCTGCTAACCTGTGATGCCAGTTACCGTAAGTCTTGAGGGCATCTTTGGTAGTTCGCACCATCCTCTCTGCCAGTCCGTTGGAGGATGGATGGAAAGGAGCCGAAGTTGCATGGTGGATCAGGTTGGCCTGAAGAAAAACCTGGAACTCAGAAGAGGTAAATTGAGGGCCATTATCTGACACCAGAACATCTGGAAGACCGTGTGATGCAAAAATTCCTCTCAACACCTGGATGGTCCTGGCAGTAGTAGTGGAGGAAACAGGAACAACCTCTAGCCACTTGGAATGGCTGTCAACAACAACCAGGAAGAATTGCTCCTGAAAGGGCCCAGCATAATCTATATGCACCCTAGACCATGGGGTTTGAGTTTCCTCCCACCTATGTATTGGGGCCTGAGGCATTTCAGGCCGAGACTGTTGGCACACTTGGCACCTGTGCACCTCAGCCTCAATGGCTTTATCAAGTCCAGGCCACCAAAGATGGCTGCGCGCAAGCGCTTTCATCCTGACTATATCAGGATGTCCCTCATGAAGAGAGATCAAGATTCTAGACCTCAATGAGGCTGGGATCACTACCCTGCTACTCCATAACAGGCAACCCTTGAAAGTGGAAAACTCATGCTTCTTGTGTCAGAAGCTTTGGAACTCCGTATCTGGGCACTTGTCAGGCTATCCTGACAACACCCATGGCAGCACGCGTGTAAGCGTGTGATCAGTGGCAGTTTCTGCAGTCACGTCCCTAGCATTGAGGGGGGACTCAGGCAACTCCTGTATGGAAAGAATATTAATGGCTGGAGCAGGATCTGGCTCTACTTCAGTGGTTCTCAACCTTCCTAATGCCGTGACCCTTTAATTGTGGTGACCCCCAACCATAAATTTATTCCAGAGTCATGTGATCACCTTTTGCAACCTTGTGACAAGCAAAGTTAGTTGGGAAACCAGATTCACTGAACAACTATTTTACTAATTTAATCTCTCTCCCTCTTTATTTCTCTCTCTCCCTCTCTTTCTCTGTCTCCCCCTTTCACTTTCCTTCTCTCCCTTTCTCTCTCCCTGTCTCTCTTTCTCTCTCCCTCTTTCTTTCCCTCTTTCTCCCTTTTTCCCTCTCTCTGTTTCCCTTTCTCTCTCTTTCTCTCTTCCTCTCTCTCTCTCACTCTGTCTCCCTCTCTTCTCTCTCCCTCTTTCTCTATCTCTCTAGTTCTCTTTCCCTCTTTCTCTCACTCTCTCTATTTCTCTCTCCCTCTCAAAGATTCTTAAAATCCTTAAAAGTTATGCTTGGGTGGAAGACTTTTTCTTTTACAGATGGGGTGGGTTGGCCCGACATTCGCAGGCAGGCAGGACCCCGCCTGCCGGGCCGCTGCCTCCCCATCACCCTCCATGCCAGCCGGCTCCCTTGCCAAACTTCCCAGCTGACAACCGCAAATTTGAGGGTCACCAGCTGACGGGCACAGAGTTTGGCGCTGCGGCGGCCTCCCCTTTGCCTTCCTCACTGGCCAAAGTGTTGCTGGATGTTCCAGCTGACGGGCGCAGGTCCTGCTTCTTCGGCTGGAGCAGTTACATGGTCACCGGTTGCGGGGAGCAAGTCAGCGGCCCTTGGGGGCCATGCAAGCCCTCACAACTGCTCCAGCCAAAGAAGCAGGTGGCTGGGAGGCCGCCGTGGCACCAAACTCCTGCGCCTGTCAGCTGGCGACTTCCAGACCTGCACCCGTCAGCTGGAACATCTGGCAATGCTTTGGCCAGTGCAGAGGGCAAAGGGGAGGTGGCGGAGCGCCGAACTCCTGTGCCTGTCAGCTGGTGACCTCCAGACCTGCGCCTGTCAGCTGGGAGGTCTGGTGACAGAGCCGGCTGGCATGGAGGGCAATGTGGAGACGGCAGCTCGGCGGGCGGGGTCCTGCCTGCCCGCGAATGTCGGGCCCACCTGCCCCATCTGTAAAAGAAAAAATCTTCCACCCAAGCATAACGCCAGCAGTTCTATGCCACGGAGGCTTGAGACATGGAGGCGTGGTTCCATGGGAAACGGCAGGACAGTGGGAGGGGTTACCTGCATCCTGCCAACCGAATTCTGGAAGCCTGCCTGAGTGAAGAATTTTAGGGGGTGTTGAAAGGAGACAGACTGAGGGCTGTATTAAGATCATAGATGGCTGTGTAAGGAGAGTGGAAGGGAGGCAAATTAGGGGTGGAGCAGAAAACACAAGGGGGGAAGGTGTTAGGAAATAAGCACCAAGGTACATGGCGCCTTGCAAGGGATTCCCAAGTGTTCTGCAATTGTTTTTCCTCTCTTCTCTGCGCGAGAAAAACTTTTGCGGTATAAATCTGAAACCAGGCGTTCCTGTGAGGTGGCGCAGGAGGTTCTTGGGAGAGGCGAGGACAAGTTTGGCGTTTCCTCTCTCCCAATTCCCTTCCTCTTCTTTACCCCCTTGCCCAGCCTGCCTGCGATCTTAGCTCACGGCTCTGTGGCTTTTCTTTGCCTTGCCTAGCCAAGCTTTCTTCCGCCTGCCCCATTCCCGGGAGCGCCGAAGAGGTACGGCAGAAACACATGAATTGGGATTGACCTCGGGAAGCTGATCCTGCTTTGAACCTTAGGAGAGGAGGAGGAGTCCCTTCCTCTTTCCCTCCCTCTCTCCCTGTCAAGCCCCCACGGGCTCCACATGAACAGGCAGGTAAGGAGTCTAGAACAACATGCAGGTCGGCTCCATGGGCGTCCCGACCAACAGCTGAGCGGCTCCAACATTTGGCTGCCGAACAGCTGAGTCTTCTGGGAGGCAACGTGAGGCCCTGAGGGGTATTGCAAGCTCGCAGGGGGGTGGGAAGGAAAAGAAGATGGAAGAGAGTGAGGCTGCAACAAAGAGAGCAGTGTCTCGGTTCCTAAGACCATCGGAAATATGTTTTTTCCGATGGTCTTAGGCGACCCCTGTGAAAAAGTTGTTCGACACCCAAAAGGGTCGTGACCCACAGGTTGAGAACTGCTGCTCTACTTGGTTCAGAGTTAATCTGCTTAGGCCGTCTGCATGGCCCATTTCTTTCCCAGGTTTGTGAACTAATGTATAGTCATATGCTGACAGGAAAATGGACCATCTCACCATATGAGGAGAAATGATATGTGGGGTCTGTTTGTTAGTGGTAAACAAACCCAACAGAGGCTTATGGTCAGTACAAACCGGGAAATGGTGGCCATATAAAAAAATCATGAAATTTCTTTTTTTTTTTAAAAAAAAAAAGAATTTTATTGTTTTTTTTTTATTTTTACAGAAAAGAAAATGCTCAAGGCACACCGTGGTGTTAGGGCAAATAAACATCCAAAACCAAAACATTTATACATATTTCAATCAATACATCTAGTATTCCCTCTCTTATTCCCTTAAATAGCATAACTTATTAAAAGTAGTTCAATCTAGCTTAAATTCAATCAACCTATACCTGTTTTTAAAACTTTTAGAAATTTATACTACCATAGTCAAATTAACTTTAAATGTAAATCTTATCAATTTGGGTATCCCTTCCAAATATATTCTAGTTCCTTAATTTTTTCATAAATTTCATTTAATTCTTCCACTAATATCCCTTAATTAAAATAAAGTATTAGTCTATCCTATACATATCTAGTCTATCAATTAATCAATTTCTTTTTACTAACAAAAAAAATCAAACCTTAAGCCCTTTCAATCCATTAAACAGAATTCAATTAATTATCATAACTAATAACATCCATCTTATCAAACAAACAAATCATCTTATTTAATTAACTCAAATTTACATAATATATTTCTTGCAAGTAATCCTATTGTCCTAAAGAAAGAAAATAAAAAAAAAGAACAAACATATTCTTAATTCATTTAATATATATTTCATTAATCACCCCTTTTTCTCTTACTTCTAACTCAAAATCTTAATCCTAAACTCAATCCATGATTCTGAATTACCTTTAATCCATTACCTAAAAATATCTCCTTTTTAAGTTGAAATGATAATCTATCATAACTAATAATATCAAATAAACAAATCATCTTATTAGATTAAGTCAAAGTTACATAAAAAATTTCTTGCAAGTAACCCTATTATCCTAAAGGGAAAAAAACATAATCTTAATCTATTTAATATATATTTCATTAATCACCCCTTTTTCTCTTACTTCTAACTCACCATCTTAATTTTAAAACCAATCCATAATTCTAAATTACCTTTAATCCATTACCCAAAAATATCTCCTTTTAAAATTGAAATAGTAATCTATTCTAAAACTGTCTAATCCATCAATCAATCTCTTTAAACTGACCACATAGCATCAAACTTTAGATTATTTCAATTCATTAGTCATCAGACAAATAAATCATTAGTAATTTTCATATAGGCAAGTCTTATATATCTTCCATTAATCGCACATCTAACTCATAATCTTAGTCCTTAAATCAATTCTAGGTTGCCTTTAGTCCATTACATAACACTTTAATTTTCAGTCTTCTTTTTTAGTCTTATTCTAGGTTTTTTCAAATGCCAAGTGGGTTTCCATAGCAAGGCTTCTCTTCCAGCTTGTAGTGGTATTTGGATCAGTAACAGCCATCTTGATCTTTGCATTGTCCCTCTGATTTTCTTAACCGTGAGAACTTGTTGCTTTAAGATTTGAAGTCCAAGTCTTTGCTTTTCCTGGTTCTCAGCATCATAAGTAAATTGTTTATAAGCAAAATCAAGTTCTCTTTATTTTCAGTTAAGTCCTATCCTTGTGTAATCTGTTTTGTAGAAAAATCAGGTATAGTCTGAAATTCAATTTTGGAGTTTGAAGAAGAAATTCTAGTTCTTAATTCTGTAGTAAGTTCTTTCATTGTAACACATATTTCCACTTTGGTCTCATAGATCTTTTCCAAAATAAGTTTGCAATTTAAATGTGAGTGTAGCTCCATTTTGTAAAAGTTGTTCAATTTCATCAGATTAACTTTCTCATAAAGAAATCATCTCCTCTCCATTTGCCATATTAGCCTTTAACCAGTAGATGTCCTCAGTAAGCTAAAAAAATCTTTTTTCAAATATCCCTTTTCTTCTGTTTTTTCAGGGAAAAATAGACGAAGAAATATTAAAAAACAAACAAACACCAACATAGGCTGATAATAAAGTACTTAGGAAAAAAATATTTTTGTTCCAGTACCCCAAAATAAACTTATATAAAAAAACATAGTTTTTGAAACTTCGTTCTATTCTTTTTGTTCGCCTTTCTTCCCAGTCACGTAAAAGCTGCCTTTCAAAGCCAGGGAAATAGTACCATCAGGGCTCTTAAAGGCAAAAAAAAAAAGAAAGAAAGAAAGAAAGAAAGAAAACAAAAGAGAGGGGGGAAAAAAGAAAAATTTCACCCGGATTCACCATGGTGGGTTCAAAGCTTACCTGTTCTATGACTTGCGGTTTCTTGCGGCTAGGTGATCGGCCATTTTACTGGCCGATCTTCTTCGTCGGCCCTCAGAGTCTGGCCTGAACAGCTGGAGGAGCCTCCGCTCCTCCGCGGCCGAGCAAAGCCTCCTCGACAGAAGTCACACCCTCCAGGGTGACTTTAGACCCGCATAAGGGTCTACCGACGGAGGGAGGCTAGCCGACAGGGAGACAAGTCTCCTTGTATGAGTAGAGGCGCCGCGACCCGGAACCGGAAGTCCAGAAATCATGAAATTTCTTAATGCCAGCCACTATGGCCAAGGCTTCCCTGTCAATTTGAGCATAATTCCATTCTGCAGAAGACAGAGTCCTTGAATAATAGGCCACAGGGACCTGTGTCCCATCGGCCTTCAGATGGCTAAGTACAGCTCCCACTCCATAAGGAGATGCATCGTATGCGATGCAAAGAGGCAGTTGCTCATTGAAATGTGCTAAAACAGCATTAGAAGTGAGCAAGGCCTTAACCTCATTGAAACTCTTGTCATGGACTTTAATCCACTGCCAAGGAGCCTTTTGTCTAAGAGCCTATGTAATGGCTCTGCCACTGCAGCTTTATGTGGGAGGAATGCATGGTAAAAATTTAATAGCTCAAGAAGGCTTGCAGTTCACTCTTAGACTTAGGGCTTGGGGCCTGCTGGATAGCTTGCAATTTAGTTTCAGCAGGATGAATGCCTTGAGCATCTATCCTGAATCCTAAGAAGTCAGTAGAAGTGACTCCTATCTTACATTTATCTTTCTTCAGTTTAAGGCCTGCTTTTCAAAAACAAAGCAAGACAGCCCTTAATCTCTCTGCTAAATTTTGAGATGACTCCCCAGCAATGAGGACATCATCAAAGTAGGGACAGACCCCAGGAATTATTATTATTATTATTATTTATTTGACTTCTATGCCGCCCCATTCCGGAGAACTCAGGGCGGCTCACAACAATACCTCAAAGTGTGCTCTCCATGACACTTTGGAATATGCCAGGGGCTACATTTACTCCAAATTGCAGTCTCTTGACCTTAAATGTCCCTCTGTGAGTTACAATAGTCTAGGCCTCTGCAGCTGCCTCATCAACATGTAGTTATTGATAGGCTTGTGCCAGGTCAAGCTTTGCCAAAATAAACCCCCGCTTGAGGGAGGCCAGAATGTGACTTACCACAGGCACTGGATAAGCATGCTGTTGCAGCGCCTTATTCAGTGTGCACTTGTAATCTGCACAAATACATATGTCCCCATTAGCCTTTAGAGGCGTTACTATGGGGGTTTCCCATGGACTTGAATCCACAAGTCTAAAATGCCCTGCTGGAGCAATTTGTCCAGCTCAGTATCAATCTTACCCTTGAGGTCAAAAGGTACCCTCCTAGGCTTAACCCTGATGGGCGTGATGGTTGGGTCTAACCATAGCAAAATGGGAGGCCCCTTGTAAGATCCTAGCTCTAAACTAAACACATCTGCAAATTCCCTGCAGACTTCTGCAAGGCTCAACGTTTGCAAATGGTGCAGCCCAGTTACCTGGATTCCCAGAGCCTCGAACCAATCGAGTCCAATAAGACTCGTACATTCACCCCCAACAACCACCACATCTAGGGGACCCTCAAAATCCTTATGCTGTACTCTAAGGGTGGCCTCCCCCTTAACACACACCATAGAATTCTGAAAATCTGTATTAGATTTGATGGCCTGAGTTTAACTCGAAGGCCCCTGCTGCTGCATATCCTTTTGAATGTATTAATAGAAATAATGGAGAAAGCGGACCCAGTGTCCAACTCCATTGATAAGGGAACCCCTTGCAACCTTACATTAATGGAAAGTTTCTTCTTAAGAGGCTTATGTGTCCCTGTCCTCAAAATACTCCTGCGCGATGTGCAGAAACCCACCCTATGTTGGCTGGGGACCCTGGTACCTTTCAGACGCAATTCTTCACGAGGTTGGACCTTCTGTCGACCCAAACAGATGGATGCGATGTGGCCTTACCTGCCACATGCTCTGCAGATGGCAGAACGGAACCTGCAGTCAGCTCGCTTGTGGCGACCTCAGCACCCGAAACATTGAAGAGATGCTGGGACCTTGTCCGGACGTTCCTTCTGCCTCCTTTCAGCTTGCTGGTGGAGCCTATCCACCTCTTCTTCAGGATCTGCTTCCGATCCTTCTCGAGCGTCCTCTTGATGGACGGTAGCTGTCTCTGGATAGCTTCTGGTGAGCCATAAGGTCTTCACAGCCCTGCCTGCTGCTTCCTTAGCTGTCACCTCTCATAGCGCATCTTGGAAAGAGACTTCTTCCTTAGCAAAAAATCTTCTGCTGCAAGTCTTTCTTCCTTAACCAACAAACGAAGTGATCTTGCAGCCTCTCTTCCAGATCCTTGAACTCACAAGGTCTGGCTGCTCTCCTTAAGGCCGCAATAAAATCCATAGCAGATTCACCCTGCCTCTGGTCCCTCTGTTCAAATGCGTGCCTCCAAGCAATAACAGACAACTTTGGCTGGAAGTGTTCCTTCAACAGTTTCTTCAAGTCAGTATATGTCACTGACTCCAGAGGTGCAGGGGCTACCAGGTTCTCTGCAATTTCAAAAGCTTCCTGTCCACAAACACACAACAGAGTTGCAGCTTTCAAGTCATCTTCTCTAATTTGATTTACTCTGAAATAATTCTCCACCCATGCTATGTAAGAATTCCATCTCTCTGGGTGTGAGACACCAAAATCAGACAAATGCCCAATCTTCACCATCCTTTAGTTACAAACTTCACCACTCGCTCCTCTGCAAACTGCTATAGGGGAAAGGGTCCTTTAGCTGAACTTACCCTCCAGCGACGCTGTACTGGCAGGCTGGGATCTGATTCAGATGCCATTTTCCCCTCTTCAGGACTTCTTGGGTACGTCCTTAAAACTTTCTCTTTAGTTTGCAAAGGATTCCATCCCACCTTCATCGCCAGTGTTTAGTACTTCGTTCTTGTGCAAATGATGAAGACACATAGCGATGTTAACAGGTCTTTATTCTTCTCACACTCTCTCTCTAACAGCAATGAACAAACAGGCAAAAACAAACAGGCTTCTTTTTAAGAAACCAGAGACCCGGAAATGGCAAAAAAAGTATCCGAGCGGTTCTTGCCTTGCACATGCGTACAAGGCTGGCGCCACTCTTTCTGGTCCCGGGCAGCTTTTGGAATGCCCGGGACCAATGCAACGTCCCGAGCCTGCTTTTGCAGGCTCAGGACACAACAAAATGTGTGCCCTAGTTTGAGCACACATAAATAAAAATTATTTATAGATATTTGTAGACTACCCTAATTATGATACAAAGAAAGAACACTAATCATCAGTCAACTTAGGTGGATAGAATAAAGTCAATAGGCATGATAGAATTCCCATTTTGTGGTGAATGTAAAGAAAAAAGAATGTGTATCTTCAAGGGAAGTATACTTTAAAATGCAGCAGCCACTTGCCTATCTGACCAAACCTCCCCACATTTCCTGTAGTGTGTAATTATTTGACAAGATACCAACAGGCTTTATTAATATATTCAGATCAAATAATAATGATAACAATAACAAAAAAAACAACAACTTTATTGTCACTTTGAATCAGCATGCATCAAAATGAAATTTCATTGCATACAGCTCTCAAAGGGTCACCACCTCCGATATACACTCCTTGTTCGTGGCCAGCTCAGGTTTCAGAACATCCATTTTAGTCTCTAGGAGTGAATGATGGCAAACAGGACAGATGGAAATGGAGCTCCGTGTGGATTAGCCTCCAAATTAGCTTGTATTTCTGCACAATAACCTTGCCTCCTTTTTTTCTGATTCTGTCTTTTCCAACTTTTCCTTAAAGAGGCCTTGCTCCTCTTCACCCCTGGAACACACTGCTGCCGCCAGCATAAGGAAAATCATTTTGGATAATACGGTGCCCATAATTCATATTATGCCATATAAGACTTTATAAGGGATAAATAGAATGCTAAATAAAGGCCAGGACAACCCTAAAAACTGGTATTAACTAAAATTGCTAGGTTGTCCCATCAGAAGTTTGGCTGATGCATTCGGAAGGCATTGGAGCTTTAGAGTCATATAGAAAAACTGTCCTATAAAGTTGGCACTGCAGTACTCAACTACTTACAATCAAGTAGTCCAGCCAATCAATTATTTAGCAATCTAATAGTTCAACTGCTTGACTGCTGCTAGGGCATCTTGGTCCCAAAATAGGTATAACTGCTGCATCAGATGGTCTTGTTCCAAGTAGTTAGAACATTCAGGAAAAAAAAATCCAGTTGCTGCCTTTAGGAAAGAAAAAAAAAGTAATTATAAGTTCTTCTCAAAACAGAAAAACCAGAATTGCCAAGGAATGAAAAATTTAATTTCAGAAGATTCAACTTAAAACAGAAGTTATTACCTAAAAACAACACATATTATGTTTTATTTGTTGTGCCCACTGTGTTGCAAACTGCAAAGAAAAATATTGCAAGCTTTTGATTCAATGTGCTATTTCCTCTAAGTAATGCCCACAGAGCATTCTGGAAACTTGAACTTTTCTTTCAGTCAATGCATTGACTGCTCCCTCCTTCCTAGCTTTCCAAAAACTCTTAAAAACACATCTATGCAGGCAGGCTTGGGGCGTGTGAGTGGCGCTCTGCCCCTGGGCCTTTGATTGGGATTGTATGTTGTATGAGTGGGTATAGTTTATAGTTTTATACTGTATTACTATTTTAAATGATTTATATATTTTTGTACTTGTATTTCTGCTGTAAGCCGCCCTGAATCTGGGGAGAAGGGCGGCATATAAGTAAATAAATAAATAAATAAATAAGATGATATGATCCTAATATTATATTTGTGTTCATTTCTCCCCTGCCCCACCAGTCTGAAACTGATCACCTATAAGTTGTGTTCTGTTCTCATTCATTTTGAGACACCTTTTGTTGCAAAAGTTGTTTTTGTACTTCTATGGAATCTGCAGCTGTTGGTGTATTCATTAGATACACTTCTGGCACTTAGATCAGGCATCAGCTACAACTAGATTGTACTAATAGACCTGCAAAATCTATATGAAAATTTTCCTTGGGGAAGCATTGAAGGGTACTGTTGATGACATATTTTATGACAACCTGAACAATTCATTGCAAGTTGCCTGAAGTTTAGTTTTAGTTTTGATCACCCAGCTAAAAAAACCACTTACAAATAAATGTTTTTATCTTTATTACTCTGAGATGTCCAACATGTAGCTCCTCCAACATTCAAGCTTTCAGCTTGAACAACATGATAAACCTCATTCTGCGCATAATGCAATCCTTGCCAACTATAAACTGATTACAGTTCTCTTAAAACAATATAAACATTTATTTTTGCCATGTACTACAACCATTCTGGGCTATTGAATTGATATGAGACAATATTGAGTCTATATTAATTTGATTTCAAATAATCTTAGCTGTAGTAAGAAGACAGAAAACAGGCATACATTTTTCAAAATCTCTAAAAGTAAACAGGACAATCCATCTGTATTTGCATGATTCGTGTCTTCTTGCATTCTATCTGTGTCTTTAAAAGAATGAAGACCAGTCGTGTATTTGAGCAGTATAAACACCTTATTTATTTATTTATTTATTTATTTGTTTGTTTGTTTGTTTGTTTGTTTGTTTGTTTGTTTATTCGACTTGTATGCCGCTCCTCGCCGGAGACTCGGAGCAGCTTACAACATATACAAAACATCAAAGGATCTAAGTCGAATCAAAATATTAAAAATAGACACCCAACACACGTACAACTTTCGAACAACAACCCACAATCATCCCCAAGCCTGCCGGCAAAGATAAGCTTTAAGATTCTTTCGGAAGGCCGGGAGAGTGGGAGAAACGCGGACTTCAAGGGGCAGTTGGTTCCAGAGGGTGAGAAGTAGCTGAAAAGTTAGTTCCCCAAACCAAGCACAGTGCTTTCATGCCCATAATTCCCTGCATGTATCAATGAGACTGATGCAAAAATCACCAGATGTTCACTGCCCTCTTTCATGACCTGTAACTTTGAAGTTCAGCTTTAAGTATTTAAATGACTAATTTAAGTAATTCTGAAATGTTGCTCAAATTCATGCTATGGCATAAATAATGTAGCCAAGCCAATGTTCAGTTATATTAATATACAGTAGCCTTGCCATTCATTAATGGTGTGAGAGTTATTCTTGATCTCACTTCACTTTTTATGCTATAGATTTCCAGGTTAGTGATCCCTATTTGCCCTGAGCAAGGAGTCTCTGAATTATTCCACCTTATTGCATTTTCTGTAGATTTTCTTTTAACTGTGCTGTTAGTAGATCATGTTCAAAAGAACCATTCATCAGTCATTTTGCTGTTGCATTAGCCCTCCTGCATGCTAGCTTTTCAAGAAAAGGAAAGCTAGAAACAGAACTGGTTTTGGACATTACTCAAAATTCCTATGTAGCTTACTGACAACAAACTGTTAATGGGGAAGACCCTAATGCAGGCATAGAACACAGGCACAGATTTAGGCAGAAGCCTTGAGGCTTTATCCTGACTTAAGGCAAGAGTTCAAAGGTGAAGCATACTTTAGGCACAGGTCTGTGGCATGCCAGAAACCAGTCCATGCAAACAAGCGAAGCCCCATCCATAGGATGCAGGCAGCATGCAAAACCACACCCTTTCCAGTCTGCGAAAAAACTTCTCTCCACGGAACTGGTCCCTGATACCCAAAAGGTTGGGGGCCTCTGTTTTATACATTTAACTCTGCATGCAGATTAACAGGAAGTGTTCTTACAGTAAACTATCTTCAATCCATAAAACCATAATTTAACAATGAAACAAATCATCATACAGGAAGAGGCTGCCACAGAGAGAATATAGTATCTCCCTGAATGTCTCTTCCCACTACTTTAGCTGGGCTCTAAGGGGGATAAAATTGTGAATGTATTGGTGCAGAATTAGTCTGAAACTTAAGGTTTACAATTTATAAATCAGTATGGGATATCAAAGCTTACCAGTTGTAAACGTTGCATTAGTTTCCTTCTTTTGCTTTCCTGGAGGAGCTCTGATTGCGTTCTTAAGTTTCACTGAAAAAGAAGTAATATTTTTTCTGCTGCCTAATGAACTTGGTGTCATGACTTTTGTCTTTATGGATACTAGCTACTCTATGTATCAAAGCAAGTAAAAACAAACTTCTGCTTTGAAGAATATTGTCTACTACATGATCTATTTATTAAATTGCATTGTTCTCAGTAATCATCTCTAGTTGGGACTGTTTTTGTTTTGTTTTTTGTTCAAACTTTTGCTCTTTGATTATTTTGTTGCTTTTCTTTCCAACTCCTAAAGATAAGGTAAAGATTGAAAGGTTTCTTTCTTTTTAATGATGACAGTGTTATTTATACCTGAAGTAATGAAACATAAGATTTTAATGTCCAGAATTGGGTTTTCTATTGATTGTTTCTGAACTTCTAGAAGATATGCAAAAATAACAACATATACAGACAGATAACATAACTGAGCAAAACTTAAGCTTCAACAAAACTCAAGTTGCTAGTAGTTTCCCCAATGTCTGCTACTTCACCTGTTTGTTTATGGCACATCCCATGCATATAAAATAATAATTATTAAAAAATATTAAAAATATTAAAAAGCACACAAGTAATAGAAGATTATGTTAGCCATAGTGAGGGACCCATTGCAAGATTTTATTAAAATATGTACCTACATATTCAAATTTTGTGCAGTTACGTGCAGATATGATTACATAATAAAAACATATGTATGTCTCTTGAGATATTTTGTTATATCTTTCAATTGTATACCATTAGTCACATCTATTGCGACTAGAAGAATAAAATGGATGTTGTTTCTTTTATCCTGATTCTAAAAATAAAACTATTGGGGAATATATACCAGTTTAGAGAAAAAGACAATTCATTTCCAGTTCAAAACTAATAAAATGAGTATAATTATTATGTAGACCTTGGCTCTAAAATATTTTTAAAGCAATAAATAAAAAGCTTTGACACCCTATGCCAGCTCAGATGCTCAAATAACGACAGTTTCCTCCTGATTCAACCAAATCAAATTGTCTAGAATTGTACTTTGAGGCTGCCACTAGCACACATATAGCAAGTGCTATTGCCCAACCTAGTTCACTTATTTTCTTTTGTTAAATGGTGTAAAGTGGATCTATTTCTTTTTCCATTCTCCTATTGTTTAAAATATACCAGGAAATGAGAATTGGCCTTTTTTTCCTTTTATTTTAAGATAAGTGAGTGTTCGAGGAAAAGAGGCTGTAAAGAAAAATTAGTACAATTCTTGCAATGGTTTGCCTAATCTCAGCCAATGTATGCCTCGAGAATAAGAATAACTACATAACCATTAAGTATTCATCCAGAATCCATTTGCTGTGATGTGTGTGTGTGTGTGTGTGTGTGTGTGTGTGTGTGTGTGTGTCTAATAGAGCACCTGGTCTACTGTTATGATTACTTTTGCCTTTCAGCCCCAATCTAGGAGTGTTTTGCAGGCTCAAATCAATACTGCAATAAACTATTTCTGTAAATTTAGAGTTTGCTGACAAAACTCTTTGTCAGCAATAGATAGATAGATAGATAGATAGAGAGAGAGAGAGAGAGAGAGAGAGTGAGTGATATATGCATTCTACAATATGATATATATATATATATATATATATATATATATATATATATATATATATATATAAAATATGATTTTAAAAATGTTCAGTGTTAAGATATCTTAGAGATGAGAAATTAATAGTTTAGAGACTTCCAGAAGAATGAAATTGATTTACTAGCACCCTTGGGTGCCAATGGAAGAGCTGTTGCTTATTTTTGGTTGAGGAAGCTATGTATTTTATTACTGGAATACTACATTTACATATGTTAGAGAGCAAGACTATTATGGCTCCCTAATAGCCTACTTTATATGTTTGCCCTACCATGCATAATAACATACATGGTATTTTCTTCATTATATATTCTGCTCATGGTACAGCTAAAGCAATCTAAAGATGCTAATATTTTAAGATGCAGTCAACACAGGTGTTGTATTTCTCAGCTGGCGTGAGATGCACATGAAATTTCTGTATATCTTGTCATCTTATCTATTATTTCTTTTGGAGTCTGTCAGGAAAAAAATAAGCTTGCTCTTTTCCATTTACTCAGGTGCAAATAGAAGTCTTGCTTCCCTCATAACTGCCAAGGGAAACAGTCCACACAATGCTAGCTATTTATACTGGAGTAGTATCACTCAGGAAGGGCACATCCAGATGTGTAAACATTCATAACATTCACAATAGAAATAGATAAAGGTTGGTATGGAATTGCTTTTGCCAATTTTCCTGTGATATTTACTACAAATGTGATGAGGCAAATTCCTGTTCCTGGAGACCAAAATAAAATAAAATAAAACTCCTGTAATCCATTGATAGATAAGATACAGGAACTACTATCAAAATTCAGGTTGTTCCTTGATGTTCTACAGAATAAAAGAAATGTACTGGTTCAATCACTGTTCTAGTTAACGGGACTTGTTTGGTAGTACCATGTATATGATTCTTGCAATGGATTGATTATATAATAAGTACTGTTCAATTTATTAGGTATTTTTATATGCAAAGTGGAATAAATCCAGTATAGAATAATTTCTGATGAGATGTTTATCATGGTAATAATGAGAAATAAGAAAAAAAGAAAAGCAGGGAGAGAAAAAAAACCTACAATAGAAATAAGAGAGATGATCAAATGGCAATGCGAAAAACAGACAACATGTAAATGAGAGTATGGAAGGAAGGGGGGAAGGAAGGAAGGAAGGAAATTTAATTTAATTTAATTTAATTTAATTTTTCTGGCCCTCTAATGATCCTACCACCACAAAATACTCAAGAGATTTTGGATTATACAACTATATGGAGAAATATATTCAAGTAAATTTTAATATTTGAATATTCCATACAGGATTTTTTTGGGAGGGGGATAACAAAGAGAGTAGTTCAAACTCTAGTAAGACACACTCTAAATGAAAGATAAAATGTTCTGCAAAATACTACAAAAGTCAAATTGACATCTTGATAATTTGGGGGCAATCCTAACTACCTGTGTAGCATAAAAAAATAGAAAAGGACAGAAAAAATCTGAAGGCTTGTCAGAGACAGGAAAAGAGTTGTGATCATGCAACTTTTCTACATGCTGATAGGAAGAGCCAAATAAATGAAAGTGATTATTACTTAGACAGGAACAGAATATGAATACAATGGAATAGAAATCAATGTGTCAGCGTGTTTTGAAAGTACTTATTTACTCAGGCACCATCATTCTCACCATGTCTATTCTGCCTGTGACAGCCTTTACAGCGGATGAAGAACATATTTCTGTAGCACAAAGTTGATTGGTCCTTTATTGCCCAAAGTTGATTTGTCATTTATTGCCCAAAGCAAATTACATTCAACATTTGAAGACTTCTTTAAATTAAATTTGGCTACCTGTATTAAAAAAATCAGGGCTAAATTTGTGACACAAATGGAAAATTGTCTGAAGGCTTGGTATTTCTAGCATAGATTTCTAAACTAAATTACAAAGTTAATGCTTATGCTATGGTTATAAAAGAGTGACATAAATAAAAGCTCACTTTTTATTATCTTTTTTTAATCTGCTAATTTTCTCTGCCAGCTGTCCAGTTGTTATTCTTTCAGATTCTATTACAGATACACCCACTACTGAAGCCACCAGCTATCTGGAATGTAAAAACATCTTGTCCAGTCATTGTAGAGACCCACAGAGATCAGGAACCATCAATCTAACCAGATTCTGCTTTCCATAATAATCACCAGCCTCTAATCCATTGCTGCCAATATTTCCCCATTAAATTATCTGTAAACCACCATGTACTCTGGGAATACCATGGTCCCTGCAACCCTAGATTTTCTTAGTGAGTCTTCTTGATTCAGTTTAACTTCATTCTGGCCCAACTCCATTCAACTTTTCACTTTCTATTAACAATCTTCTAGTCATGTTCATCTTTACTTGCATTTTCATATCAGTTGTACATTTTATTTCCATTCACCCCAGCATAATCCTATCAGTTATAAAAAGATTGTTCCATCACTTGTGCCATTTTAAGAAAAAACAAAACAGCATTAGACCTAAAAATACATAGTATGTTTCAACCCAAGTTTTCCTGTGGATTTTTAACAGGTTTTAACCCTACCTTCCTTGGTGTTTTTTTTTTTTTAAACTCAGTAGCCATATTTCAGCTACATAGTTCACAGAACACTGCTCTTTTTGCCTATTCAATTGAAGGATACAATTATCCTCTTCACAAATAATAATATTTTTTTTAAAAAAAATTGGCCAGTGGCACCATGAGGTTGGATTTAAAGGGGAGATGATGTCCACATTGCTCTCCCTGTCCTAGTATTTTAATAATATAAGCTAGTATAAGAAGAGTAAAATAACATTACTATACTGTTTTAATTTGTGGTAGTTTAATTTCAAAATACAGATGTGCATATTGGAATCTTATGAAATTTCAGAGGATTAAATCACCTTTTTGAAAGAGACATGCAATTTTAGTTTTGATTAAATGTCATGGGAAACATAGAAATTCTAGGAAAAATCTTGCATTCCTAATTCTTCACCCTGCCCCACATATGATAAAATAATTTCTCCTTCTTCTCTTGATAAGCTGCTAATGAAGTGAAATGGAAATAGGGAAAGGATGAAAATGTAATGTGTTGATGTCACAAAAATGTCTGTATTTTCCTAAAGGATTGCTAGCTGGCAAGCTCAACATGAAATTACTATTTTTAACAGACATTTTTTCTTATTTTATATTGTTCTCACATCTGGCAGAAATAAGATCAATGTTAAAGCAAAAAAGAAAGTCTTCTATATCTTATCACTGATACTCTCTTCTGTTAGAGTCATATCTGAGAAAATTTATTGTCTATTGGTTTCCTGAATGGAACTTTTTGTCCAAGAAATAATCAAGCTGATGGGAGCCACAGTTAAAGAATATGTTTGCTTCGGTATATGTCACTGTTCTGATGTGTACATGAAAGAAGCTGTCAAATTCCCAGCACAAAGGATTATTAAATGGATGCAACTTTCTTCTGAGTCTGTAATATACCACAGAAATAGAGGGAATGACTTTCTAGATGAAACAGAAAACTGACAGCCTTAGGTTTTTGTAGAGTTCATGAAAGGTAGTTATTTTTTTTAAATCAAGATATATACAAACACCAGTCTATAAGTTTTCATGAATAACTCAAAAAGTTTATTCATAATTGAATTTTCATCTGTAGAATGTACTAAAAGAAATACTGCACATTTTTTCAATACCATTTTAAACTATCACCAATTAGTTATATTTCCTTCTACAAACAGAAATGCTTCTGATGACATTCATTCTCTACTATACATATGGGTTTAGCCAGCTAAATATTTATATTTTTACTCAGTCATCTTTTAATGTCTTGGATGTAGATTTGGCTTTATTTCCATGACTTTCTGTTTAGCAACTAAGAAACCTTAATTGTTTTTTGTCTTTAAATAATAATGTCTCAGGAAGCATCTGTAATTATGTAAGTCCTGATTCTTAAATCATCATTTAATCCAAGGGACAGAAAAAGAAATGTTTGCCTGTGATATAAAATATCAGGTTTTCTTTAAATCAGATTTAATCAGGGATAGATTAATATGGATCATAACTCAATTTTATACATTTGCTTTTTTCCTGTATCATTATTATGTTATTATTATTGTAGTTGCTCCTTTGATTTATAAAGATGTGGTATAGAGGCTAAAATACATCTCATTTAAGGAAGGACTTTGGACCAATTATTCTTCCATCCTCAACATATCTCACAGGGATGATGTGGAAAAATGGGAGAAGGCAGTTCCAGAGGTCCTAAACAAAGGGCAAGATATGCATTTAACCAATATTATTTGTTATCATTTTGAAGTACAAAAATGTCAATATATGGATGGACACACTTGGAATTCTGAAAGTGTTATTACAGGTGTTCTCATAAAATATCTATTATGCAAGTTTCCATTTTCAGATTATGGGCATAGCCTGTACCAAACTATGCTATTTATAATTTTCATCTTTTCTTTTTCCCCTCCCTCTTCCCTTTTTTCCTTTTTGGTGGGCATTCTTTTACACAAATCACTGGGCCACTTTCATCCATCATTTTTAATTTCTAAAAATACTTTTGAGACTACATAAGGTTTAGAGGGAAGACAACTTGTTTTGCTTCATGCCAGTTTCTCATTTAGTTTTAAAAATATAAACTAAGAATGAAAATGAAGTAGAGAAGGAAGCCTAACATGTATGAAAGAAATTCATGTGCAGTGCATTTATAGGTCTCCATTAATCTCGTAAACTTGTCTATCCTGTATTGAAGTCATATATTTTAGTACAACTTAGTATTCATTTATTCAAAATATGGTCTGCATCAAAGGCAAACATTTCCTATTTTAGGAGAAAAGTCATAACCTCCTCATGTCCCAGTTCCTTAGTTAATACTAATTTTTGTTGTTTAATTACATTTTTACCCAGCACCAAATAAGTGTTGGTGCAGAAATTGGTGCAGAATGCACAAGAGTTGCAATAAGAAAATACGTAGGGGGAAAATGTAGATTTTGATTCAAACTGGATACTAACAGAAGAGTATTTCAAAAGACAAATGTAGCCTTGCCTTTCTAAATTTTAAATTGTATCATACAGTAAGTTGCTTGTTATGGATAATGGAATGGATAACATTCTACATCCAGTAGAATGTCAGTACTGGAAGTTAACCTAGCTAATTATCTTCAGAGTTATTTATGTTACAGAGACACAAAGAAGGATAAAAGTTTAAAAGGTCATAATATAATGTTAAACAAAGTGTGATTAAAAGCATTTTCATTCTATGATGAAAATAATAAAATGATAAATAATATCATTATCAGTCTTCATTAAAACTTTAAAATTGAAGGGATATTAATATACAAATTAGATTTCAATCCTTTATAAACAATCCTGTTTTTTCTGCCAATTTAAAAATTTATTGTTTTTAAATATTCTGGAATGTATTATTGCTTTTAAGGTATTAGGATAATTGCTAGGAGTTGCTCAAACAGGCAGTGTATGAATAATTATTAGATGATAGCTAGATAGCTAGAGAGAGAGAGAGAGAGAGAGAGAGAGAGAGAGAGAGAGAGAGAGAGAGAGAGAGAGAGAGAGAGAGAGAGAGAGAGAGAGAGAGAGAGAGAGAGAGAGAGAGAGTACAAATCATTTGGCTCTGCTCCACAAAACTGTGATAAAGTCCAAGACTGCTCGCTTAGAAACCACTTCTTTCAGAATACATAATAATATAGAAAATTGCAAAGTTCTCTGCTACAATAGTGACCTTTTTAATTAATAATGTAATAATTATATAGCTGAAGCCTAGGTAAAATAATCATTTCATTAAAAGTAAATGCTTCCATATTTTTTTTTAAAGGTTTCCCCATATTCAGATATACACATAGATAATTTCTGTGATTACTAACCATGTAAGGTTATATTTTCCTGTTGGTCTACCAATTTCAAGGTCAATAAAGTGTATGAATTTAACATCTGTTGAGAGTTTGGAATAAAGCTACATTAGACTAAAAAAAAAAATCCTAGGAGGAAGATATTCTGTCCTACATATATTAACTTTTCATTCAAAACAGATGTTGTCTTCTCTATGGCAGCATCCCCTCAGATATTTGGATGGTCTTGACCCTGTTAGCCCTTTATAAGTTGTTTCCCTACACCTTTGATTCAGGAGGTTAAATAGCTTCTGCTGCTCCTTACATATTTTTGGTGATTGGTCATTGCTTTATCTTTGTGCATTGGTGGTTGTATGCTGTGATTCATGTTTTAATCCAAGTACACCATCCAAGGCCACTATTTTGATACAAGTGACTATATAAATAATTTAAATAAATAAATAATTTCTACCTATACCTCCAAATATTTTCTTAAAGAAGGAGATGCAGAATTATTATTATGACTTCTGACTTAAGGAATACAATATTATATTCATAGATAGGAAATGTCATCCCGGAAAAGAAATCCTTCAGATGAAATATTCTTAATTGAACTGTAAAATGTTTCGAAGCTTAGCATTTTGAACAAGGCCTAAACAAGAAAGATTTGTTTTTGTTTTTTTTTAAAAAAGACTAGATCTAATTGGTTGCTGTGTTGAAAAATAAATCAGAAAAATAAATCTCCATTGTATCTCTATTGAAGAGACAATCTTGCCAATTTGTCCATTCTTAGTCCATTTCCTCCTTCCCTTCATATCCTGGTCAATTGGAAAGAATTCCAGTAGCCATTATGTACCATGTGTTTGAAAGAGAGATTATATAAATAAAATGTACACCTAATTTTTGGGTGTCTTAGCAAATATTACTTTTATTAAACAGTAAGTGCTAGTAGAGTACTACTCCAAGATCAGCTTCAGCCAGAGCTACTACATTTTGCCTTGCCAAGCTTTCCCCCCCTTGTTGCTAGAAGTTAAACAACATATGTGATGGATGGAAGTGAAGGGAGGCAGTGTCCTTGTTGAAACAACCATTTGTGGTTTCTATAAGAAAGACAAAGCTACAGAGGAAACTTTATTTTTTCTCTCTAAAATTTGAAGCTTATTGATGTATGAATGATTTGTAACTTTCACAATCTTGTGATTATTCTTGAAAGCATATATTGAAACTGAATGCAAGATCATGTGCAACACTCCTATCTCACTGAAAGCTTGTGCTTACTTTTGGGAGATATTTCACTTGTAATTTTTTTCTGTGCAGAATAAAGATTTGCAATCTCTACTCTCAGTGTGTTGATTAATTAAGTACAGTAGGCCAATGAATCCATTTTAGGCAGAACAGAGGTCAGAAGAACCTAGACTCCCCAAACTTAAAACATTTAGTGGAATATAAATACAATAGCTATTAAAACTTTTGAAGGCTTCAGCAAAACTGGTATGGGAAAGGGGATCACCTTATCATAAAATAGAAAGAAAGGTAGAGCCGAATAAGAAGTCTGCCTTGATTACCTTATTCCTAATATGAAGTTGAAACTGGTCTGGCCTCATTAATTATATTTATATTGTTGACACAACTTTTCTATCTCAGCTTTAATCCTTAACAGTGTTAAGGGTTAACAGGCTCTTGGTCAACTTGGAGAGGAGCTCATTGATCAATGTTTTAGGATATTTTTTTAAATGTTGCTTTGGATCTTCATTATTTTGCTTCATAGTGGATCACTACTTTTTCTATGACCACAGTTTCCACTGGGTTGAGAAATGCACCCAAGTACTTCTCATAAGGATCCTTCTAAATTGGCCTTACTGTTTCTAAGCTGTTATGAACTTTCATATTCTAGCATGCTTATAAAATAAAGTTATTTAGTAAAATATTTGTCAGTCCATGAAAATATTTCAATTTACAATTGATATTGATTTAATTTAAAATAATATACTTTTGCTTGAATAGGTGACAGCACCTAGCTGACCTTGCCTGGACTGAGATATGCAAGTGTGACTTCACTAAGTACTTGGATGTCAGACTGACAGGGAATCCCAGAACAGTTGTCTAGATGGGGGAATATACACAAATGTGTGTACACACACATACACACAGTCAGAGAGTGTGAGAGAGATGTGAGAAATATAGATGATATATATATAGAGAGAGGTAAAGATAGATAAAGCAATGGCAAATCATTACCAAAAGTAAAAAGCGTAATCACAATGAGTTAAGTTTGATAAGAGGATATACAAATAGATAGAAACATATACAAAACCCTAAATACAAATACCCTTTACACATTTTTGGTTAGTGTTGCCAAGAAAACTGAATGAGCTAATGCAATCACCAAATCAACTTGAAAAATAATTTATCACTTAAGACCACCTTAAAATCATTGACATATAACACTAAGTAAGTGGTTATAGATTCTTACCTGGTAGTATTGAAAGGGCTCTGGCAGTTCAATAAATTATATGAATATACCTTGGCAATGTAAGCTTTCAGAAAGGTCACCCATGAACGTCAAGCTATAGATCTATGGAAAGAAGAAATGACAACTCATTCTGGTATTCACTGAGAAAATCAAATGGATCACCACATGGAACAAATAATACTGGAAAATAAGGCATTAGATAAGAATTTATTTAATATTTTTAGGTAACAATATACAGAGAGCCAATTTTGCATAATAGTTAAGGCATCAGACTCGAAACCAGGAGACTGTGATAGTCCTGCCTTAGGCACAAAACCAGTTGATAATCTTGAGTCCGTCACTTTCTCTAGGAAACAGTCAATAGAAAAATATTTCTGAAAACCCTTACCCAAAAAACTGGAGGAATGTGTCCAGGCAGTGTCTGAGAATCTGACATGACTGAATGGAAGGGGAAAAAAGAATGCATTAATTTATTGCAGAAGAGCAAAGGGCAAAAGCAAGTAGCACTGATCCTTATGATGGGTTTGGATTAAAGCCAAATAGTTTAAAGCCAATAGTTTTCAGCTATTTATGTGCTCAGAAGAAAAAGAAAAAAATCAGTCTTTCAAAGAGATATACTGTTGATACACGGACCATGAACCAAAATAAACTAATGTGTCAAAGTGGAAATGTCAACACTGAATATTGACATTCTGGAAATTAATGAACTGAAATGGACTGGAATGACCCTATCAGAGGAACATCACATCTTCTCCAGTGAATTGTGTAAGAAATGGAATTGGAATAAAGAAAAACAATTGTCTCAGTTCATGAGAGATTGTGAGAAAGCAGGCATGAGGTGTTTGAAGATTTATTTCAGAAGAAGTAACTCAGTTCAGATGTCACAGAAGTGGGGGGGAAAGCACTTCAAAGAGACTCTTCCTTAATAACTGACAATAACAGAGGCTGGTAATTTAATCTTAGAGTTTTTAAGATTTTGTATTTACTCCATACTAGCATTAAAGATACCTTCCTAAAATGTGTGCTGCCTTGATCTTGCCAGTTATGCACGGGCTGACAGGTATATAAAATGAAGCATGAAGTAAACTAATAGAGTTCTGCCAAGAACATTCAATATTTATGGCATGTATACATTCTTCCAACAACCGATAAGAGTCATCAACACCAAAGTCAAACCGATGATATATATTTTTTCAAGCAAAGATAGAAAAGCTCTATTTGCTCAGCAAAACTAAGGTCTGCTTCTGGCTGCAGTCCAGATAATGAATCATTTCTTGCAAAATTACAACTTCAACTAAAAAATAATAATCAGAACAAGATACACCCTTAATAATATATGCAGTGAAAGAAGGAGAAAAAAATCACTGAGTTTGACAGAATCCTAAAGAATTTTGGATTGACATTAAAGATATCATTAAAACCAATAAAAGTATTAAATATGCAAAAGGAAGTGAAACAGCCCAGTTAAGATGCTGAAAATATAAAACCAAAAACAGAAAAGAAAATATAGAAGAATATTGGACCAAGTAATACTGTGTGCCACAAAAAAAAAAGAGGAAACAGGAGTTATATCTGAATAAGCAATCCAATAATTTAGGGTAACAATCCAATTGAAAGGATAAAAGGTGTGTTTAGGGAAAGTACAAAAATTAAAGGATATGTTTAATGGCAAAGATGAACATTGCAAAAGATAAAACAAATCTATTGGAGGAAGAAGATATAAAAAGGACTGGTAGATCTAGCTTGAAAACTAGAACCAGGCATTCTGAAAAGTTAAATGAGTTTTGGATAATATCAACAATAAAGCTACAAGTGTAAGGACTGTACACTGTATATTGTAGATGACTCCTGTGATTTAAAATGTTGTGGAGGGCTTTAGTTGGTTTGTGTGCTATGCCATGTAGTTGAAATAGTCTATTGGTGGTTTCTGATATTTTTGAGGTACATCAGGATTATCCTTTTCACAGCTATATTGCATTGAGTAGGCATTTTTAATAAAGTTGTGTGGGTATCCGTTTTGTTGGAAGGTGTTATATAGGTGAACTGTTTCCTCTTTCTGATATTCAGGGTTGCTGCAGTGTTTATGCTCATCTAAACAGTGTTGTTATGCAGCTTCTTTTATGGCAGATTGGATTGTTACTTTGTATAGTACTTGCAAAAGCATATATTTCTTAATAGAGTAAATAATTGACCACCTGGAAAACAAAGATATATTAGACCAATGGTGGCGAACCTGTGGCACACATGCCAGAGGCATCACTCAGAGCCTTCTCTGTAGGCACGCGCGCCGTTGCCCCAGAAGAGTTTGCCAGAGTAATGAGCACGTGGCGTTTGGAAGTGACAGGGCAGGAAGTAAGCGAGCAAGTGGTGTTGGCCCCCTGGGGATGTCCCGGAGATGACGAGGGACTGGCTCCGGCCACACTCACCCAGTCTGCCATGACCATTGCAGCCACGCACACCCATTGGGCCATGCCCACCCTGAGGGCACCATAATACTGATGTAGCCCTGGGACTTTGTGATAAATAAGTGGGTTTTGGGTTGCAGTTTGGATACTCGGTCTCTAAAAGTTTCGCCATCACTGTATTAGATTAAGTCATCTTCTACTCTAAGCCTTTATGTGAGGAGTAGGAAACCATAGAATACAATATCATACAAAAAATAAAATGGTTCAGAATTAGCAAAAGAGTATGCCAAAGTGCATATCATTTTATATAACTTAATAATAATATAAAGTTAGAAGGTGCCTTGGAGATCATCTAGTCCAATCCCTGCTCAGGCAGGAAACCTAAACCATTTCAGACAAATGGCTGTCCAATCTTTTTTTTTTAAATTTCAGTGTTGGAGCATTCACAGCTTCTGGAGGCAGGTTGTTCCACTGATTAATTGTTCTGTCAGGAAGTTTCTCCTTAGTTCTAGGTTGCTTCTCTCTTTGGTTAGTTTCCACCCATTGCTTCTTGTCCTGCCTTCAGGTGCTTTGGAGAATAGCTTGACTCCCTCTTCTTTGTGGCAATCCCTGAGATATTGGAACACTGCTATCATGTCACCCCTTGTCCTTCTCTTCATTAAACTAAACATATTCAATTCCAGCAATTAGGTGACAAATGTATTACTGAATAAGTTGAACTAGAAGAAATAAAAAGTGGAAATAAAATTTCTTAATAACCTTAGGTATGCTGATGGGATTTTGATGGTTGAAGTGAATATCATTGATTTGTATTTTGATTTAAGTATTGCACAACTTCTGTTCTTATAGTTAGTTGAAGTGATTTGATCCACCTATACATATGATTTTAAATTGACAAAGCATATATTTCATTAGTGCTGTTTTTCACTCCAGAAAAGTTATCATTGTTGTGCCAAAGCAGCATAACATATCAATCCCACTGACTTCACCAATATTTTATATATGCTGCTGACTACTGAATTTCAACATGTGAGAATTTGTGTGATGTAGAAATGGAGGAAGGATAGGAAAGGACAGATTTTTGGAATCCTCTTCCTTCTACTTCCTTTTGTTGTGGTGGTTGTCAGAAAATTTGGGCAAAGATGTGAAACTGATGGAATCTGCTGGACCTGCCTAGCAGAATTTGCATCCAAACAAAGAATGCAGAATCAAGATGGCTAAGAAAATAGATTAATAAATGTAACTAGGTAATCTGTTTCAGATATTCTTCTAGAGTAATGTTGCTTCCACAGTTTTTCTTGGCTTATATTATCACTAAAATAGCATCAAGATCAATAGTTATTTAACATTCAATATATATCTTATAATGATGTCATCTTCCTTGTCTGAAAGATGTCCAGTTGTCCTAATATAACTCTCAACTCATGTACTCATGCCAATATGAATTATATACACACAACCTTTTGCTAGAGAAACAAACATGATGACCTTTCTTCCTGTTTGTCAGATACAATCTCACTTGCATTCCAAACATCCCTGCAATTCTAAATTCTAAACCATCAAAGTGATTTCAGTTCCTTTGTGCATAGATATTTCACATTTACAAATATACTGGATTGTCATGCAAAGGGGCTCAGACCACAGATAGGAATTCCCTAACTCCAGCTTTAATGCGCATGGTTGATTCTGTCAATTTTGTTTGAATTTCTAAGCTTAGTCATGGCTGCTCAGACTGTTAGAATTCAACAGAAAAAGTTCATATAGACATTCAAATGCATTGCAATAGTCTTAATGTATGTGCATGTGTGTACACACACATATACACACACACAATATATATGGCTATAGGTTCAAACCAAACATTTTTTGCATAGAAATTTAATGGATACTATTCTCACCCATCCTTACTCTAGAGCAGGGGTGTCAAACTGCTGCCCCGTGGGCTGGATGCGTCATGTGGAAGCCGCGCCCACCCCATAGCTGACAATGGCAAAACAGTCCCGATATGTCACAAGTTTGACATGTCTGCTCTAGAGTGATTCCCTTATAGCAAGTCTCAAGCACAGGACATAACATTATCATCAAATTTATTGTACATCTACCTGCCTGTTATTTCTTAGTCCTTTTCTATGTCAGTATATTACAGAAATCACACAGATATTTTTATATATAAAATATATAATTATTATATTAGTCACACTAATTGTCAAGACTGATTTGCACTTTCACCTATATTCTGCTTCACTCGCAGCTTGACAAAGAAAAGAGAGGAAGTGGAATGGAATGCAAGGGTGGGGAGAATTGCATCTGAGCATCCTCTGTTCCCATGAGACAGTGCTCCAACCCAAGGACTCATCAAGCAGGTGGACTAGCATGGTTTGCTGGTTCCCATAACAAAATGAACAGAAGTGATTGATGGATGTAACAGACTGAGTGGTCCATAGGGAAAGGGGGGGATTAACTATGCTAGCTTTTTTTGTGGAAAACCCAGAGCTGGTTTCACTTCAGCTGTACCAATATGATTTATTCAGTAAAATTTATACTCTTGGTAAAATAATGTCCCAGGAATTTATTTTTTGGGATCCCCCCCCAACTGGACAGCTGACACTAATACTAATACTAGTAGTCCTTTGAAGACTCTCCCAGAAGATTTGCTCATAATATCCATATCAGTTTTTAAAAAATCAACAATAATAAAATGCTGAGAAATCAAAATCACCAAAGTCTGCTATTTCATTTTCCTGTGGAAATGTAATGAGAAAGAACATATCAAGTTCTGTTCTATGACAGTCCAATACTATGCAAACTGCTTATCATCAATTATTTAAAAAGTGTGGTTTGTAAAGAAGATATTTAGTCAAATCCTTATACCTTATTTATTCTACATTTGTTCAGAATGAAACAGTTAAGTTCTTATTACTGCCTGATCTAACAAATGTCTTTTTGAACACTTAGCTTTGTTTTTGATAGATGACAGATTATAAAGAAGGGAACATTAGCAATGACCTTATCATTTCTTGATTTCTATGTCAAGGGCAAGCAATATTGTAATAAATTATCTTCATTTATATATTAAAGCTGCTAGGTTAAAAATAATGTCTACTGAGTCTAATATTTTACATTCTAAAATCCTGTCCATGGATATTATGTTGAGATACAGAAATGCTTTCTTTACTGTGATTATATCATAGGGAAGCAGCTCCTGAGGGAAGTATATGAGCATACAAGTGAAAAGTGAAAAAATAACCTGATAAATTTCAAATATATTCCAGTGTTACAGAGTTAATATTCAGAATCTTTAGTTTCCAAGTCTCTATTTTTGTTTTTGTTTTTTTGTAAAAGTTTTATTAGTTTTTTACAATAACAGCCTTAGTGTCTGGTGTACAGCGTGTTGTCTTGGTTCATAATTTTTTTAGAAAAGAATATACAATTAATAATAGTTAATAAACAATCAATAATAATTAATTTTTATATTTCCATAATTAGTATATCAATTTATAATATATTTCCTTGATCTTCTCTTCATTCAGTAGTATTCTTTTTACAACATTAAACAAATATAATTTCTAATATTTGATATTTTCCATATTTAAATGATTAAATGAAAACATTTTCTTCTATAATTATACCAACAATAGTAGCATCCATATGTAGCATTTTTTTTCTTATCAGCTTGTGTTATTTTCGTAAGAGTCATCTTATTGATTCACCATGTATCTTGTTTTCATAAATCTTGTTTATGCTCAATTTCTCCATAATATTCAAGCAATCAATCATATTTTCCCCAGTATTTAACATCTAAATATCCAAATTTTCCATTTAAATATATCATCCCAGTATTTTCATCTTTCATATATTATAGAGGTACTATGCTACTTATCTATCATAATATCTATCCATAACATCTTTCTTTATATTTCACTTCTATTTGTAAAAATTAGTTAAATCAATATTATCCTTTTTTTAGAGTTCTTATTAAGCCTAATTTCCCCTCAATATTTCAATCATTCCATAATCCTAAATCTTTTTAAACTTAATTTGTCTTTAAAATTATTCAAACTTTTCCTTTACTTACAACATCCTAATATTTTTACATTTTGTATCTTATCAAAAAATACTATATTACTTATATCTCTTATCCTACTTATTGTAAAGTCCCTTTATGGCCAAAGTTATTTGTTTATTTAGCCATATTCAAACAAGTATTTACTCATATAATATTCCATCTGGTAAGACGAATCCAGTCTCTTCAGCCCATCTCTAATCTTCTTCCTTTCCCAAATTGTTTTCCAAATTAATATTTTCAACTTTCCCAGTTCTTGTATTTTTGTAGTTATTGTTAGGAGTAGAGGATACATAGTAGATAGGATGTATGCTTTTTATTTCCCAAACAATGATTCTCCTAGCAGTGATCATTTTGTTAAGTTTTCTTTCTTCTCAGGTTTCTTTTGACGTTCTAATGCATAAGGTATCTTTTCCATATTTATTGTTGTATCCAAGTCTTGTAAGTTTTGTCTTGTTTGTATTAAGTTATAATTCCCTTCATTTGTAAGTTCACCAGTTGAATCATTTTTTTCTAGTTCACATTCTGTTGTCTGGATTGTTTGTTCATTCTTTACCATCATTCTTTGGATGTTTTTTGATTATAGATTTAAGTTAGAAGTATATTCACTTATAGTATCAAAGTTATGTTTAATTTCGTCGTAAATTAAATCTATTGTAGTTTGCATTGTATAAATTTCACCTTGGAAAGTATTTGTTTTGTCTTGGAGTGTTTCTAAAGATCTTTGATCTTTCAGGCTAAATCTTTCAGGAGTAGATATTAAGTGTGGTTTTCTATCATTTTTAATGAGTATGTCATATCCTTTTGAGTAGTCCATCATAAATGCCATAGTCTCTGTAATTAGCCTTGTCAAGCTAACCAAAACTTAAAATCCATACAATCCAATTTTGTATAGTTCTTGTTTTCATAAATATTTTTTGTAATCCACTATAATTTTCAGTTATCAAGGTTTCAGTAAAATCATTGTTTTAAAACAATTCTTTCTTTCAGGAGTCAATTGACAATTCAATATATTTAGCCAGCTTAAATCCTTCCTGTAACTTTCCTTCTCAATAATTTATCATAGATCAAAGTTTTTAAACAGTTCATAAATTTAAATCACAATCAAAGTATTCTTTTCCTTCCTCCTTAAGGTTAATTCGCCGCTTCAGTCTATGGGCAATGGGAATGTAGTCCCCTCCCCTCACTTTCGGAGGTTGTTTGCTTTGGGGACCTTTCCCAGGGACTGGTTGTAAAATAAGGGAGATAAGATCAAATACTCTTACCAGTTCCTAGCACTCTGTTCACTGTTGTTAGTAATAGTGCTCTTGGACTTCAGCTGCAGTAGCTTGGGCTAGATGCTGGCATGTGGCTAGCCTTTCTCCTGTCGGGTTCTGATGGCTTTTCCCAGATCAAATGAAGTGATTGCCATCACTTTGTGATCAACAGGATACCCCTCCTTCATAATCACCTCCCCGGGGCAACTTCGGATCCATCTAGGGTCCTCCTGGCAGGGCAAAATTAGCCGTGGGGAGTGGAGGTCTGCTCTCACATGGCCATGCGATATGAGCGCAAACTGGAAGTCTCTATTTTTGATTTTAACAAGGCCTTCCCTAAAGGAAGTTTCATTTAACATTGTGATTCTTCATTCAGACATATAGACAGGGATCCACTTGTAACTAAAAATCATGGAAAGTAATTGTATAGAATATGTATGTGAAGCTTTAGGGGGGCTGTTTTCTCAACAACCTTCTCTAGCAAAGTTGGAGATGGGTCAGAAATTATTCAACACCATAAGGGGCTAGCCCTGGCTTTTTGCTGGAGGGGCAGTCAACTACCTACCCCAAGAATAAATTCAACACCTCTTGGGTACACCAACATGTTACTATCAGGAAACCTTAACCAATGAGGAAAAACATTATCTCCTTGAGGTTTTATCTGTTCTATTAATGATTTCCTTTAGTCCGGGTCATTCTATATGTGGCTCCTTTTATTATGTGGAGAATCAATAATTAAAAATTCCATGATAGCCACTTCATTAAGAAATGTGTGGATTTCTCAGAAACCCAGACTTTAGAGGAGGTGATTTGAAGTCTTTTGAATCAGAGCTTTCCTCTTTTTTGTGAAGTGTTTACCTGACACAAAAATCAAGGTAACTCTTTCAAAGTTCCATTCTTTTGAATGATGCTGCAATTCTCATTAAACTAAAGTCTTGGTCAACATTTAAACCCAGGTTTTATCTGAAAGTAAAACTTTAAAAATTTGCAGCAACTAAAAACTTCCAGACCTGCAAACTCTAGATTCAGAAAATGTAAGAGTCACATACTCAGGATTATTCCCAGAGATCAGAAAGCAAATAAAGAAATCTTGGAATTATTCTAATTTAATCTAAAGGTGCATTACAAAGGCTTGGAATATACTTGTTGTTTGGAAAGCTTCGTTATTAAAATCTTTCCTTGGAGCAGTGTCTTTATAATGGGTAAGAAGTTTTGCTTTCTTCAAGTACCTTTTTGTTTTGTTTATCTGCAAATGTCAAGATTACTGTATATGTTTTCAATAACATTTAATATTTTCCCCTTTCTGGGAGTCTGTTTCACTTCTACTGAATAAGTCACTGTGCATGAAGCTGAATGGTTCTGTAAGATGAATGTAGGTTACTTACGTCATGTAATATTAAACTACTCCAATAATAAAACATTTCACTTATTAGTCTCTAGAAACAAATTATTAGCCTTTAGATGCAAATTCAGCATATTCATTATGGTTCCCCCCCCCCCACACACATACTTTTTGTTGGAAAATGGCAATATCACAAATTTTAGTCACATGACCATGGGACGCTTCAACTAGTCATAAATGTGAGCCAGTTGCCAAGTACTTGAAATACAATTCTGTAAGCAAAAGTTGTGGGGAATGGGGCAGTCATAACTTAGAAGACTGGTCATATTTTTTTGAACTCTATCACAACTTTCAATGGTTGGTAAATGAATGGTCATAGGTCAAAGACTACCTGTGCATTACAAAAACCTTATCTGCAGTTACAATCTGTAGTTAAAATGTTCAAAAGACTCTAGCATGGCATTGCACAGAGAAACTGTTATTACTTTCCAGTTCTTTAGCAAATTTGTATATTTTACTCAATAGAGGCAAGAGACTTTTACATTTTTAAACATTTTCTCAACTGGTTTACCAATATGTTAATGCTTACTTTATAAATTTCAAATTTAAACTTCTGCAGTTACAACAAAAACTTCCTTTCTAACATATATTCTGTTTTTTGGAGGGAATTTTTACTGTTCTGCATGCTTTCTTCATGTTCATTGTAATATCATCAATAAGCCTTGAATAATTCTGTCTTTTCTTGTCTGTTTAATGTAACAGTCAATGTATCAAGCCAAAGTAGCTTAATTACTAAACTATTTTCCTTGTAACTAACTCCTTCATGATATATATTCTCCAGAAGTTGTTACATCAGTGAATGGCCTTTGATTCACAACCTGTATTTCTCATAAATTGCAAGGAGGCTAATAGCAAGTATGTTTACAATTCTGCCTGTTCAAAGTGGATGCAAGGTCAAACTATTGGAATAACAATTAACTTGATTGGCATTGACACTTTTCAGTGGCTAAGTACCATTCTGCTTTAGAAAATTTCCTTATGCAAGGATTCAGACTTGTCAATAACTCTACCTGTATTCCTTGTCCATTAAAAAAATTGTCAGGATTGGGTATATACTGTATGTATACTTATTTTTAATATCTTTAACAAAATATAACAACTTTTTGGCATTCTTCATTCTTAACAGAAAAGACCAGCTGCTCACTGTAACTTGCTAGGTTTGACAAAGAATTCTTCCTAAAAGTGAGGATAATTAACCAGTGGAACAGCTTGCCTTCAGAAGTTGTGGGTGCTTCATCACTGGGGGGTTTTAAGAAGAGACTGGACAGTCACTTGTTTGAAATAGTATAGAATCTCCTGCTTGAGCAGGGGGCTGGACTAGAAGATCTCCAAGGCCCCTTCCATCTCTATTTTGATTGATTGATTAATTGATTGATTGATTTTCCACCAGAGGTTTTAGAATATAGGGGAGGAATTCTTGAAGCTATTCAAATATCTATGCTCTTGAAAAGAATGTTTTTAGATATAATGGTTGCTATTTGCAGAAACAGGAAATTTTTGTCAAACTTGAATTCGATTATTACATTATTAAACAGTCCATTTTAAAAAACTTCTATAATTTTAAGGGTACTGGAATGCAAAAGATTCCAGTGAATGTGTACAATATTTATCAATGTTTGAAAAATTTTGGAGTAGTTATCCTAAATGGATGATCTGAGAAAAGAAAGGCAATATATCAAACATTTCTATAGATGCTTCTTTTATTTAACATTTGTAAAGTTTATATTTGTCTCTCAGCTCCCAGCTGATTTGTTTAATGATTGAAAAGGGTAATTGTTTTACATTCATTGCTTGAAAAGACCAAGCTGATAAAAAATATTGAATACTAAATATCCATAGTTTTTACTCATATAGTAAACTACAAATTTTAAAATAAATGTGATCTATTAGATCCCAAAATTGCAGAAGAGAATAATTGGGGATTTTTATTTTCATATTTACCCTCTTCTCCAATTTTTTTTAACAAGGCCTTGAATCTAATAGGGTTATCAGTGCATATAACAGATTTTTGTGCAGGTAAGAATATTGATCTTGCTGTCAAGCAAAGTCAAGCTTTTATTAGTGAGTGCTATACCAAGTGCACTAATCAAACAGATGGTAAGGAAGTAGGGGAACTCAGGTAATACACAGATTATGTAGAAAGTAAACACAGGGTCAGTCAAAAAAGACTCAAAGATCTATACTCCAATGCACAGAGCATGAGCAATAAACAGGGTGAATTAGAAATTCAAGTAAATGAGGGAAGATATGATATTGTTACCCTTGGGAAACTTGATAGGATGAAACCCACAAATGGAAAATACAGCTAGAGGAATTTAAATTATTTAAAAGAAACAGACCAAATAAAAGAGGAGGTGAGTTGCACTATGTATAAGAAATAACTACATCTCTACAGAGATAAAGCACAATAATGATGAAAACTGTCTTGAATGCATTTGGGTCAATAAAAAAGGGGGAAGGTGACAAAATTAGTGGACCAGAGGAATGCTGTGGATATAATTTACTTGGATTTCAGTAAAGTAGATCACAACCTACTACTTGATAAGACAGAAAAAATGTGAGTTAGACAGCATCACCACCAGATGGATTTGGCTGATCGGCCATACTCAGTATGTAGTCCTCAATAGAACTGCATCTACATGGAGGAAAGTATGCAGTGGGGTACCCCAAGGCTCTGTTTTAGGCCCAGTAATCTTCAACATTTTCATCATGATTTGGATAAGGGGATAGATGGTGAACTCATCAAATTTGTAGATGACACCAAGCTGGCAGGAATATCCAATACTCCAGAAGATAGGCATAAGATACATAAGGATCTTGACAGACTTGAACATTGAGCACTATCTAACAAAATGAAATTCAATAGTGAAAAAAGTAAGGTCCCACATTTAGGCAAGAAAAACAAAATACACAGGCACAGTATAGATGTTTTGCTCAATAGTAGTAACTGTGAGAGGGATTTTGCACAATCACTTAGATATGAGCCAACAGTATGCTGCAGATGCCAAAAAAGACAACATAATTCTAGGAAGCATTAACAGAGAGATAGAATCAAGATCACATGAAATATTAATACCACTTTATAATGCCTTGGTAAGACCACACTTGGAATCATGCATCCAGTTTTGTCACCACAATGTAAAAAAGATGTTGGAACTCTAGAAAGAGAAGAGAAACAAAGATGATTAGGGGACCTGAGGCTAAAACATATAAAGAATGGTTGCTGGAATTGGGTATGTCTAGTTTTAAGAAGAGAAGGTATAAAGGCCTACCTCACCTAAACCACCCAAGAAAGCAGAACTCTTGAAACAGGCATTGCCTCAAAAGGAACTTCTATTAGAGGCTAGTGATAGCAAAAACAAGGTGAGATATGAGGAAAACCCGCAAAAGCAGTATAGTAAAAGCAGTATTCAATACTCCTCCCCCCTAGAGTCCCAGTGTTCATTTGAATTCTAGACAATCCACAGGTGGCACAGTATTTTGGTAACTGGGTTCTTTGGCACATTCTTTCAAGGTCTCTCTCACTTTCATTTCCAGGGTGATACATTCTATGCCCTGGAGGAAGGGCACAATAGCAAGACAGTGCAAAGCATCCCCAAAGCATCCCCTGAATGGCAGGTCTGAAAGAAAGGTTATAAAGTCAGGAATAGGCATATGGAAACAATGTATTTCTTTGGGAACCTGACATATGGACCCCCTAGAACAGTGGTTCTCAACCTTTTGCACTTGTGCCGCCCATGCGTGCCGCGACCCCGTCGTGCGCGCGACAAAAAAAAAAAAAATTTTTTAAAAATTTTTAAAAAATGGTGGACTGCAACGGGCCTATCCGTGCATGCGCGGTGCATGCACAAAGGGCCAATCCACGCATGCGCAGTGCACGTGCGATGGGCCGATCTGCGCATGCGCGTCGCACGCGACGGAAAAAAAATAAAAAAAAATAAAAAACAAAAACAAAATGGCGGACTGCGATGGGCCGACCCGCGCATGTGTGGCACGCGTGCGATGGGCTGATCTGCGCATGCGCAGTGCGCACGCGATGGGCCGATCCGCGTGCGCGATGAAAAAAAAGGAAAAACATGAAAAAAAAACAAAAAAATTAAAAAAACAAAATGGCGGACCGCGACGGGCCAATCCACGCATGCATGGCGCGCGCGTGACGGGCTAAACCACGCATGCGCGGCACGCGCGCAACAAAAAAAATCAAGAAAAAATTAAAAAAACAAAATGGCGGACCGCGGTCTCCGGCGACCCCCACAAAACAGTCGTTCGACCCCAAATCGGGTCGCGACCCATAGGTTGAGAACCGCTGCCCTAGAAGAAAGATAAATCCACCTGGAAGAACACAAAAGAGGGAAAGGGGAAGAAAACAAGCAAAACAATAGCTTTAATCAGGCTTATCAGGATATTTAGAGTGAAAACCTTTAACTATCCTAGGAGCATTAATATGTTTTCTGTATACCCACTCATTTTGAGAGGATGGGAGATTTTTTCCAAACTACTAAATACTCTAAAATGTCTCGCACTTCGAAGTGTTCTTCTCCCTCGGCCAACATGGGTGTAGGCCCTGGAGGAGCCAGGGGCCTAAAATTGGAAGGGATATTGGGTTTCAGTAGACTACAATGAAAAACAGGGTGAATTTTTCTTAGGGAGCTCTAATTCAACATCACCAGGTTAATAATGCATTTGATAGAGAAAGGTCCAACAAACTTAGGACCCATTTTTTTAGGTTTGTAAAGATTGCAAGTATCTAGTAGACAGGAACACTTTATCTCCAACCACAAAAGGTTTCTGCTCTACCCTCTTTTTATTGGCCTGAGCCTTATATGCTTCTCTGGCCTCATCTAGGGCTTTTCGTACTACTAGCCAGATATTTTACAACTGTTTGATCCACTCTTGCAAGGAGGGAATATTAGGTTCCCTAGTGGGCAATTCTGGTATGGGAGCAAATGTCTGACCATTTGCAAGCTGAAAAGGGGTATAGCAAGTACTGGAATGCACAGCATTATTGTAAGCAACTTCAGCAAAAGGCAACAAGTCAGTCCAGTTATCCTGTTGATAGTTGATAAAACATCTGAGATACTGTTCTAGAATTGAGTTCAATCACTTTGTCCCCCATTTGTTTGAGGATGATGACTAGATGATAACCCTTGACTAGAACCTAAAAGTCCAAAAAGGCTCTCCAGAACTTGGAGATGAATTGACGCCCCCTGTCTGAAATTATACATTGTGGGGTACCATGAAATCAGTAGAAGTGCTGCACAAAAAGTTTAGCCAGCCTTTTGGTCGTTGGAAACTTTGGGCATAGGATAAAATGGGCTTACCTGGAGAACAGGTCAGTAACCACCCAAATGACTATATTTCCAGTGCTTTCAGGAAGCTCCACAGTAAAGTCAATAGAGATCTGTCTCCAGGGTGCTGAAGGACTCAACACCAGCTGCAATAGTCCTGGGGCTTTTCCTTGCTTCCACTTAGCACAGCGCACGTGGGCCAACTAGCTACATAGCTTTCTATGTCCTTTTTCAAAGAAGGTCACCAAAATTGCCAGCAACTGTGTCCAGCAATTTTCAAATCATGCCCATATTGCATTACTCTCAGCCTTAGAGCTGCTGGAACATGTATTTTCTCCCCAACCCAAGCCAGATCATCTTTTATTAGACACAATTTCTCATTGGCTTTCAGAGCTTTCTTGAACTCTTGAGGCACCGTTGGATCTATTGGCACCTTCGCCTTTGTTTGTGCTCAAATAGTGACAGGTGCTGCTAACTGGGACTTGGGGATGGTTTAGTTCCTTCTGATTTAATACTATTGTATTGCGGCATCCTAGACAGAGCATCTGCCAGGAAATTCTTCCCCCAGGAAAGTAATGAATTGTAAAATTGAATCAGTGGAAATGCTGAGAGCACTGTGCTTGCTTAGGGGACAGTTTCCTAGGGGTTTTCATAACTTTGAGATTCCAATGATCAGTCCACACCTGAAATGGTATTTTACTCCCTCTAAAAAATGCCTCCAGGTCAGGAGGGCCCATCTGACAGCATTGGCTTCTTTCTCCCAGACTGCCACTGCTGTTCAGTCTCAGACAATTTTTTAGAGGTTTGAGTACAAGGCTGCAGTTGGCCCTCCTCATTTCTCTGGAGGAGAACTGCTCCCACAGCCACATCACTAGTGTTAGTCTGAATAATAAAAGCTTTCTCCAGGTCTGAGTGCTTCAATACTGGCTCCACTGAGAAAAGCCTCTTTAGTTTTTCAAATGCCGTTTGACACTCCTCTGTCCATTTTCAGGAACTGGCTAGGTTTGGGTTTGTCCCCACCTTTAATTTTTTAGAAGTTTGTGATGGGGAGTGCAATATGTGTGAATGAAGGAATAAACTGCCAGTAAAAATCTGTAATTGCTTCCTAGTGTGAGGGGGACAGTACTTCAGCATGGCTCACACTTTCTTTGGGCCAATCTCCCCCCTTCGCTTGAGATGCGGTAGCCCAAATAATCAATGCAGTCTTTGTGAAATTCATACTTTGAGAGCTTGGCATATAATTTAGCAAAGCACAATTTATTTAATACTGCTCTGACTAGTTTAATGTGCTCTGCCTTAGTCTCAGTATAGATTAAGATGTCATCAAGTTAAACCAACACCCCCTTGTACAGGTGCTCATGAAGAACCTCGTTGATTAGTTGCATAAGCACAGCAGGCACCCCCTGCAGTCCAACAGGTATCCCCTTGATTTGGAAACAGCAGTTGAAAGCGGCCTTCCATTCATCCCCCTCACTTATCCTTATTCGATAGTATGCCTCCCACAAGTCTAGTTTAGAGAAAATTTTCCCTTTCGGCAGATGCGCTAGCATGTGTCTCATTAAGGGGAGGGGGTACATATTCTCCATGCACACTGCATTCAGACCCCTATAATCAATGCAGAGATGAAGTGACCCATCCTTCTTTTCTCTGAATAACACAGGGGCAGCTACCCGGGATCTGGCAGGCTGGATGAACCCCCACACCAAATTTTTGTCAATGAACTTGCGAAGTTCATTTAATTCCCTAGGGATCATGGAATACATTTTTGGCTTTTGCCTATGGGACAATTTCAATGGCACAGTTTTTGGGACAATGGGGCAGGAGCTCATCCAATCCTTGCTTGTTGAACACTTCAGCCAAGTCCCTGTATTCCGGTGGGTGGCTCGGCAGCTCCTGCTTGCTGAGGGCAGAGGCTAACTTGCATCATAGTCCATGCCTCCTGCTCTTTTATCTGAATGGGGGAAGGGCCCTCTTCTTCAGGAATTTCAGGTGCCCTTTCCTCCAATTTACCATGAGGTTCCATTTCTTTAGTCATGCTAGGTCCAGGTCTAATGGCCACTCCATGCTACGGAAAACCACAAATGCTCAAGCCTTTGAGTGGTCTCCGATGGAAATTTGCAAGGGTCTGGTGGCAAAACTGGTGGAGAGCCACCCAGCGACCAAACCATAAAGCTGACAAAAGGTGATTGGGTCTTTAGTCTCCTTAGGGGTATTCCCAACTTCCCTACCAGCTTTGGGCTAATTAAGCAGTGTGTGCATCACATGTCCAGTAAAGCTGCTAACTTTACTCTTTTCCCGGTGCCCGGTATGGAAAGCTCTAAGGGCATGGTTATGGGATTGATCAGCCCACTTACCAAGGGGTCATTCTTGTAGTCACTTTCCCCACCCTGGGTCTTCATTTGGTGGAGTCAGGGCTTGACCCTCTGCCCTATGGGTCCAGGGAAGCTCTATGGACTCCTCGAATGGCATCACTGGTTCCCTTGGGTGCAGTGCAGCTCTCGTAGGTCTTCCCACTGGTTGATAGTCATCTTTCTTCACTGATCCTTTGCTGCAGCAGTCAACTGTTCAGTGCCCTTCCTTTCCACATTTGAAGCATGCCATGGAGCAGGGTGAGGTCAGGGTCACCTGTATGGTCTCACCTCTACTCTCAAGCATTGGCTTGAATCTGGTTCTCACCGGGTGGAGTTGATGTTTGTATTGATATATTTCCAGCTCCTCTGCTAGGAGGCACTAATCATACAGTCACCCTGGAGCTCTGTGGAGCATTGTACAGGTCTTCATTCAGGCTACCCTGGAAACAGTTCACCAGGATGTCTTCTGGCCAGTTTAAGTGGCTGACCAACTCTCAGAATTCCTCTGTGTACTCAGCTACTTGTCGTTGCCCTTACTTCACCATTTTTATGTGGTCACGGGCTTTCCAGTCTACCAGGCAATCTTGAAGTGGCATTGGAGGGCTGCCATAAACCGGTTACAATTTCTTAGTTCCAGAGTATTGCAGTTGTAGAGGGTCACCATCCAGTCAGCAGCAGTATCTTTCAGTGCTAGGGTGACCATTCTGACTTTCTCCTCATCTGTAGGCAGCATCCTCCCATATATCTGCATGTAGGTGAATACCTGGGCTAGAAAGAACCCCAGTCTGTAGTAGTAGTAGTAGTAGTAGTAGTAGTAGTAGTAGTAGTAGTAGTAGTAGTAGTAGTAAAGTTGAAAGGTACCTTGGAGGTCATCTAGTCCAGCCCCCTGCTCAGGCAGGAACCCCTATACCATCTCGGACAAATGCTGTCCAGTCTCTTCTTAAAAACTTTCAGTGTTGGAGCATTCACTGCTTCTGGAGGTAGATTGTTCCACTGGTTAATTCTTCTAACTGTCAGGAAGTTTCTCCTTAGTTCTAGATTGCTTCTATCCTTGCTTAGTTTCTATCTGTTGCTTCTTGTCCTGCCTTCAGGTGCCTTGGGAAATAGCTTGACTCCCTCTTCTTTGTGGCAACCGCTGAGATATTGGAATACTGCTATCATGTCTCCCCTCGTCCTTCTCTTCATTAAAGTAGACATACCCAATTCCAGCAGCCTTTCCTTATATGCTTTAGCCTCCAGTCCCCTAATCATCTTTGTTGCTCTTCTCTGTACTCTTTCTAGAGTCTCAACATCTTTTTTACATCGTGGTGACCAAAACTGGATGCAGTATTCCAAGTGTGGCCTTACCAAGGCATTGTAAAGTGGTATTAACACTTCATATGATCTTGATTCTATCCCTGTTAATGCAGCCTAGCACAGTGGTGGCCTTTTTGGAGTTGCAGCACACTGCTGGCTCATATTTAGGTGATTGTCCACTAGGACTCTGAGGTCCCTCTCACAGTTACTACTATTTAGCAAGGTATCCCCCCATACTATATCTGTGCATTTGGTTTTTCTTGCCTAAATGTAGAACCTTGCTTTTTTCACCATTGAATTTCATTCTGTTAGATAGTGCCCAGTGTTCAAGTCTGTCCAGATCCTTCTGCATCTTATCCCTATCTTCTGGAGTTTTGGCTATTCCTGCCAGCTTGGTGTCATCTGCAAATTTGATGAGTTCCCCATCTATCCCCTCGTCCAAATTGTTGATGAAGATGTTGAATAGCACTGGACCCAGAACAGATCCCTGGGGCACCCCATTGAGGACTACACGCTGAGTATGGCCGGTCAGCCAGCTACAGATCCAACTGGTGGTGATGCTGTCTTCTTCTTTCTTCCACCTCACATGAGAGTTACTTTCTCAGCCTTTCCTTCCCAGTCTTCTTTCTGACACCGAGAGACCAACTAGCTCAATCGCCTTCTGCCAAGGATTCCATTGTATTGTGTTGTATTGTATCATTTTTTTTTAAATCTGGAACTATGGGCATTTAGTATTTGATAATATTTTTATCAGCTTTGTTTTTTTAAATAGAAATACAATTATACCAACATTTACTCTTTTCAAAAACTGGAGAAGATGGCAATTTAAAAATGTTATTGTCATGATGAAAACCAGTTTGGTTTAGTATTTAAAGCATCAGGCTCAAAAACATGATGCAAATCCAGAATATATGATCTTGGGATAGTCACTTTCTCTTATCCCTTGGAAGGAGGCAATGGCAAGCTACTTCTGGAAAACTTTTCCAAGAAAACTGCAAGAATTTGTCCACAAAGTCTCTGAGAATTGTTTTCTTTCCCAGCACTAATAATGCTTGAAAGGTATTTCCTGTTTGAGGAAGAAGCACAAATACTTCTTTTGGTATTTTCCATTTGGCATTTTCATATACATTTCATTTCACTTGTAAGATTATTCATTTCAAAAATTACTCTTGGCAGTGTACCAATATTTAAACAAGTAAAAAAAAACCCACAAATCATTGTCTTTTGGGGTAGAAATATTTTAAAAACAAAACTGTTACCAAAATAATCAGGAAATACTGTCAATGAAGATATTTAAATTGGTTAATTAATAGAAATAGTTAGTAGGTTATTACTGAGAGTCTGAGTGATGAGTATTACATAGGTTTAGGGTATGAAGCATGTAGCCAGTGGGTTAATTTAAAATGATTTTGGGCCCAGTTTGAAAACCTTTGCAGAGAGATCAGCTCAGATTTCTAGTAAAACTTAACTATTCATATCTTGGATATGTGACAGAGACAAGAAAGAAAAGAGTGTTTGACCAATTATAGCTTTTATCTTACTCACTGCTTTATTTACACTTCTCCTTATGTAGCTCACAACATATTCCTCTATTTTTTTTTTCTTGAGAGAAAAATATTGCCCAGTTCTGGTCTACAAAGAACAGGAAGTTGGAATCTGTCACAAATCTTTTCCAGTAAAATATCACGGAGGGTTTGAACAATGCAATTAGGACAAGGCTATATATTCTCTACTTATTTATTCAACCTGTATGTTGAATATATATTAAATGAAGCTGGAAGTGAATACTTATTGTTTTTTATAGCAGCATACATATACATGTGTTCAATTAAGCATGTTGTTATTTCTAACACAGTGATGCATGCACGCAGGCAGACCCAGTCATGACATATCTCATATTTACAAGAATACCACATATTGTTTAATACTATCAAACAAAACACCCCAACTCTGAGTGTGCCCTTAGTTCAAGAGAACTATTAAGCCTCCCTTACATACATTCTATTTTTTCACAAGACTATTAGGCCTGTCCTGGAATTGACAAGAACCTTACATAGTCTTGTAAATGCTTGGGGACCCCTTGCTCGCTCTGCTCTTCTTAGAGCTGTTGTGGGTGCCTGGCCTAAGAGCTCGCCTGCCAGGCTTGGCAGACCAGGACGTAGATGCCCCCTTGAATCCGGCGACCCTCCATCATACTGATTGGCCGGAGCCTGTAACCCCAGACCAGAGTTCCTTGGTGGGGTGAAATTCCCCGAGTCCACAATGGACCCCTCTTGGAAGCATTGTTCTGTGAGCCCAAGAGCAGCAGATGGAGAAGCCTGTAGTGCCGGTTGACTGGCCAAATCCATAGACCCAGTGCCCGAGTCAGGAGCAACCTTGTAAACAGAACCCCCTTCTGGAGCCAGTGTATCCTCACTTTCATGGAGAGACTGTGGTCATGATCGTAATCGTGGTCTTCCTCCCCTCCGAGAGCAGAGCCAGGAGTGGAAGTGTTGCTGGGAAACCTCCAGTGTAGTTGATCGATGTGCTGCCTTAACACACAACCATCATCCAAGCTCACTTCGTATGACAGTGGCCCAGAGACCTTGGATACCACTGTGGTCACCCAGAGATGTCCAGGTCCATAGTTCCTTGCCCAGACCAGATTGCCCACCTGTAGTCTCCTAGGTGCCCGTGGCTGTGACACCTGTGAAGCCACCCAGTCTGGGTGCAACCTGTCCAGTTTGGTAATGAGTCTGCGACCCCAGCGGAGCTCAGCTGGCTCTTCCCAGTGGCAGTACAAGGTGTTGTGCGGTGGCAAAGAAAAAAGTAAGCTAACCTGTGATGCCATTTGTCGTGAGTGATTCTCTTTAAAGCATCTTTGGTAGTACGGACCATACACTCAGCCTGGCCATTGGAAGCTGGATGGAACAGCACAGATGTGGCATGCCAGATCATGTTGGCTTCAAAAAAAAGCCTGAAACATGAATTGGGATCCGTTGTTGGAGACAAGGACGTCTGGAAGACCATGTGAGGTGAAGATTCCTCTCAGCACCTGGATGGTCCTAGCAGTAGTAGTGGAGGAGACAGGAACAACCTCTAGCCACTTGGAGTGGCTGTCCATGAGGAGAAGGAAAAATTGGCCCTGAAAGGGCCCAGCCTAGTCGATGTGTATCCTCGACCATGGAGTATGTGTACCTATGTGCAGGGGCCTGAGGCATTTCAGGCCTTGACTGTTGGCACACTTGGCACCCATGAACCTGGGTCTCGATCTCTTTATCGAGCCCAGGTCACCATAGATGGCTATGCGCAAGCGCCTTCATCTGGACAATTTTGGGATGACCTTCATGTAAAGATTGCAAGACTCTAGTCCTCAATGAGGCTGGGATGACTACCCTGCTTCCCCACAGGACACACCCCTTGAAAGTGGAAAACTCGTGTTTCCTCTGCCAGAAACTCTGGAATTCTGAGCCTGGACATGTGTCAGGCCACCCTGACAACACCCATGTCAGCACACGTGTAAGCGTGTGATCAGTGGCAGTTTCTACAGCCTCATCCCTAGCATTGAGGGGAGATTCAGGCAATTCCTGAATAGAGAGAATGTGAAGAGCAGGAGCAAGATCTGCCTTTACCTGTGATAGAGGTAATCTGCTGAGGCCATCTGCATGGCCCATTTCTTTACCTGGTTTGTGGACCAGAGTATAGCCATATGCTGACAGGAAAATTGATCATCTCAGCATTCTAGGGGATATTATATGAGGAGTTTGTTTGTTTGTTTGTTGTAAACAAACCCAGCAGAGGCTTATGGTCTGTACAGACTGTGCAATGGCGGCCATATAAGAAATCATGGAATTTCTTTATGCCAGCCACTATTGCCAAGGCTTCTCTGTCAATCTGCGCATAATTACGCTATGCAGATGAGAGAGTTCTGGAGTAGTAGGCCACAGGGACCTGCATCCCATCAGCCTTGAGGTGGCTCAGCACAGCCACAACCCCATAAGGGGATGCATCACAGGCTATGCATATAGGCAATTGCTCATTGAAATGAGCTAACACAGCATTTGAGGAAAGCAAGGCCTTGACCTCTGAAAAGCTCTTTTCATGGACTTGTGTCTACTGCCAAGGAGCCTGTTTATCCAAGAGCCGGTGTAATGGCTCAGCCACTGTGGCCTTGTGAGGTAGAAATGCTTGGTAAAAGTTTAACAGTCCCAGAAAAGCCTGAAGTTCACTTTTGATCTTGGGACTTGGGGCCTATTGAATTGCTTTCTACAGAACTGCAGAAATTCAATGGAGGTAACTCCAATCTTACATTTGTCTTGCTTCACTTCAGCCCTGCTTGGCGGAAACACAGCCCTCAGCCTTTCAGCTAAGTTCACAGATGACTCTCCAGCAATGAGGATGTCATCAAAGTAGGGACAGACCCCAGGAATACCATGTAGCATACACTCCATCACACTCTGGAATATTCCAGGGGTCACATTAACTCCAAACTGCAGCCTTTTTACTTTAAAGGCTCCCCGGTGCATCACAATTGTTTGGGCCTCAGCCGTTGCCTCATCAACAGGTAGCTGTTGATAGGCTTGAGCCAAATCAAGCTGTGCAAAGATTTGCCCCCTCTCCCTTGAGTGAGGCCAGAATGTGGCTCACCACAGGCACCGGGTAAGCATGCTGCTGCAATGCCTTATTTAGTGTATATTTATAGCCTGCACAAATTCGGACTTCTCCATTGGCCTTCAGTGGCATGACTATAGGGGTTTCCCATGGACTAGAGTCCACAGGTTCTAAGATGCCCTGCTGGAGCAGTTTGTCCAGCTCTGCATCTATTTTGTTCTTTAGGGCAAAAGGCACCCTTTGGGGCTTGATCCTGATGGGTGTGATGGCTGGGTCTAAATGTAAAGCAATGGGAGGCCCCTTGTACGAGCTAAGCTCTGAACTGAACACATCAGCAAATTCCTTGCAAACTTCTGCAAGGCCTGACGTTTGCAGATTGTGAAGGCAAGTCACGTGAATCCCAAGGGCCTCAAAGCAATCGAGTCCAATAAGACTTGTACGATCACCCCCAACTACCACCACATCTAGCAGCCCATCAAAACTCCTACGCTGCACCGTGATCATGGCCTCCCCCTTCATGCTGACTCTGGAATTCTGGAAGTCAGTAAGGATTAAATTTGAAGGCCTGAGTTTAGCTCGTAGGCCACTTCTGCTGCAAACCTTATTAAAGGTGTCTAAGGAAATGATCAATAGAGTGGACCCTGTGCCCAACTCCATCGACAAGGGAACCCCTTGCAACTTCACATCAATGTAAGATTCTTTTTAAGTGGCCTGTGAACCCTGGTTTTGAAAACACCCCTATGGGACATGCAGAAGCCCACCCTGTTTTGGCTAGGGACCTTGGTACCTTTCAGAGGCAATTCTTCTGGAAACTGGTTCTTCTGGTGACCCAAACAGAGGGAGGCAATGTGACCTTGCCTGCCACATACCTAGCAGATAGCGGAGCGGAACTGGCAGTTAGAGCGCTTGTGGCGACCTCCACACCCAAAACATCGAGGGACTGAGGTTGTCTGCTGTCTGTCTTCCTGGGGCCTTTTTCCTGCTTGCTGCTGAAGCCTGTCTACCTCCATCTCTGGCTCCTCTTCAGAATCCTCCCGAGCGACCTCTTGATGGATGGTACTAGGAGTTGGGGGGTTCTTAGCAAGCCTCAAGGCTTTCACCACTCTGCCCGCTGCTTCTTCAGCTGCAATCTCTCTTAACGCATCTTGGAATGACACATCTTCTTTTGCAAAAAGTTTCTGTTGCAGCTCACGACTCTGAAGCCCACAAACTAAACAATCCTGAAGCCTCTCTTCTAGATCCTTGAATGCACAAGGTCTAGCTGCTTGTCTTAAGGCAGCAACAAAGTCTGCAGCAGACTCACCAGGCCTCTTATCCCTCTGCTCAAAGGCGTGCCTCCATGCAATTACTGAGAACTTGGGTTTGAAGTGCTCTCACAGCATCTTTAAGTCAGCATACACAATTGATTCCAGTGGTGCTGGGGCTACAAGATTCTATGCAATATTGAAAGTCTCCTGACCACAGACACACAGCAATGTAGCAGCTTTAAGGCCATCTTCTTGGATCTTGTTTACTCAAAAGTAATTCTCTACTCGAGCCACGTAGGAGCTCCAGCACTCAGGGTGAGAAGTATCAAATTCCGATAGATGGCCTAGCTTTAACATCATTACAGCCTGAAGCCTCTTCGATGCCTCTTGCTGCAAGGTATGAGAAGGGGTCCCACAAAGCCGAGCTCACCTCCAGCATTCTCGTACTGGCAAGCAATCGCTTCCTCTGGACGCCGAACTTCCCAGTGCTTCAGGCCTCCTTTGGTAGGTCAGCCTACCTTCTCCTGTTGTTCTTCTTGCAGCCTATCCCACCTTCGTTGCCAATGTTCTGTTTTAGAATCAGAGACATCAAAGCGAGGCAGGAGTAACAAAACTTCTTTACTGAGATCACAAACAGAACAGAAAACAAAATGGCACTGGCCCTGTTATACTCCCTTTGCAGGGACAGCATCAGCCTATCAATGCAAGGCTAGTCTCCCACCTTGCACTTGCTCACAAGGCTGGAGACAGCCTGTCTGGTCTTCCTGGGCCTTCTGCAGCCTCCTGAGCCTGCTGAGTCATTCAGCAGGCCCAGGACATATCACAAATAATATGTCATGGGAAGATATAAAAAAGTAGGCTGTGACATGAAGGAACATCACTATGGAGAATATTGATTGTATATGGTCACTAAGAATTGACAATGGCTGATGGCTCATATTCATATAATACACATTTTTGTAAGAATATGACAAATCTACTTGCCATTTCTGTTTATTCTCTCTATAGTATCAATACATTGCAAAAGCCTTGAAACTTTCATGATGCTAAGCTATTATGATGCAAGTAGCAGAGCTAATAAGATGCAGATGCCAACCCTGTGGCTTTTCACAAAGTTTTAAAAACTTGGATTAGAATCTGTTCCAACCAAAAAAACAATGAACTATTAACAGAGATGAATAGTGAACTATTATAATAGTTTTAAAACTGATAATAGTAATTTAAAAATAAGCATAATTTTATGTGTATTAATTTAGAAATAGTTTACTTTTGCTCATGTTATGAACTTGAATAATGAATAGTAATAAAATAATTTGTCATTTTTTAAAAAAAAATACTTATTAAAACATTTGAGAAAGCATCAAATTTTCATGACTTCTAAATCCTGTGAATTTAGCTCACAAATTGGTAAATTGTGCCTATTGTTCATAAAATATATTAATGAATCATTTTTTGTATTATTGCAAAATATCTTAAGTATTACACATGCAAATAAATTTTTGTGACTTACAGATTTAAAGCACAATGCCAGTAAAATGCAAAACACAATAGGATCATTATTTCAGAAAAATTATGTGAGCTTTAGACCAACAAATATTGCTTTATATGATCTTCATAAAAGAATATATCCAAGACAATTGTCTCCGAAATTAATTCAGTTTTAAATTTTAAATCCTTATGATGCAATTGATACTCAGTAGGAACCAACAGCTGGTAAATTCTAAGCATACTAGAATCATACATCCATTAGAAGTGTGACCATATGGGCCAATAGCCATTCACAGCTCAAGTGCTGATATGATTGTTGAGAGAAATTTCAGCAATTGCTTGAGAGGAGCTACAAGAACAAGCTGTTCTGAGTTATTGTGACAAGGTAAGGGACTTGTAATTGGGACTTGCTATAGGTTACATCAAATGACATAAGATTTAAAGCCATATAAAAATGTTAAATTCTTGGTGATACATGATCCAGAGTAAAACTCAATTAAGTACTCACACAGAATATATTTAAAAGAAAAGAAAATGTACCTTTTCCTGCTATTTGGAACTTTGTGGGAATGAAACACTCCTTTGCCTTCATTTAATTTATTCCATTTGGATTATGAGAGATTTTTCTGTTGCCCTTGATTGGGGTCCTTGTAGACCATTTATTCTTCTGTTTAATCCTATTGCTACCTAAATCTGTATATAAGTAAAATCCATCTGTTTGTTGATCTAATCCACTGTTTGTCTCTCTGTGAAAGTCTAGTCTACTTCTTTTTGTCCCTCAATTCATTTATTTTACTTCTTTTATTTTTTTCCAATCCAGCTGAAAAAAACAAAACAAAAACTTCTTCAACATCAGCTCCTTGTATGTTTTGAGTGAATTTTTCCACAGTGTGTATTTTATTCATAATGGTGTTGGTGTATACATCTTAGAGGTGATACATTTTAAATGAATTGCAGAAGTCTCAAGATCACTTTGCTATTTGTAAATACACTATGTGACTTCTTATTATTTCAAATTGATAAAAATCAGTTACAAAATCAGCAGCAAATAAACTGGAAGTCAGTCTCTACTTTCAGTAACAGAAAATTGCCAGCTAGCATTCTCAGCAGCCGTCAAGGGGAATATCATGCTTTTTATCAGCAATAGCTGACAAACATCTCCACCAGTGTTCTCATTATGAACAAAGAATGTGGCATCCTTTATGAAAAATTCTCTATAAACCAGTTTGATGTAATGTTTAAGGCATCAGGTTACAAATCAGAGTACCGGTACTTTGTATTCTAGTCTTGCCTTAGGCACAAACCCATCTGACTGACTTTGGACCAGTCATTCTCTTTCAACCCTAAGAATAAGGAACAGTAAGCCACTTTTGATAAACACTGCCAAGAAAACTGTACAGAAAGTAGTCAGAAATCAAAACCAACTTGAAAGTCCTAATTATGTATCTAGAATGCGTATTAAATTATTTTCCATTTAAAAGCAACCTTCAGCATTTTACAAAAATCAGATAATTCAAGCTCATTATTTCAAGATCCATAGTAAACAAAAAAACAAAAAAAATGGATTTTTTAAAATCCAGCTGAGGAGCTTCAACTGAATCTTCCAAAACTATTAAAAACGGTTGAATTTCAAACTGGCATCAGACAAAATAGCATCAGTAAAGTTGAATAAACTGCCAGGAGGCACCCTTTGGTACATCAAACTTTAAAGAAAGTTGCACAAAAGTTTAAAAACAAATTAGAACTAACTTGATTATTGTAATGATGTTGTAAGAGATTCAGTCATGTTGTGGCAAGGCTAATTATAGCTATGAAGAGGATTCCATATTATTTATCATATTTTTCCTATAATTATCAGCTGAAGATAAGCAGTTTGGCAATCTAAAGTTAAAAAGTAATTATTATTATTATTATTATTATTATTATTATTATTATTATTATTATTATTATTATTATTATTATTATTATTATTATTATTATTATTATTTAAAAATTATATTAACTTAGTAAATAAGTAAAAATTAATAACAATAATAATGAAAACAGAATACTTTTAGTTCACCAAAGAAAATTCAGCAGGAATAGTAGTTAGTAAAAGTGTTTATGGCTTTTCCATACTATGAAATTATCTCCATCAATGATTATAAAACAAATATGCTTGCAATTTTTTTTACAAGCCAAGTTTCTCATTGTACAAAATATATTTCTATATTGTTACACTTCTTTACTATAGCATGGGAAAAACTTATAGCAAAATTTATTTTCCCATTTAGTAACATCTATAGGTCTGAGTTTCTTTAAGATTTCATTCTATCTCAAAAGTCTGAGAAAATTCACACTAAATAAGTGAGACTTGTCAGCTGTTAGAAAAAGGAGTGGCTGATTACATGATAGTCCCCCCCCAATATTTCACACATTATAAAACAGATCGACAGTTATAAAACTTTTTTTAAGATCTTCCAACTGAGATATTTTATTATCAGCTATATATAACCTGACATTTGTATAGATAACATAAATGTTATTTTTTATCTTTATAAGGAAGATCTAACATAGTATCTTTGTTATTCAGGGCAGGGATAAGTGGGGAGATGATGAAATAACATTCAAAGAAATCAGAACACAGGCCCTTTGGAGCCAAAAGGCGAATATAATCACTTGTTTTAGTCCTAATGGTTTAGTTGCCAATACTTACAATTAACAGATTTGAATAATATGCCAATGCTATGTAAAACTGTTGCAATTCTCTGAGGGCTATGAATTGCTGGGACAGACATCCCTTTAACAGCTCCCATCATTATTAAGTAAATCAGAAGCTTTAACCTACGCTTCAGAGTATCCCATTTGGTTTTCTCAGACTTACTTACTTACTTACTTGTTTATTTGTTTATTTATTTATTTATTTATGAGATTGAATAAGGCCAGCTACAAACAATTACAGTGGCCACAATAACTGAATAGAAACAATGAAACAATGACTTTTGAATGTTTTTGGCATGTGTGTTAAAGAGAATAGGAAGAAAAGTCGTTATTCTTATAATAATTCTTGCTTCATTAAATTTATTAACTTGGGCACTGAGGAAAAGTACTGGACCTTGAACTCATTGCTTTCAAAACAAATAAGTAAAAAAAACAAGACCTTATTTTTATAACATTTGAAAGTTTTTTTTTATTTTAAATTGAAGTAGGATACTGTATTAATACAAAGCAACTTCTTTACAGAATTTTTGCTGGTTGTTTGGTCTGGCTAAAAGAGTGGGTGAATCTCCAGAATAAGAGGCTACTTCATCTAGAAGGTCATGAATTGGATGGCATGGTTATTTATGGTATGACAAGGTTAAAGTAAATGTTTGATTTTAATGACCACTTTGTTTGAAGTTATCTTATTCCACTGCACCAAAGAGAATCAGAAATCAACCCCTTTTCTTTTTCCCCTCTTTCTTTTCTACACTTTTCCCTTTCCTTTTCCCTCTCCTATTTTTCCTATTATTTTCTTTTGTACTTTTGTATTTTATTATAATTTCAAGCTGCTAAACTTATATTTTTTTTATCCTTGTCTCAGCTTTAAAAGAGAAAGGAAGGTAGCTACTACAGTGTAGCTGTTTTAGATATCTGTCTGAAATCTGACAATATTACATACCTCTAGAGAGTCTGCTATTTTCACCCTATCCTAGGAGAAAAATAAAACAGGCTGTGTTTTGATGCTTTCATTCCAAACTTTATAATGTTCAAATCTTGAATTCTGAAGTGATTCAAGTTAGAGTAATTTTGCCTGGAATGTCAAATTGTGCCCTGACCTGAATAATTTCCTTTGTATATAAAAATTCTAGTTAAAATAGAATTAGAGCTGTATCACCTAGACCTGTAAGTTATTTGGAACCTAGCCAACAATTAACAAAGCCCATAGTCAAAAAGCATCATGCAATTGTAAGAGGACAAATGATGTTCCTATCTTCAGGAAGGGTAAAAAAGAAGAATCTTGAAAGCTAGAGGCTAATCAATCTGGCAATGCTGATAACTTTTTGATTGATTGTGGGAGTGCTTTTGGGAATAATATGTCTTAATTTCATCCAAGTATTTGATAAAGAACTCCAAGTATGGATATTCTGATTAGGCAGTTTGAGCTTAGATTATGCTTTCAATTTTTTTGCTTTTTATTTTTGATTAGTATGTTAAGATAACAAATTTGGATTACCCAAATTTGAATGGGATACCTGTTTAGACAACAAAAATACAATTCAAACCAATGTAGATATCTAAAGATAATAGAGATAAATGCAAAATAATGACTTGGTAAACTTAAATTAATATACACATATAGGATAGGAAATAAGTAGCCAGACATAGTCAAAGAGCTTCTCAGGAAAGCAAAGGACACATTGCTGACATGTATACCTTGCAATCATAATGCAAACTTAAGTATTATAGTCTGATATCATGTTTCACTTGTTTTATACCATTGTGGCTAAAAGTGGCCATCTATGCTGATAGCATTGTGAAAAACACCTTAGAATAAAGGCTGATGTCAAATTGAATAGCAATCAGCAGAAAGATGTAACTGAAAAAAGCAGGTTTTAGACTGCATCAATAAAATCAGTTTTTAACTGATTGGGAAAAAAAGAATCAGTTTATTCTGTGTTGATCAAAAACTCCCTGAATATCATGTCCAATTCTCTGCAGTATAAGAAAGTAACACAAAATTGTGGGGAGAAGAGAAGTATTTAATGTAATTACAGTAGCAAAATAAAACAGAACACCAAATAAAACAAAACAAAAAAAAGGTTCCTAACAGGAAGAGGAATTTAAAAATGAATCCAGTTACCCAGAGAACTGGTGAGTTTCTTAGACTGGATGTGTTTAAGGACCACTATCTCTCTAGAATGCTTTAATATAGTCTCCTTTTCTTAAAAGTAACATTATTATAGTACTGATTTGTAGTTGGTCTTTTTTAAATGTCTTCTATGCATTTACATGACATTGCAGTTACCTTATTATTTCCACTGACTGACCACACTAAACTATAAATAATTCATGAATGTATCTTCAAAAGGAACAAAGTACTGCAATGGGAAATGCTTGTTTAAGATAGGTATGCTAAGCAACCAAATGAAAGTCCTGTACAAATGAAGACTGAAAAAAAGTTTGAGTATGTTTTAAACCATTTCATCATATTGACTTCTTAAATTGTGCTTATTATCAAATCCATCACACCCTTTAAACCCTTGCTGTTGTATAACTGTTTTGCTAACTCCTTCCTATCCTAGTGCTTTTAAACTGATACCATCTTGTTTTCTTAAGTGAGTTTCTTTTTAAAAAGATGAAGTCAGCTTTTTTTCTTTACAACTATTTTTATGTGGATGAAACATTCAAGCAAGTTACATTCCACATTACAAATTTCATTATTGCTTTTGCCATCAATTACTTCTGTAATATCCTACTATTCAATTTAAGTAGTTTGCTTTCTTGCCAATTTTGAATGTAGCCCTCAGAACATTACTAACTTTTCTGAAACTGGCAACAGGCACAAAAGCTGAGAGTCTCCATAAATGCAAAAAAAAAAAAAAAAAAAAAAAACCAACCCCCCCCCCACAAAACTAACAACAACCAGGGACTTTTTTATGTTAAAAAAGAGGAAGCACATTTCTTAAATCATTTATACATTATTATTTGGGAATAATTAACATGCACCTTTTGTCTGTATAATCTCTAAATATCTCTAAAAATATTGAGAGACATTATTTTTGCTGTTGATGTTTATAACTTATCTTTTCAGTTATTATTTTTTTTGTCCAAGGCTGATATTCTAAAACAGGCATATTGGGAGGGAGGGAGGAAGAAAGGAAGGAAGGAAGGAAGGAAGGAAGGAAGGAAGGAAGGAAAGAAGGAAAATAATTTTCTGAAGATGGAGAAAAGTGACTTTCTTTCCAAGTGACTCTCTTTCCCACTATTGACTTTTCATCTGAGGACTATGGCCAATGAATAGAACAATGAATGTCTTCCATGAATCATGATATTCTTTATGGAACATATATTGTTCATATAATTTCTTCAAAATTCACATGTGTAGTATGTGTGCATGTATAGATGTTTGCATATGATCATTATTTTAGAATTGACCTTGGCTACATAAACCAATGATGGTACATTTGGTTAAATGTCTTTAAAGCTAGAATAGAACAATAAGATTTTTCTTTTTCTTATTCTTAAATAGTTATTGCAACTTTCAGTCCATACTTGGATACAAATCAATACAAAATGCAATTTAATACTTTGTATTTGGCTAACAAATATATAATTCAAAATAGATGAATCTAAAGGGACCACTCTATTCACAATTGTCAGGATGGAATAGGATGAAGCTGAAAGGTTGATTGGATTTAAAGTAAAGAATGGAAAAATAAAACTAAGTTTTAGAAAAAAAATATATACCGGTAGTTTCTTTCTTTCTTTCTTTCTTTCTTTCTTTCTTTCTTTCTTTCTTTCTTTCTTTCTTTCTTTCTTTCTTTCTTTCTTTCTTTCTTTCTTTCTTTCTTTCTTTCTTTCTTTCTTTCTTTCTAGCTTTCACAATTTTTCACAGATAAAAGGAAATATTGTGTATTTATCTGGAGTAATTATATTATTGAAGAAGATGTTGTGCTTTTCTTATAGTAAACCTGGCTACTTACATATTTACTTACTTACTTATTTTATATGCAACAAAGCAACTCTAGCAAAGCCATAAGTGAGATTCAAATATCAGGATAATGATATTTCTCTTGCTTGAAATGCTGTTTTATCTCTTTACTTATAGAGAATAGATCAAATACTTAGCAATACTTTATGATGCAACAAAATATGTTATGAATAATCATCCTTTAATTAGTAATTTAACTTATTATATTACCTTAATTTTAACTTTAAAATAGACATTAACTTTAAAATAGAGTTGAAAAACAGTATTCTAATACAATTGTATTTTATGAACAGGTAAACCTGTTCTTAGTTTTACTAGGGGATGTTTAACTTTAAGAAAAGACAACTGAAAGGTGGACATGATAGCACTCTTTAAATATCCGAAAGGCTGTCACACAGAAAAATCTGTTTTCTTCCTTTCTGAGTACAGAACATGGAATTATGAATTTAAGTTACTGGAAGGCAGATTTTGGTTTTTTGTTTGTTTTTTTAAAAAGCATCTCTATAACAGTAAGATACGTCTGACAATAGAACCAATGATCCAGGGAGATAATGGCTTCCCTTTCACTGGATATATTCAAGCAATCATCTTTCCTGGATGCTTTAATTTTAATTCCTACATTATGTAAAGGTTGGACTTAATGGTTGAATAGCTTTTTTTTTCCAGTTTTGTGATTTGATGACAATTGCCATATATTTTCACATTCTTTTCATAAACCAAGACTTGGTTTAAAATTGTCTGTTTTAGATAACTAGTAAATATATACACAACAAGAAATATACAATTTAATTTGAGGATTTGCTATGTAAAACAAAGGGGAGAAAAGCATGGGTTTGGTTTTTTTAACCATTAACAAAAAAAATCCAGCTAGGTGAAAATGAGATCTTTTATGAAACAAAAGGACCAAGGAATCAATTTTCTTGAGCTAATTTCCCAAATATATCTTAACAGGATGACAAATATATGTGATTACTTTTTTTCAATGTGTAGCTTGTCCAACTGAAATTAAATAAGAAAGAGAGAGAGGGGAGGGGGAGAGAGAGATCACATACAATTAAAGTCACAAGAATAACATTAATATAGATATTCACATTACTCTGAAATAAATAGGCTGGTGAAAGAATAAATGGTAAGATCCTTGTTGATGGATGAATCAGTAGGGATAGAGGAATCTGAATTTTATTTCAGCTTGCATTAATATCTAGTACAGGTATCAAAATCTTTATTTTGTATTTTAAATGAGTGCCACAAGTCTAGACTGGTAATATTTTAGTCAAAGAATTTCACATTTCATAACAGAGTTACATGCAAAATGTTTATTCATTGAAAACACAGAGGGATTCTCCGTACTATGGAAGGTTGTCCTGCTCAACAGCATCCATATGTTCTCAATGCTTTTATCAGAACAACAAAGGCAGAATAGTTTTACATTTTAAATTTCACCCTGTTTGGACATAAACAAGATGTTATAGGATATATAGAAAAAGAGCAGGACTTGGTTCATGGTGACAAAATGCTGCTTGCATCACACCGATCCTTTGCCCACCCCCTCCCACCCAGAAACTGCTTTCTGTCTATCTTGAAAGAAATGTCATCCTCTTCTCCCTAGATAAAAAATCAGTGAACTGTAGTTTTCATGCACATTTCTCTCTATATGGGACTATCCTACATATCATGAGACATATACCTTAGCATTATAATTTATTCTTGTGTATTTGTATAGAATTGTGTATTTGCATAGAATTTTTTCAAACATACATTCAGTGTTTTGGTTTTTTGCATACATAAAAGACATAAGTAATTTCATGATTTAAAAGCTGGACACTAGAGGGGGACTAATGTGTTCAGGCAGACAAAAAAATGCAAGCTGATAAACTGTGAAACATTATAACAATGAAAATACTGAAGCAGAATTTTGAAGAAGATATCAGAATTAATATCCACAATAATCAAATAATGCTAATAATGCTTCTATTAATAGAACATGACTAAAATTAATTATTGAAGAAATAACGGATGTAGAACAAATTTTATTTGACAAGATAGAGATGATGTTGAAAATGGATTTACAACTAGCAAGCCAAAAGAATGACTTAGAAAAGAATGGTTTACTTGATCTACAAAAAAATCTGGCTGAGGTTTTAACATTCAAAAGAGAAATACGAACAAACCTGGGCAAAATAGGCTTGTGAAATCCTTGAAGAAATCCATGCAATGGGATAAAAAGGAAATGAAGATAAATCAAATCCTACAAACAATATTTAAATAAACTAACAATGAACTGGTAGAAGTAAAGAAACTAAATAAAGTGAGTTTATTTGATATGTTGTTATCTTCTGGCAACCTTTTATGGACATTCTGCTGACACCAGCACTAGAAAGATACTTTATGGATTTGTATATAAATAAAGTATGGACACGGGAGGAAGAAATAATTGTAACCTTAGAAGAGGTGAAAGTTTACTAACTTGTTTTGACTTGTAGTGAAGGATGGAAGTAACTTCTTTATATATTTCTTTTCTCTTTATTATTTTATTTATTTGTTTGTTTGTTTATTCTCTCTTTCTTAATTTGTTTTTCCTGGCACTTTTTCCTCTTAATAAGTTGTTTCTATTTAAAATAATAACTAAAAATCTATTGAGGTATAGCAATTTCACATTTTATCAGATGTACTAGATAGCATTTGGGATAGGGACAATGGTGTCAACTGATAAAAGCAGTATTGTGCTATCACTATGTTAACTCTACCTCTTTTGTATATATGAAAGAGGAGGGATTTGCATCTCAACAACATTATGTTGCTTTCATCATTTTGATAAAAAACTTTAAAACCTGCCAGCCTTCCTAGGCAGACCAGACAGGAAACAAGTCCAGATAAATTAATTCAACTTTATTCTAAGGCTACATTAACAGAATCTGGCAAGTCTAATAATACAAATCAACCAATGTCTCTTTCACAGCCTAATAAGATAGGGAGTTTCTTTCTGAGGTTTTTTTCTGCCTGTTATGTAGCTGCGGATTATTCTCTCACTTCAATCATCATTCCCTAAACAAAATCTCTTTGCCCCTTCCCCATCTCCCAGATACCATTATGCAACCCATAGATGCTTCTGATATTAAATATGCCAATAGGCAAGGGAGTAATTCCTTACAGGCCATTATTATCCCTGAAAGTATCTGTTCAAAATTCTGAATGGATAAAATGGCAAGACTTGATTTATATAGGAAAAGTAATTGTGTGTGAGGAAAAACGTCAACATTGGGAACTCAGATCTAGTCCAGTTTGATGTAGTTCTTAAGGCATCAGACTAGAAACTTCGAATTACATGTTCCAGTTTAGATGAAGTCAACTGGGTGCTCTTCGGCCAATCACTTTTTCAACCCTAGGAAGAAGACAGTGCAAACCACCTCCCAAAAATCTTGCCAATAAAGTTGCAGGAACTTGCCCAGGCAATTGCCAGGAGCCAACAATGATACAAAAGCACACACACACACACACACACACACACACACACACACACACGGGCCACCAAAAAGATCATCCAAATTTGTGTGAGAAAACCTTCTGAGTTGGTTAGTTAGAACTTGTATCTATTGACTGGAAGGATTTGTACTGACAGTCTTCTATTATCATAAACATTGAAAAACAATTAAAATACATTTAAATGCATTTTACATGGCCCTCTTTAACATGGCATGTTGTCAACTTTAAATCAACAGAGAATGCAGAATACTTTGCTCATTATAATATTTATTTCTAGATTGCCAATTAATAAGGATAGTCAGATTAATCTGCTTCCAATCAGTTTGCAGTTATTTATATCCCTAAGCCTGTTCCATTCTGTTTTAACAACATTTTAAACCTCTGCACCAAAAATTAAAATATAAATGCATATTTATATTAGATTTTCTAATAACATATCTTTTTTTCTGAAAACTTACTTTCTTCAAATTGTATCTGAATGACTATTTATAGATAATAGTTTTCAAATGGTATATTATCTGTGAAAAATAAATAGAGTGTAAGTCAGTCCTCTGTAGGCATGCATTCAGCTGGATATTTAGTCAACATTTAAAAAGGGAGCATAAGCATAAAGAAAACAGAACTGTTGATCATCCATGTGTGGTGAAATTTTCTAGGCTTTCTAACAGCTTTACAATTCTTTAAGAGACTTGACATTTAAGGCAAGGGAAGCATAAAAAAAGCCCTATTGCAACATTTTCCTTCTGTAAAAAAAAAGGTGAATATTGATGTTAATTCCATAGGCTTGTGATATAGCATTCACACTTCTTGCTTTGGCTGCTGCCTCTGGCAACCATCAGTTCCAGTGGAAGATGGAATTTATCTTGCTTTAGGTGAAACATGGTGATATTTATTGAAATATTAAAGAAGAGAACAGATTGTGAAACCTCGGGCAAGCACATCATGTGGAGCTTCAGAGACATCTTTAGGGCATTTTTTCCTACTTCACTTCATAAGTAGGATAACATAAATACCTATATTTTATCAGCAAATGTTACTGTACAGAAATCTATTGGACATCTATATTTGCTTTTAAAAGAAAGTTCATTCCCTTTAGATTTATTATTCCTATTAGAGAATTGAATTATATATGTATGTATATGTATTTATTTCAGAAATTACTGGGATCTTTTCTTGTGAGGAATAGAATGCTTCTTTCATTCCACATGGTAATGGAAAGAAAAAAAATCGAAGACAAGAATTCCTTAAATTTATACTATTATCCAATATATCTTTATTTGTATTATAATATTTATTGGTATAAACAGAGGCATAGAATCAAAATTATGTGAAGTATTAATACTGCTTTATAAAAACTTAGTAAAACTACACTCAGAATATTTCTGCATCCAATTTTGGCCACCACATTACAAAAAAAAGATGTTGAAATTTTGGAAAAAGTGCAGAGAAGAGCAACTAAGATGACTAACGTTCTGGAGACTAAAACATGAAGAACGCTTGCAGGATTTGGGAATGCCCAGTCTAGAAAAAAGAAGGACTAGGGGTGACATGATAGCCCAGTATTTGAGAGGCTGCCACAAGGAGGAAGGGGTCAATTTATTTTCTAAAGAACCAGAAGGTAAGACAAGAGAAGCAACCTTGAATTAAGGAGAAACTTCCTAACAGTGAGGACAATTAACCAAGAGAACAGCTTGCCTTCAGAAGTTGTGGGTGCTTCATCATTGGTGTTTTTTTTTTAAGCAAAGATTGGACAGCCACTTGTCTAAAATGATATAGGGTCTCCTGCTTGATCAAGGGATTGGACTAGAACAGGGGTAGGCAACCTTGGCTCTTTTATGACTTGTGGACTTCAACTCCCAGAATTCCTGAGTCAGCATGGCTCAGCATGGAAACCTCTCCCTTTCTCCTCAGCATGGCTGGCTCAGGAATTCTGGGAGTTGAAGTCCACAAGTCATAAAAGAGCCAAGGTTGCCTATCCCTGGACTAGAAGATCTTCAATGTCCCTTCCAGTTCTATTCTGAATTGAAAAACTGAAAATATACAAAGAGTATAGTATATTCGGTAAAACTTTAACAAGTATTAGCTCCAAATATATGAAAGTTTAAATCAGAGATGAGATCCATTGGTCTCATGCACTCTCATTATGCAGTTATGAACATCTCAGAATCGCATAATTGAAAATTGTCAGGTTAAAAAAAATTAGTTTTTGTGTTCACAATTTTTGGACTTTAAATCTAATCTTCTTTGAAAGTAAAAATAAAGTTGCAATAACAACAATAATAGTTTCCTACCATAGTTTAAAGTGTAATCTATATTCACTCTGCATCTTCCTATTTCTCATGCGTCTTTATTCTTGATCATTTTCTTACCTCCTTAGAGAAAGGGATGTCTTCCTAAGTGTGGAGAAAAAACTAGACTTTGGTTTATACACAACCAAATTCACTTATGGACTACTCTTCAAAAGGAAATAATCAAGCTATGTAAAGGCATTGATTCCTTTATCGTCATCATCATCACCTTTTGTAAGGGAAAAAGAGAAGAATATGCTTACAGATTGTCACTTACAATTCAGTCTTGTCTTACCACTTGTCACTTGTCTGGATAGAAGGTTTTGGAGACAAAAAAAAAAGATGGCTGCTAAATAAAAATGTTAACCAATTCTCTGTTTCAGAGCAGCCACTTCAGGGTATAAATAATATAGGTGGGGTGGAATTACTTTGACAAGGCCTGATAGGTGTATAAAACTAGAAAAAATATTTTCTACATTCATTTGTGTCATTATAAAGTATTCAGGACCAGTATTTTCTCGGCTAGCTTTTTAAAAATATTACAAGATTTAACACTAGTTTTAAAAAAGTTTTCAAACTTTACTGCTGTGTCAAAATCTACCTTGTACATTCTATCTCCTCATCCTTATTTTTCCTTTGCAAAAGATGTTTCTGTTTTTCTGCTTTATGCTTGGAATACTTGAACACCTCTTTCAAAATTCTATTGATGTGGTTTTTTGAAGCTACTTTATTGTTAGAAAGAGCAGAGGGTTCTAATACTATTTTTGTTGCTTTATGTTACTTTTCTTCCCATAATTCTGAAGCCTAGCTAGCTATTTATATTTGTCAGTCTGAAAATGCCCAGTGGAAGGAGTTCCTTCATTATATATTTTCTCCTTTATTATATATTCCCCTGGGTTGTAAGTGAACCAAGAGAAGCATAGAAAGCTTCAAAAGCCAGAGCAATGATTTTTACAATGAAATATGGGATATTTAACAAGTCTTTTGCAATCACATAACTAAGAGCAAGAGGTCCAGATTTAGCCAATGAAAATGCCATTGAATTCTTTTTTGACAAATTTCAAAGGAAACTTTTGTTTTATTAAATTGAATGAAGTGCTAGAGATATAATGCAGATTTTAAGAAAATGTTTGAAGAGGTTGTTTGTTCTGTTCTGTTTTACATGGCACTAGGAAGAACATTGAGCTCTACAAAATGAAAGGAAGGAAAATGGCTGCTCATGTAACATTGTATTTCATTTATTGTCAAGCACAATTAATTGTGTATTCCATTATCTGAGAATATTCAAATGATTTGCTACAAGAAAAAAATGACCACACAACCAGGAACGAAGATCAATCAGGTCCCATTCATGATCTCTTTGGTACATTTAGTTCTTAACTTTTGTTAAATATAGAGCCTCCTTAAGTGCAACAACTTATGGAACTCTTTGCTGAAGGAAGATTGCTATGCTTTCTAGTTTTAATTGGCAACTTAAAACATATTTGCAGAGTAACAATTAGATTGTTCCTTTTAAAAAAATACATCCTAATTTTGAATTTTGTTCCTGTCCTTTAAGACTGTTTAAGACAGCGGTTCTCAACCTGTGGGTCAGGACCCCATTTGGGGTCGAACGACCATTTCATGGGGGTCGCCAAACAACGCAGTCCGCCATTTTTTTTGGTTGGCCATTTTTTTTGGTCGGCCATTTTTTCCCCTTTGCGATGTGGGCCGCCGCGCATGCGCGATGCGGGCCCGCCATTTTTTTTTGGTCGGCCATTTTTTGGGGGGTCGGCCATTTTCCCCCTTTCCGATGTGGGCCGTCGTGCCACGCATGCGCGATGCAGGCTCACCATTTTTTTTGGTCGGCCATTTTTTTTGGTCAGCCATTTTTTCCCCTTTGCGATGTGGGCCGTCGCACCGTGCATGCGCAATGCGGGCCCGCCTTTTTTTTGGTCAGCCATTTTTTTTGGGGGGGTCGGCCATTTTTTTTTGTCAGCCATTTTTTCCCCTTTGCGATGCAGGCCGTCGCGCCGTGCATGCGTGATGCGGGCCGTTGCATCGCGAATGCGTGATGCGCCCCGTCACACCGCACATGCGCAATGCGTGATGCGGGCCGTTGCGCCACACATGCACGATGCGCCCCATCGCACCACACATGTGCGATGCGCCCCATCGCGCCACGCATGCGCAATGAGCCCCATCGCGCCACGCATGCGTAATTCTCCCCATCGCATCACGCATGCGCAATGCGGGCCGGGGTCGAGCCCCGGAAAAGGTTGAGAACCGCTGGTTTAAGACATATTGTATATTTAAACAGCTCTCGGAGGAATACATGTATGAAACTAAAACATGAATAATAGTTATGACTATACTAATACGATTGTACTGAGGAATTCCATTCTGCAATAAATAGGCATGGGTAATATGTGCATTAACAGTATTTCCCCCCTCCCCCTAAATTTATTAGCTCAGATGGTTCAGACTGTTTTTTTAAAGATTATTTTTATCCTGCTTTTAATAACTGAAAATTTTATTTATTTTTTTGAGTAAAGATTTTATTGATTTTTTTCATCAATCATATGTTAATTTTTCCAATCAACAAGTTGTCTGGAGTTTGCTATGCTAATACATGTTCAATTCCTAATCCTTCATTCTTTCCTCTAGCCAAGAATAAAATAAGTTCCAAATTTGATAGTAGTCTTTATCTTCTTTATCTTTCAACCTCATAGTTAATCTGTCCATCTCTGCACATTCCCATATTTTCCTGATTATTTCTTCTTCTGATGGCAGTCCTTTATTCTTCCAGTATTGTGCAAAAATTATTCTTGCTGCTGTAGTAATGTGTAAGATTAAATATAATTTCTGCTTATTAGTCTTTTCAGGCATAACACCTAGTAAAAAAAGTTCAGGTTTAAAATCCACTTGTTCACCCAATATTTTTTCTAACCACACATATATCTTTCTCCAATAGGCCTTTGCCTTACCACATGTCCACCAAATGTGATAATATGTGCCTATGTTATGTTTACATTTCCAACATTTGTCTGACATATTTTTAAACATTTTTGCTAATCTTGCCAGTGGCAGATGCCATCTATAAAACATTTTATACAGATTTTCTTTGTATGAGATTGACATTGTTAATTTGTAGTTTCTCTCCCATAACATTTGCCATTTTTCTAATTCTATATTATAGCCAATTTTTTTTGCCCATCTTGTCATTGTTTCTTTCACTTGTTCACTTTCCATATCCAAAATTAACAAAAAGTTATACATTTTCTTGATTAATTTCTCATCTGAGGTTAACAAAATCTTAGCAAACACAGTTTGATCCTTGTAAAATCCATACATTTTTACATCTTTTTCATATCTACTTTGTATCTGTAAGTGTGCCCACCAGGACAAGTTAATTCCCTGATTTTCCAGTTCTTGTTTAGATTTTAATTTCCCATCAATATCTAGAATATCTTTATATGTCCATATTTTTTCAAAGTCTACCAGGTTCGGATGTATACATGCCTCCATCGTTGATAATCACCCTGGAATTTTTAAATATATTTTAGCTTTATTTTTTTCCCATACTGTTGACAAGGCATTTCTTATAAAATGATTTTGAAAGTACTTATGGACTCTGTTTTTCCCATACCATAAGAAAGCGTGCCACCCCAATTATAAATCATGTCCCTCTAAATACAGTAACCTTTTATTTCTAAGTGTTATCCACTCTTTCACCCATGTTAACACAAATGCTTGATAATACAACGTCCATTCCGGCAACCCAAAGCCTCCATTTTCCTTAGCATCTTGTAATGTTTTCATCTTAATTCTAGCTTTTTCCCCCTGCAAAATAAAGTTTAAAACCAATGAATTTAAATCTTGAAAGAATTTTCTGTCAAGTTTTATCGGAATCGTTTGAAATAGGAATAAAATCTTCGGTAACACATTAATTTTTACTGTAGCAATTCTTCCTAATATTGACAGCTGCAGATTTTTCCATCTTTCCAAGTCTAGCTTTATTTGCTTCAATAATTTTGTATAGTTGTCTTCTTTTATTGACAAACACTTTTATTGACAAGCCGAAAGATGAATACCTAAATTTTTAGCTTTTTTCACTATTTGTACCTCTGTTTTCTCTAGTATTTGCCTTTTTTGTTTATCTGTGAGGTTCTTTACTATTACTTTAGTTTTTTCTTTATTTATTTTTAGTCCTGCCATTTCTCCATATTCTTCTATCTTTCCCTATAGTTTAGGAATCATCTCTAAAGGTTCTTCCAAGATAAACACTAAATCATCAGCAAATGCTTGTAACTTATATGTTTCATCTTTTATTTTCAATCCTTGAATTTCTGTGTCCTGTCTTATCCTTCTATTTAGTACTTCCAAAGTAAAGAGAAATAATAATGGAGATAGTGGACACCCTTGTCTCGTACCTTTTCTTATCTCAAAGCCCTCAGTATAATCTCCATTCACTATCACTTTTGCTATCTGGTGCTATATATTTTTTTTATAAACAATAAATTTTTATAAAATTCTTTCCAAAATTCATTATTTGTAATTGCTGAACCATAAATTGCCAGGAAACGTTATCAAATGCTTTTTGGGCATTTAAAAACACTAGTGCTAATTGTTTCCCTGGGTGTAATTCATAATATTCTAATACATCCATTATCATCCTTAAATTGTTTTTAATTTGTCTCTTCGGTAAAAAGCTGTTTTGATCTGGATGTATAAATTCAACTAAGTATTTTTTCAATCTCTCTGCCATTATTGAAGTAAAAATTTTGTAATCCACATTGAGTAATGAAATCGGTCTATAGTTCTTAATATACATCAAGTCTGAGACTTCTTTTGGTATCAAGGTAATATTTGCTTCTATCCATGTATTTGGAAGTTTGGCCTCTAACAGTAGTCCATTACAAACATCTTTCAGTGGTTCGCTTAATGTATCTTGTAGATTTTTATAAAGTTCTGCCGGTAGCCCATCTGGGCCTGGTGTTTTCCCATTCTTTTGTCGTTTTATAGCCTCTAATATCTCCATCATTGTTATTCTTTCTTCTAACATAGTTTTGATTGTCTCTGGAATTTTTGGCAATTTACTTTCTTCTAGATATTGAGCAATTCTCATTCTTGCAGCCTCCTCTTTATCATACAATTCTTCATAATATTTCTTAATTATCTTTTTTATTTCTTCCTTTTTAAATTGTAAAGAACCTTTCCCATCTACTAAATTATGTATTATTTTATTCTCTTTCTGTTTTTTTAACTTATAAGCTAGCCATCTTCCTGGCTTATTAGCATTTTCGAAAAAATTTTGTTTTGCTCTCTTTATTTGTTCCGCCAATTTTTCTGAGTCCAACAAATTCAGCTTATGTTTTATTATTTCCATTTCTCTTTTCAAAGTCTTTTTCTGTGGATTTTGTTGTAATTCTGTCTCTAACTTTCTAAATTTTTCTTTTAATAATAAATATTGCTGTCTTCTCTGTTTATTATTTTTTGTGATATACGTTATGGCTATACCTCTAAAATACACTTTAGTTTTGTAGAGATGTATCTTCTTCTTTATTTTCTTTAAAGAAGAATTCCATTTCTCTTTTCACCAACTCTATGAATTCTTTGTCTTTTAGTATAGATTGATTTAAAATCCATCTTGGTTTTTTTGTACTCCTTTCCATGTCGCTTTTAAAGGGTTATGATCTGCCCATGTGCCTATTTCTATCTCAATTTCCTGTATGTCCATCTTTAATTCAGAAGTCATCCAAATGATGTCAGTACTTGACCAAGATTTATGCCTATTTGAGTAAAAGGTATATTGTCGATTTTGAGGGTTGGTTTGTCTCCAGACATCTTGTATTCCAATTTATTCTGCCATATCAAAGAATGTCTTGGGTAGTCTTCTTCTTACGGGTTTTCCTGTTTTGCTACTTTTGTAATCCATTGTTCCATCTACTATCACATTGAAGTCTCCTATTAAACAAATATTTTGGTATTCAATTTCTATTAATTTCCTGTGTAATCTTTGATAAAATTGTTCTTGACTATCATTTGGGGCATAAATTTCCACTAACAGTATTTGTTTTTGATATAAATATATTTCAACCATTACAATTCTTCCTTCTTCATCTGAATATATTAATTTAGAATCTATTGTCTTTTTAACATATACTGCCACCTCTCATTTCTTTTGTTGTGCTGATGTATAATAAAGCTTCCCCATTTTCGGATATTCCAACAATTTATAATGTTGGTTTTTTATGTGTGTCTCTTGTAAACAGATTATATCTATATTTAATTTCTGAAGTTTCCTAAAAAATTTATTTCTTTTTATTGGGGAGTTTAATCCATTTACATTTACCAAAAAAAATCATTTTTTTTCTTCATTTCCTCTTTCATTACTTATATTTTGGTCTAGTCGATCTTGTAGTCCTTTGTTCTCTGGCAGTTCCTTCTCCTTCACCTGTTCATTCACCTTTTTATTTATTTATTTATTTGATTTAATTTATATGCCGCCCCTCTCCCAAGACCCAGGGTGGCCCACAACAACAAAACAATTCAAAAACACAATTAATTTAAAAATTTAAAAAATGAATTCCATTCACACAACATACAAACACATTCAGCTCACAGCCGGTGATGGCGGGACACTCTTAGGGCCAAGGGGCAGAGCACAGCTCATATGCCCCAAGCCTGCCGGCATAGATGTGTCTTCAGCGCTTTCCAGAAAGCTAGGAGGGAGGAAGCAGTACGAACCTCTGAGGGAAGCTGGTTCCAGAGGGCTGGGGCAGCAATGGAGAAGGCCCTTGCCCTAGGTCTCACCAGATGACATTGTCTAACGGACGGGACCCGTAGGAGGCCAACTCTATGTGCCCTAACCGGTCTCTGGGATTCATGAGGCAGAAGACGGTCCCGCAAGTATCCTGGTCCATTGCCATAAAGGGCTTTATAAGTCATAACCAACACTTTGAATTGTGTTCGGAGACCAATAGGTAGGCAGTGCAGCTCGCGGAGAGCTGGGCTAATATGAGCATGTCTTGGAAGACCCAAGACAGCTCGTGCGGCCGCATTCTGGACTACTTGCAGTCTCCGGACATTCTTCAAAGGCTGCCCCATGTAGAGAGCATTACAGTAGTCGAATCTCGAGGTGACAAGGGCATGGGTGACTGTGAGGAGTGACTCCTGGTCCAAATAGGGCCGCAACTGGCACACCAGGCGAACCTGGGCGAATGCTCCCCTCGCCACAGCCGAAGGATAATGTTCCAAACTTAGCTGTGGATCGAGGAGAACACCCAAGTTGCGAACCCTCTCCGAAGGGGACAAAACGTCTCCCCCCAGGGTAATGGACGGATAGTTAGAATTGTCCTTGGGAGGCAGCGCCTATAGCCACTCCGTCTTGTCAGGATTGAGTCTGAGCCTGTTAGCACCCATCCAGACCTCAACAGCCTCCAGACACCGGTTCATCATTTCCACTGCTTTGCTGTAGTGACACGTGGTAGAGATATAAAGCTGGGTATCATCAGCATATTGATGATAACTTACCCCGTGTCGACGGATGATCTCACCCAATGGCTTTATGTAGATGTTAAAAAGCAGGGGTGAGAGAACGGACCCCTGAGGGACTCCACATGGAAGAGACCTCAGAGCCGATCTCTGACCTCCTGCAAACACCGACTGCGACCGGCCAGAGAGGTAGGAGGTGAACCACCGTAGAACGGTGCCCCGCACTCCAAGCCCCTCCAACCGGCGCAGAAGGATACCATGGTTGATGGTATCGAATGCCACTGAGAGGTCAAGAAGCACCAGGATAGTGGAATAACCTCTATCCCGGGCCCGCCAGAGATCATCGATCAGTGTGACCAAAGCAGTTTCCATGCTGTAACCAGACCTGAACCCAGACTGCTGAGGGCCCAGATAATCAGTTTCATTCAAGGACCGTTGGAGTTGGAGTGCCACCACCTTCTCAACAACCTTCCCCAAAAAGGGAAGGTTGGAGACTGGACGATAATTATTTAAAACTGCCGGGTCCAGGGAAGGCTTCTTGAGGAGGGGGCGCACAAGTGCCTCCTTTAAGGGAGCTGGAAAGAACCTCTCCCTCAATGAAGCGATAACGACCACCTGGACCCAGCTCCGTGTCACCTCCCTGCTAGCCGAAACCAGCCAGGAGGGGCATGGGTCCAGTATACAAGTGGCAGAACTCACAGCTCCAATGGCCTTGTCCACATCATCAGGAGTTTTTCCTTCTGTTGCTCTGCTTGTGCCGTTGCTCCTTGAGCCATCTTTCCCATCTGCTTATCCTCTTGTTGTTGATACAATCCTCATCCAAAATTACTCTATTTCTTACTTCAAAGTCCTCTGCTTTCCAAATTGTGTCCAGTCAATATCTTGTATTATTCCAGTTTATTAAAATGCGTTCTGGCATTAGCTATCTGAAATTTATGCCTTTGGCAATCAATTTTGTAGTTAGAAAATGGTAGTGTCTCCGGGTATCCCTTACTCTCTTGGGTATCTGTTTTAGGACCATAATTTCTTTATTTTTATATTGTAAGGGTTCCTCTCTCACTTTTCTCAGTACTTCATCTCTTGTTGATTTCTTCATGAACCTCACATGCACTTCTCTTGGTAATCTGTTTTTTCTTGCATAGCTTGAATTCATACGGAATATCTGATCGGTCTCATTCTGAATGTCTGCTCGGTCTGAGTTTAAAAGTTCTGCCAACAGCTCAATAATCACCATTTTTATATTTTCTTCACTATCTTCAATAACTGAACATTTTAAAAGGTAACCAAATACTGACAATGTGAAGTAAAGTGAAGTTCTGAAGGATGTATGCTTGTAATCTGTTGGGACCTGCACATAAGCCATAACCAGGCGAATACAACTTTGGGTTAGTCAGTTTTGCCCTACCCTAGGAAGAAGGCAATGGCAGACTGCTTCCAAATATGTTACTGTACCTGGATAAATGCATAGACTATGTATTACTAGAACTCAAGACCTATTCTAAGGTAACTCGCAGAATGTTACAAGTTTGATAGTGCTGTATCTCTCCCTCCTTCTGCTGTTTGTTTGGTGAAGGGAAGTATTTGCTTGATATGCTTCCAAACTGTAGTTCTGATCTTTACAAAAGTTTCAGCCTCTTCTACCCAATTCCTGCATATCTCCATCAAATCCATCTTTCTTACTCTTTGCAATAACTGATAAACCATATAGCATTAATGATTTTAAATTTCCTAGTTACCTGAGTGACTTAGATACATTAGGAGAGATTATGGGGCAACATATAATTTCCAATAACATTTTATGATCATGTTTTTGAAGTGACTTTTGTATCATAGAACCTGCTCTAAGGTTCTTGAGAACACTTAAATAATAAAAATTCTTAACAAGTATGCATTTTCATTAAATGGAGAATATGCTTTAGTTCACTTCTATAATGTAATGTGTGCAATGAAGACATTATTAAACCACTGTAGATTCTGTTTCTGCATGATAAAGATAAAGATCCATGGATGTGGAATACATTAATATTCAAGGGAACAAAATCCAAAGGATTTCTATACCACCCTACCAAAGCAATAAACATAATTAAATCATGGGATATTTTCAATGTTTTCTGGTGCCATAATCATTGGGTAAAATTAGTGAAGCATCAACATTGCTTTAAATTAATTTTTTAATGCAAAGTATGTATTAATAATAGAGTATAAAAGATGTAGTACAAATTAATGTAGCATAAAATAATCATGACAGGTATAAACCACACAAAAATTTAGATGTAGTTAAATACACATTTCATTAAATACATTTGCATATTATTTTGCATTGTTATATGGGGTATTAGATGCAAATGACATTATGACTGAAATGAATGAGAATTTATTTTCATAACATCCTCCATGAGCTTGCAAATGTGATTCAGTTTCCCACTTTATATAATCACGTCATATCCAAAGAAACTATCCCCACTCCTAGACAAAGTTTTCTCTGTTTTCTTTCTGTTCCTTGCTGAACAGAAAGAAGCCTGGTGCATTATTAATAATGACAAAACAAAATTGACCAGAGGCAGTTGCACTCTAGCCCCATGCAATTGACTAAGGCATACCTTACAAAGAAATTACATCAAAGTAATTGGAAAATTTGCACCCAATAACATCAATGATCTTCTGCTGGCTAACAAGAGACAGTGGTTATTTCCAACATTGTTACCCATTCTAAAAAAATTTCCTTAACAATGACATGATTCTTCTTATACAATCAAGCTGATTATGTACAGAATTCAGTTTACGTAGACCCAAATCCTGACAGAAATCAGAACTCTAGAATTTCCAATTCTACAATTCAAAATTATTTTAAAGGTCTTACTTTTCTATTGTTTTCTATTTTTACTCTTATAAAGTTAGAACCAAATGATTTTGAAATAAACTGTTGACTATTTCTCCTCAGTGTTGTGCTCCTTTTTCCAGGCCTTTTGGTTAAGATCATAGTATTTCATAGTATAATGAATTATAAATATGAGTGCAGTGTGTTCAGATTAATGTCATTAGTTTTCATGAAAAAGCAATCCAAGATGAAATCTTCACTCCTTCATCTGTGATCAAATATCTTGTATCATATTATGTTCTACTAAGCTTTTATGTCCAGAATGTTTTCCCCCCTACAGATTCAAAATACAGTATTGACATTAACAGTTTAAAATATGTTATTTTAGACCCTAAATATGGTGTATTGAATAAATAAATGATTTGTTGCAGAATGTGTAGTTTATTTGCATATATTCTGTTTGGTAAATTATATTATAAAAATGTATGTGTATATAAATATGAAAGTGATGAGTTAGTAAGTGAGCAGGTGAAAATGCAGGTATGCAAATTATGTTAAAGAGCAACATGCTGTGAAACAACCTCTCCTTCCCCTTGGAGATATGTTCACCCAAACCTGGTATATGGCTGCAATTTGCTTCCTAGAACTAGCCCAGCCACTTAACAAAACAACATTTTCTGCAGCTCTATCACATGTATTAGAATGATCACTTGGGGTATTCCGGATTACATCATAAATTGGGTGATCTGTGATGTAATCTAATATGATTATATGATATGATTTCATGAGTTATTCTTATATCCATCATATACTATTAATAGAATGTATTAATGTAGGATTTATTTTTAACTGCATCTTTAAGTAAACTGTCTATTCCTGTAAATAGCTGTTATGGAGAAGGAAGGGAAGGGAAGGGAAAGGAAGAGAAATTAACAGTTGACTTTTTCCTTTTATGTCACCTTTAATGCTGCAAAAGCCTTGTCAGAAATGATACTTTGGATTGTGCTTTCTCTCTATACTCATTTCACTTACCAATTTTCTTCTCTCAGAACTGCACAATAGCTCTGAATCTTAATTTCTTAAATCCAGCATGAGATTTTTGTCATATTTTCCCTTGGACAATTTGTTCTTCTAAACCAACTACAGTTTAATCTCTGTTTTTCAATCCTCTGCCTAATCTGATGTGCTTTATTTTTCATTTTTCCTTGGGCATTCTCTAAGGAACTATTTTATTTTTCTTTATAGCATACAATTATTGTATCATTTCATGCTGTGAAACACCTTTTCCTCACTTTCCTATATCCTACCTCTTTTTTCCCCCGTCACTCAGCTATTTTCTCAAAGTCTTTTTTCTTGGGCCATTGTCTGCTTTGCATCATTGCTTCTGCTAGCTTGATTTCTGGTCTCTCAACTATCTTTTGTATTGGGGATTCTTTGAAATCTGCAGCCACTGCAGATTAGTTGCCACTGCACCCCCCTATATTAGTTGCAGGCAGCCTAACATTTTCCTTCAGCAATGAATTGTTTTCTTCTGTGAACAAAAAAGTTACACACATTTTGGAAAGTAATATAAATGTTAAACAGATAAGAAAAAAATGGAAATCCAAACTGTTTTCATGAATGGTAAAATTTTCAATGCTCTAAATAAATGCCATCATATGTATATTTTATATGATCTAAATCTAGTACAAATCTGACATGTTTAAGCTGGGTAATCATTTCATAATTTAATGAAGTGTTTGTGCAATTTTCAAATGACACAGTTATTACATAAAATTGCTAAAATCACAACAATACCTCCCATTTATAATTATACATTGAATTTAAAGAGCTACTATAACGATCTTTATGATTTTGAATATGCTAAAATTTATTAATTTTATCAACTTTTTCAAGGTCTTCAAGTGTATCTTGAAATAGGACTATGAATTGATGGTAATTGCAGAGCAGGGGAAAGTCAGGAAATTTTTATTTATGCCAAACAAACTGGAATGTAATCAATTCAATATTTTAGCAGAGCTTCAGTTCATGTATAATGGCAATCTGTTGCATGCCAAATGAGTTATATGTATATTGGGATTTGCTCTCATAAAATGTCTTGGTGGAAAGATAGGGAACTTTGAACGTTAGCGACAATAAGTAAGTTTATAAGAATCAGCTCACTGTAATTCCTTAGAGAGATCAACATTAGGTTCACATAACCCATTTGATTCTTACCTAAATGGTCCAGTAGCAGATGATAAATATAAAAACAAAGACGCCTAGGTTGAATATGAAGCAGATATCTTGGCAAGAAATTCAGCCACTACAGAAGCAGTTCTAGAGTTGGGAGGCAAACATTTCATGACATCATTTTTATTGCTCTTTCAGATAAAAAAAGAAGAAATATATGATAGATATAATGTTTTCATCTTTGGATGGGTTTTTAAGTTGTGTATATTCATAAAGCAGAAGGATAAGATGATGTTCATTTTAGGAACAAAATTATAGTAGAAGTCTGGAGTAACCAAGCAATAGTCCATTGAGTGTGGGAAGAAAAAAGAGAGGGGCTTAGCAACTCATGGCGGATATTTGTCTCCATATAGATTTGGGAAAAGAGAAGGATTTTGATTTGGGCTAGGGATAGGGCGGAAATTTGTTTGTGGGAGCTGACACATTGAACAGTAATATCCTGTCACTTAACTTGACCATAGCATTTATTTTCTAGAGTAAAATACCCATAGACTGAGTTGCCACTGTTCCCAGAAGCCAGGATATGCTAGTCTTCAATATAAGAGACAAATGGAACATTGGTATTTGGGCTATACTGTTACGTTGCTATGGCTTCCTTGTGGCTTTGAACACTATATTCTATAGAGGTGAAGCAAAGAATAATTATATTTGAGACTGTTTCTACTTAGATGGCATACATCATTAGAGTTACCCAGTCATCTCAGATGACAAAGTTTGAGTGTTATTTCATCTTTTACACTTTTTATGAAAAGGTTCATCCACATTCAGATATCTATAAAGAAAGAATGGAAAATCAGGATGGACACTAATTGATGTTTTCAGCTTATGTGGTAAATGGGACTTAGCTATCAGCTTTATAATCCTTCCTGTCTGTTCATATGTTATATTAAATGTAGAGATATTTTAGAATTTTACATTATTTCATTCTACCACTTTGAAACATTAGAATTTTCTTTATAGAAAGTAGCCCCCTCATTAACATTGGATCCTATACCAAAATCTGACATTCAGTAGGCAAGCCAATAGTTAAATTATCTAAATCAACACCCCCTCATTCCCAGGCACAAAGGTTTTACGATTTGGAAAGCATTAAAGTGGATGTTTTTAATGATTTGGTAGTTAATGCCATAGTAAAAATGTTAGAGGACAGTTACTATGACAAAACAGTCTGGGATTAAAAAAAAGTCAATTATTTCTTTTTATTGCTATTGACTATACCAACTGAAAAATACTATCGAGCAGCAGTTTTTTTCATCATATATTACATTGCTTTTAAAAGAATATAGCAGCTTCCCTTTTTAAAGAATGCTTTACATTTTACTGGTTGAAAAAAATAAATCTAAGTCTGAAATTGATTAAAATAGGGTTGGATGGAATTGTGTACAGTGAAATTGAACTTATTAAAGTAACTACTTATAGTACTGACAAAGTGGGAAGGCTGTCATATAGAAAGCGTTACTAGTATTGTATGTCTATGGAGATTCTCAGTCATCCAGGTCATAACTATGATATCCCAAAGATGCTTTTCACACAGCAACTGGGTGTTCTTGGGTTTTTTTGAAGAAGCTTCTTCACCTCTGACTGGATGGTGAGAAATGAAAGGATTTATATTTCTTGCAGACAGCTGTTCATTTTTCTTGGAATAGGGTGGCATAGAAATCTAATTAAATAAATAAATAAACAAATAATAAATTTGCATTCTTTTAGTGAGTCATTAGTGTTACCTGGAGGCTTACCTGTGTCTTCAGGGTCACCTGAGTAGTGCAAATGGGTGTGGAGCCTTCTTGAAACTGTTGAAAGGACTGTATTGTATACTGGAGATAGATAATGTCAGATACCACCACCCCCTATTGAGAAAGGGCTGTTCAATTTTGACATAGATGCCCTCTTTGGCTCCTCTTTCAAACCAGCAGGCCTCTCTGTACAAAATGGGGATTTTGCTGTCTTTGAAGGAGTGGCCTTTGTCTTTTAAATGCAGATGGACTGCTGACTCTTGTCCTGATGGGTTTGTTCTCCTGTGTTGTGCCATACATTTATGAAGTTGTTGTTTTATTTCCCCACTGTACAGATCAGCACCTGGCTCACTGCACTGTACTGCATATACCACATTGTTGAGTTTGTGTCTGGATGTTTTATCCTTGGGGTAGACAAGCCTCTGCCTTAGCGTATTCTTAGGTTTGAAGTGTGCACATATGTTGTGTTGGTTGAAGGTCATCCTGAGCTTTTCCAATATTCCTGCAATGTATGGAATGATTACGTTGCTTCATTTATTTTTTTTCTTCCTCTGTTAGGGTGGAGCTCCTGCTACGTCTTTTTTTGAGATTTGATGAAGGCCTACTTGGGATAGCCACATGTTCTGAGGGCTTCCTTGATGTGTTTTATTTATTTTTCTTTTTGTTCTTTCAACTAGTCCATTTCCTTTGAAAGGACTCCTTGTGGAAAGGATTACTTCCACTTCAATTCTGCTTTTCCTTAGAACAATATAATTTGTAAGTGGAGATTGACTGAAAGAGGTGGATCACAAAAACTACTGCATCCCTTACATTTACAGTTCAGGTCAGGATTGCCTGGAGTTTTGTCTCTGATATTTGAGGAGATAGTTAGGTTACAGAATTCTTGTTTTAGCATCTATCAAAAAATGGGTTGTGCCTATTAACTGAATGTTATATCAGACAACAATATAATTAATTTTAAGATATTTGATGTACAGGCACTCCTTGAGATATGACCACTATTAGGATCAGAATTTCTGTTGCTAAACAAGGTAGTTATTAAATGAGTCACATCCAAATTTATGACTTTTTTGCCACAATTGTTAAGCAAATCACTGCAACTGTTAACTGAATCATTTGATTATATGAATCTGGCTTCTTCCATTGACTTTGCTTGCTAGTAAACAGCTGGACATGTTACAAATGCTGATGACATGATCCTAGGATATTGTAACTGTTATAAATACATAGTGGTTCCCAAGCACCTGAATTTTGATTACATGACTTTGGGATGCTGCAACAGTTCTAAGTGTGAGTACTGCTTGTAAGTCACTTTGAACAGTCGCTAAATGAATGGTTGTAATATGAGCAATATCTGTATGCCAGTGATCCCAAAATGCTTCAAATGTCAAGCTGTCCCAAATAACTGCAAACTAGCAGAGTGTCTTGATGTTGCTTTGTTTAAACTGCAGCCACACAATATTCTCTTTTGGAAAACAGAACATCTGTAAGCAATCACATTTATCAAGTCAGTTGCAACTGTAATCAGCACAACATTTCTATCTGTCTTATTAGGATGAAACAATATTTGTCAAACAGTACAATAGTCAGACGCTTTTATCCTAAACTTATTCTTTCTCTGCTTGTTTCTTTTCCCATATTCCTTATGCATCTTATCCCCTGAATATTTGTTATTTCTCTCCGTACATTGTTATTTATCTTTGAAATAGATTTCTGTAGTCTGTTGTCTCTCTGGAAAGCTCTCTAAATGGCTTCTATATTCTTCTAATGCTTTTTAATATGGTTTAAGTTAGGTTTGGTCTTATATGCTGATTCTGGCATTACTGAAGTGGGAAATAACTTTTATCATTTTTGTGTTACAAATGACACATATCTATCAAGAAGATTTTTATATGACCAAAGAACTCTTAATAAGACATAGAGAATTAAATATGAATATTATTTCCAAAAGTGAGTTGGAAAATAAAGTAAGGTATAAACAGTTAATAACAGTTGTATCATCTTCCTTAGAGTTTCCTTTGATGGTTTTTTTTTTCTTTGAAGTTATATCTGGATGGATAGAACTGATAGAATTTGAAGGTATTTTGTGATTTATCCACAAACTGCTAAATATATTCACGTCATTGGTGCATCTAATCTTAGATGCTTGCATGAATTCTTAGTTCCAGTCTGAAAAGCTGGATGAGGAAATCAGATGAAACAAATTCTTTAATCTTCCTGCCTGGTTCATATTAATTCTATGCAACAGAAATGAAGAATGAATTTACATGGGATTTATGGTTGAAAGAGAACAGATATGAGGGTTGTGCTTGAAAATAAACCAGAAGAAAAAAATAACCTAAATAAAAATTGCCTTCCAGTCCCTCATATCTCTAAAAGCAAAATTTAAAATACAGAAATAAGAAAACAAACCACAAAAGTAAGATGAATCTGATGAAAGTTATTTTCTTTCTTAATATTTATGGATGATACCATTCATTTTGGATGCTATAATTAAAAATGAATATTTGTTTGTCAGTCTTCCAGATCTTCAAAAATGAGAAAATTTCCTCAAACTATCCAGAAGGATAATACTCATAAATCCTGAAAAGATGACTATACCTTATTCTTGTTTTCTTTCAAACTAAACAGGATGAATGGGACTTATTTATTAAAAAAATATTTTTCCCAGCATTTGAACACATGCACACATGTGTTACACAAACAAATTCCTCTCCTAGCCCAAGTTATTGTGTATTTAGTTGCATGTCAAGCAGAAATTATCTGGAGGTTTTTTTCCCCCCAGCAAGTAGAACCATTAAGTTCAGTTACCTCAGAAAGTTGGAAAGCTAAGTCAACCTTGAGCCAGTCAGGATCAAACTGCTGGCAGTTGGCAGAGTTATCCTGCAATACTGCATTCTAACCATTCTGCCACCACAGCTTTAGTTCCTTCTGGTACTTCTCCAGTTCCTTGTACTCCTTCCCAATGTTGCTGATCTCTTCTGATCTTTTTCTACCAGCATGATGTCTGGCTGATTGACTAATAATTGCATATTTGTTTGGATCTGAAAGTCCCCAAGATCCATATGGGAGATTCCAACAAAGGTCATGGAAAGAATATATAGAGAGAGGGGGGATGGAGAACTTTAAGAAACAAATTCAAACTTACAGCTACAATGAAAATTTTTACACAATACTGAAAAATGATATAATACTGACAATATCCATCAGGAATCTTAAACTTGTAAAATAGAAGGCAATGGTGAAATTAACTGTGTGTATGTGTGTATAGACATATATACATAAACATAATAGAAGTTTGCCTAAATTCAATCAAGAATGGTCTCTCTCTGTGTCTCTACATATGTAAGGGTGTGTGTGTGTGTGCATATACAGACACACATGCATACACACACCCCATACTCACAGAGAGGGGTGTATTAATGCCAAATATCTGCATAAATCTGAAATTCATGCACATTTTCTGCAACACAGAATTTCTTAGGTGAACTGGGCTTTATTTTATTTTATTATTTTTATATATTATATTTTTGTGCCCCTCATTTCCCCTTTACGGTGACTCTGGGCTTTATGCTTGTAAGAATTTTCAAACTCATATTAATATAGGTGATTCCTGTTGTGTGATCAACACAGTGTGGTGGTGGTTGAACATTACCTTTTGCCATTTTTTTCATTAAAAGTCTATACTATTATTTTATCAATGGGGAAAACTATTATCTTTTCTTAAACAATAGGGTTCATTTTATAATATTGTTATACACTGTCACTATTGGTGAAAATAGTATAGGGTTTTCTGATCTCAATTCAATCAAATTGCTATATGTTTTTACTAATTTGAAACAAAATCATCTGGAAGCAATCAAATTGTGTTTTATCCTCTTTTTATATAAAGCACTAGAAGTTTAGGTAGGAACACTGAAGCTTTAGACCTGTAAATACTATACCTTAAATACTGAATAAATATACTGATGTTATTCACACATTTTCCCCACACAGATCAAGAGTTCTCTTTTGAATTTCTTTCTCCTTTTAAAGATTTTTCAGAATGACTAGACTGCTAATGCCTCCATGATTTCAGTTAGATTTCCATTCACCTAATATAAAATACTATTTTACAGGATGCTATTCTTTGAAATCAGGCAATCTAATTTTTTAGTACCTTAACCATGTTCTCTGACTCCTTGGTGATGAGATCATGAAAGTTAATAACTATATGATGGTTTTACAATTTTGCTTGAGCATGGCAGAGAGAGACAAATTGGTACAGAGGACAGCATGAGTACTCAAGAAACCTTGATTGAGAGATGCTGTAAAACTCTGGGCATGCATTCCTTTTATTCCAATTGTTCATATGGAAAACATATATAACTTTTTTTATTGAATTGTGCATTTTATATTTTATATTAACTGCACTATGTGGCTTGATGCACAATTTCATTTTTGCACCAACAGGTTTTTTTTTAGCCCTTTAGAAGTCACTGTTTATATTAAATACTTCAATTTTATAATGAATGGCGCAAATTGAAAAAATATTTGGATAGGGTTGAGATTTTCTGTAGGTTTGAGTTAATGGACTTTTGCTTTAAATTTTCTCAATTGTATTTAAGCCTATTACATGTTTTATACTGCAATTGGTCTTTGATCTGCATTTCAAAACATTAGGAGACTAGGCTGATAATTATCTACATTAACACCACTTAAACAGAAGAATATATTTATAAAAGGCATTCCAGTGGCCATAATAGCAGAGGCCTGAATAGAGCCAAGGTTAAAGCCTGCATGCACCTTATGTAAATATGGGCAAGATGCCATTCCTGGTTATTCTGGATAGGAAAATAACATCCCAGACAGATCTGGGATCATTATAATCATGAACTAACAATGCAGAAAATAACAGGAGAAGTGAAACAATCAAATACTAAGACTGAGGACTCAATTGGGCAACAAATCCAGCCAATGGAAAATCCAGATAAGGGAGTGATAAAGCTGAAAATGGAAAAGACTTTCTATATAAATCAAAAGAAATTTGAGGAGAAGGAAGAAGAACAGATTGAATGGAAGATAAATATATCAGGGCAATCATGGGAAATTGGAGTAATGGGGGGGGTGATCTAAAGAACAGAAATGGGCTAGTCCTTCCAAAAAAAATGGCAACTAAATGGTCTCTCTTATTTCAAATAATATATATCAGAGGGTTGAATATGGTGGAAAATAGAAATTTTTTTAGAAAATAAAGTATCATTATAATTGAATAGGTAAGATGTATAACAAGACTAATAGACTTTGGAATCAAAAGGAAAAAAGGGAGAAGTTGAGATAAGGGGATTTTTGGTCATTAATTTAAAATATTTTGAAATCAGCTGAAAATAAGGATTCTATTTGTTTAATATTAAAAAATTAGACTCAAATGAAAAATATATATGATTATGTTTGATTTATTGGTTAACCCAGAAAATATATATAGTTTTGATTTATTGAAGGGGATACTGTATTATTTTTTAAAAACAAATTTTACTGGTTTTCCAGTTTTACATTAGGTATTAGGAAAGCAGTGTGGTGACTGGGTAATCAGTGGTTTAATAACAAAATCTTTGGTACAAATCTCAGGTTACATCATCAGAACTTCCTTCTCTATTTCCCTTAACATTTGTTATATCACATTTAGGCTAGTAGATTTCTAATTATAACATAGTTAAAACATTTATCAATATATTTTTGCTTATACATATCCATGTCCTGATTTGAGTTTTACCTAATTTTTAATTTTTAATTATAATATTCCAATTTAACCTTTAATATCCATAGTGTTTGAGTTTTGGGTAATCCAAATTTCCTTTATTTCACTACATAAAAGTTGTCATATCTAGAATATACATATTGCTTACTTAAATATATTCTTATTTTATTTCATAAACATTTTCTATTTCTCATCCTAATACATCATTACTTAATAATAAGTGTCCTTTATTGTCTCAAGTCCATCATCGATATCTGGGCTAAATAATAGTGCGAAGCTAATTCCTAATGGTTAGTTTTCATTTCCCTTATAAGTCTAAATCCTAAATATTAAGCCAGTTTATCATTTAACAACAATATTTAAATCCAATAATCAAATTTCCCTTCATCTAAAAATATCCTTTTAGCCCATTAGTTGAGACTTTAGGATCCTCTAACATAAATCAAAAGATCCCATTTTTTTAAAAAAATCTAACTTTGGCTTTCTTTTTGTGCCAACCAGGCTTCCATACCAATGCCTTTAAATCATCAGATAAATCTCCCTTCATTCTTGTACATATTACTTGAACCAAGGGAGACCATCTAGTTATCAGTTTTCAAGAAATGCTGGCCCATTCATAGTCATTAGATTGTTGTCCTGGTGGCTCTTTCAATTCGGTTTGGTCTTCTTGTTTCTCAAGTTTCTTCTGGTTTAGGTAGAGAGTCACATCCAGTTTTATGGTTGTTATGTGATTATCTAGGTTTTCAGTATGCTGTATTTGTTGGTCTTTAATAGCCTCCCAGTTGGTGTTGCTTTATTCCACTTCTGTTACTTTTTGGGTTTTAGGTTCTTTAGTTGCGGTCAGGGTTTGTCTATCAAAGTTTTCAGTAGATTGTATTTGTTGATCTTTAAAGTCCTCTGTCTTGGTATTAATTTCTTCCACTTCTATTGGTTTTTGGATTATAGGTTCTTTTGTTGAAATCAGAGTTTCATTTTGTAGGTTTAAGCTGGTGCCTTTGTCTTTCAATCTGGATTTAATTATCTCAGTAGCTTCAAGAATTTTTTCAAGTATAAGTTTATAGTTAATATGTTGCTGGTCTTCTTCAATTTCTAACACAGTTATAGATAGTCCTTTAGTGAAGGCTATTTCTTAGATGAAAGTCAGTAAATGTTCACCTCCAGGATTCCTAGAAACCAATTTCACTGTCCAGCTGTTCTCCCAGCTTTTTTTCCTTTTAGATAATACCAAGGACAAATCTGGGCTGTAAGCAGGTCTCTTTAACAAAAGTATTTGCTTGCTATACCAAGTTTCACCACAAGATGTCCCTGACAGGATTTAAAATCCTTTTCAAGACCAGGGCTAGGTTTTTATCCAGATAAAGTTCTTTTTCATAGATAAGGTGACAGGTCCCCGTGACAATAGGAATTTTTGGGTCCCCAGATATCAAGGTAATATAAATCCAGTTACTTAATTGTATTTTTCAGGGCTTTATTTTCCCTACGTAGTCAGATGCCACCATCTTAGAGGGTGGGCAGAAGAAGACGTTCCCTTCCCTCTCTCCTCACAGGGGGAAGAAGTTTCAGAAGGCTTTTGACAGGAAAATACTTGTGATACAACAAGGTAAAGTCTCATCCAGTTCCTCTGCGGTGCTTTCGAAGTGCTTGGTTGTAAATTTGGCCTCAGCAGGTAGAGGCTTAATGATGGGCCATGTGAGTGGCCGATCTTTTCCCCGTCAGTCTGAAGAGCTGCCCTGGATCAAACTGAAGGGCTGCTGCCCTTCCGTGATCAAACGGGAGGTCCTCTTCATGCTTGTCACCCCTCCAAGGCGACTTTTGACCCCTTTCAGGGTCCCCCTGTGGGAGAAAACTGGACGGCGGAGGGAGTGATCACCCCACACATCCACCAGAGCTGTGATCCGGAATCAGAAGCCTGGGGGGAATACTGTATTATTAATTATATGATTTAATATGGTGGAAAAATAGATAACTTTTAGAAAATAGAGCAAGACTATAGTCTTATTGAATTGATAAGATGTGTATTTCAAATATTAGATTTTGTTATGAATTGAGATAAGGGAAACTTTGGTTACCTAAAGCTTGGAAATTATAAATATGAAATGATAATTTGAATATTGATGGGAAATTAAAGATTGGGGAAAAAAAACCTATAATAGGACATTGATTGTCTATAAGGGTTGAATGTAAATGCAATTAAGATACGTATAAGCTAAACATTTACTGATAAATGTAATAATGATGTTTTTACTTAGTTGATATAATAAGAACTGTATTAGTCTAATATGAGATAATAGATATTAAGGGAAAAAGAGAAGAAATACTGTATTTGATGTTGTAACAAGATTTGAACTAAAGATTTATGTATGTTATTGAACTATTGATTAACCCAACCACCACATTACTTTCTAAATACTTAAATGTAAAATTAGAAAACTAATAAACTATTATTTAAAAAAACAACAATAATAATATAAGGTACATAATTAAATCCTGATAAACATGAAAAAAACAATGATAATGTAGTCATATCCTATAGGAAGGACAAGAAAGAATATTCTTTTTCATATCTTTATCAATCAATGCAGAAAGCTCAAAAAGAAAAAAAATTGTTGTAGATAAAACTTTATAGCTACAAAAATAATTTAGTGATAGGAATTTGCTGTCAGTTTTGTTATTAAACTTTTGTTATTAAATTGCCTTTGAAGTCCAGGTGTTGGACAACAGAAGTGAGAAGTTAGTGCAGTTAGGTCTTCTCAGATGCAGTTGTCTATTGTGAAAGAAAATATCAGACTATCATAGATGAATTTAATTATTATGTAAGAGCTAGCAAGATTATTTGTAGAATAGGGGGAAAAGTACTTAAGTCATTTATCTAAACTTCTAAAATAGCATAGCTATTAAATACATTTAGCAACAGTAACTTATTAAAGACTTAATTATATAGAGATTTCAAAAGCCAAATTATACACCACTCTACAAAATGGCAAAACTGCTTCTTATTAGCAAGTAAAGCTTTCATGCATTAAAAATTTCTGTAGCAAAAATCCAACCTATAATAGAAGCTTCAAATAATAGTATATTGTAAAAAAATGCCACCTATTTGAACAATGCAATTGTATGAATTCATTTTAAATAAATTCAGAAAGGAATATGGAATGAAACATAATGTAATAATTATAGAAAATAGAGGTTTTTAATAAGGCACTTTTTCTTTTCCGTTTTAAGGAACATATTCAGTCCGCACCTCTCAAGCATGAGACACACATATATCCATAATTTAAAACTTTTATGTTGTTTACCATCACATTTTTTTCTGTTTCAACAATCCACACTGACATGGTGACAATTTTCCATAACCAATTAAATGTAGATAGGATAACAGAGTGCACTAAGAGGTATATGCATTGACAAGTGAAAATTGAGTTTTTAATAATAAACACATTGGAGAAAGTTATTTTGAGGACTGGACTGAGATGCAGGCCATTTTACAAGGATTCCAAAAATTTACATATTAATGAGACTCTTTTCAAATTGGCAGTATTTTCTGGTTATCCTCCTCCAAGCCCTGATAATAATAATATTCTTTTAAATAGATGTTATCCATGTACTAATATCACTATGGGAACTTCAGAAGATCCATCAGATGGCATTCAAAGGAAAAATACATATTCATTCTGAATATCCAGGATATATTCTTACATCTTTATACTTTTCATCAGTTGCAACTGAGATTTCTGCATGCCTATTGGTTATATATAAACTTATATGCTCATTAGTGTTTATCTTACTATAGATCCAGTTTAAATATACAGCACTTATTCATAAATATATGTAATTCTATCAAGACTTTTGAATTTATTGATTGAAGTAGTAGTCAGCACTAGGAATAAAAGGAATACTTCAGAAGCTAAATTTCAAAAGAAATATATAAAATGAAGTTGCATTATCTATGTTGTGCAATCTAAATAATTCTTATGCATTTGTGCAGCTGTGATAACACATATTAGCCTGACCAGATTACTTCCATCATGTTCCTGTTATGTGCACTTTTTCCCTCAAGAAATTTATTTGCATAAATTGGTTTCTAGTTTAAAAATGTGATATTAGCTGAGTTGGGCTTCAGGGTTTCAGAGAGATATTGATTCGGTATGAATTGCTCAAAGTAATACCTGTTATACCTCAAATTTGTAAATTCCCTAGCTTCAGATTCTCTCCAATGGTCATTATATTTGTTTCCCAGAACTGATTGGAATGTGAAAACATCATAGCTTTTTGTGAATGAATTATTCATGTCAAATATCAAACAGATTACCCAAAGGCAGTATGTTTGGACGAGTATATGAACCAAACACTTTTTTTTTAGTTTGATTAAGGAGATCTTTCAATCTAACTTTTTAGATGATTGTGTGAAGAGAAGAAATCGGTAAATTGTTTCTTTCCAACTATGCAAAACTCTCTTTTTAGCTAGATCCTGATCCTGACAAGTTTGAAATTCTTCATAAATTGAAAAAATCACAATATTTGTTATATATAAAACAACCTTCCAAATACAGAATTACATTCACATGTTTAAACCTAATCTCTCCTCTTAAAATTATTAACAATATTGAGATTATTAAAGTAAAATAGGGAAAGCATTGGGCTACTCCAACTCATAAGAATCAGTGTCTCCTCAAATGCATTTCTTCTCTAGCATAATTTCTTAAACATCTGCTAAGATTCTAATAAACATTAAAATTATATTTGGATGAAATAATCTTAAGGTCATAAAATATATTTACATTTCTTTAAACATAAATTATTAATTTATTAAAATAATATATTTCAAATCTATTTCTATTTTCTGCATATTATCTTTAGCTGTCTGAAGTGAGGTGAAGGTTTAGACCTTTTTAAGACACTTTGTAATACAAATATAAAGTATATAAAATTTAAAAGATAAAGATGGAATAAAAATCAGTGTGAAAGTTTATTAAAAGATGGAGAAGGGCTTTCAAGTTGCTAATCATCCCCATTGTTGAAAAACTCCTATGTGTGCCTCAAGCAAGGTTGCAGACTCATGTTTTTCATACCTTTCTGATATGATCCCATGGCATTTATGGCTTTAAAAGTTATAACCAACATCTGGAATTGGACCTGAAAGCAAACTGGTACCCAGTGCAGCAAAATTGTTACAGGGTTGTTCTTTGGGAACCCAAGATTGACCAGCAGCCACATTCTGTACCAACTAAAGCTTCTGGATATTTTTCAAGAGTAGCCTCATGTTGAGCTCATTACAACAGTCCATTAGTTACTGAGCAGAAAGCCTCCAGGAAGGGGCACAACTGGTGCACAGTGATTATCACAATTATGCATTTATAATCATTCTGGCACTATAATGATTTGTTCTGGGCACCTCTTTCTTCCTGGCATTTTTGGCTCCATCCTTTACTAGACAGGTATCATTTCTATTTATATCTTTAATACTTTTACAATAATGACATTCTCTGAATATGAAATTAATGTGCTAAACTCAAGCCATCCAAAATTAGTTTTACTTTACTTCCATTTCAATTTAGGTTGATAGATAAAAACAGTTATTTTATTAATTGCTTTTATATCCACCAAAAGTAGTGACCAGTTTCAATAAGCAAATCATTTATTAAATGTAATCAACCATATTTATTTATTTATTTATTTTGTAAACAGAATCAAGCATATCAAACTGAATTAAAAATAAGCAAATACACTTATCTGGATACATAAAAAGAAGAGAAAATATTATATATCTGTTTCAGTTCAGTATGCCCTGTCAAAACATAGTTAATTGTAAATGATGGGGTATTGTCAAAAATATACTGCAGCTACCTATACAGATTACATTTTTAAATCCATGTTTTGGAAATTCCCTTCTAACACAATGTCAGTCATAATCTGATTCGTTCAGTAGCATATATTTTGCTAGTTCATGATTACAAGGGAAACAGAAGTTAGATAACTATTTTTTATGACCAGAACACCAGTACAAAGTACTCTAAATCAGGGGTCTACAACCTTTCCAGCTTTGTGAACTGGTGGGAAGGGAGAGGGGATGGTTCTTCATAAGCAGTAGGCACATGCACTTGCACACAAAACTCCATTTATAGAAGTGGAGGTGTGCATGCTCACCACTCAGGCAAATGGAGGTTCCTGCATGAGCCTAAGTGCCAGCCATTCACGCCTGCCACTTGTGCAAATGGAGCTGTAACACAAGCGCAAGCATGTGCGGCCCAGGGGTTGGGGACCCTTGCTCTAAACAATGCACTGTTAATTATTTTGCAGTGTACAGTTACAATTCTGTCATAGAAAAAGGGAGAAGTGAGGTACTTAGTCTGTCCATTTATGTCATTTAGCTGCTTAACTTTTCAAATTTGTAAGAAATAGGAAAGATGTACTGTATGTAGATCACCAAAAAACATGGAACTCTGACATTTTAGATTTTTAGCTCACTGGAAACATGAAAACAGTCCTGCTGGATTAGGACAAAAGCACATCAAATTCAGTGTTCTGCATCATAGAATAGCCTAATAAATGCATCTGAAGGCTCACAAATCTGTTCCGCAAAACACAATAATGGCCCTCTTCCATTATTTCTCATAGTATAGCACAGTTAATAGGGTTGTGATTCAGGAGATAATACATAGCAACCATTGATGATCTAATCATCTGTTAATTTATCACTATATCTAATGATAGCATGTTCACTATATAATTTTATTTTGTATAAAGAAATACTTCCTATTCATTGGTACTGAGTCTCTGAGTCTCTCCAAAATTAATTTAAGTGAATAAGCCATGATTTTAATAGAGGGGTTTTTTTCTAGCTATATCTTCCATTCCATGAAAGATTTTATATATGCATATCACATGTTATCACATACACATGTTCTTTCAAAGCAAACAAAAAACTGCAGGAATGATCTAATACTTTTGGTTACCTCTTTTGCATAGGTACAGTATCCATTTGAGATGAGTTGACCAAAAGGATCATATTATATTCCAAATATGCTTAAGCTTGATTATCCTAATGATTGATGGAATAGACTTTACTTCTCTTTGTTCTAAAACTTTCAACTGAGATTGCATTTCCATTAGAGTATCTTCCATGACTACAAGATTATTTTCTGGTTAGCCCTGTTGTATGTGAAGATGTATTACTTGCTCCAACATACATCACTTTACACTTTGCTTTCAGAGAATAACAGGATGAATACAGACTTTGGTCTCTTCTGGTAACCTAGACCATAAGCTTTCAACAATGCAATCCACTGTCCTAAATCCATCTCTAGACAGATTGGATAATAGTTTTGTGTACTGAAAAAGGAATACACTTTCTACACTGCTTCTTCAAAGTCCAACTTTCAATTCCATAGAGTTTCACAAAAAAAAAGCATGGTCAACATATCTTTGCAGGTATAGATAGTCACAAAATATCTTTTCTAATGCCTGAATTAGTACCTAACAATGATAGTCCATAACATATTTCCTGATTTTTGTTTCCTTTACTGTTGATAGGCAATTCAAAAAGGAAAAAAAAGCCACAATTACAATAGCTTTAATAATGGAGGCACCAGGTATCCTAAAATATTCGGCCTCAGCTACATAAAATTATCTACTATTAGAATATCTTCATTATCAATTCAAGACTGTTTGCTATATTTGCCATTATTTTCATTTTCTTAATATTCAGACTTGGTTCCATTTTACTGTATTCCATTACTTTCTTTACTACAATTTGCAGAACATTTGCAGTTTCAGCTATCAAAATAGGATCATCAACATAGCGCCGATTATTTATGTTTCTTCCTCCAGTTTTAAAAATGTTTCTCCTTTTGCAACCCAGTTTTTCCTCAGTATTCTCAGAATATAAATTGAATTAATAAGTAGAAAGTATATGTTGATAAATATACTTAAAAATAAATATTCACTCACTTCTTTGCCAAACTGTAACCAGTCATTTTGTTTTAGCAGAAAAATAATTATCCCAGGAAGTTAGTCATTATTTTTGGCATATTGTGATTGCCAACTGCAGTTGTATTCAAGTCAGATAACTTACAAAGACTTTGGTGATGAATTCAATTATTTCTAAGTATTCAGTTGAGTGTAATGTTTCTGTTATTTAAATGTGACATCTGTTAATCGAATGCAGGGTTTAATGTCAAACACTTCATGATACTAGTTATTACAAATAGCAAGGAGTTTAGATAAACTTTCAACATGAGACTGTATTAAAACAAAGAAATTGTCAGAAAATATACAATAATAAAGTGTTAAGTGAATGACAAAATAAAACATAGATAACATTTTTATTTGGATAATACAAGAACAGACATAGTTTTTCATATTTTTAAAAGTATAAACTCAAGGAGGATTAAATTAATTTCTAATTTCCCACCAAACTATTGATTTCTACTATTAATGTTTTCATTTGAGATACTGATTTTTTTTCCTTATTAAAATCTGTGGTGGATTTGTTTACTACCTTACTTTTTTTTAAAAGTTGCTTTTTTCCCAAAATTGATATGTGTCTCAGGATCAGAAAGTTGCCATGGCTTTCAAGAAATCATAAAGTTTAAGGAATCCCAGGCTCTCATTTCAAAGGGAGTCCTCAGTATTTTTGCCATAATTTGTAGACTCAGAGGATAAATCTGCATAACCTTTCTGTCCCTCAAAATAGAGGCTTCAGCCATCTCCACAGATTCCTCAGAATTGAAAGTAATCATTAAGCTCTAAACTATGGAATCATCAGGCCACAATTTAAGGCATCAATACCCTACAGGTATTTCTTGCAACAAAGTAGGTCCAAGCAGCAAAGTGTGAACTTCAGGGTCTATAGTGTACAGTTCTTTGACTTGCTAGAACAGACCTTGTTTGCTATAGAAACTCACTTTAAAAGTGTTCCTGCCATTAGCTGACTTCCTGAAGACCTTTGGTCAGGTCTGATCAATATGTGCCATCACACATTGTGGTATCATACATCACAAAAGAAGAAATCATTCCAAGTTAGCATCTGTAACATAACAAGTTCTGATATTCCACATTAAGAACTGTCTACAATATATTAGGAGAATCAATACAGTTACTTGAAGTCTGTTACCTTCATTTAGGCCCTAAAAATCAGTAGAAATGAAAGTAAATTATTGCTCAAAAAAAAGAAAGAAAAAACCAGTAGCAACACATAAAACACAGAGAGATTCTCTCTCTCTTCTCTCTCTCTCTCTCTCTCTCTCTCTCTCTCTCTCTCTCTCTCTCTCTCTCTCTCTCTCACACACACACACACACACACACACACACACACACAGAGAGAGAGAGAGACACAGGTTTTAACACATTTATATTAACATACAAGAAGCTGGAAGATTTCTTATGAAAATATGCATTTTAAACTGGCTTCACATTGAATTGCAAAAAGAGTGCCGTGAGCCAGGAATTAAAATACATAATCACAATACTTTTAAAAGACTTTCTCATTTTTGGAGGAAAAAACTCTCAATGTGTCATCCTCAGAGAACAAGATGTAATGAACATAAAACACACATAGGGATGCGTTTACATATTGTCAGTGATAAAAATGATAATCACTTCAAGACAAGGCACAATGACAGATGAGAGAAACCAATGGAACATATCCTGGGGAAGCTCCTGGGGCCAGTCAGAGAGCAGAGATACACCTGCTGTATTTGCATTGAATAAAGCCCTAATTCTGTTCAGTAATGAATGTTGAAGTTTCCGCAATGAATCCACTCTATTTAAAAGCACTGCATACATTTTCAATTTGTGTGTAGGTGTGTTTGTGCATACAAACACACATAGGATGCATATTTTATCTGTTTTAGAAAAAAAGTTTCCATTGCCCATATATTAATTTATTCACACAGATATACACATTTGAGGTAGAAAATGTTTCATTCAGTTTGATGCAAGTGAACTTATTTTACAAATTCATGAATATAATGTTATTGGATTTCTTTATAACAAGACGCACCAGTCTTTTGTGTGAAGGCCTGGTCTTTCATTTTACAATCTTTTCTGCAGTGGTATGGATTCCTTTGGTTTTCAATTCCACCTTGGAAGGGACCTTTGAGGTCTTCTAATCCAACCTCCTGCTCAACCAGGATACCATATACTATTTCAGAAAAGTTACTATCCAGTGTCTTCTTAAAAACCTCCAGTGATGAAGCACCCACAACCTCTGATGGTAAGCTGTTTCATTTGGATTTCAGTTAAATTCTGAAGAAAGGTTTTATAAGGAAAGTCTCATTGGACGTTTTCAGTAGTAGCACTATTTTATTTATTATTATTATTTATTAATCAAATTTCTATACCGCCCCTCTCCCGAAGGACTCGGGGCGGTGTACAGCCTAAAATTTAAAAAACATATAGATATACAAAATTTAAAATAATTAAAAATGAATTAAATAATTTGGCCGAAATCCCCATTTAAAACCCAACACATACAAAGCTTAAAATCTTAAAAATACTCAGTCCCCCTAAAACATTTTGACCCTATTGGAACCGAAGCTTCTATGCCAGGCCGGCCTGTCGAAAAAGGAATGTTTTTAGTTCCCGACGGAAGGTGCGTAAATCTGTTATTGTACGGAGTTCGGGGGGGAGCTCGTTCCATAACGTGGGAGCTCCCACAGAGAAGGCTCTCCCCCTGGGAGTCGCCAGCCGGCACTGTCTGGCCGACGGCTCCCTGAGGAGGCCCTCTCTGTGGGAGCGTACCGGACGGCAGGAGGTATTTGCTGGCAGTAGACGGTCCTGTAAGTATCCGGGTCCGATGCCATGGAGCGCTTTAAAAGTGGTCACTAACACCTTGAACCGCACCCGAAAGACCACCGGCAACCAGTGCAACTCACGCAGGAGCGGTGTTATGTGGGAGCGCCACGACGCTCCCATCACTACCCATGCGGCCGGATTCTGGGCAAGTTGGAGCTTCCGGGTGCACCTCAAGGGGAGCCCCATGTAGAGAGCATTACAGTAGTCCAGCCTGGAGGTCACGAGGGCATGAGTGACTGTGCGTAGCGAGTCCCGGTCTAGGAAGGGACGCAACTGGCGCACCAGGCGAACCTGGTAGAACATCCTCCCGGCCACGGCCGTCAGATGGTCCTCTAAGGACAGCCGTGAGTCCAGGAGGATTCCCAAATTGCGAACCCTTCCTGTGGGAGCCACTGTTTCGCCCCCAATACACAGCGATGGAATCAGCTGGCTGTACCGGGACAATGGTAACCACAGCCACTCGGTCTTGGAGGGGTTGAGCTTGAGTCCGTTTCTCCCCATCCATACCCGCACGGCCTCCAGGCACTGGGTCAGCACGGCAAGGGCATCATTGGGGTGGCTCGGCGTGGAAATGTACAGCTGGGTATCATCAGCGTACTGGTGGTACTCCACGCCAAAACCACGGATGATCTCACCCAGCGGCTTTACATAAATGTTGAACAGTAGAGGCGAGAGGACCGACCCCTGAGGTACCCCACATACGAGGGGTCTCGGGGTCGACCTCTGGCCCCCTGTCAACACAGACTGCATCCAGCCAGAGAGGAAGGAGGAGAACCACTGCAAAACAGTGCCTCCTATGCCCAGCCCCTCCAACCGTTGCAGCATGATACCATGATCAATGGTATCAAAAGCCGCCGAGAGGTCCAATAGCACCAGAACAGAGGAGCAACCCCTGTCTTGGGCCCGCCAGAGATCATCCACCAATGCGACCAATGCTGTTTCCGTGCTGTAGCCAAGCCTGAAGCCCGACTGGAATGGATCAAGATATGACGATTCCTCCAAGTGCTGCGGGAACTGTCGGGCAACCACACTCTCAACAACCTTCGCAAGAAAGCGAAGGTTGGAGACGGGACGGTAGTTTGATAAAACAGCTGGATCCAGGGCAGGCTTCTTGAGGAGGGGTCTCACCACTGCCTCTTTCAAGGCAGCGGGAAAGACACCCTCACTCAAGGAAGCATTGATAATTGCTCGGAACCAGCCTCGTACCACCTCCCGGAAAGCCAGCGCCAACCAGGAGGGGCACGGGTCCAGTAAACATGTGGTCACCCTAAGTCCCCCCAGCAACCTGTCCACATCCTCGGGGGTCATGGGGTCAAACTCAACCCAGGTAACGGTCTCAAGACCAGCCTCCGCCTCTCCCATTGGACATACCCAGTTGAAGTCGAAGCCTTCCCGTATCTGAGCGATTTTATCATACAGATATTTTCCGAAATCCTCAGCTCTACCCTCTAAGGGGTCTCCCCTCACCTCCTGATGAAGGAGGGAGTGGGTCACCCTAAACAGGGAGGCTGGGCGGTTATCTGATGACGCAATAAGAGCAGTGAGGTAGGAACACTTCTCTGCTCTTATCGCCATTAGGTAGGACCTAATATGGTCTCTTACCAATGTTCGGTCAGATTTGGCACGGCTCGATCTCCAACTGCTCTCTAGGCATCTTTTCCGGCGTTTCATCTCTCTCAACCCCTCGTTATACCACGGGGCCGGTCGAGACCCATGCCGAATCAGAGGCCGCAAAGGCACAACTCGATCCAGGGCACCGGCAGCCGCCCTGTCCCAGGCCGCCACCAGCTCTCCAACCGAGTCGTGTGTCAGAACCTCAGGAATTGGCCCAAACTCTGCCTGGAACCGCTCGGGTTCCATCAGCTGCCTGGGGCGGTACCATCTCACCGGTTCCGCCACCCTGCGGTGGGGTGCAACGGTCCGAAAGTCCAAGCATAGGAGAGAGTGATCAGACCATGACAGGGGTTCAATGACTATATCCCCTACACTCTGACCACTCAGCCACTGTCCAGAGACAAAACCCAGGTCAAGCGTGTTCCCCCCTGTGTGTGTGGGGCCTTGAATTACCTGGGTCAGGTCCATGGCTGTCATGGAAGCCATGAACTCCCGAGCCTCCCCGGACGCCCCACCCCCAGACAGCAGGTTGAAGTCACCCATGACTATTAGCCTGGGGACCTCAACCACCACCGCGGCGACAACGCCCAGGAGCTCGGGCAGGGAGGTTGATACGTGGCAGGGAGCCAGGTACGTAATCAACACCGCCCTCGGACCCCCTAGGTCCCACTTCACCAGAAGGGATTCACAGCCTGCCGTCTGAGGAACAGTGACCTCCCTCGGCCTGAAACCTTCCCTGATCACGACCGCCACTCCCCCACCCCTGCCTTGAGCTCTCGGCTGGTGGAATGCAAGGAAACCCGGTGGGCACATTTCCACCAGAGGGACACCGCTCTCTGGTCCCAACCAGGTCTCCGTTATACCCGCCAGGTCTGCTCCCCCCTCTGAGATTAAATCTTGAATGAGGGGGGCCTTATTTACCACAGACCTGGCATTGCACAGCATCAGCCTACAGCTAGGGCCCTGTGGTTCTGAACAACCCCGAGAACAGGTTGAGCCTTGGGGGTCGGAGCGCACGACCGCTCGTAAGCAGCGGGTGCACGCTCCCTTATTATGATATGGCCCCCTGCTCCCACCATACCTGCCCCTCCCGCTAATGGTACTTATTGGAACTGAGTTAGTCTTAATCAACCCCCCGTCCGCACCCTCAGGACTCCGTCCCCTTCCGTCGCCTGGCCTGTCTTCTTGTTCCCTTCTGACAATTTCTTCTCCTACCCTAAACACCCCTTCCCCACCCCTCCCCACCCTTAAAACTTTGACTAAATACCTATTTAAGAAAACCCAAAGCCCCTTTTTTGATGCATGCCATCTCTCAGGACTCCAAAGTCCATCCTCGAGATGGGCCCTTGATAAAACAGAGGGCCATAATTGCGAGAGGGGGGAGTCTCGCAATGCAAGAAGCGTCCACTTCGAGTAAGCAGCCAGTCAAGTAAAGTGAATCGATAGGGTCCGGCAAGAAACCAGGCAGTCAAGTCTAGATTAAGGTCCAAGTACCAAGTTTTTATCAGGGTGATGGTAAAAATAATAATAATAATAATAATAACAATAATGAAGGTAGATTTTGAGTGGCCCGAGCAGGAAAAGCCTCTATGTTGTTCCATCCTGCTTCGTTTAATCCACTATCCACAGATTCGCATATGTGCTGCCGGGGGCAAGGACCAGGTCTCTGAAAAGGGGTCCATAAGGGCAGCACCAGAGTCATAATCTGGGATTCTTTCTTCAGGGCTGTCTTACTGCCCCTCCTGATAGTGCTCAGTTCGACTTTCCTTCCCACACAAAGCTCATGGGGTGGGGGAGGCCACTACAGTTCTCCCATTTGGCCTCACCGTTGGCCGCTCGTTCACCAGTTCACAGGGGAGGGGGGAAGCATGACCAAGTTGTTTCCCTCACCGCCAGGTCCATGCTGCCCCCTCTGTCCCCTGCAATTCTCAGCTGTCTCCCTGAACCACTAGCTCACATGATGGTAGGGGGGGTGCTGTTGATCTTCCCTTTTGCGGCGGCCTCCCAGCACCAACGCCTCTCGACTGCCTACCTAAGCATAATGATGGTAGAAGGGGGGAGGGGGAGGCCAGCTGCCAAGCTGTTCCCCCTCGCGGCGGCCTCTCAAAGCCAGGAGCCTCTCAGCAGTCTTTTCAAGAGTCACTCATTCACATGGTGGGGGAGGGGGGAGCCGCCGCCAAGCTCTTCTCTTTCGCGGTGGCCTCCCAACTCCCAGCTGGCTTCTCACCTCACCGCAGGCCGCAGGGGGGGGAGTACGCTGTTACCACCACTCAGCTTCGCCCATTCCCGGCAAGAAGGGAGCCGACAGAGATATCTCAGGGAGACTAAGATGTTCCGCTGCCAAAATCCCAGGGGTCCCAGATGTTTCTCGGCCCCTGGGGGGAGGTCTCTAGCCATTCCCCATCGGAGGCCCGGCTGCTCTCACAGGGAAGCGTTCTCCATCTTGCGCATGCGTAATTACTACTATCACTGCTATATGAGAAGTGTTGGTTTTAAAATTGTTGATCTTTTTTTCTTTGAAAAACTTAAGAGAAACTGTCCAACCACTATCCCTGCATATAAATTGTGTAGAGAATTTCAAAGGCACTTTTTGCTCTGATGTATATACACATTATATTTGTATCATCAGAGAAGAAAATAATTGTCCTATTTTCTCTGTATTTACTATATATGTTTACAATTTCTCTTCCTCTTACATACATGTAGATGTCCATGCATCTACACCCAGACACATATGTACATGTCCTTTTGTGCCTCTTGCCTGAAAGCTACTGGATAAAAGAGAGCAATAGTGTAGAAAAGCTCCTTTCATGCTATTTGCTTTCTTCTTTCAGCCTCACCACTGGCTTGATGATGGGAGAGGGCAGTAAAGTGGAAAAGCTTCTTTCATGCCATTTGGTTTCTCTTAAGCCCTGATGAGCAGTCAAAAGCTGCAAACAACATAGAAGAATGTATCTTTTCATGTTGCTGACTTCTTTTCCTTAGCAACATGTGAACAGTTGAAAGATCTTTTTTTGGAAAGTGCGGCAGGATGTGTCTAAAAAGAAGACTAGTAGGTGGGGCTAACAACAGCCCAGCACCCTTCCAGGCTTGGAAGACTTCAGCCACCTTTGGGAAAAGACTAAGAAAATTTTCTTCTGCAATATTGATCTGTACCAGTGAAGGACAAACAAACTGTTTTATCAAGGTGAATGTGGTGGCTTATTCATCTTGACAAAGTAAATCAAATTACTTCTAAAGTGAAAGTATTTTACTTCAGAGAAGTGTACTTTTGCACAACTGCAGGTTGTGTGGCAATTACGCTCTTTCTTGGACCAATAATTCCTACTCACAGTCACTCATGCCCTAGTTACCTCCTGTCTTGACTATTGCAACAGGCTCTAAATGGGGCTGCCCTTGAAAAGCATCCGGAAGCTCCAATTGGTACAAAATGCAGCAGCCCACATGGTCTTGTGTGAACTCTCCTGCAGGAGCTGCATTGGTTGCCGATTTGCTTCTAGGTGCAATTCAAGGTGTTGGTTGTCATCTTTAAAGTCCTTCATGGCTTGGGACCAAGATATCTGAGCGGCCATCTCTGGACTGGCACATCCACCCAACCAACTAGAATGGGAAGCCAAGGAATGTTGCAGATACCATCCCCTAAGGAGATACATCTGGTAGGACCCAGAAGAAGGGACTTCTTCATGGTAGCTCCCTCTTTCTCGAACATCATCCGTCTGGAAATTAGACTGGTCCTAAAGACTCTGGCACTCTTTCAGAAGACCCTGAAGATGTGGTTCTGCCAGCAGGTTTGAAGAACCGGATGCAATCCATTAAATGGCTAGTATGAGTGTGTGTTGTCACCAGGGTGGGGGTGTGGGGGTTATTATTTTTATTATTTTTATTTCTTTTATCCTTTGTTTTTATTTCTTGTAAGCCACTTTGAGTCTTCTTGAACAAGTAGGCGGCAACATAATTTTTCCAAATAAATAAATAAGTGCAGTTGACACTGTAACTTTCAACAGTCATTAATCAAATGTTTGTAAATCAAGAACTACATGTATTCACTGCTATTAGGAAAATAAAGAAATGTAGAAAACCAGAAAATTTATAATACTAATTCATTCCCCTGCACATACACACACAGACACAAAATTGAAGTATCAAATTACTATTACTTTAGTTACTTTACAGTACATCCAAAGAAACAACAAGTCCATAGAACCCTTAGTGCAGTGCTGGTGAATCTATGGCATGCGTGCCAGAGGTGGCACTCAGAGCTCTATCTGTGGGCACACGTGCTGTTGCCCCAGTCTCGCCTCCCCCCACCACCCCCTCACCAGCAGCCCCTCTGGAGCGTGGCCCACGTGGAGCAGTGCAGCCAAGGACACGGCAGCCAGGCAGTGTGGACAAGACTCTGCCCTCATGCCCCATCGTGCACAGTTGATGCTGCAGGGTGTGGGCAGAGGGCATGGTGCTGTTGGGCTGCCTGGGCAATCTGCGGCAGGCCCTGGAGGTGGTGAGCGGCCTTACAGACAGGAAGGGCAGGGACAGGCTGGGGCAGAGCAGGGGCAGGGCCAGTTTTTGGGCACTCAGTCTCTAAAAGGTTTGCCATCACTGCTTTAGTGGAATGAAGGATTCCAAATATTTCAAAATTGTTATTAATGAGTTCTGTTTTTAGGAGGAAAAAAGTTGAGCATGTCTTTTTTTTTTAACTAACATAATACTGAAGTAAAAAAAAGGCATTGAAAATAGGTATTGATCTCCAAATCACAATAGAAGATAAAGGACAAAATGATCATGTATGTTTTTTTGCACTTGCTTGTATAAACAACATCATTTCTTCTTCCCCCATACTTCCATTTTTTTCTCTCTAACAAAGTGTTTGTTTTTGTTATCTTGAACAACTAGTGATTATAGCCTACTCTCTGGATTTCTTTTAGTGCACATTGATCCATTAACTTTGACAAAAGCATTGCTTCTGGTAATATTCACTTTCCTCCAACACTGACAGTATGAACTTGCTAAACTCACCTACATGTCACCTTATTTAAAAAAAAACAAATCAAAAGAAATTTCTGCCCCGAAGCCTGTTTCATTGGCAGGCTGATGACTGATGTCACTAGCAATGCAATTCAATAAGACAAAAGACTAGGTAGAATTTTTGGGATGACTCACTTCTTCAGATGTTCTTATATACTTATATTTCCTATGCCTTCTTGTATGAACAAAAACTCCTAATTTCTGTCTTATGCGAGTAACTTAACATTTTATAATCATGCAAGTGACATTACTCCTTTTTCCTCCAGGGCAATTTCCTTTTATTCAAACTGCATTCAATGAAAGACTAGAGTTAAAGAAAAAAAGTTTGCTCAGCACAACTAATGGTATCCACAGCAATATTTCTAAGTACAACAGAAAATATGAGGCTTGGCAAAAGCCCCAGTGCTTCAGGGAGGACAATTAAAGACAATTTCTGTCTCCTTATCAGGGATCCTAGGATTCTTTTTTCTTTAATTAACAGATTCCATAGTCTGAAAAAGTTTGAAAATCCCCAGTTAATATTCATTAAGTCAATTTCACTCCATTTCTACATCTATTTTCTCTGACACTCCAGGGATTTGGAAAAATATTGTTACAACTATATTGTTGTTACAAATGTTTTTCTAAGCCACTAATATTTGCTTTTTTTCCTTTGAGTAAACAACCATAAGTCCTTTTGTAGGGCTTTAGGAGTGAAAAATTCTAATTAGATGACAACAGTGCTAGGATTTATTGATGTTAGAATTAGGTAAAAACTAGCATGCAACTCAATATTTCTTATTTGCAATATTTTTATGATAGATTTTATTTATTTTTTACAATAACAATCCTGGTACTTGGTAAACAATGTGTTGTCTGGTTTCATATTAAATATTCATATATTTACTAACAATCAATAATAGTTAATTTCTATATTTCATAATCAACATACTAACTAGAAATACCTTTCCTTGATCCTTTCTTCTTCCAATAATATTTTCCTTTTACCAACATTGAGCAAATATAGTTCTTAGTATTTTCAATACATATAAAGGTTTTTCTAGTATTTATACGAATAACAATAATATCAATATATAGCATCTTTTCTAATCAGCTTATTTTACAATTGTGTTTGCAAAAAATATCTTTTGTAAATTGCTATAGGTCCTGTTTTCAGAGTTCTTATTTGAGCTTAATTTCCCCTCAGTAATCAAAACATTTCTTGTCAATTATATTTTTCTCAAAATTTATTACATTTATATATCCAAAACATTTCATACATTTAAATCATCCCAGTATTTTATGTTTCCCATATCATAAAAAAATACTACACAATTTATAAGTCACATCTCTTTTATTATAAAACCCATTGATACCCAAAATTTAACTATTCTTTTAACCATAGTCAAACAAATATTTGATCATATAGGTAGGTCACATCATCTCTCTTGAGTCTGGCTCTCTCCTATTCTTATTTAAGCTTAATTTCTCCTCAGTATTCAGAACATTTCTTGTCAGTTATAATTTTCTCCAAGTTGATTTCATTTGAATACCCACAACATTTCATTTATTTAAATCATCCCATTATTTTTACATTTCTCATATCATAAAGAAATATTCTATCATTTATAAATCGCATCTCTCCTACTATAGAACCCATTCATATCCAAACTTTAACTATTCTTTTAGCCATATTCAAACAAGTGTTTAGTCATGTAATACTCCACCTGGTAGATCAAATCATCTCTCTTGAGTCTAGCTCTCACTTTCTTCTTTTGCCAAGCAGATTTCCGAGTCAGTATGTTCAACTTGCCAGGGGATTCTTCCTGTATTTTTATAAGAGTTGTTAAAAATGGGAAAGACAAATTGGGTGCAGTGCTTTTGAGAGAGAATTTCGCCCATTTATATTCATTAAGAAGCTTCCACTTTCTTTCTCTTCAATTTCTCTTTTCATCTTTTGTGTCCCAAACTCTAGTGATTCTCCTGACAGATCTATAGTCCATTTTATCAAATCTTCTTTCTTATCCTCAGTTTTATTTTGAAGTCCTGGAAAATAAAATATCTTTTCCATTTCCAATATTAAAGCAGAATCTTGAAGATTTTTCTTTGTCTGTGTTAAAATGTGAGTTTCTTCATTTGTACCTTCCATCTTTGGGTCACTTTCCTCTGGTTTTTGTTCTATTTTCTGATTTATTTGTTCATTCTTTGTCATCATTTTTGGATAGTTAATTAATTGTTAACTTAGGTCAAGGATGTACTCATTTATATCACCAAAATTATTTTTAATCACATCATGATTTGAAACAATTGTCATTTGAATTAATTGCAATATAGCATGCATTTCTTCCTGGAAGATATTTGTCTTGTCTTGTATTACTCATGCAGATCTCTGATATTCCAGATTGGGGATTTTAGAAAAGAATACTGAGTGTGGTTTCCTACCACTTTTGGTTATGTATTCAACCTCCATTTTCATCAAATCAATCAGTCTTAAGTTCCAAACAATGTAGTCTTATATAGTTCTTATCTTTATGAAAAGTCCAAAATGTTCAACCACTTAAAAACAATCCAGTAATTCCCCCCCTAGAAAAATAGCCAAAAAGTCAAGGTTTTTCTTTCTCTGCAAATGATTCTTAAATTTAAATATCACAGCTCAATAAGTATTTATAATCTAAGAAGGTCAGAAGTTTTTATAACAATTGTGTTTCTCATTCTGCACTAGATAGCCCAGTGTATTTTCTTTCCTCTATTCCCAGCTGTTTTCTATTTAGCTAAGAGTCACTGAGGATCAAAGGAACAAGTTGTGCTTGTTCTTGGGGATTTTTTTTTCCAGGAAATCAGTTTCAAAATGGAGAAGAGAAGATCTATATTTTCACCCAGTTCCAAACACGCTGTTCACAGTTGTTCTTGGTTGTGCTTTTGGACTTCGGATGCTGGTAGCTTGGACTAGTCATCAGAATGCAGCTAGCCTTTCTTCTATTGAGTTGGAGGGTTTCCCCCAGATCAACCAGATCAACGCCATCTTTCCATGATCGACGGGGGTGGGCTCCTTCTTTGTTGCCTTTCCAGGGTGGTTTTAGACTCGTTTAGGTCTCCTGGCAGGGCGAAACCAGCCATTGGGTTCCGAGCACCATAATCCTGTGGCTGTGTTACTACAATGCAAAACTGGAAGTCCCTTATTTTCAATATAATCAAGACAGAAAGGTATTCCTTTTTTGTGAGAGATTGTTTTTGTCAAATAACTTTTGCAAGAACCATTCAGCTTCCTATCTCTCTTTTGATTTTCACCTGAATTGCTTTATGGCCTGATTGCATTATCATTTTGAAATTAACTATCACATTTTAAGCTATATTACAATGCAGCAGTTCTAGTAGCAATAAGTGATTGGATTAATTTAACTAATGAAAGAATATTGAATATAGAAGGGTACGGATTATTGTATGGGTTTCACGCGTACTTAGTTTATGATAAAAAGTTGGATAGGAGTTTTAAAGAGCATTTATTAAGAAACTCTCTGTTGCGTGTCTGGAAAAAGTATTACAATAAATTAAATGGGAAAATTCCCTTATGGACAGTTCCCAGGCATGCAATAGAGAGTGTAAATAGACAACAAAATCAAGACGTGGTGTCCTATGAGAAGCTTTTAACTAAAGAAGGGAATAATTTAGAATTGAAGTCATTAAATAGATTAAGGGAAGAAGGTATAGATCACAATTGGTACTCACATATACAACTTCAAGCAAGATGGCAAAAAGATGTTAAGTTGGGTTTTTTGTTAAAGGATGAAAAATTAATTAAACAAGTTAGAGATCAAAGAATTATGCATATTAAAAGAGTGTATGATGTATTACTTGAAATTGACTCTGGAACTGAATTAGTTAAAGATTGTATGATTAAGTGGGAATGTAATTTTGGACATCCAATTACAATGGAAACATGGAAAAGGATATGGGTGAAAAATGTAAAATTTACACAAGCACAGCATTTAAGAGAAAATTTTTATAAAATGTTTTATAGATGGCATTTAGACCCGAAAAAATTATCACTTATGTATCCAGATATGCAACCCAAGTGTTGGATATGTGATTCGATGGACGCTACTTATTTTCATATTTGGTGGACTTGTAAAAAAATTAAGGCTTTCTGGATAAGAATATGGTGGATTCTTCAAAATATATTGAAAAAACGTATTGAATTTTCACCACAGTTATTTTTGTTGGGTATTACAAAAGATTGTACAACCATAGAGACTAAGTTGATTTTGAATTTGATTACGGCAGCAAGATTGTTGGTGGGACAATATTGGAAGATATCTGAAATACCATCTATTGAAGAATGGACGTTAAAAGTTGCAAACTTGGTGGAAATGGCTAAGATATCTGCATACTTGGCTTCCGGTGGCTCCACCGGCGTCGCTGGAGTCTCTAACGTGAGGCTCCGATCTCTGTGTCAGTATAGCTGTCAACAACAGCGCTCACCAGCTGTTTGTTGCAGCGAAAAAACTCTTCTTCGGGCAAAGAAGGGGAGTAGAGCTTCAAGAGCCGGGTTGAGCCCTTCCAAGACCCCTGGAACAAGTTTTCAGGGGCAGAGAAGGTGTGCTCCCCAGGCACTTGAAATGCTCCTGCCCAGAGACGCTTCTGTCGGCTGACAGAATTAGACTCCGTGACCGCCTCTGCTCTTAAGATTGACTTACAAGGACTTTAAACAGACGGACTGAATACAGGAGTCTTTTGATTATCGCAAGTATACTGCTATTTTGTTTCTGCCTTTGTATTTATAAGTTTTCTTGAATCAACAAAATTTTTTTCAAAATGGCGATCGCTTTCTCTACCTAGTGAAAGTGAAAAATGAAAAGTGTGGATTGCACAGGAAAATGAAAGTGAAATCTTTTTCCTCTTTTTAAAGAGAAGTTTGACTGACTATTTGGATTTGATTTGATTTATCTGGACTTTAAAAGAAATTGATTTAATTGGATTTTAAAAGAAATTCAAAAGGGAGGAAGTGGCAATTTTTTTTTAGCTATTTCTTTTCTTTTTTCTTCCTCTCTCCTTTTAATCATGACAACGAGACATAAGGCAGCAGTTGCTAAGGCGGCTATGCCCTCTCCAGGGCAGCTTGTAAAATCACAGTCTGCTCCTTTAGAGTCTCAAGAGCCTGTACAGCCTGCTTCAGAAATGATTACAATTAAAGATTTACAGACTGCTTTAACAGTAGCATTATCCCCAGTAAGTGCTGCATTATCCTCACTTAAGGACAGAATGGATAAAATGGATTATAAACTAGAGGAAAAGATGGCAGAACAGAAAAAAGATTTTAAAGCTATGACGGAAGTATCTAACCAGGAGATGAGACAAGACATTGTGGAGGCTATTAAGGGTGTTTGGGATTACACCATCGGTGTTGAAGAGAAATTAGAGAATATTGAGCAGCAATTTGAAGAAAAATTAGAAGAAATTAAAAGTGATGTACAAGATCAGGCTACTTTGACACAATATCATCAGATGCAGTTTGCGGTTAGAATTAGGGGACTTAGAGAAGCCTCAAATGGGAACCAAGAGGATCTAAGAAAAATTGTTATTGAAGCTCTATCAAAATTTTTGGATGACTCAGTTGAGAATGTGGATTGGCAGATTGAACGGTTGTTTAGAATGAACTCACGTATTGCAGCACAAAGAAATTTGCCTAGAGATATTGTGATATATTTTAATACAAGAAAATACAGAAATTGGGTTCTTTCTACAGCCTACAATAAACAACTGAGTGTTGCTGGTCAAGAAGTACTGGTTTTGAAAGAGATACCTCTCAAAATGCTGAGGTTAAGGAAAGATTATGCTTTTCTGACAGAGGAGCTTAAAAGAAGAGAGATACAATATAGATGGGAGGTTCCAACTGGACTTTCTTTGTTTTTTAAAAATAATAGATATCGTCTGACTACTGTGGCCAAAGCAAAGGATTTCTTTGATAATATACTGATGGTTGATAGATCTACTTCCCCAAAATCTAAGAGGGCAATTTTGGTCAAAGATTTAGAATCATTGCAAATTTCGGAATCTCAACAACCTCGAATAATTCCTTCGACAGATATGGATAAAGCAGTTGAACAACCAGTGCAGTTAATTGATATTTTTCAACCTTTGGTAGCTGATAAGCCTAAAGATCCAAGGTGTGCACGTGAATTAATTCAAACCAAGCAAGCTGATCTGACATCTTTGGAAGCCATGGGAGCAAGGCCTAAGAGGAAGGAAGAGGTAGTTTCGGCCTTGCAGAAGCTTTCACAAAAAGATCATGTCAAATAAGTATTTGACATGGAATGTCAACGGTTTAAATTCTCCACAAAAAAGAAAGAAGATATTTCATTATTTGAAGCAATGTAAAAATGACGTAATCTGTTTACAAGAAACTCATATTAGAACTTTGGACCAGAAATATTTGATTAATAACAAATTGGGTACACACTTTGTGGCATCATCTTTAGACAAAAAAAATGGAATTGTTATTTATGTTAAAAATCATATAAAAGCTAAATTAATAGAAGCAGATACTCACGGAAGATTTTTAGCTATAGAAATTTTATTGGATGGGAAGAAAGTTTTGTTGGTGGGTATATATGCTCCAAACCAAAAACAAGGTATATTTTATAAATCATTGCATAGAAAGCTAATACAGTTGGATTATAGATCTTGTATTTTAATGGGGGACTGGAATGGAGTTCTTGATGCTGGTTTGGACAAGAAAAAGATTTTACCTGTTCCTCAAACGCGTTCAATATTGCCTAAATCTTTTTTTGATATCAAAGATGATTTTAATTTGTTAGATATATGGAGAGAAAGACATGGGAGGGACCAAGAATTTACTTTTTTCTCTGATAGACATCAATCATTTTCTAGAATTGATTTTATTTTAACCACGAGTGATTTTATGTTAAGTTTAAAGAAAGCTAAAATTTTACCTAATGTATTATCTGATCATAACCCAGTTATGATGGAACTAAGGACTGGTCAATATATACACAGATCCTGGAGACTTAATGAAAATTTGTTTAAATATGAAATGTATGTGGAAGAATGTAAAAAGGCTATCAAGGAATTTTTCAGGTTAAATCTGAATATAGGCTTACCAATAGAAACGGTGTGGGACTCTAGCAAGGCTCATATGCGTGGTATTTTAATTGAATTGAATGCAAGACATAGACGTAAACAAGAGGAAAAGAGAAGAGTTCTAGAAGCGGAGATAAAAAAGAAAGAGTTATTATTAATAGATAAACCGGATGATAGTAATATTAAAGAAGGGATAAAGGTTTTACGGAAACAATATGATATTTTGATGACCGACCAGGTTGCCAGGAATATACAATATGCTAAACATAATACTTTTTTTAATGCTAATAAACCTGGCAGATGGTTGGCTTATACATTAAGGAAAAAACAAAAATCCCGTTTAATTGAGAAGGTAGAATATAAGGGGCAAGAAGTATTTCATCAGGATGCTATTAAGAAGGCTTTTCTAGAGTTCTATACCAAATTGTATGCTGAAGAAAAAGTTCAAGAGCAAGAGGTAGATGCCTTTTTACAAAATCAAAATGTTATGGAAATCACTTTGGAACAAAGAGATAGATTAAATGCTGTGATTAGATCAGAAGAAATTATTGACGCAATTAAGCAATTGAAATTGGGAAAATCTCCAGGAACTGATGGTTTTACTACAATTTATTATAAGTGTTTACAGGAGGAAGTGGTCGAACATTTGAGGGAGTTATTTGTGAATATACAAGAGGGTGGTCGGGTTCCACCCTCCTGGAAAACGGCTAATGTTTGTTTGATTCCTAAAGAGGGAAAAGATAATGTTCAAGTAGAAAATTTTAGACCTATCTCATTGTTAAATACGGATTACAAGATTTTTGCAAAAATTTTGGCTAATAGATTAATGACAGTTTTGACACAGAGGATACACCCGGATCAGACTGGTTTTTTACAAGGGAGACAGATGAAAACCAATGTTAGACAACTTGTTAACATACTGGAATACTTGGATAAACATATTCAAGTGCCGGCTGTTTTAATGTTTTTAGATGCAGAAAAAGCTTTTGATAGACTGAATTGGACATTTTTGCAAAGGCTTGTGGTAAGGATGGGAATGGGGGACCAGTTTATTAATTCCATAACAGCTATATATCAGAAACAAACAGGACAGATTATAGTAAATGGTCAATTAACAGATTTGTTCAACATTGAAAAGGGTACTAGACAGGGTTGTCCCTTATCTCCTTTATTGTTTGTCTTAACTTTAGAGGTCTTATTGAATAGGATTAGAGCATCAGAGGAATTAAAGGGGGTACAAATTAGAAAACATGATTATAGATTATGTGCCTTTGCAGATGATTTACTTGTGACATTGACTCAGCCAATGCAATCGGTTCAGAGTTTGATGGAAATTATTCGAAATTACGGAAAAGTATCAGGTTTTAAATTAAATTTATCCAAGACAAAGATGTTGGTTAAAAATTTTTGATAATAAATCAAAACAAGATTTGGAAAGAATAACGGGATGTGAGATAGTTAAAAAAGTTAAATATTTAGGAATTTATATAGAAGCCTCAAATGGTAAATTATATAAGAATAATTATGAGTTTTTATGGAGTAAAGTGCAAAAAGAAATGGAGAATTGGAAAAAACTACAATTATCTATCTTGGGTAGGATAGCCGCTATTAAAATGAATGTATTACCGAAATTTCTATTTTTATTTCAAATGTTGCCAATACTTAAAAAGGATGGGAATCTTGATGAATGGCAGAAAGGTATAAACAACTTTATTTGGGATGGCAAGAAACCAAGGGTTAAACTTAAAATCATTCAAGATATAAGAGAGAGAGGTGGAATGAAAGTGCCTAATTTCAAATTATATTATTATGCAGCAGTTCTAGTGGCAATAAGTGATTGGATTAATTCAACAAATGAAAGAATACTGAATATAGAAGGATATGGGTTAGTGTATGGGTTCCACGCCTATTTAGTTTATGATAAAAAATTGGATAGGGGCTTTAAAGAGCATATATTAAGAAACTCTGTGATGCGTGTCTGGAAAAAGTATTATTATAAGTTAAATGGTAAAATTCCTTTGTGGACTGTTCCCAGACATGCAATACAGAGTGTGGGTATACAACAAATTCAAGACGTGGAGCCCTATGATAAACTTTTGAATAAAGATGGGAATAGCCTAGAACTGAAATCACTAGATAGATTAAGGGAGGAAGGTATAGCTCATAATTGGTATCATCATGCACAACTTCAAGCCAGATGGCAAAAAGATGTTAAGATGGGTTTTTCTTTAAAGGATGAAAAACTAATTATACAAATTAGAGACCAAAGAGCGATGCATATTAAAAGAATATATGATGCTTTAATTGAAATTGATTCTGGAAAGGAACTAGTTAAAGATTGTATGATTAAGTGGGAAGGGAATTTTGGACATTCAATTATGATGGAAACTTGGAAAAGAATATGGGTGAAAAATGTTAAATTTACACAAGCTCAGCATTTAAGAGAGAATTTTTATAAAATGTTTTATAGATGGCATTTAGACCCAAAAAAATTATCGCTTATGTACCCAAATCTGAAACCCAAATGTTGGAGATGCGAATCTATGGACGCAACTTATTTTCACATTTGGTGGACATGTAAAAAAATTAAGGCTTTTTGGATAAAAATATGGTGGATTCTTCAAAATATTTTGAAAAAGCGTATTGAGTTTGTACCACAGTTATTTTTGTTGGGTATAACAAAGGACTGTTCCACCATAGAGACTAAGTTGATCTTGAACTTGACTACGGCTGCAAGACTGTTGGTGGGTCAATATTGGAAGTCATCTGAAATGCCATCTATTGAAGAATGGACATTAAAAGTTACCCATCTGGTGGAGATGGCTAAGATATCAGCGTACCTGAAGAACCACTCAAATGAAACATTTTTGACGGACTGGAAAAAATGGATTGATTATATGCAAAAGAAATATCAATTGAAAGAATTAGATATGATATATAGATAAATAGTTACTAAATAGTAGATTAGCGGGGTTTCTTGCATTTTTACTCTGTATTCACTCCGGGAAGCCTGGGGGGGAGGGGGGAGGGAGATAATAAGTAATAGATTATGTTTCTCAACTGTAGTTGGGGATATTAAGGGAATAGATTTTTTCTCTTTTTCTTAGGGCGCTCGGGAAAACTCTAGACACCGCATTGGATGGTGAGGAAGGTGGATTGAAGGTTAGGGGTTAGGATGTGGGAGGATGTGGTGGGGGGGGGGTTCCGAGCAGCTATTTGTATTGTTTGTTAAATTTGTTATTTGTTTGTTACCAGTTGAGTTATTATATTTCTGTGTTAAAATTTGTTAAAACTTTATAAAATTTAATAAAAATAATTAATAATAAAAGATATCTGCATACTTGAAGAACCACTCAAATGAAGAATTTATGATGGACTGGAAAAAATGGATAGACTATATACAAAAGAAATATCAATTGAAGGAATTATATTTGCTATATAGTTAAATAGTTATAGAATAGTAGTTTAGCGGGGTTTCTTGCGTTTTTACTCTGTATTCACTCTGGGAAGCCGGGGGGGAGGAGGGAGGGTGTCATTAAATGTTATATTATGTTTTTCTCAACTGCATTCGGGGGTGATATGAGATTATGTTTTTAGGTATTAAAGGGTTGCTCGGGTGGCCTCTGGGCACCACATTGGATGGAAAGAGGAAGGAGGAGTGAAGGTTGAGGTATGTAGGAAGAGGATAAGAGGGCGAAGATAGGGGATAGAGGTGGGTGGAGGGGAGATGTAGAGAAAGGAGAAAGTAGGTAGTTAGATGGAAAGAAGAGGGGGAAGTTTAGGTGTAGGAGGATGTGGTGGGGGGGTACCGAGCAGTTATTGGATTGTTTGGTAAATGTGTTATACGATTGTTATCAGTTGAGTTATTATCATTTTTTTCTATGTAAAAATTTTGAAAAATTTAATAAAAACATTTTTAAAAAAAGAAATTAACTATCACTATGCTATCAGTAATGTTGCTTCTGCTAATATAATAAATTGGCTAGTCTAGTTCCTATTAAATTCTGCAAAAGTTAATCAAGGGCTTTTATTAAAACTTAGTTGGAAACCTCTCATGGCAAGCACAACTATAATAATATTTTTTGTCTCTTTGGATTCTCTTTTTCCTCTGGATAGAATCCCACCACACATTGTCTTTTTCTTCCTTCTTCTTTTTCTTCCTTTTTCTCTTTATTTGAAAGCCATTTTCTCTTATTTTTCACTTTGATTCCAACTGTTTCCTGCCAGCTCCTTAACCAATCTCTTTAACTTATTTCAAAACTCTGGTGAATAAGTGGAATAGACAAAGGATTTTATCTGTAGGATTTTAGTGTTCTGTTTCAAGAAGTAGCCATTAGCTGAATTTTATTTCATATGAAATCACCACTTTTAAAAATAGCCCTAATCCATGAAACTACAAATATGTAAATGTGAAGCTTACTTTGATGTGCAAAATCAGCTAACCAGATGATACATCCATTTAGAACAAATGTATTCATATTTAAAACATTAATTCAAAGTTTGGAAATGAAGAATCCACCTGAATTTATTTCTTCTTGCTAATTGTCAAGACAAGTATATTTGTACATATATCTGTATGATCTTTATTCAAAATCTCATAAGCTCAGAAGAACAAATATTTGCCTTTCCAATTTATTGATATATTGTATAAACATGCTGCTTATTTTTATGCTTATCTACCCATAAATATATTTTTACAAATTTGCCCATTTCATTTTATTGTTGTTCATTTCCCCAGTTATATAAAAATCACTAATCATTTTAGAAGCTTCCAGAATGACCTCTTTAGAATGCCTGTCTGGGATTAGATTTGTTAAAAAAATGAGCTGTTTAGATATTGCATTAGAGAGCACGGTACTTTCAACCCCCTCTTTCCATTTTAATTCCTGAAGTGTTTGAATTGACATCTGATTATTTATTAATGTAAATAACCAAATAACAGCATGAAATTGATGGCTATTATACTCACAATTCCCAAACTTGGTCCTTCTCAATTATTAAATACAGTTGATTGACAGACTGCTGCTAAAAATAAATATTTTGGGACAAGAAATAAATATGATTCGAGAATGTTGGCTGTTGCATGAAAATCATACTAAGCTTCCACCAGAATAAATAAAATGGAATGCCAAATTAAACAACTCTGTTCAATATTCATTTATTTACTTTACTTACCCCATTCCCACCCCACTAAAATCCAATCTATTGGTTGCTTACAAAGATTGTAAAAAACAAGTAAAAACACCCAAAGGATAAAAGAAAACAGTAAAACAACACTACCCAACATAAACTTTTATTGTTTATAAAGTAGAAAATAAAGATAAATCAAGAGAGGTGATCCAAAACAACTCTGTCTTTAATTTTCAAAATATCCAAAGAGGGGGGAAATCTGATCTCTATATGAGGATTGTTCATAGAAAATCAGCACCTTCTCACTTCAGTTACCCCCTCCAGATCGCCTGAAAATGTGGAATCAGTAACAGTTTATTTCTGTTTGAGATAATTGGTTGGACAATAATGATTGAAGCAGGTGGTCCTGTAGATATCTAGACAACAAATTCTAGCTTAAATTGTACCTGGAAACTAATTGGAAGGCAATGAAAAGTGAACAAAGTCAGTATTACATGCTCCCAATGATGGGAGCTAGAAATTATGCAGGCTATTATATTTTAAACCAGTTTTGAACCAGTTTTTAAGAAATCCCCAAATAGCTCACATCTCATTTATCTAGCCAGGTGGTGATAAGGGCATGAATTACTATAGCTAGATCTAGGTAGCTCACAACTGATTCCACAAATGAAGGTAAGTGTAGGCTCCTTTGGCCATATTCTAACTGATATTTCAGCAGAAGGACATCCGAATCATAAACCTGCTTCCCGAAAAGTAGTACTTATCCATTAAGAAACAATTCTTGTAGCTACAGAGAACACCAATGTATCTACAACTCACACTTACTACGGTTCAACGTCAGTCTGTTTTCTCCCATGGAGACCCAAACAATCTATAGGCACCAGGAAAGGACAGCAAATAACATTTCCCTTACAGCCTTGAGTAGCAATGTGTAACATATGTTCATGGCAAACCTTGCATAAAATTTGACATATGTATATAATAAATTACTTTGTATATTGGTCAATTTGAGGTATTCATGGGACAAAGTTTATTTCTCTACCTCAATATTGGGGATATATTAAAATGTTATATGCATGCTCTTCTAGGCTGCAAACAGCTTATTTGGGGAAATAAGAGAAAGAGGGAGGTTTATTTTTATTTATTTATTTATTCATTTATTTGTTTCGATTTCTAGGCCGCCCTATTCCGAAAACTCAGGGAGGCTTACAACATAATCAGTAGCATATAGAAATCAAATACATTATAAAACCCCTAAATTAAAACCAATCATCCGAAACAAACTCACAACAAACATACACTGGCTGGGGCAAGGTATCAACTGCCCCAGGCGTGCCGGCAAAGATGTGTCTTTAACAGTTTGCGAAAGGCAGAGAGGTTTGCGAAAGGCAGAGAGGGTGGGGGCAATACGGACCTCTGGGGGGAGTTGATTCCAGAGGGCCGGGGCTGCAACAGAGAAGGCTCTTCCCCTAGGCCCCGCCAGGCGACATTGTCTGGCTGACGGGACCTGGAGAAGGCCGACCCTGTGGGCCCTAACCGGTTGCTGGGTTTCATGCGGAAGCAGACGGTCCCGCAAATAACCTGGTCCGATGCCATGTAGGGCTTTATAGGTCATAACCAACAATTTGAATTGCGTTCGGAGACCAATTGGCAGCCAATGCAGCTCGCGGAGTGATGTTGAAATATGGGCATTTCTGGTTAAGCCCAATACAGCTCGCGTGGCTGCATTCTGCATTACCTGAAGTCTCCAAACGTTTTTCAAAGGTAGCCCCATGTAGAGAGCATTGCAGTAGTCGAGCCTTGAGGTGATAAGGGCATGAGTGACTGTGAGAAGAGACTCCCGGTCCAAATAGGGCCGCAGCTGGTGCACCAGGCGAACCTGAACAAATGTCCTCCTCGCCACAGCTGAAAGATGATGTTCCAAATTTAGCTGTGGATCGAGGAGGACACCCAAGTTGCGGACCTTCTCTGAGGGGGTCAAAAGCTCCCCCCCAGGATGATGGATGGATAGATTGAATTGTCTTTGGGAGGCAAAACCCACAGCCACTCCGTCTTGTCGGGGTTGAGTTTGAGCCTGTTAGCACCCATCCAAACCCTAACAGCCTCCAGACATCAGCACATCATTTCCACTGCTTCACTGAAGTGACACGAGGAGGAGATGTAAAGCTGGGTATCATCAGCATACTGATGATATCTCACCCCGTGTTGGCGGATGATCTCACGCAGCGGTTTCATGTAAATATTAAACAGCAGAGGGGAGAGGACCAATCCCTGAGGGACCCCACAAGGGAGGAACCTAGGGGTCGACCTCTGACCCCCTGCCAACACCGACTGCAACCGACCAGTGAGGTAGGAGCTGAACCACTGCAAAACAGTGCCCCCAACTGCCAACCCTACCAACTGGCGCAGAAGGATACCATGGTCAATGGTATCAAAAGCCGCTGAGAGGTCAAGTAGCACCAGGATAGTGGAATGTCCCCTATCCTGGGCCCGCCAGAGATCATCCGTCAGTGCGACCAAAGCAGTTTCTGTGTAGTAGCCGAGCCTGAATCCTGACTGCTGAGGGCCCAGATAATCGGCCTCATCCAAGGACCATTGGAGCTGGAGTGACACCACCTTCTCAACAACCTTACCAATAAAGGGAAGATTGGAGACAGGACGGTAGTTGTTTAACACAGCTGGGTCCAGGGAAGGCTTCTTGCAGGGAGCCGGAAAGGACCCCTCCCTCAAAGAAGCATTGACAATCTCCTGAACCCAGCCCTGCGTCACCTCCCTGCTGGCCAAAACCAGCCAGGAGGGGCACGGGTCCAATAAACAGGTGGCGGAACTCACAGCTCCAATGGCCTTGTCTACTTCATCGGGTGCTACCAGGTCAAACTCCTCTCACACAACAGGATCAAGACGAGTCCCTGTCATCTCGACTGACTCATTGTCAGCCGACACTGCATTCCAATTGGAGTCAAGGTCCATCCGAATCTGGGCGATTTTATCCGCGAAAAACTTATTAAAATCCTCAGCGCTACCCTGCAAGGGTGCATCAACCCCCCCTTGATTAAGGAGGGAGCGAGTCACTCTAAACAGGGCGGCTGGGCGGGATTCCGCAGATGCAATCAAGGTGGAATGATACGCGCATCTTGAGGGCCACCTGATAAGTCTTGATATAAGATCTTAATAGTGTTTGGTCAGATACAGATTTACTTTTCCTCCATCGCTTCTCTAGGCGTCTCTTCTGGTGCTTCATCCCCCTGAGTTCCTCAGTAAACCAAGGAGATCTCTTGCGTCTGCTACCACAGAGAGGTTGCAGCGGCGCAATCCGGTCAAGAGCCCCCTTCGCAGCCACATTCCAGGCCGTTACCAGGGACTCTGCCGAACTGTGAATGAGAGAATCCGGTATTTCCCCAAGCGTCCTCTGAAAACTCTCTGGATCCATCAGACATCTGGGGCGGAACCACCTAATCGATTCCGCCTCCGTGCAGGGGAGGATTGGAGCCTTAAAAACAAGCCATAGCAGAAAATGATCTGACCATGACATAGGCAAGATATCTAAGCCCCTTAAATTCAGATCATTGCTCAACTGTTCTGAGTGGAATACCATGTCGGGAGTATGTCCCCTCTCGTGGGTCGGACCCTGAACTACTTGAGTCAGGTTCATGGTTGCCATGGTGGCCATGAACTCCTGTGCCAACCCAGAGGATTCGCCGAGCGATGGAAGATTCAAGTCCCCCAAGACAACAAGCCTGGGGAACTCAACCGCCAGCCCAGCAACCACCTCAAGTAGCGCAGGCAGGGCTGTTGACACACAGCTGGGAGGCAGGTACGTAAGCAACAAGCCCACCTGTACCCCTAGGTCCAACTTCACAAGGAGCGACTCACAACCCGCAATCTCAGAAACAGCGAGCCTGCATAGGCTAAAGATCTTCTTGGCTATAATAGCCACTCCTCTCCCCCTTCCCTGGGGTTGTGGCTGATGCCATACCTGAAACCCGGCTGGGCACATCTCAGAGAGAGGAACTCCTCCCTCCGGGCCCAGCCAGGTCTTGGTCACACATGCGAGGTCAGCCTCCTCATCCAGGAGAAGATCATGGATGAGGGGAGCTTTATTTACAACTGACCTGGCATTGAGCAGCAACAGCATGAGCCCAGGGTCTGGATTTCGCCCATGACCAGTACTTTGGGCTGAACTCACAGGGTCGGAGCAAGGGATCGCTTTTAGACAGCGAGCTCTTGTTCCCCGGGAATGGCCTACCCTATGGCTCCCGCCATATCTGCCTCTCCCCAGCAAGACCAGTTTACTTTGGCCCTCTATCACCCCAGAGCCAGCGTCCCCCTCCCTCTCCACCTCTGCCACGCCAGGCAGGCTAGCCAGTCCATCCCATTCATTCCACTCAACCACAGCTCCATCCATATCATTAATTTATCCCACACACCCAGGTTATGTTTATAAATACCAAATATTTATCATAAGCATATCTTTATTATTTCACATTTATTGTATCTTACAAGTGTAGGGCAATGTACAATAAAAATGTTAAGAGCACAACTATGGTTTCATTTATCTATAATAAAAATGGAAATCTATAGAATTGTTCAAACAGCTGTACAATGAATTAAAATGATATTAGAAAAAGGCCTGCAAAAGATAAATGGAAGAAATTTTACACCTATGCTTATATAGAATATGGAACACTGTCCTTTTGTTAGATATAATACCATATGTGTATGATTATCTAAGAAATCCATTGTTATTTTTTATACTCAACAAGGGTACAAGAAATCCATGTATAATTCTAGATTCAATCTTAGTCTAGTTAAAGGTAGTAAAAAAAAAACCTGGTCAACTTTTAATAGTTTGGGCAATTTTTAATGGTTTGGTATAACTAGAACAGGAAACAGAACCAGGTTCAGAATCCAGGGCTTCCCAGAAACAACAGTAGAAAGCATTTCAGAGTTCAGGGCACAAGCCATCTTTCAGGAAGCATTTAAACCCATCATATTTATATGGTACCATGTGGTGAATTGGGGAAAGGAAAGTATCTGTAAAATGGTTTAGAATTTTGAAGGACTAAAAGAAAAAATATGCCTCACTGATCCCAAAATTTCATTTGCCAGCAATCATCAGACAGTCAGGAAATTGAGAGTAGACATGGGAGCAGGAAGCTTATCTTCCATCCCATTCTTAATAGGGAAATAGAAAAATGGTGCCAAATGAATTCCATCATTTAGTTGCCAAAATTCAGCATTTGAACTTGGCAAGTTGAGGGATCCATGAATGAATTTTTGGTAGGGAATTTGTGGCTTGCATGTCAAAGAGATCCCAACCATTTGGGGGAAGAAGTTGAGTGCAATGTCCAATAAGTTATATTTTAAAGCAGGTACTTCTGGGCTTAATGATGCTTATTATAGCTTAGGAATGTATTGAATTTAAATTTTAATTTTCTTTATATTAAAATTTTATTCATATAGTTATTTAAGTTGATTATCCCCCAAGATATTGATGTGGTCAAAGTTTTTTTTAATTATTCATCTGATTGTTTTAGCCCTAATATGTAATAATATGTAATTCAAGTGATGAGAGGGAATACATATCTACCTACCTACATAATATAAATAAATAATAGTCAATAATAATAGTACTAGTAATAGTACTAGTATAATAATAGTGAAGAAACCAATTGTTGTTTAATGATGATAGTGTTGTGGTGTAGCAAAATTTCAAATACAGAAGCAAGTGAATTAAAAATATATTTATCATGGTTGACAAACTTTTAGGAGGGGAGGTGGAATAGGGGTTTATATGTTTGAAATATATCCTATTATTACTTAGCTTTTGGCCATGTCTTAAATGCACCAGCCCTTATATGTATTTTTATCCTATTCTCATTTTTCTAAACCTCAACATTTTGTTAGTTTCATCCTGTCATTTACAAAATGCATCTATTTCACTGAATACAGAAGCCCTTCTATGTATGTGTATGCATTTATGTATTGTGTATGATGGGGATTGCCATTGCCTTTATGAGATTAACTAACATTTTGTAGGTAATACTTTTTCTAATTGAGATAACAAGGATGTGGCTGTTAATATACTGAAATGTCATTCAGCACTTTCCAAAACCATGAAATGATTTTGTATATATGCTGTGCTTATGCAGAAGTCTATTTTGGTTTTGGAATTGCTGTGGAGGAGATCTAAGATGCAAGGACATTCCAGTAAATCATATCCTTATCTCTTTGCACAGTTTTGTTTCATAAACTGTTTTTATGATGTGTAACACATACTTTACATTTTATTACTTGGAAGAATGCAATAATTTTTTATTTGCTAACATTTCCCCATCTTGAGGTCACAAAATGCATTCAAAAGTTCAATTGTAAAAAAATTAAACACACTATATTTATCTCCTTTCCTATGGCCATAGGCTTAGAAGCAAAATGGACATAACACATTTTGAAATATTTAATAGTAAACAGAAAATTCATCCAAAATGTTAGATTTTAATTTTTTTTCTTGGCCTATTCTAACCTATTTATCTTTCTGGAGAAAGATATTCTTGGAAAAGTTAATTCACCATGATTTTATGCTTGCTTTGGTTATCACTCAGATCATTTATTCAACCAAAGTCTAAGACTTTCTAAATAAGATAAATGTTTTTTTTAATCTTTTGCAGTAACATATGGTTGGCAAGGAACAAACCATTGGGCTTTGAAGTGCATCCATGTTTTGAAAAAATCTTCACAGGTGCACCATGAGGCTCAGATGCTCTTAAAGATCTAAGACAACAGAACCTTTCTCCAAACCATCAAAGTTTGAAGAGCAAGGTAACAGATGTTTATTCTTTTCATTTAATATTTCAGGCAGCTGTGTAATTTCACTATGTTGCTTTGTTCATTTCTTTTTGCTCCCTTCTAACATTTAAAAGCTAAACTGAATTTAAGGTCAAACCTAATGACAGATTGAACCAGTCTGACAGCTGTTTAAATGTTTGTGACATCTATCTCATATGCTCGAACTTCAGTCTTTCTTTATAATTCTGGATGACATGAAAAGAATGTTCTTTTTTTCACTTAACAGTATATCTCTGAAGAATTATGAAGTCATGAAAATTTCCACATTGTTGTTAATCTGCATGTTGCTTTTATAATTTAAAGTGTATTCTTTTATTAATTCTTTGATTGCTACAGCTCAAATAAGCATTAGTTATTTAATAAAAGATTCATTATAGTGTCATAGCAGCCCACAAATTGCATATAAGAGAGCTTATAGAAGTTGTGCTGAACCAATTCAGGAAGTTTTCAAGATAAAAGTTAAATTTTTAAAAATGTTCTTGCTAAACATTAAGAAATTTATAACCTTTGCCATTTGCTTCTTTGGGCTGGCCAGCTTGTGACACGTCCCACTGGCAAGGTTAACCTCTTGTAGAAATGATATGTATGTAGAACTTGGATATAAAGAAATAATCTTTATGGCAGCACCTTACCAAATTGTTCAAATTGAAGGAGCTGCTTGGATGTGCAGTGAAACATCTGAAACCAACAACAATAATTGAAAATTAGTTACGTTGCCATGATTCAATCTTTAGATAATTTTATCTGAATAACTGAGAATTTTCAGCAACATCTATGATGCACAGTTTTTAACAACAAGCATACTGTCTTTAAGTCAGAAAATAAAAGAAAACTGAGAGCAAAGCAAGATATATAAGTAACAAAAAAGAGAAAATGTATTTGCTGGAGCAGAAAGTCAGAAGAATGAAAAAGGAAAGATAGGACTGAAAGTGCAAAAGATTAGACTGCACCTGAGGAACTGTGCTGTTCAATTTTACCATTGAGAGAAGAATAAGAATTAAAAGATATTGATTTCAAAAAAATAGAGAACTGTCCTGTTCTCGAAGAAGAGTCATTGAGACGAAGCAATGGTTTCACACAGTCCTTCTTTATTGCAAACACCAACAGAATAGCTTGAAAAATGGTGCAGCCCCTTTTATAGCCCCCCAGTACAATACCTTGTTGGCAAATCATTGCAAAGGATCTTTTTCCACCTTGTACGTGCGTGCAAGGCTGGGAGCAGCCTTTCTTGTCCTGGGCATCCACATGGTCTGCTCGGGCCAATCGCTGCAGCCTGCGCCTGCCTTCCCAGTACATAACACCCCTCCCCCTTGGATAAAATAATAAGGCACACTTTTTATTTTAAATACTCCAACACTCCATTACATTGCTTACGTTGTATCTATATATACACAACACTACAGTCTTGCTACAGCCATACTCCCCACTCCTTTTGAGCTACATTACTACTAGGCCTGTCCATGAACTGACAAGGAGCATACATAGTTTTGTAAATATTTGGGAGAACCTCTGGTCCGCCCTGAACTTCTCATGGCCGGTGTGTGTGCCTGGCCGGCCAGCTCACCTGCCCGGCTAGGCAGACCAGGACTTTGTTGCCCCAAGGACCCAGATGACCCACACAGCTGCTGACTGGCTTGATCTGCTAAATCCAAGCCAGGGCTCCTTGGGAGAGTGGAATTCCCCAAGTCCAGTGGTGGGGTGGAATTCCCCAAGTCCACAGTGGACTCCTCTTGGGAGCACCATCCCTTGAGCCCAAGACCAGCAGCTGGAGTGGCCTGAATGCCTGATGTGCCCCAATACCCCATGGCCCCCGTGTATGTGCCAGAGGTGCCAGAGTCAGGAGCCGCTTCCATGGCAAACCCCCTTTCTGGGACTCCCTGTTTGGAGCAATAGCTGAAGCCTGGGGATGTTGGAGATACCGTGGTCCACAATCGAAATTGTAGTCCTCCTTCCCCCCGAGAGCAGAGCCAGGAGTGGAAGAGTTCCTGGGAAGCCTCCAGCACAGTTGGCCAATGTGACATTGGATCACACGACCATCGTCCAAGGCCACTTCATATGACAGTGGCCCAGAGACCTTGCGTTCCACTGCTGTGACCCAGAGCTGTCCTGATCCATAGTTCCTTGCCCAGACCAGATTGCTCATTTGTAGTCTCCTAGGTGCCCACAGCTGTGACACCTGTGAAGCCACTCGGTCTGGGTGCAACCTGTCCAGTTTCGTGATGAGGCGGAGACCCCAGCGGAGTTCAGCTGGGCTTTTTCCTGTAGCTGTGCAAGGTGTGGTGCGGTGGCAAAGAAGAAAGTCTGCTAACCTGTGATGCCAATTCCTGTGAGTGATCCTCTTTAAGGCATCCTTGGTTGTGCACACCATCCATTCAGCCTGGCCGTTGGAAGCTGGATGGAATGGTGCAGATGTGGCATGCCGGATCATGTTGGCCTTAAACTCAAAAGAAGTGAATTGGGGACCATTGTTGGAGACAAGGACATTTGGAAGTCCATGTGAGGCGAAGATCCCTCTCAGCACCTGGATGGTCCTAGCAGTAGTAGTGGAGGAGACAGGCACAACCTCTAGCCACTTGGAATGGCTGTCCATGAAGAATAAGAAGAATTGCCCCTGAAAGGGCCCAGCGTAGTCAATATGGACCAAGGGGTATGAGTCTACTCCCACCTGTGAACTGGGGCCTGGGGCATCTCAGGCCTCGACTGTTGACAAACAGTGCACCCGTGGACCTGGGCCTTGATGTCTTTATCGAGCCCAGTCCACCAAAGATGGCTGCACGCTAATGCCTTTATCCAGACTATTCCCGGATGTCCCTTGTGCAGAGACTGCAGGACTCTAGTCCTCAATGAGTTTGGGATTACCACCCAGTTACCCCATAGGACACATCCCTTGAAGGTAGAAAGCTCATGCTTCCTCTGCCAGAAGCTCTGGAATTCTGAGCCTGGACATGTGTCAGGCCACCCAGACAACATCCATGTCAGCATGCATATTAGCGTGTGATCACTGGCTGTTTCTGCAGCCATGTCCCTAGCATTGAGAGGAGATTTCGGCAAGTCCTGAATAGACAGGATGCGGTTGGCAGCTGCTATATATGCCTCTACCTGCTGTAATGGCAACCTGCTGAGGCCATCTGCGTGGCCCATGTCTTTGCCTGGCTTGTGAACCAGTGTATGATCATATGCAGACAGGAAGGTAGACAACCTCAGCATTCATGGGGATATTATGTGTGGGGTTTGTTTGTTTGTTGTGAACAACCCCAGCAGTGGCTTATGGTCTGTAAAGACCGTGAAATGGTGGCCATATACGAAGTCATGGAACTTCTTTATGCCAGCCACTATGGCTAAGGCTTCCCTATCTATCTGTGCATAATTGCATTCAGCTGATGATAGGGTTCTAGAGTAGTATGTTATTGGGACTTGCATCCCATCAGCCTTCAAATGACTTAACACAGCCCCAATCCCATAAGGGGACGCATCACAGGCAATGCACACCGGCAATTGCTCATTGAAATGTGCCAGGACCGCATTTGAAGAGAGCAAGGCCTTGATCTCTTTGAAGCTCCTTTCATGTACTTGTGGCCTGTTTGTCCAAGAGCCGGTGTAACGGCTCAGCCACTGCAGCTTTGTGGGGCAGGAATGCATGATAGAAGTTTAACAGTCCAAGAAAGGCTTGAAGTTTGCCCTTGGATTTGGGACTTGGGACCTGCTGAATTGCTTGCAGCTTGGATTCAGCAGGGTGGATGCCCTGAGCATCAATGCGGAATCCTAGAAGCTCAGTGGAGCTAACCCCGATCTTACATTAGTCTTGCTTAAGCTTCAGCCCCGTTTGGCGGAAATGTAGCAAAACAGCTCTCAGCCTTTCGGCTAAATTGTCAGCTGAGTGTCCAGCGATGAGGACATCGTCAAAGTACAGGCAAACACCAGGGATATTTTGGAGCGTTCGCCCCATTACACTCTGGAAGATGCCAGGGGCCACGTTTACTCCAAATTGCAGTCTTTTTACCTTGAATGCCTCTCTGTGAGTCACTATAGTTTGGGCCTCATCCATTGCCTCATCAACTGGCAATTGTTGATAGGCCTGAGTCAGGTCAAGCTTAGCAAAGATCTGCCCCCCCTTAAGGGAGGCTAGAATGTGGCTGACCACAGGTACCGAAGTTGTAGTCCACACAGATTTGGACTTCACCATTGGCCTTCAGTGGCGTAACTATGGGAGTTTCCCATGGACTACTGTCCACAGGCTCTAATATACCTTGCTGAATCAGTTTATCCAGCTCTGCATCTATTTTACCCTTTAAAGCAAAGAGCTCCCTGTGTGGCTTGATTCTAATGGGAGCTATGGCCGGGTCTAGCCTCACAGAAATAGGAGGGCCTTTGTAGGAGTCAAGTTCTGGACTAAACACATCTGCAAACTCCTTGCATACCCCAGCCAGGCCTGTTGTTTGCACTCTGTTTATTCCAGTCATCTGAATCCCCAGGGTCTCAAACCAGTCGAGTCCAATGAGACTAGTGCAGTCTCCCCCAACCACAACTACATTTAACAGCCCCTCAAAATTCCTATGCTGCACTTTGAGCATGGCCTCTCCCTCATGTTGACTCTGGAATTTTGGAAATCTGTGAGGATGAGGTTCAACTGCCTGAGTGTAACCCATAGGCCACTCCTGCTGCAAACCTTGTTAAAGGTGTCTAGGGAGATGATTGATAGAGCAGACCCTGTGTCCAGCTCCATCAACAAGGGGATCCCTTGCATCTTCATGTCCATGTGAAGATTCTTCCTAAATGGCCTGTGGACCCTCTTCTAAAAACGCTCCTACGTGATGCGCAGAAGCCCATCCTGTGCTGGCTGGGGACCCTGGTACCTTTCTGAGGCAATTCTTCTGGGTAACATTCTTTCTGGTGACCCAAACAGACTGAGGCAATGTAGCCTTGCTTACCACAGGCCCTGCAGATGTAGGAGCAGAAACGGCAGTCTGCACGGCAATGGTGGCCTCCACACCTGATGTACCGAAGGGATGCTGCTGGCTGGGCCTTCCCTCCATGAGGCCTTGTCTCTGGAGCCTGATGCAGCCAGTCCACCTCCAATTCGTGATCCTGTTCTGATTCTTCATGAGTGACCTCTTGATGGATGGTGGCTGGAACTTGAGGGGGCTTAGCGAGTTGCAAGGTCTTCACAGCTCTGCCTGCTGCTTCTTCGGCTGAAACTTCCCTCAAGGCATCTTGGAACGTGAGGCCTTCCTTCACGAAGAGCTTCTGCTGCAACTCCCGGCTTTGCAGGCCACAGACCAGCTGATCTCTCAGTCTCTCTTCCAAGTCCTTGAATTCGCAGGGCCCAGCTGCTTGTTGCAAGGCTGCAATAAATTCTGCAGCAGACTCACCAGGTCTCTGGTCCTGCTCGAACACATATCACCAGGCAATCACTGAGAGCTTGGGTTCGAAATGCTCTTGAAGCATCCTCTTCAAGTCTGTATAGGTGATTGATTCCAGTGTTGCTGGGGTGACCAGATTCTCTGCAATATCGAAGGTCTCTTGCCCACACACACACAGCAATGTGGCATCTTCACGAATTTGATTCACCCAGAGGTAGTTCTTTACCCGGGTCATGTACAAGCTCCAGCGTTCTGGATGAGCTGTTTCAATCTCTGACAGCCAGCCTATCTTCGCCATCGTTGCAGCCCAGGAGCTTCGTCCACACCTCTTGCTGCAGGGTTTGAGAAGGTGCCCTCTTTGCTGAGCTCACCTTCAGCGTTTCTGTGCTGGCAGGCTGAGTCATGATCACTGGGCTGCCTCCTCCGAGCTTCAAGCCTCCCGTGGTGAGTCAGCCTGGCTTCTTACTTTGTTTCCCCTGCAGGCATCCCACCTTCGTCGCCAATGTTCTGTTCTCAAAGAAGAGGCATTGAGACGAAGCAACGGTTTCACATAGTCCTTCTTTATTGCAAACACCAACAGAACATCTTGCAAAACGGTGCAGCCTCCTTTTATAGCCCCCCTGCACAATACCTTGCCGGCCAATCATTGCAAAGGATCTTTTCCCGCCTTGTGTGTGTGTGCAAGGCTGGGAGCAGCCTTTCTTGTCCTGGACATCCACTTGGTCTGCCCAGGCCAATCGCTGCAGCCTGTGCCTGCCGTCCCAGGACATAACAAGAATATTCAGGAAAGAGCAAACTTTTGTGTGAAAAGAACACAGAATAAATCCAAATTATTCCTTTTTTCTCTTCACTTTGCAAGCAAGACTAAAGATTCTGGGAAAACAAAGTTGAAGAAACATGCACAATTTTGGGAAGCTTTTCTAAAGCTCTGAAATTTATGGATCTCCTTCAAATTGCACTAAAATGATTCAAAAGCATAAAATTCAGTTCAGAACTTTGAATCCATTTTAAGATCTTGTCTGAAGCATTTATTCAACTCAATTTCACTCAAACCAAATCAATTCTTGAAAACTTCACATGGGCAAACTAAGTATCAAAGTTAATAATTTTGGAATGCTGTAATATCCTTCAGATTTCTCTCATATGGATGAGATTGGAGTAAACCTTTCTCAATTATCATGGTTCCCTTTTTCAAGAAATTGTTTCCATTGGATCAAAACCCAGATTGCCCCCTCCCCCATCACAATGATAGTAGCAACATTTATTTCATGCTAGGAAAATTGCTACTGACAGAGCAGACATTAAATCCATTTAGAAACCCATGTAGATCTGGAATGGGATTCCATAGCTCCATCATGCCTTTAAATATATTGGAAAAAAAATAATTTTGCACAAGCAAAGTATTTGCCAAGACAATGTGTATATAGATATGTTAAAGCATATTGCAATTTCTTTGAGTTGCTTTCAGCAGAATTATCATAAAGTGTCAAAAATTGTGAGCGCGTTTATTAAAAAAATCTACATAATTTGTTCTCATCTATTGTCATTGGAGATTCTTAAAAACTGTATAAAGAAATACAGGACAAACAAGGAAAAGTACAAACAAAAAAATAAATTAGAGAAAACATTTCAGCATGGATGGAAATAGAAGTAAATGATACTATATATTGAAACAAATACAACAACATTCTAGTATTCCATCAGTGGTGGCTATTTGTCCTCCAAAAGTTTTCAAATTTCAGTTTTATATTTGAAAAATAAGGATATTTGTTTCCTCTTGCTGTTTTTTTAAAAATATTCCACTCACATTGATATCTTCCAATAGCACACATAATTCTCATGACAGGCTGGTTTGCAAAATATTTAAATATGTTGTGGCTGTTTAACATGCCTGAAAAATAGGGGTCCATATCACTAGAGCTATGTAAATAGAATGCCCTTAATGAACTACATTAAGCTGTGTCCATGCATGCTGATAGTCATTAAAAAGAAATTAATAAAATAAGGAAAACATCCACAAAGCCAGAAGCGTCTTAAATATAATCAGTATAATATAAAACTGCATTGTGTTCTTTTGCCCATTGTTTTTCTCTCTACACATCAACAATATAATGGTTTTCATTTTGCTCATGTCATATCAAATTGTATATAACACCTTGTTGATTGAAGCATATTGGGAAAATTATTTGTCTGTATATATATATTTGTCTGTATGCTTCTATAGAATATAGTGCATGTAAATGAGGTTGGGTTTTTTTACTGACAACAGTATTGTCAACTAAGACATGTTGGTGAAGTAGAATTAAATATTTTGTGACACTGCTAATTGTCAGAGAGGAAGAAGATAAATTACACTGTGCTGAATTTAAGAAAATAAATAGTAATCTCACTATCAGCACCGGTTTCTCATGTTTTTTTTTCTATGACTAAATGTATCTCTATATGTCTTTTTGTCTTCTTAACCTCAAACAAAATTCACATATGACAAATTAATTCATTTATATACAAAGGAAAATGATTATAATTCATTCAAAAGCAATAGATCAAAAAGTGATTTCCTGACATGAAAACAACCCTTATCATGTCTTAGATTTGGGGATTTCAGATCTAGTACTTATTATTTATTTCCTATGTATAATTTTGTGGGAGGCGGTTGGGATGAGGAGCTGAAAAACAAATTGTGTTATAAAATATATCTAAAACAAAAAAATGGCAGTTCCCTTTAAAGACTGAAATTCAAGAGAAATATCCATGATGTGTAGATAAAAGATTTTTAAAGAAGATATTCCAGGATTTTCCCATTTTTATATAATATGGATACTTTCCCTTTTCCCTTCTTTTCTTGATAAGATGTGATAATTCATACTGAGAATCATTCTTGTTCCCAAATATCATACAGTGTCTGACTTTTCTGTATCATACTAACAGAGTTTACGGGCTTGAAATCACAGCATTTATGTTGATTTTGCTTTTCTTTGCTTGACATAAAGTTTGATCATCATTAGCTTCAGAACAAATGTATTATGGGAACATGCAGCTGTGAAAGTAATCCAATTTTAGGAGAATTACAGCAGCAAATTCTGAAGCAGAAACAGTAGAAATGTAGCCCCATATCATCCCAATATGCTTTCCATTTTTCTACCTGACATCTTGCTTTATGTCCTAATACTTCCTCCTGCTATCCATTTTGTATTATCCCTGTCTCTTTGCCTGACTTTTTCTTTAATTCTGCCCATCCTATCATTCTTTTTTCCTGTCATAGTCCCCTACATCTCTCCCTTTGCTCCCTATTACATCCCATTGCATTTTCTATTCATCTCCCCTTTCCTTTTTTTCTAACTCTGTCTTGCTATTTCCTGCTATCTTCCTTTTGCTTCCCAATGTCGTATTTACAGCAACAAAAGCCTACTTATTAAGGTCTGGTCAGTTTCAGGCAGCAGCTGCCAGTTAGCCAGAGGTTCTAATCAACTAATTAAGACCACAGAGCTGAGCTTGTTATCTTTCCGTTAACACTTTTTAGGGAAGTGTGCTGTGAAGAAAAGCAGTTCAGTCCACCTTGTGAAGAGGCAAAAAAAAAAAAAAAACCCAAACCCCTGACATTTCTTTCCCTTCCTCCCCACTCCCCCTCAAGGGAAGGAAATGTCAGACACAGAGAAATTTGTTTAAATGAGATGGATTCAACCAGCAAACTATGCAATCTCTCTCTCTCTCTCTCTCTCTCTCTCTCTCTCTCGTGTGTATCACGTGGTTTACTTAGTGACTGTTGCAAAAGCAGGCTCGGGATGTTGCATTGGTCCCGGGCATTCCAAAAGCTGCCTGGGATCAAACAGGGCGGTGCCAGCCTTGACCGCATGCGCAAGGCACGTAAATGCTCTGTTCCTATTGGTTGACATTGTCCGGGTTTCTGGCCATATAAAAAGGCCCGCATGCCTTTTGCTTTTGCTTGGTTGTTGTAGAAGGAGAATAAAGCATTTGTTCAGCATCGCCATGTGCCTTCATCATTTGCACGCGAACGAAGTACACAACACTGGCGATGAAGGTTGGATCCTTTGCAAGCTGGAACAAAAGAGTTGAGGACTTACCTAGGAAGTCCTGAAGAGGGGAAGACGGCGTCTGAATCAGCATCCCAGCTTGCCAGTACAGCATTGCTGGAGGTTGAGCTCAGCTAAAGGACCCTTTCCCCAACAGCAGCTTGTAGAGAAAGCGAGTGGTGAAGGTCGTAAAGCTTACAATGTCGAAGATTGGCCAATTGACTGATTTCGATGTCTCCCACCCAGAGAGATGGAATTCCTACGTAGCACGGGTGGAGAATTACTTCTGAGTAAATCAGATTAGAGAAGACAGCCTGAAAACAGCAACTCTTTTGTGTGCCTGTGGGAAAAAAGCTTTTGATATTGCAGAAAATCTGGTGGCCCCTGCACCTCTGGAGTCAGTAACATATGCTAACTTGAAAAAAATGTTGAAGGAACATTTCCAGCCAAAGTTATCCGTCATTGCTTGGAGGCACGTGTTCGAGCAGAGAGACCAGAGGCAAGGTGAATCTGCTGAAGACTTTATTGCGGCCTTAAGGCAAGCAGCCAGACCTTGTGAATTCAAGGATCTGAAAGAGACACTGCGAGATCATTTTGTCTGTGGCTTAAGGAGCAGAGACTTACAACAAAAGATTTTTGCAAAAGAAGTTGTCTCCTTCCAAGATGCGTTGCGAAAGGTGGCAGCCGAGGAAGCAGAAGGTGGGGCTGTTGAAGGCCTTTTGCCTCGCCAGGAATCCTCAAGACAAAGCTACAGTCCATCAAGAGGACACTCGAGAAGGATCAGAAGTGGATCCTGAAAAGGAGGTCAACAGACTTCACCAGCCAGCTGAGAAGAGGCAGAAGGGATGTCCGGTCAAGGCCCCAGCATTGCTTCAATGCTTCGGGTGTGGAGAACACCACAAGCGAGCTGACCGCAGGGCATGTGGCAGGCAGGGCCACATTGCATCCATCTGTTTGGGTCACCAGAAGGTTCAACCTCATGAAGAATTGCTTCAGAAAAGTACCAGGGTGGGTTTCTGCGCATCACGCAGGAGCATTCTAAAAACAGGGACACACAAGCCCCTTAAGAAGAAACTTTCCATTAACATAAGGTTGCAAGGGGTTCCCTTATCAATGGAGTTGGACACTGGGTCCGCTCTCTCAATTATTTCAATTAACACATTCAAAAGGATATGCAGCAGCAGTGGCCTTCGAGTTAAACTCAGGCCATCAAATCTAATACTCACTGATTTTCAGAATTCTGTAGTGTGTGTTAAGGGGGAGGCCACCCTTAGGGTACAGTTTAAGGATTTTGAAGCTTCACTAGATGTGATGTTTGTTGGGGGTGAACGTACTAGTCTTATTGGACTCGATTGGTTCACGGCTCTGGGAATTCAGGTAACTGGGCTGCACAGCTTGCAAATGATGGGCCTTGCAGAGGTTTGCAAGGAGTTTGCAGATGTGTTTAGTTCAGAGCTATGACCCTACAAGGGGCCTCCCATTTCACTATGGTTAGACCCAACCATCACGCCCATTAGGGTTAAGCCTAGGAGGGTACCTTTTGCCCTCAAAGATAAGATTGATGTTGAGCTGGACAAATTGGTCCAGCAGGGCATTCTAGAACCTATGGATTCAAGTCCATGGGAAACCCCCATAGTAATGCCTCTAAAGGCTAATGGGGACATATGTATTTGTGGAGATTACAAGTGCACACTGAATAAGGCGCTGCAACAGCATGCTTATCCAGTGCCTGTGGTAAGTCACATTCTGGCCTCCCTCAAGGGAGGGTGCATTTTTACAAAGCTTGACCTGGCACAGGCCTATCAACAGTTACCTGTTGATGAGGTAGCTACAGAGGCCCAAACTATTGTAACTCACAGGAGGGCCTTCAAGGTCAAGAGACTGCAATTTGGGATAAATGTAGCCCCTGACATATTCCAAAGTGTCATGGAGAGCACACTTCGAGGTATCCATGGGGTCTGTCCCTACTTTGATGATGTCCTCATTGCTGGGGAGTCATCTCAAAATTTAGCAGAAAGATTAAGGTCTGTCTTGCTTCATTTTCGAAAAGCAGGCCTTAAACTAAAGAAAGATAAATGTAAGATAGGAGTCACGTCTACTGACTTCTTAGGATTCAGGATAGATGCTCAAGGCATTCACCCTGCTGAAACCAAATTGCAAGCTATCCAGCAAGCCCCAAGCCCTAAGTCTAAGAGTTAGCTGCAAGCCTTCTTGGGGCTATTAATTTTTTTACCATGCATTTCTCCCAAATAAAGCTGCAGTGGCAGAGCCATTACAGAGGATCTTAGACAGGCTCCTTGGCAGTGTACTAAAGTCCATGACAAGAGTTTCAATGAAGTTAAGGCCTTGCTCACTTCTAATGCTGTTTTAGCACATTTCAATAAGCAACTGCCTGTTTGCATCACATACGATGCATCTCCTTATGTGGTGGGAGCTGTACTGAGCCATCTGAAGGCTCATGGGATACAGGTCCCTGTGGCCTATTATTCAAGGACTCTGTCTTCTGCAGAGTGGAATTATGCTCAAATAGAAAGAGAAGCCTTGACCATAGTGGCTAGCATTAAGAAATTTCATGATTTCTTATATGGCTGCCATTTAACAGTCTATACTGACCATAAGCCTCTGCGGGGTTTGTTTACCACTAACAAACAGACCACACATATCATTTCTCCTTGTATGCTGAGATGGTCCATTTTCCTGTCAGCATATGACTATACATTAGTTCACGAACCTGGAAAAGAAATGGGTCATGCAGATGGCCTGAGCAGATTACCCCTGAACCAATTAGAGCAGCAGTTCTCAACCTTTTCCAGGGCTCGACCCCGGGCTGCATCGTACAAGCGCGGCGCAACCCCGGGCCATATCACGCATGTGCGGCATGACGGGGTGCATCGCGCATGCATGGCGCGATGGGGCACATTGCGCATGCACGGTGCGACGGCCCGCATCACGATAGGGAAACAATGGCCGACCAAAAGAAATGGCGGGCCCGCACCGCGCATGCGTGGCACAATGGGGCACATCACGCATGTGCGGCACAACGGCCCGCATCGCGATAGGGGAAAAATATGGCCGACCAAAAAAAAATGGCCGACCAAAAAAAATGGTGGACTGCGGTGCTTGGCGACCCCCGTGAAATGGTCGTTCGACCCCAAATGGGGTCGCGACCCACAGGTTGAGAACCGCTGAATTAGAGCCAGATCCTTCTCGAGCCATTAATATTCTGTCCATTCAGGAGTTGCCTGAGTTTCCTCTCAAGGCTAGGGATGTGGCTGCTGAAACTGCCACTGATCACACACTTACACGTGTGCTGACATGGGTGTCATCAGGATGGCCTGACAAGTGCCCAGATACTGAGTTCCAAAGCTTCTGGCACAAGAAGTATGAGTTTTCCACTTTCAAGGGTTGCCTGTTATGGGGTAGCAGGGTAGTGATCCCAGCCTCATTGAGGTCTAGAATCTTGATCTGTCTGCATGAAGGACATTCTGGTATAGTCAGGATGAAAGCGTTTGCGTACAGCCATCTTTGGTGGCCTGGGCTCGATAAAGACATCGAGGCCCAGGTGCAAGGGTGCCAAGTGTGCCAACAGTGTCGGCCTGAAATGCCTCAGGCCCCAGTACATAAGTGGGGGGAAACTCAAACCCCATTGTCTAGGGTGCATATAGATTATGCTGGGCCCTTTCAGGGGCAATTCTTCCTGGTTGTTGATGATAGCCATTCCAAGTGGCTAGAGGTTGTTCCTGTTTCCTCCACTACTACTGCCAGGACCATCCAGGTGTTAGGAGGAATTTTTGCATCACACGGTCTTCCAGATATGCTGGTTTGAAATAATGGCCCTCAATTTATGTCTTCTGAGTTCCAGGCTTTCCTTCAGGCCAACCTGATCTGGCATGCACCATCGGCTCCATTGCATCCATCCTCCAACGGACTGGCAGAGAGAATGGTGCGCACCACCAAAGATGCCCTCAAGAAAATGACTTACAGTAACTGGCATCACAGGTTAGTAGGTTTCCTTCTTGCACACCGCACCACACCATGTACAGCCACAGGGAAGAGGCCTGCTGAACTCCGCTGGGGTCGCTGCCTCATCATTAAACTGGACAGGCTGCACCCTGACTGGGTGGCTTCACAGGTGTCACAACCGCGGGCACCTAGGAGACTCCAGGTGGGCGATCCAGTTTGGGCAAGAAACTATGGGCCTGGACTTCTCTGGATCACAGCTATGGTCTGCAAGGTCTCGGGGCCGTTGTCATACGAAGTTGCCTTGAATAACGGCCACATTCTTCACAGACACATAGACCAACTGCCTTGGAGACTGGACTGCCACCCTTGCACTCCTGGCTCTGCTCTGGGGGGGGGAGGACCATAATATGCATTCTGGGTCACAGTTTCCCAGGACTAACAGGCCCTCACTAGCTGCTACTGAGGCTGTTTGGGATTCATACCAAAGTTCCACAAGTGCTCCTAACATCCCACACATCCATAATTACTCCAGACAGGGAGTTACACCGGGGATATCCACAGTATTCATATAGTTCAGATAGTGCTTCAGACAGGGAGACTGACCAGGAGTATCCACACAAATCACAAGCAGCAAGAGAAAAGGAATTCCATCAGGGGCGTTTGCCAAATTCCGCAATTGCTCCCAAAAGGAGGTCTCCAGCAAAGGGGGTTGCCATGGAGGTGACTCCTGACTCTGGCACCTCAGGCACGTACTTGGGGGCAACAGAGTACTGGGGCACTTCCACTACCCAGCCCTCTCCATCTGCTGGCCTTGGGCTCGAGGGACAGTGTTCCCAAGAGGGGTCCATTGTGGACTCGGGGACTTCCACCCCTCCAAGGTATGCTGGCTTGGACTTAGAGGGTCCAGCCAGCCAGCAGCTGGGCAGGTGAGCCTGGCCTGCCTAGCCTGGTAGGCGAGCATGTGGGCCAGGCAATCTCTCCGGGCCTTAGAAGGTCGCAGCACGCCAAGTGCCCACCCAAACATCTGAGAGACTTTGTGAAGTTGCTGTCAAATCATGAGGGTCCTGTTCATGAGACCCCTGAATAACGGGAGCAACTCATGGGTAGATTATTTTGTATTATCTTTTTTTTCATTCGGATACATTTATTGTATTAATCAATATTGTAGAGGGTTTGCCTGAGGGCAGACTCAAGTATTCCACACTCCTTGCATTTGAATAATGCAACTATATGCCACTCTTCCCAATGCATGGTGTACATGAATGTACGTGAAGTATATTCCATCTAGGGGGGAGGGGTGTTGTGTTCCTGAGCCTGCAAAAGCTGCCCGGGACCAGACAGAGCGGTGCCAGCCTTGTGCACATTCGCAATGCGCGAAAACACTCTGTTCCTATTGGTTGACATTGTCCGGGTTTCTGGCCATATAAAAAGGCCTGCATGTCTTTTCTTTTTGCTTGGTTGTTGTAGAAGGAGAATAAAGCATTTGTTCAGCATCACCATGTGTCTTCATCATTCGCACGCGAACGAAGTACACAACAATGACCATGTTGTTTAATAACCATTTCACCGAAAACAATTGCAACCACTGAATAAAATCTATATTTCTCTTTTATTTCTTCATTTCACTGCCTTCTACCATTCTTTTCTTGTTTCCCATGATGCCTGTCCCAAATTTGCCTTCATTTTTTGTCCCACTGCATTCCTCTTTTCCTCCTTGTCAGTTCCTTTGTTTCTCAATTGTCTATTCTATAACTTTTCATTTTGTCAATTTTCTCCTGTGTTTTATTTTACTCTCTCTCTACTGCTTCTCCCATCTTATTTCCCTGGTTTGTTTCTGTTATCTTTTCACAATTCTCTGCTATCCTACTACAATCTCCACCTATCACAACAATCTCTCTTTTTGCTCTCTACTTATTTTCACTGCTATTTCCTCTGTGCACTCAGTTCCTGCCAAACCTCTTTGATTTATTTATTTATTGGATTTCTATGCCACCCTACTCCAGGAACTCAGGGCGGCTCACAACATAGATAGAAATCTAACATTAAAATACATTATAAAAAAAATCCTTAATTAAAAAAACCAATCATCCAAACAAACATGCACACAAACATACACTGGCTAGGGGCAAGATGTTAACTGCCCCAGGCCTGTCGTCAAAGATGTATCTTCAGCAATTTGCAAAAGGCGGAGAGGGTGGGGGCAATACGGATCTCCGGGGGGAGTTGATTCCAGAGGGCCGGGGCCGCAACAGAGAAGGCTCTTCCCCTAGGCCCCGCCAGGCGACACTGTCTTGCTGACGGGACCTGGAGAAGGCCGACTCTGTGGGCCCTAACCGGTCGCTGGGCTTCATGGGGCAGCAGACGGTCCTGTAAGTAACCTGGTCCGATGCCATGTAGGGCTTTATAGGTCATAACCAACACTTTGAATTGCATTCGGAGACCAATTGGCAGCCAATGCAGCTCGCGGAGTGATGCCGAAATGTGGGCATTTCTAGGCAGGCCCAACACAGCTCGCGTGGCTGCATTCTGCATTACCTGAAGTCTCCGAACATTTTTCAAAGGTAGCCCCATGTAGAGAGCATTGCAGTAGTCGAGCTTCGAGGTGATAAGGGCATGAGTGACTGTGAGAAGAGACTCCCGGTCCAAATAGGGCCACAGTTGGTGCACCAGGCGAACCTGGGCAAATGTCCTCCTCGCCACAGCCGAAAGATGATGTTTCAGATTTAGCTGTGGATCGAGGAGGACACCCAAGTTGCGGACCTTCTCTGAGGGGGTCAAAAACTCCCCCCCCGGTTGATGGATGGATAGATTGAATTGTCTTTGGGAGGCAAAACCCACAGCCACTCCGTCTTGTCGGGGTTGAGTTTGAGCCTGTTAGCACCCATCCAAACCCTAACAGCCTCCAGACATCGGCACATCATTTCCACTGCTTCACTGAAGTGACACGGGGTGGAGATGTAAAGCTGGGTATCATCAGCATACTGATGATATCTCACCCCGTGTTGTCGGATGATCTCACCCAGTGGATTCATGTAAATATTAAAAAGGAAAGGGGAGAGGACCGATCCCTGAGGGACCCCACAAGGGAGGAACCTAGGGGTTGACCTCTGACCCCCTGCCAACACCAACTGCAACCAACCAGTGAAGTAGGAGGTGAACCATTGCAAAACAGTGCCCCCGACTCCCAACCCCTCCAGCCGGCGCAGAAGGATACTATGGTCAATGGTATCGAAAGCTTCTGAGAGGTTAAGTAGCACCAGGATAGTGGAAAGTCCCTTATCCCGGGCCCGCCAGAGATCATCCGTCAGCGCGACCAAAGCAGTTTCTGTGGAGTAGCTGAGCCTGAATCCTGACTGCTGAGGGCCCAGATAATCGGCCTCATCCAAGGACCATTGGAGCTGGAGTGACACCACCTTCTCAACAACCTTCCCTATAAAGGGAAGATTGGAGACAGGACGATAGTTGTTTAACACAGCTGGGTCCAGGGAAGGCTTCTTGAGGAGGGGGTGCACAATTGCCTCCTTGCAGGGAGCCAGAAAGGACCCCTCCCTCAAAGAGGTGTTGACAATCTCCTGAACCCAGCCCCGCGTCACCTCCCTGCTGGCCGAAACCAGCCAGGAGGGGCACGGGTCCAATAAACAGGTGGCGGAACTCACAGCTCCAATGGCCTTGTCCATTTCATCGGGTGCTACAGGGTCAAAGTCCTTCCACACAACAGGATCAAGACGAGTCCCTGTCATCTCGACTGACTCATTGTCAGCTGACACTGCATTCCAATTGGAGTCAAGGTCCATCCGAATCTGGGCAATTTTATCAGTGAAAAACTTATTAAAATCTTCAGCACTACCCTGCAAGGGTGCATCAAACCCCCCCCCCCGATTAAGGAGGGAGCGAGTCACCCTAAACAGGGCGGCTGGGCGGGATTCCGCAGATGCAATCAAGGCGGAATGATATGCGCATCTTGCCGCCTTGAGCGCCACCTGATAAGTCTTGATATAAGATCTTAATAGTGTTTGGTCAGATTCAGATTTACTTTTTCTCCATCGCTTCTCTAGGCATCTCTTCTGGCATTTCATCCCCCTGAGTTCCTCTGTAAACCAAGGAGATCTCCTGGGTCTACTACCACAGAGAGGTCGCAGCGGCGCAATCCGGTCCAGAGCCCCCTTCGCAGCCATATTCCAGGCCGTAACCAAGGACTCTGCCGAACTGTGAATGAGAGAATCCGGTATTTCCCCAAGCGTCCTCTGAAAACTCTCTGGGTCCATCAGACGTCTGGGGCAGAACCACCTAATCGGTTCCGCCTCCCCGCAGGGGAGGATTGGAGCCTTGAAAACAAGCCGTAGCAGAAAATGATCTGACCATGACACAGGAAAAATATCTAAGCCCCTTAAATTCAGATCATTGCTCAACTGTTCTGAGAGGAATACCATGTCGGGAGTTTGTCCCCTCTCGTGAGTCGGACCCTGAACTACTTGAGTCAGGTTCATGGTTGCCATGGTGGCCATGAACTCCTGCGCTAACCCAGAGGATTTGCCGAGTGACGGAACATTTAAGTCCCCCAGGACAATAAGCCTGGGGAACTCAACCGCCAACCCAGCAACCTCCTCAAGCAGCGCAGGCAGGGCTGTTGACATGCAGCTGGGGGGCAGGTATGCGACCAACAAGCCCACCTGAACCCTTAGGTCCAACTTCACAAGGAGCGAATCACAACCCGCAATCTCAGAAACAGTGAGCCTGCGTAGGCTAAAGGTCTTCTTGGCTATAATAGCCACTCCCCCCCTTCCCTGGGGTCGTGGCTGATGCCATACCTGAAACCCGGCTGGGCACATCTCAGAGAGAGGAACTCCTCCCTCCGGGCCCAGCCAGGTCTCGGTCACACATGCGAGGTCGGCCTCCTCCTTCTCCTTTCCCTTGTGGGAAATTGTCTCATTTCTTTGCACATGTGAGCTTTTGTAACCACTAGGGCCATGGTAAAAATGAAATCAGGTGAAAGATGTTCATATGAAAGGGACCTTTGAGGTCTTCTAGTCCATTCCCCTGCTCAAACATTCCAGACAAATAGCTGTCCTTCTCTTCTTAAAAACCTCCAGTGATGGAGTAGCCATAACTTCTGGAAGCAAGCCAATCCACTAGTTAACTGTTGTCATTGTCAGAAAATTTCTCCTTAGTTCTAGATTGAATCTCTCCTTGATAACTCCATCTGTTACTTTGGAGTGCTTTGGAGAATAGGTCGATCCCTCTTCTAAGCTCAATACTGGAAGACTGCTACCATGTCAACTCTAGTCCTTCTCTTCATTAGACTATGTATATCCTGTTCCTGCAACCCGGTCATCATATGTTTTAGCTCCAGCCTCCTAATCATCTTTGTTGCTCTTCTCTGCATTCTTTCTAGACTCAATATCTTTTTGTATTCTGGTAACCAAAACTGGAAGTAGTATTCCAAGTGTGGTGTTTCCAAAGCAGTATAAAGCGTAACAACACTTCACACGATCTTGATGCTATCTCTCTGTTGATGCAGCCTAGGCCTGCATTAGCTTTTTTGCCACTGCAGCTAGCACATGTTTAAGTAGTTGAGCAATAGGATTCCTAAATCTTTCTCACAGTTACTTTTGTTGAGCCCAGTATCATCTATTATATACCTGCGCATTTGATTTTTCTTGCCTTTACTTGTCATCACTGAACTGCATTTTGTCAGATAGGGTTCAGCATTCAAGTCTGTCAAGAAATGATGCTTTTCTGTCAACATATATTTCAATACAACTAGCTTTTGTTGTAAATACAATGGATGACCACTAATATATATTGAAGATAGGCTAAGCTCATATGTCTGTATTAGTTAAACTATATAGAAACAAGGAAGCTTCTTTCTCTCCATTCTCATTCTATATATATTAATGAGTTATTGTATTGTTTTTTGTTATTGGCTGCTTTTTTACATTTTTAAATGTACATTTGAACACTTTCTGAAAATCATGAATTTGTAGATGTGCCTTTTTATTTAAGTGTAAATATTGATGTGTAGGAGTGAGCAGTGTAGTGGTGTAGTGGTGAAGATTCAAACTTTCCACTTGGAAGATTGAGAGTTCAATCCTAGACAGCAGCAGTTGTTTCTTTCTTAGGGTGCAAAGAAAATATATTTGCTGAGAACTGCACATAGCATCAGGAAGAGCATCTGGCTAATCAATGTTCAGCTCCATCAAGTCGCCCTGACTCTTCCTGAATTAAGAGATTATAAAGTTGTACAAATGAGATTTGTATGTGAATCAATCTTCATACTAGACCTATTTAATTATGTTTGAAATATTTAAGCTATGTTGCATATTTGTAAGTGTCTACACCAATATCTTATTTTGTTAACAACCGTTCCCCCCCCACCCCAATGGGCTTCTGCAGGCAAGCCAGCTTTGTGGTTAACTCTGTGAAGTTTTCAAATACCTCTTTGCTATGTTTAAATTTTCTATTCATTAGAAACGAATATTTAGAAACAAAGTTCAGAAAAGATTTTTAAAAATTGTGGGTTTTATTATTTTTTTTAAAAAAAAAATCCTTTCTAAAAATGCTAACACTGGTTTAAGCATGATAGTCTCCTTTGTGAGAAGAAAAACAGAGCTGTTATCTCTTTCATCTTCTAGTGTTAATTGAAACTCCAGCCTATCCTCACAAGGGAAGGGGGACAGGTAGAATCTAGTTTCCTTCTGGTTAGTGTGTATCTATTAAAACGGAAGGGGAAAAAAATGTAACAAACAGTTGATGAAGGTAAAATTGAGGGAAAACCTATCACCAGTTCTGCTCTTCTCCTAGCTATTCAATATAGTGTCTTGATGTGAAAAGAGCTTTTATCCCCTTCAACCAATAAACTGTGGAAAATGGTAGTGCTAGAACAGTGAAACTAGTGTTATTTTCCTAATAGATATTTGGAGGCCGAGAAGATTTTCAAGCAGATACATTGCACATTTCATTGTTTTCAGATTACACATGCAGATTTCAAACTTTTAAAATCTATGTTTGAATTGTTGCACTCTTTCATCTGTTCCTAAAATGCAACAATATATGCAACAGATATGAATAATGTTTGCAAATGGAGTATTGCTTTCTTGGGAAACATTTTTGTTTTTATTTTACTGTCTCTACCCTTTGTTACCTGCAGTTGTTTCATCAGCCATCTGTTCTTGAAACATCTTTTTTTATTCATCTCATACTAATCTATGTTACTCTCTATGAATTCCTGTAACAGACAGCATTGAACATATGCCTAGGTCCTTCTTTTTAATTTCAGTTTTCCTTATAGCATGCTATATCATGTTGACTATCTGCAGAATTTACTTTAGGAGGACTCCAAGGAATTGGTATACTAAGTGGGAACTTTTTTTAAAAAAAGGCAACCCCATAACTTTTTACAAATGAATTTTGCAACCCAGCTGAATTTCAAAAGAACTTCTCTGAAAAGCTGATGCTCAGAAATAAATGTCAAAAGTCCTATTAGGCATCAGGCTTAGACATATGGTTTCCAGACTGTTACCATATTACGATATGCTAAATAGCTTTAACCACAGTAATTAATGAACAACATATTAGTGTATTAATACACTATAATTATCATCAGCAGATAATGTCAATCATTATATTATTCCAAGGCATAGTGATACTGTGTGTTATATGCCATATATTCCTGTGAGTAGATATGAATAAGAATACATAAGATTCAATCAAAGAAAGGGGAAAGGCCCAAATATTTGCACAATATTTTAGCTTATATAGAATATGGAAAAGTACAGAATAAAGAGTTTGAAGAAGATAAAGTGAATTATGATTCCCAAACTAACAGATGTTTCATGCAATATGAATGAGGCAATGCTCTCTGGTGGAAAGTAAAAAAAAAGTTTTCAAAAGCTGTGAATCTGGCCCACTTTTGATGGAATGCTTAAGCCTTGTTGGAAAACATACAAATATACTATAGTGATTGAAATCCACCATTTAGGATCAGTTTTCTATGTTGATATTCTAGTGTAAAATCTTTTGGAATTCAAATCTAGTTGGACAGGTAGACTTTGAGTAAGGCAGACATGCATACGCATGGCTATATGAATGAATCCAACTTGTTGTTTCTATGGAGCTGAGGGTCTAGTTAATTAAAAATTCATTAGTATTGAACATGTGGCACTTGTTGTGATACCATAGCCTATAATTAATATTAATAATGAAAACATCTAACTTAATTGCTACATATACAAGACAATCTTAAAATAACCATAAGGAACTGTGATTCCTGCATGATCTAGAAATGCAACAAATAGTTAATTTAATGTTATAAAAAGAAGTTCTGAAGATATCATTTTTAAAACAAATAAAAATGGGGTAGGTTGAAAAGGGGAAGCATGCTTAAACATTTTCTTCACCAGTGATTTTTCCACTTCAAAATGTTCTCACCATGGAGGTTCTCAGTAACTTTCAAAGACAAAGAATGGAATTCAAATGGCAGGATTAGGAATTAAAATGTGGCCATAGTAAAATATCACCCAAGTAGTACTAGTGCAACATAATTAACAGTAGAATATTTACCTTCTAAGAAAGAAAAAGAGAGATAAGAGGAAAAAAAATTATACTGCAAGGGAGAAGAATTGGTTTCAGAAGTCATTTATTTTCAGATTCCATTTGTTAAAATTACTTCCCTGGTGCAATTTTGAAAATCACAGGCTAGCCTTCCAAAAATCTTCTTTCTTTTTTATCTGATGAATTTAGACAGAAATATTTGTTTTAAAGATCTATCTATCTATCTATCTATCTATCTATCTATCTATCTATCTATCTATCTATCTATCTATCTATCTATCTATCTATCTATCATCTAGCTATCTAGCTAGCTATCTGGCTATCGAGCTATCTATCTCAATCATTTATCCATCTATCTCTATCATTTATCACTCTCTGAGCTTGGTTGTTTTCTTGCAGATGTTTCATTACCCAAACTAGGTAATATCATCAGTGCTAGTAAGTAATGGGATTGCTTTCAATTTATATTGCCAGTGTCAGTGTTGATGGGAATGTTCTTGATAATTTTTGGGTTTCTTTGCTCACCTGGCTATTGATTGCTGATGTAGAAATGGTTTGGTCTTTTTGTTCCCGTTTTGGTTTGTTGATTCTCTTTTGCACAGTATGTAGATGTCGATATGTATATTGATGGTAAATTTGTCAGAGTGGTAGGCTTCCGAGAATTCTCTTTTTGGACTTAATCTAGGATGGTCACAATTTGCCAGTTGAAACTGTAAGTCTCTCCATGTGTTGTGAAACTGAACAATTTTCATCATGTCTTCTGACTGCTAGTTGGTGTTCATGGATGTGTTCTTCTAGTCTTCTGCCTATTTGTCCTATTTGGTGGCTGTTTAAGTCTTTACATTGCATGTTATAGATGACTCCTATTTTTGATTCTAGGTCTTTTAATTTACTTAGAATTTGGGTGTTTGGTGTCATGTGGCTGTAATAGTCTATTGATGGTTTCTGAGATGTTTTTGATTATTGGTAAATGTCTATATAGGTTCTCAGTCATCCAGGTCATAGTTGTCCCAAAGGTGCTTTTTCAGGAGGCAACTGGACCTTCTTGTTTTTGTTGAAGACATTTTGCTTCTCATCCAAGAACCATTTGCACTTTATTTTGCAATGTAGACAACACAGACTCATCCCACTTATCTTCAACAGAGAAGGGACACAGGGCAGAAAGCATCCTGCAGCCAAGAAGGCTCCACACACATTTGCACTAATCAGGTGACCCTGAGGACACAGGTAAATCTCTAATTAGATTCAATGACTCTCTAAAACAGGGGTGTCAAACGGCCAATTTTATCATACCGAAGCTGCACCCACCCCATTGCCAACAATGCAAAAAGAGTCACAATACGTCATGACACGTCATGTGACGTGGTGAGTTTGACACCCGTGTTATAAAATAATGAAAATGCCCAGCTGTCTGCAAGGAATATAAATCCTTCCATTCCACATGATCCAATCAGAGCTGAAGAAGCTTCTTGGATGAGAAGCAAAAAATCTTCAAAGAAAAACAAGAAACACCAGCTACCTCCTGAAAAAGCATCTTTGGGATTGTTGGTAAAGTAAAGGTAAAGGTTTCTCCTGTCTGGTGTTTCTGACTCTAGGGGGCGGTGCCCATTTCCGTTTCTTAGCTGAGGGAGCCACCATTATCTGAAGACTTTTCTGGGTCATCTGGTCTGCAAGACTACATGCCAAGTTGAATGGAACACTGTTACCTTCCCGCCAAAGTGATATCTATTTACCTACACGCATTTGCATGCTTTCAAACTGCTAGGTGGCCAGGAGCTGGGATAAGGAATGGGAACTCACCCTGCAATGCAGTGCTTGGGTCTCACTCAGGCTGTCAGCATTTTTAACCATTGAGCCATTGCACCCCAAAGGTAAAGCTAAAGGTTTCCACTGTCAGTCATTTCCACCTCTAGGGCAGTGCTCATTTCCATTTCTTAGCTAAGGGAATCAGTTTGCTAATGATTATTGGTAGTGTTATCCTTTACACAGTTTGTGCTGGTTGTGCTATATTGGATCGAATGGTTAGGTACTTTTTGATGATACCTTTATCATAATAAAAAAGGACCCAACTACAGAACACCCACAAAACCATCACAACTTCTTCGGAGGAATCCATTTCACAAGGGAAGAAGAAAACAGCATGCTACCCTTCCTGGGTATCATCAGCAGAGTCTGCAATAGCAAAGTAGAAACACAAGTCCTACAAACAAACAAACAAAAAAACCCCACCCATACCAACAAAGTGCTCCACTACCAAAGTAATAACCCAACGTCTCACAAGAGAAACTGTGTAAGAACACTATTCAGATTAGCACAAACACATTGCAGCACCCTGAACATCAGTAAAAGGAAATAGATCACCTAAACATAATTTTTGAACAAAATGGATATCCATCTAACTTAATCAAAAAGAGTTACTTCATTATCAATAATGAAGTAACTTTATCAAAGAGTTACTTCATTATTACATTTGTGGAGAGGTACTGTAGGTTAAGTCATGAATGCTTTTTGTGTTCATGTCTATAAAACTATGTCAAGTATTTTAAAATAGAAATAATTATTTTCTGTTATAAACATTCAAATTTATATTCATTTTTATTTTTAAAGGGAAAATATGTTGTTACTTTGTCATAGAATGATATGACAAAGTGATAATACTTCTCAAACTCATGTCCTGATTGATGATGTGAATTATGAATCCAGTACAGTACAATTAGCAAATTCCTATGTATTTCAATATTCTGGAAAGTTTGATTTCAGATTGTAATAATAGTTTCTATAGTTTCTATAATTTGAGAGCTACAGAGCTATGCTCAACATTTTGATATTTTACTGTCATCCCACTTTTTATTCATCTAAGAAAAAGTTCACCACAGATAATGATAGACTATTAATTTCTGTTGAATATAAAACTGAATAAACCTCCTTAAACAGTTCATATGACTTTTTTATAAAATATTCTTGAATATACACCGTATGTAATAAACTATGTCCATAAATATCCTTTATAAATAAATGCAGTCATTAGTTAAACATGGGTATATCATAATTAACTAATACCTAATATATTTACTTAAAGATAGCTCCTTAAAAACTCAATTACTTTAATAGGCCATTCTGTGTTTAATAAACTAATAAGAATTTTTTTCATAACTGTTTCAGTAATAAGCTAGCTGCTGTTTAATCTCTTATATTAAACATTTGCAATTAATAAGGGTTATTATCTCAGTTGTGCTTTCATTTAGTAAAATACAATCAAAATCACTTTAGATCATGTTTCTTCACATAATTTAACTACCTTCAATGAAGTGGTATAGGAATGAGAGATTTTCAACAAGTATAAAGCTTTTTTATAATGCCTAAATGAAGGATACAGAAATAACAGTTAACATCTTAAAAAAATTGTATGATCATCATTCTGAAATATGTGGTAATGATTCCATAAATAATTACATCCTGAGAAAACCATTTAATTAAAGCATCAAATAATTACCATTTTCAATGATCATCCATATCATAAAATAGCATCTTTGCATTATACTTTCAATTTTAGCTGATCAGAACACATACAACAAGCAATCTTTAGCCTTACTTCTCCTTTCCACTTTTCTTTTTTTCTGCATAGTCATAGCACAACTATCAGTTTATCCACATATTTATCAAATTATAAAGCAGTCTTTCAAAATTAAAAATGCATGACATGTGAAGAACCCTACTAGATTAGGTCAATGGCCCATCTAACCTAGCATTTTGTATTACATATAACCCACCGAATATCTTTGTTTCTCAGCATCTAGAATTTAAGATATTTTGCATGTGATTTTAGAAATATATTAATTTATCCAATACTTTTTAACATGAATTAACAACAAATTACAATTACACTTTGTCATAAATAAATAAATATTTTTGCTATCTTTGATTCTTTTAATGTTCTCCATCTTTTGCCAAGCCTACCACTTTGGGCATAGATATAGAATATGTATAAATCTTTGCATATGTTTTCATCACCTTAAATAGAATATAAAATTTAAGCTATATCAAGCCAATAGTTTCATCTTCCTTTGCTTACTTTCGACAATGCAGCATCTTACTCACTTGCCTGTTTTCAGAAGACATAAGCTTAGATAACAATCATTTTGAGTTTCTATGCCAAAATTAATTTTAAAAAAATATATCACATTTTGCATTGTAAAAAAAGTTCAATGATATGCCAATTAATTCTTAAATAATTCACTTTGATTAATTTGATAATCACAGTTGCCAAAATTAGCTTTAAAAATGATGGTTTTTGAACACATAAAGTATTGATATATAGGAGAGGTTTCTTTTTCAAGTAAGACTCAGATCAGATAGCTTCAATCTTCTAAGTACCCTCATGTCCCATTTGGTTTTGGTTGGAAATTGAAGCATTCAGCTGCATCTCCATAATTAATGATGAGTCAATCTGTCAATTTTATTTAAGTTTCTGTTTTTTGTTAACTATAAGAAGGCTCATCAACTATACAGTAGGTGTTTGTATGTCTATGTATGCATGAACATTGGTGTTCATATATATAAACTAGATTTGGAGCTTCTGGATAAGAAATATCAAACCAAATATAGCTCCACAAAGAGTTGGTAAGTCGTATGCTGCTTTGATAAATCTTCTCCAGAAAAGGAAAGGATGTCAGATCACCCACATATGCTCCAGGCAGATGCAGCTTATGAGGGATCCACAAGATAGAGGTCTCTGGAGTGTTTAGAGCTGTGAGAGATTAGAACATTAATATCTTGCTAAAACCACAGGTGGTGCCTTTGAAAAGACATTAGGTGTGCACAGTGCTTTTTTTGCAAAAAAAAAAAAAAGGTGCCAGAACTCACGCACAGCTCTGGCTCCAGCTGAAAGCCCTTTATGGAGGGGGAGGGAACCACTTTAGGGAGCTTCTGAGGGGCAGACCACGTGAACAGGGTCAGCTGATAGACGCAATTGCCGCGGCTTATGAGAGGGCACTTCTGCCACCTCGTCTTCCTCTGCCTCTGATGACACAGAGGCTTCCCCCGGAGCCACAGCGACCAAGGCAGTGGCAGCGCAGCTGCTTTGAGAGCATGCCTGGTCCCTTGAAGAGATTCACTCCAGGAGTCAGTCCTGGTCCCTGGTAGCCGGCACAAGGATAAGGACAGGCGGCGGCGGCAGGGGGAGCCCCATCAACCAAGGCAAAGAAAAGGCTGTGGAAGTGTTTCTGGGTCGACCTTCGATGCCCTCGTTTTACCAGGCAGCTTCCTTTCACCGAGCCAGAGCTTTACTCACACTGGCAGCTTAGAAGAAGCCGGTTCTTCCATTCAAAAAAAGGTGCCAGAACGCTGTTCCGTGCATTCTATGACAAAAAAAAAAAGCATTGAGTGTGCATACTTGCTTTTCTAATCACGTTTTGAAATCGCTTCTTAACTGTCTTTCAGCTATTAAGAACTTCTGGATCCACATGTTTTAACAGCACTGGCTGAGTTTCCTTCAATCCCTAGTGAAAGAAGTTTAAATTACAAGTTTAATAATTTGAAAAACTGGAATAAAAAGCAAAAAGGTGACTAAAACTTTAATTTCATAAAGTTACAAATGGACAAAAGATCCAGATAAATTTGAAATAAGACATTTGAATTAATTATAAAGTATCTTTTCCATAAGTTGGGATGCTAGAGGGAACTAGAGATTACAACTAAAATCAAACTCACTTTTTTAATTTATAGTTTAATTAATATAATTAATCATATAATTAAATTATATGATTATTAATTAAATCATTAATCATTAAATCATTAATAAAATTGCAAGATATCTTTAAAAATGAATAGATTATTTGTGTACATGTTTTCACTAATAAACATCTTTAGACATATCTTCTGAGTGAATTATACTGTAATATACTGAAAATGTGGAATAAATTGCATTGCAACTCAATGTGGAAGTATGAAAAGTAGTTACCAAAAATGGGCAAATCAGAATAGTGGGGGGGATCTTTTTGTCATATTATGACTTTTATTTCATTTTATTGAATATGTTCTGAGTTTATAATTTTCTTCACAAGTATTTCATTCAGAGATTCTGAACCAAACATCACAGATATTATTTTTAGTTTTGTCACCAGTGATTTTCATGGCTCCTAACTTTATTTAAGCCACAACTTTAATCTGCTCTAATTTCCATTCTTTTGTTTCATTATCCTACCCTTACAGTAAGTAAATAAAAGTTGGGGTTATTTCATACTGTGACTTTGTCTTTTATTGAACCCTGAATATGAGACAGGCATATTAGTGCTTAACAATATCTATCTTATCTAACTATTTAAAACTGAATTACCTATATTTGCTATAGGTAATAGTTTGTATGCAAGTTAAAGCTGATATTGTAACCCAGGATGACATAAAAATGACAATAGAGTTCAAACAGTAAAATAGCCTTTTTGATTACAGTGAGATAATATGTGTAATGTTATCATACCATACAAATAAAATAAATACAAAGTTCTTTATTCTACTAAGAAGTCTAAGCATTATCTTCATCAATAAAGCTAAGTGGATAAGGATGCAGAAAGAATAATGAAAGTAATGCTCTGTCTCATGAAATTTCTTTAGAGGGCTGAGGGTTAAACCTGCATTTCATTATACAGTTTAACTTTTCAAGGATTTATCTTTCCCATATTCAAGTTATGTTAAGCTTCACTAAATATACCTCCCAAGAGATAATTGCAAGCTACTTTTTAAAAGTCAATATATTCATTTCTTTTTTAAATCTACACTTGTAAGAGGATAATTATTTGATCAAACCATATCAACTGCAACAGATGCAAAGCTACAAAGCACTGTAAATGCAAGCAATATGGTTATTTAGAAATAAGATTTTATATAGTAATTGTATTAAAAAATACAATTAAAAGGATAAAAACTAATGCAAACTAAAAAAAAGAAAAAAGTACAGAAAAGAAAAAAGAAAGAAAAAGTAATTGTGTGTTGGGTAACCATACAAATTTATTTATTTATTTATTTATTTATTTATTTATTTATTTATTTATTTATTTATTTATTTATTTATTTATTTATTTATTTAATATAGATAGATGATAGATAGACAGACAGACAGACAGATAAAATTAAAAATTCTTTAAAATGGAATTTTATCAGAAGCTTGTTTGGTACAGGTATTTGTTTTCATACCAGTAAGTTTTGAAGCCATTTAACTGAATGCAAAAAGATTATTCCCAAGAGAAGTTTGTGCTGTCACTTGTAATATCTGAGAATATCCAATGCAGAGATGTATGAAACATATGCTGGGATGGATGGATGGATGGATGGATGGATGGATGGATGGATAGATAGATAGATAGATAGATAGATAGATAGATAGATAGATAGATAGATAGATAGATAGATAGATAGATAGATAGATAGATAGATAGATAGATAGATAGATAGATAGATAGATAGATAGATAGATAGATAGATAGATAGATACCGGTAGATAGATAGATAGATAGATAGATAGATTTCTGAGACCAGCACAGTGAATTTAAAAAAATGTGGTCCTCTCAAACTGACAAAAAAAGAAACCTTAACAAGTAAACAATAAACAAAAAAGAGACCTTCTTTCATTTACTTTTCAATTGTTGTAGTAGTTATAATAGTTATAATAGAAAGTTTTTCTTATAAATGTAGAAAAACTATATGTCAGACTATTAGCTCAAAAAAATAATAATGGGAAAGATTGTAAAAAATTGGGACTTAACAACTGGAATACTGTGATTATGTAGTACTCTGGCAAATATTTCCCCATAATTATTGGAGCATTAGGAACTATAATAATAAATACATACACATACACTGTATTATTGCTAAAAGGATGTGGAGAAGCTTAATTATAACATTAAAGATAGGCATTTCTTGTAAGCACCATGGTGAGCTGACATATTGCCCAATTCTGCTAGCTAGCAAGATAACTTTTAGAAGAGAAATTGTGGCTGGATGTTCAATGCAAGCAGGCATAATTTTTCCAGAACAAAGAGATATCATTGAGATCTACCATATGATTCTGGATAGCCACAAACTGTCATTTTTATTGGAGAGGCTGGAAGCCAGACTACATCTATCTCACACTTGCAAATCTTCCTTTCTGGACATTATACTTGACCAAGTGTTATATCTTAATCACTTTTTATTATTATTTTAAGTTTTATGTATGGTGGACAGATTAAGATCCTTTGGATTGCCAAAGTGTTACTGCATTCATTCTTAAACCTCAAATTTGTATGCTGAAGGATGCCAATGGACAGATTTCAAAAGAAATCAAAGGAGGAAGGTAGGAGTATACTGACCTTATATATTACAGATATATCTTAGAAGATATTCCTTATTTACAAAACCTCTAGAAATACAAGGAAAAGACTAGCACTTCCAACATTGCCAAGTCAAAAGAAACTGAAGGAATACCTGTTAAAATATGGTGAGTAAAAAAGAATAGGTAAGGTTATACCAGGAATCTAGATAATAACACAGATGTCAACATATTGGAAATGATCAACCTATGTTGCATTTTTTTAAAAAAAGTTTGATTTAACAGGGTTCACCTCTCATATAATATTCTTAATTTCACATGCAGGTAGAATATTGTTTAGGATCATCCAATGCAGATTAGAGCATGGACAAAGATTCAAGCTGTCTTTAGAAAAGGCCAAGGAATATAAGCCATAAGCCATGCTGTAGCTAGATAATTAAGAATGGCAAGAAGTCAACAGATGCTTCATTAATTATAGAAAGTGTTGAATCCTTCGTTCGCATGCGAATGATAAAGACACATGGTAACTGTTAACTACTCCTTATTCTCCTTCTCCAACAACCAAGCAAAAAGCAAAAGGCATGCAGGCCTTTTTATATGGCCAGAAACCTGGACAGTGTCAACCAATAGGAACAGAGCGTTTTCGCGCATTGCGAATGTGCACAAGGCTGGCGCTGCTCTGTCTGGTCCCGGGCAGCTTTTGGAATGCCCGGGACCAATGCAACGTCCCGAGCCTGCTTTTGCAGGCTCAGGACACAACAGAAAGAATTATAGAAAATTGTGTAGATCAGATCAAGCTGTGGAATGTGGTCAGAAAAATGAGATTAATAAAATATCTCATTGTTCTCTTAAGAACAATGAGATACAGGTCATATACAGGTCAGTAAGCACATTATGGCAAAATATGGTGAAACAGACTGATTCCAGATTGTCAACAAGATTGTATATTTGCCATTATTTATTCAACTTATGCTGAGTATATATTAAAGGAAGCTAAACTGGAAGAAGGTAAGCTTTGTTTTAAAACTGGAGGAAGAAACATGAATAACCTGTACTATGCTGATGTTGGTAACTATAAGAGCCTAAAGAATCATCAAAGTCTAGTCATAAAGGTTAAGAAAGAAAGTGAAAAAAAACGGTCCTAAGATATTCAAATGCTGTAATGTGCAATTATCAGAACTGTGAAGTCATTGTATTTCCTGTAACACTCTAGGGAAGCGAAAAATAATCTTTGAAGAAGCATAATAATAAGAATATTGACGGTCTTGAATTTCAGCATTGGAGAAGACTTCCATAATAGTCTGTGAGAATGTCCTTGAGAGATAGGAGGAGGAGGAACAGCAGCAGCAGCAGCAGACTAGGCAATGGTGAGATAAGAGGCAGCTTAGCTTGCAGAAAAACTGGAAGCATAGCAATTCCCAGTTTCTTGGAATGTGAATGCAGGAGCAGACAGATGTACTATCAGATTTGCAAGATTCTGTTACAGTAACTTTCAATAAAAGTTCTGTTAGACCTCATGGTTGATGCTCTTTTTCTGGACTACCTGTAATGGCTGACATCAATCTTCTAAGTCTGAAAGTATATCACTTCCCTTTGTCTTTACAGTCCACCAATTGTGATCTGCAAAAACCTGGGGAATCACCAGATCTCATTCAGATTTTATATATTTTTTATGTATATCTTTGTAAACATCAAATAAACATATGGATTATTGCAGCCCTAATACAACAGCTCTGCATGTTTTCTTCATGTATAAAAGTATTACTATTTTGTTCACACTAGAGTTTCAGTTAGTGTTCAGTGGACACCAATGTATATTTCTGATTTTATCTTTGATTAAATTGTTACAAATTAATATATTTATTATTTTATTGTTAGTAAACAATGTATGGATTATGTCTGGATAATTGCTATATATTCTGTTTTCTTTTTATCATTCTTATACACCAAAAATAGCATTACTTCTCTTGGGAGAAAGAGAAAACCAGGGACATTTCTATCAATTCCTGCACAGTGCTTCAGGTTATTTTTTTCCCTTAGAAATATAACTTCTAAGGACAATAATAGAGAGAGTGACTTGACAGTAATGGACAATATCAACAAAGGTAATTCACTTTTCAAAGTAATCCTTGAAAAGGTAGCTTGGTATCTAATTTTTTTGCTTGCAGAGGACTGGAAATGCACTAGTGGTTTCAATCATAAAAGAACAGAAAGTACAAAATTTGTTTCTGTCTTTCAGGGGGAAAAAACCTAGTCCTCTTCATTCTTCAAAAAACATATTCCCTTGGGTCTATTCCCCCTCCTTTCTGAGTACTTTTTCAGTTTTCCTCTGTGTATAATATTGATTTATCTTGAATAAATCAGTTATTCTTCACAACGGTGGCTTAGGATTCTTTGTATGTAGGTTATTTTCATATTCACAGCTGCTTTGCTTCATTAGCAGTTCCAGTGGAAGTGTTGCCTCTGCATGCACAACAGACATTCTGAACAGACACTTTTATAATGGTTGCACCAAGCTGTCCAGAAAACCTGGCTGCCTTAAAATGAAGAGATATATTGGGCTCTAATCAACATTATTCATGAAATGGTTTACAAATAGTTTGAACCCACTCTAACATTTCCAAAATCACCACCGTTCAGATCATGTTTGATCATTGACATTCCTGAACTTATAGTCTGTGTGACAGGGTTAACTGGGAAGAAATGTTCCTTTGGACAATTATAGGCAAGACTGAAAATTATCTGGTGAACTGGTCTGGTCAGGATTATATATTTTGATTTTTGACTGAAAAATTGCCAAATGATCAGTCACTAACATAACTGAGCAGAGTCACAAGCACTAACATGTTCTTCACAAACATCCTGATAGTCAGAGTAAGGTTTGATTTAAACATCTCATTGAAAGTGGTGATTTGAACACATTTCCATTGATTGAAAGCCTGCATAATGTTAGTTTTTTATGAAAGTGAGAAGCTGCGGCAAAATTGCCATCCTGCAGAACTCCAAGAATCATTAAGCCTGAGCTCAGGGGAAATTGTCACATGTACAACTATATATTTTAAAACTTTGTCATTGGTAAAGACATATTCCCTGGATAGCTGATTGCATTTAAAAATCAAATACAGCCAAACAAAATTGAAAGGGGTGAAGTTTGCAGGGTGAGTTTTAACACATTTTTCTGATGCTGAAACAGGCAGGTAAGTCTGTCCATGTTGCTGACAGAATGGAGAAAGTTATAACACTTTATAACAGTCCAGTTAAAGTGACATATCTATTAGAGAAATTTCTGCAAAATTGGAACTTTTGTTATTAGAATAATGTGACATTTTATACTGATATGATCAAGTTCCAGGAATCCAGAAATCACGACAGAATTTACAGAAACTTGCAGTATTACAAATATTTCAGCTTACACTTAAATAACTCTTAATGTTGCAATAGTGGTGAATATCTGTAGCTCGGGTGTAGGATGAAGGTAGAGATTTATTCTCTGAGCTTGTGGGTTGGTTTCTGAATGTTTTGTTACCAGGCTAGGCAATATCTTCATCAGAATTTAGGGATTGCCAGTGTTGGTGTTCTTTTGCTTATAAGGGCTTTGTGTGATTAGAAGGTGATGGGACGATCACACTCACATCAGCTGAGGGTCTAGTGATGGGTCTTATGAGGTGCTAGGTGTGAGTCACATCAAGTGAGGGTCTTCTGATGGGCCTTTGATGGATCTTGTGAGGAGGGGGATTTTGTGAGGGGGGAGAACAAATCTCCACCCTCTAATTTTTAATGTTGTTAAAATGTTTTATTTTCATATACTAATTTATAGCATGGATGATGCAATTCAGTAAATATTTTGGAATAGAGCAAGAAAGTTTTCATACAGTGTGGATTTTGACGGGTCAGACACATAAACATGCATAAGTTTTCCTTTCTCCAACAAAAATTTTAAAAATAGAGAGCTTATTCTAAATATTCAATCTATATAGGGGCTTTTATGTATTTCTAATTTTGATATAGTTGGAAAGTGTGCTGTATGAAGACTTTTGCTCATCCCTGATTTATAGTCAACCCTGGACACAATCGTTTTGAACATGAAAACTTGAAAGTTTTGAAAACTTACTATGCAGAGTGACTAGCTCTAGTCAATTTCTATTACTTTGCAGCCAATTTGCTATTACTTTTACAATGTTTTTATAAAAAGCAGATTATATATTTCATCATTATTATGTGTTTTTACTTGGGATCCATCAATTAAAATTAATTAATTGGGTGAAAAAAAGTTAGCAATAATTTACTTTGTGTCTACCTCCGTACCTGGTTTCCTTTCTTGATTGTTGAAACATTTTATATAGCCTTTTTTCGCCCAGTACCTTTCAAAAGATTAAAAATATGGATTAAAAAAGAAATAAGCCAGCCAATATTGTTTTGAAAATGAAGAAATAATAAAAGTTAAAGGTTTTTTAAAAAAGTCCTTGATATGGGACAATTGTCTAAACAGAAACTGAGCAAAATTGTAAACTGTTCTATAGTAGATTTCTCCTAAAATAGAGCTGAATCTACTGTTGGTCCTTTGAAATAGATGGAGTCAGGAAACAAAAAAATACAGGAATTCTATGAATGATTGCAGATTAACAAAATAAGTTACAAATACAATATTTACTATTTATACATCACCACCCATCACCAAAGTGATATGTCTCATACCACTGGGACATAAAATAAAAAGCTTGTTTTCTTTTCACCATTATGAAAATTCCAGCAATTTTTATAAACAGTTTTCCTATATTAGATTTTGTTTAAAATACATGAACCATTCCAGCTGATAGTTTATAGGTGGCATTCACCTTTCCCTCATCCTAGGTATGATAATCTTAATTTAAATTTAAATTGTTAAGAAAATGAGTTTTGACCATGTGAATCATATAAAACTGGGATAATGAGATTATTTCATATATTTGAATGATATAACTGGAAAGCTGAATTCTTTCTGTTGCTACAAATTTTCAGACATTAAAGTTCTCATTTAAGAATGTGACCGTTTAAGACAAAGGAAGTGCTAAAGAAGCTTTGGAAGGATAAACATTAATCACTAAACTAGATCCTGAAATTTACCATCTATATTGTCCAACAATAAAGCTGGATAAGTTTTATTCTCATTTGGTACTGAAATGTCTCATGGATCCCCTGAAATGTCAGTTTGAAGAAGTACTCATATGTTATTTATGTGAAATGAAATAATTTGTTTATCATATATCCAGGGCCAAATATATGTTATTTACATTTAATCTACTATATAAAACAGCCCAACTTAAAATTGCAACAGGAATGTAAGTTAAGTGGATAAACATAATCAAGATGGTTAGCTACAGTATTTAAACTGCTTAAGTTACATGTTTAATATTAAGAAAAAATAATGAATTAGAGCAAAACTTCCAATTTTATGCAGGAAATTAATTTTCAGGTGTCTTTAATATAGAAGCTTAAGCAATTAAAAAGCAAGCAGATCCATCTGCTAACTGTGACAATATTTCCTTAAAAAACAAGTTGATCCCATTTCATTTACTGTTAATTGTGAAGCTAAGCCAATTCTACTGCATCAGTTCAGCTGTCAGAGAAAATTAAGACAATAAAATTTTACGTGCATTGTAAATGAATTAGATTTATGGCTATTGTGTTTTGTTTTAGATAATATTATGGCAAAGAATTATTTAATTTAAGATAATCTACCTCTAGAACTTAGACTAGGTACAATATATCGGTACATAATACTTAGCCCAAGCATATTTTTGAGTCTGTAAGACCTAGTAATCAAGAAGAATTGCTTTACAAGAAGTCAGTATTTAGGATAATAACACAACGTTCCAACTATGCAACTTTCCATAATTTATTAAACAGTTGGGGAATTCTGGGAGATGATGATGATAATGACAACAACAACAACAACAATAATGGATGCAATCCCAAAACAAATGGAGCACCATTTGAACACCATTGGCATTGACAAATTCACATTAGTCAATTACAAAAGGCGGGCTTCCATCCTGCGACAATATCTGTAATACCATCAAACATCCACATCTGCGTATCCCAGGTCCTTGATAAGGACTCAATAGGTAGACAAAAATGCCAAATCCAGTCTGAACATCTGGCTGACTGTGCAATGATCAATAATAATAATAATAATAATAATAATAATAATAATAATAATAATAATAATAATAATAATAATAATAATAGAAGAAGAAGAAGAAGAAGAAGAAGAAGAAGAAGAAGAAGAAGAAGAAGAAGAAGAAGAAGAAGAAGAAGAAGAAGAAGAAGTAGTAGCAGCAGTAGTAGTAGTAGTAGTAGTAGTAGTAGTAGTGGTGGTGGTGGAAGTGAACTTGGAGATCTTCTAGTCCAGTGGTTCTCAACCTTTTTAATGCTGCAAACCCCAACCGGTCGTAAGTCGAGGACTACCCAACTGGTCGTAAGTTGAGGACCCCCAACCGGTTGTAAGTCGAGGACTATTTCCCTGCCTGGGAGCATTGCGCATGCGTGGTGCCGCCCCCTGTGCCAGCCGAGGCATAGCTGGCAAGGGGCAGCAACAGCGCAGGGCAACCACCGGCTGGGCCACCAGCTGGCCCAGTTCAAGGGAGTTAAGGCACCCGCCGGGCCCCACGCTTGCCAGCAACCCTCCCTGCGCCCGCCAGCCTCCCACCTCCCACCCCTGGCCCTCTTTTACTTACATTTTTAGTAGTTGCTCAGCAGGGAGGGGTGGAAACTTCCAGACAGCTCTCCTTCGCTGCAGATAACTTGCAGCACCGTTTGCAGACTGGGACTTTTGGCAGGCTCAGCAGGGCAGAGACAGCCTGGACAATTCCTATTGGCTTTTGAAAGCCAATAGAATTAGACTCTATTCAAGAGAGTCTATTCTATTGGCTTTCAAAAGCCAATAGAATAAGAGGGAGTAGCACTGCTAAGGAAAAGGGGGGGGGAATGGCAGACTGCGTTGTTTGGCAACCCCCATGAAATGGTCGTTTGACCCCAAATGGGGTCGCGACCCACAGGTTGAGAACGGCTGTTCTAGTCCAACCCTCTGCTCAGGCAAGAAACCCTATGTCATTTCATACAAATGGTTGTTCAGAGTCTTCTTAAAAACTTCCAGTGTTAGAGCATTCACAACTTCTGGAGGCAAGTTGTTCCACTGATTAATTGATCTAACTGTCTAACTGTTCTAACTTTCTCCTTAGTTTTAGGTTGCTTCTATTTTTAATTAGTTTCCATCCATTGCTTCTTGTCCTACCTTCAGGTGCTTTGGAGAATAGCTGAATAGTTGAAGTCCACATATCTTAAAGTCACCAAGGTTGAGAAACACTGAGTAGAAAATAAGAAGTATGGAAGACAAGACAGAATTCTGAAGTTAATTTCAGGGTATAATGAATATTTATAATATGACTGGGCAAATATTCAGGGCAGAATATTTATAATATGACTGAAAAATAAAAAGCATTATTATCTTGTTTCAAATTTCTCTATGACAAAGAAATAAATTTTAGAAAACTAGCTACAACTTTCAGATCTGAGCTGAGGTGAGATTTCAGTTTATTGTTTTGAAATTAATGATGGTACAAAATGATAAAACATTTCTAAAGCAAGTTTCTTTGGTTCATTATACATTCTTACCCTCCTGTTACATTCTTATTACAGTTTAAGCAGAGGAATGCCCTTTTCAGTCAATAAATTACTATTTAAATCCCAATGACAGGAATATAGAATTCCCACCTTACATAATTTAAAAAAAATAAAATATATTTCCTCCTCAGATATCATAACCAGTTCCAAGATCAAGCCACATTCTTTTTGTCTTGGTCTCTGCATCATCTAAATAGATGGAAATTTGTAGACTCAATGTGGTTGACATGTAGCTTTGCTACATTCATCTTTTTGCATAGTGGTTACACTTTTCATTACAAACGTGACAGTTCAGATAAAAGTTAATTTTCATCTGCATCCTCATGGTATAATGGTGTGAAATACTTTTACACTCAAGGTGTAAATGCAGCCATAATATAGTTTTTCCCCTCAAAAAAGGACAGATAAGGCTTATGTTTTCCATTTATAAACTTATCCCCTCATCAAGGCATCCATAATAGCAATAAAATAAATGAAAAATGCTCCACTGGCAGAATCACAAATGTCAGCTAAAATTTACAATTTTTTTTTATGTTCTTAACAATTAGTTTTCTAAAAAATATGTATTAACTTTAATTTCTTCATGAAAGGAATCCAAAGTTCATATATTTTTACTTCTATTTTCATTTATAACTTGTAAATTTTAATCTTGTTCTTAACTCCATTTTTAATTTGTAATTTTACCCATGTGTTTACTAGATTGTTGTAAATTGCCCAGAATAACTTGGGTGAGATGGGTGGTGCAGAAATTTTAAAAATAAATTAATTAAAATGTTCTGAGTTTTTGTGTGGACAAAACGAGATCTGTCTATCTGTTTCTTGTTCATTCTGGCAAGTGTGCTTTCATGTATTTCAAAGCAAAGCAAAACTCATTTTGGAAAAAAAAATCATTCATTTATGCCTACCTGTAAGCATTTAGTTAACTTTCCTATTTTAGTTTTGAAAGTGAGAAAGAAGTCATATTTTTCTATTGTCAGGTGAGAGATAAGATCTTTTGCCTGCCTTGGCTATTTAATTGAAATTCCTTATTGTTGCGTGTTTATCTAGTGTAAGGTATCAAAATATAAAACAGTAAACCTCGCTGTTCTCAGGAAGGAATGTATGGAATTTTCAGAGAAGCAATTGACTTTTTTCTTTCTTTTTTCCAATAATTTCTCATACATACTGAAAAATAGGCTATTGTCTTGTTAGTACTTATTCTACTTGTGCAATAGAATAATGCTGCAGATATAAAACAGTGCAGAAGGGAAAGAAATCTAGTACATTATTTTTGTTGCTTCTTAATCTCTGTTAATCAATTGTAGGGCATTTCTTATAAAAATATTGATTTTTTTTTAAAAAAACAGCTACATTGTGACATCTATTCTACTAATTTAAGACTCACAATGTTATCTCCATCTCAATCTGTGCTATTTTATTTTATATTCAGTAGGAATGTACAGATAGCCCAATTATCTGGGCCCTCTGCAGTCGGGGTTCAGGCCCGGCTACAGCACCGAAACTGCCTTGGTCGCTCTGATGGATGATCTCTGGCGGGCCCGGGATAGAGGCCAGTCCTCTGTCCTGGTGCTTCTTGACCTCTCAGCGGCGTTGGATACCATTGACCATGGTATCCTTCTGCGCTGGCTGGAGGGATTGGGAGTGGGGGACACCGTATTGTGGTGGTTCTCTTCCTATCTCACTGGTCGGTCACAGTCGGTGTTTGTGGGGGGTCAGAGGTCCACCTCTAGGTTACTCCCATGTGGGGTGCCTCAGGGGTCGGTTCTCTCCCCCCTACTTTTTAACATTTACATGAAGCCACTGGGTGAGATCATCCACTGCCACGGAGTGAGATATCATCAGTATGCTGATGATACTCAGCTGTACATTTCCACTCCTGGCCATATCAGTGAAGTGGTTGAGGTGATGTGCCAGTGTCTGGAGGCTGTGAGGGTTTGGATGGGTGTCAACAGATTAAGGCTCAACCCCGATAAGACAGAGTGGCTGTGGGTGATGCCTCCCAAGGACACTTCTATCCGTCCTTTGATTACCCTGGGGGGTGAATCTATAAACCCCTCAGAGAAGGTTCGTAACTTGGGAGTCCTCCTTGATCCACAGCTGACATTGGATCATCATTTGTCGGCAGTGGCGAGGGGGGCATTTGCCCAGGTTCGCCTGGTGCACCAGTTGCGTCCTTACTTGGATCGGGAGTCTCTCCTCACAGTCACACATGCCCTTGTCACCTCAAGGATCAACTACTGCAACACTCTCTACATGGGGCTACCCTTGAAGAGTGTTCGGAGACTCCAATTAGTGCAAAATGCAGCTGCGCGAGCAGTTGTGGGCCTTCCTCGTTGTGCCCACATTTCATCAACTCTCCGCATGCTGCATTGGTTGCCTATTGGTCTCTGAGCCCAATTCAAGGTGTTGGTTATTACCTATAAAGCCCTTCATGGCATGGGACCAGGATACTTATGGGACCGCCTTCTGCCACATACTTCTCTACGACCTGTGAGAGCGCACAGGGTCGGCCTCCTCCGGGTCCCGTCAGCGAAACAATGTTGTCTGGCGGGCCCTAGGGGGAGGGCTTTCTCTGTTGTGGCGCCCACTCTCTGGAACCAACTGCCTCCTGAAGTCCGCGTTTCTCTGACTCTCCCAGCCTTCCGAAAGAATTTAAAAACCTACCTCTGCCGGCAGGCCTGGGGATGATTGTTGATTGTGGTGTGACTGATGAGTATGTGTGGGGTTTTATTTTTAATGTTTTTTGTTCGGATTTAGATTAAATTGTTTTATATATATATGTTGTGAGACGCTCCGAGTCTTCGGAGAGGAGCGGCATACAAATCCGAATAAAATAAATAAAATAAATAAAATCTCTTTTGAAGATTTGCAAGTACACTCACTTACCAATTCAGCAAGTACTCAATATTGTGACGATGCTGAATGAGTGATACTTATGTCAGGTCCTCAAATTTCCACCCGTTGCAAGCGCCCCCACATCATGTTCTCATAACCTTGGCAACTGGCTTGTATTTACTCAAGCAAAGTCAGGGAAGAAAGGTTTGGAGGGATTGGAGCAGAGAAGGTTGCAAGTCACGTGGGTAAGTCTCTCCCACCTGGTAATCCCCCAGAATGTACATATGCCATTGCAACTGCCCATGCACCCTCCCCCATCTGACAACAGCTATCTATGTGTTCCAAATCACACTACAATCACCCATGTACCCTGCCCCACCTGGTAGAAATCACTTACCTGCCTGCCGGTCAGCCTGCTTCCAAACCACCAGGGACTTGTAAATTTTTCCTGGCTTTTCGACTGACTTTTGTTGTTGGAAGCCAACATGAAATTTCACAGAGGCTCTCACTTAATGTGTAATTCTTGTTATACAGTGGCACTGCCAGGATTGCTGTTGCTAAGTGATGCAGTCAAGTGACATTGTGCTTTGTAACCAAATTGTTTGTAGATACAGTAGAAATACTGGTGCCAGTTATTGTAGTTAAGCAAACAATATCTATAGCATAATTTACTTCAAATTTTTAATTCAAGAACCAAAGGCAACAAGTTATGTATAATATATTATTGGTCCATAAGCTAGCACTGTATCACAGTTCAACTGACCAGCTAACTGAATAGGATTATCTTGAAGAGAGTTCAATCAGAATAAAGCTGGAAGGAACCTTGGAGGTCTTCTAGTCCAGCTGCCTGCTCAAGCAGGAGACCCTATACCATTTCAGACAAGTGGTTGTCCAGTCTCTTCTTAAAAACCTGCAGTGATAAAGCACCCACAATGTGTAAAGGCAAGTTGTTCCACTGGTTAATTGTTTTCACTGTTAAGAAATTTCTCCTTAATTCCAGGTTGCTTCTCTCCTTGATTAGTTTCCACACATTATTTCTTGTCTTGCTTTCTGCTGCTTTTGAGTTTCTCAGTGTGTTGCTCACTCCAGGGAAGCAGGCAAGCAGGCAGAGCAGATATTGCTGCTAATCAAGGGTTTTTAAAAATCTTTTTATCCAACATCTGCATGAACCACAGTTCTCAGTAGCAGTCAGATTTTCCTATCAGATTCATAAAAAATAATCATATATGACATGTCCCCAAGCAAATAAAGTTATACCGTGTTATATATGGCAATAGAATAAGCTTCAGAAGTATTAAAATAGTTCAGTCAAGTGAACAATGCTATGAGCTACTGCACAAAGTAAATAAAGCAACCAAGCAGAATGATAAGCTAAACTGACCAGCAATAAAATTCTCTTATGACCCTTTAAGTTGGTGATCATGTTATACCATGAGCACAGACCATAATTCCAGTACATGTCGCTCCAGTATTTATGATATTACATTTGTATTTTATGTGAAAACATAATCATGCATATTCTCTTAGCAGAAGTACTTGTGTGTGTGAATTTTAAATGAAATATAAATTGGAAGTTTCAATTTGATATACATCTTTGCTTCACTGTATTATACAAACACTGAGAGAAATTGGGAGCTTTTCCTCTCCCCATTTCCCATCCCAGTCTAACAATTGCTCAAGGTCTTTTGATGTCTACAAATAGGTTATTAACAAAGAATATATTACAGCACATATAAATTGTCTTTCAAAAATATACATTATATTCACACCTGTCACCTGGTCTATTTAACAGCTGTCTATACTATATTATAGTGATATTATCCTGGCAACAATGTAAGATAAAAAAAATCCATCTGTTTTTTAATCTCTATGCTAAACTGGGTGATCTGCATTACTTGTTACTTTAGAACTGTTTCATTTATTATTTATTACTCACAGATGTTGAAAATAAACTGATGTTTTGCATATGGCACCTATGTTGTTGGTGGTATTATCAATTCACAGTGTGTAAATAACAACTATGTTAGCATACCACTTCAAGACAACTTTCTACTCTTATGACACACTGATTAATGGATTAAAGGCTTAAACATCTGAAGTTCTTATTGAAAACCTGCCATTAATTACTAATTTGCATAGTGACACTTTACAGCACACATTTATTTAGAGAACATCACTAAGTCCTGAATTCTAAGAATCCTTATAATCAAAATAACAATTCCTAAGTCTGAGGGTGAAACTTCCAACAAGGCAAACAATAAATGGCACAATCATTAACTATTTGCATATTTTCAAAGACAGATAGAGAAAGAAGAAAGGAGGGGAATAATGTGAAAAGATTTCTAGTAAGAGGGAAAGTCAAGTGGAATGACTAAATGCCAGTTTCAGCTTTAATAAATCTAAGACAAATTTCAACATCTGGAACCAAAGAAATGTCATACAAAGTGTTTCCATAAGCAGAACTGATATGTTGGAATGGCAATGCTGAAATGCGTTACTTACAAAATGTAGGCTGCAGACCCACAGGTATAAACAAGAGCAAATTTAAAGAGAAAATGTGAAGATGGAATATTGAGTAGTGATAGAAAAAAAGGAGGAATGGAGATGTGAATATTTGTTCCCTTTAATTGTGTAATAAAGGTAGTCATTGACTTATGACCACAATTGAGCCCAAAATTTATGTTGCTAAGTGAGACAGCTGCTAAGTGAATTTTGACCCATTTTATGACCTTTCTTGCCAAAGTTCTTAAGTGAATAAATTGCTGTTAAGTTAGTAATATAGCTGTTAAATGAATATAGCTTTCCCCATTGACTTTGCTTGTTAGAGGCTGGCAAAAAGTGATCTGATGATCCAGAGATACTGTAACCATCATAAATATGAGATACTTAACACTGTTATACAGGTAATCCTTGACTTACAACCACAATTGAGCCCAAATTTTCTGTTGTTAAGTGAATGGCCATTTTATGACCTTTCTTGCCAAAGTTGTTAAGTTAATCATTGCAATTGTTACGTTAGTAATATGGTTGTTAAATGGCTTCCTCACTGGCTTTGCTTGTCAAAAAGTCGCAAAAAGTGATCACATGATCCAGAGACACTGCAACCATCATAAATACAAGTCAGTTGCCAAACATGACCATGGGCATGCTACAATGGTCGTAAGTGTGAAAAATGGTCAGTCACTAAATGAACTGTTGTAACTTGGGCACTATCTATAATACATTTAGAACAAAATCCAATGTCATGTATAATAACTTTATACCTATTACAAATAGTTTAGTTAAATGTGAGTCAGAGGACTAGACCTGAGAAATATACACAACCGATGAGGTTCCTATAAAAATCAGCATAGGAACCTATGAAACTAGGCAGGTTAGTGGATATATTTCTTGGTGGCTATATAGGGTAGTAGAAGATAGTGCTAACTTGCAAGAGTGGCGTGAGACCTTTTTGGTGAAGATAGGCAGGACAATGTGGGAAGAAAGAGATGTAGGGGGCAAAGTGTGGTAAAAGATACGTAGCATGTTATCACAATGACAACCAGAAGCACTGGGCTGAACTTCCAGGCATAGGGCATCAGCGGTTACTAAGACCATTTGTAAATCACATGTTCTCTTTAGAATTGAGATAGTTTGTTCTATAACTACTATGGAAAATCAGACCTGTTATGATTTAATAGAGGAAGATTGTAAAGATGGGAAGTAGTCATGCTGAGGATTTGCTCTGGCAGATCTTTGAGTATTTCAAGATCTGTACATCAGACGTAGGATGACAATGATCTTGTGAGATATCTGGTTTTAATTAAATGCCCTGCTCCTCAGAGAACTGGATTGGAATGTTTGTATCTGAAATTGGATTCTAGATTTAAATTTATGAGTGGTAGTAGCTTACAGCATAGCTTACTTGCCAGAGAGATTCATTGCTAAGTTTCTACATCTCATAATCAGGCAGTTGTTGGTTTATTTCTGGCTTTTGTTATTAAAAGTGAGTTCTAAAATTGGTCAGAGATTAAAAGCCTCAGTGTCCCAATTCATAAATGGCTTTATATAAGTATGCAGTATATTGGATCCAGTTTTATCTTGGAAACAGTAGGTTCAGAATCAGAAGGATAGGATGTTTATATCCATACTTTCTTATGGGTAGTGTTAATCTTTATAAGGGTATATAAGCTAATAAAAAGATCTGACCCTTATACGTAAATCCTGATGCAACCAATCTGAATGTTTCTGAACAATAAGGCTAGCAATTCCACCATGACTGGCATTCTGACTAAACTTTGGCATTTCTAAAATAAGATATCATTGTTCCTTGAGCAGCCTTTCCCTATTTTTCAGTTCTGGAAATTTCTTTGATTTAGTAAAGTTTATTGAAAGAATGAAATGGTAGAAACAAAGCTTAAAACAATGTTTGCAGAAGACAATTATGAGTGAACATGCCAAGTATTATTTGACTTCAACTTCTAACATGTAAGTAAGTGATGAATCAGTATCAGTTTGCTCTTATTTCACTAGTAGATTGCCACCCAACAGATCATTTTAAAATTGTATGTTCTCAGTTAGATTCTTCACCTGCTATTGTTTTCTATGTATTTTATTGATAAAAATAGTGATACTCATTTTGAATACATACCATTACGACAATTTCCCAAGATGTGTCAAAGTTATCTAATATTAATTGAACTTCTAGAATCTGAAGATATTGACAGAGTTCTCTGCTGCATGAGATCTTCATTCTATGGGCTGAATCTACCCCCCCCAGGCAGTTAGAGAAGTTATGCACTATATTTAATTGCCTGATTAATGCTTCTTTGAGAGCAGGAATGTTGCTGATGCCTTGAAGGAAGTGAGGGTATCTATTTTACTGAATTCACTTCTCAATCTGGTTGTACTGGACAACTTTCACCTTGTTCCCAATCTTTCGTTTTTTAAAAGATTTTAGAGAATGTTACAGGATATACGTTGCAAAGAATACGTGAAGCAAGTTATCTGAATTCTGGTCAAGTCTCAGGGCTAATAATATGATGATAACAATATTGGTTGCTCTTCTGTATGACCTCTGTTGGATAAAGAGGATTTCATATTTTAGACTGCTGATTGGCATACAATATAATCAACCATGGTATTATTCTGGACCAAATATAAAAACTAAGAGTAGATGGCCTTATTTAACAGTAGTTCCAATTGGTGAGCAATAAGTGTAATTATGTGACATTAGACATATGTTGATTAGGAAATGAATGTATGTATACATGCATACACATTTACACATTGATAATGCTTTGCTGTTGATTGAAATTCTGAATAATTTGCAATATAAGTTCATATGACATAAAAATAAGCAAGATAGTTTTTGACATTTAAGAATTAAAGTTGTACATAAATGACCAAAAGTGCAAATGAATTTACCAAGGTTAGAAAAATAGATGGATAATACAAGCAAACATTAGTAAAATTAATAGTGATTAGTAAGTGGTCTAATAATGAAGAATAAATGCTTAACAAGCAAAATGGTTATAAAAATATACTTTGTTGTTTGGAATTGAGAGTTTGGTATGAGGAGAAGAAGCGTTGGCTTACCTGAACGTCTTTTTTCAGCATGGGGGGATGAAGAATCCACTACTGGGTTATCACTGTCTAGCCCAATAGAAGACTAGGCCCGAAATTTAGCTCCACCTCCTGGCTTCCTTCCCCAGTTTTTGACAGGCGAAGCTCCTTATCAGGTCGGACCGTGTAGCTCCTCTCCAGTGTCCTGTAAGAGAAACCCTGCCTAGACTGCTTAGAGGAGGGTGTGGATTCTTCATCCCCCCATGCTGAGAAAAGACGTTCAGGTAAGCCAACGCTTCTTCTCCAGCATGGGTGGATTTCAGAATCCACTACTGGGACGTACCCAAGCCCTCTCAGTCCCTTTTGGGCGGGAGTCTAGGCTATCTCTTACTAGGACTCAACTATTTGCTGCAGGCAGGGCCCTCCTACCGAATGAACCCTCAGCTGCTGCAAATTGATCTATCTTGTAATTTTTCACAAAGGAGGACGGAGAAGCCCATGCGGCCGCTCTGCAAATTTCCTCCAGTGGCGCCTGAGTACGCCAGGCTGCTGATGTGGCCACGCTCCTTGTGGAGTGCGCCGTAATGCTGGTTGGAACCTGCATGTCCAATGACTCATAGGCCTTGGCTATGCATGCCCTGATCCGCCTCCCAATGGTCGATGAAGATATCTTCAGACCCATGGATGAATGCTGATAGGACACAAATAAGGCCTCAGATCTCCTAAATGCTGCTGTTCTGTCAACGTAGTGTCACAGAGTCCTGCGCATGTCCAGTGTGTGCCACTGTCTCTCCCTACGGTTTGTGGGGTTCGGGCAAAAGTCTGGGAGAACCAGTTCCTGTGCCCTGTGAAACCACGTGTTGACCTTAGGTATGAAGGTCGGATCCAGCCGCAGAATCACCCTGCCTTCCGCGAAGGTGAGTAAGTCTGGGCGGACCGAAAGGGTCCCCAACTCCGATATCCGTCTTGCCGAGGTGATTGCTACTAGAAAGGCCACCTTCATTGTTAGGAAACGGAGAGAACTAGTCCCCAGTGGTTCGAAGGGGGCTTCGGTTAGTGCCTGGAGTACCCTATGCAGATCCCAGGAAGGAAAACGGTGAACTGCGGGGGGCCGTCTTGAGGCGGCTCCTTTTAAAAATGCGCTCACCGCTGGGTGCTGCGAGAGGGCTCCCCGGTCCTCACATACCAGGACCGTTTGTAGAGCTGCTACCTGTCTGCGGATGGTGTTGGTCGCTAGACCCCTGCTCATGCCGTCCCACAGGTACTGAAGGATGTCAGGGATGGTAACTGACAGAGGGTTTAGCCCCCGTCTGCTGCACCAGGAGGAGAAATTTCTCCAGGTGGCGTCATATATTCTATTTGTGGAGGGTCGCCGTGCATCCTGGATGACCGAGATGACCTCCTCCGAGAAGGCCTGTCTACTCAGGCCTTCCCGCTCAATCGCCAGGCGGCTAGTTGGAGCCATTGTGGGTCTGGGTGCTGGAGCTTCCCCTGGCTCAGGGCTACCTGGCTCGGAGGGAGTCTCCACACTGGCGAGCATGATAGGTCTACCAGGTCTGCGAACCATGGGCGTCTCGGCCAGTATGGGGCGATTAGGATCACCTCCGCCTGTTCCAGAATCAGTTTGCGTATAGTCGCCTGAATTAGTGGCGGAGGAGGGAAGGCGTACAGAAGTCCCTGGGGCCATCTGCACCTGAGCGCGTCCGTCCCCTCCGCTTCTCGGGTCTGGAACCTGGAGAAGAAGCGATGGGTCTGAGTGTTTGCTGGAGACGCGAAGAGGTCCAGGCAGGGCCGGCCGAACCTGTCCGAGATTGCCTCGAACAGCTCCGGAGCCAGCCGCCACTCCGCGTGGTCTACCGTGGCTCTGCTGAGGGAGTCCGCCTGTTGGTTGGCCTCCCCTGAAATGTGTTCTGCCCTGATTGAGGTCAGGTGCTGTTCTGCCCACAGGCCCAGTGCTCGGGCCTCCTTCATGAGGGTCGTTGACCTGGTCCCGCCCTGCTTGTTCATGTGAGCCTTTGCTGTTACATTGTCTGTTAGGACTAGCACGTGCTTCCCTGTTAGGTAGGGTGAGAAGTGTAACAGAGCCAGGTGTATGGCCCTCAATTCTAACCAGTTGATCCTGTGTCGTAAGTCCCCTGGACTCCACCTTCCCTGGGCTATCTTGTCCATGGAATGGGCCCCCCACCCGAACAGGCTTGCGTCTGTCGTGACTGTGACCCTTTCTGGTTCCCTGAGTGGGGCGCCCCTGCGCAGTGCCCTGATCTCCACCATCGTAGGGAAACTAGAACCTGGGAAGGGACCCTGACCCTCGTGGGTGATGCGCTCTGGTTCTGCCTTTGGTAGGGAAGCAGGAACCACTGGAGACTTCTGGAGTGAAGTCTTGCCCACGGAACTATCCCCAGGCATGATATCATCTTCCCCAGGAGCTGGGATAACTGGACTACGGAGACCGTCCTTCTCCGTGATATTAGGGCCGCTAATTTTTGTAGGCTCTCCCGACGCTCCTGTGATAGATAAACCATGCCCTGTTCCGAGTCTATTATGGGCCCTAGATGCTGAATTCTCCTCACTGGCACGAGCTGGCTTTTCTTGTGATTTACTGAAAAGCCGTGGCTCTGGAGGATGTCTACGGTAGTCTGCACATCCGCCAATGCCGCCCTGTGTGATCGTGACAAGATTAGTATGTCGTCCAAATAGCATTGGACTCTTACCGGTGTCATGCGTAGGTGCGCTCCCAGTGCTGCCAGGATCTTCGTGAACACTCTGGGTGCCGAGGACAGGCCGAATGGTAGGGCCCTGTACTGGTAGTGTCGTCCCCTGTAACAGAATCTCAGGAACCGTCTGTGTTCCAACCTTATCGGGATGTGCAGGTAGGCCTCTGTGAGGTCTATGGATGACATCAGGTCCCTTTTCCGGATGCTGGCCAAGATGGACTTGAGGGACTGCATTTTGAACTTCCGGTACACTATGTAGTGGTTTAGGCGTTTGAGGTCCAAGATGGCCCTCCAATCCCCTGACGACTTTGGTACCAGAAACAGGATGGAGTAAAACCCTCGACCCTCCTGGCCTGGAGGAACTGGCTCTATTGCCCTTATCTCCTCCAGGTGTCTTATGGCCTGATCTACCAGTTCCGCCTTGGCCTTGTTGTTTGACAACGGGCATCTTATGAAGTGGTCCGGCGGGATGGAGTAGAATTCTATCGTCAGACCCTGGGCCACTGTCTCCCTGACCCAGGTGTCCGTCGTGGTCGTCTGCCATGCCTCGCTGAACAGTGCCAGACGACCCCCGACGGGACTGCCCCAGGCGTCACTTGAAGCGTCTGAAGGGCCGACTTCCACCCCCTTTAAAGGGGCGTTTGGAAGCTTGGCCCCTGCCAGCGGCTGGACGGTCCTGTCCGCGCTCCTGTCTGTATGGGGAGTTGCGCTGATTTCTGGGGCTTTCCCAGGACCGTCCCCCATGAAAGGGCTGTCTCCATTCCCCGCTCCCGCTCTGGCGGGGAGCCTGTCTACGGAAGTCCTGACCTGCTCTGTCCGTCTTTTTTGAGGGGTGAGCTAACACTTTTCTTTTGTTCTTGTCCTCAACCACGTAAGGATCCAGGATCGCTCCAAACAGCTTTGATCCTGAATACTTAGCTGTGGCCAGGTGCCATTTTGCCTTCAGGTCTGTCTTCCAATTCCTTAACCATGTGAGTCTCCTCACTGCTACTGTACCTGCGATGGACCTGGCCGCGTATCGCGAAGCAAACATCGTGGCATCCGCTGTGAACTCCGCTGTCCTGCGCAGCTTGGTCAGCGTCTGGTGTATGCGCACCTGTTCTGCTGGTACACTTGCCTGGAGTTCCCGCAGCCACTTAATTGCTGCTCTAGAGAACACGGATGCCGTGGACGAGGCCCTAATGGCCCATGCCGCTGAATGATGTACTCTGCGAAGAGAGAGTTCTACCTTCCTCTCCTCTGCTTTCATTGCCTCTGACATGTCACCTGGGATGGCTGAGGAAGAAAAGAGAGAGATTAGTGGTTCGTCCACCTGCGGCACCTCTATGAGTGATGCCAGGGGGCTGCACACATTAAAAATCCTCTTCTCAATGCCATTTGGTGAAGGAATGGTGCCCAAATTTGTCCACTGGGACCTTACCCCTGACCTGAAAACCTGTGTGCAGGGAACCTGAATAACCTCTGCCACTGGTGTGGTCATCAGTGGGTGCTTGGCATCCTCATCCTCCGAGGACGGTGGTCTGGTGTCCTTTGCCTTAGCTGGTAGCTCGAGTGCCGAGCATATTTTCATTAAGAGGGATGTAAATAGTGAATAGTCAAATAGACTTGGAACCTGAGTAGTTTGCTGCTGCTCCTCCTCATTCTCTGACATAGGAGCTCCCTCTTCTCCCCACTCCTCCGGCTCTTCGTCTGCCACCTGTGAAGAGGCTTCAGATACATCAGAGTCATGAAACACTACCTTGTCTCCCCCCTGAGGGCCAAGTCTCCCTGATGAGTGGGCCCTCCGTGGGGGTGACTCACTGCTCGAGGCCGGAGGTGTTTCAGAGCCTCCTGTAGGATGTTATGAAGATGAGAAGACCACTTACCGGACCTTGTTCTTTTCCTACCTCTACATCCATTCTCCTGACTGGTGTTTGGTTCCGAATGGGCTGGTGAGGATGGCACCGAGATGGGGGACAATTCTCCATCCGTCTCCTCCCTGGGGATCCACTCCCTGGGGTTGGATTCCAAGGAACCAAGGGCGCTTTGGGTCTCCAAGAGAGTCAGCTCTGTCCTCTCTGTCCCGCCCGCTCTGCTCCTCTGGGCCTTGGCAAACTCCTTCTCCAAGGCCTGGTGCCTCCTCATGGCCTGACGCTCAGCAGTCTTAGAAGGCTCGTTTAGATGCTTCGTCTTGGCCTTCTTCTTGCCCCCCCCCGGTCCTCTGGTTTGCGAGGCGGCGACGGGGGAGGCACTGAGTCTTGTCCCTGGATGCCTTCTGCCATGGTCTCGCTCTGACCGGTGCCTTGCCCTGGTCGTTGGGCGGTCCTGGCAGAGGTCGGCAATGCTAGAGGGAGAGACTCCCTACTCTTGCTCGACCGTGGTGTGGCACAGCCTCTGGGTCTTCCCAGGCCATTGACTAAGCCGTCTCCTTTTAGGCTGTTGATAAATTACAATGCGCGCGCACACACACCGTCGAGCACCCCCTTGCCGACCGCCGGCCCTCCAACTCTTGTTGCTGGGCCGATGGATCTCAAGGCCTCTCCCGGGATTTTCCGACTGTTTCCCTGGGCCCAAACCCGGCAGCAGGGAACAAAGAGGCTTACCTGCCTCTTTCTGTGAAAATATTTTCGCGCCACAGCAGCGAAAGCCGATCAGGCAGCCTGAACCTTGCGGCGCCGCCCCTTTTACAAGATGGCGATTTGCGCCAGTGGCCGGGACCTCCCCCTTTCCAAGATGGCCGCCGCGCCAATTTTTTGGTCGGAGCTCTGCGCAGCCGACCACGCGGAGGTTGTTTCTAGCGGCCCCAGTCTACCCCTTTGGGTCGGAACGAACTCCGGCCTCCGTCCACCGGGCCCGGTGGACTGGCGGCCTCCTCCCCGCCTATACAAGGAACCCCACTTGCGGTTTGTTGCAGCGGATCCCCGCTAGTCAGCGACGCCTTGGTCGACGGTCTCCGCGACGTCCTCGACGCCTGCGATCCGGTGAGGCTCCCGTCCGCCGTCCGGGCTCCTTCGGGAGTCTGGGTGTCTTCGGCGACTCCCCGTCCTGTCCCCCCCAAGGCCCAGGGCCTTGGGTGGTCGCCCTCGGGCTTCCGACGGGTAGGCGGAAGGATCGGACCGAAAAGGGCCCGAAGGTCGGAAAAAAATAAGTCTAACCTAAAAAACTTCCTAAATTTCGTCTTTCCAATTAGTTCTATCAAAAATTTAGAGAGGCTGATACTATACCAATCCTAATTCTAGTAAAAACCCTTCTCTCTACGGAGCTACCGCGAAGAGCTGTTCTTGGGCTGAAGACTAGGCAAAAACTGGGGAAGGAAGCCAGGAGGCGGAGCTAAATTTCGGGCCTAGTCTTCTATTGGGCAGTAGACAGTGATAACCCAGTAGTGGATTCTGAAATCCACCCATGCTGGAGAAAAATAAATTCAACTAGTTGAATAAAGTGGGAATAGGTTTATCTGTGAAAATCTGTAGTAATACCAGAAGTGATGTAGTCAGAAATGAATTAATGCTAAATGAATAAATATTGAATACAAAAGTGACTGACAGTATCTCACATGCATATTGAAGTGTTCTGGTCATGTATATAAAAATGAAAATTTAACTGTAGAGCAAGTACATGAAGGAAAAGTGAATGGAGTTAGAAGAAGTAGATACCAAAAAAGTTATGTTTATAATGGAGTAGATGAGATCCTCAGAAACAGATGGATGAGAAGTTTACAGATGAAGGACAATGAAATGATTTATGGTGGTAATGGAAATAAGGATGGTTTGCAATGACAGAAAAAATAAGGACAGATATAGAAAATGGTGTTGGTGTAAACCAGGGGTGGGCATTAATTTTCTCCAGGGGCCACATGAGGAACTGGCACTGTTGTGGAAAGCTGCCACTGCCCCATCCACTGCTGGCCCACCCCTACCGCCACTACCACTCCACTCCTGGTGAGGTACCACTGCTGCACTAATGCCCCCCTGCCAATGCTGCCCCACCCCTCTGCTGATGCCATCCCACCCCCTTTTCACCAATGGCCTTCCACTGCCAATCCTGCAGGCCAGCTGTGGCCTGCAAGCCATAAAATGCCAAGGTCTGATATAAACTAATTTTAGCAACAGTTTTGCTTTTTATTTCATGTCTTTAATATCTTTTGACATATTATTGCTTATTCCTTTTCTGTGTTTTTCATAACAATGGTATCTCATATACACATACTTTCTGATTTACACCCTAGTCCTGATTTGTCTACTTCATAGAATAATTCTTATGTTACAAAAGAAGCAGGAATTTAGAAAACAAAATGTTTTTGTTACCAGTTCTGATAAATGAAATAATCAGGGTTCATATAAAATATATAAACATTTATCTCAATAGTTATGAATAGATACTACAAAAAGCAACTTGTTAAATTAGTGCCTGCCAGATGTTTTGGCCACCAACTCCTTAATGATTTGCTTAGTATGTCTTAAGTAGAAATGATTGATCCAAAATATATTTGTATATGATCCTATTCCTAAACTGGTTTACCATGTAAGTAAAGCCTATTTAGTATTTGTTTTACTACATATACAATTAAAATTGGAAGGGCACATAGGTACACATATGTAAAGCCATATGCAACTTCCTTATGTGTCCATCTGCCTTCAGCATAGTGCATGCAATTGATTGTGTTTACTGAATATATTTGTGCAATATATGTTATATTGACAAATTGCTGATATCTAAATGATTAATATTATTTTGGATTACTATAGGTAATATTAATTATGCATAAATAATTACTTGTTTGACTTTAAACATTAAGTCTTGGGTTTTTTAAAAGAGTATAAAATTAAAGAATTTTGTAGAAAGAACTGTTTCAAACAATTATAGCATATACTTTTTGTATTGCTTTTAATGAAACAATGTTGGAAAATTTAATCAGGATTCATTATCAGTGACAGATTATTGGGAGAGAAAAAAGTAACCTACTAAAAGAGATATTATTTCTTCAGAAATTATGCATTCACAGACAGATTCTAATTAACAGAGCACTTTAATTTCAAAATAGGTTATACAAGTGACATTGGTAACTTTTAATTAATAATAAAATAAAAAGTTTAATGGCCACTTCAAAATATGAAGATTCAGCAGTTTTGTGTGTCTCCATGTTTTAAGATCCTAATTTATACATTTGTGTTGAAAAGGATCTTATTATATTTTAACAGGTTGAAACCTTCTCAATTGGTAATATTACTACTATTCAGAACATTAATATTAGCACACAATATATTACTTAGTGGGACTTTTAAGGTTGCCAGAATCAAAATTACCCGAAATAGATAATTTTACATAATTATGTCCCTATTTGTATTTAATTGCCATTATTAGCAAACAATTCTTCAAAGAAACATGATGTCCCTCTCTCTTTCTCTGTGTTGGAAGGGAGGGTATTTGTGTGGCAGAGATAGGTTAAGAAATTATATTATAATAATTAACAGAATACTCCTCTAACTCCCTTCTCTTCCACCCATTTATTACATTTCAGAAAAAATCTATGTCCATCAGCTGAAGTTTTATTTATATGCCATACACATTTAAACTATGTTGATTTACACTTTGCTGAGCTCCACTGAATTGATTATTAATTCCTAGGTATAGATATATCTATATATAAAACTGCATTGTTAATTAAAATATATATTTAACTTGTATTTTTAAACTCAAGTGTATTCATATAAATATAATACTTTCTGAAATGCATTAAGAAAAAAATGCTTTTCTAAAGTGGAACCATCTATTCTACATCTAGACTTTGGATAGCTTTCACTCCATTTTCATTCCCTCTTTACCCACTCTTACCCAATAAGCACAGTGAAATCAAGCTTTGTTTATACTTTCTGTTTGTGGCTGCAAGGACAATATAGAAAGTGGAAAGAGGGGCACATAACTATGTTAGAATATCAACAAATAGCCCGAGCCTGCAAAGATGAAGTGAGGAAAGCTAAGGCTCAAAATGAACTAAGGCTTGCGACCAAAATCAAAAATGACAAAAAAAGCTTCTTTCAACATATAACAAGAAGAAAGTGAAGGAAACGATTGGTCCATTAGTGGGGGAAAGTGGCAAGAAGGTGATAAGCAATAGGGAGAAAGCAGAACTATTTAACTCATTTTTTGCACTGTCTTTACACAAAGGGAAAAAAACAGACCAAACTACCAAAAATAGTGCCATAAAAAACAGAATAGAAATGCAAGTTAAGATAGGCAAGAAAATGGTAAGTGAGCACCTGTCCAGCCTAGATGAGTTCAAATAACAAGGACCAGATGCATTACACTCCAGGGTTCTCAAGGAACTGGCAGATGTGATCTCAGAACCATTGAACTATATTTTTTCAAAATCCTGGAGCACTGGGGAACTACTGGAGGACTGGAAAAGAGCTGATGTAGTTCCCATCTTTAAAAATGGAAAACAAATGGACCCAGGAAATTACACACCTATCAGCCTGACCTCAATACCTGGGAAGATCCTGGAAAAGATAATCAAGCAACGACTCAGCGAACACCTAGAGGCAAACAAAGTCATTACTAAAAGCCAACATGGGTTTGTCAAAAACAGATCATGCCAGACAAATCTTATTACATTCTTTGACCAAGTGACAGAATTAGTGGATCAGAGGAATGCTGTGGATATAATTTACTTAGACTTCAGTAAGGCATTTGATAAAGTAGATCACAACCTACCGTACTACTTGATAAGATAGAAAAATGTGGGTTAGACAGCATCACCACCAGATGGATCTGTAGCTGGCTGACCAGCCGTACTCAGCATGTGGTCCTCAATGGAACCACATCTACATGGAGAGAAGTGTGTAGTGGGATGCCCCAAGGCTCTGTTCTGGGCCCAGTGCTCTTCAACATCTTCATCAATGATTTGGACGAGGGGATAGATGGGGAAATCATCAAATTTGCAGATGACACCAAGCTGGCAGGAATAGCCAACACTCCAGAAGACAGGCTTAGGATACAGGAGGATCTTGACAGACTTGAACACTGGGCGCTATCTAACAAAACAAAATTCAACGGTGAAAAAAGTAAGTTTCTACATTTAGGCAAGAAAAACGAAATGTACAGGTATAGTATAGGGGGTACCTTGCTCAATAGTAGTAACTGTGAGAAGGACCTCGGAGTCCTAGTGGACAATCACTTAAATATGAGCCAGCAGTGTGCTGCAGCTGACAAAAAGGCCAACACAGTGCTGGGCTACATTAACAGAGGGATAGAATCAAGATCATGTGAAGTATTAATACCACTTTACAATGCCTTGGTAAGGCCACACTTGGAATTCTGCATCCAGTTTTAGTCACCACGATGTAAAAAAGATGTTGAGATTCTAGAACGAGTACAGAGAAGAGCAACAAAGATGATTAGGGGACTGGAGGCTAAAGCATATAAGGAAAGGCTGCTGGAATTGGGTATGTCTAGTTTAATGAAGAGAAGGACGAAGGGGGACATGATAGCAGTATTCCAATATCTCAGTGGCTGCCACAAAGAAGAGGGAGTGAAGCTATTTTCCAAGGCACCTGAACGCAGGACAAGAAGCAATGGATAGAAACTACTCAAGGAGAGAAGCAACCTGGAACTAAGGAGAAACTTCCTGACAGTTATAACAATTAACCAGTGGAACAACCTGCCTCCAGAAGTGGTGAATGCTCCAACACTGGAAGTTTTTAAGAAGAGACTGGACAGCCATTTGTCTGAAATGGTATAGGGTTTCCTTCCTGAGCAGGGGGTTGGACTAGATGACTTCCAAGGTCCCTTCCAACTTTATTATTATTATATATTTTATATTACTTATTAAAGGGTTAAAGGGAGAAGTTGAGGTAAGGGAAACTTTGGTCATTAAATTTAAAATATTTGGAAATTAGTTGAAAATAAGGATTCTATTTTTAAATATTTAAAAATTAGAGCCAAAAGAAAAAAAATATGAATATTTTTGATTTATTGATTAACCCACACAATATATATAATGGTTTTGATTTATTAAAGGGGATACTGTATTATTAATTAGATGATTTAATATGGTAGGAAATAGATGACTTTTAGAAAATAGAACAAGACTAAAATAGATAAGATGTGTATTTTGAATAGTAGATTTTGTTATGAATTAAGATAAGGGAAACTTTGGTTACCTAAAGCCTGGAAATTATAAATATCAAATGTTAAATTTGAATATTAATGGGAAACTAAAAGTTGGGAAAAAGCAATAACAGGACATTGGTTGTCTATAAAAATTGAATGTAAAAGTAATTAAGTTATGTATAAGCTAAACATTTATTGATAAATGTAATAATGATGTTTTTACTTAGTTGATATAATAAGAACTGTATTAGCTTAAATATGAGATAGTAGATATTAAGGGAAAAAGATAGGAAATATTTGATGTTGTAACTTGAGATTTGTACTAAAGATTTTTGTATGTTATTGAATTGCTGATTAACCCAACCACCATGTTGCTTTTTAAATACCTAAATGTAAAATTAGAAAATTAATAAAATATTATTTTAAAAAAGAGGATGGAAGTAGAAAGTAAACATCTCCCTACGCCTCACTATTTGTTTTTCTTTATCTTTAAGACTTTAATTCTAGTTAGCTTTCCATTGCTATAATGATACATTCTGGTTCATATTATTCTTTTCTTAATATTTTTGTAAAATCTTCCATTATCTATTTTCCTTAATAATAAGCAATCAGCATTCCCATGAAGGTCCAGTTTAATTGTTTAATTAATTGTACTTTTTTTAGACACACTTTTATCCATGAAAAAAATCTATTTTTACACTTATTTTCCTCTTTATATAATTTAAAAAAAACCCATAATCTTAAGCTTTTTGCTTTTGAGTCAAAATTCTTTAAGATTTTCAAAATCTTTTATTAATTTCAAAAAGTAGGCAAGTCACTGAATACTTTTATTTATTCCTGCTAATTAGAAGATGTATCTTATCTTGTAAATTAATTGTATCCAAAAGTATTTAAGAATATCAGGCTTTTGTGGATAAACTATACAAAATGTTGTACAACTATCAATCTGAGTACGCTAGCAATCCCTTGGCTCCCAAGCCACTCAACCCATTAAGTCTGCTCATGAGTAGTAGCTATCCAGAGCACAAGTGGGCAATATCTTGTCCTCTTCTTCTCGGGGAAAAAAAAACATTGACCATAGCTCACTCCCTGACCATAATTTTTTTTTCCACTTGCAGAGACATCAAACATGGCTAGAAGGACAAATGATGTAATCATTGTTACTGAAAAATGTGTCTATAGTATTTCACCATTCTTTTTCAGTGTATTTATTTGTGGTATGTGCAACTCTTGATTTCCATTGTGCATAAATTTATTATAGTGTATTTTAGAAACACATTATTTATATAAGTATTCAGTCAAACAGGCAGTGATAAAAATATCAATTTTGTCCATTCCAAGTCAATACATTGTATATCAGGGGTTGGGAAACAGATACAGTACTTTGGAAATAATCCAGCAACTTTAATTTTCTTCCAAGTAACAGTTTATATATTACGACTATATCAACTTTTTTTAAAACAGAAAATGCAAAGAAAAACTTATAAAAATGGAAGTTACAATAGTAAGCAAAAAAAGAAGAAAACATGTTGCTAGATTTTGAAATTTCTGAAGCATTCTCAGGTTTAGGAAGGAGTGTGTTTAACACCCTAGCTCAGGGGTCGGCAACCTAAAATGGTGAAAGAGCAACTTGGTCCCATTTCCCTCAGAAAAAAAAACCTGGGAGCTGCAAAATGTGTGCATGTGCACGCGCATGCGCACACAGGTGGCTTGATTCTGAATTGAGTGCACTGACCAAAAAGCGAGGTAAAAATATGGTAAATGAATAAAACTTCCCTCCTCGACAATCACAGAGTGGTACTTCATCCCCTCTTGACAATCTTGACTAAAACGTGAGGGGCGGCACAAATGCAACAGCATGAGATGAAAGCTCTGTAATCGTGGAGATAATGCCCCGCTTTTCTCTCCCCTGGAATCACCCCCACTCGCTTCACCCAACCAACGGTTCCTGCGTGACCCCTCCCACAAAAGAGCCGGTTAACAGCCGAGCGCGAGGGATCTTCCCACCTGTAGAATGCTTATGGGGCTTCGTTAACTGTTTTAAATGTTTTAAATTTAACTGACTTTTAGGGAATTCTCAACTTCTTAAGGAGCTGATCCTGGGCAGCAGTGGGTTAAATGGGTGCAACTGACTTGAAGCCCCAGCATTGGCTTGTTATGTTGCCAATGACGGAATCCCTCATTTGCTCAGTGGCTTCAGTGAGGGTTGAGGGGCAATGTTATGCATACCACATGGGAGAAGTCTTGCTGATTTCACGGAGTCTGATTTCTTGATGTGAATATTTAAAACTCCTCAATGCCTGTGATTTGAATTTTGCCTCAAAATTCAGAGGCTTGCAACTTGGCTCCTGCCAGGGAAACAGCACCTTTTGGGACAGGCTCTGAGCAATTGCAGGCTTTGGGGAAGGAGCACGGAGGCCTGCAAGCAGGCAGGCTGGCAGGCAGGCAGACGCTGGGCAGCACAAACTAAGCGGCGATCAAAACCCCGAAACCTTTTGCGTTCGTTTGCAAAGAAACAGTGAAAGCAGATCCAACTGGTTGTCAGGGTGTGGACCTGGGCTACGGACACCAAGCCTTGCTCACCTGCAATGCTGGAACCTCCCACACCAACCAGTAGGTCTTCCGTGCCGCTCCGCTTGGACCGCCGGCTTCTTGCTAAAGGACTGTCTCCCTCCAGACCTATCTTTCTCCTCCCATTTATGTCGAGCCCTTGGCGAACAGCGTCCCACAAACCAAAGAAGTTGAACCAATCAATTCAAACTTCTTTCGTGAGAAGTTTGAATTGATTGGTTCAATTTTTTTAGTCCTTTTTTGGCATTGCACATGGTTGGGAGCCGAGGGAGATGGCTGAAAGAGCCACATGCGGCTCTGGAGCCACGGGTTGCTGATCTGTGCCCTAGCTCTTATAGAAAATACAACAGTTGAGCACTCTTTCATGCCTTCTATTTGGCATTAGCGCAGAAGATTCCTAGTAAATTATTACTTCACTTTGAATAAAAGTTCCAAGCAGGAGAAATCAGCATGGAGCTACTATAACTTGCAGATTAAACTGCTTTTGCATTTAATTGATTTGTTTGTAACAAAAGATGATACAACTAAGCACGACTAATTGAAGCAACCTTTTGCTACCATAGTACATATTTAACATGGAAAGGGGGTGTAGAAGCCCCTTGGGTGGGAGATGTTATAAACTAGCAGGGAATATGTCACATAAATGGACGGGAATTTTTTTCCCCAAGTGGTGGGGAATTTTTGCTTATAAGCTTTTAAGGTTCAACTTATTTTAAAATGTGTCATCTATCTATCTATCTATCTATCTATCTATCTATCTATCTATCTATCTATCTATCTATCTATCTATCTATCTATCTATCTATCTATCTGGATAGATAGATAGATAGATAGATAGATAGATAGATAGATAGATAGATAGATAGATAGATAGATAGATAGATAGATAGATAGATAGATATCATCTAGCTATCTATTATCTAATTATTATCTATTATCTATCTATACCTATTATCTATATCTATTATCTATGTTATTTATTTTCTATTATCTATTATCTATCATCTAAATATCTTATCTATCATATATCTATTATATATCTATTATCTATCATATGTCTATCATCTATCATCTATCTATCTATCATCCATCTATAATTAAAAAGAAAAAATGCTGCTAATTTATTCACTGGCTTATTGGATGGAATCCTAGCAGTTGTAAGAAAAGAGATTTTAGTTACCAGTTGCTCAGATTTCAGTAGGGCATTATAGAAAGAATGTTTAGGATAAGAAGAAGACTTTTGGCAGCCAACTGCTGAAAGCAAGATTCTTATCAAATCTTTAATAAGATTTATCAAAGTGTAAAAAATTAAGATATATAGAAATTGGAGCAATGGATTATAAAACCCAATTTATTTTTCAGTTTGTTAAGATGGTGACTTTTTTCTAAAGTTCCCTCTCTGAAGTTTACATGCCCATTTCCCAGACAATTGAGGAAGGTACATTTTCTGTTTATATTTTATTTGCTGTGAGCCGCCCGCCCTGAGTCTGAGGAGAAGGGCGGTATATAAGTCAAAATAAAGTAAAGTAAGTAAAGTAAAGCTTCTTCCTGAATCCTTATAAGCAGTAAATACATTTTCATAACTCCTATGGAATTGTGATCTAGTAATTGCCCGTGTCACCATACAGAACCAATTGCATTAGTTGAATGATGGTATTGGATACAAAACTGGACTCTCCAGAGGCATTATGGAAACAAATATTTTAGGACACCAATATGTATATGATTTTGTGTGCTTTACAACAAAATATAAATTAATCTAGTTTAATCCAGTCCATTCATAATAATCGTAATTTCTTTAAAAACACTTTATGGTTCCTAATATAATAATAATAATGAAATTATGCGTAATGAATATTATTCATGTGTACAAAAATATTTAATTTTGAAATATCACATGAAAACACTAGTGTTAGTCCTTATCTATTAAAATTTGAGCAATTCTTCATGATTATTCAGGATAATAAATGTTTTCTATAAATTATGAATGCAATAAAATTAGTATGCAATTCCAATTACTTAACACTTTACAAAATATTTCCTATAATTAAATAAATCTTTGCACCTATCAAAAACATTAGTATAATTTGACAAGCAAGTTATATTTGTAAAAAAATATATAGGTAAAACAAGTCATAATGAGCTTCCTGATATATTTGCAATAATATTTAGGTATAGAGTAACTACCAATAGCTTTCTAAGACTTAATGGAAATGCTAACATCTAACATCCCTCTAACACAGGGGTGTCAAACTGCCGGCCTGCGAGCCGGTTTTATCATACTGAAGCCACGCTCATCCCATTGCTGGCAATGCAAAAAGATTGCAATATATCATGACACGTCACATGACATGGGGAGTTTGACATCCGTGCTTTAACACAATGAAGTTTTGACAATTGAAGTAGGGACTGATTTTACAACAATAAACTGTATTTTGTAGTTCCACAGAGGTCTGGAGCCTTTAAAGTATTTCAGAGATTCATCATTTTTTTAAAAAAAAAAACAGAACACAATGTTGCAACTTCAGTTCTATAGACAGAGAAATATAAAGATTTTGAGTTATATACTTTCTGATATTGATGAAAACACCTAGGCCAATAATCATATCATTAAATTCTTTGCCTATTATAGTTCTTTTGATCTGGTAAGATTAACATTATTGCAGTTTCTTTTTCTTTCTCAGATCTCAACTGCTTTAATGTGGCTAGCTATATGCTTTAATTTAGCTCTGTCTTAGGCTAATGAATATTTCTTCCCTAGTCCAGCCAAACATAACTGAGAGCTCACCTTAACTCATAGTTTTGTATAGTGAGAACAGTGAGGCATTGAAGACACAGGAGTGAAAGTAACAGCTCATTTATTCAATCCACACAGAAGCGCTCTAGCAGCCGCTTGACTCTTATTTATACAGATAGCTGCTAGGTGGCAGCCAATGAGTTTAAAGCATACATTCCCGCCTAAACACAGGCTTGCAATATATACAACAGACAGTTAAGAATTTAAATTGAACATCTTATTTAACCGTTTTATAACAGACCTTATGAAATTGGGATAATGCACAACATATAGTACTCTAAATTGGTGTTCAAGACTGATCTTACTTTTAAATTCCTGCATGAATGAAGCATTAATGTTTCTCAAGAATGGATCAAGGTTCCATTAAAAAGGTTCCAGCCAAACACTTAAAAATACACTTTATTACACTTGAAATAAGGGGGGATGCCAAGGCTAAAAAATTGTTCCAGCTGCTTTCTCTTTGGCTTCTGTCTCTTTGTGGCATTGCATCTCATTGTTGCAATCTGTTCTATCATCACTCCTAACTAAATAAAATAATACAGTTACCAGCAAGATATAATCCTGATCCAATGAATTTCTACCAGCCTAAGAGGTCCATTTCCAAGAACTAGGCTTGTCAACCAGCTATATCAAACTTCCTGGTTGACCAAAATCTCAGTGATCACAGAATAAGTATGCTTCATTCAGTGACAGCAAGTCATTTTGTTATGATTCAAAGTCATGCCCAGAAGACCTCAGTCTTTGCCAAGGTATCATCTGCTTTGCCAATGGATTTAGCACTTCACCAAGGCCAGTGATTTTGGGGGTAATTCAAGCTTGCTAGCAGATCCCTAAAACTTAAGCAGCAAAGCACAACCCAGTTTCCCCCAAAAAACAAGTTTTCATTTTTAAATTAGAGCAGGAAGTTTTCTGTATAGATTCAGTGAACTTATCTCTATATTTTTGCTAGGTAATTGGGAATCTGCCATATTTCTTATCTCTACTAAGTCTGTCCTAAAATTGGTACAAGGACAATATTTCAAAATTGTACTGTGATAAGTTTCTTGAGGATATCTATCTGCACAAATTACTTGTACAAAAAAGGTGCTATCTATCTAAGGTAATAATTACAATTTCAATATAAAAATAAAAAAAACTTACTAGTTTGTCATTAATAAGGCATACCCCAAAGCCAGTAGTTTATATCATTTATTTTCTCTGTATGGAATATTTAGCATGATTAACTTCAAGGATGGCAGAGAAATCCAAAGATGAAGAACATATGGATAGAACATAAACCCATCTAGGCAAAAACTAGTGCTTTGTTCAAATGCATCAAATCCTTGATAATGAATTACTTAGTGAAAAAAATGTCACAAAGCTAAATGAATGCACTGCCCAAGAAAAAAAAACCAAACAAAGAAAAATCTATTGGAATTAATCAGGTATTGTATGTTTTCTGTTAAAGGTAGGACCTGCAAAGTGGCTTTTCCCTAAGATTATGGCAAGGTTGTCAGATTCTTATTATATTAATACAATATGACAAAAAAAATAGTGCATTCACTAGATATGGAAAAATATGTTTAAAAATAACATGACTTGAAATAGATAAGAAATAAAGGTAAACCTGTGTTTTTAAGAAGCATTTATAACAAGATAATATTAAGTTGCATTTATTGTTGTTGTTAATTGTGAAGTCGTGTCCGATCCATCACAACCCTATGGACAACATTCCTCCAGGTCGGACTTTCCTTTCATCACCAGATGCATCCACAGCTGAGCGTCCTTTCGGCTTTGGCCCAGTCACTTCATTCTTTCTGGCGCTACTAGTACTAGCCCTTTGCTCTTCCCCAGTGACATATTGGACACCTTCTGATCTGAGGGGCTCATCTTCCAGCATCATATCTTTTTGCCTTTTGGTACTGTCCATGGGGTTTTCATGGCAAAGATATTGGAGCGGTTTACCATTTCCTTCTCCAGTGAATCACATTTTGTCAGAACTCTCTGCTATGACCTGTCCATCTTGGGTGGCCCTGCATGACATAGCTCATAGCTTCATTGAATTACGCAAGTCCCTTCACCACGACAAGGCAGTAATCCATGAAGGAGCAGTAATCCATGAAGGAGTTGCATTTATTACATTATGTTATATCACAAAGCATCTGATTTTTTTTCAAGGAACATTGGCTACTTTAAATTTGGATTTTAAATCTTAGTTTTCAGACTAGATTTTTCTTTCAGAATTTCTGAAAATAAACAATTACTTGCCTATATCAAATTGCTACTACCGTGAATGCTAGATTATTTTTAATGAAGAAACAATAATAATAAAATAACTTCAATTTGGGTCATCATATAACTTCAATGTGGATCATCACAGCCATTAAGGACAGTTCACTTCTAAATTTACCACAGTTTGTAAAAACTTGACTATTTAACTTTGGCTTATGATAAACTTTTAAAACAATGTATATGCATACCATGCTATAACTACATGTGTTATTAGGAATATTGGTAATATTGATAATATGAAGGTAATTAAGAGGGAACATTTTAACATTGTTTAATTTTCAACAGATTCTGATAAGATTTATATATAAGATATGTTGATTAATTCCATTCTGCTGAAGAAAGGAACAAATTCATATTTATTGCTACTTAGTATTTGGATATAAAGGAAATTTAGTACATGTATTTGAGTGTATGTAATATGTATTACACATGTATAGGTAGTATGTATAAGTTATATATAATATGAGAGTCAGTTTGGTGTAGTGGTTAAGATATCAGGCTAGAAACCAGGATATTAGCCCTATATTAGAAACCAATTATAGCCCTACCATAGGCATAAAGCCAGCAGGGTGACTTTGACTAGCCACTTAATTCTCTTGAACCACAAGCATGTTCTCAATATATTATATCTTCAGAAAATGTAAATGCACATTTTAATGTTGATAGTCTTGTAATATTTGTAAAAAAAATCATTATGCAACATAATGTGAGATACGGAAGTGTAATATAAAATTATACTTATCAGAAATACAAGGCAAGAAATAGGTTTTTTTAAAAAAATGTTTTAAGAAAGTATTCATGAATATTCTTGAATATCTAACCAGTACAACTTAGCTGAATCATCAGTGTTAAGATAAATAAAGCATTTGATATGGTAAAATTTCTGAATTGAGTAGTTCTATCTCAGTTATAGGATATTTGTAAATAAGAGTATAACTTCATTTGATTTAATTTGCAAAAATGACAAATTTATACATGTAAATATTGTTAAAATTCATATATAGATAAAAATATAAATTTACTGATTTATAGAATGCTCAGTTGTTCAAATGTTTAATAATAATAATAATAATAATAATAACAAGAGCAACAACAACAACTTTATTGTCACTTTGAATGTACACCAATCGGCATACATCAAAATGAAATTTCCTTGCATCTCAAAGGGTCACTACCTCTGATATACACTCCTTGTTTGTTGGCAGCTCAAGTTTCATAACATACATTTTAATTTCTAGGAAGCGAACGATGACAAACAGGACAGATGGAAACAGAGCTTCATGTGGATTAGCCCTCAAATTAGCTTGTATTCCTGCAGGACAACCTTGCCTCCTTTTCTTTTTCTTTTTTTTAAAACAAGTTTTAATAGTTTTTTCATTTTACAAACAAGTGCTTAAGAATCAATGTGGTGGCAGAGTAATCAATTGTCCAAAAGCAAAGTCATACTTATATAGTTAAAATTAAATCATTTGGGTCAAACAAAAGTGTCCCTTTTCTGTTTTAGAGATCTGACTCCTTTGTAAATAGACCCTTGTTGTTTTAAAGAGTCAAGTCTCTACATTTGGATCTGTTGAATAGCAGACTCAGTTATGTCCAACTTTGTAGTTAATAGTTGCTTATCCAAGCTATCATACTTCTCAATTAATTGAGCTTGTCTATCCATTTCTGTTGGTTTTGAAATTGTCAGTGGTTTAATTACAATCCTTTTTTGTTCCTCGGAAATCTCATTAGGTTGCATATGAAGCAAAGTAGAATCTTCTTTAATACTGGTTGGTTCTGCTTCTGTTGTTTTTTTGTCTATAGAATGCTCAGATAGAGTCTGGAGGTCAGTTTGTAGGTTCAAAGCAGAATTTCTGTTTTTTTATTTGCAAACATATTTGCTCAGTAACTTCATAATTTTTTTTCAATATGAGTTTGTAGTCAAGTTGAGAATAGGGTTTCTCCATTTCAATAATTAGAAACAGTCTGTTATCTTTTAGTAGAGGCTGTGTTCAAAAAACATTTAGTCAGTATCCACCCCCACAAATACAGCTGTTAAGTTTCTTTGTCTTTTCCTTTTTATGGTAATCTGAAGGTCAAAGTCAATTTCACCATCAGAAACAAAGACAGTTGCAATTTTGACTTTCTCCACAAGATGTCCTCAGTAGACTATAAAATCTTCTCCCAGACACCAGGAATGACGTTAACAAGATCATAAAAAGCAGGGAAAGGTTGTTTACAATTTAAAAAGGAAGAAATAAAAATGATAATTAAGAAATATTATAAGGAATTGTATGGTAAAGAGGAGGCTGCAAGAAAGAGAATTGCTCAATATCTAAAAGAAAGTAAATTGCCAAAAATTCCAGAGACATTCAAAACTATGTTGGAAGAAAGAATAACAATGATGGAGATATTAGAGGCTATAAAACAACAAAAAAATGGGAAAACACCAGGCCCAGATGGGCTACTGGTGGAATTTTATAAAAAACTACAAGATACATTAAACGAACCACTGAAAGATGTTTGTAATGGACTATTGTTAGAGGCCAAACTTCCAAATACATGGATAGAAGCAAATATTACTTTGATACCAAAAGAAGATTCAGACTTGACGTATATTAAGAACTATAGACTGATTTCATTACTCAATGTGATTACAATTTTTTTACTTCAATAATGGCAGAGAGATTGAAAAAATACTTAGTTGAATTTATACATCCAGATCAAAATGGCTTTTTACCGAAGAGACAAATTAAAATCAATTTAAGGGTGATAATGGATGTATTAGAATATTATGAATTACATCCAGGGAAACAATTAGCATTAGTGTTTTTAGATGCCCAAAAGGTGTTTGATAATGTTTCCTGGCAATTTATGGTTCAGAAATTACAAATAATGGATTTTGGAAAGAATTTTACAAATATGAGAAAAATAATATATAGCAACCAGACAGCAAAAGTGATAGTGAATGGAGATTATACTGAGAGCTTTGAGATAAGAAAAGGTACGAGACAAGGGTGTCCACTATCTCCATTATTATTTATCTTTACTTTGGAAATACTAAATAGAAGGATAAGACAGGACACAGAAACTAAAGAATTGAAAATAAAAGATGAAACATATAAGTTACAAGCATTTATTTATTTATTTATTTATTTATTTATTTTATATGCTGCCCCTCTCACAAAACTCAGGGCGGCTCACAACAACAACACAATTAAAAACACAATTAATTTAAAAAATTAAAAATTAATATCATTCACACAACATACAAACACATTCAACTCACAGCCGTTGATGGCGGGACACTCTTAGGGCCGAAGGGCAGAGCACAGCTCATATGCCCCAAGCCTGTCGGCATAGATGTGTCTTTAGCACTTTCCGGAAGGCCAGGAGGGAGGAAGCAGTACGAACCTCTGAGGGAAGCTGGTTCCAGAGGGCTGGGGCAGCAACGGAGAAGGCCCTTTCCCTGGGCCCCGCCAGATGACACTGTCTATCAGACGGGACCCGTTGGAGGCCAACCCTATGCGCCCTAACCGGTCTGATGATTTAGTGTTTATCTTGGAAGAACCTTTAGAGATGATTTCTAAACTATGGGGAAAGATAGAAGAGTATGGAGAAATGGCAGGACTAAAAATAAATAAAGAAAAAACTAAAGTAATAGTAAAGAACTTCACAGATAAACAAAAAAGGCAAATACTAGAGAAAACAGAGGTATAAATAGTGAAAAAAAGTTAAATATTTAGGTATTCATCTTTCGGCTAAGTGTTCATCAATAAAAGAAGACAATTATACAAAACTATTGAAGCAAATAAAGCTAGACCTGGAAAGATGGAAAAATCTGCAGTTGTCAATATTAGGAAGAATTGCTACAGTAAAAATGAATGTGTTGCCGAAGATTTTATTTCTATTTCAAACGATTTTGATAAAACTTGAGAGAAAATTCTTTCAAGGTTTAAATTCATTGGTTTTGATCTTTATTTGGCAGGGGGAAAAAGCTAGAATTAAGATGAAAATATTACAAGATGCTAAGGAAAATGGAGGTTTTGGGTTGCCGGAATGGACGTTGTATTACCAAGCATCTGTGTTAACATGGGTGAAAGAGTGGATAACACTTAGAAATAAAAGGTTATTGTATCTAGAAGGACATGATTTACAATTGGGGTGGCACGCTTTCTTATGGTATGGGAAAAACAGAGTCCATAAATACTTTCAAAATCATTTTATAAGAAATGCCTTGTCAACAGTATGGGAAAAAATAAAGCTAAAATATATTTAAAAATCCAGGGTGGTTATCAACGATGGAGTCATTTATACATCTGAACTTGGTAGACTTTGAAAAAATATGGACATATAAAGATATTCTAGATATTGATGGGAAATTAAAATCTAAACAAGAACTGGAAAATCAGGGAATTAACTTGTCCTGGTGGGCACATTTACAGATACAAAGTAGATATGAAAAAGATGTAAAAATGTATGGATTTTAAAAGGATTAAACTGTGTTTGATAAGATTTTGTTAACCTCAGATAAGAAATTAATTAAGAAAATGTATAACCTTTTGTTAATTTTGGATATGGAAAGTGAACAAGTGAAAGAAACAATGACAAGATGGGCAAAAAAGTTTGGCTATAATATAGAATTAGAAAAATGGCAAATGTTATGGGAGAGAAATTACAAATTCACTGTCAAGGTTCCGACTAATGAAACATTTCAAAGAACGTTCAGGCATGTTTATCCTAAAGCCTTATTACAGTGCTACAAATTGACGGCACACCATGGACATTTTATGCCAGAATCTGATTTCCTCTTTCTGGCATCTAACTTTTCTTGCTAAATCCCTCCCTTATCTTGCAGTCACAAGTCACATTATCCAATTAGTGTGAACGTCAAAGGTTTACTTCCTCTTTCTTTCCTGGGATTTTTACTCCCCCCCACTCTAAGGTATGTATTAACCCAATAAATACCAGACAGTTTTGCATATTGTCAAAGCAAGAATATACAGTATTTGCAGCATTGACATCAACAATGTCAACTTCATACAAAGAAAATCTGTATAAAATGTTTTATAGATGGCATCTGCCACCATTTTACTGGCTGATCTTTCCACCATCCGCCCAAAGGAGCAATCTTGGGCCATGGAAGAAGCTGCCGCTCTCCCATGGTCGATGAGGGCCTCTTCAACGGTAGCCGCCCCTCCAGGGCGGCTTTTCGACCCAATTAAGGGTCTACCAGCAGCGGAGAATCAGCCGGCGAAGAGACCGTCTCTTCGCATGGCTGCAAACACCGCGATCCGGAACCAGATGTCGCCTCCTTTTCTTTTTCTGATCCTGTCTCTTCCACCTTTTCCTTAAAGGGGCATCACTCCTTTTCACCCCTGGAGCATGCTGCTGCTGCCTCCAATTCTTCCAAAAGCCTCTCCCTCTTCCTCTGGAGCTGCTGATAGCATAATCCATTTCCTTTGCACCATAAAGCCCTCTTCTCCTCTGCCTCCTTTGGAAACAGCCCTGATATTCAATAGATCTGTAGCTTTGCCAGGAGTCAGATCTTGGTGCCAATAGAACAATTTAAAACAGCACAAGTGACTTTTAATGGTGTCACCAACATTTCTGAAATAGTTAAAACCTCACCATACCAGAAAAGATTGTCGGTCCCACCATGTTGCTCAAACACATTAAAACCTTCCCGATCACGTGGCCTATATTCCTTATATCCCTCCAAATCTTTTCACCTTCGAGAGCCATTGCAACTACAGCCGATCCAGACACCACCTTCTTAAATTTTGTGTTTAATAGATGAGTATCAACTACATATCTTTCCCTGAAGGAACCTTTAACTCAGTGCTTCCCAACCTTTTCTATACCCTGCACCCCTAGAATGTTTCTTATATATTCTCGCACCACTTACAAAAGTTTGAAATAATGGCAACAAATTATGAATATACAGTATAATTTTGAAAATCCAAGTTTTCGCACACCCTAGAATATCATCTTGCACCCCCCAGGGAGTGCAAGCACCCCTGGTTGGGAACCCTTGCTTTAATTGATAGTTGGCAATGATGTATGACATTCATATTATGTAACTTAAAACCAAACAAAAGTCACAAATTATTTCATAAACAGAATGACAGTAACCTAATTTGAATCATTCAAAATAATTTATTATTTTAAAAATCATTTTAAGGAATAAGACTATATTAATAATTTGATACTATGTTAGCTCATTTGGGAGAAAAATATATGTAATATTACATTTTCTGATTGAATTTGGGAAAATAATTTACATCCCAAATCATAACATAAAATTGTACAAATGTACGCTATCAAAAATGTGAATATGCTAATTTGTCAGCAATGTAATCATAAGTGGTCAAGTTAAAACAGACTTATAATTTATCCACAATTCAAAGTAATATCATTGCTTTGATGGTGCAGTGGTTAGAATGCAGCATTGCACGCTAATTCTGCTGATTGCCAGCAATTTGAGTCTCACTGGCTTAAGGTTGACTCAGCCTTCCATCCTTCCAAGGTCAGTAAAATGAGGACCCGGATTGTTGGGGATAATATGCTGACTCTGTAAACCACTTAGAGAAGGCTGTGAAGCAACAGGTAAGTCTAAGTGATATTGCTGTTGTTATATTTCACACACACACACACAAAACAAGAATGGTGGAAAGTGGAACACAGCAAAATGTCAATTCATAAACGCCAAATATTTTTGCCATTTTTCAAGTGGCAAAAACAAAACAATAACCCAAACCTTTATTTTTTTATATCCTCTAAAACAAAGGTAATGATGTACATATTCATTGAATTTCAAACAGTGCATGAAAGTAAAAATCTCTAATAACAAGGATATAGTGGTCAGCAAGCAATTAAAGTAATTTAACAATCAATATTTAGACGGAGTCTAAAACAGTTAAGCAGTCATTGTACAAAGCCAACATAGAGTAATGTATTTTATGTACACAAACTAATGGACCTAAAATTACTTTTCAGACAGCTTTCATAGGTACATAATCTTAAAATTCATGAACCACTATTATGAAACTTAGTTTTCACATGATACAAATGGATTAAACTATTAAAATATACTTCTAGTTATTTCTGTGTACCGATTTAAGAACTATTCTTAAACTATGAATTTTGGGATTTTATTTGTTTAGAAGAAATAAAAAAATAAACAATAGTTCTAGCATCAGTCAGAAATTCAATTGATGCATAAAAGGTTCCAACTGGATAAATAACAGCAAATATAGAATGTGTGTGTGTGCCTAAGCACGCATGCGTGCATGCACACACAAACAAGACTTCCTTTTTCTGATTTACATATAAACTACAGAAGAGTTATACTAAGATTTGGTTGAATGTTATTATTTCATTCTGTATGAATATGGAAATAGCTATATAGGAAAAATTATTCCGAAAATGCAAGAAGCTTTCCTCTTCAGAAGATGGGAAGTTAGTGACAACAGGAATAAGCTTTGTGAGCCACACCAATTTTTAATCTAATATAAAATTTCAGACATTCATCTGAATGCCTGAAAAGGACAAGATGGTTTCCTGATTTTATGGGATTCTATACATAAAATTCAAATTGTGTGGGAGTCAACATAGAAAGGAGAAGGCTTACTGATGCAAATATAACTCCTTAACATATTGAGGGGCATAGAAACAGTAATAGAGTGGATGGGACAGAGCTGACTTTCTATTCATTCTTATTTGTATATTGATTGTAGCTACAACTAGAATGTCAGAAAACAGTAAATAATTCATGACGGTAATTCATATGGTTCCACGGGAATAATACATGCTTCCTAAGATTTGATTTTGAGTATATTTGAAATATCTATCTTTCCACTACTTTTTGTACACTTATTGTTATAGTATAAATTGACACTTTCCACTTTTCTTATCAATATTATCTGAACAATATCTTGAAAATTAAGAGATAGATAATTCTCATATTTTAAAAAAAATGCACATTTGTTACTTTTTAAGATGTGAAATATATACTTTCAAGATATGTATTTTGAGAAGAAAACAGATAAATATGTTGATACTCATAATTATTAGAATTATTTAAAAAAACAATTATAAGAAGAGCATGTGAGACCAATACATTCATGTCTATAGAAATAGTGAGCTGTGCACATGTACATTGGCATATATAAGCATTAAATAAGCTTGTTTAACACCGTAGGCATGTTTATCAGCTCTTTATGAGACTCCATTCTATGCTAGATCATGGTAAACATGCTGTGATAAAACTAGTGAATACTGTTTAAGAGCAGATCTGTTATGTCACTATAGTCATAAATGGAAAATGCTTCAGTAATTTTAAATAATAGAACAAAATAGAATAGGATTTACCATTACAATTAGTTTTTATAGTCTCTTCAATTAAGTCAAGTAAAGACCTGAACAATTTATTCACGTTGATAGAACGAACCTAATTTTTAAAGTACTGTATATTTTTTTAAAAAACAACAACAATGCATTGTATTTAAACTAAACATACAAAATGAAAATAGTAAAAGTTCAAATGGTAGCTGCTGGAAATGTCATAATTCTTTGAAAATTCTCTGAGCAGGGGAACACTGTTTATGATAGTGTATGAGGGGATGTATGTTTGGGTCCACTAATGAAATCAATCAAAATTCTCTTCAAAATTTTCACCAATATTTTATATAATTTGTTTAAATTATTATGGACATACTGGATTATATATATATTTCCTTATTTTTTCTGATAATTGCACCTTTTTCTGAAATAAGAAAATATCTTTATTCTTTTTTGTCATAATTGTGCCAAACAAGAATAATGAAGGAATTCTGAGAGGAATGTATCATAGCAGAACTTTCTTATCAGCTACTGAAAAAAAAAGTTGGTGATATACTTCTTAGGAAAGTGATAGATGTAAAGATAAATGCTTCCCCTGTCCAGTCATGTCTGACTCTAGGGGACAGTGCACATCTCTGTTTCTTATCCAAAGACACTTCCGGGATCATGTGGCCAGCCTGACTATACACCGAGGTGCTTCTGTTACCTTCCCACCTTCCCACATCTTCTCACTGTTGGAATTACAGTAGGAATATAGGAAGATATAATTGAATCTCTGACCCTGTTTACATAAATAACCCAGAGATTCCTTATTGCAGTCCATCTAGTCATGTTTACCTGACAATGCATAATCTCATATAAGCAGTCAACCTAGTAATTCCAAGCATTACAAAACATGTAAGTGACCATTACTTCCATCTCTACTTTGTGCCATTTCTTCCTTCTTTCGGAATGGGTCAAACAAAATATTCTCACGTGATATCTCATGTGTGAGTTAATTATGGTTATGCCTGTGGATAGGGGAAAAGGAAAGGGAATCATGCCAGTCTTCAGAGACAAATATCTAGGCGGATACCTACAGTAATCCTATTTTTATAGATTTTTCCAAGGACTTCATTGCAATTATGATTATCAGTAAAAATAATTCAACCTCCATTAAGAGCATTCATAACACAATGAGATTCACATTAACCTGAAGACAGCCAAGACCATTGGGGGTTATATACAAATGCTTCAGGACTAATTAGCTAGAGAATATTAATTATATTTGAAGTTTTCATGACACTCTTTTCTTCCATATTCATGTAAAATGCATCATGCAAATGGAGTCCCTCTATATTTCTTCAACTATATCTATGGTACAGAAATAAACATAACCTGTATGTATATATGTATTTGGTATCATAAAGCTGGATAGGGTGGCATATATCCCTTTATCCATTTTTTTTACCCACAACAGCCACCCAGTGATGTAAGTTGACCTGCCAGATAGTGGCTAACCCAAACTCTCTGCATGAACTTTCATGGGAAAGACAGTCTTGATCCTAATTCTTTGCATCTTCCGGTTCCCAAGAAACTAAATGATTTGCTTATCCTTAGAAGAGACTCTATATAGCAATAGCATTTAGACTTATATACCACTTTACAGTGCTTTACAGCCTTCTCTAAGTTGTTTACAGAATCAGCATTTTGTCTCCAACAATCTGGGTCCTCGTTTTACCAACCTCAGAAAGATGGAAGCCTGAGTCAACCTTGAGCTGGTGACACTCGAACTGCCAAACTGCTGGCAGCCAGGAGTCAGCAGAAATAGCCTGCAGTACTACATTCTAATCATTGCACCACCATGGTGATTAGGTTCCGACCAATGATCCCAATGAAGTAATTACAGGTGAGACATTCCAATCTCTAATGCAAAATATTATTGAGTACAGTATATCGGCACTCAGAATCAGAATAGAGCTAAAAGGGACCTTGCTGAAGTCTAAATATACTATGTCCACAGCATTTTTCTGGTCTACTAATTTAGTCACTTTGTCCAAGAATGAAATAAAATTGGTTTGGCACAATCTGTTTTTAATAAAACTGTGCTGGCCACTAGTTTTAACTTTGTTTCTAGACATTCAGAGATCTGTGTTTTTAATTATTTTTTCCACTATCTTGCCAGGTATTGATGTCAGGCTGATAGGTCTGTAGTTTCCTGGTTCTTTTTTTCCCCCTTTTTTGAAGATGGGAACCACATCAGCTGATGAGTACAAAATCAGCTCTGGCGAAAATGGCATTATAATAGTAAATTAAAAATGTAGAACCTCCCTTCCTCTCTGAAAGTGCAGGTCACATTCTCCAATTAAGTGTCAGAAATTTGTTTTGAGAAAATTCTCCAGTTCCCAGCCAAACAATTCTTCAATGACCTTGGTTCCCAGGCTGGACTATTTACAAATGCACTGAGCACTCGAAAGATCCCCCTTCACCCCCTGCGTCTGTTGGCAAGCTAAGAAACAAAAATGGCTGAAAAAGAATAATGACCCAGGGCTCTTATGCTAACAATTCATCCTTTGGAAGATGATATATTCAAGGCTTTAGGTAGAAAATACAAAAACACATATGCACATTATATAGCATGAAAGTAGGGATAGGTTACAGTAGAGAATGGATAATTCCTAAAGAATTAACATATCATTATAGAATTAGAAAGACTTGATAGAAGTATAGATTTTATTGTATTTCAGAACTGATTTCATAAACAGTTGAGTTTCATAATAACGGATTTCTCAGCAAGATACTAGCCAAAAGAGTAATCATAATTCTAATTCATCATGTTATTATATTGTAGATAAATTGCAAATGCCCCATTTTTCTACTCATAATTGCCCAAATCTGAAATGGGAAATCTCAGATTTCATGTGGGTCTGTATCATAAACAGGCAATATGAACATCATTTCAGTTTAAATAGCTCTTCAAAGCTTTCTGGCATTTCAAAGGTCTCTTGTTAACAAAATAACCTTTGAGTTAACAAATAACCTTTAAGCACTAAGATGATCTGAACTGCAACCAGCTTCAAGATTATCAGATTGTTTTGTTCATGATTGTGCTCTTAACAACTCTGAAGCTTCTACAACTGCAGATACAGAAGCATGAAGTTTATTAGGACAAATATCTGGAGTAGTAGTAAGAGGGAACACTACCATGTAGTAGTTGGCTCAAGAATAGACTTAGATTTCAAGACACCTAAGTTTGACAAGAAGAATTTCTGATTCTACCTCACACCAAAAGACTCAATGGACATCCCAGGCTCAGCAAACAGGCAACCCCTACTTGTGAAGACTCTGGCCCCTTCTTACTTATATAAGCAATTCCAACAGCTCTATTCAGTGCCTGACAAATAACCTAGATTCCAGCCTGGCAGCTGGGACAATACGTTTATACAAGCCTTGATAAGGGAATTTCAAGCACTTGAAAACTGAGTTTTCGGAATAGGGCAGCATAGAAATCGAAACAAATAAATAAATAAACTTCTTCGCAGGCTTCTCTTTATCATCATTGTATACTCTACTCTCTGCTATATTCCTTCACCTACTTCTCTAATCTCCATACCTGCCTTTAAACTTAGTTAGTCCTCACTCTGCAGGCACTTACAATCAGGGTCTGTGACTTACTTAGAAAAAGTTGGTGTTTTTTTAATGGGGGAAAATGTAAACTCATTCCTTCAAACTTTAAAAGTTGTCAACTTTTATTGTACAGACTGATTCCCTCTGAGATGAAATTGTTATCAATATAGATGCCTTTGTTCACCCCCAGGATTCAGGTACAAGTTTTAAAATGTTTCATGATCATTATTTTGTTCTGTTTGTTTTGATTGCATTTAAAAATATTTGTACTTATGCAGTTTGAGATTCTGAAAATGTATTCTTTATTTTCTCATTTATTTTATAGAGGATGAAGAGTTTACTTTGTCAAGCTATCATCAATTATGTAAATAGTATAATACCTCTATTTTCCCCTAATACTGAGATAGTGTTTAAACAAATTGTATTTGCTGATAATTAAACGAACCCTTTCTGGCCATGGTAACAATAGAAGTGATGCATAGAAGGTTCTATTGCCTATGGGAACATTTCAAAGCAATATAAAGTGTCTTACTGCTTTTTGCTTCAACTAAGAGAATCAGATTGGCTCTGTGGTGTGATGGGCCACAAGATAAATACAAAGCTAAACCATCTTGTATGGGCCAAGTGAATTAAATTTTACTGAAATGTTGTGGCTATTTTTAATTAATGCAGTTACTTTTACATTTTAATCAGAAATGTTGGAAAAAAACTTGTAGTATTCTGAACCTGAGTTTTAAAATATACTAGAAAACCCATGCCCCATTGGGCCATCACTTCAAAAATATTTCCTTACTTAAACAGAGAAATATAAACCAATGATGGGCATAAAAGCAGTGGGAGCAGGAACAATTTTCGACTTCCTTCCAGCTTCCCCACTGAGTTTCCTTGTGGAATCTGGCAGAGAGCATCAGAAATTTCCCTTCCCTTCTCTTCCCAGCAGGCAGATAAGTGGCTGCTGCTGTGTGAGAGGGACTGAAGGATTGTGAGACTAGCTGGGAAACTGTCACAGAACATTGAAAATAAAGATCATGTGGATGCAGCAGCAGCAGCCCAAGCAGTGCATTTGTATTGTTTAATCCATTGCATACTTATACATGTTAAGATTACTGGATTTACTACAGTTTATAAAAAACAGAGCCGAGATGCTTCTCAGTTTTGTTAATATAACTCCCTTGCATATTTTTGTATTCTCTATAAAGTTTCTTTCACACTATTAGTACAAAACAATCTGATCAGTTTTCATAATGGCTTGTGGGAATGAGCAGTAAGTGAGCCCTTTATACATGATTCTTTTTATTTGTTTCTTTCCTCTTATGTTTTTCATTTAGATTTTTATTTCAGGCAAATATTACTAGGCTTAATATTTGTAGAATATATGTTTGTGTGTGCATGTGTATCCTGCGTAGCTGAAACTTTGCATATACAAAGTCAAAATATTTTTTTCCTTAAGAAAACCTGAACTGTGTGACCTGAAATTTGTAGGGCATGTGAACACCCTCAACGTCCATTTTTCTGGCTTTTAGAGTTCCTAAGAAATACTTTACTTCCCTCCCTTTATCTTTTGTCCTTCTATCTTATGCATTATCTCCAAATCTAATTCTTTCAGCTCTTCCAGTTTTTTAAAAAAATAAAACTTAAAAAAGGACAGATATACTTTTTTTTAAAAAAAAAATAAAACTTTCGAAAGGACAAAGTTTCTAAATGTGTCTTTATTTATGAAAATCTATACATAACTGTGTATTATACAATTTCCATAGCTGAATCTAATAAAGCTTTATTTTTTTATTTCATGAGAAATACATTTTCTCTGTGTTTCTAATGAATAAAATTGATAGGGGAAGTATTATAAAGAAAATCCACAACTGATATGCCAGTAGTATAAGTCCAAGTTATTGTCCCAGAAAAAATGCTCGATTCATCAGCTTTATTCTGTACAGGAAAAAAGACAATTGGCAAATTGTAAGTATCCCTCCCTGCTCCAAACTGAATTTTTAAACAATTTAAAACCAAGAATTCATGATCATCAGGAATCCCATTGGTGAGCACAAAAGTGGACCCTGTTATTGAAGTAAGATATGAATTAGTTGTTATCTAAAAACATCTTGTTGGAATTTGTTTGGACATGGGGGCCCAGGATCAGAGACAACTAAGGTAGGAAAAAGTTAGACTTGGGGATTTTGGCTCACAATTTTCAGTTCTGGCTATTTATTACTATAATTCACTTGACTTCTAGTAAACTATACCTTTCTCAATAAATGGAGTTAAGGATCATTCTTACTTAGATATTCAAGCTGAAGCAGGTTTGACAAGTATATAATGATTATACCAAATATAGTAATGTAAATTACATTCTTCTTGTAATTTTCAAATTTCTTCAGCCACAGATTTAAATCCAGATTTACATGTATATTTATCTAAATAAATAGGACTTATATTTAGCTGCTTTATGGCACAGTGGAATCTCAATGTGCTGCTGGAACAGAATTGGGATGAAGCCCAGGTTACTTTATGTTGTCAGAAATTGTAAAGATCTCCTGCTTTCAAAGCATACTAATGTCCAGCTGACATTAGAGATGAAACAGCATCGATATTTGCCAGACCTGTTTTGAAGAGCAGCCAGGATAAGGAAATCAGTCAAATCAGTCACATCTGACACAGAGTTAGCCCAAAACAGAGTCCTATATATACGTGTATATATATATATATATATATATATATATATATATATATATATATATATATATATATACTATATAAAACAGAATACATATATTCATCCAAAATAAAATCTATATAATTAGAAAGCTATCCATTGCAGAGCAAGTAAATACAATAGGGGGCACTAAAACAAGATCAATCATTATATTCCCATAACTAAATCAGTATCAGTCCAAACGTTTCAACTTGACTAAATGGGAAAACTAATAGCAAAAAAATATTTTCCCTTTTTCCTGTACTGAAATTAATTGTTACAAATTAAGTATTATTTAATCACATTAATTTACTAAACTAACTTTATGTGCCATAATATCAGTTCATCAGAGAAAGTTAATTAAAATATGAATGTCAAGAGAATATAAATTTTATATTATTTTACATTAAAAACACCAAAAATTAGATGAAATAGATTTTTACCTCTTAAATGTGTTAAGGATTATCTAATCCATTTTATTAGTCAATTCTGAAAGATATTGAATAGACTTTGTGCCAATCCTGAGTAAAGAATAGTTTCACATGAGAATTTTCCAAAGTATTATTAAAAAAAGAAAACATATATAAGTTGTATTGGATTTATATATTTGTTTTTCTGATGGAATAGGAAGAATCAATATTTATGTAAGAGCAACATTTCATAGAACAGCATGTATTTTAAATCTGTTTTTGTGCCTATCTACAACATTTTTCAACAAATCAGGAAGAAAAGTAATGACAAGCTAGATTGCTCTAAGACATAAAATATGCCAAGTCTGATAAAAATCAGCATAACAGTTTTTGAATTAGGTTCCTTTAAATTCTTAAGTCATCAAAAAAAACCTTCCAGAATTTTTCTTTTTTGAGTCATAAAATGATGAAAGTACAGTGAAGTTTTCATACAATAGAAAATATCTGCACTATTTTATTTTTTATCTATTTTTTTATTTTGGAGCAAAGGTAAGGATGTGGACAAGAAATAATATTTTTTCTTCTTGCAGGGAAATTCTGTTGATAATTGAGGGTAGGAAGAACTACTAGTGATTAATTTAAGCCTACTTGTGTTAGAAGAAACTATAGTCTTTTAAACAGTCATATAGATAAGACAGGAAAAAATACAGTAATCATGAGAAGAAATGGAAATCACTGGTGAGAGTTTTTATTTTCACTGAATGAATGTAAATTGTACCTGATTTCCTTGACCAGTTTAGAAGTCAAGACTGACACTTATTTGGTTCACAGTTCTTTATTTATTGTAATTTAAAGAGACAGTGACTGTAAACTGACACAAGGATCCCTTTTCCTATTTAAGCAATAGGAGAAAATTAAAATTTCACAGTTGTTGTGCTTTTTATCTAGCTAATAATGGTTGCTTCTATGAGATTCTTTTATTGTCATATTCCTTTAATAAACTAATGTTCAAATTCCTACTAGACATTTTTCTATGCTTCTACCCCAGTTTTCCTCAGTTTCCCTGCTCATGTAAATTAAAATTCCATTATCACTATATTTGTTCCAGAAATGTCTTGCTGTTAGGATGTCATTTTCTGTAGACCCCTGAATTTCAAAAATTATAATCTATTTAAGTATTTTCTCCCCATGTATGTATTTCTCTCAGAGAAAGAAAAAAAATGTTTTTTAAAGAGTAAATCAAATGGCAAATATAATATAAACTGAAACACAAATTTCCTAAAAAAAATACAGAGCTCACTTTTTATTATGTTTAAACATTATTCTTTCAATGAATTTTGTAAGATAATGTAACAAAAGAGTGGCTAATTGTAAACAGGGCAAAAAAGAAAAAGGTCAGTAATAGAGAAATAATACATTTATTATTTATTATAAAATTTCCAGGTGGAGATCAGTGAGGAGAATCAAATAAATCCCTCTGATTCATGCAGAGTCATGCAGTAAGCACTTGAGATTTGAAAAGAAAAGATTTGAAGACTTTTCCCCTCTTTCCTGTACAGATAATTGCCTTTAATAACTAAGTTGCTGTTTTGGCTTCAGAATATCGGCTTTCCAAATTAGTTGAGTTCTGAAGGTCCTCTGGAGCATAAAATCTCTGATTAAACACTTTCTAAAGTTCATCCTATGGGTAAAAGTAAAAATTACATTACTTTAGAAAGAATAGCCATATCAGACTTATCAAGACAGTAATACTAGGAGGAAACTGGAATAAGTTGAGGCAGCTTCCTCTGTAATAAATAGTCATCAAGGAACCCCATTTATTAAAAAAATGGTTCTAATGCTTCCCAATAATAAAATGAATCCTAACATTATTGTATGCTGTCTTAAATACAAATAATGTTATATTAATTTTAGAATTACTGGTACTGCAAAAACAGAATTTTAAAGGCTTCCTTTTCCTCCTCCTCCTCCTCCTCCTCCTCCTCCTCCTCCTCCTCCTCCTCCTCCTCTTCTTCCTCTTCCTCTTGTGCCACCTCTACCTTCTCTTTGAATCAACTATTATTATGATAGGTTTGCTCTGATACAGATCCTAGCTATTCATGGAATGGGAAAATAAACAGTAAATGGGATAGATATGCATAACTTGTTCAACATCCAATCCAATACCTTGGATATTGATCCAACTGTGTTGTGTAGTGGGCTGGAAGAAGCAGCACTGCATGAAAAAGATAGGAAATAAGTGATATGTGTTGCCTTGAGATAGGGACAGTAGGAGAGAAAGGAAAATTGGATGTAGGGATCAACAGATCTCTGCTCAAATCATACTGACACTTGTTCTTGGGCAGCCCAGGCATTAGAAAAAGAGTTCTATATACTTGTATATACCTCTTTGGCCTGCAGCTTTTTACTGCTCCCATTGAGCTGGAAGAGGTTTTGCCGCATGGCTATGCCCTCACATGCGGGTCTCCTGATGGAAATACATCTGGACCCCTAAAACCAAGCCTGTATGCCCTCTGAAAGCAGTAATTGAGAATTTGGACACACAGGAAGTGGAGATGTGCATGCACCTAGCAGAACTGCAGCGATGCTACAAAGAGAAACAGTGGGAATTGGCCAAACTGCAGAGGTGGCATGACCATGAGCAAGAGGAGAGTTCCTGGAGTTCAGCTCGACGGGGACCGGGGTGGCCTAGGAAACGCAAGCACTCCAGCACACTCAGTTCATTGCAACAGGTTTCCATGGGCAAGAGTGACAGCAGGAAGATCAAGTCTGTAAAAACAGTAGCCTATCGTACTGTGTAGAGAGCTGAGGACCGAGGGGGAGCCCAAGAAGAAAAAATGGAAATATATTAGAAACAACTTACAGCAGCATCAAAAGTTCCCAGGAGAAAGTTCGTTGCAAGAAGAGCAAAGCTCAGATCCGGGCCGACCTAGACTCCAATTGTGAAGCAGAGTCGACTGATAATGATTCAGTCGAGAGGACAGGGGCATGTTCTTGTCCGACCATCCGAGTTTGAGGCTGTTACGCCTGATGAAGTGGACAGGGCCATTGGAGCTGTGAGTTCTGCCACCTGTTTGTTGGACCCATGTCCCTCCTGGCTGGTTTCCGCCAGTAGGGAGGTGACATGTACCTGGATCCAGGAGATTGTCAACACTTCTCTGAGGGAGGGGTCCTTCCTGGCTCCCTTAAAGGAGGCACTTGTGCGCCCCCTCCTCAAGAAGCCTTCCCTGGATCCAGCAATTTTGACCAACTATCATCCGGTCTCCAACCTCCCCTTTGTGGGGAAGGTTGTTGAGAAGGTGGTGGCACTTCAGCTCCAGCAGTCTCTGGAGGAAGCCGATTATCTGGGCCCTCTGCAGTCTGGGTTCAGGCCCAGCTACAGCACCGAAACTGCTTTGGTCGCTCTGATGGATGATCTCTGGCGGGCCCGGGATAGAGGCCAGTCCTCTTTCCTGGTGCTTCTTGACCTCTCAGCGGCGTTCGATACCATCGACCATGGTATCCTTCTGCGACGGCTGGAGGGATTGGGAGTGGGGGGCACCGTGTTACAGTGGTTCTCCTCCTATCTCTCTGGTCGGTCACAGTCGGTGTTAGTGGGGGGTCAGAGGTCCACCTCTAGGTTACTCCCATGTGGGGTGCCTCAGGGGTCAGTTCTCTCCCCCCTACTTTTTAATATTTACATGAAGCCACTGGGTGAGATCATCCACCGGCATGGAGTGAGATACCATCAGTACGCTGATGATACTCAGCTGTACATCTCCACTCCTGGCCAAATCAGTGAAGCGGTTGAGGTGATGTGCCAGTGTCTGGAGGCTGTGAGGGCCTGGATGGGCGTTAACAGATTAAGGCTCAACCCTGACAAGATAGAGTGGCTGTGGGTGATGCCTCCCAAGGACACTTCCATTACCCTGGGGGGTGAATCCATAAACCCCTCGGAGAAGGTTCGCAACTTGGGAGTCCTCCTCGATCCACAGCTGACATTGGAACATCATTTGTCGGCTGTGGCGAGAGGGGCATTTGCCCAGGTTCGCCTGGGGCACCAGTTGCGCCCTTATTTGGATTGGGAGTCTCTCCTCACAGTCACACATGCCCTTGTCACCTCGAGGATTGACTACTGCAACGCTACATGGGGCTACCCTTGAAGAGTGTTCGGAGACTACAATTAGTGCAAAATGCAGCTGCGTGAGCAATCGTGGGCCTTCCACATTGTGCCCACATTTCGCCAACTCTCCGCATGCTGCATTGGTTGCCTATCGGTCTCCGAGCACAATTAAAAGTGATGGTCATTACCTATAAAGCCCTTCATGGCACTGGACCAGGATACTTACGGGACCGTCTCCTGCCACATACTTCCCTACGACCGGTGAGGGCGCACAGGGTCGGCCTCCTCTGGGTCCCGTCAGCGAAAAAATGTCATCTGGTGGGTCGTAAGGGGAGGGCCTTCTCTGCTGTGGCGCCCACCCTCTGGAACCAACTACCTCCTGAAGTCCACGTTTCTCCCACCCTCCCGGCCTTCCAAAAGAATCTTAAAACCTATCTTTGCCGGCAGGCCTGGGGATGATTGTGGATTGCTGTTTGAATGATGTATGTGTGTTGGGTTTTTATTTTTTATTTTTAAATACTTCTCTGATTTGGACTTAGACTGTGACTGATGTTTTATATATGTTGTAAGCCGCTCAGAGTCTTCGGAGAGGAGCGGCATATAAGTTCAAATAATAAATAAACAAACAAATAAACAAATAAATAAATAAATAAATAAATAAATAAATAAATAAATAAATAAAGTCCTGCAATCGGCCCTCAGAAGAAAAAATGGACCACTGACCCTCTCTCCTCGCAATGCCAAGGCCATCCTCAGCAAGGGCAAGAAGCTGTCTAAGGTTAAGAACAAGGTGGTCAGCAAGCAGTGCAAAGGCCGGGCAGTCAGTCAGCTGATGGAAAGTTTTGCCATTGAGGATCATTTTGAGTTTTATGACAATAGCAGCTTCTCTGAAGAGGAGGAGATGCCACCCACTGGTATGGAGGAAGATATGACCTCTGCCCAGTCCTGTACCATCCTCAAAGAAGATCTTCAGGATGGACTGCATGTGCTTATCCCCAAAGAGGGCAGTCTGCTCTACACTGCTCTACAATGTCAACACTGTTAATATAGGATATTATTGCTTTGACATTTGTTTTGACTGTAACTTTTGTGTATACATGTGTGTTTCTGGGTAATGAGGTATTCTCATGAATTATCAATATATTTTACTTTATATTCTTTCCTTCATTTTTTTTCACAATTATAATTTATTTTTAGTTGTAAACATTTGCTAGTTTTTATATAGCTATTCTATTATTTTCAGCTGTCCACAAATCATTTATTAATTGGCCCCATGTTTTCAACTTAGAAATTGTAAATAATATATTTGTCATCTTGCTTCCCTTTAACTGACTCTTCAGAATCTCTTCATCTGACCCACTGTGGTTTACTAATGGCTAGAGATGCACACTAGGCAGTGCCACTGGAAATATCAAACACTGGCAGAACAAAGCTCTATCAAGTTGTGTTGGATTATAGTTAGTGGATTCTGAATTAGAAATCATTTTCCAAGATCAAAATATAGTGTAACCTGAAAATGTATTACTTTTCATGAAGTTTAGCATGTTTATCACATCATAATGATGATCTTATGGTAATCTGAATCTTATGGTGAAAACAAAACAAAATATAACAAGCAAACAAAACTCATGTAGCCTTTTAATAAATCTGATTTTAAGTGAGTGAAACCCAAAGATTCCTAAAAAAATGTTGGAATCTCACTCTGAAGCAGTTCATTAAAATTATTTCTTTGGATAGTAAGATGGCAGCATATAAATTTAATAAATAAATCAACAATGACAGCTTAAAGACTAACTCTTTCTGTGATTCTCCCATTCTAAATCCATTGCCACAAATGGCTAGAAAGAGATTTTTCTCTGCCTTAGTTCAAAGTATGAGTTGCATACTTAAATTTTCTAAAAGAAGATGCTGTCATCACTATAATTATGCTCTGGTCCCAGTTGAGATAGCAATAGGCTTTCAAGTTGTTGTTTGTTTATTTGTTTATTGAATGGGGGATTAATTCTGTCAAGATAGGACAAACACTGCCTTTAGGAAAGATGAGACATTTACTTTAGGCACCAGATTTAGGATAAGAAGATTGAACACCAAATTGATGTTGTGGTTATTACTATAACTATGAGTAGTAATTGTTGTACTAACACAGGGATCTTCAAACTTGGCCCTTTTATGACTTGTGGACTACAACTCCCAGTATTCCTCAGCCAGTATGCCTGGCTGAGGAATTCTGGGAGTTGAAGTCCACAAGTCATAAAAGGGCCAAGTTTGAGGACCCCTGCACTAACATGTTGTCTCTCTCTTTTTACCCTCTCTGGACAGTTTTCTGAATCAACTGCCAAAATATTTTTGGCAAGCATTGGTACTGAACTTTGATTTGAAATGGAAACAACACTTGTTCTTTGCCTCAGGAAAACAAAACATCTACACTGAAGAAATAACTTTAAGATCAAACAAATTATTGCAACAGGAGATAAGTCTTGCAGGAATTCTGACATGCTTACAAAAGCTATTTTTATAATGCATTTGAATCCACTTCTTATCAAAGGGGGGAAAGTGTTGTTTTTCTAGATGTTTTACTTCTAAAGAAGTATGAGGAAATCTGTTTGCTTATGATTTTAAATGAATGCTTCAAGGTCTGTCTGTATTCTGATATTACTGTGTTTTTAATTAAATGCTACTTATCATTCACAGCAATTCAAGGTATTGTACAAAATAAAAATACAATGTAAACATATAAAGTAATATAAGATTAAAGTAATGCATTGATTGAATGAGATTAAAAATATGATGACAAGAATAAAATCAGAAATAATTTTCTATATTTAATAGATTATTATATTTAATATATTGATATTGCTGAAAAGCAAGCCATCATCAATGGAACAGAGCATTTATTTTAAAGAAAAAGATGTTCAATCTTGTACTTGCAATAAAATCATCACCTGAAAAAATCCAGACAGCCATTAAATGACAGCAAAAAGTTTTTTTAAAAAAAAAAATCTGTATTTATGCAACCCATTTCATGGAACATGATTTAACAACAGATTACAGGTAAATGAAGCAAGAAAAAGTAGGGGAAATTTTTAAAAAAATCTTAAATAGCCACACATTGCCAGTTTGACAAATTCACTTGATAGTAAATCTTACAATATATTTAAGTAATTAAGAAACAAAACATAACATAAACTGAAGCATTTGCTATTTCTACAAGATAAAGTAGGCAAAAAGTTCTTCAACAATTAATTAGTTTATTGCCTGAGGCTGAAAGAAGTAGAAATTTAAAATACAGCTAACAAAACCAAGTTTCAAGCTTAAAGAAAAGAAGAAGAAAAATAATGGCTTCATTCCAAAACAGTATTTTACAAATGAGTAAAGAACTTATGTTCACAAAAGAGGTACTGATCATTTCAAAAAATGGAGAAATGTGGATGTATTGCTAATTTGTACCACTCCTTTAACTCTCTGTACCACCTCTTAAGCCTCTTGGTCCTATAACAGACTTTTCTAACAGAGATGAAATGACAGAAGGTGTTGAAGCCACAGGAATCTTGGGAGGAAGTGATCATGCAATATTGGAATTCAACATTATGGAAGCACAAGCAATAGAATACAGTCAAACTAGAGTCTTGGACTTTAAGAGAGCTAATTTCAATAAACTTAGAGAGGGTTTGGGAAGATGAGAATTCTCCAGGGGAAAACACCTCAAGAAGCTTGGGAAATTTTGAAAAGTGAGATAATAAAAGCCCAGTCTAGCACAATACCAACAAAGAAGAAAAATAACAGCTCTCAAAAGAAACCAGGATGGCTGCATAAAGAACTCTCTGATAAATTGAAAGATAAAAAGGATAAGTATAAAAAGTGGAAAGAGGGGTACATAACTAAGGCAGAATATCAGCAAATAGCCTGAGCCTACAAAGACAAAGTGAGGAAAGCTAAGGCTCAAAATGAACTAAGGCTTGTGACCAAAGTAAAAAATAACAAAAAAACTTCTTTCAACATATAAAAAACAAGAAAAAGGTTAAGGAAATGATTGGTCCATTAGTGGATGAAAGTGGCAAGAATGTGACAAGCAAGAAGAAGAAAGCAAAACTATTTAACTCATTTTTTTGCAACTCTCTTTACACAAAGTGAAAAAACAGTCCAATCTATCAAAAACAGTACCATAAAAAATAGATTAGAAACACAAGTTAAGATAGGCAAGAAAATGGTAAATGAGCACCTGTCCAGCCTAGACGAGTTCAAATCATCAGGACAAGATGGATTATACCCCAAGGTTCTCAAGGACCTGGCAGATGTGATCTCAGAACCACTGAACTATATTTTTCAAAGATTCTGGAGCACTGGGGAACTACCAGAGAACTGGAAAAGAGCTGATGCAGTTCCCATCTTCAAAAAAGGAAAAAAAAATAGATCCAGGAAACTAAAGGCCTATCAGCCTGACGTCAATACCTGGGAAGATTCTGGAAAAGATAATCAAACAACGAATCAGTGAACACCTAGAGGCAAACAAGTCATTATTAAAAGCCAACATGGGTTTGTCAAAAACAGATCATGCCAGACAAATTTTATTGCATTCTTTGACCAAGTAACAAAATTAGTGGACCATGGGAATGCTGTGGATATAATTTACTTGCACTTCAGTAAGGCATTTGATAAAGTAGATCACAATCTACTACTTGATAAGATAGAAAAAATGTGGGCTAGACAGCATCACCACCGGATGGATTTGTAGCTAGCTGACTGGTCATACTCAGCGTGTAGTCCTCAATGGAACCACATCTACAAGGAGGGAAGTGTGTAGTGGGGTGCCCCAGGGCTCTGTTCTAGGCCCAGTGCTGTTCAACATCTTCATCAATGATTTGGATGAGGGGATAGATGGAGAAACTTATCAAATTTGCAGAGAACACCAAGCTGGCAGGAATAGCCAACACTCCAGAAGATAGGTTTAGGATATAGGAGGATCTTGACAGACGTGAACATTGGGTGCTATCTAACAAAATGAAATTCAATGGTGAAAAAAGTAAGGTTCTACATTTAGGCAAGAAAACCCAAATGCACAGGTATAGTATAGGTGGTACCTTGCTCAATAGTAGTAACTGTAAGAGGGACCTTGGAGTTCTAGTGGACAATCACTTAAATATGAGCCAGCAGTGTGCTGCAGCTGCTAAAAAAGCCAACACAGTGCTAGGCTACATTAACAGAGGGATAGAATCAAGATCACATGAAGTATTAATACCACTTTACATGTCTTGGTAAGGCCACACTTGGAATACTGCATCCAATTTGGTCACCATGATATAAAAAAGATGTTGAGACTCTAGAAAGAGTACAGAGAAGATCAACAAAGATGATTAGGGGACTGGAGGCTAAAACATAAGGAACAGGTATGTCTAGTTTAATGAAGAGAGGACGGGGGAAGGACATGATAGCAGTGTTCCAATATCTCAGGGGCTGCCACAAAGAAGACGGAGTCAAGCAATTTTCCAATGCACATGAAGCCAGGAAAAGAAGCAATAGATGGAGAGAAGCAGCCTAGAACTAAGGAGAAACTTTCTGACAGTTAGAACCATTAACCAGTGGAATAACCTGCCTCCAGAAGCGGTGAATGCTCCAACACTGGAAATTTTTAAGAAGAGACTGGACAGCCATTTGTCTGAAATGGTATAGGGTTTCCTGCCTGAGCAGGGGGTTGGGCTAGATGACCTACAATGTCCCTTCCATTATTATTATTATTATTATTATTATTATTATTATTATTATTATTATTATTATTATTATTATTATTATTATTATTATTATTATTACACCTTTCCAACATCATCATCATCATCATCATCATCATCATCATCATTATTATTATTATTATTATTATTATTATTATTATTATTATTATTATTATTACACCATTCCATAGTTTTTAGGCTTCAGACGTAATGGGATGTCATCTCATACATAGTAATAATTATTCCAAAGTGGAAAGCTAGCCTAATTGGGCTGATAGTCTAGATTCTTTTCATTCAGTTCATTACACTAAATACAGAATAACAGAGTTTGTCCAAACACATAAGTATTTTGAAATATGGGGCACAGGCAGAGCCGGTTATACTTGAAAGTGAGGATTTGTAATATTGTTGTCACATTCTACCAAGTAAAAGATCATATGAGAACTGTACACAGAAATAGTTTAGATCTATCCCATTGGCTTGTGTCTGTAACTGTTCCAATGTTTGCATAATTCCAATATTAACCTTAATTAAGTTCACTATAATGTTCACCTGGGTTCAGGAACTTTACGTATATTCTACATACATCATATAAACATTATGTACATTTTTCTGAAGTCCAGTCTAATGTTCATTCTGCTAACTAGATCTGCTTACACGAATACTTCAGGTTTATTACATAAAAACATGAATATAAAGAAAAAATATGTCATGTTAAATTATTTTTGAATATTTCTGAATTTGAATTATTCAAACTGGTCCACAACCAAACCATGTATAACAGCGTAATAACAATATTTCTATAACTTGTAAAACATTCCTCCAGGAACTTATGTATAGAAGTTTCTTCAGGAAATGTTTAGACATATCGATACTGAATAAAAAGTGCCTCAAGAAGAGACTTAATCCTAGAGAATTTAAAAAAAAAATCAAGAAGATTGATCTTCTGGGGCAAATATCAAAATATCTATATCAGAATGTTCAATAGGTCACAAAATAGTAAAGAAAAGCCTCTTGAATTCTCCAGAACTGTTCATCAGTATGGATATAAACAAAGCAAGAAAAAAGTTGCATTTTGTCATACATGAAAACTGACTATATCAAACTTTAATTGATTAGGTGTTATGTAACTTCCATATTGTACTTATGATTATAAAAAGGGGAAAATATAATAGGTGATCCAACCCATATATATTTGATTTATAGTTCTTAGGAGCTATTTTTTTGTTTTGTACTACTACTTATTTTTGCAACATTGAATTGTTTAAGTTATGAATCCATATCCTTTCTTGACTGCTTACCTTACAAACAACTATACAAAACCTATTCAAATGTATAATAATCACATATAAGGAAAGATATATTGAGAAGCATCACAGCAACACTCCCCTCTCCTGACCTACATGTGTTAATGATAATATCTGTATCTTGTATATCCAATTTTCTCTATTTGCAGAGGCTGGATTTTAGCTCACTACTGCAATGCTATAAAGGAATGGGACAACTTTCCATGCCTAACTCACCACAGCCAACCTGCAGTGGGACAACTCATTGCAGCCAACTAGCTATGGGACAGTTTGTCCCAGGACAATTCAAGAAATACAAAAGTTAAATTAATTTCAATGTAACCATGGCCAATAATAATAAAATAAGAAAGCCAATCCAGAAATACAAAATTACAATAATTTTGATGAAAAAATGTGGTTACTAATAATAAAAGTAACTGAATGAAATGATTAATACAGTATTGAATTTTCCTGCAGCAAGTTGTTCAATGGTAAATTGGCTGTGGCAAGTTGTTCCAGACCCTTCTTCAAGATATGTCCCATATATACAACCTGAAAGCCTAAAGAATATAATTTACAAGCAGTTAATAAAGGTATTTTTACAATCTCTTATATAACAATAATACAGATAGATAGTTAAAAACATATAGATACTGTAGATATATAGACACTCAGCCTAACTTTTATTTCTTTGTGTTAAAATATGACCATACCATATTCACAACTTTCTTCTTTCAATACATAATTTTAAAGAGAACCATTAATACATTATTTTGTATCATTCACACCATTCAATTTTGCACAGTACTAACCCTGATTGTAATCCTGATCAGACTTGCCTTTTCTTTGCACTTCACTTCTAAGCATATTAAGCAGAATGCATGTCTTGTTGATTTCAATATAGTAGTTTCTAACTCTCTCTCTCTCTCTCTCTCTCTCTTTCTTTCTTACTTTCTTTCTTTCTTTCTTTCATCTTTGTTTACAGACTTCAAAAGATATTAAAACTACAAATGTGTGAATACAAAATTCTTTCAATAAATAATGTATTATCAGTGAATGTTTAATCAACCTAACAGGAAATAATTTCATTTTTCATTCCAAGCCAGAACCAAAGAGTGTAAAATATGTAGCAACTTCTTTTGAAGCATGTACAAATTATAATGAGCATTAATATTTCTCTACTTTTCTATTGTCTGAAAATAATAAATACTTAGCACACTGGAAGAAAAAGAATTTAATATAAGATTAGGGAGATGTGTAAAGCCGAAACGAACAAAGCTTTACAGGATCAGAGACAGCACTAAAGCTTTATTCCGATCCAAATAAAAAACAGGTACACAGTGTTAGCCACTAAGATAATACCTATTAAAAATACTATTTGCAATGTTTTAGATAAGTATCTTTTTCAACTAACAAGAGAGTTAGCTCCAGAGAGGATGAAATTATTTATAGCTTGTTATTTGTTTGCATCAGTTTTATGCTGAACAATTCATGTGTTTGAATCAATATCTATAATGGCAAGAATGTATGTACTCACAGTTTGCCTTCTCTGCTCTGACCTTTGCTGTTGACAGAAAAGATTTGGAGTGATAATTTTAACTACTATCATTTAAAAGTAGTTATATGCTTTGAGAGACTGGGAATCTAGTGCAGACTTTTAGGTAATAAAAATCATGTATACTTAAGAATTATGAATTCTTTACAGACCTTCAAGTAGTGTAAAACTGATGTTTTTTTATTCTGTTCATTTTATCATTACATATAGTATTTTAAACTTGAATAGGATGAATTGTCATCATAATGCTAACCCCACCCTGTGTTGTAGTTGATGACTGTGTGTTACATCTTGAGATGAAATGGGTTCAATAAAAATAAAGTTTCTATTTTTATGTGTAAGCAGTGATAATTTTACAAATGATAAATGCTATCCAGTAAGTCCATAAAAAGTAAGGTTACATTTTAAATAAATGTGACTCTTATTTATTTGCATTCCTGTTTTCTTTGTTTTGTATGATGTTAAACCTGTTTCCCACTTCCTTCTTTTTCTAGCTCAACAGTACAACTCTCGAACATAATATAAGTTTAAAGTATAGAATTTTCATATATGGAATGTCTCATTATTAATTAATTAATTTTTAAGTCAATAATGCTGCAGTTCCAGACTTCAGTTACTGCCATGCATGTTTAATTTATTTCTGTTTTTGTTGTTGATTGTTGCATTATGTACCATGGTTTTAAGCTTTGTTTTGACATAGCTTATCCAAAATTGGAATGATGAGTTATGTTGGGAAAAGGACAAGAGGAATAAAACTATTATTTGCCTGGACTAATCAATATCTTTCAAATATGTTGATTACAATGACCTCAGTAGGATTAAAGGCTCTATTTTTGATGGTTTTAATCCTAGCTGATATGGGTGGCTGTGACATGACTGTTTTTTATATATGACAAATAAATAAATAAGCAATTTCAGAAAGCAAAATATCTTTTCTTATTGGAATTTACTGTCACGGTTCCACTAGATGAAACCCATCAAAAGAACTTCAAGCCAAAATTTTTCCATAAAGAACGTTTTATTCAGGAAACAAAGTATTGACACTACATAGTTGAACCCAAAAACTAAATTCTCTTCCCCCGGATACAAAGTAACAAAGTATAATTCCCACCTCCAATAATCTGTCATAAATCACATTATCCAATTAGCCTTAAATGTGGGCTTTCTCCCCAGCTCCTCATCCCGCCAGTTTGTCCTTGGGTTCCCACAAAGCAGCATTATTATTATGGCTAGCTGAACTTAAGCATTTATCCCAACCTTCCCTTTCTGCACCTGATTTCTAAATACAGGAAAAAGCATGTGAAAAGAAAAGAGAAAATGGCTGCAATTTTCATCAGTCAAAGTGGAAAGATCCAATGTTTGCAGCGTTGACATTTATATTATGTTATGCATTTTTGGTTTTTAAAACTTCTGATAAAACTTATTTCATCAGTTTTTTAAATGTAAACTAACATTAAGAACTTTATTAAATTAACTATATCAATTTTATATGTAATTTGGGCAAAGTTGTAATAATAAACAGGTGTCTGAATGAGAATAAATTGAAATCCAATAGTAACAAAATAGATGTTATCTTTGTAGGTGGATTAGCATTCAGGGAACTGGCATTTAATTATTTTTAGATATGTCTCACTACATTTGAAAACACAGAGGCTCTATCTAAACACCAATAATATAGAAACTATTATCTAGCTTCAAGAAACTTCCAGATTAAATCACTTTATAAGGCTATTGTTATGGGAAATGAAATTTAGCCAAAAGGAAAGGTAGAATAACCCCCAAATAAGTGAACATCAGTGACATTTTGAGATAAATGTAATTAATTGAGAGTAACTATGGAGATAAGGAGAGGCTGTAATTGGCACAGAAAATGAAAAAGCCCTCCTCTCCAAAGCTGCCACTTTTTCATCAAGTACAAACCAAGAGGTTTAGGATAACCCCCAAATTACACACAAGTTCTGCTTTGAAAAGCAAAACCCGATCAGGAAATTATTTTGGAAAATCCCTGGAAATGGAAGGAAAAGACTTTATTTCATTTTGCTAACATGGGGCTGAACAACTTTCCATTAAGATAGTACAGACTTCAGGCACCAGAACTGAATCTCAATGACATTATCTATTTGGCCCAGGATTTAGCAATAGCACTTAGATTTACATACTGCTTTCCAGTGTTTTACAGCCTTCTCTAAGCAGTTTACAAAGTCAGCATATTGCCCCCAACAATTTGGGTTCTCATTTTACCAATCTCGGAAGGATGCAAGGCTGAGTCAACCTTGAGCTGGTGAAAATCGAACTACTGGCAGTCAGCAGAATTAGCCTTCAATACTGCATTGTTTGTACATTTATGATCTCTTATCTTATGCTAGCAGATAGTCAGCATGTCTATATATGTAGATGTTAAATACAGAAGGAATGGAGAGAATGTTGAGTTCTATAAAGCAAAACTATCTCTCTCCTATTAGCAACACTGATTGGAACCAAAGTAGAGAACAAAGGAGAACAATGATATCACTGTGCCCTACACCTATAACCAATGAAAGGTTCTCAGAAAATATTAGGCTTGATGGTATCAAAAGTCAATGAGAGATCAAGGACAACTAAAAGAGTCATGTTACTCCTAATTTGGTCCCGACAGAGATCATCCACAAGTATCAATGACATTTAATAGTATACCTGGACTTAAAGCCCAAAGAGTCTAGGTAATTCACTTATTTCAGAGCCCTTTGAAGCTAGAGGCTAACTACCTTCCATAATGGTATGTGGGAAAGACCTTGGCAGTCTTGGCAAAGATGTGCTGCCTATAGAATGGTCAGATAAAAGGCAGCATAGGCCACAGCTACAAAATGGGTGGGGCAAATTTGTCAGAAATATCATTCTTAGTTTTTTGGACTGTAAGAGAAACAGCAGGACAATTGTACTTTCAGACTTGCAAGATCTGTTTATAAAGTAGAAATACCTATAGTTTATCTGCTCATGTTTTCTTTATGATCTACCTGACTGGCCTGACACCTTTTTGGTAACCTTCCTCAAATAGTGAAGAAAGGAGAAAGGTTGAAATATTGCTAAATTCAGAGATCACTTATTAAGAAAGAAATATTTAATCAGCTTCTTCAAATAAGGAAAACTACCATTCAAGAATTAATTTACTATTGTTTGAACTTATCTATTAGTAAATTCTCAGGCTGTCTGAACAGCCAGGAGGGATGGAGATCTAACATACATGTTGACTGCTAACAGCTCAGGGGACCCTATCAATTTCCTAAAGACTCAAGGCTCAAATTTTGCCTGCATAATAATAGAAGACCCGATTTCAGCCAATTACATGTTACCTGCCCTGCCCAGCCAGAATCCAACTGCAAACAAAATGAAGAATTCTATCCATCAGAAATCTGGAGTATTATTTATTATAGCACTGTAGCACTTCAGATGTTCTTTGTGGCATTCATTCTATAAAGGGATCTAGGTTACTAAAAAGAGTTATTAGTTAGCTATTTGCATGCAAAATAAAAACAGAAAATTACTAATTTGCCATCCTCATAGGCACAGTTTAGAAATTTCTTCTGTTGATTTATCTTTCAGAATTCTTCAGAGAATCAAGGAACAACACCAACACTTACCGGTAGCATACAGTAAAAGGTCACTCGGGTATTGTTATGTCTAGCCCCTCTCAGCTCCCAAGAATCCACTTAACGAGGTCGTTAAGAGTTGGTCAATTAGCACACTTCACACGAAGGCAGTTCAAAGCAAGCTGCCGGCATTTGTTGTTGGTCTGAACGGCAAAAACTGCTTTATTCGACAGTTAAGACAAACACACTAGGAAACTCAGTTACAACTCACTGCGAAATCCCCCAGGCCACTCCTTGAGTAAACGTTGCTCGTGACTAAGGCTGAGGCTCTCGTTCCCCTGCTAATATAGCCTCCCATACGTCACTTCCTTCTTCCACCCAACTGACCCCTTCGCCTATCAGACCGTCTGAATCGTGGATCAATCCAGCTAGCTTCCTGTTCCACATCTGAGTCATCCCCCTGAGAGTCTGACTCAGCATGTATACCAAGCTCCTCGTTATCTAGCTCGGCTGCCGGGAGGGGAAAACACCCAGAAGGGCCTGCCTGTGCTGCGTCATCATCTGAGAAGTACCCAGCCTGGCCAGAGACACTCACAACAGGTATAATCCTACCAAGGCCACTGCTGTCTCTTCACTCTAGAAGTCAAGGTCCCGGTACATTGGGCAGGCATCCAACTGAGTATGATGATCAAGAGTAAGCTATATAATATAGATTTGATAACCTGTCACCTGTTTGGACATTGTTTCATAAATATTTTAAAACAAAGAAACAGAATGAGTACAGAAGGAAAAAAAATCAATGGGAGTGGGAACAACTTCCAACCTCCTGTCAGGTTCCCCATTGAGTTTTTTTGTGGGAAACTGGCACTGAGTATCAGAAATCTCTTTCTCTTTCCCTTTCCCTTTCCTTTGCTTCCCAGCAGGCAAATAAATAGCTCTTTCTCTCCCATTACCTTGTCTTTGCCTTTGCCTTTGCCTTTGCCTTTGCCTTTGCCTTTGCCTTTGCCTTTGCCTTTGCCTTTGCCTTTGCCTTTGCCTTTGCCTTTGCCTTTGCCTTTGCCTTTGCCTTTGCCTTTGCCTTTGCCTTTGCCTTTGCCTTTGCCTTTGCCTTTGCCTTTGCCTTTGCCTTTGCCTTTGCCTTTGCCTTTGCCTTTGCCTTTGCCTTTGCCAAGTGGCTGCTAATAAGAATGCAAAGCTATGCACGAGTGTCTGATACAAGGCAGCTGCAGAGGGTTTGGACCATTTCTCCATTAACTTTCTCCTTGCAAATGTCCCACAAGCAAACACTTTGATAATGAGGAGAGGAAAGGCACACAGGAACATTAGCAATCATATCAGTTCCTTCTGAATTCTCCATTAACTTGTGGAAAACTATCAGAGAATGTTAAAAAAAAGGATCATGTGACTGAGACTATTTGTAAATGTATGCAGCATCACTGACCTGGAGAAGTGCAGGGGTGCTAAAGCAGCAACATTTTTTTTCCAAATTTCATTCCCACAGAGGAATGAGTTCTGGCATTCTGTAAATTAGCCCATTTGAGGTACCTATGCTGCCCTATGTTGCAGAATTTCACTGAGTTGAAGTTTACAACATATCAAACAGTTATGAGAATTTTAGAAGTATATAGATGACAGTGTGCCAAAAAAAGAATGATCACTCAAAGCAACTGCAGTCATATATGTTTCTATTCTTCTTTTCCATATCAGTAACTATATCCACAGTAGCCATTTAAAGTGTGTTCTGAAGTTTTAAGTGTTAACAATGTTTCCCTATACAGTTGTGATTGTCTCAAGGGGTTAACAGGCTCAAGGGAGCCTGTTTTGTCTGAGATATGTTTCTATCATCATGTGGTCAGTATGAAAATATGGAATGCAGTGACCTTCCCACTGAAGCTGTACCTATTGCATACTCACATTTGCATCTTTTGAACTGCTATGTTGTCAGGAACTGGGACAAGTAAAGGGAGGTTGCCCTGTCATGCAGTGCTTGGGTCTTGAACCCAGGCTGTCACTTTTCCAGTTGACCCAGTGTCTTAACAGCTCAGCCATTAAGCCCTCAAAAGAGTGTGTTCTACAAACTGGTTAATCCAAAGTCTCTTTATATTACTCTTAGCTAATAAAGTTATTGATGGCCCAAAAACTGATAAAAAGAATCTCATAATTATCTTAGTGGTTTATTTTCTTACTGTATGAATGTGAGTGGGAAAAAACCCCGATGTCAACGCTGCTAATATTGAATATTCTTGCTTTGACAATATATGCAGAACTGTCTGGTATTTTTAGAGTTAAATCAGTTGACAGTGAAAGGGGAGGAGAATATAAGGAAAGCCCAGGAAAAAGAAATGGAAGTGAATCTTTGCCCTCCAAGTTAATTGGAAGATGTGAATCATGACCCCAAAATAGGGGAGGGGAAATGCCTGGAATGTTATGTGCAAAGGAAGGGAAATTCATATTTTAGCATTTCCACCATGCTGTGCTGACATCTTTATAATACTAATAAAGGCTTTTTAGGCTTAAAAATGCCTGAAAGTTCTTTGAAGTGTTTCCTTAATCAGACACATGACACCCAGATGTTTCTAGACAATGCATTTACAGTAAGTAATGAGAGAAATATCAAGACATATTCTTTAAAGTAATATAAAATTCTCTATATAGCAATATTTTGTATACTTATCTATGTGCCTATCTTCTCATCTAACAAACATCCTTCTTCTTGCACTTTTTCATCACTACTAATGCTTTGATATTCTTTCTATTCTCTTTTCTACCACTACTTCTACTGTTTCTTCTTTATTCATGGGAATTTAGACAGCTGCAACTGCCATAGCCACAGTTTAACAACAACAATAATAATAAAAATAATAATTAATAATAATAATAAAGTTGGAAGGGATCTTGGAGGTCATCTTGTCCAACCCCCTGCTCAGGCAGGAAACCCTATACCATTTCAGACAAATGGCTGTCCAGTCTCTTCTTAAAAACTTCAGTATTGGAGCATTCACCACTTCTGGAGGCAGGTTGTTTCACTGGTTAATTGTCAGGAAGTTTCTCCTTAGTTCTAGGTTGCTTCTCTCCTTGATTAGTTTCCATCTTTATAGATATAATAAAGGAAGGACAGAAAGGTGTGGAAACATAATGGTATTAGTGTAAACTAACTTTTAGCTTTGTTTGTTTTCCATTATCTTTTCTCATGCTTTTAATTTCTGTGGCTTACAATGATTTACTCTGTGGTCACCATAACACTGCTGTACCCCAGAATGAATAAAGTAAATTGTATGCATTTCACCCTTGTTTCTTATACAAAAGCATCAAACATTTCACACAAATAGTTAATATTTTTATTTTAAAATTATCTAATTACTGAATTAGCAACTATGATTTAACTGCAATATATTGCATGATTACTAGGTTAGTTTTCAATTCTTAATTCTACCATGCATGTAAGTTAAATATTGTCTATTTGTTAAACTATGTTAATTTCCTGAAAGATCAAGTTCCTGTTTCATGTGAGTTGCATTATTTTAACACCTCATGTCATTATTTCTAATTTTCATATCTATTTGATTAATGATTTACTTGATCCATCTTATGCACTAGAAGTCACAAGTCTTTATTTCATCAAGCAGAATTTTCCAGATGGGGAAAGCATGCTGATGTGTTGTGGAACAAAGTAGCTCACTAATGAGATTTTCAGGGTAAATCAGACCATAAGTAGCATATATTATTGCTGAACTGTTTTGCCTGCTTTAAATTATACCATTGTGATTTAAAATATTATTTGTTATTCTGTCAATTGCTTGTCTATAGACACTGAAAGGAAAATGTAATTGACAGTGTGGATTCAACTTATCTGGCTGTGTAACTTTATTTTCAGAACTCTATAGTCATATTTTTATCAACTTGTTAGAGGCACTTGGATAAGTGGATTAAACAGACCCACTTTGCACTGAAATTCACTAAATAAGCTATAGTAATACAGTATGTACTATTCCTTAGTTGCTTTAAAACATTTGCATATTTTCAGAAGACCTTTTGACAATCTGGAATAGTACAAAATAGCAGTAGCCCATGCAATGTAGTAAAAGCTTTGAACACTAGTTATAAGATACTTGGTAAAGCTGTTATTAATAGAAAGAAGAGTGCTAATCTTCAGTGGGATTTTGGGTAGAATTCTGAAAGACTTTAAAAACCTCTATAGAAATACAGGCTGCATTTGTATTCCAAAAAAGCAAGGTGACACGGTGGTTAGAATGCAGTACTGCAGGCTAACTTACTGCTCACTCCAGTGAGTTCGATTCTGACTCAAGGTTGACTCATCCTTCCATCTTTCTGAAGTCAGTAAAATGAGGACCCAGATTGTTGGGGGCCATATGCTGACTTTGTAAACTGCTTAGAGAGGACTATAAAGCACTATGAATCAGTATATGTCGAAGTGCTATTGCTAAAAGAGAAAATTAAATTATTTATTGGAGGGACACTCAACCATTGCAATTCATAGTAAAGGACAATGGTAGAATTTCTGCTTTTCCAGATCATTGAGAAACCTTTTTACTTTATACAGAAAGCGTTATAAAATCCCTAGTAGCTTTAGAAAGTCTGTGTAGACGGATTTTAGAATAAAATTTAAATTTCCCACTCTCTCTTTTATGTATGTATGTACATATGTATGCACATGTATGCACACACACATACAGTTTAAAAATACATGAAAACGATCTGTGGATAAAGTGTATGTTTTTGTTCTTGCCTTTTGCTTTATTTTTTCCATTTCTTTTCTCATCGATTACAAAGCTTTACAGGTATATTGTTCCAGCTCTTGTGCAGCATGTCTGCTTTTATTTTAATTAAAATATTTTAATTACTTAAGTAAAACAAACAGACATTTGAAACAACTTCTTTAATAAAGGGACTAATATTCAGGGATATGCACTGCTAAACTACAATTATTTTCTGCAGAAAGTTTAATCTCAACAAATATCTTTAAATTTCACTGCTTTTATTCCTAATGTGCTTTTATTTATGGCTGTGAAGCTTTTATATCTTTTTATTATTGTCAGGCAAACCATGGTAGCTAGAGGAAATTATATAGATTGGCCTATATCTGAATTTTTTCTTTATAACTATAACAATAACTTTGGAGTTCTGCAGCAGATTTGCTATTATGTTTGATTCTTATTTCAGTAACATTTTTTGTAATACATTCTGTATTGGGTGATAGGGAGAACAATAACTACTAGAAAGGTTATATGTCCATAATAATGAACTGTAGATATGATGAACTGCAATGTTTGCAGGGATTATCTGTGTGGACTCTGCTGTTATAATCTTATCTCTAGTGTCTCTTATGACTCTCACTGAAAGTATTTAACACTCATGGCAGAACTCTGACTTGGTTTATGTTAGTAGTAATTTTCTCAGAGATTTAAATAAAACCTTATTCCCATGTATTTATTTGTATATTTATACATTTATACATACAATTTAGAGGTCACCTGACTACAAATAAGATTATACTTCAAATGAAAGAAACAATATAATAAAGTTACGGATCAATTGTTTCAAAAACAAAAAAACATACAAACAAAATATCCCCCATGCCCAAAGATCTAAAAGAATTATATTTAAATGACTTTCTGAATATCATCAGGCTGGGAGCCATATAGATCTCTGCAGTTCATTTGTGACATGAATGTTCATCTGAAGGCCTTCTGATTTGGGAATGGGTACTATATAAATATATTCAAAGGCATTCTTCCCTACTATTGCCACCTGTTGTATAGCAGACACAGGAGCTATAAGTCTAAGACAAACTGCCTATTTCGTACCAGTATTAAATGGTAAAGTGCTAGCCCTTCTAGAATTAGGGAAGTGACAAGGACCAGGATATAGAGGTATGAAGGGATGACTTTGTGAGATGAGGCATAAAGATGTTGCCAAGCTGGTCGACAAGACAGGAGTGAACTCCCAGGGAACATAAGAGGCAGAGGTAGAAATGTAACAAGGACACACCCTAACTAATTGTAAAAGCTATGCCTTTACTCTGGGGGCCCAAGGCACATTGCCAAATCATGCTGGTAAAAACAGCACTGAAGGTCACAATAATAATATGTACAACTTGTAAATTGACAGAACAGGAAGCTAGCTCAGCTTGCTTCCAAGTAGTGTTACCAGGGAAATTTCACAAGCCTTCCTCCCAGGGTGTCATCCACATATGAGGAGAGATCAACTGACAAAAAGAAAACATACTTCATTATTGCAGTGATTGTTACTTTAGATTTGAGGCAGAAAGTGGAACTTTCTGGGCTTGTAGACTCTGGAACAATTTCTATGCTAATTTCATAGATTCAGACTCAGTAAGGAAGTCAAAGTTGCTTATCCAAGCCCTAGAAAGCCTAATGATTGTAGGAACTATTGAAGGGAAGAGCAGGAATAGTTGTGCATCACACAATTCCTTTGCAATTAACAAAGATCACTCAGAATTCCTACCAGCTTATGTAACTTCATCCTTGCAAGTGCCTATTGGGACTTTAGTGGCTTTAACTTCACAACCCAGTTATAAGTTGGGAACAAGGGACATTCCTATTTCCCTTCCCTAAATACCAACAAAATCACGTACAAACAATAAAATCTGACCATCCACCCCACTGCAGGTCAAGAAAGGATCAGAGCTGTGTTCATTCTTGAAACACTGCTTGTTTTCAGATTGACCAGAAGAATTACTAACTTTTCTCAGAAGCTGTGATAGTAATGATGCAAAGTGGGCAAAATTAGGGATATATTTTCAGTAGAAGTTAACAAAAAGTGCTGCACGTCTTTCATATGACTGGGTAAGGTGGTGCCCTGATAGAATAAACTGCTCCTTTTTAGATCTATCTGTATATCTTCTGTGCAATTATGGCCAGTTAGGACGGATGGCCCTGTCACATGGTCAATGGGCAAGAAACTGAGTTAGCAAGGTTTATCCCCACCCTTACTCTGATGATGCTGCAAGTGGATCAGCGAAAGCTTAGGTTGTTTTTAGTATTGTAAATAGTTGTTTTTATTGTTTTAGTTTTTAACAATAAACAGCTGGTTTATATCCTTCCCAGAGTTTGAGGGTTCTCTATCATTGTACACACAAACACACACACACACAGAGCAGTAAAACATGTGTGTGTGTGTGTGCGTATGTGTGTTAAATTTGGATTGCTAACAAAGAGTTAAAGGGAGACTGGTATAGCTATTTTGAGCTACTTAGCTCTCATCAGCCAGCCATACCCTTCTGAGATTGGAACCTGGGCTGCTTGCACGTTAGACAGCTGTGTTGACCTTTAGGTCACAGGCTCTTTCTCACTTTCTCAGCTGTATCAGGGAAGGAAGAGACCAGGGGAGGAGATATGTCTTAAGTATTTTTTATGATGCACCTGTATCTTTTGCCTGTATCAGCCCCAATCTAGGGCTATCCCCAGGCAACAGTCACTACTGCGACAATCATATACACACATACACATATGTATGTATGTATGTATGTATGTATGTATGTATGTATGTATGTATGTATATGATTTGCTGTTATAATGAAATACCGTAATATTATTGGGAAGGACTTAGAAAGGATTCACTCTAATTGATCAGGCAGTTAACAGTGGCAGCGAGAGACTTGTACCTGAAATTTGTATGATTTTGTTAACCTAGCCTTACAATAAAGTAAGATTACCTCATCTATTCATGTTTACATCTGATTTACCTGGCAGGAGTAACACAGGAGGTCCAAAGGTCCACAATTGCTCAATCTTGTCATGATTGAGCCTAAATGTTACTCAACCACCTTCTCAGTCAACTTGTTCCTGAAAAAAAATCAAAATTGGAAACTAAATAAAAATTGACCAAAATAATTGGGTTGAATAATGGCTTCTTGAGGAGAGAACACACAAGAGCCTCACTTAAAGAAACTGCAATACCACTCAATCACAGTTCACCTCCTAGACAGCTTCAATAACTCAGGAGGCACATGGATCTAATAGGCAGATGTTTAAACTCATTGTCTGAAGAACTTTGTATACTGATTAAGAAGCACAGACTCAAAATTGTTTCAGATAACCTCCACTTTGAATCAAAATCTGAGCAGATCTGAGAGACTTCATCTATGAGACAGCTTGCACAGTCTTTATAGTGGTCTTGCATCAAATTTAGATGATTGCATAAAGATCAAATAACCTGATAGAATGAATGAGTGTTGAAGTCTGGCAGTTAGGACTTCTCTCAAATAGAGATCCCAACAACCTTGAATGTATCCCACTCTCATATTCCAACTGTACATATCCCTGAACATCACAATTTCAATATTCCTGCCATTCCTTCCCATTTTCTTTATCCTTAGATCCACCTGTCCCAGATTGATGTACTCATTTTTGTCACTCTATCCCTATTCACATTTCCCAATACCCACACCCGCATACAATTGCAAGTATGTTGAACTATAGATGAGTCAGTTAAAATGAAGTCAACAACCATGGGGAGGGAAATTTTTGTGGGCTTCTTTTTTTCCATTTCACCCTTTATTCTTTCTTTCTCTTCCTTTCTCTTTAGGTTTAGCTTGTGTTAGAACAGGGGTGTCAAACTCACAATGTCACATGACTTGTCATGACGTACCATGACTTTTTTTCCCATTGCCGGAGCTGGGGTGTGCATGGTTTCAGCATGACGCATCCAGCCCGTGGGCTGGCAGTTTGACACCCCTGTGTTAGAATTTACTATTATAATCAAAATCCTTAATAAAAATTAAAGTAAAAAAAATCTCTCTGTGTTTCTTTCTCTCTGTGTGTGTCTCTCTGTGTGTGTCATGTCCTTCCTTAGAAGCTTTTTTGATTAGCAACCATTTTATTTCCAATTCAAGAAACAGAAAAACAGAGTTGAAAGGGACCTTGGAGATCTTCTAATCCAACCCCCTACTTAAACAGGAGATCCTATACCATTTTAGACAAATGTTGGTCCAGTCCTTTCTTAAAAGCCTCTAATTTTGGAGCACCCACAACTTTTGAAGGCAAGCTGTTCAACTGGCTGTCATGAAATTTCTCCTTAGTTCTAAGTTGCTTCTCTCATTGTTCAGTTTCCATCCATTGCTTCTTGTCTTGGCTTCTGGCACTTTGTAAAATATATTGTCCCCCTCTTCTTTGTGGCAGCCCCTCAAATGTGGTTGCCAAACAAAGGGTGCATGCCTTTCTCATCCTCTTTCTCCTGACATGCCTCACTGCAGAGATTTAACCTGGAATTCTCCTCATGTCCTTTGAATAAAGCTTCTGCAAAATTTGAAATGTGTCTGGGCACATGAATGACATGAGAATGAGCACCATTATGACATTTATCCACAGATATATTTGTCATTATTTTTATTAAATGCAATAGGACTCTTCTCTTACCATCATTTATCTTCCTCAGTTTCCAAATGAAGGAGACAGGAATTTAAAAAAACAACAACCCTTTTTTGTACTATACTCCTCACCTTGCTGAAAACAGCAACTTTTAAACAGCATGTTGTGGGCTACACTTAAATGGGCAAAGCTACGTCCACTTTAGGGGTCATTTCAGGGATTTTAAAGGATAGAATAAATTGCTTAGGCCTCTGCGAGACTTAAAACGTGATTGCATAAACATCAAAGTACAGCTCGCTCACTCACTTACCGGCCGCTTCGCTCGCCTCTGTTCCTTTAACCGTGCTAAGTAAGAACTTGAACTCTCATCCCCAAGCACAAAAAAAGTGCAGCTTCGGTTGCAACGGGCCGGCCACGAGGCCAGCAGCAGCAGCAGCAGCAGCAGCAGCAGCAGCAGCAGCAGCAGTGAGAGGTGGAGATAAGGAGGCGGCGGCAGGCAGCGGGGGTCGATCCGGGGAAGCCCTTCGCCCGCCGCATCGTGGCACAATAGAGGAGCCCGCAAGGGAGCCGGAGTTGGCACGCCTCCCCCGTGGCGATCCTAAGTTGCGAGGGAGGAAGGGCGTCCGGGAGCGAGGTGGGGGGCGGAGAAAGAAGATGGGGTGGGGGGAAAGAGAGAGAGAGAGAAACTAGAGAGAAGAGAGAGAGAGAGAGCTCCGTCCCTTCCCGGCTCCGGCTGGCCGCCTCCTTCGGCAGTGGCAGGAAAGGGCTCCGGGGGCGGCGGCGGGGGGAGCAATTGGCCTGCGCTCCGAATTGCGGCGAAGGGGAAGAAGGAAGAGGAGGAAGGGTGAAAGAGAGAGAGGAGGGAGAGAGAAGGGAAGGGAAGAGAAGGGAAGGGAAGAAAGCCGGGCTGCGCTGCCCGCCTCTGCGGCCGCGGGAGGGGGAGAGAGAGAGGCAGGGAGAGAGGGGGGGACTCCGGCAGAGAGAGACCGCCCCTGCCCACCGCTGGTACCGACACCACTCCGGTTTAAGGGCTAAAGGCGCCGCCGCCACCGCCGCCGCACATGATGTGACTTGCCAAAGTGCAGCGCTGGGCTCCAGGCGGGGCGGGGAAGGGAGGGGAGGGGAGCGACGCAAAGCTCTGGATTCCGCTCCCCCCACGCCAGCCCCATCGCCTCCACCGGCTCCTTCCCCCGCAGCAGCGATGCCCGCTACTTCGCCCCGCCGCTTCCCATTGCGCTGGGCCGAGAGGGCGGCGGGGCTGTGCGGAGCAAGCGAGGGAGCCTCCTTCCCTCCGAGCTTGGCGAGCCAGCCTCGCCCGCTGTGGCTGGGGCGGCGGCGGCGGTGGCGGCTCTCCCTGCACAGCCTGCTGGCCCGGCGTGCGGCTGGAGAGGCTCGGGGCTCGGCTTGCACGGGGAGGTCCGGCTGCCCCCCTCGGCATCTCTTCCCCAGCCCCGCCGTTTCCACCGGGTGTGCGCGTCCATCTTCCCTCCCCTCCGCCCCCGTGTTTCCCCGAAAGTAAGATATATGTCTTACGTTCGGGGTACGGCTTACATTAGCTGACCCCCCCTGACACCCCGATACGTCATACAATTGGAGGTGTCTTACTATCGGGGAAACACGGGTAGTTGGGGCCCACAGGTATAGCAGATTCTAGGATCCTCTTTCTTTGCTCTTCTCTCCATAACTTCAATTTAAGAACAACAACAACAGGTAAAGTTGTTGGTCTTGTAACACTAATAAAAGACTACAGAGATAGAAAAAAGGGAGAATGGGAATTGTTGCTACACTCCACCTTTTCTGTGGCTGCTCCCAAGTTAGCATCATCACAGATGAGCATCAGCAGTTCTACCACCTGCTTCTGTGCTTTTTCTCAACATTTGAGGAAGGGTGACTGAGATGGTAAGAAGAGACCTGCTTTCCATGTGATTACCTTACAAACATTATCAGTATAAATTTTTCAGGACAGAAATGTTAGACACAATGTTTTTTATGTCTTTTATGTTTATATATTTATACAATCACACTAACGGGCTTTTATTTCCTCCTTTATTTTTCTTTGTTCCTTTTTAATGATTGTTATTTCAATCCAAATAAAAATGTCCCCAACTTTTCTAAGATTCTGTTCTTTGGCAAATCTGCTCACATGGAGTGAATTGCAGCAATATAATTTGGACCAAGAGAAACATAATTTGAGTGAAATAGAAATATGCCTGAAGGTAAAGATGACCTCTTTGTCTGGTTCACTGTCTCATCTCTCCATATATTCTTTTGGTAGAATCCCTGAGCATTTTCTTCATCAAATTAAGTCTGGCTCTTCTTTAATGTCTTGACAGACGTTTTTGTTTCTTTTACTTTTTCCTGTACAACTCTTAGTGATTAATGTTAATGTTTGAAACAAGAATCCTTTCTTACAAAGAACATGAGTTATCTTCATTAACAGCATTGCAAAGACCTATTATCTACTGATAGATGTATACTGGTCTATCTCTGACTATATACAATTTATAATGCTTCTCAAAATAAATAAATCTACTTTTACGATGGCCATTCTTCTTATTCATTCTGGATGCTTGTGGCAATTGAATTGGGCATTTTTAAAATAAACAGGTTTAAACATCTCTAAAGATTAAACATTCGGCTCAGAAAAATCTAGCCACCAGCTCTTCCATTCAGTCTGAGTTCAGGTACATTACTTGTAAACTTATAAACTGTTTAAAAGTTATATTCTCTTTTAAATTTAATTTCAGATAAGGACAATGCTACTGGGGTCACATTCACTAAGAAAGCATCACTCAGGACTAAGCAGTCCATATGGAGTGATTGCTATAGAGTTCAGCCATTTATTCACTTGATGGCAACAATGGGTTTTTCCCAGATTATTTCTGGCCTGTTGCATGAAAGTAGTTATACATTAGAAGCAATTTTCATCTCAGAGCAATTAAATGATGATAAGAATATGGAGAAGGTGACATAATTTGGAGCCATCGTGATGCAATGGTTAGAATGCAGTATTGCAGGCTATCTCACTGCTCACTGCCAGGAGTTCAATTCTGATCGGTTCAAGATTGATTCAGCTTTCCAACCTCCTAAGGTTGGTAAAGTGAGGACTCAAATTGTTGAGGGCAATATGCTGACTCTGTAAACAGCTTATATATGGCTGTAAAGCACTGTGAAGTGGTATATAAGTCTAAGTGCTATTTAAACATCTAAATAAATCCTAATTGACACTAGAATTCTCCCCTGCAATCCTAGAAGTTAATTCTAAAAATAATAAATAAATAAAATAAGCATTTAAAGTAAGTAGATAATAAATAAGTAAGCAAATAGATAAAACCTAAGAAAGCAGATGAACAATCATTACTTAATCTCATGTAACCTTGCAGATGCTCCCTGAGATCCACAAAATGCATGACACTTAGGTCCTGCCAGATGAAATTTCGGAGTCAGGATCTACAGCCTGGCCTGTTTGACCATGTCATTTGTATTTGTACTTTAAAATGTCATTTCTCTGTCTTATAATCCACATCTTTTAAATTTTACAATATTTCAACAATTAGTTTATATTTTAATATTTCTGCATTAGGTAAGGATTGTTTTGGCTCTTTATCCCATAGATCTTTCAAGATATTCTGTTTCACATTTGTCATGACTTCTTTAATATCTTTTGGAAGCAAACTATCTATAGAAACATAGAAACATTGCTGACATTGTAGCTACTATTTTATGATCTTATTCTTCAAAGATGTCCTGAAGTATTTCACATGTTATACTATTTTCTGTCATTTTGTCCAAAGGCTGACCAAACACACAAGGCAAGCCTTTTTCTCTTTCTCTGTTTTCTTGTTTCCTCATTCCTTTTATGCCTGGAATCTTTAGTCCCCTCTAGTGTCTAATTTCTGCAGTCATAAAGTTTCAAATTGTGGTTATTACTTAAGATCACAAATTGTGGTTATTACTTAAGATAAGTATTTCTTAGAATTAATTTTAAAATCTTCATTTATACTTTTATACATTTTTTAAAACGTCATGGGAAATATTCTAGCCTCAGCTTTCTAAAATCTACATTTGACTGGATTTTTGCTTTGCTTTTTTCAAAAAAATAAATCTCTTCTTTTTAATTCTTAAATTCACATTGGAGCTTCTTTTATCCAGGGTAGAAGGATATTTTCCCCATGATATAATAAAACCTGAGCTTGGAAATTTCACAATTTAGTAATAAGCTGTTTCCTAAAGTAGTTAAGAGAGGAAGTAGGCAAATCCAGCATCCCTTTGAAAGGCATTGAATCATGAGTTAAGTAAGATTATTATTAGCCCAGCTCCCAAACCTCTCATGTTTTCCTCTGTGATATCTTTGCAGGAAGATTCTGTGTGGAGCAAACTGATGGACAATCCTTCTTCTCCTTAACTGAGAAAAGAATTTTGTTGATACTATTATTGATTGTTTGACAGATTTTTTTTTAAATGTCTGGTTTATTTCACTAGCCATAGAGAAATATTATCTAATATAGCATAATGTTTTGTAATGCTTATCATTTACATATGTCTGGTTTTTTTTGCATAGTTTCTCTGAGCTGGCTCTCTCCCTATGAAACATCATTTCCATGGAAATAAGATTGGCCCCCACCCACTTTGACACTCTTTTTCAAGGGCCTGGAGACCTGGTTTTGCCAATGGGCCTAGAGACCCCATTATTAGACAGATTGTTGTTGTTGGAGTGTTGTTGCTATTTACTGTTTTTTATATAGGGTTTTTGTCTTATAAGCTGGTTGGAATCACTGTGAGTGAGTTTCATAAATAAAAAAAATAGTATGCTGAGTTGCAAAGGTCCTTGTAATATTTAGGAAAGTGGATTTCAACATATCATTCTAGTTTCCATACATATTAATGAAGTATGGATTCTATTGAATATTTTGTTTTGTATTTCTCAACCATATCTAGACTGTACCTGAGACATTTGTAACAATGATTCATCATAATGCATTAAGCTTCATTATTAGGTATTCATTGAACATATTTGGCTAAAAGTTTTATTTTTCTGAAATGAAAGAGCTTGTTTTTAATAGTGTGTATTTCAGAATACTGGTTTTTACTAATAAGGTATTGTGGCATTGTAATTATTATTTTTGCAAAATCATGTTCTTTTTATACAAGTTTGAATTAACAACACTGAATCTTACTCATGTGTTAATTCCAATTCTCCATTCCAAGTTCTATGTGAATAATCAATATCTGCTCTATTTGACTGGAATTAGTACTTTTATATACGGCTATTGCAGTTTAACTAAACTGTCCAATTTAAAGAAATTTTTATTTAATATATGATATTACAGTTTTATGCAATCAAAATTCCTCTTGAACTACATTCCAGGGTTTGAAAACTTGATTAGTTATACCATTATACAGAATATTAATCACTATTAACCTAGGAACTACACTCTTCCCCAAATAATTTGCCTGCAAATATAAAAATTATAACTTTACAATCAAAACGATGCAGTAACTGAAAAGTAATGATAAAGCTATTCTTTCCACTTAGAATCTTACAAAAGTATTTTTCAGCATTTAGTGTCAGAAAAACAACTGAATATTGACTGAAAAATAAACTAAGCCCTTCTAATGAGCACATTTGAAACGACAAATAATGGTTTTCTAATATGCTCATTCTGGGTTTATAGCATGATGCTTTAACTACCAAACTCTCTTGGAAGGCCTATGCTACTCTGTAACATTGCTTATTGCTAGAACTACAAAAAGGCCTCTATTTGATCCAATGTAACATTCTCTATGCAGTTGTATGCGATGGAAGGTATGAGAAATCTTCTTTCTAAAACGTTGATGTCCTGCATATTTTTAACCTCCCACTCATATTACAGAAGCATCCACAGAAGCCTTATTCTCCCCTACCTATTGGGTTGCCATGCCATAGAGGTCAATTATATCTTTTTCTTTTAATTTTGACTCAGTTTTCCTGATAACATATGTTGTGTGGCCAACAGCATGCAAGTTATTAACTGCCAGTAGTCTGAACATAGTTCATACCTATTATATTTCTGTTTGAAACCTTCAATTATTTAGTTTACAGTTTTGTTGAACAGTTTATTCTTTTAGTTTTTAGGATAGCACAATATATTATTCATTATTATTTTATAATGAATGAAAAAAGATTATACTGTAGTTCAGATTTTGGGATCAAGGTTTTATTAAATACATATTTCCTTCCTTCCTTCCTTCCTTCCTTCCTTCCTTCCTTCCTTCCTTCCTTCCTTCCTTCCTTCCTTCCTTCCTATAAAAACAGTATGTCTGAAAACTGTAAGTACAGAGTGAAAAGATATAGGCTTGATTACTATTAACAATTTAGCTAGAATACAATTACTGAATAAAATAATATATAGTATAGTACTGCAAGACAGCAGAATGGGAAAGAAAGAACTGCAAATAGAATGACTGCGGCAAAACAAAGCAAAAATAGTACCAATAGTAATAGGTGCCTTAGGTGCAATGTAATAGGTGCAATCTCAAAACTTCTGGAACACCACTTGAACACTATCTACATTGACACAATCAACATCAGTCAATTGCAAAAAGCAGCTTTACCAAAACTGGCTTATATTCTGTGATGATACATTTAATACCATGAAACAATATCATCTGCCTTTCTCCAGTCCTTGATAAGAATTTAGTAGATGGATAGAAGTGCCATATCCAGTCTAAACTTCTGGCTGACTTTGTAACCAACCAGAATACTAACAATCATTTTGGTAAAAGCAGGGCTTTTTTCTCATAGAATGCCCAGAACGGAGTTCCGGCACCTTTTTTGGATGGAACTTTGTAAGGTAGCAAGGCGGGTTGTATGACGTGTGGGAGTTCTGGCACCTTTTTTTTTTTTTTTTTAGAAAAAAAGCACTGGGTAAAAGTATAATAACTGGAAAAGACCAAAAGACATCATCTTGGGAGGAGAAGCAGAAGGAGCAGGAGGAGAACAACAATAACAATTCACAGGAATACTTCTTCTAAGTCATAGTTCTGCAGAACAAAGAATAAAATAAACCGAAATGAGATTTGTTGAATGTTGTTGAATATTTGGATTTCAAGTTAGCAATGGTATTTCACTAAAAAGTATTTTTAAAAGCCAAACTGTACTGTGCTCTTTCTCTCATTTCTGTTCAGTCTCCCAGGAATATTAAATAATGCATAGAAACATATTTTTCTTCTCCAGTTCAAAAGGTCAAATAAAGATATTCCAGTGTTAAAGGTTTTTTTGCACTATTATTATTTCAGAGTCTTCAACAATGATAAGAACCATATTTATGGAAGGTTATTATTATAAGGAATGAAATTCTTTTACTTGCTAGCCGTCAGTTACAAATAATCTGGTATGTCAAACTGAAAATTAGCAGATGGAAGGGTTATAACAAGATGTTAATAAAAACAGACATCTTTCATGTCACAGCTTACAGGGATTCATGGGCATGTGTATTTGTGTAAACTCAGCACTATGCTTGTGGCCATTATCTTTTGATGTTTTGTCACAATTAAATATATCTTCTACCACAATCGAAAGAAAACAAGATGTATTATGTTTCTATGACCCCAAAATAAATGTTTCTTTTTCCCATTAGCTTTTATCAAAATGTTCCGATTAGGAGAGACATGAAATACTAAATGAAGGATCAAGAAATCATCTCTATATATATATATTTATAGCGGAGACCTATCATATTTTCCTTTTGATGTCACATCACCTATATAGAAATATGGACAGAACAGTCATACTGTCAATCTAATCAAGTGTCACTAAAATAGTCACTTTTGGTTTAACATTAGGCTATGATAAATCAGGATGTCAACATTTCTATTGAGAAAACTATGTTTTAAATACAAATAAAATAGTAATCTTCACTTCTATTTCTCTAATATACCAATGATCACTTTTGCTGTATAAGTTGAATGATCTAGGATTGCATCACAGATACCAAGTTGGGAAATATTTATTTCAGTTGAATATATTTTATTTATAGCATTTATATCCTGTCTTTATTTATGTAATTGTTTAACTTCTGTGCTGCTAATTTTTCATAGGCTGTGAACAGCTTACAGTACAATACTTCATTCAAAAGAGCTCCTTGAATAGCTTACAGATCAATAAAAGACTTGATAGTCCTAAGCCACAGGTAGACAAATTAAGAAAGACAAGGGGGAAATGTAGACATCAATTTTTAACATCAGAGGATATCTAGGACTATGCAGTGCTTCCAAATCAAATTTTTAAAAAATACTTTGGAGTTGCCAGATTCACTCATGTAGCACCATTCAGCAACTCCATGAGCAGTTGTACCTTTTCCTGGGGGTCAAGTTTCTCCCTTCCACAGATTTGAAAATATAGTCCTGGTTTTTTTTTTGTTTTTGTTTTTCTTGTGCTACTGTCAAGTCTTGAACAGCTGAGAAATGCAGGACAAATGGCTACTTGGTTTGGGAAAAAAAAAATTCTAGCAGGATAAGGAAACCTTGAAAGCCTGTTAAATCAATTCCCCTGCTTAACTTATGTTTGGTGTAATTAAATAAGAGTTGTCCTCAGTAGCCTCGTCATGCTTTCCACCTCCCAGGCCGAGGTGTTTGTTTAGTCCTGGTTCCTGCTCAGGTTTTGCAAAGTCTGTTAGATATTCCATCACAGTTATAGTCTGGGATAATAGCCAAATTGTGCATAAGAAGCTTTGAATGCTTTAATGAGAAGGGATGAATATATTGCTAGTAGCCATCTGAATGATTACAGTTATTCTGGATCATATAGCTCTATGTAACTCTAACTAGAGAGCATGTATCTGTATGTTAGAATATCTGGCATTTATTGAGTTAAGGGGTGTTTCCTTAAGAGATGGATTATGGGAAATGCAGTTTTAGCTAGTCAGTCATCTCATATTAATGGGTCAGTGGGAGGAGTTTCTAAAGGGCATTGGGATATTTCCTGGACACAAGCCAGATTGGAATGTCTTTGTCTGAAAGAAGCATGGGCCATCAGATCTCACCCGATGACCCTGTTCTGCTATAAAGATGGTATGGAAGAGAGCATCATTCTTTCACCTATAGGAATGAACAAGAGATGTATTTTTCAGAAGTAACAACCACAGCATAAATGCAAGTACTCTGATTAAATATGTCTTTTGTTATGAAATCATTTCTATTGAGTTTATCTATCTGACTTGATTTAAAAGAAGGCGTTTTTAACTCAAGGTCAGCATAACAGTCCAGTCCTGATCTGTGTTCCTCAATTTTAGATTTCAGATAATTGAAATGTTTAAAAAATGCATAACTATATGTTGTTCCTCAAAGATTTTATTTGCTTTATTTTTATTTATCATTTTTACCTAGTTGATTCATCTGATAATGTTCATTTGATGTCATTTTATCAATAAAATATTTCCCCAATTACTGGAAACAAGGCATTTATGTACAGTAGCTAACTAAGATAAAGGCAACTTGAAATGATAAAAACAAGAAATTAGCAACCTGATTATTTATTTATTTATCCAAATCACTTAATGCTCATCTATCCCAAAAACTCTTTGTGGCCAAAGAGTTCTGAAAATTACATTAAAACAATAAATGAACAAACCTGCATAAATAAAAATACAAACCATTAACCACATTAATCCATGTTAAGCTTCCAAACTAATGTCCTGTCCCCAATGCATGGAGGAAGAGTTATGTCTTGACCATTTTGCAAAAGGCCAACAACTTAGTAGCTGCTATGGCATTTTAAGGAGGAAGCTACTATATAGGGCAGGCACCATAAGAAAGAATGGACAGTTTTGGGAGTCATTGAGATGACATTATTTTATTAGATTGTCACTTTTTCTGTGTACACACTGGCAAACATTAAAAATAAAATTCTGATGCTCACTCTCAAAGTAATCCATCCATCCATATATACATACATACACCCATAGCCATAGCCACACACACACACACACACACACACACACACACACACACACACACACACACTACTCTCAGTCCGTTCTGAATACATAGAGGAAAAAGAGTCTGAGAGTTAATAAGATTGATACTATATGGTACAAAACTGTTATAGAATTTAGTTGTTCTTCTTTGGCTATCACAAAGCCTTCCTCCATAAAGTAACAAAGAAAACTGGTAATTGAGAAGATGTATAATGTTCCTGACAATACTATGTATGCTGATTAAGCAGTGTTTATATGCCTGGATAATGAATTTCCAATTATCTTTTCTGTCCTCACCACTCTCTGCACAGCCTTCCTGTCCAAAACAATAATACTTCCAAATCAAACAGTAATACAATATGACAGGATGCTTTTAATTATCCCTCTATAGAAAGTGATAAGGGCAGAGGAAGGAAAATGTGTTCTTCTCATACAACATAGAAAACGCTGCTGTGCCCTCTTCACCAGTATCTCACTATTGAACAAATAACCTAATCTACTCATTATCTGCACACCCAAAAACTTAATACCACTAACCAATTCCACAGTTGAATCATTAATGCACATTATTGGCATCCATAGTATCTCATTATGCTAGATGTGGTGCAGCATGCAGAAATCATACATAGAGGTAGTCCCATAGATAGTCCCATGCCATGTACAACTTTAAAGATAATAACCAACACCTTGAATTTCAGTCAGAAACTTACTAGAAGCCAGTTCAGGTTATATAGCAGTGGTGTTACACAGGCATACCCTGGTGCATTCAAAACTGTAAGTCCCACTGCATGGTAAACCATCTGAATCTTCCAAATCCTTTTCAAGAGCAGCACCATGTAGAGTGTATTGTAGTCCATTGGGAGGTGACTAAGGCCATGAGTGATTATCAGCAGTGCATTATGACCCAAAAATGGGTGAATGTGGCACATAAGATATATTTATGAAAAAGCTATTCTTACCTGCAATTTAAGGCTATTTCCTTTACCACCTTCATGGATTACTGCCTTGTTGTGGCAAAGAAGCTTGCATATTTTAGAGATATAGCTAAAATGTATATGGCAAAGAAAAACAAACAGAGAAGACAGAAATATTTATTATTAAAAGAAGAATTTAGAAAGTTAGAAATAGAATTACAACAAAACCCACAGGAAAAGACTTGGAAAAGAGAAATGGAAATAATAAAACATAAGCTGAATCTGTTGGACTCAGAAAAACTGGCCGAACAAATAAAAAGAGCAAAATAGCAGAAAGAGAAGAAAATAATACATAACTTAGTAGATGGAAAAGGTTGTTTACAATTTAAAAGGAAAAAAATAAAAAAGATAATTAAGAACTATTACCGGTATATGGAATCATATGGCAAAGAGGAGGCTGTAAAAGAGAGAATTGCTCAATATTTAGAAGAAAGTAAACTGCCAAAGATTCCAGAGACATTCAAAATTATGTTAGAAGAAAGAATAACAATGATGAAGATATTAGAGGCTATAAAACGACAAAAGAACGGGAAAACACCAGGTTTAGAAGGGCTACCAGCAGAACTCTATAAAAAGCTACAAGACATACTAAGCGAACCGCTGAAAAAGGTTTGCAATGGATTACTGTTAGAGGCTAAACTTCCAAACACATGGATAGAAGCAAATATTACTGGAATTTATTTTATTCTTGGTTAGAGAAAAGAATGAAGGATTAGAAATTGAACATGTATTAGCTTAGCAAACTCCAGACAACTTATTGATTGGAAAAATTAACATATATTGATGAAAAAAAATTAATAAAAAAGATTGAAAAAAAGAAAAGAAAATGACCGGTTCTATGAAGCCCTAAGGCACCCTATAGAATTAAAACCAAAAAATGATGTCCTCATCATCATGGGGGATTGGAATGCTAAAATAGGAAGCCAAAAGGTAACCGGAATAACAGGCAAGTTTGGCCTTGGAGCACAAAATTAAGTAGGGCACAGGCTGATAGAATTTTGTCAAAAGAATATGATGGCTCTACACATGGACATCACCAGACGGTCAACACAGAAATCAGACTGACCATGTGCTCTGCAGCCAAAGATGAAGAAGTTCTATACAGTCAGTAAAAACAAGACCAGGAGCTGACTGTGGCTCAGATCGTGACCTTCTCATTGCACAATTTAGGCTTAAATTGAAGAAAGTAGGGAAAAGCACTAGGCCATTCAGGTATGAACTAAATCATATTCCTGATGAATATACAGTAGAGGTGACAAATAGATTTAAGGAATTAAATCTGCTAGATATAGTGCCTGAAGAACTATGGATGGAGGTTCACAACATTGTACAAGAGGTAGCAACTAAAACCATCCCAAAGAAAAAGAAATGCAAGAAAGCAAAATGACTGTCTGAGGAAGTTTTGCAAATAGCTAAGGAAAGAAGGAAAGCAAAAGGCAAGGGAGAAAGAGAAAGATACACCCAGTTGAATGCAGAATTCCAGAGAATAGTTAGAAGAGATAAGAATGCCTTCTTAAATGAACAGTGCAAAGAAATAGAAGAAAACAACAGAATAGGGAGGACCAGAGATCTCTTCAAGAAAATTGGAGATATGAAGGGAACATTTCATGTAAAGATGGGCATGATAAAGAACCACAATGGCAGGGACCTAACAGAGGCAGAAGAGATTAAGAAGAGGTGGCAAAACTACACAGAAGAACTATACAAGAACGAGCTTAACATCCCAGATAACCACAATGGAGTGGTCATTGACCTCGAGCCAGACATCCTAGAATGTAAAGTGAAATGAGCCTTAGGAAATCTGAGCAACAACAAAGTTAGTGGAGGTGACAGTATTCCAGCTGAGCTATTCAAAATCTTAAAAGATGATGCAGTAAAATGCTACAGTCAATTTGCCAGCAAATTTGGAAAACTCAACAGTGGCCACAGAATTGGAAAGAATGTCAAAGAATGTTCAAACTATCTCACCATTGCACTCATTTCACATGCTAGTAAAGTTATGCTTAAAATCCTAAAAGCTAGACTCCATCAGTATGTGGATCAAAAACTTCCAGAAGTACAGGGCGGATTTCGAAGAGGTAGAGGAACTAGAGATCAAATTGCCAACATATACTGGATCATGGAGAAAGCTAGGGAGTTCCAGAAAAACATCTACTTCTGCTTCATTGATTATGCTAAAGCCTTTGATTGTGTGGATCACAACAAATTGTGGCAAGCTCTTATAAAGAGATGGGAGTAGCAGATCATCTTATTTATCTCTTGAGAAACCTATATGCAGGTCAAGAAGCAACAGTGAGAACTGGACACGGAACCACTGATTGGTTCAAAATTGGGAAAGAAGTCCAGCAAGGCTGTATACTGTCGCCTTGCCCATTTAACTTATATGCAGAGCACATCATGAGAAAGGCAGGGCTAGGTGAATCAAAAGCTGGAATTAAGATTATTGGGAGAAATATCAACAACCTAAGATATGCAGATGATACCACTCTAATGGCAGAAAGTGAAGAGGACCTAAAGAGCCTCTTCATGTGTGTGAAGAAGGAGAGTGCAAAAGTTGGCTTGAAACTCAACATTAAGAAAACCAAAATCATGGCATCCAGCCCTCTCAATTCCTGGCAAATAGATGGGGAAGAAATGGAGGTAGTGACAGATTTTATTTTCATGGGCTCCAAGTTCACCGCAGATGGGGACTGCAGCCAACAAATTAAAAGACGTTTGCCCCTGGGAAGGAAAGCTAAGGCAAATCTAGACAGCATACTAAAAAGCAGAGACATCACCCTGCCAACAAAAGTGCGTATAGCCAAGGCCATGGTTTTCCCATTTGCAATGTATGGCTGTGAAAGGTGGACCATAAGAAAGGCTGAGCACAAAAGAATTGAGGCCTTTGAACTATGGTGCTGGAGAAGACTCCTGCGATTCCCTTGGCCTGCAAGGTGTTCAAACTGGTAAGTCCTAGAAGAGATCAACCCTGACTGCTCTTTAGAAGGCCAGATCCTGAAGTTGAAACTCAAATTCTTTGGCCACCTAATGAGAAGGAAGGACTCACTGGAGAACAGTCTAATGCTGGGAAATATTGAGGGCAATAGAAGAACGGGACGACAGAGAATGAAATGGCTGGATGGAGTCACTGAAGCGGTAGGTGTGAGCTTAAATGGACTCCAGAAGATGGTAGAGGACAGGAAGACCTGGAGGAACATTGTCCATGTGGTCGCGATGGATCAGATACGACTTCGCAACTAACAACATTTCCTTTACATTCAGAACCTCTGAACAGACACACAAACAGCATTGCTGACTTCATTTAAAGAGACACATGTCTTTATGTTTCCACATATATCTTATCTGCACCATTTTCTCCTTTGAACTCAGCAGATAAGGTATTCAATCTCTGAACCCTCTGCTATATAGATAGAGAGAGAGGCAGATAACAGACAAACAAACTAAGTTGACTCAATTGAGAAGGCCAAAATATCATATTTTAAATATATAATTATCTAAACAACAATTCATAGCACTATGTTACACAATGTTCATTTGTTCATTAAACTGAATGCCAAACTTATTACAGAAAAAGGAAATTTGGTTGATTTTTAAAAATAAGAGTTTAATTCAAATGTTATTTGGAAATAATCAACATGGTCCTGCAATGAAAAGTTGTCTTCTGTTTATTTCATTAAAGTAATTCTTAACATACAAGCCATATTCTTATCTCCTGTAATCAATGGCTCACATTTTGCATTTAATTATGTGTCCATGTGAGAATTCTAATTGCATGTTGTTGATATTTTATACAGCCAGATTGTAAGAAATCATTAATTCATATTAGCAATAAATATTTGAAAAACTAACATCAGCATGTACTTGATCAGATCTCTAGGGAATATTTTGTTTGTTTGTTTTTTCATTGGTCTTGGGATGGATTCACTCCCTAACAATAAATTTAAATTTATTACCATGATGTCTGTGTGACCTGTAAATTGTTGTATGAGCATTATAACAAGGCTTTTACAATTAAAATCCAAATGATCTAATTTGAACTTGAAAGTAACTCTTGTGCAAAGCAGACTCTGTTTGAAAATGTATTCCTTTTGATTTATGAGAAGAACAATATTTGTATGCTCAAAAGATAAGAAACAGAATATATAATTCCTGTATATTAAAATACAGCACATTAAAGATAAAATTATATTCTGCAACAACATATAAATATCTCATTTTAAGAGCTGGCACCTTTTAGTTACATTCTTCTTTTCCCTCAAACATTTACCAATTGTTATTTTAAAGGTAGTTTACAAATATTTAAATCAATGTTTTGATTATTATTGCTACTAGTGCAGAGGTCCCCAGCCTATGGGCTGCAGCTCACTACCAGGCTGTGCCTTCTTGGCCACTGAGCCGCGTGAGTGGCTGGCCAGTGCACATGTGCATGTGCATGGGCTCACTCTCCCTTGTGCCGGCACTAGTCAAGCCATGAGCCCTGACCTGTGTGCTTGCACTAGCCAGACCGCAAGCCATGAGCCTTGCACCATGCTAGCCAAGCCATGAACCATGAACCCCCAGCCATGCGCTAACTGAGGTGTGAGCCATGAGCTGGCAGTAGCCAAGCCATGAGCCTCGCTCCAGCGCCAGCTGAGCCACAAACCCCAAGCTGCGCACAGCACTAGCCAAGCCTAAGCCGCATGGAGGCACTAGCCAAGCCACCACCCACATGTCAGTGCTAGCCAAGCCGTGAGCCACATTGGTGGTAGCAGCCCCATTTGCATGCGCACATAAGGTACCTGCCCTTCCCTTTCCTACTGGGCCACCAATCCAGAAAGGTTGGAGGTCCCTGTACTAGTGTACATTCTTTTTATTAACAGATAACTGATATGAAATCAATAAGTAACACAGTTTCAAAATTTCAATAGAATTTAACATTTAAAATATTTATTCCAATGTGGCTTTTCATTTTGGGAAAAAGACCCAGCTCTTTCTGTCAATATAATAATTTTTTCCCCAAATACATTCTCATTCTGGCCAAGGATATTAAAAAGCATTATTAGCCTGAGCCATGTTTCTGTAAAAGATGCTAAAAGATGCCATTGTCAAGGAATCCCAGGCTAGTCCCAATACCACTTTAAACTTAAAAAATCCATAAATCTAAATAATTTTCCAGAATTAGTTATTTTATTTGGGAACAATTTGCCCAGCCTTCTGAACCAAGAAAAAATGCAGTCCATGGAAGATCATAGCTGCTGTTTTTCAGTGGCAACTCCCATATTTTAAAATTACCTCGAGTTTGAAGTGACATCATCCCAATAGTTTTCACCATTGATAAATTGTTATGCAACTGATTGTAATTTATGATTTTTATGCTTTTTATTGTGCCTGTTTCATTTATTTATTATATTTATTAATGTAAATTAACAAGCATCTAGTCATTGTGAAGGTTAATATACCAAATAAATTACAAACACTTTTTTGGGACAATGACTTGATAATGTATTACATTAAAAAATCATCAGTGTATAGTCAGATCAAGTATCACCTTTGTCTCATTTTGATTTAAAGGATGTAAAAATCCTTCAGGATGCTATAAAGACAAACATAAAATAAAAGTAATATTTCAAGGATTCACTGAAATAAACAAAGCAGAGCAAGCAACTGATTAAACAACAATCTAAAGCAGTGTTTGTCAACCTTGGCAATGTTAAGATGGGTGAATTTTAACTCCCAGAATTCCCCAGCCAGCACAGCTCCACCCTCTTAACATTGCCAAGGTTGAGAAACACTGGTCTAAAAAAATGAAAGATTGAAATGAAGGATTCCAGGCTGTATTCACTCATCAATATAATATTTATTATGGTAAGCAGCAGGGAAGGCCTATACATGTATTCACAAAAGGTGAGTAACTTTTCCTGCAATTGTAAATATCACCACTACCACTAAAATGTATAAAATAAAACAGAAGAGACATCAGTACTGGATGGACTCCACTAAATTTCATTTGTCTCCTTTCATATATCTACAGTCATGAAAGACGCATTTAAAAACAATGCATTTCTGTGAATGGCATACAAGAGCTAAAAAGAATGAGCATGCAGCGGAGACATTTACATAAGAAACAACAATAATGATGCAAATAACATAAAAGCTACGTAAATCAGCACAAGCAGTGCAAAATGGTTTCACTCTATGTAAATTTGTCAGTGTAAACAGTTGTGATTTTGTGTATGTTTGTGTGTGTGTGCACACACGCTAAATTAAAAATAACTAACTAACTGACAGAATATTAGTTCACTAATTCAAAGAGTTATTGATTCCCACATTTTTATTGGGAATAGGAGGATAGGAATGCAGGGAGATATTGGAGGAAGGTCTTTGCTTGAATTCCTATTGGTGGTATACTTATTAAATATTTTTAAGGTAAATATTTCAGCAAGCCTATGGAGGTTCTTACAAGCCAAAATCAAAAAGAATGTGGATGTTGCCTAGCACTTAAGATATGACAGAAATAATACCAGAGAGGGAAAGACTTCTGCAATTAAAGTACATAGATTTTTGTTCATCTAAAGATGGTAATTAGCTCAGGATCAACAAAGTTCACAAAGGAATGCATTGTGGAATAAAATTAATATCTGAACCAAGCCCTTCAAACTACTAAGGCTGCTGAAGTCAACACTTGTTTTATTTGTTTGTTTATTTATTTATTTCAATTCAGTTCATTCATTTCATTTCATTATAATTATATCACCATCCATATCACAAAATATGACTATCAGCAATGTACAGTAAAACAATAAAATAAAATAAATAATATTAAAAGGTGTCATTTGGTATTGCTATTCATGTAGAATATGTCTGATTGTAAAGAGCTGAGAATTTTCAGAGCGTGAAAGATAGGTACTCTTCTGTTCTACAGACATATATTTGTAGGAATTTCAACATTCCCGTTTTGCAGAAATGTAGGTGTTGTCAGTATGCAGTTCAAATTATAATTCAGTTAAATCAGGATATAAAAATGGCAGTAGATGCACAGCATAACTCTTTCATGAAAAACACTAGACTTTCTTAGTATTAAAGGTTTCATCATTGTCAGAACAAGCTGAGTGCTTCATTTCCATTGAAAAGGACTTAAATATATCTTTAATATAACATATATTATGTTTTAGTCTATAGGATTAAAGTAATTGTGTTGATATCCTCAATATTGCAACAGTAATTAATCATATGGTATATGCTGTCCCAGACATAACAGGTTGCTTTAAGTTCAATCCAGGACAGATAGATAATTCAATAGAAATAATTGCAAAACAGATTAATATGTTTATTCAGAGGAAATACTTGCGATTGCGTTGTTGTTTCTTCTGTATATTACTCATCTGTTCATTTCTATAGGTAAATTGATGATGGATTTTCCCTTCTTCTGCATAAGCATCACATGATAGCATAGAACCTCCAAGCCGTGTGTCTAGGAGACATGAGGCTGGATGAACAAAGGCATTCCAAACTGGGCACATAGCCAATGTGCCCTGAGAGGAACTCAGAAACTCCTCCCACTGACCCATTAACATGAGATGACTGACTAACTAAACTGCATTTCCCATAATCCATCTCTTAAGGAAACAACACTTAACTCAATAAATGCTAGATATTCTAACATACTGATACATGCTCTCTAGTTAGGGTTACATAGAGCTATATGATTCAGAACAATTTGTAAAGCATGAGTAAAAACCCTGTAGCATGCCAGAATTTCATTAATTCCAATCAATATTGCTGATTATTGATAGCTGATAGTTATCAGCTATGTAACTGTTTTGATAGAACACATACTCTATCAATTCATTTCTTTTTAAGGTGTCCTTTCCTGATTACCTGTCATTCCTTTTCAAAATATCTATTGGACAATGAATGGGTCTAGAAAGTTAGAAGAGGGGATTTATTATGCAAATAAGTGAAAATACTTGAAAATTGTCAATTCAGCTAGTCATTTCCTATTTTCTAGCTGGCAAATTCAAATCACTTGGACAATGTTTAAAGTACTCTTACATGGAATCTAATTCATGTTTTATTCAAATAAAATGATTTTATTTTATATGTTTTATTTCAGCAAACTTGAACATCTTTACAATGCTCATAATCAATTTTTGATTCCATCGCTGAAAAGATCTATGGCTAAGGAGATGTGTCCTGGAGGTCTGAATTATGCATTTATTTTTGAAGTCATTTTCTCATCAAATTCCATTTATACAAGAGGAAACCCTTTAATTACAACATCCTTAATTTAACCATGAAACCTCATAATGAAAATGATTAATTATTTTCAGCAGTCATTACACATCATCATGTCTATTTCTTTAAACAGGGAAGCAAAAAGTGTCTTATGAATATTACATGCACAAAATAATGTCACTTTTTAAAATTTGAGTAATATATTTTAAAAATATCATAGAACTAATAATTATACAAATATTATATAACCTCTCAGCATACTTATTGAAAACCTTAGTTTCAGATGGAAGTATCTAAAATTCTACTTATTGTGGCAATATTTGTATTAAAAGGTTTTAGATAAGAGGTTTTTGTTTCTGAGAAAAAAAATAACCTGCTGTTTGTGAATTCTCTAGAAGAATATATGAGTCTTCCTAAATTTCCAGTACATCCCCCTAAGTCCTGCAATTCTGACTATCTTTCAGCACAAGATCAAAACAATACATATATGTCCTTGAGCAGTTTCACAATCTAATGTGTCTCCCATACATGTTTTGGATCATGGTAACTCAAACTGCATAGTTAATCATTTATTCAAGAACTTCTATGTTACACTTAGTAATTGCTTTATTAATATTCTTTGTCTATAGGTAATTCATATCTGCTACTAAATCATAGCATAAACTATGTTCATTTAATAGACATTTTTCCAGATGGTATCCATATATTTGTTGAGGTAGTCAGAGATCTACAAAACCTCATGCAATTAAGTGAATTTAATGTACCACAAAAATATGCAACGGATCTCTAATTTTGGGAGGGACTCTCTTACACTTGCTGTAATCCAACATGATCTAGCTAGTTACTTTAGATTTGAATAAATCTATTTGTTTAGATTTTTTAACCTTGTTTCACAAGAAAAAGTAATTAAAATGCTTCATACTTTTAAATAAGAAGCATTATTTAGAAATAGTGTCTTATTGATTAATTTTTGTATAGGACAATTTGCTGAAGAAAATTGGGATCAACTTTTCTGCTTTGTCCAAAACTAAGATACAAATTTGTGTGAACCAAAATTACAGTAAAGAACAAAAGTTCTTTTGTTTCTGCTAAAGTTACCAAGTCCATTTAGAAGGCTGCATGAAACAGGCATACATTTAAAGCGTAGATATGATATGTTTATGGTTGTGTAGGTAAACCCAGTTCCCTATGTTTCACAATTTTGAATGCTTTACAAATCTTGGTATATTTAGCCAAAAAACCTTAGGTATTATTGTATGAATTTGTGTTACTTGTTTCATATCTTCTAAGTGGGAGGAAAGATACTCAAAAACACCAAATAAGTCAGGAATCTATTGGTTTCATTTTATAATAAAGCAACTGATTTATAACATAAATAAATTTTAATAATTGAAAATAAAATGCATTTATTGATTTAAAATAGATATTGGGTTCAGTAATTAAAATATTAATCTGTACAAATCCATAAACATCAAAACAAATTTATTAAATGTTCATTAATATGTACGATCACATGCCAAAGCTTGTATTATGTCAACACATTTTTTTATTCTAAACATCTATAGTTAATTCATAAGAATAACTTTAGGGTTCCTTATTCTGCTACATTTTATAAACTTTTACCAGGAAATTGTACTTTGTGCTTCTGTTTATTTAAAGTACATCAAACAGTTGAATTTACAAGCAAAATAGTCGAAGGAAAGCCTTTGGGGGAATGTAGTAAATTAAAAATGAAAGCAGAATGAGTAGAATACAGAATTTATCAGAAGAATAAAACATTCTCATATAGGAGTCTGCTTTTCATGATATATATAAATCAAGCACAAATCTGTAAATACTTACATGATGAACAAATGGTAATTGAATACAAAGCTAAGCCATATTAATGTAAATTGTATGACAGCTTATATAAGAAATTACGGAATAAATGTGTATTTACAGAAGAAATATATGCACTTCAGCACAGAATTCTTCTGCTCTAGAAAAAAGATCTAACTCTCAAAGCTTTCTTTAACTGTGGTGTTGATTAGTTGTCTTCACAAGATAATCAGTCAGACTATGTCTGAATCCTATCCATAATGAATAAATGTCATTATGAAAAGAGTTGTAATGAAGCTATTGTCTGAAACAATGTAAGGGGTTGATTATATTTATTGGTAAATTGACTGAGTTATGCTCTATTTCTCTCTGTCTCTCGAACACAAATAAACCCTTTTTGGAAATATTTTATAGATGGAACTCATGGTGATATGGGTGAACATTGGTTCTCATGTAGAGAGCAAAAAATGTGTTAGTAGATAAATGATAAGGGAATTTTAATTCAGCATTTAGTTGTGTAGCTTAACATAAATTAAAGACAGATGTGTGTTAGGTGGTATTTGTAAACGTATTATTTATCAGCTAGTTTTAAATAATATTAATATTATTTAATATTAATATTAATAATCTGAATTTGGTATATCTGCATGCCACATGAAGCCACCCCACTTTAAATTTATCCAAATAAATTATCTGGATTTTAGGATAAGGAGTAAGCAAGTTTATGCATGGTGATTTACAAGTCATGTTGGGAAGGTCAAATATATCCCTTTTAATGTTTTCTGTATTGCTTTTCTGCTTTCTTTGCATTTTTAATAAATACATTACCTAAGATCATAGAAAAAGAATTAAATTCTCAACAATTGGCCATGGAAAGTAAACATCACACTCCTAAGTCCAGGCTAAAACTGATCATTAGAAATGTATAAAACAGCAATTGAAAGAATTATAAATTACATATATTAAAGTACTAGTACTAGGATTTTAAATTTACTGTAAGGTCTGACCAATCAAAGATCTCTTCCTAGGTGGATGAAAAGCTTATTTCAATTAATCCTATATTTTCATGGTTTAATAGTCAAGTTCTTCTTATCTTATTTGTGGCTTAAATAAAGAAAGAGAGAGGAAAAAGAGAAACAGAGACAAAGACATTTTCACAAGTCTTATAGCAAATTTTATTCATTCATTCCTATAATCATAATATAATTTTATCCTTCTGATAAGTTATTTTACAATGAAATGAACATCCTCATTTGTGAACCAAGCATATTATTACATGCACATGTATTGATTCATTTATTTATATTTTATATTTTTTGTCATACTACTGCTTTGCATAGAAAAAAGTAGATTGGAATGTACCCATCACTCAGTGTGAAGCTGAAAGAGGAAAAATTACACTGTCATAGCACTCAAATAGAATCTGATAGTGTTTGTATGTATGTATATATACACAAAAACACACACAGAGAGAAAGACAGAAAGACACACACACACACACACACACAGAGAGAGAGAGAGAGAGAGAGAGAGAGAGAGAGAGAGAGAGAGAGAGAGAGAGAGAGAGAGAGAGAGAGAGAGAGAGAGAGAGAGAGAGAGAGAGAGAGAGAGAGAGAGAGAAGTAACAGCCTATAGTTGGGAATAGAATCTATTGGACCAATGAATGGATTATACCAGCTGTTAATATTCCCAGAACACTTTGAAGTATCCTTCTCAACCAGCTATTTGGAAAGTTATTTCTATGGCCCATTTCTGCAATGCCTCCAAAGAGCCTTAGGGGACAAACATGCAAACATCTGGAGGCAGCTGTCAGTAAAGAACTGCTGATAAAAGACAAATCTTTTTCCTTCTTTTTTTTGAAAGAACAATTAAAGTCGGTTATTTTCAGCTCTGTGGAAGCATTTTCACAAAACCTTTCACACCACTCTTGATCCAAGACATTTGAAAGATAAGTATAGCAGTGCAGTTGCTCAAAAATCCTAATCCCAACAGTTTCTGGCCATGAAAACCTACACCAGTCAGGAGCCAAATGAATACAGGTTTATTGATTACCATTCTTTACAAGAATCCAAATTATTAACAGTCGAAGCAAATTGGCAGTACATAAGACTCAATGGAATTCAAGGAGACTGGACTTATATCTTTTGTAACTGCAAAAGGATTTAAGACTAATGACATGTTTAACCCTTCCCTTGGGCTCAACCTTATCATTTCCTACACCAATAAAAGAAACTTGGTATTATATTTCAGGTTCTATAGCTTTTTTTTCTTTTTAAAGCTGCTTTCCTTCTTTGTATATTTTAAATAATGCATGTACAGAATATTGCATGCCCATTCAGGATATTCCAACTATGAATAACTCCTATGAAATAGGTTTGCCAAAGATAATTATTTCTATGTAATACTTACTTTTATCTTCCTCTTTTGAGATATAATTTGCAAACAATTTTTTCACAGGAATTAAACATATATTCCATTATAGTCTGAATAATGAAGTGAGAATATACAACAAAAAGGAACACCTATTTCTGCAATATACTATTTTAAGCTATAGTTCAGGATATGAAAACAGATGAAAATGGTCTTGAATATATCAAACATTCCATAGACTCCCAAACAACATTCCTTGCTGTAAATTGGTTATCTTGAATACTATCATAAATATCTGTCATATATACAAAATGGAGCTGCAAATAACAAATATAAGAAAAATTGTGGAGTATTTCCTGCTATTTGAATGGTGCAAGGAGCATGTCAAATAGAATAAAAAAAATAAAGAGGGGTTGATGGTTATACAGTATGTAATTAGGAATAGTGAAATAGTATGAATGAAACTCAGAAGCCTCATTAATTCAATTAGGGTACTTTTCTGGATGCCTTTCATAAAATACATTTCTAATTTAAAAAAGGTGGAAGGATAAGCCAACTGATGATAAATAGTGGCAAAATAAACAATTAAAATGCTTTGCACTATCAGATATTTAATATGTGTAGATAAACCATAGCCAAACACCTCTGGTAGTACAACAGTCCTAATGTCATATAGATCATAGTAAGCTGAGTTGTCTAGCAGAACAGAAGTCTAGTATGTTACACCTGTCTGATTAGACATCTGTCTGATTGAGGTTCACTTCCTGCAGCATGAAACAAAAAAAATTGATGGGAAACAAGAGATATTTCCTTTCTTTGTTAGAAGTCTTTATGAAAGACTTCTCTCTCTTATTATACTCAGCTACATGTGAATGGTCATCAGATCCTTGATTGGTTTATAGGATGCCCACCAGTGCCCAATTTTCATATTTCATTGGAAATATACAAAAATCTTGTGGCAGATGTTCAATGCATAACAGTATCTGTCTAATTGCTGATAGTCCTACTTTTAAGGTTGGTTCCATCTAAATCAAAATAATACTGCACAATCAGCAGCAGTTTATGGACAACATAATTAATACCAACAAATTACACTTGCAGAGCTGCTTTATCATTCTGATTTTACACTCTGGGTCCATGAAGTTTTCTGATTGGAATAACCCATCAGCTAGCTTTCAACCTTATGGATTCTGATCCATCACTATGACTGTTATAGGAATCAGGTTTAACAGAAATCTATGTCTGAACCGTCTATTATAGTAATAGCAATAGACTTACATAACACTTAGGCTTACATAACACTTCACAAATTGCCCCAGACAATCCTGGTCCTTATTTTATTGAAATGAGGTAAAAATATTTATAAGAGAAGCTGGCAGTTATGTTGACAGAAATACCCTTGATCTTGTCTCATAATAAAGGGTACTACCATGATGGATATGAGACTATCTTTTATTTGGAAACAAGTAGTCAGGGAATGACAATCTATCTACTAACATCAGCACCAGAAGAGCATGGATGATGCCTAAATGGATGTCTAAGCATTGTAACATGAAAAACAAATAAACATTTGGAGTTCTTTCTTTCATAATCTGTGCTCTGTGATATTTGGTGGCAGTGTAGCATGAGAGCATATTGTATATGCCTTACTCTATCCTTCCTTGTTTTGGTAGTTCGTTGAAAAAAATATCTATTCCTTGTTGAACATTTTCTTGAATTAATAATAAGCATTATTAGTTTTATTAGTATTATCTTCTTTAAATTCCCCATTTTTGTTTACAGGAGAATGATAATGAAAAAGCCTTGTGGAGGCATCTGGTTGCTAACTAAATCCATTCAAACTATTAGATTTCCTAGCAAAGGTCAAACCATCTGAACCATAAGTTGAAAAGCCTCATGGAGGCCACTGAATTTTGAGTGAGGGTCAATAGTCCTAAAAAGAACTTGAAACAATAGTGATAGACTGTAATTTAGAACATCAGAAAAGAAATGGCTCCATTTTGCTACGAACCTAATGGACTGGCTTTCATCCGTGAAAATCTTTAAGCTTCTTTTTTCTTGTTTATATAAGTATGCACCTGTGGAACTGTCTCTAGTGACAGTCATAGCAAAGAAAATTCAAGTGAATGCTCAAACACTCTGCACAAAAAAAGTTGTTGTTAACCCTGTGGCTTAGTGTGGATCACAGGAAAATCCCACTTCCCTGTTCTGCTTTCAGCTGACCCATTGATTCATTATTTCCCCTGCTGAATTTCAAGCAGAAAATAAGCAAATGGGTAAAAGGGACATTGGTGAGTATTATTTAAATCAAGTATTGTGAGCATTCCAAATTTCTTATATTTAAACAAGCAATTTTAGAAATATCTGTAAATGTTAATAGAAACATTATTGCTTTTTTAATTTAATGCTGCAAATCATAATAGTACAAAGCAATACTATGATATCATTTTGGGGTTCAATTGGAGCATATTTACATACTTAAATTAGGAAGTTCAATAATGGATACAGGCTGACTGTTCTTACATTGTAAGAACAGTCAGCCTGCTAGTTATGGTCTTCTAATGCTAGTTATGGTCTTCTAAAGTCCTCAAAAACAGTCCTCAAAAAGCTTTGAAAGTTTATCACCAACACATTATAAAAATATTTTTTATAAAACAGCTGTCAGTATTTTCTCTACAATGATACCTGTGGTTATGGAACAGCCGTTTTACTCTCAAATAATGTAATGTTCTATGACTAAAATGAAATATTCTTCTAATCTGACCATTAATTAAGTATAATTATAGTTAAGATCTGCTGCCTGGAAACATATTGTAATAAAACCTGGTCCCCAAATTCAACAAGCCTGTAAACTTTTCAGTTATCACAATTCTATTGGGTGGTAACCTATTTACCTACTCTTTTTGCCACATGAAAGCAATACATCCATGTTGATTAATTTTACTTAGACAAATTCTTATAGTTTAATTAAATGTACCACACTCAACAGTGACATGCATTTCTGAATAATCCTGAAGGAAAGGAACTGCTTCTTCCAAGCTATTCAAAGCATTATTTCATAAGTACAGCATAAATAAGTACAAATATTAAAGCAATAGAGAAATAAAGGGATATCTGGAGAGAATAAATTGGGCTATTTAGGGAAACTATAGGATTCTGTAAGTGTAAACAAATGTAGTTCATATATTAATCATTCTGCCAATCAAGATGCCATTTGATTTTACTGTAGTTGGTGAACAGAAATTTCTCTTTCCTTCATGACTAAATATTATCATACTTCCTAACATAGTGATAAGCATACTTTTCTTGTGATGGTTGCACTGTTGGAAGACCAGATTGAACATATTTTATCTTGGAAAAAAATATATTTATGTGATCACTAAGAATTGAGACTGACCTAACAGAACATTAACATCAACCATACTTGTGTCAGATAGAACAGTGACAAACTAAAGCTTGTTTAATTTGAGATTAGTATAGGACTACCATAAGTATTGGAGTTTAAAGATAAGCACCTCAATTTATTAATTTAGTTGTGATTTCATTGACATTAAAGTCTATTCAAAATAAAATTTTCATACTGAAGGAAACAGACTTTTTCTTTAGTTCTTAAAAAATTACTGCCTCACAGTTGATAATGAAGCAGAGTTTTCTAAAGTATGTAACATTTCATGATTAAAAATTCAGATTCATATTTTGTCCACTTGAAACTTTTTGAAACTTTCTGAAAATTTAGCATATAATTCATTATTTTAACTGTGAAAGTTAAATCATGTGGCCTGATTATTATTCCACAATAATATGGACTATTATTCCACAATGGGATAATCAATATTTTGACAATTGGGTATTTAGGTACAAGGGGAAAATATTCCATTGCTGGAAAAGTGATATGCAAAAGATTTGATTGTTCATAATGAAATTGAGCAGCCACTAGAAAAATAAATTTACTGAAGTTTAAATCCTCATTGGCTGGTATCATTTGTTTCTCACACATTAATCTCAAATAAGGTTCTGTAAAGCTTTGATTGGTTGTTTCAATTTGAAGGGGATTCACTAAGGTCACCCTTTTGAATTAAATATCTGAATGAATTGCTTCAGAGAAATATAAAGATTTGCTAAACAAAGATTGTGGGCTGATTGAGGGATTTGATGAAACTGCTATTGGTAGCCAATGAATTATATGTTCTCTTCAATATTCGCCAATCAGACCATTTTGGGGAAATGGTCTGTTTGTTTGTTTATTTATTTAACAAATGACATACAAGGCCAGGAGATTACACATGGTACATGGTGTACACATGGTAGAGGTCCTGCTAGCCAACAGTCATTAGTCCATTCGTTGTACCAGTGCACCACAAGAGAGTGAAGTAGTTTCATTCAGGCTGGCATGCAGTGTTCTCAAAGGAAGTGGCTCATCTGGGGCTTTTCCTTCACCACTCCTCCAATCACATCCAGCAGATCCAGTACCTGTTTCAGTTCCTTGTGCAGAACACAGCCGGCATTTTGCCACCACCAAAATAGGAGTGCCTATCTATCTATCTGCCTGCCTGCCTGCCTGCCTGCCTGCCTGCCTATCTATCTATCTATCTATCTATCTATCTATCTATCTATCTATCTATCTATCTATCTATCTATCTATCTATCTATCTATCTATCTGCAAACAATTCTTTCAAACTGCTAGATGGGCTGGGGCTAGGGATAAGAAACAGGAGTTCACTCCATCCCATGGGTGAATGGGAAGCATATAAACCTTATATCCTAGATGAAATTATTGTTTATTCATCATATAAAAATGATTAAAAATGAAAGAGGAATTTGAAAGATGAATTGAAACATTAATGGACACAAATAGTTAGATGCCCATTTATTATCTTGTACAAAAAATACAGAAGAAATATGAACTAAATATTATAATATCTGAAAAGACAAAGACACAATTCATGTTAACATGTTTATAACAGAGATATTGGGAGAATGGTGAAAGACCTGGTAAAATTTTGGACAATTGTTTAATGCAAAAGATAGAACAATGAAATAAAAAAGAGAGATAGGATAATCTCATACTACTATTCCAATGCTGATGCAAATGATTGATGCTTTCAATAATATACAGGATATTCTATTAGTTGGTCCAAATTGGAGTTTATGCCAATAGATGAAAACTTGGTTACCTATCCACTTAAAGAATATTAATTCTCTATTTGCATCAAATTCATTTAATATTTAGATATGTGTATACCTAAAGTTAATAACATGTAATATAAGTAAAATATATAATAAAATTTCTTCATATTCTGCATGGATAAATGAGAGTAATTAAACTTCATTCTTGGGGAGAAAGGGGAAAAATAAATACTTGGGGTAGCTATGAGAACACTTATATGCAGATTAAAAGTGGAGCTACTCTAAAGAAAAACAGGCAGAGAAGTAGCCTATTTTTGACATTAATTCCATAGAACAGTCTCTGTCAAAATATGGGTTCCGTGCCCATCATAGTCCCTATCTTCCATATCTATCTTCCTCTATACTGACACTGCCTTCATTCTTTTTTTTAATTTCAGGCTGGGCTTTGGCAGAGAATTCAGGGCTCTACCAACATTTTGCCATTGGAATGGTAGTATACATCAACATTGAAATGTAGTATGAGATTGTCCTATCTTTCTTTTGATTTCATTGTCCTGTCTTTTGCTTTAAACAATTGGCCAAAATCTTACCAGGTCTTTCACCATTCTCCCAATATCTCTATTACAAACTACTCTAAAACAAACATGATCATATCCACCATGATACAAACCAAGCGTCATTCTAATTGGAAAATCAATGACATCTAAATTTCAAGTATTTATATATCTATTTTCATTATTCCACCATTTAGAAACAATGAACCTGAACAGCTACTATTGTTGCCCAAATGACTTCCAATGCTATAATTAGATTCTAGAGATATAAGAACAATAACTTTATCCCAGAATCATTAAATTATTCCCAACCAAGATCAGTGCCTTCTAGTGTACATACAAAGATAAAACAGCATTAGAAGCAATCCAATCAAAATTGTTACATGTTCCTAAATCTGAACTAAATGGCTTTCTTGGCTAGAAATGGATTGGGCTTCTGCTGATGTCCACACTAATATGTGTCACTTGAAATATTGGCTGAAGCACATTATCTGAAATGAATCCTTTACTCTGTCTATCCTTGCTGACATGTTTATTTCCTTTTGACAAAAAGGTGCAGCATATCAGACTTTCTCTGGGGCAGTGAAAGCTTTGTTAAACAGAGGTCAACATATAGTCCTTGGACCTGCAGAACAATATATTCCAAACTTTAACTTATTGTTGTCATGGCAGATCTTTGTCATTCCTAACATTATACCAATATCTTCTCTGTCATAATGCAGTCCAAAACTTTACTCTTGAAGATTCTGTTAACACCTCAAATTCAGACCATATTTTAGATGCAGTTTTCAAAATAATTTCACATATTTTTTCTGTCTCTAGTTAGTGCTTTATTTCCTTTTTTAATTAAATGTTTGAGTCCATATGAATTAGTGATTGTGCACTTTCTATTAGAAGATTGGCAAAAGCTGATAAGCTCAGTATCAGTTTTCATTTCTGATCAGATGAAATTAGAAGGCTTCAAGAGTTGCTTTTTTATACCATTTCATGTGCAATGTACACCTGATCCATTTTCTGTTACAGTTCTGGAGTTTGTGATTGATTTAATGCTGCTAAGAATTCTAATTTGTCCTGTATTCAGATGCTTTATTCTATTTCAAAATAGAAGATAAGGGAACATCAATACAATTCTTATTGATTCTACTTCTTCTCTTTTTGTATATAGGATGAACTTAAAAGATCTAAAAAATAACTAAAATGAAAACATCAATCCAATCTTATTTGAAATGGAATTCCTGGGGCATCTATGCATTGGTTCTTATTTCAATTTCTATTATCCTTTAGCCATTATAGAAGTGAAATCATAGGAGGAAAGCCCCAGGTTGCAAAACTGACAACTTTCAGATACTTTTATATGTAACTTAGTAATTACAGAAAGGCAGCTTAGACATAAACCTTTTCCTCAAAGAACTGGAGATAATAGTGGGAGTTAACTATTTATTTTACTTTTTTGCTTTGTGTCAGAGATTTGGAATGTTCCATTTCTTGTTGGATTTTAAAGGAATCACACATGCTTTACAAAGTTAAAAAAAGGGATTATTTTTTATAGAAAGGAAAAAAAATACACATAAGCAATATGTACATAGAGCAGCACATCAAAATTTAGAGAAGTATAGTAGTTGTATTTTGAACAGGCCTTATTTGATATAGAGATATCTTAATTAGACAATTACAGCATCCAGTCCAGCGTGCTGGGTTCTTTCCTTATAATATTCACTTGAAGAAAGCAATCTATCCATTCCCTTTGTTTTTGGCTAGATCTAACAGTTAGCAGATCACTCGTCCAATGGAATGCGGAAAAAGAAACTTCAAACTTATTATTATTTAGCTTTGGATGTATCCCTGTTCTTAAAGAAAAAATGGAAAATATATGACCATCTAGTCTAGGCCTAAGAAGACTTAATCTCTACATCATTGTTGGAGAGGTTAGATAAAATCTGGAGATGTTCCTTGTGGTTCCCTTCAACCTCTGCCTATTGGGAAGGTTTTTTGTTTCTTTGCAATTTGCAACAGTTAACAGGGAGAAGATTGCTGGAATTATGATTCCTTTGTTTCTTTTGGCCAGCTGGAAGACTGCATCCATTGGGTATCAGGGTTATGAAGCTGTTCAAGTCTGATTCCCCAAAAGATGCTTTACATAGCATATAATCTATGTTCCAAATGGCATACAGCAATTTTACTGTTTGTTTAAAACGACATAATTGAGATAAAAGTGAAGACGTTAATAGTTTATTTTCTTAGTAATAACGAACACTTTCTACAGAAAAGTTACCTGAAAAGTGATAGGAAACAGCCAATGGTGGGTGAGAAAAAAAATAAGATAATTAATCAAAGTTACTGTTCATCTGAATGTTTTAAATAAGGGTCAGGCCATTTTCTCTTATATGGGTGAAAACTATTTTTCATGAAAGTAGGAAGGTTAATGATATTAAATCCTTCTCATGAAAAGATTCCATATTACATCTTATGAGGTTGAACAATGTAAGCTAGAGTCTTGTTCAATTAATCTGAGTTATTTCCTAGTAAATACATACTCCGCGTTTCTCCCACTCTCCCGGCCTTCCGAAAGAATTTAAAAACTTACCTCTGCCGGCAGGCCTGGGGATGATTGTTGATTGTGGTGTGACTGATTAGTATGTGTGGGGTTTTATTTTTAATGTTTTTGTTTGGATTTGGATTGAAATTGTTTTATGTATATGTTGTGAGCCGCTCCGAGTCTTCGGAGAGGAGCGGCATACAAATCCGAACAAATAAATAAAATAAATAAAATAAATACTCAGTATTAAGCACTATCAAGTTCAATGGGACTTACTTCCAGATGAGAGGGTATAAGACAGCATTATAGAAGAGTTATCATTCATTTCACTTTTATTGCATAAGTTTTAATAGTTTGGAGGAAGTTCAAAGTGAAAAACAATTTCTATGATTTTCATAAAACAAGAGTAAAATGTACTGGTATTAAAGCTGGGCATGTTTTTAAGCACATTTTAAAGATTTGATATTTTTTCCTGAGATATTGTTCAAATCAGTAGGAAGAAGAATAGAAACTATTGAAAAAGTGTTATGGCATAGGATAAGTGAAAACAAAAATAATAATTAAATTTTTATCTCTGGCTGGCATTCACATACAAAATAATTACAGATGTGTTTCTATTATTTTAACTTCATTTTTACAAGGACCGCATAGTTATTGGCAAGCTTATTTAGTGTATACAATGAATTTTATTGTGGCTCCCATCAATATCTATAGATTTGATATCACAATTGTGGGCACATAGTTTTCAGCATCTATTTACTTCTGCATTCACTTTTATAACATAACCTCATAAATATTGTACAGCAAAATAGTAGTATAATCATATTTTCATTGAGCTTTAAGGCTAGCTTCTTAGTTTCTCAGTAACAGATGGCAGTTTTTATCAAAAAAACCTGTGCATTAATATAAGATGAATAGTCATGTAATATCAAAACTAAATGAACACCTGAAAGTCATTTTAAAAAATCATAATTATTTTATTATAATTATTTTATTCCATAATTTGTGCTGAGTGTGAAATAGTTTAAATTCTGGTGTTAAAATTAACCAAACAAAAATTAATGTATTTTTAGGTTATAGTTGGAAGTCTTAATTTTTTCTTTTTTTTTTCTTTTTCCAAATTTTATTTATAATACGGTTAAAAAGACACAAACATTGGATTTAAAGTGACATTCCAGTATATACATTCTTATCAGATTAGTCCACTTTTTACAATCAATTAGTCCACTTTTTATATACAATACTTATTCTAAAATAACATATATTTCTACCTTAACATTCATCTTTAATCCCAACCGTCCTCTTCAAATTCCTCCAGCGGTAAAATTTATCCCAGGTTTCATAATAAACTGATCCACATTTGTCTTTTAATATCATTGTGAGCCTGTTCATTTCCGCACATGCTAATATTTTATGTATTAAATTTTACTCTGTGGGAATTTCCTTGCTCTTCCATTTTTGTGCAAAAGCAAGCCTAGCTGCAGTCAGGATGTGCAGAAGCAGGTAGATTGTTCCCTTGTCATATTTTTCTGTCATTATTCCCAACAAGAAGAGTTCAGGTTTTAACTCTAAGTCCAGTGTTAATATATCCCTAAACCAGTTTCATGTCCTGTTCCAATACTCACAAGTCTTTGGGAATTCCCACCACATATGGTAATATGATCCTATTGCTGTTTTACATTTCCAGCATACGGGTGAGAGGTTTGAACCCATTTTGACTAGCCTTATGGGTGGGAAATGCCATCTATGAAACATCTTGTAAAGATTTTCCTTATATGAGGTAGCTAAGGTGAGTTTCCTATTTCTTTCCCACAGTTCTTGCCAAATATGCAGGTCGATACTGAAACCAAAATCCCTACTCCAAATTAAAATAGTCTGCTTAACCTGTTCTTCATACATTGTCTGATCTAAAAGAAAATGATATATATTTTAATCATTTTATCCTCGCGACCTAATAAAATTTTATCTAGTTCTGTCAGTTCTATCTTTATACCCCACTATTTTTTATCTTGCCTATATCTTGCTTGTAGTTGGAGGTATGCCCACCATTCTAATTCTATCCCTGCATCTTGGAGATTTTCCCTCGATTTTAATTCTCCTCTCTCATCTAGTATGTTTTTATAGGTTATTCCTTTCCCCAACTGAATGAACCTTGGGTGCATGTACATTTCTAGTGTTGAGATCCAATTGGGGATTTGCCTATAGTTCTGTCATCGGATTTTGATCATACATCTATTAGCGCCCGTCTGATGTAATGCCTCCGGAACTGGTGAACTTTATGCTTCTCATCCCGTAACATGGCATGCCATCCAGTCTGCATGTCATGACCTTCCAGTTGTAATAATCTCCGATTTTCCAGTCAAATCCAATCCTGCACCCACAGTAGAATTGTAGATTGATAGTATTTTTCCAGATCGGGGAGGCCGAGACCCCCCCTTTCCTTACCATCCTGTAATAGTTTTAATTTAATCCTTGGTTTTTTCCCCTTGCCAAATGAATTTAAGTATGGTTTGGTTGAAATTTTGAAAGAATTCCTTTTCTAATCTAATTGGTATACATTGAAATAGGAATAAGATTTTAGGTAAATGTTCGTTTTAATTGTGGCAATTCTACCCATGAAAGAAAGCTGGAGATTTGTCCAGGTATCCAAGTCTGTTTTAATCTGATCCATTAATTTGTCATAATTGTCTCTTTTAATTGTTACACACCTAGCTGTTAGATGTATCCCTAAGTATCTTATTTTCTTTCTGACCTGAATACCTAATTTATCAGCTAATTCATTTTTCTGTGATCTAATCATATTATTCACAAGTATTTTGGTTTTTTCCTTATTTATCTTTAGGCCTGCCATTTCACCATATTCACCCAGTACTTCCATTAGCCTTGTCCCTGATTGTAAAGGTTCTTCGAGTATGAAAACAAGATCATCAGCAAAAGCTTGCAATTTAAAAATTTCTCTCTTAATCTCTAAACCTTTAATATACTCATCCTTCCAAATTATTCTATTTAGTACCTCCAGGGATAGTATAAACAGTAGTGGAGATAGCGGGCAACCTTGCCTTGTGCCTTTTTGGATTTGGAAGTTTTTAGTAGTTTCTCCATTAATTATCACTTTAGCTACCTATTTGGAATAAATCACTTTGAACATGTTTATGAAATTCTCCCCAAAGTTCATGTATTCCAATTGATTAAGCATAAAGTCCCATTTCACATTATCGAATGTCTTTTGTGCATCAAGAAAGATTAGTCCCATTTGTTTTTCATTGTGGACTTCATAATATTCCAATACGTCCAATATAATCCTAACATTGTTTCTTATATATCTGTTAGATAGAAAACTGTTTTGATCTGTATGTATGAATTTTACTAAGAATCTTTCAAGATGTTTAGCCATTATGGCCATGAAAATTTTATAGTCCAAATTTAATAATGAAATGGGCCTATAATTTTTAATGAACGCCAAATCTGAGTTGTCTTTGGGGATCAAAGTGATAGTTGCTTCTTCTCAATTTTTCTTCTCTGTACAAAATATTATTTTAAAAAATTCTTAACATCTAAATAATTATTTAATTATTTAAGATGTTCTGTGTATTTCAGTGTCATTTCCTAGTATTATCCCAGTATAAGTCATTTATCTTTGTTAAATTGAAATTCTTGATGATTTTTTATTCTGCCAGTAAGAGTTTTACATTTATTAAGTACTACACACCGTCCTTCTGCTTATAAGGTTAGATAAATTGATAATCTATGGCCATAGGATACAACAATGCTTAGAATTAAGAATAGTCTGTACACATTAAAAAAAAATACTGTCAGATCTGAAGCCAGTGAAAGTGTTCTTATACAATGAAAAAAAAATTAACCAGCAGATTCACTGAGGCAAAATCTGAAAAAGAAAATTTTGGAAAAAGCAGATTAAAAGGATATAGAATTTTAGAATAAAATACAAGAAACTTCTTTTTCTCGGTATGTTAAATATTTTAGAATGCATCTTCTTTATATTCAATAGGAATTGTGCATGCAACTGTCTTTGAAACCAGTTACATCCTGTCAGATCCAGTGAAATGGGTAGATATAATCAGGGTCAGATCTGGCCCTATATATTCTAGGTCTTTATAGATATAGAGAGTAAGGAAGATGACTTTGACAGAAACTTGCAGGAAACAAAAGCAGACAAAACATTGTATTAAATCCAGAATTATGAGATAATATTTGCAAGCAGCTCAAGCAGATGTCTTCTCAATTCATTCAACTATAAGAAGGATGAAGATATACAGAACAAATAATATCTTGCTATTAGAATCAATAACAATAAGAGTTCCTATGAAGTTGGTTTTCTGGTCTACCTACTGAAGATCACCAGCAGCTTAACTGGAATCTGAAAAATAATGAAAGCCTACACAGTTTGCAATGCAGAAAGCCTAGCACAGCTTGCAAATACATTAGTATTCATATGTATGCCAAAAACATACTCATACTGCTGGTTCTGGACCAACCGCAGCTTTTAATTGCTTTTCAAGTGCAATCCCAGGTAGAATGCATTGCAATAGTCCAACTGGAAAGGGAACAAGAATAGAATGACAAAGTAGAGCTGACCATTTCAGGAAGGAATAGTATGAATAGTATGAAGTTGTGCAAAAGTCCAGGGCTCCTCATTGAGCAGGAATTGCAAATTCAGGTTTCCATGCCTGGGTGAATAATAACAATAATGATAAAGTTGGAAGGAACCTTGGAAGTCATCTAGTCCAACCCCCTGCTCAGGCAGGAAACCCTATACCATTTCTGACAAATGGTTGTCCAGTTTCTTCTTAAAAACTTCCAGTGTTGGAGCATTCATCACTTCTGGAGGCAGGTTGTTCCACTGGTTAATTGTTCTAACTGTCAGGAAGGTTTTCCTTAGTTCTAGGTTGCTTCTCTCTTTGGTTAGTTTCCATCTATTGCTTCTTGTCCTGCCTTCAGGTGCTTTGGAAAATAGCTTGATTCCCTCTTCTTTGTGGCAGCCCCTGAGATATTGGAACACTGCTATCATGTCCCCCCTCGTCCTTCTCTTCGTTAAACTACACATACCCAATTCCAGCAACCGTTCCTTATATGTTTTAGCCTCCAGTCCCCTAATCATCCTTGTTGCTCTTCTCTGTACTCTTTCTAGAGACTCAACATCTTTTTTTAATTGTGGTGACCAAAACTGGATGCAGTATTCCAAATGTGGCCTTACCAAGGCATTGTAAAGTGGTATTAATACATCATGTGATCTTGATTCTATCCCTCTGTTAATGCAGCCTACACTGTGTTGGCCTTTTTGGCAGCTGCAGCACACTGCTGGCTCATATTTAAATGATTGTCCAATAGGACTCTGAGATCCCTCTCACAGTTACTACTATTAAGCAAGATACCGCTTATATTATACCTGTACATTTGGTTTTTCTTGCCTAAATGTAGAACCTTACTTTTTTCACCATTGAATTTCATTTTGTTAGATAGCACCCAGTCTGTCCAGATCCTCCTGTTTCCTAAGCCTGTCTTCTGGAGTGTTGGCTATTCCTGCCAGCTTTGTGTCGTCTGCAAATTTGATGAGTTCCCCATCTATCCCCTCGTCCAGATCATTAATGAAGATGTTGAAGAGCACTGGGCCCAGAACAGAGCCCTAGGCACCGCACTACACACTTCCCTCCATGTAGATGTGGTTCCATTGAGGACCACACACTGAGTATGGCTGGTCAACCAGCTACGGATCCATCTGGTGGTGATGCTGTCTAACCCACATTTTTGTATCTTAGTAGGTTGTGATCTACTTTGTCAAATGCCTTACTGAATAAATTATATCCATAGCATTCCTCTGGTCCACTAATTTTGTCACTTGGTCAAAGAATGCAATAAGATTTGTCTGGCATGATCTGTTTTTGACAAACCCGTGTTGGCTTTTAGTAATGACTTTGTTTGCCTGTAGGTGTTTGCTGATTCGTTGTTTGATTATCTTTTCCAGAATCTTCCCAGGTATTGAGGTCAGGCTGATAGGTCTGGGTCCTTCCCCCCCCTTTTTTTTTGAAGATGGGAACTACATCAGCTCTTTTCCAGTCCTCTGGTAGTTCCCCAGTGCTCCAAGATCTTTGAAAAATATAGTTCAGTGGTTCTGAGATCACATCTGCCAGTTTCTTGAGAATCTTGGGGTGTAATCTATCTGGTCCTGGTGATTTGAACTTGTCTGGGCTGGACAGGTGTTCACTTACCATTTTCTTGCCTATCTTAACTTGTATTTCTATTTTGTTTTTTATGACACTATTTTTGATAGGTTGGTCTGTTTTTTCCCTTTGTGTAAAGGAGATGCGAAAAATGAGTTAAATAGTTCTGCTTTCTCTCTGTTGCTTGTCACCTTCTTGCCACTTTCACCCACTAATGGACCAATCGTTTCCTTCATTTTTTTCTTGTTTTTTACATGTTGAAAGAAGGTTATTTTTATTATTTTTGACTTTGGTTGCAAGCCTTAGTTCATTTTGAGCCTTAGCTTTCCTCACCTCGTCTTTGCAGGCTCGGGTTATTTGCTGATATTCTGACTTAGTTATGTGTCCCTCTTTCCACTTTCTATACTTGTCCTTTTTATCTTTCAATTGATCAGAGAGTTCTTTATGCAGCCATGCTGGTTTCTTTTGAGAGCTGTTATTTTTCCTCTTTGTTGGTATTGTGCTAGACTGGGCCTTTATTATCTCACTTTTCAAAATTTCCCAAGTCTCTTGAGTTGTTTTCCACTGGAGGATTCTCATCATGGAATCCTTCCCAAACCCTCTCTAAGTTTATTGAAATTAGCTCTCTTGAAGTCCAAGACTCCAGTTTGACTGTGTTCTATTGCTTGTGCTTCCATAATGTTGAATTCCAATATTGCATGATCACTTCCTCCCAAGATTCCTATGGCTTCAACCCCTTCTATCATTTCATCCCTGTTAGTGAGAATTAGGTCCAAAATGACTAATCCCCTAGTTCCCTTCTCTACTTTTTGGGAGACAAAGTTGTCTGCTAGGTTTGTCAGGAATCTGTTTGATCTTCCACTTGGTGCAGAGTTTGTCTCCCAGTTAATGTCAGGGTAGTTAAAGTCCCCCATTACTATTGTGATGTGCTTCCTACATACCTTAGTTAGCTGACTAGCAAAAAGGCACCCCAGAAGTTCAAAAATAAAACTGGGGAGCTTAAAAGCTAAAGCCTTAGGTTGAGTCAAAGTCTGTTCTTCCGTATCCAAACTCCACATTCTCCTGGCACAAGGGGAAAAAAAACCTTGAGAGCATTGCTTGTGAAAACGTATTTCATTGGAGAAAGGCGACAAAATGGAACTGTTTCTTGCTCCATTCTTATTTAACTTTTATATTGATGATATTGTAGTAATCATAAAGTCACAAAATTCTTCACCTCACTAGATAGATGGAATAATTCAATGTTAATGTATGCTAATGATATTCCAAGGTTGGCCTTAGAATATTATCAGCCAAACTAGTTGATTATTATGAAAGAGAAAACTAAGGATATAAGATAGTAAAACAATTTGACAGGAATAATACTAAATTATAGTAAATTATTTAGTAAGCAATTACTAAAATACTAATAATATTCAAGGTTGACTTAACCTTCCGTCCTTCCTAGATTGGTAAAATTGTTGGGACAATATGCAAATAATGACTACATTGAAAATCACTCAGAGAGTGCTGGAAAGCACTATGGGTGCTATATAATCCTAAAGGTTATTACTGTAATTCTAAAATATTAAAGTATATGTTTTTAGTAACACTAATTAATATCCAACAAATAGAGCAACACCCTCTTTTAAATACATAGGCATTACCTTTCATAACCATATGTAAGGTATTTAACTGCTATCAATGGTTAGAATGCAGTATTGCAGGCTAATTCTGCTAATTGCCAGCAGTTCAATTCTGAATGGCTCAAGGTTGACTCAGCATTCCATCCTTCCAAGGTTGGTAAAACGATGACCCAGATTGTTGGGGACAATATGCTGACTCTGTAAACTGCTTAGAGAGGACTATAAAGCACTATGAAGCAGTATATAAGCCTAAGTGCTATTTCTATTGATATTAGTCATTTTTTTTCTATTCTAAAGGAGGGTAGTTAAGCCCTGTACTTATTTTTTTTCCAGGGCAAGGTGATAATCTAGATCAGACATGTCAAACTCACAATGTCACGTGACATCGCTCAATGTATCAGGAGATTTTTGCCATTGCTGGCAATGGGGTGGGCATGGCTTCCACATGACGCATCCGGCCTGCAGGCTGGCAGTTTGACACCCCTGTTCTAGATACTATATGAAGCTGAAATCTGAGGTGGGGATGGGGGGGATGGTTGCCAAATTGGAAGTAGTCCAAAAGACCTTCATAGGAAGATTTTGGGCTTCCCCCAGGGCACTCTGGCTGCTTATCTAAAGATGATGGTAGGGCTAACCTCCATCAATGACAGAATACAGCATGCATTATTGTGCTTTATAAAGGCTCCCAACCTTTTAGGCACCATGGAACGGTTCTGTAGGAAGAGGTTTTTCTGTGGACTGAAGGGGGCGTGGTTTTGTGTGCTGCCTGCATCCCATGGATAGGGCTTCGCTTGTTTGCATGGCCCGATTTCTGGCATGCCACGGCCCGATGCTGGTCCACAGACCAGGGGTTGGGGACATCTGCTTTATACGAAACTATAAAGCCTTTGAGTATCCTGCCCTGCCAAGCTTCATTATAGAGTTGGGAATAAGTGGATCCTTCTGAAGAATACTTTTGATTTTTCATCATTAAATTCAATAATGTATCTTACTGTTGCTATTGGATAATATGAAATTTGGGCTTTTTTAAGCTCTTGCTATAACATATTTGACTAAAAAATCCCAGAAATACAGAATGTTTCAAGATTTTATTTATTTATTTATTTTGCAAAAAGTTACATTAAAAAAAAGCTCTGTGAAGTTTACACTATCTTTCTTCTCGTGTCTTTTTATATTTTTAATAGGCTACTGATGCATATTAGAATTTAATTACACCAATTAGTACTGCCACATCAGACATATGATGTAACTTCAATTAAGAAGTACCTAATGGATATTAGTATAATTTAGCTTTGTAATTAAAGTTCCAAGAACAGCACAAATTAGCATTATGGTTACAAAACATTATAACACTCAGAACATTAAAACTGCATATTTTTAGAATGACCTTATAAGCTAATGCTTCTTTTGAAAAAGGAAGAATGGGTATCTTGATTGTATATTATATACCTGGTGTCTGGACAAAAAATGATGAAATTAGTATTCTGTTCTTAAATTCTGAAAGCTCTTGAAAATTGTTTTGTATCCTGGTATAATTGATATTGTTATAGATATGAAACTCAGTGTAAAATATTGCATAACACTGCACAGTGTAGTCTTAGCTATTAGCACAGAGTGTATACAGACTGCCTTATCTGATTTAAGGACATGAAATAGAATTTTACAAATCCTCAAACATTCAGAAATGGGTATAGCTAGTGGTAGTTTGATCAACCTTGATTGATCTGGATATGGAACAAGAATTAGGTGGGAATGAGGATAATAATTTAATATTTCAATTCTGAGGCCACTCAACTCCACAGCAACACTTTCTGCCCCAAAGTGTCATGTTTAATAGTTCCATTGTGCACTCTGAGGAAAACAAATACAAATACTTATCTTGTTTTTAATGATGAAATTTAATGGATAACTAAAGATGAAGCATAGCTAATTGGTGAAGAAACATTCCATTTCTTTCTGTCCATTTTTATGTCAGTGGTTTTATTGTATTAGAATTGAATATAATGATGTTTTGAAATGTAATAGTTCTTGTAGTGAATGTGCAGGCTACAAACCATCTCTATGATCACTGACAGCCTGTTATCATTTAAATTTTAATTCACATTCAAGATGGAAACATGTTGTTTGTCATATGGAAGGGACAGGTGGGCATGTAAGAAGGCATGTAAGCACATAGGCACAACAGGTTTCCCAAACATCTCCTTTACTTTATTCTTTTAAAAACTGGAGTAAAATTCCAGGAATTAAAGTTGCAGTGCTTGATCTGACCAAAGATGTAAAGGATATCACTCCCAACAGTTCTAATAAACTTCTGGAATTACCCTATTCCATCCAACAGAATTACATTTTGAAAGGATTTTGTTTAGGAAGAAATTGGTATCGAAGTTTAGTCAGGATATTCTATTACAATTTTGATCTTTATTTATGTGTTATGCACTAGGTAAATATTACTGCCTTCTGTCCTTATTGCTCTGCACAACTACAACTTGGTAAAATTTAGCTGAAGAAGATTTATTTACTTTTACTTTGAAAAGGCCTAATATGATGAAATAAGTCAAAATAGTCAAAACAAGTTAAAATTAGTAAGAGAATACCTATCCACCTGGATGAATACAGGCTATATGGACCAGATGGAATTCATCCCAAGGTTCGAAAGAGCTGGCAGACTTAATCTCAGAGTCACTGAATGCAATCTTTTAAAACTCCTGTAGCACAGGGGAACTACCAGAAGACTGGAAAAAAAACCTGATGTGGTTCCAATCTACAAAAAGGGGAAAAAGAAAAAATTCAGCTTGACATTAATATTTGGGAAAATCTTGAAAATGATAATTGAGTGGCAGATTTGTGAGCACCTAGAAATGAACAAGATGATTACTACGGTAGAAGCCAGCATGAGTTTATTAAAACAGATAATGACAGAAAAAATCTTATTGATAAAGTGACTAAATTTGTGGATTAGGAAATGTTGCAGAATTATTCCACTTGGACTTCAGTATGACATTTAACAAATCAGAACATACTTCTTGATAAGTCAGAGCAGTGTGTAATAGATAATACTTGTCAACAGAACTACATCTACATGGAGAGAAGCATTCAGTGGAGTACTTCAAAATTCTGTCTTGTGCCCAATACTGTTCAACATCTTAATAAATGATCTAGATAAAGGAACAGAAGGGGAAATTTGTTGATAACACCAAGCTGTGGGGAGTTGCTAACACATTAGAAGGATCTTGACAGATTTGAGTATTGGGCCCTATCCAACAAGATACAGTTCAGTGGTGAGAAAAGTAAGGTTCTGCACTTGGGCAGGAAAAACCAAATGCATAGGTTTAGATTATGTGGTACCTGGCTTAAGTATCAGTCAGACGTATTCTGCAGCTGTCAAAAAAATGCAGTCCTAGGCTACATCAACAGAAGGATAGCATCTAGATCATAAAAAGCAGTACTATTGTTTTATACCATGCTAGTGAAGCCACACTTGGAATACTGTGTCCATTTCAGGTCACCATGATACAAAAAAGATGCTGAGACTCTAGAAAATGTACAGAGAAGAGCAACAAAGATGATAAGAGGTCTGGAAGCCAAATTGTATGGTTGAGGCAGCTAGGTATATCAAGCCTATTTAAGAAGAACATTAGGAGTGACATGATAGCTGTCTTCCAGTACTTGAGGGGCTGTCACAGAGAAAAGTAAATCAAATTATTTTCCAGAGGACAGGAGAAAAAGTAATAGATGGAAACTTGTTGTAGAGAGAGCTAATGTTGAATTAAGGAGAAATTTCCTGACAGTGAGAATAATTAATCAGTGGAATAGCCTTATATACCAGAGGGCCAGGGAATTCTATTATACTGTATGAATTTATTATTCTTGTTCTTTTTTATTTTCATATTTATCTTTTTATGTGTCATAAAACAATATAGTTGGGGGAAGTCTATCTCTTTCATAAAGTGAAACTGGAAGAGGACAAGAAATATGGGCCTCTATTATATCCAATGAACTTCATTACATGACTAAGAGGTATTTTTATTTTGGAAGAGGAACTTTGAACTTCCAGGCTTCCACAAGGATCCACGATCCATACTACAGTCTTTAAGATACAGATGTTTTCGAGGCTTCCGGTTCTGGTTTGCGGTGCTGGCAGATGTGCGGTGAGATCGCTCTCCCCGCTGTCCAGTTTTCCTTCTTCAGGAGACCCTGGGAAGGGTCTAAAGTTGCCCTGGAGGGGCGACCACCATTAGGGAGGACTTTGCCAGATCACAGAGGGGTGGCAGCTCTCTGTTTGATCGGCGGCAGCTCCTCAGGACCAAAGAAGAAAAGAGCGGCCATTAACATGGCTGCTCACTTAGTCACACCAGCCAAAAGCCCAAAGCACTAAAAAGCCTGATGAAGCAACTGGAGGAGTTGGGTGAAACCTTACTTTTCCTTCCCCCCAGCTTAATTCTGCGGCTTCGGCTTACCCTGGGAACACAAAGACAAGAAACAAACAAACAAAAAAAGAACAATAAGATCAAATGACTACATACCTGACCTTTTAATATCTGGATACCTGGGCTCCCTTAAAGCTCTGTATTACTATAAAAACATTGTTTGACCTTTTTGCTAAGCTAACAAAAAGGGGGAATATTCTTTTTTCCCTCTTTTGAACCTGATAAAAGCTCTATTCTGTATGTTACTGGGGACATCCTGTGGTGAAATTTGGTACAGTAAGTAAAATAATAATAATAATAATAATAATAATAATAATAATAATAATAATAATAATAATAATAATAATAATAATAATAATAATAATAATAATAATAATAATAATAATAATAATAATAATAATAATAATAATAATTTTCTGACTGGGAGACTCCTGAGACTAAAACTTGCCCTTGACACCAATAAAAGATAAGAACTTGAAACAGCTGGGTTGAGAAAATATCCCTTTACAGTGGAGGTAGATAGTTATTGACTTTTATTAAAAATAGCCTCCACTAAAGGACTATTTGTAAACACTATAGAAATGGAGGGACACCACCCACAGCTTAATGTCAAACTTATACTTGAAAAAATCCTAGAGGCCACTGAGCTAGTGTATTCTAGCATGAACGAGTTACGTGCTACTTTAAAGCTTCAAAACGCAGTTTCAACCTCATCAGATGAATCTACATCCCAAAAAGCAATAGAAGAAGAAGGAACTAATAACAAAGTGGACTTTAATGAATGCCAGCTACAACCTACTCAGAACTCCACTATCCCAACTTTGGCTTCAGTTAAAGACTTTATAACTACAACAACAACAACAGAAACTAAACAAAGCAATGCTGAGATGAAACATGCAGAGGACTTACATATACAATATACTGAGATTTTAGACAAACCAGATGATCTAAAAACAACTACAGCATTGAATATGACCTTTTATCTAAACCAGCTGAAACCAGAAGAAGAAGACCAGCCTGAACGTATGATAAATGCATTAACTCAAATATGGAGACCTAAACCATTTGGCCAACAATTCAATGATTGTGAAGGGACTGGCTTCCTTGACAGGCTGATGATTGGATAGTCTCCCCTGATTCAAATGATACATGCAGGAATGAAGGGAGAGCCACTTGAGGATCTAAAAGCTTTTTTATGGAAGCCGGCTTGGCACAAAAGGAAGGCCAAAGTTAGACTTAAGATGGTTTTCTTTATGTGATATTTAATGGAGGAGCTTTAAATTTTACATAATAAGATAAGGAAATGTTAAAATATGTTATTTGATTTAACATTTAGGATTTATATTTATAAGGGAAATAAATTAGTTATTCAAATAATTGTTTTGAATTACAAATGGAAGATGGACTTAGACGATAAAGGTTATTTTATGATATATTTTGCATGAACTAAGGGAACTGTGGGTTATCCGAAACTTAAATATTATTGGACGCTAAGCCAACTGGAATATTGTAATTGAAACCAGACAAAAAGTCAAAAACAGGATTTGGAGACATATAATTTAAAAGTTGTTTATAAATGTTTTAAATGATTGAGTTATAACTAGCAATTTATTAATGTGAATTTGGTATAATAACTAAGGGAAACAGAGAGTAAACTTTTGATGATGTAAACTGATATATGTATGGATAAGTGTGTTATTGGACTATGTATTACCCAACCATCATGTTGCTTCCTTAAATACCTGAAACTTTGTAAAAAAGGAAAATTAATAAAACTTTTTTTTAAAAAAAAGATACAGATGTTTTCAATATCCATATTAAATCTCAGATACAGTAGTTGAGGTTTTCTCTAAAGAGGAGAAGTTGTAGACTAGAAACAATAATATCATGAGGATTATTATACTGTTGAGATATTAAAACAAAGGTCTTTTTATTAATCAATAATTTATGTTGGCAGCTAAACTAGCAAAAAAAAAAAACCCTGTACAAAATACAAGATTAAAAAAAGATCAAAATCTGGAAAAATCCCACCTGTCAATATAGAGAAGATTAAATTAATGGATCAACAGGATTGTCTCAGTATACATAGTATCTAGGTTTTAATGATGGGCCATTGAATAAGAGGCAATATCTATAGACATCAGCATCCATATTTTTTTCTCTAACTAAAATTTCTTTCTCAAATAATAACAGGGTCTGATACTTTTCAATATTGTATATACCTGATTTTTCATTACTGTCTTATTTCTTTTCATATTTAGGGATGATTATTCAAGTGGTAGGACTGATATGGTATGTGATTTTTAACTACCTTTTAGGATTCCAAGACAAGCAGAATCCAAAAACATCTGACTTCAGCATATGTATACTCAAATTTACTTTCATTATAATGCCACAACTGTTGGATGCAGTTAAAAAGCAAGGACTAAGATGAAATCACCTGCCAATTTTGGCATTGCATGGAGATCCTAAATCAAACTTATTTAAGTCCATGGATAATGCTACACATTGCTTTGTTTTTGTCCCTCTCTGGTTAAGGTTGTTGTTTTGTGTGTAGTCTCCCACTTCCAATACACATATACAGATACCCATAGTTGATTATACCTGGGTTACAATAGACTTAATGATGATATCTAGTAATATAAAGCTTTGTTGTTTACAGTTCAAAGTTAAACTGCTTATCTTAATTACAGTTGATACATACTTTTTCATCTGGGATCTGACATTATAAGTACATTAAATTAGTATGATGGCCTGTAATTTATCACAATTATTAAAGGAGAAAAATCCAAGAATCAGTTAATCATTAATCATGGTAAAACAAATAAATGGAGTGTGCAACCTCTTCAGCATCCCATTGGAATATTAATTTTAATTTTAATGAGATCACAACATAGGATAAATGATTATTTATAAAATAAAATGGAACATAGGCTGGTATATGATATGTCAGGCATAGCAAAATATAAATGTAGCAGTTCTCATAGTATCAGATCATACTTTTAATTATATTAAAGATGCAAAAGCAAGTCTTTGAATCTATAAAAAAGAAAGCAACAATGTTCTTTATCATTCTATAATTATTTTTATAGATTGTATGTGATATACATGCACATGTACTATAAATTTATTTCCCATTACAATCCCCTATTGGTGTGCAGGGTTATTACAATAATGTAAATAATAAATTTGAAAGTTAATTTTTGATTGATTTTTAAAAGGCTTTTTAATATTTTAAATGTTGCAGATGCATTTTAAAGAAGGAAAAGAAAAATAGGAGGCATAAATCCTGAGAGCCATCAGTGAAATTTATTCACAGCTCTGTGCTGGTTGAATACCCAGACCCTTGAAGAATCATACATGTTATATGGTAGCAATCATTTTCTGATTTTTTTATGTTAGAGGATCAGAAAGAGAGATAAGCCATGGTATTTTCTCTGCTCTGCAAGTGTGCTAGGTATGTTTGATATGCTGCAGTAATATGGCACACTATTTCTTTTCCTCTTGTTGTTACACTATGGAATGTGTTCTTTCTCTCAAACTCTAAATAGATACATACAAGCAAAGCATACTAACCATTAAGTAATCAATCCTAGATCTATGTTTATTAAGTCTTTTGATGTCTAGAAGCCAAATTCTTAAGTGCTGTACTGTATGTCAGGCTTCATTATACATTTTTAATGTGTTGTTATGCCATCAATCCTTGAAACTGCTCTGTAAAATTGTTACCTCAACTGGCTTGAGCTAATTTTGAGAGCTGGACCCCTAGCTGTTCTTATTTGGCAGGAAAGATTTATTTTGATCATGAAGAATAATTACAACTAACACATTTTATTAAAAGCCATAACCCTTCATGAACCTATGCTTTTAATAATATTTGTTGATTAGAAAAAGTCCTATTAGAAGTGTTCTGATTTTTTGCCTACTATAGACAAATACAACTCTTCTACATGTTCACCTCAAAAATGGCATAGTTAAGCAATATAAAATCACTCATATATAATTATCCTAGGCTTTAATAAAGATAACGCAGAGTTTAGATCAAGAAGACCAGATATAAATATCCAAGCCAACATCTCACCAGTATATGCAGCATCTGGAATATGGAAGAAGCGTTTCATGTTTATATACAAACATATACAAGTTCCATTATATATTTTATGACATGTAGACACTTCAGTAACATGTATAAGCAGACATATTCTCCTTTCCTTCTTTCCTTCTTTCCTTCTTTCCTTCCTTCCTTCCTTCCTTCCTTCTTTCCTTCCTTCTTCCCTCCCTCTCTCCCTCCCTTCCTTCCTGGAAATAAAAAGGAATTGCATGCATTTTGGTGAGATGTCCTTATGGACTTGTTATTTTTTTAAAAAATGTTTTGCTTTTCTAAGTATATTAACAAGACAATGGTTAGCCAATTACTTAATCTTGTTTTAGTACTTTGAAAAAGTGTTTGTATTATAGAAATGACTTTCGCTACTTATGTGAACTTTTCCATGAAAAACCCAGGGGAATCAGTTTACAAGAAAGATAATAGAAATAGAATAAAAAATGAAGCTGTCATTCTACTGGTTATTTTCAGCTGACATATTTATGGAAAGCTGATCGAAAATACAGTTGCTTGGGTGACATATCATAAGCCAAGCTCATTTGTATTTTCTGAATTAGGTACTTTGTCCTAGAATGCTTGGGACTGACATTTTCAATGCTAATGTTTCCCAGTGACCCCTTTTGCAGGGCTTATACAATCATCATGCCAAATTTTCATGATACAATACTGAAAAAAAATGTGGAATTATTTTGAAATAAAAGAACATATGAAATTTACAGTGTGGCATCTTAAAATACTCTTAATGCACCTTTAAAAGCAACAATCTCAGCCCCTCAATAAAAAGCCCATCTTGAAAAAAATATCTAAATGAAAACCCTGCCTTCACTGCTCCCTCCAAAATTGTGCAAGTCTTTTGCACTTAAAGTTCATCCTGTATATGGCTAGTAGGGCTATGTAGCACTTCACATTTTACCATATGCAGCTGCTATGTGATCTTAGGAAAAGATTCTGCTGCCTTAATTGCTTTTCCAGAAACTGGTTCTGCCCGGTGTGCAGTGCCCAATAAACCAGACATTGATGTGGAGATTTGCAAAAGCTTTATTCTTCACAGAAGAAAGGATGCAGAGGTATCATTCCAATAGATCTGTGCAAAGACCACTCCTGAAATAGTACAGTTTCTAATAGATACTTCTCCATAAACCCACCTTAAATCAATCCCTCTTAGGTCATCCTATGACCTTACCAAGGTGTGTTAATATTGCTTAGCTTTCATATGCAATATCTAGCAGATCAGCACATTTGCCCCTAATTTCCAGTAACAAGTGGCATAGCCATAATTAGTACATTAGCCACCCCACCCCAAGTTCCTCTTTTCTCAAACAATTGCCTTTGACATATTTGTAAATTCTCTGTATATATTAACATGTTCATCTGTTCCTTCTTCTTGTGACTCTCCGGTTATCTGTGCACACAATTGTCTAGTTCTACCCTGAGCAGTCATGTTCTGAGGATTTTACTACCTAGCTAAGCTGTTTCTATTCCTTTCCATGCACTAACAAATATCTGCAAACAATAATTCTCTACAGAGTCTACAATTTTAGGGGAGATGGTATTTTGCTTTTTCCTTCATAATATGTTGCAGACAGGTCTTTATCCATGCTTCTATGTACTTTGAAGGATCTTGGATGCTGAATATGAAGCACTGCATATAAGCAGCGTGAAAGAAGCAAGAAAATTTATAAGACACCATTCCTGTAATCTACTTTGATCATTAATTATATAGTAGACTTGAGTAGGGATACAAAAGAAACAACCTCTAGACTACAGTATAGATTATACATACATATAAGGGATGAAATGAATCTCTTCCAACTGCAACTGTCACAGATATATCAACAGGTATATTTATTTAGTATCACTGGGCAATAACATTCACTAATTCTATAACAAGTCAGCTGAGTAAACAAACTGCTTAATCTGCCTTTAAATACAAAACATTAATTTAATAAAGATTTACTGAAATTATAAGGGAAAATGTTGGAAGGACTAGAACAATTATAAACTGGGAATATACAATCCTACTAGCAGCCATTTTGCAGAATAACAGAGCTGGAAAGGACCTTGGTGTTGTTCTAGTCCAGGGGTTCTCAACCTTGGCAACTTTAAGACTTGTGGACTTCAATTCCCAGAATTCTGGGAGTTGAAGTCCACAAGTCTTAAAGTTGCCAAGGTTGAGAACCCCTGTTCTAGTCCAAACCCCTGCTTAAGCAAGAAACCCTATACGATTTCAGAAAAATGCTTGTCCAATCTCTCCTTTAAAATCTCCATTGTTGGAATACCCACACTTTTTAGCTGTGTTTTAGTAGATTGTTATGAGTTGCCTAGAATGTCTATAGTTTTCACAAAATTTGAGCCTCATTAAAGTTGAGAATCAGCAGCAGCAGGTGGCAGCCTCAGGACTCAATAAACTAGGATTCAGTGGGAAGTGATCAGTCATAGGCATCTCCTGTTCAGTTGGAATAATGAGATTACAAGGCACAACCCTTAAATTCCATATCTAGTTGAATCCAGAGTAGAGCAAAACAATATTCCTCAATGAGGCTTCTCAATAAGAAAAGGGTAATAATGGTCATCTGACTACAGACATTTATTTTGCTTGCTCTCAGATCTTGTTTGTGACACTTGACCATTTTGCTGATTGACTACCTAATTTGGTATCCTGTGACTCTTGGAATATAATTAGACTATACTACTGTTTCTTGAACTGCATTCAACTTTTTCCAGATAACTTCTCTTGTTAGGCATTTGACTCACATAGTTGTTTGCTTTTATCTGCCTAAAACTTTTTCTAAATTTGGCAGCTTTGATACTATGTGTCTGTATATATGTATCACAGCAACCTTAAAACAGAACAGTATGAGACAGTCCAGATGCTTTCCCTGAAATCTTGCCAGTTGGTTGAATCTACTGAGATCCAATATACTGAAGAGTATCTTTTCAATGGCTACTGAAGCCTTTTAGAATAGCTTCTCACCTGAGATCTGAGGAAACCCTATCCATTCAACCTTCCACCAGGCCATCAAGATATAGGTAGCTGGTAGCTGTTTTGTCAGGAGCCAGGGGGGAAGAGTACTTTTCATTTTAGCTATGTTTTAGTAGATTGTCATGAGATGCCTAAAATCATTTCATGAGATATGAATACTCTACATAAATAAGTACAATTCAAAAATTATTGAGATTAAACTTTAAAATTTTGATATGTTGCAAAAGGAAAATGAAGGGCAGGGAAGGAAAAGTGAGGTTAAATGAAAAATATAATACTATTCATAATAAGTTCATAATAAATGAACTAAATTAAAGTAGTTCATGCAAACATGAATATATAGATGATAAATGCAATTGGCTGCTCAGAAAAGATATTGTCACCAAGCAGGATCATACAAATAGAAGAAAAACATAAATATATTATTGCAATAACATTTTCAAACCAGCCCATTTCTCTGTTAAGTTTAGAGTTACTCTCTAAAGAGCAGACTTATTATGGAGCAGTAATACGACTTTCTTAAAACCTTTGTTCATCTGATAATGAAGATAATTTTATTCCTTTGAAAAGAAGAAAAACAAATATGTCTAATATATATGAACAAATTTAAAAACTAGTATACTTATGAGTTGCCTAGAATGTCTATAGTTTTCACAAGGAAACTGTAGATCCACTAAAGAGAGAAGATGGCAAGGAAGTAACAGGCAGAGAAAGCAGAGCTGCTTAACTCATTCTTTACATCAGTCTTTACACAAAAAGAAATTACAATCCAACATACCAAAAAAAAACTGCTGCAAAAGACAAACTAGAAACAAAAAATAAAATAAGCAAGAAAATGGTAAGAGAACACCTATCCTTGATGAATATAAATCACTGGGACTTGACAGATTACATCCCAGAGTTCTGAAGGAGATGGCAAATGTTATCTCAGAACCATTTCACCATATCTTTCACAAATCCTGGAGCACCAGGAAAGTACCTGATGATTGGAAAAGGGCTAATGTGGTTCCTATCCTCAAGAAAGGGGAAAAAAGGCAGACCCCGGAAACTACAGATCAATCAGTCTAACATCAGCACCTGGGAAGATCCTGGAAAAGATAATAAAAAAACAGATCTGCAAACAAGTAGAAGCAAACAAATTTGTAACCAGTAACCAGCACAGGTTTGTCAAAAACAGATCATGCCAAACCAATCTTATTACATTCTTTGATAAAGTGACTGTGGACACAGTATACTTAGACTTCAGTAAGGCATTTGACAAAGTAGATCCCAACCTGCTGTTTTGTTAAGCTAGAAAAAGGTGGGATAGACAACAACACCATCAGGTGGATCTGTAGCTGGCTGACAAACCATAATCAGCCAGTAGTTCTCAATGGTACTACATCAAAATGGAGAGAAGTAAGCAGTGGGGTACCACAAGGATCCATCTTAGGCCCAGTACTCTACTCTTCAATATCTTCATTAATGACTTAGATGAGGGAATTGAAGGGTAACTCATCAAATTTACAGATGACACTAAACTGGGAGGAATAGCCAACACCCCAGAAGACAAACTCGGGATCCAAAAAAATCTTGACAAACTTGAACAATGGGTCCTTTCCAACAAAATGAGTTTTAATGTGGAGAAAAGCAAAGTTTTACATTTAGGCAGGAAAAATTAAAGGTTTAAGTACAGATTAGGTGAGACCTGGCTCAAAAACAGCAACTGTAAGAGGGACCTTGGAGTCCTAGTGGACAATCACTTGACCATGAGCCAGCAGTGTGCAGCACCAACCAAAAAAGCTAATAAAATCCTGGGTTGTATAAACAGAGTCATAGAATAAAAATCATGCGAAGTATTAGTACCACTTTATAAAACCCTAGTGAGACCACACCTGGAATACTGCAATCAATTTTGGGCACCATACTACAAAAAAGATGTTGAAATCTTGAAAAAAGTTCAGAGAAGAGCAAGATCAAAGGCCTGAAGACTAAAACATATGAAGAATGGCTGCAGGACTTGGGTTTGGCTAGTCTAAAGAAAAGAAGAAACAGGGGTGACATGATAGCAATATTCCAGTATTTGAAGGGCTGCCACAAAGAAGAGGGCATCAAACTGTTCTCCAAAGCACCAGAGGGCAAGACAAGAAACAATGGTTGGAGACTGACCAAAGAGAGAAGCAACCTGGAATTAAGTAGCAACTTCCTAACATTGAGGACAATTAACCAGTGGAACAGCTTGCCTTCAGAAATTGTGGGTACTCTATCACTGGAGATTTTTAAGAAGAGACTAGACAATCACTTGTCTGAAATGGTATAGTTCTCCTGCTTGAGCAGGGGGATGGACTAGAAGACCTCCATGGTCCCTTCCAGCTCTATTCTATTCTATTCTATTCTATTCTATTCTATTCCATTCCATTCCATTCCATTCCATTCCATTCCATTCCATTCCATTCCATTCCATTCTATTCTATTCTATTCTATTCTATTCTATTCTATTCTATTCTATTCTATTCTATTCTATTCTATTCTATTCTATTCTATTCTATTCTCTCTGATAATTCAAAAATAATAAAACAGTATGGAAGATTTTGTTGAATTAGATCAAATATTCAGTTTCAAAAATAGACTTCATCTTCTCTGCTAAATAAGGTATAAATTTGGCTAGTGGGTGTTAACAATTGTGTATTATGATAAGAGATTGTGATAACTTAATCTGAGTATGAAATTAATCCCATTGCTCATAAAATGCACAATAATATCAGAAATAATAAAACTGATATATAGGTGATGAATGAGCTCCATCTCAATGCTGTGGTGATGTTGAATGTTTTGATACATCCAAATAAAGTGTCTTGCTGAAGAGTTGCTTCATGCATCCTTACTACTTACTATGGAGAGAAAGATATAACCACATATTTTGTTTTGAGGAAATAGTCTGAAATACTTTGAATTTCAGTGGTGTTTCAAAGGATGCTAAATTTATTTTTTTTGTTCATTTGATTTTTATAGCAACCCAAGTTACTTGCCCACTCTTACAAGTAATTCTGGACAGCATGCATTGTAAAATTTAAAAACAATCAAAAGAATGCAGAATACTTGAAAGATAAAAAAACAAACTTTATGTAACCTACAAATAAGGTGCATGTACTTGAAAAATAAAAGAAAATCACAACCATTTTAATAAAATCATTGGTTGTAGCCTTCACAGCTTCTATGGTAATAAAAAGTATAGCATGTACTTAACCAACATCCAGAACTACTTATTTCACTTAAATTCTGATAAATCCCTCTCATGAGAAAAGAAACCACAAGAAGCAATTTCTAAAGCTGCTGTTAAGCACCTGATTACTTTAACTCTACAGGCTTTCAACCTTCTTAAATATCCTATGCATTGTTTGTTTCAAAAGTACTGGATGTAAGATAAAGATAAGGTTAAATAATAACTCTGTTTTCCTGATACAAAGTCATTTTTTAATATTTTACCTAAGTGACAGTGAGTCATATAGAATCCATATTTTAAGCCAGTTTAAACAAATGAGAAATAGTTCCCCATGGCTTCAGAACTTAGATCATACATTTAGAATTTATATATACATCATGCTAAGACATAACAGGGCTGTTTTTTTTTTTTCTGTTTAAGCTTTCAGTTCAAAAACTGCAGCTGATCCAAATAGTTCCCTTCCTGGAAAATCCACTTGTAGTGGTAATCCAGGGTCACATAGACAGGGATGGTAAATGGCCATCCTTGCTTGCTTGCCTGCTTATATAGGTGTGAATAAACTCCATCTCAATGCTGTGGTGAGGCTGAATGTTTTCACACATCCAGCTAAAGTGTTTTGCTGAAGCAGAACTAGCGTTGCTTCATGCATCCCTACTACTTACTATGGAGGGAAATATATTTGTTTGATTCTTTCTTTGTGCCTTCATAAATTCATAAACCAAATGGAAAGAACTTTAGACTTTAAAATAACATAAGGCAGGAATATTGAAAGATTCATCTTTCAATGCAGAAGACTTTCAGCACTTAGCTTTAAAAGCTTTTTCTAAAAAATACCACTATATTTTCCTTCAGTTTTTTTTTCAGAAAGGCTCATCTTTAATAAATTCACGTAAAATATGCACAACATGGCAGACAAGCCTCTCCATACTGGAAAGAGCTTGGAAAGATATTTGAGAATGAGAGAAAAAATTAGTTGGGATATCAAAAATGTTGATAATTGAGAATATATTTACAAATATCCTAACATATTATTTGGTATTCTTTCAGTAAGCATAACAATCTGAATTTGGAACATAATGATCTTAACATTTTAGTTCTTTTTCCTTACTTTTTTAATGCATTAATATAGAAGGAGATATTCTATACTTCCACCATTTTTTAATTATAGAAGCTACTTAAAATATTATTTCAAATTATTGTAAAATTAAAGGAAGATATACATATATATGGTATTAGAAAACAAAGCTGGCCAGATTTATGAACAATTAATCTTTTGCTACCAAACAAGGAATTCGTTAGTACTTTAAAACACCATTTTACAAAAGAGACTTATAATATTCTTCAAAATAAATCTCACAATAAAAAAAATTAAAGACAAAAATGGAAAACAAGAAATGCCATCACTTTGAAATTAGAGATAGTATGATTTGAAACCAATGAAAATGTTCCAATAGAACACAGTAGTGTCTTTTGTGCTATTTTAATATCCAGAAGACTATATAGGCACAGTAATATGATTGAGCTTGTTGATATATTAGACAACTGAGTAAGATAAGGATTATATCAGTGATGGCGAACCTTTTAGAGACTGAGTGCCCAAACTGCAACCCAAAACTCACTTATGTATGGTCAAGTGCCGGGTGGGCATGGCCCATTGCTTGGGTGTGGCCAATTGGGTGGGCGGGACCCATTGGGTGGGCGGGACCCATTGGGTGGGCATAGCTGCCATGGTAACAGCAGACTGGATGAGACTAAAAAGTTCAATCAATCAATTCCAACTTTGCAAGATCTTTTTTTTCCCCACGAGAAGTTGAAATTGATTGATTAATTGAACCTTTTTTTTTCTGCACATGGCAGTGGAGACCTAAAGTGAAAAGGTTTTATAAAACCCAGCTGAAGACCTAGAACTGCGGCAATGGCCTGCGTGCCCACAGAGAGGGCTCTGCGTGCCATCTGTGGCACGTGTGCCATAGGTTCGCCACCATGGGATTAGATGATGTGACCTAAAATGACACAGCTAGAAAACTTTATAAAGCTTAACCAAAAAAGAGAATTTAAAACTAAAAATACCTTCAATAATAATATCAGTGAAGGAAGGGGATTTTTGTGTATTATTGAAAGATGAAAAGAAAAATAATGTCCTTTTGCTAAAACACAATAATGTAGTTATTTGCTAGTGGTTATGGTTGGTGGAGAAAACTCTTGGCTGAGAGAATTCTGAATGAAGTCATCATGAAATCTTTGAATTTCTATGTATCCTACTAACTTAAGAGTTTGAAATTTTGTAACTTTTTTCATGACACAATTACCTGGCATTACTGTAAATGGTACAATATGGATTTCTGTATACTGGAAATTGAACCTACACAGTACAGATTAATATTGTTCCCAAAATAATTTAACAGCATTTTTTTCAACCAGAAATAAAGAAGGTTTTAAAAAAGAATCTGAGCAAAAGCAAAAAAAATCCAGATCTATCCATACCTGCCCAAGTGTTATAAATTTATTTATTGGTAACTGTGCTTTGCTCTGTAGAAGGTTTTTTTTAAAAAAATAAACATGAATTGTCGAGAACTATCATCAAAGTTACTTTATAGCAGAATATATTTGATTCACTCTGGACAGTAGTATCTCCTATGAACACCAGCTATCATGTTTCTACTTCATTAAAATAAAAGTAAGGGTGTAGGTTAGAGGTGTCAAACTGGCGGCCCGTGAGCTGGATGCATCACATGCAGGCCACACTCACCCCACTCCACAAAGGCAAAAAGTCATGATACATCATGTGACGTGATTGAGTTTGACACCCATGGTGTAGATGCTTAATATTTTTCATTTATTAAAGTATAGATCAGTTTTGTAATAAAAGTAGACAAAGCACACTCAGCTTGCTATTATAAAATAAAAGCCTGAATAAAATGCTTTATATAAAATCCTAAATCAAATATTATTTTGGCTTGTGTTTCTTTTTCCAGTCTTTGGGGAACACTGCATAATTTTTTTTGTAAAAGGAATTACACTTGGTGTTCAAGTAGAATACCAAGAAGAATAAGAAAATAAGAATAAATTTTTATATTTAATTGTAGATTTTTGCCCTCAAGAAGATATATTCACATTTCAGTAATATGCTTCTCATCAATTAATTTATCAATCACTATATCCACTACCTCCTTAGTTTTCTTGCCAACAATCAGACAAATGACACGATTAATAGAATTTTCATTTTTATTAGATGTTCTAGCTTTTGCTATGCTTTTTATACAGATTTACTTTTATAATTGTATGTAGTATAGTAAAATATTGTTTTAATTGCTTCAATATATTTCTTAAATTATCACCAGTCTAGTATAAAATTGGTTGATTGGGGGTCTATGTGTTCATATGATAGAGGGTTGAAATGAAACACACAAGTATCAAAATACTAACACATCTTTATTGTCATTTTCCATTGCACATTTCATTATAGCTAGGTAACTGGGAACAGAAAATCAATAAGAGTTTGTTAAATCATGTTCATGTCTTTACTTAGAAAAGAATGGAAAGGAAGAAATGCAAGTGAAAAACTACAGGATGATTTTCCTTGGACTTCAAAAAAATCTGTGGAAGAATCATTAATGTTTTGGATCTCTAAGAAATAATTTCATTTCCTAAGAATATAGTTTATTCTGAAAGGGAGAAATATTAATGTAAAGGGAAATTCCACAAAGAAACACAAAGAATAAAATATATTGCAAGTAAAAGTTCAAAAAGAAAATAATAAAGAAAAAAAGTGGACTCATTAAAAACAAAATAAGAGAGCAATTCAGAAATAAACCTCCATTTGCTTATCAATGACAGACACTCGCAGATACAGAACTTTTATTATACACATTAGAAAACTACAACATTACATTACTTTTGATATAATCACCATTCAAATTGAGGCACTTGTTATAACGTATTACAAGGTTCGAAATTCCTTAGTAGTAGTCGCTCGGCACCAAATCTGGCCTATGGGGTGGAAGTGATCAAAAACATCCCAATGGAACTGCTTCAAAAGATTTTGGGTTCATCTAGCGGTGTGCAGGTGAGCATTATCATGAACCAACACCACACAGAATTGGTGTCATAGAAAATCCTGCCAAATGTGAAGATGCCAAAAGAGTACTGCTAGTGAAGTTCATGGAATGTGACCATCAGTTCAGAAGTCTATTGGGAAACGTTACAAAAACTCAGATGAGCCATACATAACAAGCATTGGGGCATGCTGACTTCTGGTGTGGTGTTGGTTCATGATAATGCTCGCACACACACCACTAGATGCACTCAAGAACTCTCAAAGCAGCTCTGTTGGGATTTTTTTGATCACCCCCCCCAGTTCAGATTTGGCGCTAAGCAGCTACTGCTAAGGAATTTCAAACTTGTAAGACATTATGACAAGTGCCTCAATTTGAATATAATCCAGAGAAGTGCAGCAAAATTGAGAAATAACTGAAATTGGCATAGATTTTTCATAAGAAACAAGTAAATTAATTCCTAGAAATTTAGTTATGCAGGGCTATAATTGGAAGAAATCAGAAGTAGAAGAATCAGGATCCTTGGATGCTAAATAAATAGTTTCATACAGAATAAATAAATCAGAGGGGGCTCTTCTCCCAAAGATGGTTGCTGCCCGATAGGAAATTTTATTTCTCCTGCATTTGATTTGTTTTTGTCACCAAAACTGTCTCTGAATTTGAATAGGAGCACTTAGGAATGACCCAAGATGACTTTTAGATGGTTGTGGAATCTTGGGGGGGAATCTTGAAGACTGCAGATCCCTGTGCTAGCAGCCAGAAAGTCATTGGTCTTTTCTTCACCTCTTCCTGTCAGCAGAATGTTCTTGTAAGCATGCCTGGGTTTTAACTTCACTTTTTGAATTTTGAAACTTTCCCCTTAGACCTCATTTTCTAGTGGAAAGTTACACAGTAGGTTTAAGGAGAATGATTAAAATAGAGCTGACGGAACCCTGCTTTGGGAGATTTCCTGGAGATCAGCTTTTCAAACTTAAAACTAGTTGTGCCAGGGAACTAATGAGTACAAACGGACTTTTACCACCAAATCTAAGGGAAGAAAAAGTATTGTTCAAGACAATAACATGAAGATCAATTTACGAAGGACAGGAAGTGAAACCATGTTTCAAAAGTAGTAACTGCCTTTGATAAGCTGCCTTTGATAAGCTGCAAAATGATGATCAAAACTGATTCTGATTAATGATTTTTCTGTAGTCAAAGAACTAGAATATATCTTCAACATAAAATGTATTAGTCAATATATATAATCAGGGCTTTTTTTCTCATAGAACGCCCAGAACGGAGTTCCAGCACCTTTTTTGGATATAATATATAATATAAAGAAACCAGAATTTCAGAACAGATCAAATGAAGCTTACAATACAAAGAGCAATGTAATTTAAGAGAGAATTTGAACTATTTCATTAGGCAGAAAACCAGAAACTTAATTATTTAAAATATAATAATTACTTCCAAAAGCAGAAATGGAAAGATAGTAGGACCAAAAGTATTCCAAGAATAGTTTAATAGTTTAATGGTTCAATGTCAATAGAAAATAGAAATTTAGGGCACAATTGTAGTTTTAATAGTAGGGATTTGAAACTATAAGTGTTATGTCACATTTTATTTTCCAACTGCAACTAAATATTACAGGATATACACAATAAAACTGTACACCTTCTAGAAGTCTAATTCAATTTTTCATTAAATCCAGGTTGAAAGATGAACAAATCTGCAATAATTATATATGAAATTACTTTTGGGAGAAATATGATATAAATGTATTCCAGTTATAGCATATTTTTCTAGTTTTTAGCATATTTTTGATGACTGCATGGAGACATCCAGATTGTTTTCCTGGCAACACTATGGAAGCGGTTTGTCACTGTCTTCTTCCAGAATGTTTTCCCCCCCAACTTTGCAGTTTAATCTGCAGCTCTGAGATTTATTGCTGATCTTCCATTTAAGTACTAACTAAGACTGAGCATGTTTCTTTTTCAATATCTAACCTAGGAACAGCTAAAATGAAATATAATTCTCTTTTTATGCAGAATATCATTTTTTGTCTAGTCAGATATTGAAAAGAATGACTGTCAAATGCATAGGGATATTGTTTTAAATGATAGTGTAAAAATGTACTATTTGTAAATTAGGCTCATCTTAGAATTATTTATTTTATTTTATTCTGAATATTTGCAAACTTAAGTCCTCTACTTTGCCAAACTGATAGCTTTCTTCTAGATAACAAGGCCTTGGCTCAGTTTGAATTGTTCAGTCTCCAAGGTTAATTTCAGTGTGGAGCTGTAAATAGATTAATGCATAAGTGTTCAAATAAAGAAAACATTTATGGAAACATCACCATATGGACCGTATTTAAACAGATGATGTGATTAGCATAATGTCCAATGAACTGCAGCAGCAAAGGGTTTTGGAACAGGAGGTAACTTTCTGGACTTCGCCCTGGCATCTTGTACCACACAGACACACACACACAAATTGGCAGCCTCTTAGTGTGTGACCAGCATTTTATCACCTAACATGATAAAAATTGCCATCTGTAATGCTGAAGAGGTATAATGTCCTTTCACAGCAAAATGGTTTCTCAGTCTAGAGAAAGTTGAATTAAACATTTTTTAAAAAGAAAATGGAAAATTACTAATGAAGTCTGAAGTGGTAATTTTGCATAACAAGCTCCTTAAAGCAAGAAATAAGAGGGCTTATAATATTTCAAGAGTGATCCAGATGTGTCTGTGAATAATCTTAAACTATTTCAGAACCAAATTTATTAAAATTGAGTTTTAAATCCTATCTCTGAGTTTAGTTTGATTTTCCTCTCTCTCTTGCTTTTGTTTTTTTTTTTCCCTTTTTCCATATAGCATTTCGCAATGCTTCCATTAAATGGACAATAGAACAGACTTTGTGAATTGTTGGTATTTTTAGTTATAACCTTATCAACTTGCTAAATTATATAGAACTGCATGAAGCATTGTCTTGGTATTTGATAAGTCAAAAGCTGTTGATGTGGACAATGAGCTACACTTGCAGATGTTAAAGGATAGTAAAATTATAGAGAAACAACTTTATTTCTAAATATGTAACTGGGTGAACTAATCTTTTAGAGCTTTCTACAATCTGCAGATTATATCGTGTCAACATTTTTCTTTTTTTCTCAACCTGAAAACCAGTTTTTCTATCAATTCTTTTGATCTTCCATAGTATTTGTTAGATGTCATGCCTTTGTCATGGACCGATCATTTTCTGCTACGACTGAATTTTAGGGCCCCAATCCTTCCCCGCAGGGAGGCGGAACCGATTAGGTGGTTCCGCCCCAGACGCCTGATGGATCCAATTGGTTTTCAGACGGCGCTTGGGGAATTCCCAAGCTCGTTCATTCACAATTCGGCGGAGTCCCTGGTAGCGGCATGGAATACGGCCGTGAAGGGGGCTATTGACCGGATTGCGCCTCTGTGACCTCTCCGTGGTGCTGGCCCCAGGAGGTCTCCTTGCTTTACTGAGGAGCTCAGGGGGATGAAGCGCCATAAGAGATGTCTAGAGAAGTGATGGAGACGAAGTAGGTCCGGATCTCATCGAACCAGATTGAGCTCATTTATTAGAGCCTATTTGGAGGCAATTAAGGCGGCAAGATCTTTGTATCTTTCCGCCTTGATCGCGTCCTCGGAATCTCGCCCGGCCGCCCTGTTTAGGGTGACCCGATCCCTCCTTAACCCGAGGGGTCTGGGGTCTCCCTTGCAGGGTAGTGCCGAGGATTTTAACAACTGTTTCGCAGACAAAGTAGCTCAGATCCGGGCCGACCTAGACTCCAATTTTGAAGCAGAGTCAACTGATAATGATTCAGTCGAGGGAACAGGGGCATGTTCTTGTCCGATTATCTGGGGCGAGTTTGAGGCTGTTACGCCTGATGAAGTGGACAGGGCCATTGGAGCTGTGAGTTCCACCACCTGTTTGTTGGACCCGTGTCCCTCCTGGCTGGTTTTTGCCAGCAGGGAGGTGACGCGTATCTGGATCCTGGATTGTCAATGCTTCTTTGAGGGAGGGGTCCTTTCTGGCTCCCTTAAAGGAGGCACTTGTGTGCCCTCTCCTCAAGAAGCCTTCCCTGGATCCAGCAATTCTGATTAACTATCATCCGGTCTCCAACCTCCCCTTTGTGGGGAAGGTTGTTGAGAAGGTGGTGGCACTCCAGCTCCAGCGGTCTCTGGAGGAAGCCGATTATCTGGGGCCTCTGCAGTCTGGATTCAGGCCCGGCTACAGCACCGAAACTGCTTTGGTCGCTCTGATGGATGATCTCTGGTGGGCCCGGGATAGAGGCCAGTCCTCTCTCCTCAGCGGTGTTTGATACCATCATTGACCATGGTATCCTTCTGCGCCGGCTGGAGGGATTGGGAGTGGGGGACACTGTGTTACGGTGGTTCTCCTCCTATCTCTCTGGTCGGTCGCAGTCGGTGTTTGTGGGGGGGTCAGAGGTCCACCTCTAGGTTACTCCCATGTGGGGTGCCTCAGGGGTCGGTTCTCTCCCCCCTACTTTTCAACATATACATGAAGCCACTGGGAGAGATCATCCATCGGCATGGAGTGAGATACCATCAGTACGCTGATGATACTCAGCTGTACAGTTCCACTCCTGGCCAAATCAGTGAACCGGTTGAGGTGATGTGCCGGTTTCTGGAGGCTGTGAGGGTCTGGATGGGCGTTAACAGATTAAGGCTCAACCCTGACAAGACAGAGTGGCTGTGGGTTATGTCTCCCAAGGACACTTCAATCTGTCCTTCCATTACCCTGGGGGGTGAATCTATATACCCCTCAGAGAAGGTTCGCAACTTGGGTGTCCGCCTCGATCCACAGCTGACATTGGAACATCATTTATTGGCTGTGGCGAGGGGGGCATTTGCCCAGGTTCGCCTGGTGCACCAGTTGCGTCCTTATTTGGATTGGGAGTCTCTCCTCACAGTCACACATGCTCTTGTCACCTCAAGGATCAACTACTGCAACACTCTCTACATGGGGCTACCCTTGAAAAGTGTTCGGAGACTACAATTAGTGCAAAATGCAGCTGTGCGAGCAATTGTGGGCCTTCCACGTTGTGCCCACATTTTGTCAACCCTCCCCATGCTGCATTGGTTGCCTATTGGTCTCCGAGCGCAATTCAAAGTGCTGGTCATTACCTATATAGCCCTATATGGCTCTGGACCAGGATATTTACGGGACCATCTTCTGCCACATACTTCCCTACGACCGGTGAGAGCGCACAGGGTCGGCCTCTTCCGGGTCCCGTCAGCAAAACAATGTCGTTTGGCGGGTCTTAGGGGGAGGGCCTTCTCTGTTGTGGCGCCCACCCTCTGGAACCAACTGCCCCTTGAAGTCCACGTTTCTCCTACTCCCCCGGCCTTCCGAAAGAACCTTAAAACTTATCTTTGCCAGCAGGCCTGGGGATGATTGTGGGTTGTTGTTTGAAAGTTGTACTTGTGTTGGGTATCTATTTTTAATATTTTGATGTTTTGTATATGTTGTGAGCCGCTCCGAGTCTCCGGAGAGGAGCGGCATACAAATCAAATAAATAAATAAATAAATAAATTTTAGTTTTCCTTCCTTCCTTCCTTCCTTCCTTCCTTCCTTCCTTCCTTCCTTCCTTCCTTCCTTCCTTCCTTCCTTCCTTCCTTCCTTCTTCTCTTTCTTGCTGTTGTAGTAGTACTTGGATACAGATGTCCAATATACATATATGTCCTGAAAATGAACAAATGGGGAAAAGGACACATAATATCAAACCAATTGAAAATTTATGGCTAACCATTGTTATTTTTTCCATATTGAAGAGACACACAATTTAATACTAAAGTAGGTAATTCAACTCAAAGTTTTAAGCATATACAGGAGAGAAAGAAGAAATGCAAAACAGACAAACTGGACATTTCCCCACCCAAACCCATTTCATTTAATTCAATTTGCCCAGTAAAGTCCACATATTCAAAAGGATGCCTACTTAAAGACAGTTTCTCTTAGTCTTAAATATTTGGAAGAAAGATAAAATACTATCCAAAAATCCAAGCTACAAATATAATTTTTAGTGATGAAAACAATAACATTCCTGATTGTTTTGAAAAACAGTGAAGCATTCCAGAAAATGGAGAGTACTAATTGTGAAAAATTGGAATGCCAGATTAAAGCTAAAAGGGAAGGTGGGAATCCTTTGAAGTCAATAAAAAACAGCATATGATTGAAAATTATAGAATATGTTTCAGGAAAAAGATTTTGAGCAGGATATATAAAGATTTGTTTTTTAAGTAATAGGAAGAATAGCCATGAAAAGAGGTGTGCCAGGCACAATGTTCATCAAGAGTGAGAATGGGAATCCTGTTCATTATTTCCACACTCCTCACTTTTCAAGAGATTTATGTGCATGTAATTTTGCTTAGAATGACAAAAAAAAAGCTGTAATCAATGATTAGTAGGTTTCTGATTCCTAGAAATTACTGGGGTCAGAATTTCCATAGACTGACTTTTTCATTCTGGTACTTGTTGCCTAAAAAGTGGACCTAATTTTGATATTATACATTGAATACATATATTTAGAATATGTACATACAAACATAGTAGACATCAAAATAAAATAAACAACACTTGAGAAGGGCTATAAAAAAGCTACTGAATTTTAACAGGAAAAAGTCAACCAGAGTCTTTTATCTAATGTAACACAGTACGAAAAGTTCTGCAGTGTAACTGAATATCAAAAACTTCTAATTTGCAATACAAATAAAGATGGTGTATGTGTTTGTGTGTATGAAGATTACCAATAATAGGCAGGGTGGGGAAATATTATTGAAATCCAATATAAACTGTGAATTAATTTGAAAATCATGTATTAGGAAATAAGAAACCAGCAGACAGGTGATTTAAATGTGGATTCTTCTTTCAAATAACTATGCCATTTTTACTTATTAATGATAATTATTATCACTGAAACTTCACTATTCTTAGAGCAGAATGTTTTCATGTCTTGTATGTAGAACATGCATCAAATGCCTCTCTGAGTTCATAATATAGGCAAGTATGCAGACAATTAACATTTCTCATTTTAACATAAAGTTTCAAATAGGTTTCTTGGAATATTTAAAGCTCAGGTTTGCTGTACATAATTAATAATCAGATTGTTCAGGTTTTGGGAAATCAGAACCAAGATACTGATTGGCAGACATTTTGCTCTGTGTCCCAGCAAGCTTTCTCATCACATAATCCAATTGGTGATTAGAATTCTTGGAAGGTGTTGATTTGAGTGTGAAGATTCACTTTCTGAGCTTGTGGGTTGGTTTCTGAACATTTTATTACCAGCTAACATCTTCAGCAGAGTTTAGGGGATGTCAGTGTCAGTGTTTTTCTGTTTATAAGGAATTCAGGTGTGGGTGTGTAAAGTGAAGGTCTTTTGATGGGTCAGGTGTGAGCCATCATTGAGGAGCTTGTGGTGGGTCTTGTGATGGGGAGGCTACATCAGGTCAAGGCCATTGGGAACTGAACTGCTGGTGGGGGAAGGGAGCTTGAGTGGGTTGGTTGAGTGTTGGTGCTGTCTCTGGTTGGCTGTGTTTTGATTTATTGGTTGCTAGGTATGGTGTTGTCTGTATTTTGATTGGTCTGGCTCATCTGCTTCCTGTATGTAGCCTTTTGTCAAATTCTGTTGCATCTTCTTTGTTGAAGTAGTAAGTGGTCATCTTCTTATCAGTTGAAATATAGGCACTTGCTGCTCTGATCTGTTGAATTTTTTTCAGGTACTGCTTACAAGTTTGCAAATTTGCAAAACTTTTTTCAGGAAGGAACAGAAACAGCCATAAAATATTGCAATAGCAAGCTGTTCATCTTCACTTCCATTTCATAAAATATCCCTACTACCGGTAAGTGTCTTATTTTAGTCAACCTCTCAGGTAAGGCAAACAGAAACTTCCTCCTTAGAAAAAACATGTATTACAAACATGAATTTTCTTGGCAAACATCTTTTAACTTTGCCTACTTTGTTCATTACATAAGGTCATCATTTGGAACATGGTTGTTATATTATTCCATCTTGGCTTTCTTAGTAGGAAAGCATCAATTCATGGGCAAGCAGCACTTTTAATACATTTCTTTGGCAACTGGTAATTATTGAGATTATAATATTTTTACTCCTCTGGACACACAACCTCTCTCTTCACTTTCCCCTTTACTCTCTAATCTTAAACTACACTTGCAAATTTCCAAGTAAATCGCCTGAACTATTTGTGAGTCCACATTGTGCATACTGGTCAGCCTGTGAAACCACTTTTCTCTTTCTAGTTTAAAATAAAAAACAAACCTTATGAGTTATTTTAATGTATAATTTCAGTCTAAGAAAAAAGGTTTATACATTTCTGCATTATTTCTAAATTGATAGGTATCTTAATTCAATAACAATATAGACACACATAGTAAAGGCAGGGGAGAAGAAAAGCAAGCCTATTCAATGGGCAGAATGGGCAGCTAATTTGGGTGGTTAATAGTATAAAATAGCAACCTAAATAATTTTTAGATATTTAGTTCATTGTCATGTTATTCTACTTTTAGTAATGAAAAAGAACATTGAGTGGAATGTTTTATCTCATGAGTTACAGGTACAATGCAGCCTGATTTTAGCTACAGTTTTTTGTTTTAACTTTCTAACTATTATTTAAATGAACTAGTATTCTGGTATTATAATATAGTGGGGTTATTCTAGATACAGGGCATAAAGAAAATTGTATTATCTACCCAGATTTCCTCTGATTAAAAGTCATTTGAAGCATACTCTCCTTCAGAGATATCATTTTTTGTATTTTATCCCAGAAATTACAGCACCTAAAATATAACTCTTTATGATCTTGAATCCAGAAACAAAGGGCAAGCTAGCTAAAGAAAAAGAATAATATTCATTCTTGAGGTAACTTGGTGTTAAGCTAATGTCACTAAAAGCCATGCTGGGAGCTTCGATCACAGAAGATGGAAGAACGCTGGACGGAGCTGCTGAAATAACTTTTTCCTTTTGTTGCTGCATGTACCAGCAAGCAGTACGCTTCACAAAGATCATTTGTACCACAATACTATTTCACAAGTCGAGATGGTTCACAGCAGGAAAACATTTCCTCATATTACTTTTCATCAAAGGGTGCTTAGATTTTTTTGCCCATCTGAATAGCATCATTAGATTACTAATTTACACTTTGGTAAAAAGGGTCAAAGTATTCTTTTTTTTGTTATGTGATGTTAGAGTTGTAAAGGAACATTTTAATAAGTGCTGTAATTCATATCTGATCTACATCACCCAGTGCTTTTTGAATTAGATAGCTTGTGAATTAAAAAGAAAAAGAAAAACATAAAAATTCAACACATGGGATATTTCTAGGTGTTATGTCTTTCCAATACTAAATAAATTGTGTTTCTCCTAATCTTAATAGAATATTTTTTTCTGCTTTACATAAAATGATATACAATTGAGATTTAAATATATAGAATTGTGGTTTGAAGCTGCAGACCTACAAAAACCTATCAGTTAGCAAATTATATAGGCACTTATGTGATGTATGACAGAATATAGCTTGCACAATTATCTTAAACTGGAGTTAACCCATTTGCTATGCCAGGATAACCCTCAATATTCTGATGCTGTGATATTGTATGGCCACATCAGCAGGATACTCAATTAGAGAGCCCCATATTTGGTACAAGCATGAATGAAGCTTTCCTAACATTAGGAAAACTAGATTTATGAAGAAAAGTCCTATAACACTATGAACTCACAAAGCATATTTTACAAATATAAAAGCCTTCTGCCAGCTCATACATTTAATAAAATAAGGGCAGTTCCCCTGCTCCATTCCAACTTTTTCATAAATAGGCAACATTAGCAGATTTCTCTTGGACAGCTATGTTCATTAAATAGAAATACTCATGTTTATTCCTGGTGGAATCTGTGGCAGCTTTAAATTACATTCATGATTGCATAAAATTCACTCTATATTCACAATTCATCAGGACCCATAGATAACTTGCAGTCTGTGTTAGACCAACAGTTTTTCTCATTTTGGTGGGTAATAAGCAGCTACCACTTCTTATTATTCTTCTGCCTTATAAATATCTTTTTTTTCCAAAAAAACACAGTTGGTTAAAAAAACACCCCTTCACTTAGAAAATATAAATAAAACTACAATATAGCTATATTTATACACTCTAGCTTCCCATGTATTCCAGATGTCAATCTATTTTATGAATTGTGTAATTGTGTAATAATTCTACCATCTTGTAAGTAAATCTATGCAGTACAGTTTGTACTGCATACTTTCTGTGCAGTACAGTTTGATCAATACAGTCTGTTAAGAATCACCTCACAGTCACCTTTGATTCATTCTGTTAAATAGATCATATAAAATTACTACCTGTAGTTCCCTTTCAAGAGAGTGATTAAGGCAATCCAGTTCAACTGCTGAACCAACCTTTTAAATTATTCTCAAACTCTTGGAAGCTTTCCCAAGTGAAACTATAGCTATAAATACTGATTAAGTATTAATGTGACCTTTTATAGGGTACTTGTAATGGTGTGCTGTCACAGAGAATCTGATAGAAAAAATATTTTTCCTGTCCTTTTAAAAAGTTATTTTGTTGATATTTCATCTCTGACTTACATCTGTTGAAAATATATGATTTATTTTGAAAGTGTTCTAATATCTAGAGCAGGGGTGTCAAACTGCTGGCCCATGGGCCATATGCGTCACCAGAAAACTGCGCTCATCCAATCGCCGGCAATTGGGAAAATGCTCTAATATGTTGCACAATGTCACATGATGTCATGAGTTTGACATGTCTGATCTAGAGGAAATGTTTTACAGATTTTGCCATATTGCTGTTCAAGACTGTAAACATTGTAAGTGTACATCACACACACAAACACGTACTCATAAGTAGACCCTGACTTAAGACAAAATTTTTCAAATCCATCAGCTATATCAACAGAAAGTGATTGAGGTAAACTGAATTGCTTCCATAAATACTACAGGGGACTTGATGCAGAAAGAAAACTATAATTTAAGTTCTTTAGTATCATCACAATCAAAGGGAACCTGTATCTTTTCTTTGGCATTCCTTTTACAGCAGAAGATTAATTTGAAAGATCAATATAAATTATGATTTCAGGGATTTCAATAGTTTCTGTTTCACAGATTATATTGGTCTTCCTATTTCCTAAAATTTTGAAGTGGAAATTCTGAATAACCTGAAGTCCTATAGACCTTAAATTACAGTTTTTCTTTCTCCTCAAATCAGTTCCCCCCCCATAACAGCATTATTTTACTGGACATTATTTTACATTTATCTTACCCCTATAAATACATACAAGAGGTTCTTGAAGTCAATTGAGATTGAGACTTAGTCTTTTATAATAAATGTTCTATTTAACCATGCTACCTGAGGCATAAGGAAATTATCTATTAGAGGCCAATGTTGCTAAGTGCTGAGCAGTTCTGTGGACATTACCTCTTTCACTTTACTTGCTATTTGAAGGAAAATCAGTATTATGATATTGTAAGGAGTGCCCTTAAGCTACTTCTGACTACCACATTTGAAGTATGATTTTTTTCCCCTATTTCCCCCATTTAAAGCATATAACTGTAAATTTCTAAAGTAATACAATGAATTTTCTATTTCTTTTAAAGGGAATGCCATCCTTTCTGGAAATACCCAACACAATCAAGAGACGTCAGAGTACATTTGGTATTCTTATCATATTGTTCCATTGAGAAGCATGTTCAGTCTCCAATTTATAACTGCCATCCAACTAACATTCACATTAAGCCAGCAACTGATTTAAAGGATCAGTTTTCAGGGAAAGGGAGGGGAACACCAATTTTCCTCACTGCAACATCAGAAATTAACTAGTTATGTTTACCTGAACTTTTTCTGTCAAGTCCTTACATTTATTCATTCAGTTTTTCCTTTATGAGCAAAGGATCTTGAATGCTGCAATCTAACGTTTCTATGATCTTATCCTACATAGTTTTAACTGTTATATGTTCATGACACTTTATTCCAACATTTTCTTTATTTCACAGGGGAAAAAATGAAGCCTTGAGAGATGTCCAAATGAAATGTGGACAGACCAGCTAAGACAAACATCTGCTGAGTCCAAACTTAGACTTTTCCATTTCTGCTCTCATGCCAAGATTGGTAGATACTTTTCTTGACAGCTGATGAAATGCTGGAGGACAGTAGCAGAAGCAGAGGAAAGTGGGAAAACCAATCATTTTGCCTAAAATTTAGAATTTTGTCTGCACTGTTTGTGCTGGTTCAGGTATGTGTGGAGGCATCAACTCAGCATGAACTAAGCTTTCCCTTTCCCTGCTTCCTAGTTGAAGACTAAAATACTCTTCGACATTCCTAAAATGTTAGGAAAATATATGCTTTAGTTCTGTAGATATTAAGAAGGAAGTGACAATCAGAATTAACCCAATTTGCAATTTGGAATTTGGGAATAGGTAGAGTTAGAAGAGCCAGCTAAAACAAAGCAATCAGCATGTGGGATATACCAAATTTAAAAAGGATGAACTAAGAATGAACAATGGCTTTTTTGATTTCCATGATAATCAGTACACACCAGTAAGCTAATAGCCTTTTTTTTTCTCTTCAAATAGAGAAAATAGATCACAACTATCTTTTCTTTTGTTGGAAAACCACATAGGAAATACTAGCTTCTTATAAGGAGGAACTGAAAAGTATGCCTTCTTCCACCTGGCTAGTTATTATATTTGCTTTGATCACTTTGCTAGCCAACTATCTCATAAACCTTCTAAACAAATTAACCATGCAGTGTTTGGGTTTTTTTTTTGTTCTGCCATTATTTCTTAATGAAAAAAAAACACTTCCCCCCATGCCATTATATATATTATCTCTCCCTGGTTCTGCTTATCCCTTACTTCCACTGCAATCTGTGAAATGATACATAGAAACCTTTAAATTGTTAGACTTACAGCAATATTTAAAGTTCAGATATTTCTTTTAAACATTTCATTTTCTTTTAACCCTTAACATACTTCCATTCCAACATATTTCCAGAGTACATGGAGACATATAGATGTCATACCTTTATTCTTTCCCCCCTCATATATGAACTTTCCTATTTCTCATATATGTATGTTTACAAGGTCGGAATGATGATTATTGATGATGATGACACAAACATGTAATAGATATTTAAAATATAGAATACTTAATACCTAGAACATAAAGACATTGTTACCATTGAAATGAATCATGGTTGTTTTTATTGATGTAGTCATTTGAAGAAACAGTAATGTTTTTCAAACAGATATTGCAAAAAATATGTAAAATGTTGACATGTGAACAAACTGTATTGGGACACTAGGTGAAATAATACAAGGACTCAGAAAGAATTTTATTGTCTAAATTTGGAACAAATTACAACAGTCCAACTATAAAAATCAGCAGTGTAGGGCATTTCATACATAATTAGATACTATTTTTATGATTCTGAAGCCTGGGGTAGGCCTCAAATTCTAATTAAACATATTAGAGAACAGGGGATCAGGCACATCAAACGAGTATACAGCATTTTGATAGAAATGGACTCTGAAACCGAGCTAGTCAAGAACTGTATGATAAAGTGGGCACAAGACTTCGGACACCCTATCACCATGGACACGTGGGAGAAAATCTGGGTGAGGAATGTAGAATTCACGAAATCGCAACACTTAAGGGAAAACTTCTACAAGATGTTCTATAGATGGCACCTAGACCCGAAAAAAATATCACTCATCTACCCGGACTCCCAGCCCAAATGCTGGAGGTGCGGGGACAGGGAGGCTACTTACTTTCACATATGGTGGACATGCAGAAAAATCAAAGCATTCTGGAGGAAGATATGGTGGACACTCCAAACCATTTTCAAAAAGCGTCTAGAATTTCTACCTCAGGCTTTTCTGTTAGGGATCACAAAGGATTTCACTACCTCAGAGACAAATTTATTTTTGAACTTAATTACAGCAGCAAGATTGTTGGTGGGACAATACTGGAAGAATCCGGAAATACCGCCTATTGAAGAATGGACTGTGAAAGTAACAAATTTGGCGGAAATGGCAAAAATATCAGCGTACTTGAAAAATCGCTCCAATGAACAATTTGTGACGGACTGGAAACAGTGGATAGACTATATCCAAGAGAGACACCAATCAAACAGAATGCAGCTGGCGTTTAGCTGAGGCTCGATGGGAGGAGGGAAGAAGGGTTAACAAATCAAATGTTTACAAAAACTAACACCCAATGTTGAATGTATATGTTCTATAACTAATGCCTCTTAACATAACCTTATGACTAATGTTGTTTGCTTTAATATTGTTAAAGCAGACTGAATCTCTACCTCAGGATACGAAACTTTTACCTCAGGATCTCTGGTTAGGGACTATAAAAGATTGCACTAGTAATGGGATGAAGTCAATTCAGAAGCGCAAACGAACAATATGCGATAGACTAGATACAGTAGATAGACCATATATAAGAGAAACATCAATCAAACAAAATGTATTCGGAGTATACTTGAAGATGGAAGGGGGGAGGGAAGAACGTTTACTAAAACAGATGTTTACAAAGATTAATACCTAATGTTGTATGCTATGTTCTAGGATGATTGCTTAGCAATAGGATCTTATGTTTAATGTTGATCACATTAATATTGAACCAGATAAGAGAAACACCAATCAAACAAAGTGTAACAGGAGTATAGTTGAGGCTAGACGCAAGGAGTGGGAAAAAGGCTTACTAACTCAGACATTTTCAAAGACTAATGCATAGCATTGTATATCAGGTGCCATGATGATTACTGCATAGTATGTTTTTATGTTCAATGTTGATTGTTTTAATAAAAAAAAATTTATAAAAAAAAAAGAAGAAGAAAACCAGCCAGCACGGCCATGACTCAGTATTAGTGGAATAAAACAACTGTTTGAACACTTAGTATTTGTATCACACATAGGCTGTGTTGCCATAATACAACAGGTTAGGTCAAAGTAAGTTTGGAAATTTGAGAAAACCTATCGTTAATATCTGAAGCAGGTTATGCTTACTATAACAAATAGTATTCATTGAGCATAGCAAGTTATCTGAGTTCAGCAATTCTGTATTTTTAATCTGAGTTTAATATCTAGTGTATTATGTGAACTTATAGTGTTGAAGCATTAACTGGATCTGAAAAAAGCTTTAAATCTGAAAGAAGGGCAGAGTTCAACAGTTCTATAAAAAGAAGTGGTATTTTTATTTTGTTTTGAATGTGGATAGAAAAACAAATCACGCAGCAATTTCAACAGTATTTTTTCTTCAAAAACTTGCTAACCATATGTACTTTGAAGAAAATCTTAATGAGGCTAATTTTGACATTTTTTATAATTAAGAGCATTTCCTTCCACAAAGAGTATGGGTGGGCAGCTAGTGAGCATCTTGGCATTCTATGTCAGATAAGTTAACCTGCAAAGTGAAGGGAAAGAATAGAATGCCTAATTCTAGCAGATTTTGGTAGGTCCAGAGGATAAGTGGTAATTGAGGAAGGTTATCAGTAAACAATCAGCTACTACATCCTGCCATGCTGTCTCACTTCTTTATTAGTGCCATTATCAGCAGTTAATGCCAACACAATTGCCATTTTTGGCCAACCTTGGTGCTATCAAATCGAAGTGAAACCCTAGTAGGGATACTTTTAGTACAGTGGCACCTGCCTCTTCCTTCTCCTGGCATATATCTGGATAAAGCATGAAGAAGTATGCTGAAATGACCTCTATTTTCAACGAAAAGAGAATAATGGCACCAATAGATTTATTCATGACAGAAAACAGTGTTTCTAAATTATTAAGAGCCCTGGTGGCATAGTGGTTAGAATGTAGTACTCCAGGCTACTTCTGCTAACTTCTGGCTGCCAGCAGTTTGGCAGTTCAAGTCATACTGGGTCAAGGTTGACTCAGCCTTGCAAGTCAGTAAAATGAGGACCCAGATTGTTGGGGGCAATATGCTGACTCTGTAAACCACTTAAAAAGGGTTGTAAAGCACTGTGAAGCAGTATATAAGTCTAAGTGCTATTGCTATTAAATGTAAGAATGTTGGGTGTTTGGTTTTTGTTGTATTCCTTTCTTCTATCATTTTATCCTTCTATTTTTCCATCCTTTCCTTTGTTAGGAAACATATTTTATAGTAAATTTAAATATTCAAGAGGAATGAAAATGTGCTAAGCTGTATTAAAATAAGCAACGTCTACCTATTATGTCCCATATTTTTGTTCGTTAGGTATATAGCATTCCTTTCCATAAGGTGGACACAGCATCTCCTCCATTTCATTCCCATCAATAACTCCATGAGAGGGGGTTGAGTGTGAAAGAGTGGCTTCCCAAAGTGGCTTCCACAGATAAGACAGAACAAAAACTGGCTCTTTCTTGGTCTACTACAATACTTTGGTTAATATACTACACTGACTATATAAAGTCCAATATTTTGACAGAATCTGAACAGATATTCATCACTTTTAACAAAATGTAGTATTCACTTATGATTACTTGCTCATATGAATGCACATATATATGTGTATATTCACTCATATGTTTTTACAGAGTATTGTATTACAAGCTTATATAATTATGGAATATTTCATATTCTTTCTCTACTCAAAATTCACAATTATCTGATGAGTTTTAAACTAAAAAAACACTTGGTTAACATTATTGAAATCATTAAGAGAAACTTAAATAGTGAATAACATATCCCACTAATAACATGTGCAGTTTCAAAAGGCTGGATTCCACTTAGAGTTTAGTTTGGAGATCATCTTTGGGTAATAATTTATCATGTATTTAGCCCTCTGAAAGGCAGAAAACTGAGGATTATAATTAATTTATATAAAGCATTATCAACGCTTTTCCTTAAATAATTCATCCATGCAAAAATTGTTCTCTTTTTAAAATATCTTACATATTGTTTCAAGAAGAAAATATATTTAGATTTTGATATAATTTCCTTTAAAAGCAGAATGTTTTATAATTGTAAGGACAACCTGAGCATTTGCCTTTTTCTGTAATTTGCTTTGAAGTTGCAAAGTAGAGTGTGATCATGTGATTGACTCCATTAAAACAAGAAATTTGATTAAAGCAATTTTTGATTAGATCCAGCAAAGTTTTGTGTTTGCTACTATAAAATTCTGTTGCATTGTATCATTAAAAAAATAAACAAGAGCCTTTAAAGGTTTGTAGTTGGCTATCAATCAGTAGAATTACATGAAAAGGCAAAGCAAATCTAAGTTCAAATATGTGAATATTTTGAAATTAAAATTCTTTGGATAAGTTTCTAAAATTATCTCTTTATTCCAGCAGCTGTGAAGCTATAGTTTTATAATTGAAAGAATTTCAGTAGGCAGAACATGGACACATACTTCTGAGGAGTAAATGAGATATGTAATAGATGAACATTAACAAAATGTTCATGAAAGAAGGGTGGTTTTTTTTTATTTTTCCCTTGTGTTAGGTCAGTGGTTCTCAACCTTTCTGAGGTTGAGACCCCACTTGCCCCGCCCATGCGCGCCGCGACCCCGACCCGGGGGTGCGCGCGTGTGTGCGCGCTCGCAAAAAAAATTGTAATTTTTTTTTAAAAAATAAAAAAAAAACAGAAACAAAATGGCGGCCACGACGGGTGGATCTGCACATGCGCGGATCGGCCCATCACACATGCCACGCATGCGCGCATCCGCCTGTCATGGGCCGCCATTTTGTTTTTTTTAATTTGTTTTTAAAAATTTAAAAAAAAAAATCAAAAAACCAAAACAAAATGGCAGCCGCAACGGGCGGATCTACGCATGCGCAGATCGGCCCGTCGCACGCACCATGCATGCGCACATCCGCCCGTCGCGGGCCGCCATTCTGTTTTTTTATTTTTTATTTAAAAAAAATTAAAAAAAATAATAAAAAAAACAAAATGGCGGCCGCGACGGGTGGATCTGCACCTGCACAGATTGGCCCGTCGCACACGCCGCACATGTGCAGATCCGCCCGTTGCGGTCCACCATTTTGTTTTTATTTTATTTTATTTTTTTAATTTTTTAAATTTTTTTTTAATTTTTTTTAATTTTTTTTTCCGGCGCGACGGGCGGATCTGAGCGTGCGTGGCGCACGCGCGCCCAAAAAATTAAAAAAATTAAAAATTTTTTTTTAAAAATTAAAAAAAAAATTAAAAAAAATAAATAAAAAAAACAAAATGGCGGCCGGCGGTGCCCGGCGACCCCCGCGAAATGGTTGAGAACCACTGTGTTAGGTGAAGAGCAGATGAATGTGTGGCAGTGAAAACATGGTTCATTTTAATGTTGTATTTATATCTTTTAATATAAGTGCAGACCTGCAGTACAATGAATTAACAGGAGCACTTGAGCAATATATTTATTTGTGAACCTTTCTTAAAATGAAAGGTTCATTTTTACAAGCTACTGCATTATCCACCACACACACAAAAAGAGAAAAGATAATTATGGCCTTAGTGTTTAATAGGGATGAATTTTCAAATTGCATTGTGCCATGATTTTGGATATTTGAAGAAAAGTTATCAACTTTATGAATTGTGTTTCTGTGGGGAAATCAAGCAGAAGACAACAGAAATTGGTTACTTGCATTAATACAACAAAAATATTTTTCCAAAAAACAAATGGATCACTTATATTGTAATCAATGGCCCAAATCTTATAGAACTTGCTGGTTCTTGGTTGTACTTTTTTCATATAGCTTTTATATGTGCCTTAATATGTCTAAGAATAATATGTCTCAGAATATTTAACCTGCTCCCATTCAAATTTAATAGAGCTTAGAATAGAATTAATTTCAACAGAAAGAAATTGCCATATTAATCCTAATGTGATGCGAGTCCTACTAAATAATGAAGTAAACATTGTTATAGCAGAGTCATATTCCTTAATAGATTAAAATACTTTAGTGTTTATAAAAAGATAGAGTGCCAACTCAGGTCCATAGGTTTCCAAACCAATAAAATAGGGATAAAGGAAAAACAACAACAACCAGCGCCTCCAGGAGTTATTTGATTTATAATGTTTTTTTTATAAATTCACCTTGCTGTATTTCTTTTCATCTTTTTTATAATTACCATGATGCCATCAACACTGCTCGACATAGCAAGGTTATAAAAAACATTTTGACCCAAATTATTCCTCCTGTATAACAGAACTACTGACTAATGGAACTAATGGGGATGTTAAGAGTTCCTGACTTCTGCCACTGATTAAGAATATTTTCCTTGATTTTATCTCTGCATACTTTGATATTATAAAATGTGATAAAAAAACTAATAATATACAATAGAGATAAGATGAAGGAAAACAGAAATGACTATAGGTCAAGTGAAGAAGGACAGCTATGAAACACATCTCAAAATAGCCGTCAGGAAAACAGGCAGTCTTGGGCATAAAAATCAGGAGCAAGATAAATAACTGCTATAGATTTCTGGCAATGAAAATAATTATTGGTCTGTCTTGAGAGTTAAAAATGAAATGAAAAACTGATGTAAATGGACAAAATCTGCTCTATCTAATATTATGATACTATTATTACCAAATTCAGTCATATTCTTTGAATCTATGTCCATGTACTTTTATTTATTTAATTAATGTTTGAAATTCATCCAAAACAACATTGATATTTTTTAAAGCAAACACCATCACCCTGCATCTTCAGTAATTCAGCGAGATGTGCAAGGTAACCTAGAAGTTCTTCTCTCTAAGGAACAGAAATATTATTTACAATAAATTTCCTTAAGTGTACCTATCCTGGTCCACTTGAGTAATAGGGTAATAACAAATTACTTGCATTTCCTTAATAAGCCTTTATTATACACCAGAGAAAAAACTTTATGTACTCTATCATAGTGTACTATTCACGTAGGATAAATCTATCAGTAGCTATTATGTATACTAATATATCCAATTCATTTTCAGACAAAGCAAGTCTGATATAGTGCCCTGAATACCATAACATCATAACTTACTTCCATACTGTTTTGTACTCATGGGCAGATATGCAATCCCTTTTTTCATTTAGAGAACGCATATGTGGGAAATGTATCTTCCTTAACAATAGGGCATAGTGTTGCCAATAGATTTAGCATTAGAGTGAAAGTTTCTGCAATGATGGAGTTTACCCTTGATTTTTCCCCCTCCCCAAAATTCTGCTGGCCTAATAGCATCTTTATAGCTTTGATACTTTTATTTTATTTAGTTTCTACTATTGTTTTCTTTTTCTTTTTTTATAGCCAAGCTGCAATTTAAAAGCACCTGGCACTATGGGTAAGAGAGATGTAGAACTAGCCTTGGAACTTTGAAATTGACTAAGGCAGAAAAATAACTGAAGATTGAGTTCTTCACCTCAGGCTTCTACTGAAGTCTTAATAATCTGGAATTTAGGAAAGAGATTCAAAGTGCTCCACCAGCAATCAGAATTCCAAATTCTCCTTGTCCTAATGAAGATGACAGACTTCTGTGGAATGATGATTTCCAAGAAAATATTGCCTCTGGTGGGTGCACTGTCCCTTCTGAGGTATTTGTACTTATGTTTCTAGTGACCTTACAGCTAATAAGCTAAATATTTTTTAGCTTTTTTGGCAACACTATTTTGCAACATTTTGCAAACTGTAATAGTCTTGTTTGTACAATTAACAACTAAATCTGTAAAAATCTGGTGACCTGAAGAAAACATTTCACCCCCATACAAGATTCTCTTCAAAAATACATAAAGCAAATTATTTCCAACAAGCTGCTATGTCAGATACCACACTAAGTAAAAAGCAACCTATAAACAACAAATATTATATTCTTTTAAGCCTAAATAATAAGAAGGATTCTATCCTAATATATTAACACAACTATTTGTTCTATCTTTTCTTAATACCAGTATTAATATTGGATAAGGTACTTCCAGAGAGTCAGTTTGTTTGTACTTAAGGTAGCTACTGCATGCCAGTGTCATGACATTGACCTTGTTCATATTAATTGGCACCCCACTACAATTGGTCAAAAAATGATTCATTTATTCTTCAACCATCCAAGAACACCGTTAATGCTTTTAAAAAATGAGGACCTTTTTGAAGACTCTTGGAATTATCCCTTTTAGGGTTTTATGGTTCAAAATGTGAAATCTTTTCTAAATAATTCTATATTAGTTCACACACTTCACAATGCTGTTTCTATCTCAGAGAACTACCATGTTTCTTCCACCTTATCTTCATCTTAAGAACAGACAAATATTGCTTGGTCCTTTTGAAAGTGAACTACTAATACTTACAGCATGATAGCTAAAGATGAACAAAGATATCAAAAATTGAAGGGCTTGTACAAACAATGGAACCAATTCAAGAGAAAACAAAGCCCCTCACTGCTCTAGTGCACTTGAACGAAGACTTGTAATTAAAAACAATTGTGAAATGGCTAGGCCCCAAGCACAGTACTTCCATTTATTAAAAATAATTTTGATCTCCTCTCAGGTTTATCAATGTCTACTAGTTAATTCAATTAAATCCTTAGACTGGGGGTCTTCAAGCTTGGCACCTTTAAGACATGGACTTTAACTCCCAGAATTCATCAGCCATCCAGAGGAATTTAAGACTTTAACGAGTTTTAAAATTGCTAAGTGTGAAGACTCCTGCCTTAGACCTTCCACTACAGTCTGGCACTTTCATGTGATGTATTTTTGTCAGAAACAATTTCAGTTTTGTACATATTGATATTAGTTGTAGCTCTGAAACCAACCAACTCCACTGAAGATTCCTTGAAAAACATTAATCACCCAGTCTTTTCCAATGACTGCAATCTCCCTGATCTGGATTTCAAATATATAATATGATCTGAACCAAGCCAGTTTTCCTCCCACAGGGACATGTTTAATTTCCCTTATGGCAGGTTTCAGAGAACTTCTGAGCATTTCGCATCTTCAATCAAATTGCTCCATGCTGCACATTTGTTAAGTGTGTGTGTGTGTGTGTGTGTGTTCCAAAGATAAAAATATCGAAACCATAGTGGATAATATCTTTATACATATAATAATGTGTAACTCTTGCTATTGAAAATGCTTCAAATCCATTTAATACAACTAAAGCTACTAGTAAACTTGGGAGAAAAAATCAGGAAAAAATATCCTTTTTATAGTGCATCCCTGCTGGCAAAAAATAATTTGCTAAAGTGCAGTGTTTGCAGATTAAGAGACTATGGATTTGCCTCATTCAAATGCATTGTGTATTTTGCTACCTTTCATATGTCACAAAGGACACATTTTCTCAACACTTTTATTTTTTGAACATTTGGTAACTTCATAGATAATATCTCCTAGCAGGAAACTTGGTTAGAGGCATTAGTACATTAACTTCAGATGTGCTGGAAAATATTGAAGTAAATAGTCTATGAAAATAAGGAATGCATTTTTTTATATTTTTATTTCTATCAAAACGGATTCTATTCAGTTTTTTTTAAAAAGCATTTAGACAAAAAGAGTCGTTTCTGGAATTTTAAAAATAATTGTTAAACAACAACAACAACAATAATAGTAGTAATAAAGTTGGAAGGGGTCTTGGAGATCATCTAGTCCAACCCCCGGTTCAGGCAGGAAACCCTATACCATTCAGACAAATGGCTGTCCAGTCTCTTCTTAAAAACTTCCAGTGCTGGAGCATTCACAGCTTCTGGAAGCAGGTTGTTCCACTGGTTAATTGTTCTAACTGTCAGGAGGTTTCTCCTTAGTTCTAGGTTGCTTCTCTCTTTGGTTAGTTTCCATTCGTTGCTTCTTGTCCTGCCTTAAGGCGCTTTGGAGAATAGCTTCACTCCCTCTTCTTTATGGCAGCCCCTGAGATATTGGAACACTGCTATCATGTCCCCCCTCATCCTTCTCTTCATTAAACTTGACATACCCAATTCCAGCAACCGTTCCTTATATGTTTTAGTCTCCAGTCCCCTGAACGTCTTTGTTGCTTGTATAATTATATTATACAAATAATTCAATTAAACTTTACATTTGAGATTTAGTAATTATATTTCCTAATGATCATAAAAGCATGTATAGTTTTCCATTTCATTATCATGTTCTATATTTTGTTTCACCAGTGCTTTATTAATTGAAAAGTTATGCAGGTAGTCCTCAACTTATGATTGTAATGGAGCCTGCCCATTATGGTTGTAAGTTATGATGTGACTGACCCAATTTTAAGACCCTTTTTGTGGTGGTCTTTAAGTGAAACACCATGGTCATTAAATGAATCCATGACTGTCAAGCAAACCCATTGTTTGCTATGAGGTTTGTTTGCCAAATACCCAAAATAAACACCAATTTTGGACAAATGTTTCATAAATTGTAATATTATGACCATGGGATGCTGAAAATGGCATAAATGTGGGGCTATTGCCAAGTGCCTGAAATGAGGTCCTGTGACTGTGTAGGTGGCCAATGGAACTTTGGAACCATTGTAGGTTGTAAGTATCTTTTGGGAGGATCTGTTGCAAATTTGAATGATTGCTAAACCACCATCACAAGACAAGAACTACTAATAAGAGAACACTTACTTTTATGAAAGGAAGCAAAATCAATCTTTAGGTTCAAAAATCTTGGCATGTAGAATTTTGTAAGGATGCTACAAATTGTAAAGATGCTAGAAACTTAAATTTTCACTTTACCTTACACAACTTTTACACACATAACTCAACAAGCTTTAGAATGTTAATGTTAATGTATTGTTATTCCTATATCTAGTTAATGAAGCCATATAAATAAATAAATATCAACTGGAAGCATCACTCTCAAGCTAGTTTGAAGCAAAGTGAGTATACTAAATATTTGGCCTGTTATAATGCTAATTCAAATTCAACTTCCCCTATAATATAGATTTCAGTCCTACTGAAGGGAACAATTCTACTGAGGGGATTCTACAAAATTTTGTATATTTGTCGACCAGCCCATATAAGTAAAACTAGACAGATTTTAAAATAGCTTGATAGCAACCTTTTGTATGTACATTGAATGTTTCTGTACCAGAGATAAATTTCTTGTGTCAAATCACACTTGGCCACATAAAGTTCAATTTAATTCAATTCAATTCAATTCAGTCCAGTCCAGTCCAGTCCAGTTCAGTTCAATTCAATTCAATTCAATTCAATTCAATTCAATTCAATTCAAATGTCTTCTCCCCCTCCCCCTTAACACTCTTTTGGACCTGACTCTATAACAAGCTTTGCATCAGAGGTTATCTCTACATAGGGGTGAAAATTGTCCGGTTTCAAACCTTGGTATGAAGCTACCAGGTATGATCAATAGTACTAAGGTACATAGGTATCTAGACTGAATTGATCTATGTTGTTTGCATAACATTTACAATACATATATCTGTTTACATTATATTTACTATACACATATTTCTTATACAATTGGGTTTTATTTTGAGCACATGGATAGCTGAGCTGTCTGCTACTATGTTTAAGTCATAAGAATGGAGTTGTTTGCTCTGAGAATAGAGTCTCAGTTTATATATAAACCATCTCAAAGTGTCACAGAACAGTTTATTATCATTGATTATCATTGTCATGGGTTTTATGATGAATTCTTTTTTATAGAAGGTCTGGGGAAATTCATGATCCAGATACTGCTAAGAAAAGGCAATAATTAATAAACTTATATATCTTATATACAGTTAAAATTATATAAAATAATAAAATGCTAATTTTCCTTTAAGTGCTCTCTTGGTAAGGAAAATAGTTGGTAAAGAATATAGAATCTACATTCTAAATATCTTTATTGCTCTTTCTCCATACAAACTTCAATTCTGTGCTGCAAAAAAAACTGATTTATTACTCTGATGGTTGTAGCACACTCATTTATTACTTATAGGCAAGATTTCTGTTTTGACATATATTTTTTGAATGTATTTATGTTGTGGTATTTTATTTTTGCCCTCAGCAGGAAAGTTATTGGCAGCAGTTCATTACACCCATGTGGAGAGGGGGACAGCATAGTGAAATTATAATCACTCTTACAACCAAGGGTCAAAAGCTTGCAGTGACATAGCCAATTCCTCTGATCTTTTGGAATTTAAAGTTAAGTAAAATTCTATAAGTATTCTGAAAAGAAAAAAAATACTATTGTAAGAAAATCTTTCTTAGGATACTGTTACAACTGGTTTTTTAAAAAACAAAATACAAGAAGCACAGCATATGAATTTGATCAGGTCAATTGTTTGCTTAGGTCAATAGTTTGCTTATAAAAATTTCCCATTACTGCAGTTCTATTGTGCGTCTAGTTAATGTTTAATAGAGACTATGAAGGAACAAATAACATGCAGTATGAATATTTGCTTAATGTAGAAACCATTGTTATTGCCCAAAGAAATTACAGGTAATTGCTTACAAACTTGTGATGCAAGAAACTATGTTTATTTTGGTTTTCAAGATTTATTTATTTATTTATTTATTCGGATTTGTATGCCGCTCCTCTCCGAAGACTCGGAGCGGCTAACAACATATATATATATATAAACATGAAATCTTTATATTTGTATTACTAGTAAACTTGTCCCAAATATAATAACTATTTTCTCAAAACATGTGTAGATTGATGTAGAAGGGTAATAGGGTAATGAATAGTATTTTGTTGTACCGGTCTTATGAAATTAGATCAAATGCACAGAAGTGACCAAAAATAGATCAGATATGGTCTATAAACAAGTAGGGTGCAGTTTTCATTGGAAATATATAAACCAAATTTTTCATAAAATAATTAACTAGATTTTTATAGAAATAAATCAAGAGCTCATTTTTGCTAACATAAGCCCTTGGTTGATAGTAATTTTATAAACAGATTGATTCATGGACCATTCCATATAATCAGTAAAGGTCAGGTTAACAGGCCTTTAAAATACATTAAGAAAATGGATATATTGTCTACTTGATATATATAGAATGAACATTAGCTACAATTAGAATATAAATCATGAGAAACTAAATGAAAGTTAAAGAATTTTTATCAATTTAATGTAGGAGAAGAGCAGGCAAAGATGACAGGCAAAGTTAAGCATGTCATCAAGTTAGAATGACTGTATTCCCATAAGCACTCCAAGTCTGACCTTCCTGAATTCTTTGGAACTTTATCTGGTACCAGTTTAGTGGTGAACTTTAGTTGGCCAGATTCTTGTGTATAGGCTTGAATAATTCTTCTATGCTGCTATCTTACAAATGGTCCTAATTCTTCATTTATTTATTTATTTATTTTATTTATTTAACGATTTTTATACCGCCCCCTCTCCCGAAGGACTCGGGGTGGTGTACAGCCCAATTAAAAAACATCAACATACAAAAAGTAAAATTATTAAAAATAGATTAAATAATTTGGCCCAATCATTTAAAAACCCAATACATAATCTTAAAAACGCAATCCCCTAAAAACAATCATGGCCTTGTTGGAACCGGAGCTACTATCCCAGGCCGGCTTGTCGAAATAGATATGTTTTTAATTCTCGACGGAAGGAACGCAATTCCGTCAACAGAGTTCGGGGGGGAGCTCGATCCAAAGCGTTGGAGCTCCCACAGAGAAGGCCTTCCCCCTTTGTCTGGCCGACGGCACCCTGAGGAGTGCCTCACATTTTTATAGATTCTAATTTTTAATTTCCCTCAGAAAACAAATGTTATTGTATTTTGGCTTCAACTTCTTAGTAGAGCTGAATGATTGTAGTACTAGTTAATATTCTATTGCATTTTGTAATCAAGTTACATAGTAGATATCATCACGAATCCACAATTTATTTAGTCTATCAAGCCTTATTCATAGAGTTTTTATTAGTTAAATCATATAAATGTTTTCAACATATTTGCACATTTAAATAATTAGAGAACTAAATCTAATTAGCTTTGGGCCAGATACTTTCTTACTATAGATTCTTGTTTTACCAACTTTTTGCACTTGCTAAAAATTGTTATGTTTTTCTAAGAAAATGATAAAATTATAAAATGTTAACTGTTCTTAGCCATCTAGTTAAATTCAGTGCAAATATCCACTAAATGATCCCTGGCGGGTGACCATTGAACTAGTCTGAAAATTTCCGAAGAGTGAGATGTGTTACTGAACTCTAATGAGCTGTGAAACATTTGTCTTTAAGAAAATAGGCCAGTAAAAAGTTCTTCCTTCCAATGTAAGGGTAAAGGGATTGGGATCAAGGAGCGAGCAATTTTGTTCTTTTCTTTAGCACTGGGGGTTTACTTAGTTCCCTCCTCGCTATCATGCCATTAGGAGGTTAAAACAGCAAAGTATTTAATATAAGTACATACTTTTCTGATTCTGATTGGAACAAGAATTTCTTAATATTGCTTATCATTTGGAATGAGGCACACTCCCTCTAAAAATATTGTAACAATTACTGTACTTTTCAGAAATAGTGGAATCTGGACCTGAAGTAAGGGGAGATGTTAAAAGACTGGCTAATTTGAAATTGCTAATGGAAAAGTGAAAGAAAGAAGATTCTCTCTAAACTGGCAGTATTTATTTAATAGTTTCTCTAGTGAGTGCCTTAGTTTGTCAAGATTACTGTCAATAGGCAAACAGCAATAAACCTACTGTTCTAATCAATTACCTGTGTCATTCTGGTTCTATGTACCTGACACAGATCTCATTTCCTTTTACTAATCTGGCATTGCATATAGTGAATTGGTAAACAACACATTTAGTTCTAGATCTGTGACTTAATTTAAGCTAAATTTGGATGCAGATATGTAAAATACGGGCAAAGGAAATATTTTGCTATCAAAGATGATATATTGTATTTTAATACGAACATCCTATAATTTATGCATTTAAAAAGAATAGTTTATTATTATTTATCTACTTGTATCACCCAGTGACAAAGAGAATGCTACCACAAGAATATATGTTACCCCTAGATCTCATTGATCAATGCTACCAAAGGTTTAGATTTGTATTTTTATGATAACCTTTGTTTTGGCAAAGTTTAGTACTTTCTAAACTCTGGTACCCTAGATTAATGCCTATTTGGTTTTAGTCTAAAGCCAGACCAAGATTAGAATACTATTTAACATTTCCTGAAGGTCCTGGGTTCCTTTCTCCATTTCTAAATCTTTGACAATGTATTATCAATAGATCATGTTCAAAATACAATTCATCAACCATTTTAGTGTTACATTAACCAGCCAGCCAAATACATCATCCAGCCTTTCCAGGAAAGGACAAGTGGATCTGGGATGCTAATCATTTACCCGTGCAGTTCATTGATACATAGTTAATAGTCGAAGTCCTACTGAGGTATGAAACACAGATGTACAATTAAGCATAAGTGCTGTATGCTTGAATCTTAGAACCTTAGAGCCAAGAGTTCAAAAGGTGAAAAATACTTCAAATAGATGCCCTATTGTGTTATTCCAAATATTTTTTAAAATTATCTGTGCATGCAGACATCATAAGAACTATTCTCACAATAGAATACCAACAATTCCTAGCTGGTAGTATACAGAACATGATCTTCTTGCCAGATAAGGTAGAATAGGTTGAAATAATTGGTTTATTATCATTTATTACAAGTTGATGATTCTCATTTGTATAAATGCAATAAGATATGCAGTTGTTTTACCCAATGCATAGGACCAAATTATTCATAATGTGATACTTTTATCTGTTTTTTTGTATCTGCATTAACATAATGGATGAATATTATGTTTGGTTTAGCATTATGTGTAATTCATGCCACTATTGCTTGTCTAACAAACTGTAGTTAAAACTGTGGAATTAATGTAATGTGAATATAGCCTTGTTAAAGAAAGAATTGCAGAAGGATATGATTTTGCTCCTATAGCTAGACCACCCTTGTTCTGTATCTACTGTTACCAAATATTCTATCTATTACTATTTATATCCTGTCATTCATCTGAGACATCAAACTGGCATACATGGTGAATTCACTATATTTCATTTACAAAGCAACAATTCTGTAAGCTCATAGTTTAAGAGCTCTATGATTGAGTGTGATCTTGAATATGGATGCTTCCAGTACAGGTCTAATACTTTAATCATTGCAGTACCTTCATAGTGTTTATGGAGGGATAATATAGAGCAGACATGTCAAACATAAGGCCAGGGGGGCTGATGCGACCCACGAAGTGGTTTCATGTGGCCCATGAAGCCATCCTGGAAACAGTGAGGGAATGGCCCCCACTGCCTTGGCCTTGGCCTGCTTTTCTCCCTCCTTCATATCAAATATTTTCCCACCACTCTGTGCTTAGGAAGGAAGGAAAGAAGGAGAGGGAGGGTCTGAGGGAAGTCCTGCCTTAGTCCTGCCCTGCTGCCCTTTCACCTAACCCTAACCCTTGCCCCCTCCTCCTGGCCTATCCTAGGGGTCTCCCATCCTATTGCTAAGGAAGCTTTGGATACAAAGTCGGGTCTCTTCCCATAGAGAGGGAATGGGTCTCCCTCTGACTTTGCCCTCATACCCATCATAAACAAACTGGGTAAGAAGAGCAAGCACAGCAGTAGCAACCTTGAGGAGGAGGTAAGTACAGCTAGATGCCCCCTTGGGGAAGTGTGGCTGGGCTTGGTGCTGCAGGTGCTCGAGGGCCAGGCTGGGCATTTGACCTCTGCTGTCCAGGGCTTTGGCAGTCCGCATCACCATCCAGCCCCTCCCCACATGGCCTGAGAGGAACAGTGAGGTTCCTCCAGTGAACCATGCCTTGGCACTTACCCTGGTCCCACCCCCTTCTGCCAGAGACCCTCAGATCTGTCCCATTCCTGCCCAGGCCCCCATAGTAATCCTTGATATGAATGATGTAGAGCTGGCCACACCCACCCAGTAGGCCACATCCACGCCCATCCAGTAGGCCATAACCACCCAGCCCCTCGAGGGCAACCACAATGCTGATGCAGCCCTCAATGAATTGAGTTTAACACCCCTGATATAGAGTATAGAAAATAAATTTTGATTTATTTTTTCCCTTATTGAAGGATGTGATTTACTACACCAGCGGTTCTCAACCTTTTTCTGGCTGCGACTCTGACCTGCACCACGCATGCATGGCGCGACCCTGACCTGCACCGCACATGCGCGGCGCTACCCCGTGCATGCATGGTGCTGCCCCCTGCACCACGCATGCGTGGTGCTGACCCCTGCGCCACGCATGTGTGGTGCTGCCCCCTGCGCCAGCCGAGGCGTAGACCGCCGCCCATTTGGGGCAGCGGCAGGCAGGCCCAGGCACTCCTGGGTGGCTATGGCAGTGATGGCGCAGGGCACCCACGGGCTGGGCCACCAGCTGGGCCAGCCCAAGGGAGGTAAGCCACCCGCCGGGACCCACGTGTGCCAAAAACCCTCCCTGCACCCGCTGGCCTCCCACCTCCCACCCCTGGCCCTCTTTTACTTACAGTTTTAGTAGTTGCTCAGCAGGGAGGGGTGGAAACTTCCGGAGAGCTTGCCTTCGCTGCAGACAACTTGCAGCATTGTTAGCAGACTGGGACTTTTGGCGGGCTCAGCAGGGCAGAGACAGCCTGGACAATTCCTATTGGGTTTTGAAAGCCAATAGAATTAGACTCTATTCAAGAGAGTCTATTCTATTGGCTTTCAAAAGCCAATAGAATAAGAGGGAGTAGCACAGCTAAGGAAAAGGGAAAAAATGGCGTAGCACAGCTAAGGAAAAGGGGAAAAAATGGCGGACTGTGTTGTTTGGCGACCTCCGTGAAATGGTCGTTCGACCCCAAGTGGGGTCGCGACCCAAAGGTTGAGAACCGCTGTACTACACAAATTGAGATAGACCAGCTACACATCTATACAACCTCATGAAAACTTAGAAGAAGGACGGGATGCGCATCCAATACCTGAAGCTGAAATGTCACCAACACTATTGTAGAACATAGCAACTGATATGAGGTATAAGAAGACATGTACAGTAAATAGAGATAGTATATTAGAAATAAGACTTATATATATGCTTATTTCTTGGTCTTATATTGTTCTCTTACTTATATATAAGTCTTATTTCTAATATACTATCTCTATTTACTGTACATGTCTTCTTTATAATCTACTGCTTATTTTGATGTTCAGTTTTTGATGTTGATGGCTCTGTTGTTACTGTGTTATTGCACTGCAGTTAGGAGTAAACTTGGTTCTTTTCAGAAACAGCATTAATCTTCTTCTCTAGTGTATTTTCTTAGCCTAGAAGCCAGTGCTGTGAGCCTTTGTTTAGCTGTCTCCCGGGCTTCAGATGGAATCAAACTCTTGTATTTTTTTCAGTATTTAATCTCCATACGCTTCTGTAGTTTCACAAACTGATTTACTTTTTTCCAAGTTGCCTTGATCTTAGCATCCAACCTCATTTTCTGAGAGGTAGGGATGGTTGTAGTGCATTCTGCTGTTCTTTTTGATCATATAGCGAAGCATCTCCAGGATTGCAGTGGATGTAGCATATACCAGTTCATTGAGTTATAATAGGGATTGTCATGAAGACTCTATAGGCATCTTGGAAATCAGAAGTATCACCTGATGGTACTTCTCCACTGAATCTTGGTAATTAGTTTCAGGGGTTATGTGTAGCTGGTTATCTGTGATCTTATACCTCATATCAGTTGCTATGTTCTACAATAGTGTTGGTGACATTTCAGCTTCAGGTATTGGATGTACATCCCGTCCTTCTTCTAAGTTTTCATGAGGTTGTATAGATGTGTAGCTGGTCTATCTCAAATTGTGAAAACAGTTTCCTTTTCACTTTGTTGAAGCACTGAGTAACTAACTGTTTCTCAGCTAGAGTGGATAAGGGTCTTCTGTCTATTACATATTCCTTCTCATTAGGTATACTGTTGTAGTACTAATCCATCAATTCCAGGGTTTTCTTGTGTCATATCTACATATGAAGTTTTCTTAAATTTATAAAAGAAGTATATATAAGGAAGTCCTTTTTCTCAAACATCACAGCATATTTTAAGCAGAATCTTCTATAGTGCTCAACTGAGCCTAACCATTATCTCATTTTATGGCCTAAGGTTGGCAAAATGGGAATTTTTTCAAATCCTGGAATTGAAAAGCTAACATTTTCTTTAGACTGTTCTCACAATATCAGGAGTTAAAATGGAAATACAGGCATACAAAATTTCAACGTGTTCTCATTTTTACTAAATTCCAATAACTAAATTGACACCATGTTGAAATCTGCCCAGTGATTTCTCAAAAAATATATATATATTGTGAAATAGGTTTCTGCTTTTCTTTCTAATCTCATTGTGTTTGAGACTTTCTTCTGAATTTCTATTTATGATGTCTTTTAAATCATTATTATTGGCAGTAAAGTGGTGCTATTTGTCTTGTTTTTATTATACTTCCATCGCACTCTGAGACTAGCTGTATACAATGACCAATCAGCCCCATGGGAGATATTCCTTTGTTATATTTTGAAGTGTGGAAAGCAAGGGAGACAGAGAACAACATAGAGATGATTATAATGAACACCAGGATATTCATGCCCAATTCTATTGCTTCATAATTAAATAATGAAAGGAAAATATGTTCAATTTTATTTTAATTCTTTTCAACTTTAAAAAAATAAAAAATGTCATTGGTTGAATAATATTAGAAAAATTATGAATAAACATATGCATAAATAATTTCTGCATGGCACTAATGTGAACAGGGCTTGTTATACCAAGCTTGTTATCAAATGCATTTGTCATACAGCTATCCAACCAGAAATTATCATGAAGAATTCACTTCTTCACCATTCAGTTTGTGGCAAGTGTTTAAAGATAAAGCTTTAAAATATAATTATGTAATGTAACACGACTCCTAACCCTAAATTGTAATTAAGCTTAATTATTTCAATATGATTCAGACAGTAGACTATGCTGTGATTCTTGTATGGTGACTCAGATGCAGTTAGCTGTGATTAGAGATTAATCAGATTGATGTGTCTGATGCTGTGCATCACTCAAACATTTAATGTTCAAGTATCATTCTTTCACTAATGCATTGTGTGGAGTTCAGGCAAGGTCAGAGGAAACCAATGATTCAAATGCTCTGAAAAAAACATCCATAGATGATTGAGAGCTGAAACCTGATGGAGAGTTTTAAAGCAAATATGACCCAGAACCTGAGCAACATGATTGCTTGGGGAATTTACTTTTGTAATTGATATTAAAGGAAATATGGCTTAATTCAGAAGGCTATTTCACACAGGATTCTTTTTTACTAGATTAAACATTGACTTTCTGGTAACCTTCAGCCTATTGCTTCTTTCTGTGCTTTATTTTCATAGGCTCCGCTAATATTATGATGCTGATTAAACAAGCTGAGTGTCTTGAGCGTTTGAAGGGTTACTTTATTCTGATAATCACATGAAGGACCATTTTCTAATATTGCAAAAATCAGCAAGGTTATGCATTTCTTCCTAAATTACAAGGCAATTTTGTAGCAGTAAAAGCTTTTGCTTTTTAAAAAACAAAAGAATTTATTAACTTATTTTGTTATTTCATATAAATGCATATCCTCTGCAATATGTTTTATTCTTTTTCTCTACCCTTGATACAGAGGACTGTTTTATTTAATTTTTTAACAGAAGCTTTGTGAATGGTTTCATTGTCTCCCTGTAGTCTTCTAATTATAATATATAAAATCCATTATATATAAGTTCTTTAACATACAAACATATACATTTCTTTATAGTTTGGTGTTCTTCAGGACTATTCATTTAGGTAAAACAGCTAACTCTGTCTACTCATCATGACTTGGGAAGTTGGGGATTCTCCAATAGTGAGATCTGAGAAATAGCAAGGGACAATATCTTCCAATTTTGCCCTATCATTATTTGTTGTTGTTGTTAGTTGCAAAATCGTGTCCGACCCATTGCGACCCCAGGGACAATGTTCCTCCAGGCCTTTCTGTCTTCTACCATCTTCTGGAGTCCATTTAAGCTCATGCCTACTGCTTCAGTGACTCCCTCCAGCCACTTCATTCTTCTATCGCCCTCCATCTTTCCCAGCATTAGGCTCTTCTCCAGTGAGTCCTTCCTTCTCATTAAGTGGCCAAAGTACTTGAGTTTCAACTTCAGGATCTGGCCTTCTAAAGAGCAGTCAGGGTTGATCTCCTCTAGGACTAACCGGTTTGATCGCCTTGCAGTGCAGGAGTCTTCTCCAGCACCATAGTTCAAAGGCCTCAATTTTTTTGCACTCAGCCTTTCTTATGGTCCAACTTTCACAACTGTCACTCCATCATGGATTACTGCCTTGTCATGGCGAAGGGGCTTGTGTAACTCAATGAAGCTATGAGCTATGCCGTGCAGGGCCACCCAAGACAGACAGGTCATAACAGAGAGTTCTGACAAAATGTGATCCACTGGAGAAGGAAATGGCAACCCATTCCAGTATCTTTGCCATGAAAACCCCATGGACAGTACCTATCATTATAGCTCTTTTTTTTCCCAGAAATCCCAGTGCCTTTGGGAGTTATAATGGAGTGTCTCCACTAAGTGTTCAATACCCAGTCATTGTAAGTCTACAGATGCCAATGTAGTGATGTTTATAACAGTATCTGTTTTTCCATGTAGTGTAGTACTTTTTATTGATTGATATGTGGTATTGTAAACCTCTGGGAGTCTTGGTAAAGTTAGTGATATAAAAATATTGCAAAGAAATGAATTACTATAGAACTACATTCTAAGGCATACAGATAATTGCATTCAGATTTACTTATGGTTAGGTTTTTATTAATCTGACTAGATTTGTATAAAATTGTTCTGGAAATAACATGATATAAGATTCACAACTGAACATACCTTTCACTTAATGATACAGATTTTTTACTGCTACTCCTTTATCAAAAATACTCTCTCTCTCTCTCTCTCTCTCTCTCTCTCTCTCTCTCTCTCTCTCTCTCTCTCTCTCTCTCTCTCTCTCTCTCTCTCTCTCTCTCTCTCTCTCTCTCTCTCTCTCTGTGTGTGTGTGTGTGTGTGTGTGTGTGTGCTTCTCTCTGTGTGTGTTTGTGTTTGAGAGAGAATGTGTATATTTTCCTCCCACTTAGAATATTAACAAAAATGTTTTTAACTAATTTTTATTTTAAAAGTCCTTGGAAATATAAATTAATAGGTCGTTCAAGAAATTACTTTGTGCCATAATTACATAAGAATTGGTGCATCATGCAGTTATTTGAGAAACTCAAAATGTGCTGTTAGCCACACAGAAAATGGTGACTTACTGGGTTTTTATCTAGATATGAATCAGAAATAAGGATGTAATTCAGATATTAAAATTTTAGACAATTTATATGGGAAAATATGATCCTTTAATACCTTGGTTACATATATTAATTAAAGTTACACTTTTGTATTTTTAAATTAAGGATTGAAGATCACACATACAGTTTCCAAACTTTCAGCCAGTTAATAAGTTTCATCACATGCCTGAAAACTTTCTTAGCATAGAAATAATGGTTTATTAACAAGAAAAATTAATTGTTACCTTAAGTTAATTTTTCCAAGTCTTTTATTCTAATATTTTCAAATATATGAACCAGATGGCAGAATCATAACTATTAATTTTCTTTTTATTAAAGCATATTTTAAAAGAAACAGGGCATAGTAGCATTTTGTTTAAAGATACTGAACTGTAGCAGATAAAAAGATGGGAAAAATTAACAATAATTAAAATTTATTTTAAAAGACCTAACTCACTATAGCAAAATCTTTTTGATATTTTCCATATTTTTGCCCTGGAAAAAGTCTCTTGTTTCTTATGCTGCTTCCAGGCCTAGTTTTCATCTTAAAAAAAAACAAAAAAAAACAACCAAGAGTGGTACTTTATTTTTAATCAAGTCTTTTAATGAAAGATATCAAAGATTTGTGAGTTTAACTGAGGGGTGAATTACTTTACAATTTAATGATGGCTATAGATTGATGTGCCTTTTTCCTTTACTGGTGTTTAAAGATTCTGGGAACTGCAGCAATATGATGATACTTAAAAGTATGAATTTTTTAATTTTGGATTTTGATTGTGTTCTGACTTACATAAAAATGGAATAAAATACTATTGTAGCTTTGTCAAGTTTCTCAAGAATATGAAATGTTACAAAACGGTAATCTGATGCAATAACCAATCCATGTAGTCTGAAGTTACATAATCATTTCCCTGTTCAGATACCTTTATAAGATGTTGTTTAGAATGTCAAAGCTGTCACAGGGTTTTGGCAAATAGTGCATAGAAATGTACTAGATATTGTGTTTATGCAATTATTGTATGATGTATACAACAATGTGGACAAATGTTCTAAAGATTAATTAGGAGAAACTATGTTTGAAAGCTGGAAGAGTTTGGGTAAACAAATTGATTCCCTCTGAAAATCTGAGATTAAGTATGAGATTTACTGACTGCTATGATTATACAATGTTTGTGTCAGTTGATGTTATAGCTATATATTTGTCAATAAATTAAATAGAACAAAAGCACCAACATTTCAGATGCACTAAAATAACATCTCCATTAAGATTTTGCAGATGGGTACCACATTCACATTCCCATGTACTCAAAAACATTTTTGGAAAATAAACCTGAAGTGCTCCACAATAATAATTAGCCATCATTTTAGAATATTTTCTGGTAGATTGTAATAGTATATATGTTAAACTCTTTTTTTCAAATTATAAAGCAAATCTATAAAGGATAATATGTTTCATTTTACTGAATGCTCACTACAGTATCCATTAATGTCCTGCTTTATATCTGAGGAATATGAACAAATTGACCTGCCTAAAGTCTGTTTGTAAGGTAAAGCACATTACTTTTGTTAGCAGAATTGAAGAGGTAATAAATTTAATCTATTACCAATAAAATTGTTCATTTCTTCATATCATATCATTCAAATCTTTTATGTCTCTATAAATCTTCATATTTTACTACCATATGGTATAATAATAAGTTAATAAAAAGAGAAATCATAAATCCTGTCTATTTGATATATAATGGCCTTTTTCAGGGGAATTGAAATACTAGTTGCAGACATAACTATAATAGTGTCAGGGCACTCCACCAGCAGCACAAATGCATGAGTCAGTTAGTCTGAAACAGCAAAATATCTATGTAAAAATAAATTATATGCTATGGAATGTTCAAGATTGCTATGGAATGTTCACATTTTGTTTTAAAAATTTCATTCTATATCCTTGCTTATGCTGTATGTATTTTTATTTTATATATTTATCTAAAATCTAACATGTTGATTTCTTGCAGTATATTTATCACTTAATATGAGCACTACAACAGCCAGTTTGGTGTTGTGATTAAGGCATCCTGCTACATTTGTATTTGAAAATACTCTGTATCCTCCTTTTCTTTAATCTTCAATGTGAGTCTGTTCGTTTCTGCACATTCCAGTATTTTCTTGATTATGTCATCTTCAGAAGGTGTTTCTTCATTTTTCCAATTCTGCACAAAAACAATTCTTGGTGCTGTTAATACATGTACCATTAAATATACATTTTCTTTCTCATATTTTTCTGAAATTATACCTAATAAAATAGTTCTGGTTTAAAGTCTACATGTTTTCTTAACATTTTTTCTAACCAAGTGTGAATTTTTGTCCATTTTTCCCAAAGATGATAGTATGTGCCTGGTTTTTGCCTACATTTCCAACAATTGCTAGATATATTTTTTTAAATTTTTTGCTAGTCTTATACAGATTTTCTTTATATGTAGTTGCCATTGTTATTTTATAGTTTCTTTCCCAAGATTTTACCAATTTTCTAACTCTATATTGTGTCCAAAGTTTTTAGCCCATGTTATCATTGTTTCTTTTACTTATTCATCTTCCATCTTTAAGCTTAACAAAAAATTATACAATTTCTTAATCTGTTTTTCATTTGATTTAATAGTACCTGATCAAACATTGTCTGCTCTTTATAGAAACCGTATATTTTATTATCTTTCTCATATCTTGTTTGTATTTGTAAATGAGGCCACCATGATAAGTCGATGCCCTGTTTTTCCAACTCTTGTTTGGTTTTTAAGTTCCCTTCAATATTCAAGATATCTTTGTATGCTGGAATTTTTCAGGATTAATTAAATTTGGGTGAGTGAATGCTTCCATTGTTGAAAGCCACCTTGGAATTTTCATATATATTTTCCCTTTTATCTTTTTCCATATTAAAAATAAAGCATTTCTTATATAATATTTTTGAAAATATCTGTGAATTTTGTTCTTCCCAAACCATAAAAAGTGTGCCATCCCAATAGCAAATCATGTCCTTCTAAATATAGTAGTCTTTTGTTTCTAAGAGTAATCCATTCCTTTAACCATGTTAATGCACATGCTTAGTAGTATAAAACCCAGTCCGGAAGACCAAAGCCTCCATTTTCTTTAGATTCTTGTAACAATTTCAATCTAATTCTAGCTTTATTCCCTTGCCAGATGAATTTCAAAATCAATGTGTTTAACTCATCAAAAAAATTCTCTATTTTTATAGGTATTGTTTGAAATAGAAACAATAGTTTTGGTAAAACATTCATCTTGACCGTAGTTATTCTTCCTAACATAGACAATTGTAATTTTTTCCCCATTATTCCAAGTCTAGTTTTATTTGTCTTAATAGTTTTATATAATTGTCTCCTTTTATTGTTGTGCATCTTGCTGAGATATATTCCCAAGTATTTAACTTTCTTGACTCTCTGGAGATCTATTTCTCCTGACAGTTGATTTTTTTTTGTTTATCTGTAAGGTTCTTAATTATAACCTTAGTCTTTTCCTTATTTATTTTCAATACTGCTATTTCTTCAAATTCTTTTACCTTTTTCGGAGATCATGAGTTCTAATCTCCTCTTAGGCACAAAGGCAACTCAGTAACTTCAGCCCAGTCATTTTCTCTCATCCCTTCAAAGAGATAATGGCAAACAATTTTTGAAAAATACATAATAATATTTGTGTGTTTGTGTGTATACATGTGTGTGTGTTTTCTAACATATTTAGAATAATATAAGCATAAAAACCATATATTTTGTTACCATATGAGACTTCTACTTATACCCAGTGCTTTTTTCTAAAAACAACAAAAAAAGTGCCAGAACTCACACACGTCAAACAACCCGCCTTGCCTACCCTACAAGGTTTACTTTTGTAGTTGAAAAAAAAACTCCTTCAATTTTTAGTGTATCTAAGAGACTATGATTTGGTTCAAGGTAAGTGAATACTATTAATGTTACCATGCACTGTGTGGCTTTAAATTACAAGAAGGCATTTCATTAATCTTTTGAGTCATTTACCACTGGCATACCCATTTAGTTTAATGAGTGAAAACATCAGCTTTCTAAGTGGAATGCAATTGGCCCAATAAAATAAAATTTGGTTGCTTGTAAAAGATTGAATTATTTTTAAGAACTTGTCAAACAAGATGGAAAAAATTACATTTGGAGTTTAATATGGATATTGACTTGAAACAAATTAAAGTTGAAACTTTGTCAGTGAACAGATTACTTTTAATTTACCTTTACATTAAACCCAATTTAATAAATAGATTTGATTAAACTCATACTGTAGATCTACCTTTACATCTGACCAACACTTAATTAATATAAATTAATAAATTAATAAAGAGTACAGAAAAGAGCAACAAAGATGATTAGGGGACTGGAGGCTAAAATATATAAGGAACGGTTGCTGGAATTGGGTATGTCTAGTTTAACAAAAAGAAGGACAAGGTGGGCCATGATAGCAGTGTTCCAATATCTCAGGGGCTGCCACAAAGAAGAGGGAGTCAAGCTATTTCCAAAGCGCCTGAAGGCAGGACAAGAAGCAACGGGTGGAAACTAACCAAAGAGAGAAGCAACCTAGAACTAAGGAGAAACTTCCTGACAGTTAGAACAATTAACTAGTGGAACAACCTGCCTCCAGAAGCGGTGAATGTGCCAACATTGGAAGTTTTTAAGAAGAAACTAGACAGCCATTTGTCTGAAATGGTATAGGATTTCCTGCCTGAGCAGTGGGTTGGACTAGATGACCTCCAACGTCCCTTCCAACATCATCATCATCATCATCATCATCATCATCATCATCATCATCATCATCATTATTATTAATCATATCATATTATATCATATCATATCACATCATGTCATATTTAAACCCAAGAGAATAATATCAAGAAGTTATGCAAAAAGCAAAGTTCCTGGAGAGTATAATTCCCAGTGATAACTAAAAATGTGACAAATGCAACAGAACAATCCCACAGTTTATTTTCTAGTATCCTTCTTGTTTAATTGAACTCAGTATTTCTGTTACATTTCTGGATTTTTAGTGTTGTTAGCTTTTGTAATCTATATCATAATATTAATATGTAGTAAAGGCAGATGTATTTGTAATATAAAATATTTAAATAAATGAGTACAGACTGATATAGCATCTAAAATGATTTCTTCAGTATAAATAGACAAATCATGGTAAATTAATGATGTGATAATTATATATGGAAAATAGTGCAGTTTCTTTTGCAGTCTGAATAACATGTATGTAAGAAAAATTGAATGAGAAACACAAACGTTGTAAATATAGCTATAAGCTATCAATTCAAAACTTTATTCCTAGACACTGTCACTTTGATTTTTGTACTCAGTAATGCTTTTATTCATAGAATGTGCCACATTAGCTTTTGCCACTACATGCTCACAGCAATCAATCATATTGGAAACTGTTGCACTGGAGTGGAACATTTTTTTTCATGCAATTTTCTGCTTTAATGAAGAATCTCACATTACAAGCTGGCTTATAGGTTTTGAAACTTTATGGTAATACCATGAAATTTATTAAATATGATATAAATATATGTATTTCTCCTTCCTCCTCTCATTTTAAATAAAAGGAATTTACTGACAAACTTGTAATTGGGTGCCCTATGTTATGGTTCAAATTTAGTTTAGCTGGTTGGCTTAATAACCCCATTATATCTTCACCCCCACCAAAAATTGCAAGTTATTTTTAAAAGGATGTGGCTGTAGTGAAAAAAGACACTCAGTAATAAGTTCCATTTAACTACAAAATTACCTAGCTTTCAACATAGATATCTGGTTTGCCTAAAACATTGTTTTTTTTGTTTTTGTTTTGTTTTAATCAGTGAAATTGTATATATCTATCTATATGGTTTCTTTCTAACATATAGGAGAGAAAATAATGGTTTGGTGACTTGATTACTGTTTTACAAGTTCAAAACCCTGGCTAATAAGTAAAAGTATTATAATATTTTCTATAAAGTTATAGACATCTATAATGTACTGGTAAATTCAGACCTTCTAAATCATACTCTAATCTATTGTCATCCAGATTAACATCATGTGTTATAAGCAGAAAACAAGAAATATGCACAGTATCTATGACTAGGACAATTTCATTCAGCCGCTAAACATAACATATGTGTAACGACTACATTTATCTTTCAAAAATTATCTATAAATGCTTGAATCAATTATTCCCTGATTAATGACTCAGAAATGTCTATTCCCCAAACAGTTATGCAAAAGTCTGCTGCATATGCACTACAGAGTTCAAGATCCATCAGGACTACTTTGTATATGTATACATGTAATTCATGTGAATTTTTTTGGGGGGGGGCAACACCTCCCTCTCCATTTTCAGTTGGAAAAGACATTATGTCACGTGTCTATGGAATTAGTTGCTGCCTTTGCTGCAACTGTCTTTTTATTACTGTCTTCAAGAAAACAAATAATCAAGAGGGGAAGCAGGTACTCCATAGGAGTTTCTTTTCACTGATTGGAACCAAGATCCAGTTAAAATGTAAAAAAAAAATCCACTCACTTTCAGGCTAGATTAGAAAACAATCACTATGCCTCCACTCAATGTAGCAATGTTGACAACCAAAGATATTTCATTTTTCCTGTATTTTTCTGATAAAGGCTATGCAGACATTTTCATAAACTTCACTACCAAATTCTCATTTATTTTGGTGGGGGGAGAGTCAGATTATGATGCAACACAATGCTACTGTAGAGTGCAATTCCCAAATTCCAGGTTAACCTGAAAAAATATGTTTTATTCCACTATGAATCTGAGACCATGCCATTTCTTATTCATTGAAAAATCTTTAAAAACCTTGGAAAAATAATACAGATAATTATAAATCAAAAGACATGATTTTGCAAAAAAAAAGGTTAATTGAAGATGTTACATAATCTACTTGGTAATTTTTAAAATAAAATCAGATGTACAAAGGACACAAGAAATTGTACAGAATCAATCAAATCACCAATATTAATACAATTTAAAAACTGAATAGATAAATGAAATCTGTGCTAAATTTTATTATAGTTTTTCTCAAAAATAGAAAAGATATTGCACCTGATATGTAATATTCAGTACTAGAATTTCATTACAGCCAAGATATTGTAACTAATTATCTTTCTCAACCCCAATGCTGACAGGATCATTTCTTCTATTTTGATAAAATTTCAGCACAAACTGAATGTATATCCTTTTTTATTAATAAATTGTCAAGTTTGAAGCATGTTTTTGCTGGTCTGACAATTATTGCTTCTCAGCTTGCCAATGAACTTGGGGGAAGGGAAGGGATTGGAATGTAGATTTCAAAAGATCAAGAAAGCAGACCATAAGAACCAAGGACAGTTCAACAGGTGTCTAGAGACACCTTCTCATAACAATATTTTTACATCTAATTTGGCAACGTGACCTGATCAAGAAGAGGGAGGTGGAATTCTATACTTTTACTATATGGGATTGGGTGGGATTTTGCCAGAGCTGGATTTGCTTTCATGTGTACCAAAATGATGTACTCAATAAGTGAATAACTCAATAAGAGTTCAGAAAGCCTTGAGGGTATTTACTTATTGGGTTCATCAGTTGGAACCTTGATATAAATGCTAGTATTTGTGAAAGTCATTCCTAAAACCTGTTTCATAATAACTTGCTGTCTATATAGTATCCTATTTTAGTATCCTATATTATCCTATTTTACTTAAAATAATCTTTTTTAATATTTTCAGGAATTCTAATACATTATCTACAAATAAAGTTTTTATTTCTTGTATCAAATTCCTTGTATTCAATTAAGATTACTTTAATTTTCTACTTAATTTCAGAAAACCTTTGTGTGATGTATCTATGACTGATACATAGCATCAATGGATTACTATGGACTTTAGATGGAGTGTGAATTAGAGAGATAGTTGTACTAAGTTGGAAATTTTAAGACTGAACCATTTTTTTTCTTTTTCTTTTTTACCATTGTAAATTTCCTCAACTCGGAGGCAGGACTCTTACTTAGCCAGTCAGATAGAATCCCTTTAGAATTTTAATAGTCATATAAAATAAGAGGGTGGAGAAAGTTAAACTAAATGGTTTATTGAGCAAACAGGAATAGGTCACTAGTCTACGTTCCAAGAGACAGAGACAGAAAGACAGACAGAAGGGGGAAAGAGAGAGAAAAGAGAGAGAAAGAGAGAGGGACGGAGAAAGAGAGAGAAGAGAAGAGAAGAGAAGAGAAGAGAAGAGAAGAGAAGAGAAGAGAAGAGAAGAGAAGAGAAGAGAAGAGAAGAGAAGAGAAGAGAAGAGAAGAGAAGAGAAGAGAAGAGAAGAGAAGAGAAGAGAAGAGAAGAGATTCCATAAAAGGTTGTGTGGATTAAGGGGGCTAAGATCCTGTGAAATTTCCAGATCCAAACAGACAAATAGGTGCTGGCCAATCATCCAGACATTGTGATAGCAGATAAGGATCAGAAGAGAATAGCAGTGATAGATGTAGCATTCCCAAGTGACAGAAATATCAGAAAGGAGTATGACAAGCTGGAGAAGTACAAAAGAATAAATGAAGAAACAGTCTTGGTGGAGCAGGGGTTAGAATGCAGTATTGCAGGCTACTTCTGCTGACTGCCAGCAGTTTGGCAGTTTGATTCTCACTGGCTCAAGGTTGACTCAGGCTTCCATCCTTATGAGGTCAGTAAAATGAGGATCCAGATTGTTGGGGGCAATATGCTGACCCTGTAAACCACTTAGAGAGGGCTGTAAAGCACTGTGAAGTAGTATATACCGTAAGTGAAAGTGCTATTGCTAGAGAGGATATTAGGGGTCCTTGGTACTCTCTGAGCTTGGTTCTTTTCTTGCAGATGTTTCATTTCGCAAACTAGGTAACATCATCAGTGTTAGTACTGACCAATAGCACTGATATTACCTAGTTTGTATAATAAAACATCTGCAAGAAAACAACCAAGCTCAGAGAACACCAAGGACTCCTCATTTCAATCTTGAGCTCCAAATATTGTCCTTTATTGATAGAGAAGATATGGAAAGTAAAAACTAGGGCTGTTAGTCCTAAACTAGAAGAATGGCTCTAACAGATCCTAAGAACAATATCAGACCTCTCTGTTCAGAAGAGTGTAGTTCAGATACTGTGTAGAGACCTCAAACTCTTAGGTTTCTGGTAGATGATAAGACATTGAGGAAGATACGTACCACTCATAGGAAATAAAAATTTAGAAATAATATAGTATAGCATAGCATAGCATAGCATAGCATAGCATAGCATAGCATAGCATAGCATAGCATAGCATAGCATAGCATAGCATAGAGTATAGTATAGTATAGTATAGTATTATAATATAATCAATATAATATAATTAATATAATGTAATGTAATGTAATATAATGTAATCTAATATAACGTAACGTAACGTAACGTAACATAACGTAATGTAACGTAACGTAACGTAACATAACGTAACGTAACGTAACGTAACGTAACATAACGTAACGTAACGTAACGTAACGTAACATAACATAACATAACATAACATAACATAACATAATATAATATAATATAATAATTAGAGGCAATCAAAATGTATAAAATAATGTGTTACTGAAAATAGTTAGAATCCCATTTAGTACACTAAAGCTACTAGAAATTTGGGGAAAAAATATCCATCCATAGAGGTGAGAAAGTAATTTTTATATACCATTCAGAAACATTGCTTGAATTTTATAAAGCAAGTCATTTTGTCAATTGTCTGCTAGTGTTGCATCAAATATCACACCAACTTAGGGTTATTGAAGTAATCTGATCTTTACCAAGGTCATATTTGCATCAATTTTATAATATCTGAACAGATTGATGAGCCCATGTGTTTTTCGCACATGCCCTTTTTAAAAACTGATATAGAAGATTGAATCAGTTTTCCAAATTGAATTCAGTTCAATTTTCATAATCAGTGTGAATGGTCAAACTAGGTAATACCAAAAGTTGAAGTAAGAATTTGAATGGGTTGCAATCAATCAGCAGGCAATAGACAAATTGACACCACTCAGATTTCAACATATTTAGATGAACCAGCATAGTTATTTAGTTCCCCAAGAAGAGAAGGGTACTTAGGCATTTATATACCATTCTAAACTGTATCTGTAATTCATAGCTTGGCCAGGACTTCAACAGTTTCTCAGTTGGCTTAGTTATCAAATAATGAGCAGCAAAGTTTCAAGAGTAATTATTAACAAATTAAAAAATAACAAGAAGCCAAAGGTTTTATCCTAAAGCATATACTAAAACAGAAACTACTGTAATTTTATAATTCACCAATGAATTAAAACTTCTGGAATATTTTATGTTTTATCTTTTTTCTCAAAAAATACTAGTGTAAAAATAAGTTTAACCTAAAAGTATTTTTAATGAAGTTAGAAAAATTAAATGTATTGAATAATCAAAGCAAATTATATTGTCAATTTACACCTATGTCCTATAGACTCAGTCTCAAATCACTACAAATGTATGAAGCCTTCTTGTTTCCTTTGGCAACAGATAAATTAATTTAGACCAAACCCAGAAAAACTTGTTTTTGAAAAGATATGTGTAATTTGGACACCCTCCTACCCAATACCCTCCTAGCAATTTACTGCTTTCTAACATCTGATAAAATGCTTTAGGGAAGCACAGTTTGAAGATAAATAAATTAATATATATCAAAAGGAGCTCTGCTGCATTTTTTCCTAATTCCAGCCTTAGAATTGAACTGACTTTCAAGGAGAATGTTTGAATTTTTAATACAAATGCAAATGTCCAAATTAGTCCAGCTGGAGTAAGATATGTTTATGAGTGTTTAGATACTGCTCTATTTCACCATATGCAGTAGCCAGCCAATTAAGCAAACCTCTCCATGTAGGTATCATTGGGCTTCCATAATGTACATTTTGAAAAGACAAGTTCCCAGTTGCAGTTATATTGTCTTCATCCCACAACTCTTTTATGATCAAAGTTCCCATCAGGGTAATTTGCCTAAGCAGTAGAAAAGAGGACTATTTTGTCACAAAATAGTTTTTACTAAACAGATGTAAATTGCCATTTTAAGTTTTTTCTATATGTATACTGTACAAACTATATAATAATTATAGTAGAGTAGTACTTTATCAAAGGAAGTTCTCTCTCTGGTTTCATGAAAAACATGGATGCTGGGCATTATTCTATACAAATTAATTAAATACAAACGATTCATTCCAAAAATATTAACATTCTAATAAAGAAGAACATTATAGCTCAGGATTGAAATGAGGGGTCCTTAGTGCTCTCTGAGCTTTCTTGTTTTTTTGCAGATGTTTCATTACTCGAACTAGGTAACATCATCAGTGCTAGTAAGGAGTGGGGCTTTCTGTCAGTTTATATTCTATTGATGTGCCCTGTCAGTGTTGATCAGGGTGGTCTTAGAGGTTCCTTAGTTGGGTTGTTTATTGTTGGCATGTTTAGCAGTCCTTTATTGGGATATTGTTTACTTGATAATTAGTCTGATGTAAATCCAGTGGTGGGATTCAGCAGAACTGACAACTAATTTTTTGTTGCCCAGGCCCAGAATGGACTTCCGGAAGCAGCATCCACACAGAGAACCAGTTGTTCACATATTTGAATCTCACCACTGTGTAAATCTTGTAGTTAACCTATGCTCATATGGGTGCTGATTGCTGATAGAAAGATATTTAGGTCTTTTTGTTCCTTTTTTGGCCTGTTGATTGTCTCTTTTGCATAGTCTATAGATATTGTTTATGTCTATGTGTCTATTGATGGCTAATTTATCAGAGTGTCATGTTTCTAAAAATTCCCAAGCATTTTTGGAATTGGCTTGATCTAGGATGGTCACAGTTTCCCATTTGAAACTATGATTAATTCTGTCAATAAGTTTGAAATTAAAGAGTTTTTTTTTCATGTCTTCTGACTTCTAGTTAGTGTTCATGGGCACATTCTGCCAGTCTTCTGCCTGTTTGTCATATTGAAGGAAGTTAGCCCAGAGAAGGAAATATTAAAAGGGCAGAAAAATATATTTTTCCTCAAAATGATTTTTTTTTAAACCAAACCTGCCCCCAAATCTATCTCTCTGCCCTAAGCAAGAGGTAGCCTCATGCGAATGCAGGTGTAGAACCATCAGAAAACTGAAGCCAGGGCACTCAAGAAGACAAAGAGAAGATCTGCATGCCCCACCTAAACTCTAGGAGTGATTAACCCCATCACCTGGCAAGCAGGATGTGATAATAGGATTAAACCACAGATATCAAGTCCTAGAAAAACACTCAGAAATAGCTTCAAGGTTCATGCCACAGGAACAGGAAACTATTCCAAAGGCTAGAGGGGGTATAAAAACTTACTGCCCATGTGCTCAAGTCTCTCTTTCCTCTCTGCTCCTTGCAAGGACCATCTTTCTGCTTCTTCAATAAACTGTAACCTTCTTCCCAAAGCAGTCGCCATTTTGCTTATTTATTCCAGCTTGGATGAACCAGGATGAAGACTTACTTCTAACAATTTGGCACCCCAGATGGGACTCCAAGCTAACCTCTCCAATGGACTGAGACTGGTAAGTCCCATTTTGCCGGCAACAGACCCTCTTGTGTCTGTGGATGGGTCTCCCAGGCTTTGCCCATGTGGAGCCGAGGTAGTAAAGGGAGTTTTGAGAGTTTGAGCTTAAGGGCTGCTTTGGAAAGAAGGTGAAGGTGAGTACCTCTAAATTTTAAGTTTAAAGCCCAGGGGAACAAAGGAATGTGTGTATTTCTGTTTGTGTGAGTGAGAAGACTTTTTTTCCCAATCACAGTTGAATTTTGCTCCTTCTGGTCTTTCCTAGCCACAGAAAGGATCTTTTAATTGGCAGAATCTGGAAAGCATGGGGGTTTGGTCAGAGCACAGAACCTTTTGTTAGAGAAAAGGGAGAGGCTTTTGAAAGAAAGAATTGGATTTGGGCAATTAGCTGGTAAGGCCCTGTAAGCAAAGCAAAGTTAGGAAATTAGGTCCCAAAAAGGGAGCAGCCATCCACCTCTGAGAACAGGCGGAGGTGCCCACGGACATTGGAAGTCCAAGGGGTCCCTAATTGGTGGTGTAAAGCCGGCTGGTTGGAGAGTAGCCCATACCTTCTGAGGGACACAGGAAGGTCTCTGCAGACCCCTTTTTGGTCTGAAAATGGGAGGATCCCTCGGAGGAGCCCACGAACTCTGAGAGGGATCTGGAGAAGCTCCGTGAGTCCCCTTTTTTCCGGACTCACAAAATCGTGGTGGTAGAAAGAAGTCTCACAAGGAGGCTTCGACTGTGTAGTGTCCTTTAGCATTAAAAGGAAAACCCCATTATAGAACAATGGGAGGTTCCAATTCAAGGGCGGAAGTAGGTTTCCTGGTTGATAGGTTGCTCGGAGCCTGGGACAGGAGACAGCTTCCTCTCCAGGCTGGAATGAAAAAGAGATAGGTAAAGAAACTATAGGGGAAAAAATAGACTTTGCTTAGGGCTTTGCTGGGAAACCAATTTGGCTAAATAAAGGTACTTAAAAGGGAAAATAAGAAATAGTGATTCTCTCTGTCTCTCTCTCTCTCTTCTCTATGCAACTACATGGTATGTTTAAAATGTGTGCCTTCCCTAACCTGAGTTATCTGAAATTTATGGTGGGAATAACTAGGATGTATACAACTAAGACTTCTGTTCTCTTGTCTTTGTGTATATATGTTTGTCAAAGTCTGTGTGTAAGAGGTAAATGTGACTATTAACTGTTTCAAATCCAAAGAGAAAAGAATTTTAAATTCTGCTAGAAATTTTGCTTAAAAGAAGCCACAAAAAGGAAATACCTCACTCTGTTTGTCTGGCCAACAAACAGAGTGAAGGAAAATGTGTTTGTTTGTTTGTTTGTTTGTTTGTTTGTTTGTTTTCCTCTTTCTCTCTGTGTCCTCTTAAGAACAGCCTTAAGTTAGCAGGAGGGAATGTTTTAAGTTCATCTGCTAGAAAGATTTCACTCTTGCATTTAATAATATATAATAAAGTTGGAAGGGACCTTGGAGGTCATCTAGTCCAACCCCCCGCTCAGGCAGGAAACCCTGTACAAACTTTATCAAATGCCTTACTGAAGTCCAAGAAAATTATATCCACAGCATTCTTCTAGTCCACTAATTTTGTAACTGGGTCAAAGAATGCAGTAGGATGTGTCTAGCATGATCTATTTTTGACAAACCCATGTTGGCTTTTAGTAATGACTTTTTTTTGCCTCTAGGTGTTCATGGATTCTTGTTTGATTATCTTTTCCAGAATCTTCCCAGATATTGAGGTCAGACTGATAGATCTGTTGTTTCCTAGATCTATTTTTATTTTTGTTTTATTTTTGAAGAGGGAAACTACATCAGTCTTGTCCAGTCCTCTGGTAGTTCCCTAGTGCTCCAGGGTCTTTGAAAAATATAGTTCAGTGGTTCTGAGATCACATCTGCCAGTTCCTTGAGAACCTTGGGTTGTAATCCATCTGGTCTTGGTGAATTGAACTCTTCTAGGCTGGATAAGTGCTTGCTCACCATTTTCTTGCCTAACTTAACTTGTGCTTCTAATCTATTTTTTATGGTACTGTTTTTGTAAGTTGGACTGTTTGCTTTTTATTATTTTTGACTGTGGTCACAAGCCTTAGTTAATTTTGAGCCTTAGCTTTCTTCACCTCATCTTTGCAGGCTCAGACTATTTGCTAATATTCTGCTGTAGTTATGTGACCCTCTTTCCACTTTTTATACTGGTCCCTCTTATATGTCAATTTATCAGAGAGTTCTTTATGCAGCCATGCTGGTTTCTTGTGAGAGCTATTATTTTTCTTCTTTGTTGATATTGTGCTAGACTGGATTTTTATTATCTCACATTTCAAAATATCCCAAGCTTCTTGAGTTGTTTCCCCTTGAAGATTCTCATCCATGGAATCCCTCCCAAGCCCTCTCAAGTTTATTGAAATTAGCTCTCTTAAAGTCTAAGACTCTAGTTTGACTGTGTTCTATTGCTTGTGCTCCCAGAATGTTGAATTCCAATATTGCATGATCACCCCCGCCCCAAGGTTCCTGTGGCTTCAACACCTTTTATCATTTTGTCTCTGCTAGTGAGAATTAGATCTAATATCGCTAATCCCCTAGTTCCCTTTTCTACTTTTGAGAAACAAAGCTGTCTGCAAGTTTTGTCAGGAATCTATTTGATCTTCCACTTAGTGCAGAGTTTGTCTCCCAGTTGATGTCAGAGTAATTAAAGTCCCCCATTACTATTGTCATGTGCTTCCTACATACCTTATACCCTTTCATGGTTTCCAAAATTGTCATTCCTGATTGGTGAGTTTAAATTTGTCTTTTCTGATTTTTTTGGTCAATGTCTATTGTTGGGTGAATTTCCTTCTCAGTTCTGTCTAAAAGGTGTTAATTTTGTTCCAGGGAGAATCCAGTGTTAAATTATTTTATTGGAGTGAGGAGGGGGTGTCCTGCCTGCTGGGTCCTGCCCCAAGTTCTAGAAATCATTCTGCAATGTGTTGTAAATGAGTTTGTGTTCTAAATGGGTTTTATCTATCCCTTTTCCTGAAAATGCGTGTCTATCTACAAGAGTCTTTTGAAGTTCAAGTCTGCTTGTTTGGGGAAATAATTTCTTAAGTTACTTTTCTTACCCTATCACTAATTGGTGAAGCTACAGTGAAACTTTTCTGAAACAAATAAGCATTTTCCAATCTCTAAAATAATGTGGTCTATTTTGGAATAAATGTTAAAGGCAGATTCTCCTGCCCCTGGCAAGTTGCACATATTAAAATATTAGGCTTTTAAAATTACTTGGAGTTTTCAGCATTCTCAAGCTGCCTAGCATTTTTTTCCCTTCCTCTCAAGTTGCAAGTTCTTGTCCTTAATATGTTGCAAATGTTCAAGTTCAAAAGTGAAACATGTCATTTTGTTGTTCTCTTTCTGTCCTCAAATCTGTAATTTGCCTATCTGTTTCTCTAATAACTGTAGTATTAATGCCTTTTCAAACTGCCTGCAAGCTACCCCTCTTTCTAATTTCTTTCTTGCCCTTTGTTCTCCATACCCTTTGTCCACCCAGAAAGTGGGGGAGACCTTGTTCTTGTATCTTTCAGCCCTGCAATCCTCCCCCAAACCTTTGGAAGCAGAACACACAGACCCAGATGCTGCCTCCATCCATTTGAGCCTTGGAATTGGGTTTTGAATCCAGCCATCCACTAAAAAGCCACCATGCAATCTGAGTGGAACATCTTCCCAAGTCCTACCATTCCCCAGATGCCTGTGAGAGCTGCAGAAGGAAGGAGTCCTGGAGCCACTGGTGCCATGTGAAGCCTCACAAGAGAAAATTAGATTGTGGGGGGAGGGTGGAAACCCACTGTAAACTTTTCTTTCTTGCCCCATTTGTATTGTAACAAGCCAGTTGAATGTATTAATGGAGATATGGCATTTGGGAATAGTTGGCAGAACAAATACTGAACACCTTGGACTTCTATCTGGTGGGAGGGAAAATTTATCCAGAATGTTTGTATTGCCTGTTTTGTAGAAATAGTTGCGCGCGCACACACACACACACACACACACACACACACACACACCATTCACACCATTCAGAGTCTATCCCCTCCACCTACCTTTAGTAAAGTCCCCCCCAGGCTGATTTTTTGCTCTATTGCACCAAAGCTTTGCAAGCACAACTTCCTGAAAATTCCAAGGAGGAGGGAACTAGGCCCCCTCAGGTGATTTGCAATTCTTATGCCCTGACTAAGGAAGCAACAGGAAAGATCCCCAAACCTCAGCCTTGAATATCTTGCACTGGTAGGCTCAGATTGGGGTTCCTAGAGCTCATTATGTGCAATTTAAAGAAAAATTTAATAGCCTGGCATATTGGCTAACCTCAATTGGACATTACAAACCTGGATGCACTGAACTAAGAGCTAAGGCAGGAAACAACCCTTGAAAATGGGCAGCCAGTGGTCATGCACTAAGGAAAACCATGGTGTGAAGAATTTTGGGAGGTATGCAAACCTGACTGGAAGCTAAAGGTGACATCCAACATTTGAAAATGATTGGCACAGAATATTGGACACTATAAATTTCTTTTCCACCTAACAAAATTTTTGCCCTGACTTTTAGAGCTTTATGGGTGCAAGCTCCCCTTTTGGAAGTCACTAAAGGGATCTTTTTCTGCTGCCTCCATTAATGTTTTTTTTTTTTTTGGCTTAACAGTTTAAAAGCTTGCCTACCAAGTCTCCCTGACCAGATCAATTTTAATGTTGTGCCAATAAGTGTGACATTCTCACACTTAAGGCACAAAGCGGGGATATTGAAGAAAGTTAGCCCAGAGAAGGAAATATTAAAAGGGCAGAAAAATATATTTTTCCTCAAAAGGATTTTTTAAAAACCAAACCTGCCCCCAAATCTATCTCTCTGCCCCAAGCAAGAGCTAGCCCCATACAAATGCAGATGTAGAACCATCAGAAAGCTGAAGCCAGGGCACTCAAGAAGACAAAAAGAAGATCTGCATGCCCCACCTAAACTCTAGGAGTGATTAACCCCATCACCTGGCAAGCAAGATATGATAATAGGATTAAACCACAGATATCAAGTCCTAGAAAAACACTCAGAAATAGCTTCAAGGTTCATGCCACAGGAACAGGAAACTATTCCAAAGGCTAGAGGGGGTATAAAAACCTACTGCCCATGTGCTCAAGTCCTTCTTTCCTCTCTGCTCCATGCAAGTACCATCTTTCTGCTTCTTCAATAAACTGTAACCTTCTTCCCAAAGCAGTCGCCATTTTGCTTATTTATCCCGGCTTGGATGAACCAGGACGAAGACTTACTTCTAACACTATGTAGTGGTTGTTGCAATAATTATACTGTATGTTGTAAATGACTCCTGATTTTTCTTCTATGGCTGTTGTCTTTAGTAATTTGGACTTTGAAAGAGGAACAGTAGCAGATGAGAAGAAGTGGATCCCTGTGGACTAATTCAAGTTTATGGATCAGATATAGCTTTCAAGAAAGAAGGGTTAGTAACTTTATTTTGTTCTATATTGGAAAGAATTTTTGGATTGGATTTACAAAGCTGAAAAGAAATTTCTTTGCTCTATAAATGGATCGAAGGAAATTCAATGACAAGTAGACTTGCTGTTTCAAAGATTATTATTATTATTATTGTTGTTGTTGTTATAGAAACAATAAAAAAGTAAGACTCCAAAGTAATTAACAGGATGAGGTTTCTCCAAACAACGAATCCAAGAAAGGCTATATTTACAGGCCAGAGTACAAGGTCTGCTCACAATAATCAGAGTATATATGTGAAATCTTCAGATCTTTCTTTATTCCAGAAAGAATATTTTGGAAGTCCAGATCTTATAAAATAATTGTAATATTATATGAACCTAAAAGGGAAAACCTATCATAAATGCTAGAAGGAAATCTAAAAAATGGGTTGTTTGCAGACTGATCACTAAGTAACCTGATCAGAAAAAAGTACTCAACAGCAATACTAGTTACAGTAAATAGAGGAATTGTATGATTCATATGAATAATAAAAGTTCAATATCATTTTAGTTATTCACAGGTAAGCATTTTAACATCTGTACATTCTTAAATAATGGGGGGTGAAAATGATATTATAAACAGGATAGAAACTATTAGAAATGTTATTTGCATGTTACTGTTAAGTTTTTAGGTAATCCTAAAATATTTATTATTTGTAAAAAAATATTTCTTCATTCAAAAAATAAAAGAGTGAATTCATTGGCATAAAAATTCCTACAATGAATTGATGATGATTCTACAATGAGTTAGAATTTAAACAGCCACAAATTAATTTATCTGAAGATTCTAATTCTGAGAAAGGTGGAGAAAAAGAGAAGAAGAACAGGCAGGTGGATAAATACAGTGACAATGAGTGCACCATTGGAAGCCCTGAAGGACCAACTTAGGGAAGATAGTCATGAAGAAAATGTAACTATACGGCTGCTAAGAGTCAATACCAACTTGATAGAACATAATCAATAACGCATGAATTGCATGGAAGACAAACTGGTATCATGTCAGGAATTCTTTTTGTCACAAGAATGAAAGAAAATAATTATGCAAGATAACTGTTATTAAAACTTCTGTTTTATATCTTTATATATTTAAAAATAAAGGTCTTCATTTTCATATTCATCAAACCCAGAGCTTAGCCTTCTAACTTCTTTCAGTTGGTAAATCTCAGTTTCCACATATTCTGACCTCCAATAAACTTTTTTTAACTTAGCATATCATATTATCCCCCTTTATGGATTACTGCCTTGTCATGGTGAAGGGGCTTGCGTACCTCAATGAAGCTATGAGCTATGCCGTGCAGGGCCATCGAAGATGGACCGGTCACAGAAGAGAGTTCTGACAAAATGTGATCCACTGGAGAAGGAAATGGCAACCCACTCCAGTATCTTTGCCATGTAAAACCCCATGGACAGTACTAAAAGGCAAAAATATATGATGCTGGAAGATGAGCCCTTCAGGTCAGAAGGTGTCCAATATGCTACTGGGGAAGAGCAGAGGGCTAGTACTAGTAATGCCAGAAAGAATGAAGTGACTGGGCCAAAGCCAAAAGGACGCTCAGCTGTGGATGCATCTGGTGGTGAAAGGAAAGTCTGATGCTGTAAAGATCTTTTCTCCATAGGAACCTGGAATGTAAGATCCATGAATCAAGGCAAGCTAGGCATAGTCAAACAAGAGATGACAAGACTGAACATCAACATCTTAGGAATCAGCAAACTAAAATGGACAGGAATGGGTGAATTTAACCCAGATGACCATCAGGTATACTACTGCAGGCAAGAATCCTTTAGAAGAAATGGAGAAGCCTTCATAGTCAATAAAAGAATATGAAAAGCAATACTGGGATAAAATCCCCAAAATGACAGAATGATCTCAGTTTGAATCCAAGGCAAACCATTCAATATCACAGTAGTCCAAATCTATGCCCCAACCACTGGTGCTGAAGAGGATGAAATTGACCGGTTCTGTGAAGCCCTACAGCACATTATAGAATGAACACCAAAAAATGATATCCTTATCATCATGGGGGATTGGAATGCTAAAATAGGAAGCCAAAAGATAACCGGAATAACAGGCAAGTTTGGCCTTGGAGTACAAAATGAAGCAGGGCACAGGCTGATAGAATTTTGACAAGAGAATATGATGGTCATAACAAACACTCTTTTCCAACAACCCAAGAGACGGCTCTGCACATGGACATCACCAGTCAACACAGAAATCAGATTGACTATGTGCTCTGCAGCCAAAGATGAAGAAGCTCTATACAGTCAGTAAAAACAAGACGAGGAGCTGACTGTGGCTCAAATCATGAGCTTCTCATTGCAAAATTTAGGCTTAAATTGAAGAAAGTAGGGGAAAGCACTAGGCCACTCAGGTATGAACTTAATCATATTCCTGATGAATATACAGTAGAGGTGACAAATAGATTTAAGGAATTAGATCTAATAGACAGAGTGCCTGAAGAACTATGGATGGAGGTTTGCAACACTGTACAAGAGGTAGCAACTAAAACCATCCCAAAGAAAGTAGGGAGGTTGTAGGAGAGGAGGGTGGAGAGTGAGGGAGGGAGAGAGGGGAGAGGGAGGGAAGTAACAGATAGGGAGGAAGGAAGAGGGGGATGTGGTGGAGGGGGTGCGGCCGAGCAACGCCTATAGTTATTCTATCTAAGTTTTTAAAAGAATGTATGTTTTGTTTTGTGGGGGAGAAAGTTGTTAAAGACTGTATTAAGTTGAGTTGTATTTAATTTGATTTTTTTTGTTTACAATTGTAAAACCAATAAAATATTTATAATAAATAAAAAGAAAAATAAAACCATCCCAAAAGAAAAAGAAATGCAGGAAAGCAAAATGGCTGTCAGAGGAAGCTTTGCAAATACTGTAACTGAGGAAAGAAGGAAAACAAAAGGCAAAGGAGAAAGAGAAAGATACACCCAATTGAATGCAGAATTCCAGAGAATAGCTAGAAGAGATAAGAATATCTTCTTAAAAGAACAGTGCAAAGAAATAGAAGAAAACAACAGAATAGGGAGGACCAGAGATCTCTTCAAGAAAATTGGAGATATGAAGAGAATGTTTCATGCAAAGATGGGCATGATAAAGGACCAAAATGGCAGGGACCTAACAGAGGCAGAAGAAATTAAAAGAGGTGGCAAAACTACACAGAAGAACTATACAAGAATGAGATTAACATCCCAGATAACCTCAAGCCAGACATCCTAGAATGTGAAGTGAAATGGGCCTTAGGAAATCTGAGTAACAACAAAGATAGTGTAGGTGACAGTATTCCAGCTGAGCTATTCAAAATCTTAAAATATGATGCAGTAAAAGTGCTACACTCAATTTGCCAGCAAATTTGGAAAACTCAACAGTGCCCACAGCATTGGAAAAGGTCAGTTTACATTCCAATGCCAAAGAAAGGCAATGCCAAAGAATGTACAAACTATCGCACCATTGCACTTATTTCACATGCTAGTAAACTTATGCTTAAAATCCTATAAGCTAGACTCCAGCAGTATGTGGATCAAGAACTTCCAGCAGTACAGGGAGGATTTCGAAGAGGCAGAGGAACTAGAGATCAAATTGCCAACATACGCTGGATCATGGAGAAAGCTAGGGAGTTCCAGAAAAACATCTACTTCTGCTTCATTGACTATGCTAAAGCCTTTGATTGTGTGGATTACAACAAATTGTGGCATGTTCTTAAAGAGATGGGAGTACCAGACCATCTTATTTGTCTCTTGAGAAACCTATATGCAGGTCAAGAAGCAACAGTGAGAACTGGCCACAGAACCACTGATTGGTTCAAAATTGGGAAAAAAGTCTGGTAAGGCTGTCGCCCTGCCTATTTAACTTATATGCAGAGCACATCATGAGAAAGGCAGGGCTAGATGAATCAAAAGTTGGAATTAAGATTGCCAGAAGAAATATCAACAACCTAAGATATGCAAATGATACCACTCTAATGGCAGAAAGTGAAGAGGACCTAAAGAGCCTCTTCATGCGTGTGAAGAAAGAGAGTGCAAAAGTTGGCTTGAAACTCAACATTAAGAAAATCAAAATCATGGCATCTGGCCCTCTCAATTACTGGCAAATAGATGAGGAAGAAATGGAGATAGTGAGAGATTTTACTTTCCTGGGCTCCAAGATCACCTCAGATGGGGACTGCAGCCAAGAAATTAAAAGACGCTTGCTCCTGGGGAGGAAAGCTATGGCAAATCTAAACAGCATACTAAAAAGCAGAGACATCACCCTGCCAACAAAAGTGTGTATATTCAAGGCCCTGGTTTTCTCAGTTGCAATGTATGGATGTGAAAGTTGGATCATAATAAAGGCTGAGAGACAAAGAATTGAGGCCTTTGAACTATGGTGCTGGAGAAGACTCCTGCGAGTCCCTTGGACTGCATGGTGTTCAAACCGGTCAGTCCTAGAAGAGATCAGCCCCGACTGCTCTTTAGAAGGCCAGATCCTGAAGTTTAAATGCAAATACTTTGGCCATCTAATGAGAAGGGAGGACTCACTGGAGAAGGGCCTAATGCTGGGAAAGATTGAGGGCAATAGAAGAAGGGGATGACAGAGAATGAGGTGGCTGGATGGAGTAACTGAAGCAGTAGGCGTGAACTTAAATGGACTCCAGAAGATGGTAGAGGACAGGAAGACCTGGAGAAACGTTGTCCATGGGGTCACAATTGGTTGGACACGACTTCACAATTAACAACAACAACAATATCATATTATCAACAATTATCTCCATCCATTTCATCACCCTTCATCACAATCGGTTTAATTTAGCAGCAACTGAATAAGGTTGGTGTAAGATTTGATTCTATAAGTTCATATAAAATATGTCCAGCTAAATATTCCTCTAAAAATAACTGGCTTCTCTTGTTCAGAGGCTATGTACACAAATTGCTAGAGAACAATTGCTGTAGGTTTTGTTTTTATAACCTGTTCATACATTTCCTAAAAATAACTGGTCATTTTGGTGGGAAATAGCAGGTTGGGTTAAATTCCTAGCAATAAATCATAATTTGCTAGAAAGAAGAACAATAGAACTAACTAATTAATATATTTATGATATATATTGTCCATGTTTGGAAATAAAAATATACAAAGAAAAGACAAATATAGACACTACTCAGAACTCATTCCAGAAATAGCATAGAGCAAATTGTTGGTTTTGCTAAGGTACTTCCCTAGAGGCTTATATTGTGGAATCACACTGCCTTAATCAGAGATCACAAATCTTTATGTGATTTCATTACCACTATAGTTTTTAATTTTTAATTGTGTTCTCTTTATTCTGCCTTTTATCATGTACAGAAAATTTAGAGGAAAAAAGCAAAACACCTTTTCACTGAAAATGTTGGAAAACCTCTGTCTCGGAACCTTCTAAATTGATTAAAATCCAACAAAGCATTCTTTCTTCTGATTTCTAAAATCTAAGACATCAGTGTTAGTAGATTTCTTAGTGCCCACCAAATTTTTTGTCCTGTTATTTTACTTTTGTTTAATCTTCTTCAGCTACCTATAAAAATGGCTGGCCCAGTACTTTGTTTTTTGATGTATTGCAGTTGTGATTGGCCATATCTACAATTAAGTCAGTGTTTCTGCACCTGAGTCTGTCTATAAAATGCTTCGAAAGCTGAAAATATCCCATTTGTTTCAAAATGTTGTAGACCTTTAATCTAAAGATTTACTTTTTATAATTAGCCTTTTTGTGTTTAGGAAAAGTACATTACTGAAGCAAAGACAAACTGAGGAAATAATACCTAGAAACCTGTGAACTCTGCACCTAACATGTAATGAAAGCTATAATCAAACTACTCGAGCTTGTGATGAGATTTGAATCACTGTTGAACACAACCTCCAGAATGCAGTAGAAAGCAGCTCTTTTAACATGACTTAATCAGGTAAAATATATTTTAACCATTCTACAAGAGGATGATCTAATTGCCACATACCAGTTCAGCAGTTTACATAATCTGGACAATTCAGTATTTTACTTTATGCTTTTCATTTATTTTAAAAAACAGTATCTTTCATTTGTTTTAAAAATATTGTTCAATGGCATTGGAAGAATTCATTGCTAAATGATATGGTCCCCTTAATAATAAAGTTTAATTGTATGATATTTTTTGTTTCTAAAAAAGCTTTGTTCTCTGCCAAATTCCCCTAAATTGGCCAACAATTCAAAAATTGGCAGAAAAGTGTTATCAATTTCTTCATGCTCATTTGCCCTCAAATACTCTATGGGGAAAAAAAACATGAAATAGGTAAACATTAACTGAGCTAAAGTAAATGCATAAACATCTATGAGTTCTGTACAACCATATCCTCTTAAAATAAAAGTCTTAAAGCTAGCATTTTCTGTAGAAAATGTCTATACTGTCTATTTTTTTCCTCCATTCAGGGGGTGCTCACTCATACAAAGTGCTGATTGTCTGAAACCTTTCTTGACCTAAGGAGCAATCTCTCCTCTGATGTACCATGATGTGAGGCTTTCCTATTTCATGCAAGTGATAAGGTTACAGAATAAAATGCTTGTATCTGGATGTACGCTGGATCCTTTATAAGATTGCAGTGCCCCATTTGTGATAAGGTTACATTTGTAAAATATTCATCCTTGGAAATACATCTGAATCCTTTTTCAAATTGTGGCACCCGATTTAGTAAGAGATACTTATGATAAAGTCAAGAAACTTTTATTAAGAGAGATTATATAAATTAACTATTTCTATTCATCTCCAATTTTGTCCATGAAGTATAATAAAAATATCAGATATAAGTATTGTTAACCTCAAAGAAGTATTTCTTATTTGAACAGGTTGCATGGATTTGTGCAGAAAGGGAATAGCATACAAGTGTCTAAATTAATTCTCTTACTGATATCACATCCTAAAAGTTGGTTATAAATAAAAATTGAGCAAACAGACACATCTTGCTATGTCTTTGTATCTTCAAAAAAAATCAGTAAATATCTGTGACCATGGAGGAGAAAATGGGTAAAAGACATACTATGTATGTTGGGAAAACAGATCCTCAGACATTCACATTATCTAGGGATTTGAAAAATAAGAACAAATAGAACAAAATAGGACACTAATTCTTTAAAAACAACAAAGCACAAGTTGATTTATGATCTCATGATTGCTAAATAAAGGTTATTCACAATTCTTTAAAAAAAAAACCACACCACAGAATCTGGTATATTAATACCAATATGTTGTACCACAGTCCTCCCTAATCTGAGTGACTTCCAGATGTGTTGGCTGTCATAATTTCCAGACAACAAGCCCATTATTCATAAAGCTGAGAATTGAGACATACATTTTGTGGCATTATTGTTGGGGAATGATGCCATGGAGATTCTAACTGCCAACTTTTTTTTCTTTTAAATTATCTAGCACCTATAAACTTTAAAAATGCTTTTTAAAATAAATAAGCAAATACATAGGGAACTGAAATTTTAAATTTATGTTCTAAGCAGATCAATTTGAGTTCAAAATTAACCAGGATAATTGCTAGTTTTATATAAGTGTAAATTTAGTGGATTTTCATTCTAATTCAAGATTATTCCCATAGAAAATCTTCACATAAATCTGATGCCTCATCTCTAACATACTTTGCTTTTGATTATGAGCCTCTTAAAAGAACAGAATAGTAAAGTTACAACTGTCAATACTGCAAATTTCAATGCTCCAAGAACTCTTGAGTTTTATATCTTCAGGACTACCCCATAAAATTCTTAGTCCATATCTAATTTTCAAAGACATCTAATATAGTGTTGTTACTGAGTGTTGTATAGCTTGGTTGGATGGGGTTTTTACAATGAAATCCTTCAGCCTATATAAATGTAATCAGCTAATATACCGCTAAGTGTTAGAGCTACATTGTTCTGTGGTCTGTGTATTGTCAACATTCTATGAAGATTGTTGCATCCCAAGCCAAGCACATATGTATACATGAAAGGGTGGTTTTGTTCTGTTTACCAAATTGTAAACAGAAAGGCTTGCAAACACACATATTTGCAGTATAGAGACAAGTTTGTCTTACAAGTGTTCCAAATTATTGCAGTACACTGTAGAGCAGGGGTGTCAAACTTCTGGCCCATGGGCCGGATGAATCATAGTAAAACTATGCCCACCCCATTGTTGGCAATGGCAAAAAAGTCACGATATGTCGCAACATGTCATGTGACATTGCAAGTTTGACACCCCTGTTGCAGAGTAATCAGGCAAATTCTGAGGCTCAAAGATTATAGCAGATTTGTCAATCAGCCGAGGTTCAAATTCCAGGTTGCAAGATTCACAAATCAAAATACACAGATTGGGAATTAACAAGTTGTTATCAATAGAGCTTGTGGTTTTTGTCATAGAAACAGGCCCAGCATACAGTTCAGTTAGCAAAATAAGACTCCTTTCCCGCAAGTAATCTCACAGAACACCTTTGCCCTATTCTCTTTGAAGAAGAATTCTTCAGAGTTCTGGGTTGGGAGGAGACAGTAATTCTGCATTTTCATTTTCACAGAATAACAGGGGCTGTATCTGCTGTTTGCTGTTTTGTCCTACCACCTTTAGCTGCTCAGGGGACAGACTGTCTGGCGGTGCTAGATCTCATAAAATCGTTCAGAATTTTAACAGGTGTCTTTTGTAAATTCAATATGAGAAAGTTATTCAAGTCAGTCTTGGTTTGCCAATAATTAAAAGATCTTCAAATTTTCATTTGTACATTCGGTGTAACATTTTTTTTCCATATCATTCTTGTACCTTGTCATTTTTAACTCAATTTTCATATCAGTTCAGTCTTATTTGGTAAACTCCTTCCTCTTCCTTAATATCTGACCTAATTTGTCTGTAAAGGCAGACATTTTTAAGATTAATTTCTGGATCCATTACTCACAATGGATAAATAAATCCAATGTTAATCCAGTGTTTTGCTCCACTCTGCTTGTTAGTCAATTTTAAAAGTTTTTCCTTTTAACTGTAATCTTTAGTTCATTCAACTTTCCAATTTATCATGTTTTTCTTTAATAATTCAAAACATCAGCATTTTTTCCATGGGAAACTTACCTACTACAATTACATAACTTGTTGATCAGAAAGTTCTTAATAGCTGAAAAACAATAAAGAAGCAATTTCCAAACGTGATTAAGAAATTAGGCTTGGCAGAATTTGGGGCCATAAGGCTACATTGTTGCTGTGAATTTGATGAAAGTGTTGTTGCTCAACTCCCAAGTTGACTGAAACCATAATCTCTGCAGTTTACTCATGATTATCAGATGTCCAGAGTACAAATGGATGGTCTCACTATCAGTTCAATTTCTGGAAAGTTCTGGCACTCTATTGATTAAAATTGGAGGAAAACATCATAATTTTACAACAAAAGGTATTTTCCCTGAATCCTTAATAAAGCAAATTATACTCCTACCATATTATTAAATTTCATTCATTTGTAAATATAGAGATTTGACAAGAGACATAGCAGGATGAAAGTAAATCTTTTAAAATAAGCTTTGCTGGTTGATCTATGAATTTTATATTAGTTCACCAACCCTTTTTCTTTGGATACATTTGCCGTTTAGTTGGCTAATGCTTCATAACATTACTCAAAAAGAGACTTAGACTGATGTCCTTTTATAAGAAAAAGCATCTAAAATTTCCCCTTCAAGTATAGAACTATATCAGTAAAATAATGATTCATATGACAATTGTACTGAATATCTTTGTTTCCTTACAATTTCAGATGCATTGTTGTTAAAAAAAATGAAAAATACATAATATATGGCAAATACAGTATTCATGCTGCTCTGTAACCAGTGTCTATGGAGGCTCTCAGTCATCCAGGTTATGGTTGTCCCAAAGGTGCTTTTTGTGGGAGGCCACTGGATTTTCTTGTTTTTCTTCAAAGATGTTTCACTTCTCATCCAAGAAGCTTCTTCAGCTCTGACTGGATGGTGGGGAATGGAAGGATTTATATTCCTTGCAGAGAGCTGGGCATTTGCATTCTTTCTTTAACCAATGAAAATTCTGAGCCATGAAAAGATATAAGTAAAGCAAATTCAATTCTGATAAAGTTACACATAATTCTGTCAAACATGAACAGTCAAAATCCTATAGGTGGGAATCAAAAGGTACCCACAAAAGCTTTCTGACTTCTGTGACAAACTGATTTTATATATATATAGAAATAATCATACTTCTATCTAGAGACTATTACATTTAAGTTAATATAATATCAATTTAAATTTGCAAATTAAATTTCACTGGAATATATACAGTAAACTATGTTATATGCTGCATTTAAATTTACCAGATCTCAATCTTATTATTTTTGGCCTGGTAATTATTTTGGAGATATGTGTGTGTATATGTGTGTGTGTGTGTGTGTGTGTGTGTGTGTGTGTGTATGCCTGTATAGGAAAAAAATGTGCACACATATGCATGCATGAACATGTATATGAATATGTGTATAGAAATCTATCAATACCATGTATACTATACTTTCTTTCACTTCACATATAGTATATAAATCATTTTATTCAAAAGTAGGATATAGGTTGTTCTACAGCTTATTTTTTTTAAAAAAATACAATTAGTCGCATACTCCAAATCTAGTCCTCTAAAATATAAAACTATTATATTACAACTATTTCAAGAGGAAAAAAGTTTTTTATCCTCAAAAGCCTCTCTCGTGAACCTGGAAAGGTGGATCAAATTGATTGGGTGGGGGGAGAGGAGGGAAAAGACTGGGAATATATACTGATTTTTCTTCTGTTATAATGCTGCCATAAATCATAATCATCATATGCCAAGCCTACGTGTCCTTGATTTTTGCTTGGTAGAATCTAATCTTATAACTCAAGCTTTCCAAAAAGGAACATTTTTCTTACTTTTTCTCCTGGCTTATGAATTTTCTTCTGCTTCTTCCATTTTTTATTTTTTTTCCTATTTACTTCCAATGTTGCTCTATCTGATGGCATCTGAAGGTCATCAGATAAGTTGATGAATACAAACAGTTCTATTAAAGTTGGGTCTTCTAAAAAGATGCTGTCAATTTAATCCTATAGTCTTTAAAATAGCTTAATGTTAGTGTCTATAGTAATTTTCTTTACAATTCCCAAAATGAGTAGTAGACATATAGAAATTAATCTCTTATTGAAATGTTTACTTCTTATTTTTTACAGGCTGTTTATTTCAAATTTTTACAGCCAACTGGCTATTTTATCTTCAGATTGCAAAACTATCTTAAAGTTGCAATTGCCACATACAAATTGGTCAGGATATGTTTGATCCTTTAATCATGCTTAAGTGTCCATATGGGAGAGAGACAGTGAGTTCAAAAGACCAGCAGAGGATAGGTAGAGATAGGTTAAAAAAATCATAGAATATTGTGATGCTGTTTATCATTAAAATTAACTAATCACAAAGATTCCTAGCAAAAGAAAGTTTCAGCTGAAATTAAAAAGGAAAGAAGAATTAAGTTGCATATAACCTTAAGACTTACTGGATTTTCATTGTGCATCAACCAAATTAAAGTAAAAATAGCTTTGTGTTTATGTATTCTAGGTATCTTACATGTACAGTAAGATAACATATGCCAACAAACAATGAAGATACAAATATAAATTAATATACACTTATATTTAACTTTAATTGTATTACGGTCATTAACCAGCACAAGAGAATATATGAAAATATCCAAAACTAAATTGATGGTGATAGATAATTAAGAAAAGTACACATAAACAAAAAAATTGGGCAAAAGGCAATATTAAATCAAAATATGCTAAAGATCTTGCTCAGGCTATATATATGCAACAAGAAGAAATTAAAATTAGAAATCTGGATAATATGAACTTGGAATAGCAGTATAAACTACAAATACCATACCAATACATGGTCACAGAAAACATACACACACACACACACAGACAGACACACACACACACAAATATTGAAATTTTAATTTGCAATTGCTTATATTTTTGATACATTTTGTACATAGTGCTTATGTAAGTGTATGTATGTATCTTCTGGAGGCTGAAAATTAGATAGGAGAAAGAAGTAATTAAAGAAGGAATGAAACAAAATACCAAAAAATCATTTTAAAGAATTTTTTAGCATCCATTTTACAGTCCAAGTAGACTGATTATAAAAGGGTCACCAACAAAATAATATTTACTAAACAAAGGGCTAATATTTAATACACTGGTGGTTCTAAATAATGATGTGTGCAATTAAATACAACTCCAGACATTCATTTTTTTTAAACAGTCTCTTCTATCATTCTTAAGTCATATCCAGAATTATCTTTTGCCCTGTCATCTGAATTGTCTACCAACTATTTCTGGAGTTTAAAAAATAATGTTGTTATTCTCTCCCAATCAGTACTCATTCTTCATGTGTGTTTTTCTTTTTAAGTCTGTTCAGCTGCTCTTATCCATTTGGGCTACACTAGTGCCTATCCATTCAAACTACATTCAACCATTTGTTTGCCCCTTTACATAAGATGGACTGTTCCATGAAGTGGCTTGTGCTTATCACATATTCTAATAGATTTTATCCTCATAATGTGGCAATGAAGGTTTTTACTTAACAAAGAAAAGTTTGATGGCTTGAAAATTGGTAGATTTTTTTATAAAAATATAGCCTTTATAGATCTTTTTTCCTCTGTTTTTTTAAAATAATTTAATTTTTTTAAACATAGATGCATATTGATTTACAACAGATCAGAAATTTGCAAACAAATCTTATTTTATTATCAAGGTTCAAACAAATATAGTAATTTATGTGTGAAATGATACCTACAATTGCAAGTCAGTGTTCTAATACGATGTCTATTATTTTGGGATCATAATGAAAATATTCTTGAGTAGAGCTTCATGTATAATACAGCTAACCTTCATACAGTACATTCAGTTTTCATTAGAACCAGTCCTCTATATTTCTAATATATCTCAGAAAAAGCTGTTGCATCAGCATTCCTGATTGGTTGTACTCATTGTTACTCAGCTGTGTCTTAGGAGAAACTGCAGCTTGATCTATCACAATATTTGTTTAGGTCACAAAAAATTGAAATATAGTATTTATTTGAAGATATGTTTGATGTTTTGTACATTAATAGTTCCAAATGGAAAGGAAAGATAAAAATAAATATGAAGTTGAAAGGAATTCAAAATTCATTTCATCCATTTTATTCTTTAAATTAAGGCTTCCTTATTTTCATATGTGTTTCTGTATTCATTAAGAAATGAGATATTCTGGGAAACCAAGGAAGGAAATTTGGCTAGTTGTTGTCCCGGCCTTCCAGTCTTTTGCCTTTTCAAATATGTCTGTACTCATATACATTTTATACTTAATTTACCTTTGGGTATTTCCCAAGTCAGTTAAACTTATGACCCTTGCTGGAAAGAATGTACATTAATAGCAACTATAACTGAATCATCTAAATAAGGAAGAACAGCTTGACACCTTCTAATTCTTCACTGAAAATATTGTAAAATTGTCCAGAAGTGCTCATTAGTTGAATTCAAGTGGCTAGTGCAGATTTCCATGGGAATCTGAGTGCCTCATAACATATTCAGTGGCAAATGCAAAGCAAATGCTGGCAAAACAGATGGATTCCAAACAATTAGGATTGTGAATCCTTTTAACAGTTCACAGTGTTATTTGATTACATATTGCTTGAGTAGCTATATGAGAACAGTGTCATAAGAAATGGTGTAAATATTCATGCATGTCTGAGAATAGAAGGATGTCTCAGGATCCAAAATCAAATCTTTAGAGGCCATTTCCATTTTATTGTTTTAAAAACAAGATGTAACTGAAGAATAGTCAGCCAGCTGTTTGCAGAAGCATAAACTGTGGATATATGACTCCATAGATTCAAAACAATAGCACAAAATGGATGAAGTAATTATCTCCTATTTGTTCACTCCAGAGTTCATCTAACAGATAGTGTGTAGCAAAAAAGAAGTTCTTCAATCTCCATTTTGGAATCTCAGGCCTACTTTTCCTTTGTTCTCTAAAATATCAGTTTTGTGTTGGCAATTGCTTTTATACAGCATGTGCTAGAGTAATTGACTGGGGAAATCACAGTAAATCAAATGAAGGACAAAAATGGAAGATGCTTTGCAATCACCAATTTTGTACCAAAAGATGCAAATTATTTGAAAGCAAGAGCATAAGAGCAAGTTTTCCCTGCTGATTTTTCCATTGCTGCTGAACCACCCTAATTTCCCAGGATTTTTCTACCAATTTTAGCACCAGTCTTTCCATCTCTATGTTCCTAATGCCTTCCTAGCAAGCTTCCTGTCACTGCCTTTATCATCTCCAATTTCCCAGTGTCTTTCCAGAAATATCAGTAAAACTTTGATTTAAGAATCTTTGTTTACTATTTCATGGTCAGTGGCTTTCACAGAAAGCAGAGCAACTACAGATAAATTGTTGGATAAAAGCTGCATTCTAGCAATGCAATGGAAGTGACATTCTTTCTGAGCAATACATAATGTACAATGTGCACTGGCCTCTGTAGAAGCCTATATTTGTGGATAATGGTCAGATTCAAATTTTATCCATTGCATCAAAATCCATTAAATGTAGCTTTGTTAAATTGAGGTTTTCTTTATGGAAAAGGAGAGATGAAAGATCTCCAGGAAATCATGGACATCATATAAAAAAGATTGCAGGATAAAGAAACAACTTTTTATGTTTTAATGTTATACTATAATTATTCCTGTTGCTTTCTATATAATATTTTGTAACTTTTAAGACTAACCCACAGTGCTTCAATTTGGATAGGGAAGTTGACAGCATCTGTCTGCAATTCTTTAAAGCAGCTGCATATTTTCCCCCTATTAGGTCATAGTTCAGAAGGCAGTTATGAAATCCCAGAAAAAATATATAGCTGCTTTATACATTACACACAGATACTACATTCATGACCCTCCCTCACTCTGAAGCCTTTTCTGAAATTGGATCCACCATGTTACATTTCCCATTCTTAAAAAAAGATAGATTGTCTTGTTCGTGAATCTTATTTATGAATCTTTCATTTTTGTTCAAGAAAACAGTTTAGAACAGATGCTCTCTTTAGATCAACAGACTCCTGAAAAAATGTATATGGAAATATAGCTCATCAAGAATATATTTAGCTAAACTAAGACTATCTTTTCAGGAAAGTTTTCATTTACCAAATGTTTAATTTACCAAATAATAATGTTTAAAATTATCATTAACAATTATTTAATCATCAATATTTATGTTAAATTAGCATTTAATTGAATAACAATTTATTGGCTTTATTGGCTGCATTTCTGTTGTATTTCTGTTAAGATTATGTCAATTACTTGACTCAACATTTAGTAAAAAATAGTATATCGTTTTTCTGGTTAGTATGTAGCTAAATATATTTGGGTCCTATTGGACAAGACTTAACTTTATGGGAAAATTCCAATTTAAAAATAGCTAGTTAGATGTTCTGTTAGAAAGTTTGGGCAGAGTCTGTAAGAGTTACTTACTATCACTTACTCTGTTATGATTATTTTAATGAATTTTACTAACTTCAGGTAGAATTTGGTCAGGCAATAACTTGAACAATGACTGGTTGGTTTGACAAAGTGCATGGAGACATATTAGTCTTCATTTCACTCATAGGATAGTCTTAGAAAAGGGAATACAAAATTTGCCTGTGTCTCTCACGAATGAAGGCAAATAAACTTGCCCAGGATAATGTTGCAGGATTCAATCTCAGTCAGGCACCAGAACCAGAGATTTATTCTTCAAAGCTTTCACACACATTTTGGAGAGAAAACTTTCCTGAGGATGGGCTCCAGCACAAGCCCAAAAGTTTGGACGAATAAACTTGACTGACTCAGATTTGATCCTGCATACAAAATATGGTCATATGGACCCATTAGTGTATGGCCCCAAATAAAAATGTGACTTTGGGGATAAAGGTCCATACATTATGATCCTAAAAATGTTTGATCTGCTTTTGAGAGCTAAGTGGGCATAAATAAATATTGATCTAAATTATTTTAAGTTAGCTGAATTGTAATAAAACTGCCGTTGTCCCATGTTCACAATCAAACCTATATACATTAACATGGCCAGACATCTTTTGTCTTTGCCTCCCTTTTTACTTGGAGAAACTTTGGTGTATTGAGAATAATATTAATCTACTGTATATCAGTCTGGCCAACTACACAAGTTTATTGCATAAAAGTAATACCAAATTTTGATTAATATTTTATAAAGAAACAATCTGAGCTTTGGTAGCCACACAACTATTTCCATGTACACAAGAAAAGGCAAATGTTTACTAATAATCAGCATTCCCAGACAAGGATGAAGCAGATTGAATAGGGTGGGAATCTCATATGTCAAGAGTAGCATGATAAGGTAAAACAAGGCTTATGGTAGTTCATTTTGTCTGTAGAGTCAATAATCAAATGATCCTGAAGAGAGTAAGAAGCTGGAACAAAAACTGCATCAAGTCCTAGAAGGCCTGAAAGTCTCTGCAATTGTGAAGCATTCTTTGGAAAAGTAATTATGGCTTCATCAGTAGAGACAAAATGCAATAGTACAATACTCAACAAATGCTTCTCCTGCATTTGACAGATGTGCAGTTATTTTTTAATTTTTTGAAAATCATTTTTACATAAATAAAAAAAGAAAATGATACAATATTATAGATCCCATTATATTTTACAAAGACAGCTTTTATATGTGACCTTGTATATTGTTATTAAACACAGACATGATATATTTAAATTATTTACCAGAATTTAACAAGTTAATTCCCACAAGTTTCTTTATTCATATTGTTTATTTTTGCCTGCTGTGATATTGTATTTTAACAATTAAATTATCATTTGGATAGGTGTATATTACTGTGCTTAATTTTTTTTCTTCATTTGTTTTGTTTTGCATTGCAAAAAAACTGCATTAAAATTATTTTAAAGAATTAGGAGTGCAGCAGGACTAGTAGAAGTGATAGTACAAAAAGTCATTGCATAATATGAACTAGTCACCAGAGACTAAAAGAACAAGATGTTGAGTATAAGGAAGAAAAGAATAACCTTTTGGCTATTCAGAAACTGACCTTTTCCTTTGGAACCACTGCTTAGTTCTGTATTCACTATAAAACTCTTTGCAAGCACAAGTTGGAAAGATGTACCAGCAGCTGCCTTGATTGTTTAGGCAGCTGCTCCAATTACCCTACAATTCTATGATAATTTGTTTTATGAGGATCTGTACTGCATCTAAGCAGAAGGAGTGATCTTCAGCCATTTTTGAGACATAAAAGAAGGTCTGAATGTTAAAAAAAAAATCACCGAAATAGTTGTGCTCAAATTTTTTAAGTCCACCATCCATAGAGCGTTACTAAAAGAATATTAATGTCACTAAAAAAAATCGCCAGTACTTTATTTAACATTCTAGTAAGAACAATCTATGCAGTTTGATTACCACTACTATCAGTAAATATATAAGAAGATCAAGTAATGCTTGTACATATGTATGTTTAAATTTCTGTTCAAATAAATGCATGCGTTTTTATATTTCTGGCCATCAACAGCATGATTAACATATATGTACATTCCCAACTATTTTTCCATTTAAGAAGTGGAATTGAATTCACTAGTCAGTTTGTCTATTCATTGTTAGTTTACAGTTAAGTTACAATTCTTTTACATAAAACATAGGATTTATTGAGAAGTATTATTTGGAACTATAAAGCCCTTTAAATTGTTGTTGCTGATTTATTTCCCATATAGTAATTTGATTACTTCTGGCTCTTTCTGATATAATGACATCATTTCTTCAGGATGTCCACTCACCTGAATTAAACCTTATTGAGATGAATGATATTTGGTACTATAATGTTTGACTGTTATTTTTTTTAAAAAAAAATGTGAATCACAGTAAGTTCAGATTCACACTGATTTCATTCTTGGAAATGAAATACATTTAGAATCAATATTTAATGTATTCATGGAAATAACTGCACATCTATAAAATGTAGAAAAAGCATTTATTGAGTATTGTATTGTTCTCATTTCGTGCAATCAGTGTATCAGTTTTATGAATATGTATGGTTATAATGACAGGAGATTGAGAAGGTTGTTCCTATTTTTAAAAGGGAAGAAAGAGGAGCTGCTAACTATAGACTTGTCAAATTGACACCAACACTGGGGAAAACTTTAGAACAGAGTGTTAAGCAGTTGAGTGTGACTATTTCAAAAGAAAAAGTAGCATGGCTTTAAGGAAAAAAGATCATGCCACACTAACCTGATTTCCATTTTTATAGTGTGAATAATTTAATTAATGCAGGAAAGACAGTAGTCATAACCAAACAGCTGAAAATTTCCCTTGAAATAGTAGTAAAGAAGATGGTTAAATGTTATTGGGCATAACTATGCTACTTTCTGTATAGATGTATACAGAACTAGCTCAATGATCATATCCACTGAATATATATTATGTAGCTCTGCATCAAACTAGGATAATGTTGAGTGAAGTGTACAGAGGTCCATTCTAGAGCCCCTACTGTTCAATGCATATGCATGAATTTAATGAGGGATTAGAAATACAATTTGCAGATGAAATAAATATAGGGAGAGGGCATTCAAATCTTAGAGGACATTATACAAACTTGGGAGGACCCTAAAAGAAATAATGGATAGGATAGGAACAAGAAAGATTAATTTCAACAGGGATGAATGCAAAGTTCTACATTTGAATAAGAAAAATCAGATACTTAGATATAAATGGGAAGAACATACAGGACATCAATATATGTAGAAAAAATTGAGATATCTTAGTGGAGCACAAATCAAACATGAACCAGACAGTGGAAGTTGTTCATACACTATGTGGAATAGACTTCCTCCAAAATGATGCACATTTCTCATATGAAGGCATATAAGCAGAAGCAAGACTGACAAATATGCTGAACAATCAACCCTGCAATCGGTCATGGCTGGCCTAGATGATCTCCAAAGCATCTTCTAAAACGTTCACATTTCTAAGGGAATTTTGAAAATGTGCAGTTCTCAGATAAAACTACAGAATTACAAAGCATGAAATAATGTGAATGCCAATCTTATACATAGGACAGCAGGAAATCAACGGGAAATAAGTGGATTTTGAATTGAGGCAATTATTTTCACAAAAGCAGCCATCTTGTATAGTTATTCTGAAAATGGTTTTTAAATTTCTACTTCCTTGATGCAAGTCTAGTCAATGGTTGAATTAAAATAAGTAATGCAATCTACAAAATGGAACAGTGTTTTATTGCCATGACCTTTAAACATGATACAGTTTTCTGATTGGCCATATATTTTTTCCATTTTTTCCAGGTTAGTGAGTAGTAAAGTGGGAAACAAAAGAAACACAGTCAATCAAAAACAGAACAAAAAAAAAAGCATAAAATAAGACCACATGCTATAACTCAGGGAACAGATGACATACTACATTGCAGAAAACTTACTCTCATGGTAAAGATTGTAGCAAGTGAAAATGACAAACCATCAATTTTCTTTCAAGGTATATCTATAAGATAACGTTTAGTCTAAACTCTGGTAATTTATTTATATAATGGAAGATATAAAGTACCTATATAAATATGACTTTTCTAATTATTTTATATAAGTGTGAAGAGATTAAAGTTGAAATTTAACAGGAAGTTCTCACACAGGAGACGATGAAATGTCTTCAATTTGGAAACAAACAGCTGTTTAAGATGGCTATGTAATACTGAGAAAACAGCAATTGCTTAAAGAATTTCAAATATATTCTATATTTGTGACCTGATAATTGTGAATTATATTTTTGATATGAATTCAAAATACTGCACTTTTTCCATTTTTACTGCATTATTCTGGGCATTTTTAATTTTAACTTTTTTATGTTTTTTTTTAATCCAAAGTAGTGTTCACTAGAATTGATTACATGACTGATATAAAGGTTATGGGAAAAATCTGACATAAAAAATTGCAGGTTGTGCCCACCTGAACATTCAATCCTATTCCAAATCCATTTCAGATAGAATATCAGTTATCTTGAGTCATGGCTTTGATCTTCAGTACCACCTTTGCATTCTGACAAGTCCACCTATCATTCTCTAATGATATGGAATGAAACAAATTACCATTGTGGAAATAATTAATAAAATGTTATTATAGATTGGGAGAAATAAAGAACCATTTCTTCTAGGATCTCATTGGTTTTTCAAGAATAGTCAAGGGAAGGATAAAAGTAAGGCTTGAGTATTTCCAAAAACTATTCATTTTCTGCATCCACAACCTCTTAGCTACCCTTTCATTTCACAGAAGTAACGTATTATTATTATTATTATTATTATTATTATTATTATTATTATTATTATTATTATTATTAGATAAAATGGTGAACAGAACTGAAAACCTTTATAAGTCCCTACTGTGGAATTTGACTCCAAAGTCTGGGAAAGTGCTATTTCTCAATTGCCTTTCTAAAGGCCTATGAGGTTATGATTGTCCATGTCTGGTGTGTTCCCATCTTTTTCTTCCCCAAATTCAGACTGAATATGCCTTTTTTTTAACTAAGATCTATTTTCCATGTCCTGCTATGATATGGAACAGGTCACAATATTGTTAACTGCTTCAGAATTATTATGTACAATTTGTATAACTGAAGAACAAGGGTTTAATGCAAGAAATTGTCTTATTTCAGATATCAGCTGACAATGGTTGACATTCTCCTCAAAATGCAGGTTTCAGCAGGGCAGCTGATGAGGTGTCATTAATCAATGCCTTTTCACATTTTGTAATGCATTTTAAGTGAACATACCAAAAATGTACAGTATGCTCCCATATATTCACTATTGGCACTTGGGTGCACTTTTACTCAGAACCCTGGCTGTGACAAGCAATCTTCCATTTCTTGATTGCTAGCAGGATGAGAAGAAGAAAGTTTCTTAAGAGACAATCATCCAGCATATTGTTTCTGATAGTTCCTTGCTGCTTCTCTTGTCTGCTCTATTGCAGCTGCATATGTATGTTCAGTTTTATAGAAATGGCTAGTGTGGTTTATCTAACACTTGTGAACATTTTGTTTCTTTGAAGAATAAGCCCATAAATTGATTGTACGTTAAAAGCACAAATCGATTGTACTTTAAAAGCACTTTTTCTTCAGTACCTGATGGCCCTGCATTTCAAGGATGAAGATTATATACTTAAGTACACATTGATTATTGAGTGATTTATTTAATTTAATTCAATTTTGGCACATCCTACTCCAGAAAAACTCTGGACAAATCACAGTATAAAACAGAAATACAAATTAAAGACACATAATAACAGAAAGAACCCAAGAGCAATAGAGAGCAACACCAAAACAAAATATATAATTATCTCCAATAAGGATGAGAAGAAGAAGAAGAAGAAGAAGAAGAAGAAGAAGAAGGAGGAGGAGGAGGAGGAGGAGGAGGAGGAGGAGGAGGAGGAGGAGGAGGAGGAGGAGGAGGAGGAGGAGGAGGAGGAAGAGGAGGAGGAAGAGAAGGAGAAGAACTGGATAGATGGGGAGGAGAGGAAAAATATCTGGGAAGATATTTGGTTTATTAGAGCAGGAATCCGCATTACTTTATTGTTTGGATATTTGTTAGTGTGCCTTTTGTAGGCTAAGTAATTAGCTTATCTTATTTCAGGTTGAAAAAGAATGGGGCCACAAGAATGACTCTGTCAGGGAAAGACTACAGTATTTAGTCTATCAGCAGAACAAACTGCCTCCAAGCAGTGGTGGGATTCAAATACTGAACAACTGGTTCTATTATGTGATGCAGGCCTGGGCCTCCAATGCCTAGAATGGACTTCCAGAAGTGATATCATGCACTTCCGGTGGGCCATTCCATGCCTGGGAAGCCTCCTCCAGGCCTCCAAAGCCTAGAACAGACTTCCGGAAGTGGTATCTGTTGTGTATTGACCTAATTTCATAGGGCTGTTATAAAACAGTTAACTAAAGATGTTCAATTCAAATCCTTAACTGTCTGTATTTATATATTGCAAGCCTGTGTTTTAGGCAGGAATGTATACTTTAAATTCATTGGCTGCCACCTAGTGGTGGTCCATATAAATAAGAGTCAAGCGGCTGTTAGAGATGCTTCTGTGTGGATTGAATAAATGAACTGTTACTTTCACTCTGGTCTCCTCAATACCTCACCATTCCCAGTATACAACAGTGGCAACAAAGATGGGATTATGCTGCTAAGGAGAAAAAGCTGCAGGTCTAAGAGCTAAGAGTCACTAAGGGGTAAGACCAGGCATCAGCATCCTGGTAGGAACAGCATTTCTCCCTTCTGCCTGCCAGCAAGCCACGCTGGAGGGATCCGTCCCTAGGATTCGCACAGAAGCCCTTAGCAGCATAAGACATTGAGAGACTCAGTAACAGTCAGCTATGGCCAAAGTTGGCAAGCTATCAGAATTTGACGTAGTGCACCCAGAGCAGTGGAGCTCTTACATCTTGCGAGTCAAAAATTACCTGAGAGCAAACCAGGTCAGGGATGATGGACTAAAGGTTGCAACATTACTATGAGTATGTGGTCAGGCAATTTTTGACATAGCAGAAAATCTAATCACCTCAGCCATCTTGGAGTCAGTTACTTATGCTGACTTGAAAAGAAGACTCAAAGAACATTTTGAACCAAGACTGTCTATCATTGAATGGAGACACGCAGTCAAGCAGAGAGAACAGCTGCCAGGGGAGTCAGCTGCTGAATTTGTGGCTGCCCTGAGAAAGGCATCAAGACCCTGCAAATTTTCAGATTTAGAGGATTGGCTCAGGGACCGACTGCTATGTGGCCTGAGAAACAGAGACTTACAGCAGAGGCTGTTTGCGAAGGAGACCTTGACATTCCAGGACGCCTTGAAAGAAGTGATGGCAGAAGAGGCCACTGGGGGAGCTGTTAAGGCTTTATGACTCTCAAAGAATTCCCCCAACCAGATAGCTGTTCATCATGAAGATTCACAGAGAGCAGACTATCTGGATGAGGACATTGAGATCCACTGGGTTGCAGAAGCTTCCAGGAAGAAGGCAGCGGCCACTTGACAAGGCAGCCTTCTTCCCTAGCTGTGCTGGCTGCGAAGGATAATACCAGCACTCAGAATGCAGGTTTCATTTGGCTATGTGCCAAGCATGTGGCAAAACAGGGCCACATTGCTATCATCTGTAAAGGTTGTCAGAGGGAATCTCCACCCAAAGACTTCCCCAGAGAGGTAAAGGGGCCCCTGAGCAAAACAGAGTAGGATATTGCTCCAGAAGGAGGAGCATTCTGAGAGCAGGAGCCCATCGCTCCCTCAAAGAAAAGCTTAGACTAAGAGTCAAGCTACAATGAGTTCCATGCTCAATGTAATTGGACATCAGATCAGCCCTGTCCATAATCTCCTACAAAACTTTCAATTACATCTGCAGACATGGCGGGAAATGAGTCAGACTCAAGCCGTCAAATCTAGTGTTGACAGATTTTCAAAATTCCCACGTAGTGGTTAAAGGCAAAGCCACGTTAAAAGTAAAGTTCAAAGTGTTTGAGGGTCCCCTCAACATCATGGTAGTCAAAGGACAGCGCACAAGCCTGATTGGCCTAGACTGGTTTGATGCCCTGGGCATCCATGTGACTGGCATCAATAGACCCCAAACAGCAGATTTGGCAGCTGTCTGCCAGGAATTTGCTGATTTATTCAGCCCCAGCTTAGGCAAATACAATGGAGCATGATCGACCTCCATCTTGATCCAACTGTAACTCCGATCAGGATCAAGCCTCACAAAGTCCCTTTTGCCCTTAAACCCAAGATAGATGCAGAGCTAGATAAGTTAGTGCAGCAAGGTGTGCTGAAACCAGTAGATAGCAGTTTGTGGGAAAACCCCATAGTCACACCAGTTAAAGCAAATAGTAAAGTGCATATCTGCGCTGATTATAACTGCACCATTAATAAGGCACTTCAGCAGCATGCATACCCGGTACCTATAGTTAGCCACATCCTGGCATCATTACAGGGAGGTCGCTTATTCGCAAAGCTGGACCTAGCATAGGCATATCAGCACTGCAGAGGCACAAACAATAGTTGCCCATAGAGGGGCATTCAGGGTTCATCGCCTGCAATTTGGGGTCAGTGTAGCCCCAGGGCTTTTTCAGAGCATGATGAAATGCATGCACAAAAATTATTGTGTCCTTATTTTGACAACGTTCTAATTGCTGATTACCCAGCAGAACGTCTAAGGGCTGTTCTTCAGCGCTTCCATGAAGCGGGGCTGAAGCTCAAAAGAGACAAATGTCAAATAGGTGTGAACTCCACTGAGTTACTGGGATTCCGGACAGATGCTGCTGGAATCCATCCCGCTGATTCAAAGCTTAAGGCTATTCAGCAGGTTCCCAGACCTAAGTCAAAGGGGGAGCTGCAGATATTTTTAGGGTTACTTAATTTTTACCATACTTTCCTTCCTCATAAGACACCATTAGCAGAGCCTCTACATAGGTTCCTGGATAAAAGGGCACCATGGCAGTGGACTAGCGTCCACGAGAAAAGTTTCAAAGCAGTCAAATCACTGCTGTCTTCAGACTCTGTGTTAACACATTTCAATGAAAAACTGCCTATCAGTATTGCATGTGATGCTTCATCATATGGGATAGGAGCAGTTTTGAGCCATTTAATGGCTGATGGGAGGCAAGCTACCATAGCATATTATTCAAGGACACTTTCCCCTGCGAAAGAAATTACACACAAATTGATAAGGAGACATTAGCCATAGTAGCTGGAATAAAGAAATTCCATGATTTCCTTTATGGTCACCCATTTACAGTCTTTATAGACCACAAGCTTCTTCTAGATCTGTTTACTGCAGACAAGCAAACCCCTCAGATCCTTTCTCCAAGGATGCTGAGGTGGTCAATCTTTATGGCAGCCTACAACTACAGGCTAGTCCATCAGCCTGGCAAGGACATGGACCACTCTGACACACTCAGCAGGTTGCCCCTGCCTAATTAAGGAACCAGACCCCACACCTGCTGCACACATCCTGGCAATCCAGGATCTGCCAGAGTCTCCCCTTCATGCAGGGGATATGGCTGCTGAAACACCCACTGACAAAACACTCAGCATGTTTTGAACTGGGTGCTGAGGGGGCGGCCAGAAGCCAGTCCTGGGACAGAATTCCACAGCTTCATCAGAAGACAAGATGAGCTATCAGCATACAAAGGCTGCATTCTATGGGGAAATAAGGTTATAGTCCCACACACATTAAGAGTAAGAGTCTTAGAATCTCTGCATGAGGGACATCCTGGAATAGTCAGGATGAAGGCATTCGCGAGAAACTACCTGTGGTGGCCAGGGTTGATAAGGATATAGAGGCTCAAGTGAAAGGATGCCAGGTTTGCCAGCAGACCAGACCTGAAATGCCTCAAGCCCTAGTACATCGCTGGGAGACTATGCAAACCCCCTGGTCTAGGATTCACATAGACTACGCAGGACCCTTTCAAGGACAGGTGTTCCTCATTGTAGTGGGCAGTTACTCTAAGTGGCTTTAGGTAGCACCTGTCCCTACTATGACTACTGCCAGGACCATCCAGGAACTGCGCAGAATCTTTGCCACACATGGCTTACCCGATGTAATTGTGTCAGATAATGGGGCACAATTTACTGCTGCTGAGTTTCAGTTCTTCTTAAGGACTAACATGATTAGACATGCTACTTCAGCCCCCTTTCATCCTGCTTCAAATGGTCAGGATGACCAAGGAGTAGCTAAAAAGAATATTTGGATCGGGAGTCTCTACTCACAGTCACACATGCCCTTGTCACCTTGAGGATCGACTACTGCAATGCTCTCTACATGGGGCTACCCTTGAAGAGTGTTCGGAGACTACAATTAGTGCAAAATGCAGCTGCGCGAATGGTTGTGGGCCTGCCCCGTCGTGCCCACATTTCGTCAACTCTCCGCATGCTGCATTGGCTGCCTATTGGTCTCTGAGCGCAATTCAAAGTGTTGGTTATTACCTATAAAGCCCTTCATGGCATTGGACCAGGATACTTACGGGACCGTCTTCTGCCACATACTTCCCTTCGACCGGTGAGAGCGCACAGGGTCGGCTTCCTCCAGGTCCTGTCAGTGAAACAATGCCATCTGGCGGGTCCTAGGGGGAGGGCCTTCTCTGTTGTGACACCCACCCTCTGGAACCAACTGCCCCCTGAAGTCCGCGTTTCCCCCACTCTCCCGGTCTTCTGGAAGAATCTAAAAACTTATCTCTGCCGGCAGGCCTGGGGATGACTGTGATTGTGTGTGTATGATGAATGTGTTTGGGGGGGTCTTTTAAATGTTTTGTTGAATTGGTTTTTGTTTTTTTTAATGCTTTGATGTTGCTCATGTTGTTAGCCGCTCCGAGTCCTTTGGAGAGGAGCGGCATAAAAATTTAATTAAAATAAATAAAATAAATAAATAAAAATAAATAGCATCTGGGGATTGGCATCATTGGCTGGCAGACTTTCTGCTCTGTCAGTATACAACCCCTTGCACATCAACAGGCCACAGCCCAGCGGAACTGTGATGGGGATGTCAGTTGACCACAAAGCTGGACCATCTCCATCCGGACCGAGTAGTAACAGAAACAGCACAGCCCAAGCCCCTGAGAAATTTGCAAGTTAGTGACTGAGTTTGGGCAAGGAACTACAGACAAGGGGCACTGTTGGTGGTAGCTGTGGTTTGCAAGGTGTCAGGGCCACTGTCATACGAAGTGGTCCTGGAGGATGGGAGCATGTTGCGCCACCACATTGATCAACTGCATCGACGGCATGCTAATCAGACCCTGTCTGCCGACACAGAGGAGAGCTGGGAGCTGCCTTGCAGCTTTGACACAGCTGAGTCTCCTGGGGCTTGCAAGACTCACAAAGAATTGCAGGACGACTTAACATTGTTTGAGTCACCACAGACTGGAGGAACCATGCCCTCAGAACAGAACTTGCTTGAGGACTTGTTCCCCAGTCTTTCAGGAACTGCTCCATTCAAAGACATGAGCACTGGTCTACTTGGCCAGACCAGCTGAAGAGACACCCATCTACCCAGCCCAATCAGTCAAAGAGACACTGGTCTACCTGACATGAGCGGGTTGAAGAGCCCTGGTCTACCCAGCCAGTCAAGGGGGCTGGTAGACTGGGAACCTCCGGCAGTGATACAGCGATCAGAGTGATCGCGGAAGCCGCCTGCCTATTTACAAGACTATGTACATTTCTTTGATGTATGATTTATTTAGGGGAAAGAGGTATTGTGTATTGACCTAGTTTCATAGGGCTGTTATAAAATGGTTAACTAAAAATGTTCAATTCAAATCCTTAACTGTCTGTATGTATATATTGCAAGCCAGTGTTTTAGGCGGGAATGTATGCTTTAAACTCATTAACTGCCACCTAGTGGCAGTCCATATAAATAAGAGTTAAGCGGCTATTATAGCCACTTCTGTGTGGATTGAATAAACAAGCTATTACTTTCACTCTGGTCTCCTCAATGCCTCACCGTTCCCAGTATACAACAGTATCCATGCAGTATCCATGGGCCATTTTAAGCCTGGGAGGCCTCCAAGGCCTAGACTGGACTTTCAGAAGCAAGCCAGTTCTCCAAATTCAGGTAATTTTAGCTATTGGTTCTCCTGAACTGGTGCGAACTGGTTGAATCCCACCACTGCCTCCAAATGCTATATAATCAAAGCAGAGAGAACAAGACATGCCCTATTTTTGTGCGCTATGATTTAGTGAACCAAATTTGAAAGAGAAATTCTTAAGGGCCAACTGATAAAAATAATTTGGAATTGTAAATTTCAGCTAGAACTCTAACCATTAACATGGAAAGGGGTATATAGAAAAAGCTGAGAGTAGTTCCAACAGCAATGAATTCCCCCATTATATTGCTACCTACTCATTGTCACTCACAATAACTCAATCTTGTCTTGTATTCTCTGAATGTGACATAAAATTTTGGCTTGACCATCTCAAAATTCTTTTGGCAATGTTTCTTTCTTCCATTTGATAAAAGTACTTACATTATATAATGCTTACATTCAAGGATTAGTTTATTACACTGCATGTTTGGGAATCAAATTTTTAACAATTGCCAGCTGATGTACATAGTTTTACCTAACACGTGTATTTCCTCCACTAAATCTTTCCCTAATGTTCATCTGTTTGTATTCATCTTTTACATGTAAAATAAAGGATTTTTAAAAAAAATATAAGCATCCCCCAAAAAAGTATTTTTTATAGTTTTCTAAGTTCCTCTCCCCCCCACACACACATATACAAAATAATGTACTAGCAGATTTCTCAAATTATGTCCTGGGTTCCATTTTCATAGATTGTGCCATTTGACTTGAAATATATTATATCCCTATTTTCTCTAAACATCTTCAGTATTTATAATCCATTTTTCCCTCCCCCATGCCAGAATTGATATTTATGGAAATTGGTACAGCCAGGTTCTTGAATAGCTTATGAAGTAGGCAACTTAAGTTGTACCCAGGAATTTCCTGAATAGCACATGAACTGATGTACCAAAAAAAGAAAAAGAAAAGAAATGTTCATTTGTAAATGGTTTCTCTGCTATAAAAACGATCAAAGCTTTTAAAAGGGAGAAGAGATAATTTGCTGCTGATGCTATTTGTGTGATGATTACAATTATCACATGACACACTGATTGAAGCATTCATTATGGTCTGACTCTCCCCAGGATAGCCTTGTTCTATCATGTGCAAACAGTAACAATCAGTGTTAAGAAATGCTTGCACATGATGAGCTTATCTCCATGTGAATGAGTTGTTGATAAATCATCTGAAATCATCCTAAAGCACTAGACAGACAATTCAGTTTTACTGTGTAGTAAATTTTAAAACAAGCCATGTTAAATCATTTTAGGAATTCAAAGCCAGATAGAGCTCAAATTATCAGAGTATTTTTTTTCCAAAAGAGAGAGAGAGATATTCTGAGATGATCTAAAGCACAGGTGTAAACTCGCCACGTCATGTGACGTATTGTGACATATCGCAATTCGTTTTGCATTGCTGGCAATGAGGTGGACACGACTTTGGTATGATAAAAACAGCCCATGGGCCAGCACCCCTGATCTAAAGTTTAAAGTCTACCCAAAGATAATGTAAAAACTCATAAAGTCATAGACATTTGACCTCCTCTAATGAACTATGATTTCTGCCAATAAATTCATAGGATTTATTTTAAATATATTAAATGCTTGTATCTATCCATATATTGTCCAAAATATTGTCTGTAATTTGTGAATGTTTCTTTATGATTTTAACAGCAGTTTCCTTTCTTCCAAGGAATGTATAATTTTAACCAACATTCTTTAACTTTACAACATTTGCAAATTACTATCTGATTTTTATATTCTTTGCTTTCCGGATTATCTGCTTAACATTTATAATGAGTAAAGTAACATTGATGTTTGAAAATATAACTGTAACTCTTGAAGCTTAATTACCTCTACTTAGCTAAATAAAACAGTAACAACCAAAGAAATGCAAATTCATTTTTACATATAGTTATGCTTTGTAAAGAACAAACTGCAACTCCAAAAAGTCAGTACAGGCTTATAACTATAACTGTTCCCAAAATGTATGTTGCTAAGTGAGACATTTGTTAAGTGAGTTTTGCTCCATTTTACAATTTTCTTGCCATGGTTGTTAAGTGAATCATGATTCATTTTTATTGTTCCTGTTGTATTCTCACTCTCTAAGAAGATGGCTTCTGCACAGTGATGAATTGTATTGTATTTACTTACTCCACATGAAACATGATGTCAGAAGCATCTGAATCTGTGCTGTCTCTACACATTCGATCCATGCCAGTCTAGCACTTGCGGTCCTATCCTGAAAGCCAAGCATTGAAGCAAGAAAACCAGCATCATGGCAGCTGATAACAGCAAACCATCGCCTGAGGCAGTAAGGGTAAGTGGAAATTGCAGCAGTAACTTGGACAACTGACAAATAGATGAGATCTTTGGAGTAGGATAAACAGATTATTATTATTATTATTATTATTATTATTATTAATAATAGTAATAGTAATAGTAATAGTAATAGTAATAGTAATAGTAATAGTAATAGTAATAGTAATAGTAATAGTAATAGTAATAGTAATAGTAATAATAATAATTGCCTTGGGTGCAATCCCAAGGCACCACTTGAACACCATTGGCATTGACAAATTCGCCATTAGTCAATTGCAAAAGGTGGCCTTACTAGGAGCTGCTTCCATCCTGTGACGATATCTGTAATACCCTCAAACATCCACATCTGCCTATCTCAGGTCCTTGGGAAGGACTTGATAGGTAGACAAAAATGCCAAATTCAATCTGAACATCTGGATGACTGGGCGATGATCATCAACAACAACAACAACAACAACAACGATGATGACGTGAACGAGAAGAAGAAGAAGAAGAAGAAGAAGAAGAAGAAGAAGAAGAAGAAGAAGAAGAAGAAGAAGAAGAAGAAGAAGAAGAAGAAGAAGAAGAAGAAGAAGAAGAAGAAGAAGAAGAAGAAGAAGAAGAAGAAGAAGAAGAAGAAGAAGAAGAAGAAGAAGAAGAAGAAGAAGAAGAAGAAGAAGAAGAAGAAGAAGTTGTTGTTGTTGTTGGAAGGAACCTTGGAGTCCAACCCTCTGCTCAGGCAGGAAACCCTACAGCATTTCAGATAAATGGCTGTCCAGTCTCTTCTTAAAGATTTCTAGTGTTGGAGCATTCACTGCTTCTGGAGACAGGTTGTTCCACTGGTTAATGGTTCTAACTGTCAGGAAGTTTCTCCTTAGTTCTAGGTTGCTTTACTACTTGACTAGTTCCATGTGTTGCTTCTTGTCCTGCCTTCAGGCGCTTTGGAGAATAGCTTGACTCCCTCTTCTTTGTGGCAACCCCTGAGATATTGGAATACTGCTATCATGTCACCCCAGTCCTTCTTTTCATTAAACTAGACATACCCAGTTCCAGCAGCCGTTCCTTATATGTTTTAGCCTCCAGTCCTCTAATCATCTTTGTTGCTTTTTTCTGTACTCTTTCTGGAGTCTCAACATTTTTTTTACATTGTGGTGACCAAAACTGGATGCAGTATTTCAAGTGTGGCCTAACCAAGGCATTGTAAAATGGTATTAATACTTCACGTGATCTTGATTCTATCCCTCTGTTAATGCAGCCCAGCACTGTGTTGGCTTTTTTGGATGCTGCAGCACATTGCTGGTTCATATTTAAGTGATTGTCCACTAGGACCCCAACATCCCTCTCACAGTTACTACTATTGAGCAAGGTACCACATATACTATACCTGTACATTTTGTTTGCATTACCTAAAAGTAGAACCTTAATTTTTTCACCATTGAATTTCATTTTGTTAGATAGCGGCCAATGTTCAAGTCTGTCCAGATCCTCCTGTATTTTAAGCCTATCTTCTTGAGTGTTGGCTATTCCTGCAAGCTTGGTGTAGTCTGCAAATTTGATGAGTTCTCCATTTATCCCCTCATCCAAATCATTGATGAAGATGTTGAAGAACACTGGGCCCAGAACAGAGCCCTGGGGCACCCCACTACACACTTCCCTCCATGTAATTGCAGTTCCATTGAGGACCACATGCTGAATATGGCTGGTCAGCCAGCTACGAATCCATCTGGTGGTGATGCTGTCTAACCCACATTTTTCTATCTTATCAAGTAGTAGGTTGTGATCTACTTTATCAAATGCCTTACTGAAGTCCAAGTAAATTATATCCATAGTATTCCTCTGATCCACTAATTTTGTCACTTGGTCAAATAATGCAATAAGATTTGTCTGGCATGATCTGTTTTTGACAAACCCATGTTGGCTTTTAGTAATCACTTTGTTTGTCTCTAGGTGTTCACTGATTCGTTGTTTGATTATCTTTTCCAGAATCTTCCCAGGTATTGAGTTCAGGCTGATAGATCTGTAGTTTCTTGGATCTATTTTTTTCCTTTTTTGAAGATAGGTACTACATCAGCTCTTTTCCAGTCCTCTGGTAGTTCCCCAGTGCTCCACGATCTTTGAAAAATATAGTTCAGTCGTTCTGAGATTACATCTGCCAGTTCCTTGAAAACCTTGGGGTGTAATCCATCTGGTCCTGGTGATTTGAACTAGGCTGGACAGGTGCTCACTTACCATTTTCTTGCCTATCTTAACTTGCAGCTGTTAAGTTAGTAAACTGGTTGTTAAGTGAATCTGGCTTCTCCATTGACTTTACTTGTAGAGTTACCCCCTCATGGGCCGCCAAATCTCAGGCTCTCCTAGCCCTCCCCCTTTAGTCTCGCTCACAGCTACACTCTCAAACTTTGGCAACAATGTTCTTTTCACAGGAGCTCATGCAGAGTGAAGAGATGACAGGTTCTCATCATGAAGAGGTTCACAGGAACAAAGATGACCCACCCCAATCACAGCAGACAGTATGTGGCAGTGCTTAGCAGCACAGGCCCGTCATGACAATAATGGTCAGTAGTTTATAGTAGCCGTTTGGGACACAAAAGGGGTGGAGAAGTCCTCTGGCTCCAGGCAGCAATGGGGAATGCGAATGAGGGTGGTTGACACTCCATGGCCACAGCTCACCCCATGGAGGCAGCTCCCCACAGTGTCTACATTCACACCGATAGTAGTAAGCAGAGTTCGGATGGCCGCTGGTCTCTGGAAACACAGCGACCAGCCTCTCCTTTCTTTCTGTCGATGCTCATAGTCTCAGGTCTCCCTATGGCAATTTCTCTCTCCCCTCCTTCCTTTATTGATAAAAACTGAATCTAACACTCCAACAAATGATTTCTCTGCCCACTCTCTCTCTTCCCTCCACTCAGGATATTCTCCCCTTGCAGAAGAAGCAATAATACTCTGCTTTCTCACTCTCCCTTTCCTTCCCTCTCCTTAAAAGAGAGGAAATCAGCTAAAATCCTCAAACTCCTCTTCAGCTTCACCTGGTCTCTCCCCAATTTCAACAACAACCACACCCACTCCAGTTCTCCTTTTCCTTTTCTCTTCTTCCACCTGGTCCACTGGCCACAGCTGTATGAGCCTCCATCCCATCTATCCAGCCAGGATCCCGCAAAGCCTCTCAGCCAGCTCCATTACACTTGTAAAAGTTGATCACATGACTCTGGGACACTGCAACCATCATAAATATGAACCAGTTGCAAAGCATCTGAATTTTTATCATGTAACCATGGGGATGCTGCAATGGTCATAAGTATGAAAAATGGTCATAAGTCACTTTTTTCAGAGCTGTTGTAACTTTAAATAGTCACTAAATGAACTTTTGTAAATTGAGGACTACCTATATTCAAATTATATCACATTTTAAAATTATTATCTCCTTTTTTTCTTTTTCTTTTCTTTTCTTTTCTTTTCTTTACTTCTTCCTTTAGCTTTTCTTTTATTAACTAAATATAAAAACAATGAAGAAAAAGAATATATATAATTATAAGGAAAGATAAAAAGAAAGCTAAAAAAGAAACACAAATGTATATGACATAAAGACACATACATATATAAAATTGTGTGATAAATATTTCAGTGAATTAAGAACAATTATAATCATCTGTAGCTAATCTATATTGATAGTGCTTAGCAATAGCAGTGGTTTACAAGATCAGCATATTGCCCGCAACAATCTGGATCCTTATTTTACAGACCTCAGAAGGATGGAAGGCTAAGTCAACCTCAAGCTTGTCATAATCAAACTCTCATCTTTGGGCAGAAGTTGCAATACTTTATTCTAAATACTGTGCCACCAAAGTAATAACTGATTTATATATTGATAGGCTATTGGTTTGTCAATTGCTGGTAACATCAGTTCAGTCTGATAAACAATAAGTCTAGACAATAGCACTTAGCAATAGCACTTAGACTTATATACCACTTCACAGTGCTTTACAGCCCTCTCTAAACAGTTTCTAGAATCAGCATGTTGTCCCCAACAATCTGGGTCCTCATTTTGCAGACCTTGGAAGGATGGAATGCTGATGCTTGAGCTGGTGAGATTTGAACTGCTGAACTGCTGGCAGCCAGCAATCAGCAGAAGTAGCCTAAAGTACTGCATTTTAACCATTATACCACCTGGACAAAATCCACTTTCTTTCTCCACATGACAACTTCCATGTGATTGGATTAAACATTTTACAGAATATGAACATCTGGAAATACTGAATCTCAAAGTCAAGTTAATACATGAAATAACTTCTTTTGCTTTGGAACTGGAACCTAAAGTAGAGTTAATACAGAGATAAAAATAATAAACAATGTGTTTACCATTTTAAAAAAGTTGTAGCCATTAAATGGCTGGCAGAAATTTCATTATTGCAGTTTCAAGACTTAGCCTGATACCATTGTTTCATTAGGCTGGCAGTCATGTGAGAAGCTCTCTATATGATTGCAAAGGGTGATGACTGCAATTTGGAGCAAACTGAAATGGGAGCAGGTGGTCTTTCACATCAAAAAGGCAAGAATTGGCATTGACATTTTTTATTATGTATTTTTTGGTTAAGATGTTGAATATGAATGTATTCTCATATGCGTGAATATAATATATAGAGTGCCTATTTTCTTAACAAAAATACAATCAGAAAACTTTTATAATAGAAATTCTATATTCCTGCTCTGATTCCAAAAAGGTGACTTCAGTTTGACTTTTGATGTCCTCTGAAAGTAGTGTGAGATTATATATATTTGTATTTCTAGGCCACAATTAATCTAACTAAAGTAAAATGTTATACAAGATTCTTTGGACAATGTAAAATTTAGCATTTTTTCTTGTCTGAGAAAAAGAAAAAGTGAATTGTTAGTTCCTATTTATAGTACTATTTCAACTATTAAAATGAACTCCTTACAACAAACTTACAACTTTTTTTTCCATTTCATGTTAAAATGAAGAGGGAATCAGTGTTCTTTCAGTGGAACTTGGGCAGAAGAAAAAACTTCTGACTGATTTATGCCCTTGTTCTACACTGTCTTTAGTCCATATACATTATCCAGCACTGAAACTGTCAGCAGCTTTGGCATTTCTCTAGATTTGTCAGTCAGAAGAGGAATATACTTGGACTTCCATTTAAAATTCATGGTGAACTAGACACCTCAAAGATATGGAGACAGCATTGTGGCAAGGTCAGTGGCCAGAAGGTCAGCAAAATCTCACTGGAAGAAAACAAAATCAAGGGATCACCTACTTATAGTACAGACAGCTATTCCTTGTGAATAAACTGGAGGAAGTGAGGTTTCTGCAGTTGGATCATGACTTGAGCAAATGGAAGTTGAGGAATTTACACTAAGTTCATAGTCGTAACCTATATTATGGACAAAAAGCTCTGCCAGGAGTCATTTCTTAATCAGTTTTGTAAATTGCTCCTTCTCAACTATTGAGAACCTTTTCATTGACAGGTTTAAATGTAAACTGAACTTAAAAGAAACAGAAAAAAACTGTAAACGGAATCTATCTCTTTCTCTTTCTCTCTCTCCCTCCAGTCACTTCAGAGCTCTTTGTTCTTTAGCTTTTTGTTAAGGCCAATATTGCTTATGTCTCGTGAACAGTAAATCTATTATTATTTCATTATATAATAATAATTCAAAAATAGAATCTATATTCACAAGCATTTAGAGGAGAGGGTTTGGACTTTAGGTAGCTGAAAAACTCCTTACAATTATCATAGAATCTTTGAATTATAGTGTTGGAAGAGATCACCAAGGTCATCTAGTTCAATCTTCTGCAACCAATTAAACCAACCTTGAGAAATGGCTGTCCAAGATACTTCGGTGCCAGCTCATTTTTGTAATAAAAGTAATCAGGGTTCCAATTAATCAGGTCATTTTTGTTTATGTTTTCCCTTTCCCATTAATTTTAAATATTCTATAGTTTCAAGCTTATTCCTTCATATTTTCCCCTTGTTTTTTTTAATAATTCATGGCCTTGTTTGTTTACTGTTTTACATTCAGAAGCTGATGAATGATCAGAGACCATGCTTCTGATTAATACAGTACATTCCCATTGAAAGACATTATATAGACTTCAGATTAAGAAAAGCATCCTTGGTAGATTAGAGCATACAGCATATCCATATCCTATTTATTTTTAACCTGTTCAGAATAGCTGTTTTAATATTCATAAATTATGGTTCCTATTAGAAAGAAAGACAAAACTGTAGTAGGAAAGAGTTTAGCATATTTTTAAACTGCCCTTTATTTGATGATGCACTTTAATTCGAATGAACTCATATGGAATCTTTCAAGATTATTGGTTATATATTATATTTATATTATATTTAAATTAAATTATTATATTTATATTATTTATAAAGGAAAAGTAATGGTTGTGATATATAATTATACTACTTTTGTACCAAAAATATTAGCAACTAATCAGAATTGTTTTGTTTTTAAAATGATAAATATATGTTCACATGCTTATATTCCCACACAAGTACCAGTATTTGCACATACACACATGAACACACAGCTTTAAAATCCATTTATTAATATTAAAATCAACTATACATATAACCCATTATATATTACCACCACTACAATAGTAAATATAAATAAGGCCATAATATCTGCAATTTAATAATAGAAGGGAAAGCTGATCTATTATGTATAACAGAAAACTGTTTAGTAATAGAAAGGAACATTCCCTTATCCCAGTGAATGTGTCCCAAGCCATAAATCCAGAGAAGTGATGTTGTTGGTTGGCATAAATAAATATGAGACCCAATTTGTGACACTGACTGCAAGGGATCAGATGGGGCTACCTTACTATATCAGCCTCCCTGATGTGTAGCAGCCTCTGTCTATATACTGATCCATTGTGAGTTGGATTCTAGATGTTGTGGAATTGACTGAGACATGATCTTGCTTGATTACATGGAATGGATTTGAACTGTTCATCCTAAAGACATGGGCAGGGCTCTTGGGGTTGCCAGCCCAACCGCCTGTGTTTTACATCCATGGTTGGTTAAGATCTTCAGGAACAAGGAATTATACAGATGGATCTTTGGAGTGTGGAGTGTGGAGTGTATGTTAATGGGTTCCAATTGTATGATATTGGTATATAGAATTTTCTTTGTTTCTCTTAATATTGTTGGTTTTAATTGGAATTGTCTTTTCTATTAGCTTTATAGATGTATAATGATCATATAACTCAGGTGACAATTGAAATCTTCAAAAAAATTGAATAATTTAATATAAAGTCATTGTAGTCATTTTTCCATCAATAAATTTTAATTCGCCAGTCTTTAAATAAAACATGTGTGTTTTATGTGTATAGCATTGCAAGATAGCAGTGTTCAATTAACTGAATGACTTAAAATTCAATCTGATCCACTGTTCAGAATTAAATATAGATTTTTTTTGTCTGGAATCTTCATTATCACTGAATTTGATAAGATATTCTAGAGATAACTTTAAGCACTTGTTTATTGGGATAAAAAGCATGAAAGAATCATAAGATTTGAAGAAAGCATTTAGGTCCTATTTCATACAGAAATCCTTTTAAAAACCACTGAAGACATTCAGCAACTGCTTCAGTGGAAGGATTTCACCATTCTTTGTTCCTACTGTATTATGTTTAAGAAAAACTCACAATTAAAAGATGTCTGTTTACATCTTCCAACATTTTAGGGTGCCATTTGTAAATTTAACATAACTTCAGTTCAACTTTTCTTATCAAAATTACATAGATTTATATATCAAACCTAAAAAGTTTTACCCATATATAAGTATTTGTTGTTTGTCTAGTACTGATCAAATAAACAAACAACAAATATTGATCCTTACAAAATCTACAATGATCATTTTCTTTTCCTTCTGTCTACATATCGCAACTACAAATTTGCCAGCATCATAGTTTGAGAGGGAAGGTGATACATTTTGCTTTGAAGCCTCTGGTTGGAACACTGATGAATGGGTGATATAAAAACATACTTAATGTAAGTTCATGTTCCATTTACCATATTTATTTTTTTGAGGGGAGAATTCTGGAAACCTCTATGCTTCTATACTACACATACTTCTTTAGGGTATGATTCAAAGTTTTCCACTCAGAGAATAGATTTCTTTGCTTAAATTGTCTTTTATTTAACTTCTGTTCATTTGGGCAAATTAGAAAAATCCCCATTAGGAAAAGGCTCCTAATAAACAACATTTTAATTTTATATCAAGCTGTAAATCAAAGGCAGATGTAATAAACTTCATTACCACACATAAAAATTTTAAAAAATGAAACTTTGCTAAAGTGCAGATTTGCTGCCTGTTTTTAAAATTTATTATAGTGGATTTAATTTATTTTAGAATGTGTTAGACATTACTATTTCATATCACACCACGAAGACTTTGATTTCTGCATACGCCATCTGGAAAAGAAAAGTGCTAACACAAAGACATAAATGTGAATTAATAGACTCCAGCAGATGGAGTAGAAAACAGAAATAATTTGGCAACTCAACATTGTCTGTCAAATGCTAACTCCAAAATGTAGCCAAATCCACACCCAGTTTAACATCATTGTGATTTTATCCAGAAATTCCACACCAGTTGTGATGTCGAAACATTTGTTGTTGATATTGTTTTAAGACTTCATTGAGATCAAACAGAGCAGGGCTATCAAGCCTTAAAAAATGTTCCTACTAATGAGTTGGTTAGTTTATTAGTCTTTATATATAATACATTATATATTAGTACAGTTTCTAAGGATAAAGTTACTATGATTATATTCAAATAATCATAAAGCATTGTCAAAACATAAGTAACTATCTAATTTTCTGAAGATACATTCAGAAATATACTGGTAACAATGAATCAGTAGGTCTTATTCGTAGGGTTGTACAAATGTATAAAGTTTTTTTCTAGGCATCAACAATCTTCAACAAGCTATAAATCTACAGGGATGTCTTGCATCAGCAGATGAAGAATGGAAATTAGTTATTGATATGTGATTATTCTACCTAGGTCTTCACATGGATATAACTCTGCATAACTAAATTTAAAAAAAGCACAGACAAGGATAACAATACCTGGCTGAGGAATTCTGGGAATTGAAGACCACAAGTCATAAAAGGGCCAAGATTGAAGACCCCTGCCTTAGAACACATCATATCCTAATATTTTTATGCTATTAGTGGAATATTGATAAGTTAGTGAAAAATGTGATCTATATATTTTTCAATAAGTAATTGATAATTGCAATTGATATCTTCTGGTATCTGTTAGCATGCAAATTCGATTAACAATCACATCTAAAATCCAGTGATACCTTATATTTTAAAAAAGTATCATTATAAATGATAATATAAAAGAAAAAATAAAATAAATCAGTAAATGAAATGAATTAATGGAATATGGAGGAAACAATTATAGATGCATTGATACATCTAATATAACAAGTTAAAACTTGTCCACACAGAAACACATACATCCAATTTATCACAGTGTTGATAGAAAATTATTGCATAGTGTAATCATGTCTTTCATCCAAAGTTTTAGATAAGGTTAATTAGAAACTTTCCACCAAAATAAACAGTTTTCTTAGTTGTTGTCTCCATACAATAAATTCAAAGTAAATAATATTTCAATAAAGTTCAGTTTTTATATACATATTGTTCAATATCTCATCCATATATTCCATTATTATTTCTTTGCTCAGCAACATATTTACAATCTTATGAATATTAAGTTAACATGGTCTCAATTTCGGGCTCATCTATGCTTCAGATTTATTCCAATTTGAAACTGGGCATTTAGCAATTTGTGAAAAACGAAATGTCATTTTTAGCTGTGGGAAACCCCTAGGCTCCACCCACATTTTCTAGCAAAAGTATTTTTTATTCTCCTTTTCTCTCTCCCTCTGTCTTCCTCTCTCTCTCCAGTTCTATTTGTTAACACTAATGCTCCATTAGTGTAAGGAAAACAGCCTAGTTTTAAATACCGGAAAAACCAAAGAGATCATTGTTGATTTCAGAAAAGGCAGACACAGCCACACATCTCTGGGCATAAATGATTCACCAGTGGAGATGGTTACCAGCATCAAATTCCTGGGTGTGTAGCTAACGAGTAGGCTGGCTTGGTCGTTCAACAGTGAGAAACTGGTAAAGCAGGCACAGCAGCACCAGGATTTTCTGTGTCCCCTGTCCTGACCACTTTCTAAAGGGGGACGATTGAGAGCATCCTGTCATACAGCATCACAGTCTGGTTTGGAAGCATCACTGCTTCAGATAGGAAGGCGGTGCAGAGAGTGGTGAGAATGGCCAAAAAGATCATTGGCAGTGCCCTCCCTCCCATCTAGGACATAGCATAGAAGCGCTGCTTGAGCAGGGTCCGTAAGATTATCTGGGACACTACACATCCTCTTCATGACTTGTTTTCCTTGTTACCTTCTGGGAGGAGGCTTTGTAGTAGCACAGCAGAACATCCAGATTCAGCCATAGTTTCATTCCATATAGCATTAACCTTGTGAACTCTCAAGCTTCCTCCTTCCATTATATATTCAATATGGACAGTATTTAATATTATTTGTTATGCATATGTAGGGGTGTGGGTCTATACATATGTTGTATATAGTATGTTTTTAAGGCGTGTCATGTACGTGTTTCACTTTGAGAGCAGACAACTAAATTTAATTTTTGATGTGTGCCATTATGCCCACAGTAAAAAAATGACAATAAAGGTTATCTTATCTTACCTCTTACCTCTTACCTTGTCTTGTCTTGTCTTATCTTATCCATCTTACACTATGGCTAGTGTGCGCTCTGGGTGCTACCACCTGCTTTCTGAATTCCACAGGCATTTCTGCTGAGCTACCTGTATTAAAGGCTGCACCTTGTTGTTTTCAATATATTTTTGGCTTTCTTTTGTTTTTGTTTTTAGATTCATTACAGGAATTGTAAAATTGCTGACCATTCCTTTGTTTTGTGTTTGTTGTTTGTTTTGCTTTCAGCTTTTAATGGGTTCAGCAGAGAATTGGTGAAATACTGGTAATTTGTTTGATTTTATAAAAAAAACCTGGGTGAAATTAATAAAAGTTCTGCTAAGTTTCCACTTTCTGCCCAATTGACAGAAAGAATTGCAAAACTATTGTAGGAGATTTTTTTTCCTTCACCAGTCCTATAGATAGGAAATTCACTGCATTATAAAATTATAGCTCATACAAACACATACAACTATATCCAAAACTCTATATCCTGCCATTGGCAATTCACATTCATATTTTGTTCCTTGCATAAATTACCTAGTTGCATTCAAACAATGACTTAATTGAGCTACTCCTGGAATAATGCTAGATTGAGAGATTTCAACTAATTCAGCACTTTTTAATTTGGGTGCATTTTTCTGATTATATGTCACTTACCAGTCTTACTCAGATGTAAATATTTAAACAGCTTTTTCTTTTTTATAAGCAGCCATTGTACAGCAAATCAATTGAATTACATATAATGTACAGCAAGCATGTCAATACTATTTATACTCTACCCAAGTAGCTCTATATCAAACTAATTTATCTATGGATTGCACAGAATTGCAATGTGGTTAGACCATATAGAAGTGGGCCAATAATCTTTAAATGCCTTAGGTTATATTTATGTTCTGAATTATGCAATATTACATGAAGTGCATATTGCTGCTGTTACTATCCACCAACCTTTCTGCAGCATGAGACTTTTTTTAGGCTTTGGACACAGAAGTAACAAGTAAAAAAAAATTTTTTTAGTCAGCCACAATTTGGATAGGGTTAAGTAAAGGAATAATTTTTAACAGGGGATGAAGTTAGGTCATGTAGGCTCAAGCTTTTTCTTCTTCCTCTCAGATAGTTAAATCTCCAGTATGCCAAAGGGAAAAAAGGAAAATGGCTGGGATTCTGAATAATCAGCAAAGCAAGGAATAATTTCAGTTGCCACCTGTGAGTTTATTTCACCTTTTCATCTGCAGGTATTTAAAATGTGGGAAAATTAAAAAAAAGCTTTTCTGCTATGAATCTTGTCTTGTGAATAATTACTGTATTTCTAGATCAGCATTGGCATTTTCTTTTAAACTGTGTTTTTCAAATTTAGTAATTTTAAAACGAGTGGATTTTCCTAGCCAATATTCTGGGAGTTGAAGTCCATACATCTTAAAGTTGCCAGGTTTGAAAAACACTGCTTGAAATTGCAATAGATTTTGATCCTTCCCCTAAAAAAATTGTGTCATGGACACCTAAGTAACTTTGAAATAATCACATTTTGCAGAAATCTCATCATACTGTGATTCTAACACTTCCCACTCTATAACTAATAAAATGTAACCAATGGATGTAATGCTATACATCATAGGGACTTAATGTCTAATAGCCAGTCTATATTCTCTCCTATTTTCAGTTTATTTTCTGATATTCTAGTACTGCTCCTTAATGTCATGTTTTCCATTTAGATTCTTGTTTTTTATATATACATTTCCTGTTTCTTAATTCATATATCTTTTAGATTTTCTAGATATATATATTATATGTACATATTTTACTTTGAAGTATCTTCTATGCTTTTTAATTACTGTACCCCATCCTTCTTCTACATTGGTTTATTAATATAATAAAGGCAAGGCAAGGCAAGGCAGGACTGGACTGGACTGGACTGGACTGGACTGGACTAGACTAGACTAGACTAGACTAGACTAGACTAGACTAGACTAGACTAGACTAGACTAGACTAGACTAGATTGACCATGGAGAGGAGACAGATGAGGCAGAAATATCCGGTTTTTTTATCTTCTAAATATCTGTGTTCTATGACATTTACTCTTCTTTTACCACTTCCTGTCACCAAAATGACGATTTTGAAAGCTATACTGGTTTTGGGCAATTGCCTACCTGAGCTGCCAGATATTATTTTGATGTTGACAATATCTAAGTAGGTGATCTTAGCCAATCCAAGTAATTAGAATGCAAAGTTTTTCCCCTCAATGATATTCAAACTATCATTGATTACTTACATTATATGTACCCAAGCCAAGTAAAATAATCACATATTATCGTGCTTTTCCTAACTACCAACACTTGCAGTTCTTTTTCTTCATCTGCTACTTCAGTGTCTTAGATTATAAATTTCATAAATCAGGAACTATCACACTTAGTAAAGTGTCATGAATATATTCAACACTGTGTTACTCTTCTATATAATAATATTATTTAAACTTGATAGTTATATAATCCAAAAGCTTCATGCCTTGTTAAAGTTTTACATTAGCAAAATCAAAGTGAGATCATTGCAGATGCATTTAATTTTAAAGAAGTTAATTAGCATTATTTGGTGCTTGGATAAGACTGTATCTGCAATATCTACAGAATCTCTTAGAACCTTTTTTACAGGCAGAATCCATGTTGGCTAATTGTAATATTTCAGATCACCAAAAACCAATAAAGTTATCACTGAGATCAGTTAATAAGAACAAAACATGTAAAAGAACAAGAATACAAAATGTTTCTGCCATTTATGCAGAATATTCTTTTTCTAAAGTAGGACCCAATGTGCTCAGTAGAATTGACTCACTAGTAAGTGATTGAAGAATATCAGATTTAGACTACAGTCCTAACTATATATAATGACCTGGTACTAAACCCCATTTAACATCATTAAATTTAGTAGGCTGTATTTAAAGATAGGCATATGTATTTCAGCATACAAATAAAGTTACTAAAATGATTAATTTCAAATAATTTAGAGAATCTTAGTTCTAGGATCACTGCATTTTGTACAAAGATTAGTAACTTTTAAACCAGGTTGCTATTATAAAATCAAAACATTTTTAAGGTAAAATGGATTTCATTTTTAACAGAATAACAGAGTTTGAAGGGACCTAGGAGATCTTCCAGTCCAACCCCTTGCTCAGGCAGGAAACCCTACACCATTTCAGACAAATGGTTATCCAGTCTCTTCTTAAAAACCTCCAGTGTTTGAGTAACCACAGCTTCTGGAGGCAAGCCGTTCCATTGATTAATTGATCTAACTGTCAAGAAATTTCTCCTTCATTCTAGGTTGGTTCTCTTCTTGATTATTTTCCATCCTTTGCTTCTTGTCCTGCCTTTCAACTGATGATTATCAATAGTAACTTTTTTTATTTAATATGGTCATTTGGAAATCTCTATGGTAATAGCTTATCTAGTCATAATGAGATTGATCTGTTGTTTGGTAATTCCAAAACTTTACATTTTCAGGGTTTTTAAAGTTATATTATAGTTCACATTCTTTAAAAAGGCTTTAGAGACATCATATCAATTTTAACTGAGTGGCTTTGGGCATTCAATCTCATTTTTTAAGATTTTTGTTCTGATTTTTGTGTCATGATGGAAACTTTTGGATAACTCCAGATCGTTACACAATCTCAGGATTATAATGGCCATAAAAGTCCATTGTTCCTTTATGGATAATCTCTTATTCATCATAAAGGGGGAGTCAACTCTGAGTCTGAGAACAATGCAATTGAGAAAACTCTTTTTCCTTCTGTAGAACAGATAGTCCATTCTAAACAATGGCCCACAGTTCTCTCAAAATATAGCCCCTCAAGCTGCTAGAATACAATTTTGTATCTTTTAAACCAATTTCTGATCAATATTCAATTTGTGTGGCATATATCAAGTCAATTTCAGGCCTAAATGTTACAAAGATTCTAGTCAGGATTAAGACATATTTGGATTATCCCAAGTGTTTAATTTCTTTAAATTAAGTCTTATGGAGACTTTATTTTCAAGACAAAATCTGATTAAACTGAATGGTGTTTATTTCCATTTTGGTTAAATGTTTTGAGGAATAATATTATTTATTTCAAACACCTTTATGTTAATTTGTCCCATTTCTGAAGAATTGTGGAAACAAATTAAAGAGCTAAAGGAAGTTTTATCTTCATGAGCCAGGCAATCATGTTTTTTTATAACTTTTATTTTTGAAAAGCATCAGCTCAAGTTCAATTGCAGAAATGTGGGGAATCTCTTCCTCTGTTTTTTGTATATTTTCAAACAATGGCAAGCTTAGCAAGCAAAATAAAGATGTAATCATATATTTAAAATATCAACCTTCTTTCTCCATTGCCAGTAAGCAATATCTTTTTCAAGATATTGAAAAAGAAACTGTCATGAATATACAACTCAACAAAAAACAAAGTCTATTTTGCAAGAACTAAAAAATACAACCATGGGCATAGGGCAATTTTACAATGCACACTTACTTAGGCACAAGTTTAATTTAATTTAGTGGTACTTTTTGAATAACATGCTTTGTACTTTAATCTAGCTTTGAATAAAGTATGAAGCACTGTGTTTACCACTCCACATCTAAGCCTATAAACAAGACCTGTTGATGGCTTTGGGGTATATCTATCCAACTCACCTGGGACAGAAAACCTGTGATAGTTCACAATTATTTTTCTGTGTTGATCTACCTTTAAGATATTGCAAATGTAGTCATCACTGTTATGTGTGCATGTCTGGCATGCTAGAAATGTTAGAAACTACAAAAGAAAAGTGAAACAATCTTCCATATGTTAGAGTTACAATGTAATAGCCTTTTTAATAAAACAGAAATGACGCTACTGTATAAATCTCTTGAATGGCATTTGAAAAGAACCCAGATAGGCTAGTAAAAAACAAATGGCAACTAATGTATCTTTCACATTGGCTGTGGCAGTGATTTACTATGTTGTCTGCAATGCTAAATATACATCATAAATTCCTCCAACAGGAGTCTTATTATGTTCATCCATCTCTTCCCTCTGAAGCAACATTTTTGCCTTTCATAAACCCTTATTGTTTAAAAAGGGTCTCATTATATGAAATATAATGTAGGTGGAAACCAGAGATCTTCCATTAATCTAATGAGGACTTTGTGTGCAATTGTAGAGTGAAGGTACAGAAAAAGTGATGTTATCATTAAAAGCATTTCACTGAGTGACATTGGACCGTCTATTTTTTGTTGAGCTATCAAAAAAGGAAAGGAAAAATTCAAAAGAAGAGGAAAGTCTACATCTTGTCTTCCCAACACCATGACTCAGGATCTTGGTAGTTGGGGAGAGGAATATGCATACATTTGTGCAAATAAAAAACAGCTGTCAACTAGTACATACAAATTGATTTTTATATATAAACATAAATTCATAATTATTTCTTTTTTTAATTTGCAACAGAATTACAATAGTTGCTTTTACACATAGTCCTTCTTTAATAAAATAAGAAAAAAACTATTTTAAAAAATAATAAAATAATCTGAAATAATTTCTGTATTAAAATATAGAATCATAAAATCCTAGAGCTGAAAGAGACCTTGGAGGTATTCTAGTCCAACTTCCTGCTCAAGCCAGGAAACACTTGCCCTAGACTAAATTTGAATTTTATTTTAATTTATGTGATGAGGTTGTTTCCAAGGCATTATATTGTATTTCAGTGTTTTAAATATTTTCTAAACAGTATAATAGTCTTGCAATCCTTTTGCATCTCACTTTATCACTCAGCTATTGAGTTTATGTTTTTGATGTCTGTCAACACTTTACTGCAAGGATTTTTCAAACTCTATAATAATGATTAAAAAAACATAATAAGGTATCTCAAAACCCCAAAGCTTTTGTTAAATTAATCATTTTAACAAAATTATGAAATGACAAGTCCGGAAATTTCCTTTTTTAAAACCTAATGTACAGTTGACTACAATATCTCACAAGGAAAGAAATGCAACTCTTTAAAATCTCCAGGACAAAATCTACTGCAATGATAGCAATAACAACAGCAATAGCACTTATATACTGCTTCATAGTGTTTTACAGCCCTCTATACAGTAAGTGGTTTATAATGTCAGCATATTGCCCCCAACAATTTGAGTCCTCATTTTACCAATCTCAGAAGGATGGAAGTCTGAGTCAACCATGAGCCGGTCAGAATCAAACTGCTGGCAGTCTGCAGAATTAGCCTTCAAGTATTGCAGTACTGCAGTATTGCAATATGGCATTCTAGCCACTGTGCCACCATGACTCTTTTAATGATATAAAGTGATGCCTTATAGCAGGGATGTCAAACTGCTGGCCTGCAGGGGGCGAAACCATACCCACCCCATTGCTGGCAATGGAAAAAAGTCACAATACGTTGTGACACATCAGCTGCATGATAGATGCATTAGTATTATGACCAGGGTCCTGAACCAACATAATAAGCCAGACATTGTAAGGACAATTGCTGTCAAATTTAACCCAATGGCAAAACATTACTGAAATATTAATAAAAATGGCCTCCCAGCAATAATTGTGCTTTTAACAAAAAGTAAAACTGAGGACTATCATTTCACTGACATTGCTTAGAAATAGGAAAAAGGGGAAAAAAAGGTATAAAAATGAATAAATAAGGTAAAATAATATAATCCCGTGTAATAACCCAGTCATGGCATTTTTGAAATAGCATTAATGCAAAAACTGATGGTCACCACACAAGAGTTGTTAAATAATTTTTGTTTTTGTTTTCCCTGAAAATAAATAAAAAGAAAATTAGTGGCAGATGGAGGGAACACTGCTTAATGAAGAAAAAGTTCCACTATCTGGGCACAATTTTCTTATTATCCTTCAGTGACATAAGAAATATATAACTGAACCATTATGTAACAAGGATTATATGGGAAAAGACCAAACTAAAATAAAATAAAATATTAAATAAATTAAAATAATAAATTAAAATAAAATAAATTAAAATAATAAAATAAAATAAATTAAATTAAAAAACTAAATAAAACTAAATAAAATAAATAAAATAAAATTAATCTAAACTAAACTAAATAAAATAAAATGGGTGGTAGTGATTGTATAAAAGAATGCAATTTTATTTATTCAGAGTACATTTTACCAAATGCATTAGGTAATATTGTTATGCTACATGAACAGCTAGAAGACAAGTTACACTAGACAGATAAGTTATAAATAAGGTTCAGATGTGTCATCTGACAGCCAATCTATTTAAGTCAATATACTTAATAACAGTTATTATGACAGGAATTCAAGTTTGCCTATAGAATCAGGGCTGTGATGAAAAATATGTATTTATTGAAACTATTAACTAGACCATGATCAGTGAGAATGACAGATACTTCCTAAAATGTACTGACACTTAAATGTGTTATTCATATACCTTATGAGAATGAGGTACATACTTATTTAGCCTAAGTACATCACTTTTCAAGATATATATCTAAATGTTAGTAGCTTGCCATGTATGACCTACTGGAGTAATTTCAAGATTACATACTATAAAAAGATATAACACAACCTACTACTTAGGTTTTGTGTTCCTACTACAGGAGTCTTACATACATGGATTGAATTATCATGCCTTTGCTATTCTTCTTTTAAAAACAGACAAAATAATAGACAAACAATTATCAGAATCAGATCCACAAAAATATATACTTTTTCAATGACTACAATTAATAAAGCAATTTCAACCCCTACTTCCCAAAAATATAAAATACAGATATACGGATAAAATTGAAAATATAGAACAGATTCCTTTAAAAGGCTTATAGGCTTGAATATATATATTGAAAATATAAATATTGTTAAGTGATTCTTCTAGTTTAATAATATATTTAGCAAATTCATGACTAAATTGAAGCAACCTAAAATATTTTGTTCAATTTTCAGGAGAAAAAAACAGTTTTATATTCATATAATTACAGTTTACTAAAATAAGTTGATGATGACTAATGGTTTGGTTTATAGGGAAAATAACCAAAAATTGATCCAGAAAGATTTACTCATTGTCTGATTGGTTTCAGTAGTTCATGTCCAAGTTAATTAACATAAGACTTAAATTTTAGTAAGACATATTGTAACAACTATTTTTTTTATTTTACACATAACACAGAAAAATAGGAAAATACAATATTAACAAATATATTTATTGCTGAAAAATATCAGGAGAGAGTTCTATATACAGTATATTGGCTAGGCATAATTTAACTTTGATATGATCAACTCTTCTTTTTCATTTCACTGTGACAGTGAAGATAATATCATCTACCTATCTATCTATCTATCTATCTGTCTGTCTGTCTGTCTGTCTGTCTGTCTGTCTATCTATCTATCTATCTATCTATCTATCTATCTATCTATCTATCTATCTATCTATCTGTTCTGTCTGGCCCCTCTCAGCTCATTTAAATCCACATAAATATGTCTTTAAGAGGTTTATTTAACACATTTCAAAAGAATTCACTTCAAAGCACGCTGCTGGCATGTTGCTGGCAGGAACGGCCAAGTCTCAGTTATTTACATTTAGATTAAAACAGGCTCTTCCCACACCTTCCCAATTAACTTACTCTTTCTTTATCACATTGTCCAATACCTCATTATTCTTCCGTAGATTTCCAAAACATCAGAAGACTGAATTCAAATGCACTGCTCCAGATATCAGGCTACTCCTTGATTAACGTTGCTCGTGACAAAGGCGTAGTCTCTCTGTCCCCTTCTAATATAGTGTCCGATACGTCACTTCCCCTCATTACTTCCTTTTTCCACTTAACTGACACCGTCGCTTATCAAACCTTCGGAATCTCGGATCAATCCATCTATCTTCTTGATCCAAATCTGACCCCTCACTTTGTGAATCTGATCCAGACTGCCTGTAAATCTCCTCCCTTTCTGGCTCAGCTGCCGGGAGGGGAAAATACCCAGAGGGGCCTGGCTGCTCTTCCTCGGCTGCCGGGAGGGAAAACACCCAGAGGGGACTGGCTGCTCATCCTCATCCTCTTGCACTTCCCAAGCTGGTCTAGGACACTCACAACACTATCTATCTATCTATCTATCTATCTATCTATCTATCTATCTATCTATCTATCTATCTCCATCTATCATCTTCTCTATCTCTTCAAAAATTTGTGGCTGACAAAGAGTTAAAGGGAGACTAGTACAGCAATTTCAAGCTCTTTAGCTCTCATCAGCTAGTCTTACCCCTCTGGGATTCGAACCTGGGCAGCTTGCATGTTAGGCAGCTGTATTAACCTTTAGGCCACAGGCTCCTCCTCACTCCTGTCAACTGAGGCCAGGGAAGATATATATCTATGTGTTGGGTGGAACACCTGGTCTACCAAATATAAAGCAATCTGTTCTGCATTTCACTCTTTCACTCTTTGTCAGCCACAAAATTTTGAATGTACAGTGTTCACGGTAGTCTGCCTGTAAAAGATGCTCCTAGATTGGAGAAATGCAGAACAGATTACTTTATATTTGGTAAACCAGGTGTTCCACCCAAAACATATCTATATCTATATCTAGGTAGGAGAGAAGAGAAGAGAAGAGAAGAGAAGAGAAGAGAAGAGAAGAGAAGAGAAGAGAAGAGAAGAGAAGAGAAGAGAAGAGAAGAGAAGAGAAGAGAAGAGAAGAGAAGAGAAGAGAAGAGAAGAGAAGAGAAGAGAAGAGAAGAGAAGAGAATCAATTTCCCTGAAAGCTGAAACCTAAGTCATCATACAGAAGGCGACAGTGCCAGGTTTTATCATCTTCTTTACTGCTTGTCAGTTTATCCTCGGTAGAGCAGATAGGAAACATGGCCAGATAAGCTATTTCTATTTTATTATAAGGATATATTTATTAATAGAATTTTATTGATTGATTTATTAAATTTATATGCCACTCATTTTGCTACCATGAATCTTGCAAGTCTAAAAATATAACCCCCCTTTTATTTCCTATTAACTTAGGGAGGAACCTTTCTGAGTTTCTTTCTCTGCCCCTTATACAGTTGCATTCTACCACCTCTTATCTGATCGTTCTCTTGACAGCATCTATTTTCTGCCCTCCAGGTCTTTCAAGGTTATTTCCACACTACAGTTCAAGAATTTGCCTAGTAGATTATCTCATTTAATCATCTCATTAAATGGTAGAAAGTTATTTGTGTTATCTTATAATGTGAAAGCCTGAGATATTTATAAGCTATTCAGAAATGTTTCTGCCATCTATCCTCCTATCTTTCTTCTTCTTCTTCTTCTTCTTCTTCTTCTTCTTCTTCTTCTTCTTCTTCTTCTTCTTCTTCTTCTTCTTCTACTACTACTACTACTACTACTACTACTACTACTACTACTACTAGTCACACACACACATACACACATTTACCTAAATTATATTGACTAGTCATATCAACATTAAAAGTAGCCATGTGCCAGATCGACAAATTGCCAATTAGTATCACAGAATTTGTAATCAGAAAATAGAAACATGTTAAATTAACCATTGATAATTTAAAAGTGACAACATTATAATGACAGATATGAACTATCTTATGCTGTTTTCCTTGCTCAGAGTGTTTGGTAATCCATAAATATCCTTGATAGGATATGGAATAATATGTACAAGAACATGTACAATTTAGGATTATAGATGCAGACATGGAAAGGGAAAGAAAAAGGAAAATATTAGTTTTCAAAAAAAATTGCAATTGGGCCAGCAAAAAATAGTCTTGAGCAACATATCCATCTTCAGAATTCTAACTTTAAGCAGAATATTTTTCTCCCACTTCGCAAGATGGTTCTGAAATCTGGGGGGGGGGGGGTTCAGCAGCAGCCAACAGTACTTCCTATATATCTTTTAAGAGGCTAAGCAATAACCATCAGAGATGATCACCTCAGATAAGGTAAGTGCTACTTAACTTCTGCAATTTCTACCCATTAGAATTACAGAGATGTACTAAACATCCAAATAGATTGATATTCAGTTTCATCTTCTTTGATACATGGTTGAAAGCATAGTACATAATCATTCTAAACCCCTGTATGAACTCTGAAATGAAGCTGTGGTGCTTTTAATACTATTTTGCTGCAGTGCAGTCATGATTCTAATATCAACTATACTCCAGGGCCTTACCCTTATCCAAGTAAAGTCTAGCATTTACAACTTGTTTCTTATTTAACATAGTATAATACAGGACTGGAACAATTTCAGCTAGAAAATGTCTTTTCATTTAATGTTCACACACTGTTCTTTATTATTTACATTTTAAACCTGTTATTTAATCAATGGATGTGCTATTATCTTGCGTACATTAATATTCCTCTGAGTTGGCCAATTTTCTGATGCAAATTACTTTTCTACTTGTAATCGGTATATATTTGTGGGCTGATAACATGCTTTACCTGTATGTTTATCTTTATATTGCCTATCCCATGCAAAATTTGCAATTTCTTTCATTGCACTTACTTTTACTCTTATTTTTATAACTCTGCCAGGATAACTGCTCTGAATGCAGACTATGCAACTACTGTTAATAAAAAACATGCATATCATGAACAGATTTTTTTTCTGGCTGTTAATGTATATAATTAGTTTCTATTTATGAGAAGTCCTTTATATTCACCTTTTGAAATATGTATTAATAAACAATGAAAGGTAAATGGTCAGCACAATTCAGATACCTGGCATATAATTATATTTGTACTGAAAGGTTACATAGGAAAAAATGCTTTCATACTTAATGAATTTAGATTGTAAAAAAATGGAAGAGAAATGTATTTAACTACAATAAAAAATCATGCACATAAAAATCTATTGAAAGACATATTTTATCTTTGGACTAAAAAAATCAAAATATTGTAGTGGTATAATATATATAATTTAAACCTTTCTATATTTTTTATTAACTTTATTTATTTACACTTTTAAGACATCCTATGATTCAAAAAATAAAACAGCAAGTACTAAATTAGTTCCTGTCAGAACTAATCCCTCTATAGCCCCCACTATCCTGCCAGAACCAATGAAGCTTCTTGGATGGGAAGTGAAACATCATCTTCCTCAAGGAAAAAAAAAACAGTCCAGTTGTCTTTTGAAAAAGCACATTTGAGACAACTATGACTTGGATGACTGAGAATCTCCACAGACAGCAAGTACTAAAGTATCACGAAAATTACATGGAAGGTAGCAAATGTTCAATTTTCATCAAAGCTTTTGCAAAGGGTATATGGTATAGAGGGGTTCTTTCCTTTTACAATTATTTCATGTAGTTGCATCCACTATTAGCTTGAGGTGTGTGAGGAGAATCCCTGAGACTAATGTTGAATTAAATACTGAAAAAAGGCTGGACTATGATATACATGCTCTTTTGAAAAAGGATAGGAAATCTCAGCTTCAGAATTAGCATGTAAGATCATAATGATTCCTTAGCAAATAACATAGATGACATTTTGACACTACTTTGTGTTTTGTCATAGTTTGATTAAAAAAGCAAAGTTAATTTTAAAAAGTTGTGGCTTAAATCTGAAAAAAATCATTTTTATTATTTATGTTCAGTAATTTTTGTTACTGTTTTATTTTTGCTTTATTTTTTCTTATTTTTCCCTCATTTCTCCAATATTTCTTATTTTATAGAGTTTTATTTACATAGCCAAATAGCTCTAGATATTTTATTCTTTAACTACTAGCAACTATTTTTTTTCCAAAACAATTTTTATTAGTTTTCCATTTTACACCAACACAGCTTAAGAACTCATGAGGAAACATGGTGATCAATTTTTTTAAAAAAAAACAAGCAATAACATAGTAAATATATACACGTTATTTCTTAAAAATTTCCCTCTCTATCTATATAGGATATTATAATCAAATTAATACATTTTCAGATTAATTCATTCATTACTATATCTAACCATCAACTGCATTAATCAATAAAAAATTTTAATCTATAAAAACCTATATTTCTTCACACTTAAACTTAAGCTTAATGGGCTCTCCATTTATTTAAAAGCATTATAATCAAATCAATATCTTTCTAAAACCAATTCATTCACTAATATAACATTTCACCCAAGTTATATAAATAAACTAACATTCTCTATCTATTTATATTACTTTAAGCTCATTAAAACATTTCTAAAACAAATTTTCCTTGAATATATCACTCTATATAAATTTAATTAATCAATAAAAGTTTACAAATTCATTTATCCATCCTAAAGATCCTGTATCATGTTTTCTTAATTTTGCAAATATTTAATCTTAAACTAACATATTCATTTACTATTCAGGTGCCCCAAGTGTTTTTTTATTTAAACATTATTAACTCCAAAAATAAATTCTTCTATTTCTCACCAATATTTTATTGTTTTTCACTGTTTCTCAAAATCTCCAATAATTAATTCCGTCATTTCCCATATTTCAGTTCTTTTCTCATTATACCATCTCTAATATTAAAAACATATAAAGTCCTTTTAACAAAGTCCAAATCCAAATCAATCCAGATCGCTATAAAACCTTAACCACATTACTATAATCAGATTTAATATTTATATCTTATTCTGAATTTCTTTCTAGTCCAAACAGGTTTCCATAATTGGGCCTCCGCCTGCCATACTATACACTCCAAAAAGGAAGCTCCCATTGTGCATTTTGTTAAATTAGTATAAAAGTTATAGTTAATCTGAATGACTCGTAGCAGAATATCATTTCCTCTTTCTTTTAACATTGAATAAATTTCAATTAAAATCCTTTCTTTTATATTGTCCTCTTTGATCGCGTTTTTCTCTTGTTCCCATTTTTTTTCTCTATCTAAAAATCAAATGGCATCTGCAGGCCAACTTGTCCTTCTGAAGCAAGATCGTCTAGTTCCTTATCATAAGTCCTTTGTCCGTTGATATCAAGTCTTTTTTCCAAAATCAATTGATTGTCCAACTGTGAGTTTATTTCTTCCACCTCGGTAAGCAGAACACAAGCCTCTTGTGTATAAATTGATGTTTCACTTAATCCTTGTCTTTTGCCTTGTCGATACAAAGAAATCTTCTTTGAGCAAGCAATTATCTTCTCCATATTTACCAAAATTTTGTCCAAAATGTACTTATAAGTAAAATCTATACCAGTTTCCTCCATCTTTATTATATTTCAAATCCTTATCTTTTGAAGGAGACTATACTTAAAAAATGATCACAATATCCATCTCCTCCCAGTTTCCTCGTCTTTTTCCTTTGTACAAAATGAAAGCCTTTCCAGCGAAAAACAGATAGGAAGTACAATGAATAAATTTATCAGAGAGTGTCCCCAGGAAAGTAATCAAATGTTCAATCCTTCCAGACACTGTAAAGGTAAAAGTAAACAATATTCTCCAACTATTATAAAAACTTTCTTGAGGCTCCCAATATCCAAAAATAAAAACAACCATTAAAACAAAAATAAATTTGATCCTTTGTGCTTGTCTTCCCCGTTTAAGAAGCCACTTCACCAGAAAAGGGAATAATTCCAAAAAAAAAAAACCCTTTTCAAACATTATCTGCTTGTAATATTTCATTCAAACATTCACTGTCTAAAATTAGTGATAGGAAGAAGGTAATTTTTTGAACATATGTGCAGAAGTATAAAAATATATTCAGTATTTGAAAATGAATGTCGGACATAGAAATACTTATTTTTTTCTAGCTTTGGAAATCTAGACTTTGTATCAATATAGGTAGTCCTTGACCTATGTCCATAATTGAGCCCCAAACTCAAAAAGTGAATTTTGCCCCATTTAGCAACCTTTCTTGCCACAGTTGTAAGTGAATCACTGAAGTTGTTAAGTTAGTAACACAGTTGTTAGTTGAATCTAGATTTCCCATTGATTGTGCTTATGACAAGGTTGCTAAAGTTCACCAAAGATGATCACATGACTCCAGGACACTGCAACCATCACAAATATCAATCAGTTGCCTAGTATATGAATTTTGATCACATGGCCATGGGGATGCTGCAATGGTTGCAAGTGTGAAAATGGGTCATAAGTCACCTTTTTTCAGTGCTGTTGTAACTTCAAACAGTCACTAAACAAACTGTGGTAAGTCGAGGACTACCTGTAGTTATAAGATGTTATAACATTATCCAGCTATTCCTAAGGAAATATACATCCTATTGTCATTACTTTTACAGAGCCACAATAGAGGCTGGATGACTCAAGAAGATGCCATAAATTACAACCAGGCAAATAATGATAGAAACAAATCCACATTGTTCATTCTTTTCCCAGGCTGAAATTTACTTGCTTGCTACAAACTCTCTGTATCAGTTCAATCCTTCTGCAAGTTGGCAATTACTTACGAAGACTGTAGCTCTTCTTTGCTAAAAGATATTGCCAAAAAAATGGAACATTTTTTCTTCCTTCAAAACCTCTTTCTGAAACCATGATAAATTGGTAATGTTTTATACTGAAATAAATAAATAAATAATATATTACTTTACATGGTACCAAAACATTTAGAAAAAAATTCTTAACTTCTGGTTCTGGTTCGTGGCGCTCCTAGTTGTTCGGGGAGACTTGTCTCCTCGTCAGCTAGCTTTCCCTCTGCCAGTCGACCCTTATACAGATCGAAAGTCTCCCTGGAGGGTGCGACTTCCGTCGAGGAGGTTTCGGCTCAGCTGCGGAGGAGGGGCAGCTCCTCCAGCTGTCTGGGCGATCTCTAAGGGCCGATGGAGAAGAAGATCAGCCAGTAAAATGGCCGATCACCCTGCTGCTTCAAACCGCAAGTCAAAGAACATCTAAGCTGTAAGAACCCCCATGGTGAATCCTGGTGAGACTTTTTCTTGTCACTTTCTCTACTTTACTTTGCTTTTGGAACCTGTAAGAGCCTTGTTGGAATTATTTTCCTGGCTTGAGAAGGCAGCTTTTACGTGTTTGGGAAAGAAGGCGTGTTTTTTTTAAAGACTATATCTTATTTTCATACTTTTTGGGATACAGAAAATTCTCTCTCCTTTTTTCTAAGAATTGTACTATCATCTGGTATTGGAAGATTATTTCTTCTTTCACACTATACTCTTAAAGACTGGAAAAGACTTTTTCTTAACCTACTGAGGACATCTAGTGGTGAAAATTTAACATTGTAATTTCTGGTTATTGTTTGGAAAGTTTTGACCTTCAAATTATTTTTGAAAAAAGATAAGCTGTGCAGCTGTTGGGAACTGTGGGGGTGGACACTGACTAATCTTTATCAAATACAGTCCCCACAAAAAAGAAAAAGAAAAAAGAGATTTTTTTCTACTTACTATTAAAATGGAGGAATCGCATTCACAACTAAACTATAATCTTATACTGGAAAATATATATGAGGCCACTGCAGAAATTTGTGCCATATTGTAAGAACCTATTACAGAACTAAAATCCAGAAATCTCATGTCAAACATTCAAACGGATGGTCAGACTACATCTGACTATTTGACAAATCAAAACACACCAGAAGAGGAATTAACAGAGATAAAAGAGGAACTCATCATACCTTACAAATCTCTCATTTGTAACTTTGAGGAACAGACTGAGATTTGAAACTACAAACCAACAATATTTTAAGGAGGAGAGAAACAGACACCTGACACAGAGGATGTGACTCTTATTCTTTCAAAGCTTACTGCAAGCAACAAAAATAGATCTACTGGCTGAAAGGGAAGCGTCTTTGTGGAAACTCACTGGCATAGGAAAAAAGCCAGAATTAGATTGAAAAGAGAAATTTAAAATGGTATAATGGAATAAAAGGCAACGTTGGATTTACAGACTGTTTTAAGGATCAAGGCTGATTAAGAATGTACTGGATCTCTGTATTCATGTAGTGAATAATAGACTCAATTTAATGAAAATCATTATGTATTGGAATTGAAAAAATGATGACTATTTAGATTGGATGGTTTCAATAATCAATGGAGTGTTTTAAATTAGTAAGATGACCTTTTTGTATGACAACAAAGATGTGATAAGGCATGATAAGTGATTGGAGAAAATTTGAATTCTGTTTAATGAACTTGAATGAATTAAGGTTTAATATTATTTTGTTATTTTAAAGAGATGGATTGATTGTGGGATTTTATATGTATAGGGTTGTTTAATAGTTTATTGCTATTAGGATATTTACTGTGTTGTGGAAGAAGAAACAAATGAGATTGGTGATAAAATGAGGGATGTGAGAGATTAAGAATTAGAACTAATAATTTGTTGTTTTAAAACTAAACTATGGTAATTGTAAACTGATACAGTTATAAAACAGGTTGAGCAGTTATAGAAATTTAAAATAGAAATGGAATATTTTAAATGTATTATGTTATTGGAGGGAAATAGAGAGGGGTAGTGAAATGTATTGTGCTGAGCTGTTTATATATGTCTTTACTTTTGAATGTTTGACCACCCAAACACCATGATGGGTCTTGAGTACTTTTTCTTAAGAAATTAAAAAACTAATAAAATGTGTTTAAAAAAAAGAAAAAAAATCTTTTTTTCTATAAAGATTGATTTTAAAGAAGCTAGCTCCCATGCCCCATTCTAATTTTCTAAAGTCGGAGTTTACCTTTGAAAAAAATCTATTTTGCTCACCAATTTCATATCATTCTGCTAAAAAGTACAAATAATAAAACATTTTCTGTGCTCGCAAAACTATTTTAAGTCTATAACATGAAGCTTCTATTTGATGAATCATGCTGATTTATCAAATAAATATTTTATAATATAGCAGCAAATTGGAGCCCAAATTATCACTGTGATTGGTATACATTCATAATTTAATATCAAAGAAAGCAGTGAAAAGTTCTAATAGGCTATGATCTTCTCTATCGGCTTCCAATATATTGATTATTTTTTCTGCACAGAAGTGAAAACCTACATAAATTTAAAAAAAATAAATTGCAGAAGTGTTGAATGAAAATGAAGTGCAAGGTACTGTATTTCATTTATATCTACTTGAAAAAAAGAGTATGGTTATACTATTACTTTGTTTTCTAAAAAATTATCTATATTTCTAAAAGAATTGTCTATATTTCAACCCTCTAATCAATAGTATAAAATCCCCCCTAATAAATCAAAACCCTAGTTTCTTTCAGCCTTACTCTGGCTTTTTTCTTTAGCCAACTAACCATCCATGTCAGTACTTTTAATTCATCAAACAGTTCTCCCTCTATTATTGTGCGTATTATTTGAGTTAAGAAAAACTATTTAATTACAATTTTTTGGGAAGAACTAGCCTCATTATATTTCTTTGATCACCTCTCCATTATTACAGTTTCCCACAGTTGTCCTGATAGGTTTATCTTCCATTCAGGCTGTTCTTCCTTTTCCTCAAGTTTCTTCTGATTTATGAAAAAAATCTTTTCCATTTTCAATGTTGTCACTCTTTTTTCTAATTTCCCCACTGGCTGGATCTGTTGGTCAGTTAGGTCCTCTATCTTAATATTTAGTTGTTCCATTTCTCCTATTGCTTTGTCTTTGGTTGTAGTCAAAATCTGGGTTTGTATTTCTAAGCTGGCATCTTGTTCCTTTATGTTGTCTCTTATTTTGTTACATGCTAAAAGAATGGTTTCATGTGTTGATTTCAACATAGAAAGGATTTTTTCCTGATCTTCATCCATATTCTCTTGATAATGTATTAAGTTAAGGATTTTAAAATCAAATGTTGAAAATAGTTTTTGTAGCTAGATGTGTGACATCTAGTTCACATGTTGCAGATAGTCTTATAGTGAAAATTGTTTGGCAGGTAAGAATTTATAGTCCAAAGTATTCCATCATCTTGTGTAGTAACAAAGACTTCTCATGTAGAGAAATAGGAAAATAACTTCCCACATATAATTCTGAAAGTCAGTAAAGGTTTATCTTCATAGTTCAAACAGATCAGATAAACTGCCTTGCAGTTCCTTCTTTACAGCTGTGTTTCTCACAGGTGGTATCTGTCAAGGTTGAGATAGTTTTTTCTAAGTTCTGGGCTTCAAGCCAAGTCTCTTTTAGTCAATAACAAATTGTAATACCATATTTTGCCACAAGATGTCACTGATGCTGTTTAAAACTTTTTAAGTCCCGTATTTTAATAATAGTTTTTCTAGGTTTATTTATTTTCTTTTTAAATAAAAGCCAATATTTCCAGTAAAAATAGGAAACACTTACCGGTAGTTCCCAAATTTCAAAGGTATATGCATCCAATTAAATTAGAATTGTTCTTATAATTGCTTTTTTCCCCTGGGTAGTCAATCGCCGCTGTTCTTAGAAGGTGGGGTAAGAATTCCCTTCCCTTTCTCCTCACAGGGGAAAAAATATTTTGGGCAGCTTTTGCAGGAAAAATATTTAAAGTCTTAAAGAGAAGATCAGTTTTCACCCAGTTTCATCTGCGTTGCTTTAAAGGTGCTTGGTTGTAGTTTTGACTGTCAGCAGCTTAATGATAAGCCATATTGCCATGGCTGGTCTTTTCCCTGCCAGTTTGGAGTGCTGCCCTGGATCAAGCGGCAGGGCTGCCACCCTTCCGTGATCGAGCGGGGGTCTTCTCCTTGCTCGTCACCCGTACAGGGCAACTTTTGACCCTTTCCAGGGATAAAACCAGACACTGAAGACAGAGCTCGCCTCCATGTGTCCACCAGCACTGTGATGGCAAACTGGATGTGTAATAAGATTAATAGAATATGGTGAGAAAAAAGATAATTTTTAGAAAATAGAATAAAATTATATGGAAATAGATAAGATATATATTTAGAATATTAGATTTTGTTATAAAAGGGGGGAAATGTAGAAGTTGAGATAAGGGAAACTCTAGTCACCTAAAGCTTAGAAATTATAACATACCAAATGTTAAGTTGAATACTGAGGGGAAATTAAAGCCTGGGAAAAAAGCTACAACAGGATATGTATATAAGATTGAATGTAAACACAAGATATGTACAGTATAAGTTCAAAATTATTGATAAATGTAACAAACATGTTTTTACTTAGTTGATAACAATAAGAATTATATTAATTTAATATGAGATAGTAGATATTAAGGGAAAAAGAGGAAATATCTGATGTTGTAACTTGAGATTTGTGCTAAAATTTATGTATGTTATGGAATCATTGATTACCCAGTCACCACATTGCTTTTTAAACGTTTAATTGTAAAATTAGAAAATTAATAAAATATTATGGAAAAAAGAAAAAGATATGGTTTTGTTGCAGAGCTAATGATTGTACATGTAGCTATGAATCCAACACTATAGAATCTCTTTTAAAATGTCTTATGCATTCTAATCTAAGGTTTAAATGTATCAACACTGAAGCCCTTTCCTATTATAAAATTATCTGGATTATTTTTCTTTCTGTTCATAATCTCTTGTAAGTAATTGATCTGACCCTGATTACAAATATAATGGATGCCAAAGTTAATGTTTTCTTATCAAATTCCCTTCTATAAATATATATCTGGCTTCTCTGTCTTTCAAAATTTTTTGAATGTAGAAATTTGTGCCAACTTTGAAAAAAAAACAGCTTCTCTCCTTGGTTTATTTTATTTATTTATTTATTTATTTATTCGGATTTGTATGCCGCTCCTCTCCGAAGACTCGGAGCGGCTCACAACATATATATATATATAAACAATTGCAACAAATCCGAACAACATTAAAAATACAAACCCCATACATACTCATCAATCACACCACAATCAACAATCATCCCCAGGCCTGCCGGCAGAGGTAGGTTTTTAAATTCTTTCAGAAGGCCAGGAGGGTCGGAGAAACGCGGACTTCAGGAGGTAGTTGGTTCCAGAGGGTGAGCGCCACAACAGAGAAAGCCCTCCCCCTAGGGCCCGCCAGACGACATTGTTTCGTTGACGGGACCTGGAGGAGGCCGACCCTGTGCGCTCTCACCAGTCGTAGAGAAGTATGTGGCAGAAGGCGGTCCCGTAAGTATCCTGGTCCCAAGCCATGAAGGGCTTTATACGTAATAACCAACACCTTGAATTGGGCTCGGAGACCAATAGGCAACCAATGCAGCGTGCGGAGAGTTGATGAAATGTGGGCACAACGAGGAAGACCCACAACTGCTCGCGCAGCTGCATTTTGCACTAATTGTAGTCTCCGAACACTCTTCAAGGGTAGCCCCATTTGCACTCTTGTGCAAAATAAAGTTTCTTGTAACATGCCCACATGAGTTTAAGTTATTTGATATAATTAATGATGCTTTTCCTCTTTAGGATCAATTATCAACAACCAGCAAATAAGAAATATACAACACATTAACACTTTATTTAGTAGTAATAAAGAACTTGAAAAAGATGCAGAATGTGTTTATATTTATGAGTTTAACCTGACCAAGTTAAAAGTATTGTACTTTGGACATATTAACTAAATACCTAGCTCTCTGAAGAAATCTACAATGTTGAAGAAAGTGGTAAAAAAGAGAAGAAGACAACCAGAAGTAAACCATGACAATTAGAGCATTATTAAAAATCCAATTTGGAAACAGATCATTTGAATGATAATTTATCTATGTAGTCACTAAGAGTAAATACTATCTTGAAGGCACACAATCAATCAACCAATTATCAGTATCAAAATATTTTTGTACTTCTGGAAGATGAATAGCAAACTGAATCTGGCCCTGATAAAGAAAAAAAACATCATATATCCTTTTAGTTTTGCAATGTTGTTCTAACAAATTCAGTTAGAAATAAAATTTAAATAAAATTTAAAACAATCTTTACAGGTTGAAGAAATGGATTCAAAGTAACAGAATAAATTTAACTTGGACAGATGTAAAGTCATTCATTTAGGAATATTAATGTACTGGTATAAGGTGTGGATAACTAGCTTGGCAATAAATCTTGCAACAGTTATAAATTGGATATGAACAAGCAACTTGATATGGCTGCAAAGAAAGTAAATGCAGTGTTAGAGTGTATCAAGAGAAATATAATTTCCAGATAATAGGAAGTAATTGTTCCATTCTATTTTGCTTTGATTGGATCCCAGTACAATGTAAGGGAAGCACAAAATAGGAAATTGGATTCAATGTCTAAATGAATCTTTCCAACTCTATTATTCTCTGTTTCTATTAGCATAGACTACTATTGCCTGGGGGCCTTTACAGATAAACATAGATAATTGATTGTTCCCTTCTTTGCAAGTAGATATAAAATAGAAAACTGTATCCTTTGGAAATGAGTTGATTTATAAATAAACATCTTTAGTAAAATTAACCTATTGTTATCTGAATATAATATACTATTATTTTCCAAAAATCAAATGATCATCAAATGGTTAATAGCTTAATAAGCATATGCAGACTTAATTGACCTTTAAATAAATTGATCATGGCTTTTTTTTTCCAAATTAACTAATTCTGCTAGCAGTCAGTAAACAAAGTATTCAGAGTTTATTCGTTTTGTTCATCCTATTTCATATATTTCTGCTTCTGAAAGAAGGCAGTCCTTTCTCAAACCAGCATTTTTCTTACATGAACATTTTGTTTCAGTAATTTTGTGTCAAAAGATTAATAGGCTTTTTAACTAGAAAAAATCTACTCATTTTTAAACTGTAAAATCATCATGCTGCATTTTTTTTCTTTTGAACCTTCAAAAACATAGTAACAATCTTTTGACTATTTCTGGGTTAACTCAAAAATGAATTATCATCAAGGAGCTACATAATGATTCACCACCTGAAATTGCCTCTTTGCAATTGGATATGTGTTTCAAACAATCTTTAAGATGAAAATAGTTTCAGCTTTTTCCAGATAATTTTCTGCTATAACATGACCATCCTATTCCAGCTATATTGTAACAAAAGACAGAGCTTGCTGGTTAGTACTGAAGCTCTAATTATAATCATAAAACAGTGCAGGATATCTGCCAGTTAGGGGCCTTTCTGACTATAGTTTAATTGCCTGTTTTTTTTCCTGCTGTATAAAAATGCTGTTATATTGCTTTTTGTACAAAATACAGTATATGCTTTAATAGTCAGACACTAAATTTAAATATATAAAATAAAAAAAATAAATAGATGTCCAGAGTTGCCCAGAGTCATTTTGTTATGAGATGGTGGCAAATAAATTCAACAAATAAAATAAAATAAAATAAAATATTCTGGCAAGAGATGGACTACACCTAACAAGAACTGGGATGAACACCAAAGCATAAGCATAATCTACAAGACAACCAATCAGACAATGAGAAAGGGAGTGATATGAAGAAAGGGAACTCCAGTATAAAACAGGAGACAAATGCAAGGCAGCCATAATGAAATAAAGGGGAACTGGAACACAAAACAATATAGGTAAGAAATTAGTTAAAAACACCTAGCCACTTTATATTAGTTCAAATTGCTAGGACCAAATTTATGTGCCAGGTTCTGAAATATCTGGCAAACCTGAGCTTGGAACGATTGAACAAAATTGTCCAGAGTTCCTGGAACATGGAAAACAAGAACTAGAAAAAAAGCTGATGTGATTCCAGTCTTCAAGAAGGGGAAAGAAATGGATTCAGGAAAGTACAGAACAATCAGTTTGACATAAATACCTGGAAAAAGATAGTCAAACAGCAGATTTGTGAGCACCTAGAACTTTACATATAACAAAGTGATCAGTAGAAGCCAGCATGGGTTTGTTCAAAACTGAATATGCCAGACAAATCGTACTGCCTTCTTCTATAAAGTGACTAAATTCGTGGATCAGAGAAATGCTGTGAATGTAGTTTACTTGAATTTCAGTAAGACATTTGACAAAAAAAGACCATAGCTTACTTCTTGATAAGATAAAACAATATGGGATGGAAGGTATCACCATTACATGGATTCACAGTTGGATGACAAACCACATTCAGCATGTAGTCATTAATGGAACTACAGCCACATGGAGGAAAGCAAAGTTCTATCTTCTTGTTAAGTTTGGTGCTCGGTGAGGCATCAACGAGGCAGCAGGTGAACAAACAACTCTTTATTAAAAGTTTAAACAGAAGTCTGGATAACTGCAGCTCCACCCCTATTTATACACTCAACAACTAGGTGGCAGCCAATAGGATTCAAGTATTAGTTCCTGCTTCAACACAAGATAATTAGCATGTAGACAGTCTGGCTCTTATGACCGTTTTTTCAACAATTCCAAGTACTTCACTTCAATACATCACACCCCTTTCTCCTAGATAGTTCATAAGGTCATTTGTTGAACATAGTCCCTTAAATAAGTTGGTGGCCATTTTGCACATTCTGAACACCTCAAAACTGCTGGAGGCCCGTGGTCTGTCAGCTTGCCTGCCAAGCTTAGAAGACCAGGGCTATGGGACCCATCCATCACTGGTAGACTTAAGTCTCTGTGGCTGGGCTTCCTGGTAGGCCCGAGCCAGTGTCCACAGGTGGAACAGAGTCCACCAGTCCTGAGCATTGTCCATTGATTGTGATATCAGTGGTTGGGACTGACTCACCAGACACTTGAGTCTCGTTCCTTAGTCTGAGAGCTCCGCCCTTGCTGGCAGAGTCTGATGCACTACTGCAATTGTGCTGTTCCAGAGTTTGACTGTCACTAGAGTCATGAGTTACTGGCTGGTTTGCCAACCTCTGCCGCAGTTGGTTGATGTGCCTGCATAGCACTTGACCGTCTTCCAGAGCCACTTTGTACGAAAGTGGCCAAGTCACCTTACAAACACAGCTACCACCCACAATGCCCCTTGCCCATAGTTCCTCGCCCAGACTGGGTTGCCAACTTGAAAGTACTGTGGTGCTTGTGAGGCAACTCTATCTGGATGTAGGCAATCCAGCTTTGTGATCAAGCACTAGCCCCATCTTAATTATGCTGGACTTATGCCGGTGGAAGTGCATGGGGTTGTGCATTGGCAGAGTAGGAAATCTGCCAGTCTGTGTTGCCAGTTACCTGTGACTATCCACTTTAAGGATTACTTCGTTGTTCGGACCATGCACTCCGCTTGGCCGTTCAAAGCCGGGTGAAAAGGGGCTGATGTGGTGTGTCTGATCATATTTGCTCTTAAAAAGGATTGAAATTCTGAAGCAGTAAATTGAGCCCCATTGTCTGAGTAACCTGTGTGTGGCAAAGATCCTGTGCAGCTCCTGGATGGTCCTGGCAATAGTCATAGTGGGGACAGGTGCAACCTCTAACCACTTGGAGTGACTGTCCACCACAATGAGGAAGAGTTGTCCCTGAAAAGGCCCTGCAAAATCAATGTGAATCCTGGAACAGGGGGCATGTATGGTTTCCAATCTGTGGACTGGGGCATGGGGCATCTCTGGCCTGGATTGCTGGCAAATGTGGCAGCTGTGTACCTGAGCCTCAATATCTTTGTCCAGCCCAGGCCACCAAAGGTAGCTTTGTGCAAGTGCCTTCATCCGGACTATTCCTGGATGGCCCTCTAGTCCTCAGTGAGTTCGGACTACAACCTGACTACCCTACAAGACACATCCTCTGTGAGTTGACAAGTTGTCCTTCCTCCTACTAAAACTCTGGAAGTTAGGCCCTGGACTAGTTTCTACCACCCTGTGAGCATCCATGTTAACACGAGCTTAGTGTCGTGTCTGATGCTGTCTCTGCAGCCACATCCCCTGCGTTAAAGGAAGACTCAGGCAGATCCTGGATAGCTAGGATGTGCGTGGCTGGAGTGGGGTCGGACTCTAACTGCGACAAGGGCAGTCTGCTAAGGCCATCTGCATGGCCCATTTCCCTACCTGGTTATGAATCAAGCTGAAATTATATGCTGACAGGAATATTGACCACTTCAACATCCTAGGACATATGATCTGGGGTATTTGCTTGTTTGTTGTGAACAACCCCAGGAGTGGCTTGTGGTCTGTGAAGACCTTAAAGGCCTACCATACAAATAGTCATGAAACTTCTTGATCCCTGCCACTATGGCCCAGGCCTCCTTATCTATTTGACCGTAATTATGCTCTGCAGTGGATAAGGTCCTCGAGTAATAGGCTATTGGAATTTGCCTTCTGTCAGCCATTAAATGACTCAGCACAGCTCTCACCATATCACATATGGTGATGCATCACAAGCAATTCAGACAGGCAGCTTTTTGTTAAAATGTATCAAAACTGAATTTGAAGATAGCAGTGATTTGACTGCTGCAAAGCTCTTTTCATGGACATTTGTCCATTTCCACTGTGCATGTTCATCCAAGAGCCAGTGTAATGGCTCTGCCACTGCAGCCTTATGAGGTAGGAAGGCATGATAAAAATTGAGCAGTCCTAGAAACGCTTGGAGCTCCCCCTTTGATTTTGGAGTGGGGGCCTGCTGAATTGCTTTGAGCTTGGATTCAGCAGGATGAAAGCCTTGGACATCTATACAGAAACTGAGGAACTCAGTTGAAGCTACCCCAATCTTACATTTCTCCCACTTCAGCTTCAGCCCCGCTTTGCGGAAGCACTGAAGAATGGCCTTGAGCCATTCTGCCAATTTTTCGACTAATTCCCCAGCTATGAGGAGATCATCAAAATATGGGCACATGCCTGGAATATCCTTGAGCGTGCGCTCCATCATTCCCTGGAAAAGGCCTGGGGCAATACTGATCCCGAACTGTAGCCAGTTAACCTTGAAAGCTCCTCTGTGAGTAACTATGGTTTGAGCTTCCACCGTGGCATCATCCATTGGCAGTTGCTGATAGACTTGAGTCAAATCTAACTTGGTAAAGATGCGACCTCTCTATAGTGACGCCAAAATGTGGCTGACCACAGGCACCCAGATATGCGTGTTATTGGAGTGCTTTATTGATAATGCACTTATAATCTGCATATATTCACACCTCTCCATTGGCCTTAAGTGGTGTAACTATGGGGGTTTCCCATTGACTGCTATCAACTGGCTGCAGGATGCCTTGGTGCACCAGCTTGTCCAGCTCTGCATCGACCTTCTGTTTGAGGGTGAAGGGCACTCTACGTGGCTTGATCCCTATTGGAGTTATGGCAGGATCAAGCTGAAGAGCTGTGGGAGGACCTTTATATTTCCCTAAGTGAGGGCTAAAAACATCAGCAAACTCCCAGCAAACTGCCACTAACTCCACTGCTTGTGTGCTGTTTATTCCAGTTACATTGATTCCCAATGCATCAAACCAATCAAGCCCAATGAGTTTTGTGTGGTTGCCCTCAACTACTATGACTTCCAGGGGGCCCTCAAATCCCTTAAATTGCACCCTGAGTGTAGCTTCCCCTTTGACTGTTACTTGAGAGTTTTGGAAATCGGTTAACACGAGGTTCAATGGCTTGAGCTTAATTCTTTTGGCGCTGCGACTACAAATGTGTGTGAAAGTCCCCTGGGAATAATGGACAATGCGGACCCCGTATCTATTTTCATGTTGCATGGAACTCCCTGCAGCTTCACTTTGAGCTGCAGTTTTTCCTTAAGAGGGTGATGGCTACCTGTTCTAAGCATGCTCTTTCTAGTGATGCAATAGACCACCCTGTGTTGCCCCAGGGTCCCAGTACCTTTCCAGGGAAATTCTTCTGGTGGATTCTCTCTCCAATGACCCTGACAGACAGCGGCAAAGTGGCCTTGTTTGCCACACACCCGGCACGTTGCTGTGCACAACTGGCAGTCCACGAGTTTGTGTTGGCCTCCATACCCCACACATCAAGAGAAGGGAACTGCCTTGTCAACTGTGCGTTGTAACCTTCTTTCTTGTGGCTACTGTAACTGGTCGACCTCTTGATCTGATTCGGAGTCTTCAACCCTCTCAGTGATCTCCTGGTGGATGGCCTCTATGCAGGGAGTGTATTCATCATGCATGGGATAGAAAAGGTGGATAGAGAAAAATTATTTTCTCTATCACACAATACCAGGACAAGGGGCACTCCCTAAAGCTCATAGCTAAGAAAGTGAGGACAAATAAAGGGAAATATTTCTTCACCCAGAGGGTCGTTGATTTATGGAATTCACTTCCAGAAGGGGTCGTGACAGCTGTCAGCCTTGACAGCTTCAAGGCAGGGCTAGATAGTTTCATGGATGCCAAGTGTATCGGTGGTTATTAAAACAGATGTCCATGTGCCGCCTGTATGTTGGTTGAGGCAGGCAGGATTCCCTTGAGTACCATTTGTTGGGGGTCAAGGGAAAGGGAGGGTTTTGCCTTCTCTTTCTGCTCAAGATCCCCATGTACAATTGGTGGGCCACTGTGTGACACAGAATGCTGGACTCGATGGGCTTTGGCCTGATTCAGCATGGCTCTTCTTATGTCCTTATGTTCTTATGTTCTTATGTTCTAACTAGTTGAGCCAGTTAACATAGGTCATCATCAATATGAAAAGTATCAAGAGCTAAGACTTTGTTGGGAAGTTAGAAGTGTTCCACTTTGATCTTTCTAAAACAAAAATAACATGCAGACATAGAACAAAAATACTAACCACATCACCTTGATTCCCCCCCCCCGGCAGCTTCTTTGGCTGTGATCTCCTGTAGGGCATCTTGAAATAAAATAGTCTCTTTAGTGAACAATTTCTGTTAGAGATCCCTGCTTCTTAACCTGCACACTAAGCGGTCTCACAGCCTCTCTTCAAGATCTTTGAACTTGCAGGGTCGGGCCACTTGACAAAGGGCAGCTATGAATTCTGTAGCCAATTCAACCGATCGTTGGTCTCTTTGTTCGAAGGCATGCCTCCAGGCAATGACTGATAGCTTTAGTTCAAAGTGTTCTTTGAGCATTTTCTTAAGTTCTGAATAAGCAACAGATTCAAGTGGAACTGGAGCAACTACGTTTTTTGTGATTTTGAACGTCGCCTGGCCACAAATGCACAGCAGCGTTGCAACCTTCAAGCCATCATCACAAACTTGGTTGATTCTCAAGTAATTCTCAACTGTCACAACATACGAGCTCTACCTCTCTGGATGTGCAATATTGAATTCTGAGAGTTTTCTGAGTGTGGCCATGGTGAGTTGTTTCCGTTGTTTCCGCCCTCGCAATGCCTTGTGCTGCCAAGGTTTCTTTTAAGCTTCCAGGGACAGTTCCTGGGAGTGGTCTTCCTCCAGCATTTCCGTAATGACAGGAATGGGGGGGAACACGGCCCCAACCAGGGCATTGTCACTTGGCTTACCCCCTTAGTGACTCAGTTCTTCGGGTTTGGCAGCACATAGCACCTTCATCGTCACAGTTAAGTTTTGTGCTCGGTGAGGCATCGATGAGGCAGAAGGTGAACAAACAACTCTTTATTAAAGGTTTAAACAGAAGCCTGGATACCTGCAGCTTCACCTCTATTTATACTCTCAACTATATGGCAGCCAATAGGATTCAAGTATTTAACACAAGATAATTAGCATGTAGACAGCAAGTCTGGCTCTTAACTGACAGTCTTATGACCATTTTTTTCAACAATTCCAAGTACTTCACCTCAATACATTACACTTCTGTCCACAACATCTTCATAAATGATCTAGATGAGGGGATAAAAAGGTAATTCATCAAATTTGCATAAGCCACTAAAATGGGGGAATTGCCAATACTTTGGAAGATGGACTCATGATTCAGAAGAACCTTGTCAGTCTTGAGCATTGGGCCTTAGCCAACAAGATGTAGTTCAATGGTGAGAAAACTATGGTCTGCAAATTGGCAAGAAAAAAAAAGCACAGCTATAGCATAGATGGTACCTGGTTAAACAGTAGTAACTGCAAGAAGGATCTTGGCATCCTAGTGGATTATCATTTAAGTATGAGCCAGCAGTGTACTGCAGGTACCAAAAAGCCAATCCAGTCCTAGGCTGCCTCAACAGAGAGATACCAACAAAATCATAAGAAGTAAATAGTACTGCTCTGTACTGCACTAATGAAGTCACACTTGGAGTACTACATCCAGTTCTGGTTGCCATGATACAGAAAGGACAAATTAAAATGTGGAAAGATTGCAGAGAAGAGCAGGTGGTAAGGCATCTATGGGTTAAACACTGTAATGAACAGTTAAGAGTACTAGGTATGTCTAGCCTAATGAAGAGAAGATTAGGGGTGACATGATAGCTGTTTTCCGATACTTGCAGGGCAGTCCCAGGAAGATAGGGATCAACTTATTATCCAAAGTACCTGAAGGCAGGTCAAGATGCTTTTTAAAGAGACATCCAATTTGGAATTAAGGAAAAATTTCCTGACAATAAGAACAACCAATAGAACAGCTTACCTCTCAAACATTAGGCAGCCATTTGTCTGTGATTCAATAAGTTCTGCCTTGGAGCTGTGCCATCAGCTCAGAAGAGGAGGAACAGCCAGCTCCAGAGATTTTGGAGGGGTTGAGGTGGAGCACTGAGAAGCTGCCAAAAATTCTGAGCCGGAGTGGAAGAGCCAAACACAGTGGAGAGGCCATTGGAGGCTGCTGAGCAGAAGCAGGAGAGAGTCTGCTACAGCTGAAGAGATATGAGACCCCACTGGAAGCATAGAGGGAAGAAAGTGTGCAGCTGCAGCTGATTAGTGGAGATGAGTAGGAATTGCCTCCTCCACTTGATCCATGGAAGTGCAAGGTGGAAAGAAGGCAGTCTTAATGGAGCCAGTGATGCTACTCATAAGATGGCATGAACTGCACTGACCACTGGCATGAGCTGCACTGGCCAGCAACTATGTAGCCCAACAATGGAGCAACTTACCTGTTTCATGTGTCTTCAGCCGTTATGAATTCGTGTTCTGAAGCACCATAAAGACTACAATCTTTGAAGATATGAGTGTATGTGGAGTGGGACAGGACAATTGGCCCAGAAGACCTCCTTCCAGCTCTATGATTTTATGTTTCTATTTAAAAAACAATTAAATATGTGCCACCTGTCACACAGAACATTTCCAGGAGTCAGTGAGTATATCTGTATATCTGTATGTGTGCATGAATGTGTACATATGACAAAAAGGAAATGCTATTGAAATGAAAGTGATACAAACAAGGGAATATAGATATATATTCCCAACTATGTTTATGTCAAAATAACAAAGTATGCATCATAATTCCAGCTCTGTACTTTTGCTTTCACTTTACAACATCACATGCATTGCACATGCTTTAAAATATGAACATACACAAGAAATGAAATTTGGGTTGAAATGTAATGACCCATGTTTTGTCACTGCCTCCCCCCCATCAGTAAAACAATGCCCTTGAAGGCATAAGAGACCCTATCAGTTGCCATACCAGAAATTCAGCTGAGAACATTTTACATTAAAATAGACTATGATATGATGTATACAAATTCTAAGTCCTCCCATGTGAACATTTTAAAAATGTTGTTATAATTTCAGTGTGTAGAGCTTCATAATTTTAGGCTTGTTCCATTCTTGATAGATGGGCTCAGTATCATTGCCAAAGGATGACTAGTTCACATATGAAAGACAGATAAATGTAATTTGAACAGCTAAATGTTGTTATGACAAATATGAAGCAATATGTTAGAATAATTAAAATCCCTGCCATGGCACAAATTCTTAGAAACTTCATGCAACTAACTCAGCTGACAGTTTTCACATTTACTAAAGAATTCAGCCAAGTGTTTCCAAATTATGAAATGATAAAAACAGAAAATAGGTATTTCCAAGAAAACTGGTGATGGTTGCCTAACTTTCCACATAAAATCAGAATCTTAAAAAGTCTGGGATCCAGTTCCCAGGTCAAAATAAATTAATTTAACAATGAAAGCCTCAGTGACCTGGTTTCTCAAAATAAATTAAGCCATAAACTGTGTCTTTTAAACTAACACATGTATTTTTTTTACATATAGTAATCTAAAACATAGCAAATTTAGATTATATTTAGCACAATATAAGAATATGTAGAGAAAAAAGGAGAAAATGATTCACCTATAATAAAACAAAATCTAGTCACCAAAATACCCTAAAAGTTAGATTAAATTTTTGATCATTTTCAAATGACTTTCCTGCCTAGTTCATTTGACAAAATAGTTGACAGCTTGATGTGAAGGTTGAGAAATATGTCATATATAACATTTTAACAGCATTTTATTTTAATTTTTTTATTTTTTATTTCTTTCTATGGATATTTCATCTTTCAAAGAATTTTACATTAATATCACTTAAGAAAATGACCATGACAAAGAAAAGTATCATCCTTTAAAATTTGATGAGATATTTATTAATAATCATAGAAAAATATAATGGAATAATCAATAATTATGAAAAAATATGATGTTCTGTAGGCAACAATGAAGCAATTTATAAAGAAGGCTCAAACTTGTGTAGTGTTAAATATTGTATAGTTTAAATGTAATAATGACTTAATTGCTTAGATAAATTAAATAAATGTGTGTCCAGCTAAATATCTACCATTTAAAAAATCCTTCAACAAATAATGTCTCAAGAATAAACTTCATATTTTTATTAGGCCTTACTCATAAGTAGCCCTTTTGCCAATTAATGTCTGATAAACTGAGACTAGAGCAAGCTGTAAAAGCAAGCAGCCAAAGCTATAGAACTGAAGCTAATTATTGCTGAAATAATCTCTGACACCAATCTAATCCCTCTGCAGTTTCTTCCTGTCATTTGAACAACCTGACCTTCAGATTCCTTGGAAATGGCCTACTACTGCTTGTCTACTGTAGTTTTTAAATGCTGACTTTTATGCTTAAATGCTTTTATGCTTAAATGCTGACTGTTATGCTGACTAACTGATTAACTTTGTGTTCTTTGTGTTCTTATTCAAAGAACACTCAACCTCACCCCTATCTTAGCCACAGTTATTAGTAAATGGGTCTAAATGGGTCAACCAAACATGAAAGACCATTTCTTGTTAACACTAACTGTCATTTAACTTGTTTTCTGGCTTCATATTTCTCTTTTAATTTGGCTTACACAGTAGTTCTGCATAAAAAACTGTGTATAGTCAAATTAAGAAATATGTGGAGAAAAATGGAAATAAGCAATCCAATTTCTCCAGTGTTATCACAGAAGACAAATAACTCTAAAACAATTCCATTTATATTATTTCAATATAAAGCATATTTTGAACCAGCTTCTCAGACAATGCTCTTTAATGTCTTTATCTAACCAATTTGCACATTTTTCCCTAAAGCATTGATTTGCCTTCTTTCTAACATTGCTGGTAGGCAGTATTAAAAAAAATAATTCTCTATTTTGTCATTTTGCATAATAGAAATGTATTTGCTACAATTTGTAGGAAAAATATTAATCATGTAAAAATGTTTAAAGTGCCATAATACACTAGGCATATTGTTTCACTTTGATCAACTGAGCAAGTTGTAAAGAGTAGAAGTGCTTTAGGGTATGCATTAATTATGCTAAATAGATTATTACTAAATAAAAAATAACAGCCTAACTGCAATTAAAGATGTAAGAAAAAACTTCAGGAAAATTTATCTTTTCATTTCATAATTTTTTTAAAAAATACACTAGAAATAAAATGGCAAACAAAATTTGGGTAATTCAAATTAACATTTAGGGGCAAACTTTTTTTTTGTTAAAGTTTTTATACACAAAGAATTGTATATAGATCTGTCCCACATTTCTGGATAATTACTTATATGTTAGGATTGTTCTTATTGTTAGCAAGTTTTTTTTCCTATTACTCTGCAACTTAAATGTATTTTAAAATGTATTCAGATGAGCATAAACACATTACAGCAACCCAGAACAGCAGAAAAATGAAACAGATCATCTATACAACATCTCCCAACAAAATGTGTGTCCACATAACTTCATCCAAAAGTGCCTAATCATTTAACCCATTTTATAATTTGTAGTTTAAAAATGGTTAGATTTTTTTCTTTCCACCATACAATGGTCTAAATTACTGAAACAAAATGTTCATGTAAGCAACGCCAAGACAAGGATATCACTGCCATACATCAGAAACATCTCAGAAACTACCAACAGACAATTACAACCTCATGGACTCAGCATAGCACCCAAACCAAATAAAACCCTCCAGAACATCCTAAGTAAACCAAAAGAGCCCAGCAACCCCAGAAGAAAAAACAGAAGTCAACTGCTACACACAGTGTAAAGACTGCAACAGTCACTATGTAGGACAAATAGGAAAAGACTAGCAGAACACATCCATGAATATCAACTAATAGTCTGATGACATAATGAAAACTCTTTGATTTCATAACATATGGATAGCCTTAATCATAGTTTCAACTGGAAAACTGTGATCATCCTAGACCAAGCCAAGCTCAAAAATGCCAGAGAATTCCTGGAAGCCTGCTCTTGGCCATCAATAGACACTTAGACATGGAGCTTCTGGTTAAGTGTTACTGCATAACGGATGGGGCTCCATCTTCCACATTCGATTTTACCCCCTCTGGGAACCCTAAAAAGGGTCAAAAGTCACCCTGAACAGGCAATGAAGAAGGAGGGAACCTTCGTTGATTACGGAGGGGTGGTGGCCCTTCCATTTGATCTGAGGAAGCCCTCCAAATTGGCAGGGGAAAGACTGACCACATTCGTGTGGCCAGTCAGAAGCTGATAACAACCAAAGAAAATAAGTACTAATGAGCAACTTTTGAGCAACATGGATGGAACTGGGTGAGACTTTATCCTCTCTTTAAAACTTTTTTTCCTGGAAAAAAACTGCCCAAAGCTAAGAATCCCCTCTCCTATAATGAGAGAGGGAAGAGGAATTTCCACCCCATTCCCTCAGGAAAAGAAAAGCTGTGAACTAATTGCTTGAGGCAAAACAGAGAAAATTACAAGATTAATTTGGAATCAATAGAGATATATAGCAACTTCTGGTTCCGGATCACGGTGCCTCTAGCCGCAAGAGGAGACTTGTCTCCTCGTTCGGCTAGTTTCCCTCCGCCGGTAGACCTCTGCGGGCGTCAAAAGTCGCGCCTGGAGGGCACGACTACCATCAAGGAGGCTGCACTCGGCTGCCGATCACCTAGCCGCACCAACCGCAAGTTACAAGAACAACTAAGCATGAAGAACCACCGTGGTGAATCCAGGTGAGACCTTTCCTTCCCTCGCTATCCTGACTTTTCCTGTAAAGAGTTTCTATTTTTCTTTATTAAGAAAGTGGCGGCTGCCTATATGTGGAAAGAAGAGCTAAAACGAAAAAGATTAATTTTTTTGTGTGTGGTTGTTTTTTTTACTATTTGACTTTTGTTGGGTGAATTTCAGGGGAAAAGAAGGAAAAAAGGGACATTATTATTTCCCTTTTTAATCTGATAATGTAGGAGACATTTTTTGTTGATTTTTTAAAAAAAGAGAAAACTTTCCTTTTTTTTCTTTCTTTAACTTGATTAACTTGGGAAAAAAAGAAGAAAAAGATTTTATAGTCCACTGAAGACATCTGATGGTGAAAAAGCGAAACTCTAACTGTATTTCTCCCTGTTATCTGAAGAGGGATTGGATTTATGTGATAATAAAAGAGAAAAGGTAACTGGAGAGCTGGGTGGTGAAGCTGGCTATTAGACCATTGGAGGTGGATATTTATGGATCTTTCTCAAGTAGTCTCTAATAAATGAATAGGCAAAGCTACCACCAAAATGGCTGAAAGTTATTCACATCTTGACTATGATTTAATACTGGAAAAAATATTAGAAGTTAGAGAAGATTTCAAAACTTATTGGAAATCTTGGAGAAAATCCAAAGATGCCACCTTGGAATCTTACATTGACCCTCTAATAATGAACCAAGTTATGGAACAAGAAACAATAGAAGATGAACAGAATAGTCCTGAACAGACCTACTTACAACTTAAAGAGACAGAGACACTATTCTTACAACCTAATTGTGAATCTGCATTGAGAGAAAATGTGGAAACCACTGAATCAACTAATGCTACACATCACCTACAATTGATGGACAATTTTGATGACCAAGAAATAACTGTAATTGACTCAACTCAACTACCAAAAATAACAAAGATTGATACCCAGACACAATTTTTCAGAAATTACAATAAAGAGGAAAGGGAAAGAAAATTTGTTCAGTTTGAACCAGTTAGGAATCCTTGTAATCAAATCTTGAGGTTTGATAACCAAAAAGCCTTATTATGGGAACCAAATTGGCATAGAAAGAAAGCTAGAGTCAGGTTTAAATGTGACATAAAATGTTATTTGACAGGTTAAATAGGCTTTAAAAATTGTGTCTGATTTAATGACGAATGAAGGATGTAAATTTACTGTTACCATGGTTGATAATTATTTGAGGGAGTAAATCTTTCTAGAGGACAAAAAAACCTTATAGATGTAGATTGATAAAATGATTGAATATATCTTTTTTTTAAAAAAATGGAAATGTATTTTTTTATTTTTTTATTTTTATTTTTTACTTATATAGTAATTTTAAATTTGATAATTATATTGTAATAGAGAAAGACAATATGTCTGATTTAATTAGGAATGAAATATGAGAATTTCCTGATATTATAGCTGATAAGTATTTGAAGATATAAACTTTATTAAGGCCTTAAAAAGATTTTTTATAGATGTAGATTGATGAAATGATAGAATATATTCTTAAAAATAGAACTGTATTCGTTGGACTTATATTATTATTTTAAATATAATAACTATGTTGTAATAGAGAGAGAAGAAGAGCTATTTGTGATAAGGAAAAAAATCTGTCTCAATGAACGATCTTGTATTAAGGATACAAGAAATCACAACTATATACTTACTAAAATGTAATTGGTGTATGACAACTGTAATTAGTATAGCCTAAAAACAGGATATAGATTATAATCGCATGTGTTTGATGATTTCTGTTTGATTGAACTTTACTTAAAATTGTATAAATTTTAATAAGCAATACCATATTCAATTTGAGCTATATTTATATGACTTTATCTTTGAATGATTGGACATCCTAATCACCACGTTGTGTCCTAAGCTTTTGGGGAAAGATGGGAAAAATCAGTAAAAAAATTTATTTTTAATTTTTTTTTAAAAAAAGAAGTATATACCGAGAAGATTAGATAAAATAGAAGTACTAATGTATAATACAGATAGGGAAATTTGGAGAGAGGAGTTGCTCGGACATTACCCCTGAACTGTATCTGAAGAGGGATGAGAGAGAAGAAAGGAGAGGAGAGAGAAAAGAATAAAGGAGGGGAGAAGGTAGTAGGAAGGTTGGAGGAGAAGAGGAGAACTGGAGAGAAAGGGAAGGAGAGTGGTGAAGAGGGGAAGAGGGAAGTAGGGAAGAGAAGAAAGGGAGAAAGAAGGTAGAGAAGAAGGAGTGTGGATGCGGTGAAAGGGGAAATGGGTGAGCAACACCAAAAGTTATGTGTAGGTATTTATCTCATTTCATTAAAAGTATTGAATATATGATTGTAAAAAGAATGTATGGTAACATCTCATAAATATCATGGTATATGTATCGGGGAAAGTTTGGAATGAAATTGATAAAGTCTTAAAATAGGTTTAACAGAAATTTATGATAGAAATGGAATATATTAAATTTATATGGGTTTTTGTGTGTGTGTGTGTGTGTGTGTGAGGGGAATAGAAAGATGAAAGTGAATGTACTAAGTTGAGCTGTTTATGTATGTTTTTATTTTGGAATTTTTGTTTACCCAATCACCACGGTGTGCTTTAAGCACCTATTGTTAAAATCATAAAGCCAATAAAATATTTTTCAAAAAAAAATAGAGATATATAGCTTTGAAATTTGGGGACTAAAAGTGCTTTTGAGACTTTTTAAGAAAAGAGACTTTAAAAGCTTGCAATATAAGTTTGGATTTAAAAAGCTGGAAGACGGTATCAATTACATCTAGTGGCAAACCATGGCACTACAATCTATTATGCTTAAAGGAAACTTGGCTTGAAGTCCAGACTCAGATAAGACATTTGTTGTCCTTGGAAATTTTCATTTTGAAGACTGCAGCTGGGAAAAGGGGAAAAAACTGTTGGGCTGCTTATCTGTGTGGCAGAGACAATAAACTATTTTGAAACTGGCCTGCCTAGATTACAAATACAAATACTAACTGACTTTTAGGGCTGTGTCATGGAGCTATTTTCCTGTAGAAGAAACATGCATTACTGATTGAGATGATGGAATACTTTGTAATATAAATCTGAGTGTTCTTCCAAAAATACTTTAATAAAATTGTCTTTCTTATTCCAAACAATATACACAAAAATAGAGGAAGAACTACTTGATGATTCAAATGCATTGACTTGGAAAGTTAATTGGCAAAGAAAGAAAACTAGAGCAAGATTGAAAAAAATAGAGATTTTGACCCATTAGATGGGATATTATATTATTAAATAGATGTTTGAACATGGCTAAGAGAATAGATAATTGTTAGAAATAAAAGTATTATTATAACTAGAAACATAGGATCTGCAGTTAGAATACTATATTTTGGTATGAGAAGGGAAATACAAAAATGCTAAGAGGGTCTGAATAAGGGAAGCTTTTGGTTGCCCAAATATAATTTATTATGAAAAAACTATAAGCGATAGAGACACTTTGAACATTGATGGGAAATCAAAATTTTTAAAAAGCGTAAAAAACAGGATTTTGATTGAACAAATTGAACAAATAGATTTAACTGCAAATGCAATTGAGATATGTTTTGGTTAGAAAAGATATTTTAAACTGACACTATTGATATTATGTATAATGTTATAAAAATGTGATAAAGATGATGATATTCAATTGTATATGTATTAGCAGCAATAAGAATTGTATTTGCCTAGTGTGGAAAAATGTATACCACTGGAAGAAAGGAGAAAGCACTGGATGGTGTAGTATTGGATCTAGATTGAGGAAGTTAATATGTACCACTGAATTACTAATGGATCCAGAAAACACATTGTTTGTTAAGTACTTATGATTGCAAAATTAGAAAATTAATAAAATATTTATTAAAAAAATAGACACTTAAACACAAACAAAATCTACATACTGTGCAAAAGAGACAATCAACAAGCAAAAAGGGAACTAAAAGACCAAAATATCTTCCCTCCAACAATCAACACCCAGTAAGCATAAATAACATTAAGATTAATATCAGATCAACAATCAAGATGTTAACAGTACCAATCAAGGAATTGCCAAACAAGTCAACAGTTAATAGCAGAGCCAAAGAAACCAACATTGACAGGATGCCACTAGAATATAAACTGAGAGCAAACCACATTTCTTACTAGCACCGTGATGTTACCTAGTAATGAAACATCTGCAAGAAAACAACCAAGCTCAGAGAGCACCAAGGAGCCCTCATTTCAACCCTAAGCTACAAATATTTTCCTTTATCGCTAATCTACTTTATACTTGCATACTGTGCTTTCAAAAAGTTATGTCTCCCTTCCCAAAAATATTTTTTTATATAAAAGGTATACTAAAGCTGCTACACATATATTCTATAGTCATAAAGAACAATTTCAGGTATGCAAAGTTATGGATAATGAAACAGTGGTCAGTGAAGGCCATCTGCATATTAAATGACACATTTTCTGTTGTTCAGTCATTCAATCACTTCAATCTCTTTGTGAGTTCTAGGAAGCCATAGAGATGTCCTTGGACAAACTATTCAGAAACTGTTATAAAAACAAAGTAGGCAAAAAGCATGTTTTGCACTCAGAGAAATGAACTTGAACTGTTTCCTTCCTGACTTCATGGAGTATAAAAAAGGGACGGAAAATACAGCAGAAGTGCAATATTTCATTACAATACCCTCAATAAAGATACCTTCTGTGGCCTTTGACCTCTGGAACAGCATCCTCTCAGGGATATATATGCTTCTCGAGTTCCCTGGGTAAAAAAAACAACAACTTAAAATTTGGCTTTGTTTTGAGCCCTTTAGTTAGTGTATTTGGGAGCCACACTGCCATGTGGCTTTTTATGATAGTTATTTTTAATCTGGGCTGTCTTGTTTGTCTGTGTTTTTAATTGTTTTTAAAGGTATCCATTATCGATTGAAGTAGGCATTCATAATAATAAAATAAATAAATGAAGTACATTTCCAGTCTTTTTGTGAAGTTTGTTTTCTCAAGATCTGAATAGGATCTGCTAGGATTATTTTTGCTATGAGAGGCCAGACATAACAGATAGGTGATTCAGTTCTTGTAAGAATCCATATGTCAGTAATAGTATTGTTGTGTCCTGAGCCTGCTGAAGTAGTCAGCAGGCTCAGAAATGTTGCAAACGATCCCGGGCAAACCAAAAGCTGCCCGGGACCAGACTAGCTGGTGCCAGCCTTGTGCGCATACGCAAGGCGCAAAATAGCCAGATTCCTATTGGTTGTTGTTTTCCGGGTTCAGGATGCTATAAAAGTCCTGCGTGCCTTTAGCTGTTTTGCTGGTTGTAAGGAGAAGATCAATAAAGAAGTTTGTTGTTGCCTGAATCCCCAATACATAAAACCGGCGACGAAGTTGGGATCCCTGCAAGCAAGAGAAACAAATAGGACTCACCGAGAAAGTCCTGAAGATTGGGAAGACAGCATCCTGCATTTGCAACTCAGCCTGCCAGTACAGCATCGCTGGAGGTGAGCTCGGCAAACGGACCCTTTCCCCAACTACTAGCTTGCAGAGGAGGCAATTAGCGAAGGCAGTAAAGGTTTACAATGTCGAAAATTGGCCACTTGATGGACTTTGATGTCTCCCACCCAGAACATTGGAATTCGTATGTAGTAAGGGTGGAGAACTACTTGAGAGTTAATCAAATCAGGGAAGATGGCCTTAAAGCGGCAACACTTCTGTGCGTCTGTGGCCAGGAAATGTTTGACATTGCTGAAAACCTGGTGGCCCCTGCACGTCTGGAGTCAGTAACGTACTCTGACTTGAAGAAGATGCTTAACGAACATTTCCAGCCTAAACTTTCTGTAATCACTTGGAGGCATGCATTCAAGCAGAGAGACCAGAGGCCAGGTGAATCTGCTGTGAACTTCATTGCTGCCTTAAGACAAGTGGCCAGGCCTTGTGAATTCAAGGACCTGGAAGAGAGGCTGCAAGATCATTTTGTTTGTGGCCTACGAAGTAGAGAACTGCAACAGAAGATCTTTGCCAAAGAAGAGGTATCATTACAACATGCCTTAAGATATGTTGCAGCTGACTGCAGATTCCGCTCTGCCATTTGCCGGGCTGTGAAGGTTTTGCGGCTTGCCAGAAACTCTCCAGCCACCATGACTGTCCATCAAGAGATCGTTCAAGAAGATCCAGAATCGGATCCTGAAGAGGAGGTGGACAGACTTCACCAGCCAGCAGAGAGAAGGCCGAAGGTGCGTCCAGACAAGGCCCCAGCATCTCCTCAGTGCTTTGGGTGTGGAGGACGCCACAAGCGAGCTGACTGCAGATTCCGCTCCGTCATTTGCTGGGCATGTGGCAGGCAAGACCACATTGCCTCCATCTGTTTGGGTCACCAGAAGGTCCAACCTTGGAAGAATTGCTTCAGAAAGGTACCAGGGTCCCCAGCCAACACAGGGTGGATTTCTGGGCATCATGCAGGAGTATTCTGAGGACAGGAACACACAAGCCCCTTAGGAAAAATCTTCGTATTGACATGAAGTTGCAAGGGGTTCCCTTATAGATGGAGTTGGACACAGGGTCCGCTTTATCAATCATTTCACATGACACCTTCAAAAGGATTTGCAGCAGTAGTGGCCTTCGAGTCAAACTCATGCCATCAAAATTAATCCTCACTGACTTCCAGAATTCTAGAGTCAGTGTGAAGGGGGAGGCTACGCTCAAGGTGCAGTGTAAGGCCTTTGAAGGCCTACTAGATTTAGTGGTACGGTAGTTGGGAGTGATCACATGAGCCTTATTGGCCTCGATTGGTTTGAGGCCCTGGGAATCCAAGTGACTGGGCTGTACAGCTTGCAAATGCCAGGCCTTGCAGAAGTATGCAAGGAGTTTGCTGATGTATTTAGCTCAGAGCTTGGTTCCTACAAGGGGCCTCCCATTTCCTTACGCTTAGACCCAGCTATCACACCCATTAAGATTAAGCCTAGAAGGGTGCCTTTTGCTCTCAAAAGCAAAATCGATGCAGAGCTTGACAAGCTGCTCCAGCAGCGAATCTTAGAGCCTATGGATTCTAGCCCATGGGAAACCCCCATTGTGACGCCTCTAAAGGCTAATGGAGACGTCCAAATTTGCACGGACTATAAGTGCACATTGAATAAAGCACTGCAGTAGCATGCATATCCAGTGCCTGTGGTAAGCCACATTCTGGCCTTCCTCAAGGGGGGGGTCTCTTTGCAAAGCTAGATTTGGTTCAGGCCTACCAACAGTTACCTGTTGATCAGGCAACAGCTAAGGCTGTTGGGGTTAATGTAGCTCCTGGCATCTTCCAAAGCGTGATGGAGCACACGCTTTGGGATATTCCTGGGGTTTGTCCCTACTTTGCTGACATCCTCATTGCTGGAGAGTCATCTCAAAATCTAGCTGAAAGACTAAGAGCAGTTTTGCTTTGTTTCCGCCAAGCAGGCCTGAAAGTGAAGCAAGACAAATGTAAAATTAGGAGTCAATTCTACTGACTTTCTAGGATTCAGAATTGATACTCAAGGCATCCACCCTGCTGTATCCAAGCTTCAAGTGATTCAGCAGGCCCCAACTCCCAAGTCTAAGAGTGAGCTTCAAGCTTTCTTGGGGCTCTTAAATTTCTATCATACATTTCTTCCACATAAGGCTTCAGTGGCAGAGCCGTTACATCAGCTCTTAGACAAACAGGCTCTATGGCAGTGGACTAAAGTCCATGACAGAAGTTTCAATGAGGTTAAGGCCTTGCTCTCTTCAAATGCTGTATTAGCACATTTCAATGAGCAACTGCCTATGTGCATCGCATGCGATGCATTTCCTGAAACAGCCACTGATCACACGCTTACATGCATGCTGACATGGATGTTGTCAGGATGGCCTGACATGTGTCCAAATACTGAGTTTCAAAGCTTCTGGTAAAGGAAGCACGAGCTTTCCATGTTCAAAGGGTGCCTGTTATGGGGTAGTACGGTAGTCATCCCAGCCTCATTGAAGTCTAGAGTCTTGCTCTCTCTGCATGAGGGACATCCAGGAATAGTAAGGATGAAAGCGCTTGTGCACAGCCATCTCTGGTGGCCTGGGCTTGATAAAGACATTGACGCTTAGGTGCATGGGTGCCAAGTGTGCCAATAGTCACAGCCTGAAATACCTCAGGTCCCAGTACATAGGTGGGAGGAAACACAAACTGCTTGGTCAAGGGTACACATAGATCACACTGGGCTCTTTCAGGGGAAATTCTTCCTTCTCCTCGTTGACAGCCATTCGAAGTGGCTAGAGGTTGTTCCTGTTTCCTCCACTACAACTGCCAGGACCATCCAGGTGTTGAGAGGAATTTTTGCCTCATATGGACTTCCAGATGTCCTGGTTTCAGATAATGGCCCCCAATTTACCTCTTTTGAATTCCAGGCTTTTCTTCAGGCCAACTTGATCTGGCATGTGACTTCTGCTCCCTTCCACCCATCTTCCAACGGTCAAGCAGAGAGGATGGTGCACACTACCAAAGATGCTCTCAAGAAACTGACTTATGGTAATTGGCATCACAGGTTAGCAGATTTCCTTCTTGCACACCGCACCACACCTTGCACAGCCATAGGAAAGAGCCCAGCAGAACTTTGCTGGGGTTGCCACCTCATCACCAAACTGAACAGGTTGCACCCAGACCGGGTGGCTTCACAGGTGTCACAGCCACGGGCACCTAGGAGACTTCAGGTGGGCGATCCGGTCTGGGCAAGGAACTATGGGCCTGGACACCTCTGGGTCACAGCAGTGGTATGCAGGTTCTCTGGGCCACTGTCATACAAAGTGGTCTTGGATGATGGATGTGTCATCCGCAGACACATCAACCAACTGCGCTGGAGGCTGCACAGCAACACTTCCACTCCTGGCTCTGCTGTGGGGGGGGAGGAGGACCATAATCTGCATTCTGGTTCACAATTTCCCGGTTTCAGCAGTGTGTCACACAATGCTGAAACTGCTCCTGCTGCAGTTCGGGGGTATCCACACAATTCAAATACAGCCCCAGACAGGGAATTTCACCAGGGGCACTCACACAGTTCAGCCATTGCTCCAAAAAGGAAGTCTCCAGAAAGAGGGTTTGCCATGAATGCAGCTCCTGACTCTGGCACCTCTGGCACATACACAGGGGCTATGGGGTACTGGGGCACTTCCGCCACTCAGGCCACTCCAGCTGCTGGTCTTGGGCTCGAGGGACAATGCTCCCAAGAGGGGTCCATAGTGGACTTGGGGAATTCTACCCCTCCACTGGACTTGGGGAATTCCACCCCCCCAAGGAACTATGGCTTGGATTCAGAGGATCCAGCCAGTCAGCAGCTAGGTGGGTCACCTGGGTCCTTGGGGCATCAAAGTCCTGGTCTGCCTAGCCTGGCGGGTGAGCAGGTAGGCCAGGCACACCCACCAGCCATTAGAAGGTCACAGCAAGCCAAGTGCCCACCCAAACATCTTGGAGACTATGTGAGGTTTCTGTCAATGCAAAGGGAACCTTGCTAGTCTGGAACAGGATGCTGACTAACACTCAGTATAGAGTGTTATCTGTAATATATGATTTTGGGTGTATTTTTGTTTAGTTGAAATAATTATTGTGTACACGTGCTCTGCCTGTGTGCAGGCCATTGTAACTCCGCTACTCCCTGCCCTTTGAACAAATGTACCTGTGTGTACAGCTAAGGTGTGTTTTATCTAGGGGGGGTGTTGTGTCCTGAGCCTGCTGAAGTATTCAGCAGGCTCAGAAATGTTGCAAATGGTCCCGGGAAAACCAAAAGCTGCCCAGGACCAGACTAGCACAAGGCGCAAAATAGCCAGATTCCTATTGGTTGTTGTTGTCCGGGTTCAGGATGCTATAAAAGTCCTGCGTGCCTTTTGCTGTTTTGCTGGTTGTAAGGAGAAGATCAATAAAGAAGCTTGTTGTTCACAATGTGCCTTTGTGTGATGCCTGAATCCCCAATACATAAAAAGTATCTAGTCACATAGCAATACTCATTCCAACTGGGAAAAATCATAGTCTGAACAATTAACATCTTTTGTTGTCATTGCAATGACTCTGCATTTCAATATTTTGTTTAGTTTTGTTATAGTTTTTCTCTCTATATATAACATTTCTTTTTTTTTACCATTACGATTTCTATCTCTGTGACGTTTTAAGTGTTGGAAGATAAAATCAGTTCCTGTGAGTGCCATGGCAAGCCGGCTGGTTTTTGCTAGCTAACAAGATAACTTTGCCAGAGGAATCACAGCTGGCATAACAGAAAAAAGGAGAGATTGTTGCAGACATCCATATGATGGATAGTATTCCATAGTATTATGGAAACTACCATTATTATAGTCAGCTTACGAGTGAAGTTACTAGGTGTTCAAGATAGGGTTCAAAAATATTTGAAAAGGGAGAATAATCAGAATTTCTGATCATTGATTTGAATTTTAATCCTACTAAGTCTGTGTAATAAAGTGAAGGTGATATAGCACAATACAATGAGTTAAAAAATAAAAAAAAGTAAACTTGAAACAGAATTTTAAAAATTCCAGCTGATAAGAAAATTAAACATTTTAGGAATATTTTTGCACAAACATACAGAGAAATTCTGTTCAAGCTTACAGTCAGAATACTTGATATTAGTTTGCCTGTTTGATCTAGTTCTAAGGGAATAATGATAAACATTTTAAGAAACTCATATTTGAGGTTTGTGGAAGGAACGTGGGTAAGTTGTTTTTGCCTGCTTTGCTTTCAAACTTTGCAAAGAAACAAACAAAAATTGCTTACAAAATTAAGTTAAAAAATTATACTTAAAAGAACAGGACTTCCGGTTCCAGTTTGCAGCGACTCCGGTCATGTGGAAAGTTTTATCTCCCCACCGGCTGTGTTTCCTTTGCTGGTAGACCCTGGAGGGGGTTGAAAGTTGCCCTGGAGGGGCGACCACCAAGGAGGGGGCTTGCTGGTGACTGCAGGAAAGCAGCAGCTTTTCCCATGGCCCCAGTCTTTAGGGCTGACGGAGTAAAGATCGGCCCCAGTCTTTAGGGCTGACGGAGTAAAGATCGGCTAGTAAAGATCGGCCGACCACTCAGCTGCACCAGCCAAAGTCAAAAGATCAGCTAACCATGAAGAAACCACCGTGGAGAAATCTGGGTGAGACTTTTTCCTCCCCCACCTATCCCCAACTATTTTTCCTGCAAAGAGCTTGCTTTTTGGATGACTTCCCTGTACTAACAAAGCAGTGTCTGTCTGTTTGGGGAAAAATACTTTAAAGAAAACTACAGAATAACACTTATTATATTTTGAACTTTTTGGATATTGGGCATCCCTGGAAAGATTTGTAATACAGAGCATTATTCTACTTACTATACTGAAGATATTTGATTTTTTTCTGTCTCTTTCTTCATCATTCTTAACGAGATAAAGGTTTTTAACATGCAAAGAAAAAACTTTCTATAGCTCACTGAGGACATCTTGTGACAAAATATTTACTGCAATTGTAATGTCTCTGCTTTGGTGTTTGAAGATGGTTTTGACCTTCAGAAATTAACAAGAAGAAAAGATAAAGGCTTAGAAACAGCTGTGGGTTGTGTTTCTGAATTAAAAATTGTGGAGGCGGCTGTATATGGACTCTTAATAAATATAGTTTCCACAAAAAGATTAAAAGACTCTTTTACTATGGAAATAGAAGACTTTTACCCACAGTTTGACTATGAGCTAATATTGGAAAAAATATTGGAAATGATAGAGGAGATGAAATTATGGAGAAAAACTAAAGATTATTTTGCAGAACCACAAGCTGAGCCTCAAACTTTAAAAGATCAACCTATAGGACAAGAAGAAGCCTATATGCAACAGTATATACAATCTGAGATGGAAGAAGAACTTACTGATCAATTGAATTCTGAACTGGATTATGAGCTGATATTGGAAAAAATATTGGAAATGACAGAGGAGATGAAGTCATGGAGAAAAACTACAGACCATCTTGTAGAATCACAAGCTGATCCCCAAATTTTAAAAGACCAATCTACAGGCCAAGAAGTAGCTTATATGCAACAGTGTATACAATCTGAGATGGAAAAACTCACTGATAAATTGAACTTTAGAAAAATTCTGGACCCAAAATCCCAGATTGAGACTTTAAATGACTACTCTATAAATCAACTAACTACTACACAGGAGGATACTTCACAAGTCTATGTACAAATGGTGGAGAACTTTGAAGATCAAAAAACGATTATAAGTGAAGTACTCCCATTGCTAAAATCAACAGGAATTGACAGCCAGACGCGATCGATTGGAAGTTATGATAACTTGGATAATCAAGCTGAAATTATAAGATGGAATAAAATGGACTATATTGCTTGATATTGGAAGAAGGGGAAGAGAATTTTGATCAGATCGATTTGTTGATAAACATTAGTACTCAAATACTCAGATTTGATGACATAGATGTGACATTACGGAAACCAGCTTGGTATAGAAAAAAAAAGCCAGAGTTAGATTTAAAAATGTGATTTAAAATTTTAATCATTGGTCAAAAAGGCTTTAGAGATTTGGACTGCTTTGGCAATCTAATTGAATAAATGAAAGCAGTAAGATAATAATTGGTGTAACAATATGTTTGTCTTAGACACGATAGTTAATTTGGTTGAGATTTAAACTTTACTTAAAAGGTCAAAATGATTCTCTTTTTTGTTTTTTTACTCTGTTTATATAGAAAACTATTTTGTAATAGCAGAAGAATTAGAGAGATCTATGATAAGAGAAGAAAGGGTATTAATTAATGATGTATTAAATTAAGAGATGGAATATATGTGAAAATATTAGAATGTTATTCTTGGAATATTATGTGCGTTGTAGAAGGGATACCCAAAGTTTATTAATATGTTTGTTTAAGATTAATTGGAATATGTTAATTGAAATTAGTGGTGCTTAAAAGCAGGAGTGATTTATACAGAGGTAATAGTAGGGATGATTCTGTGGATTGATTGAATTTTAAGAAGAAATAGATTAAACTAAATTTGTTATATCATGTGAGGGAAATAGAGGGAGGAATTTTTAAGGTAATTAATTTTAGTTATATATATATATGTAGGTCTTTGGTTCTTTGGGTTTTCTCCCACGTAGAATTTGAAGTGTCCTGGCGACGTTTTGATGAAGTCTCATTCATCATCTTCAGGCTGGTGCTTTTGGCTTCTGCTTCTAGGAGCAATGTGAGATTTTAGCTGTTTCTTCCTTTTAACTGCCAGTGGGGGTTTGAACTGATGGGCTGGGAGCTCAGCTGTGTTCTGATTGGGTGGAGGTGTGTTCTGATTGGTTAGGGGCTTGGCTGTGCTCTGATTGGATGGGGGGTTGGCTGTGCTCTGATTGGCTGGGGGAGTGTTCTGTTTGGGTGGGGGCTTTGTTGTGCTCAGGTTAGTCAGTTTTACAAAGGGGATTAGAGATGGTGGACTGTATAGCTGTTTGGCTTTGCGTTCGTGGTCGTGCCTCATCTTCATGGTGGGTGTCAGTTTGCTTCGTGTATGGATTGGAGGGGTTTAAGGTGGCTAATGATGCAGCTGTGGTCTGGCTTCTGGTTTGTGGTCGTGCCTCCTCATCAGTGTGGGTTTGGGTTTGCTTTTTGCCTGGATGTGTGGTGGTGACATCCTGTGTGGTTTTTGTGAGTGTAGGTCTGGTGTCATTCCCCGTGCTATGGACTCGTCTGTCAATAAGGGCGGGTTTCCAAATGGCTGGTAGGCGGGAGGTATCATCTCGTTTGTTCATGCTGTGTGGACGTTTTTCTATCTCAATGACTTCTCTGATTATTCTGTTATTAAAGTGTTCAGTTTTGGCGAACACTTTCATATATATATATATGTTTTCTGAGGTTTTCGCGGGTGTTTGTATGTAGGTCTTTGGTTCTTCGGGTTTTCTCCCACGTAGAATTTTAAGTGTCTTGGCGACGTTTCGACGAAGTCTCATTCGTCATCTTCAGGCTGGTGCTTTTGGCTTCTGCTTCTAGGAGCATATATATATATATATATATATATATATATATATATATATATATATATATATATATATATATATATATATATATATATATATATATATATATATATATATATATATATATATATATATATATATGTGTGTGTTTTTAAAGGTTTAGATGCTTAGAGGTTTAAGCATCTGCCTAGTGTGCAGACTGCCCAGGTTCGAATCCCGGAAGGGTGAGTTCTGACTGAAGAGAGTTAAATAACTCGAAATAGCTATCTCAGAAATCCCTTATTTCTTTGTCAACAATTTTAAAAAAACATATATATATTTGTGCTTGCAGATGGCTCTGGGTTGAGCTGAAACAGGCAAAAGGAAAGAATGAATTCTTCCTCCCATATTTGGGTTTACAGGGTGCTATCTAAAAAAGAAACACTATATATATATATATATATATATATATATATATATATATATATATATATATATATATATATATATATATATATATATATATATATATATATATATATATATATATATATATATATACACGGTATATATATATATATACGGTATATATATATATACGGTATATATATATATATATATACACGGTATATATATATATATATATATATATATATATATATATATATATACACGGTATATATATATATACGGTATATATATATATATATATATATATATATAATATACGGTATATATATATATATATATATATATATATATATATATATATATATGTATATATGTATATATGTATATATGTATATATATATATATATATATATATATATATATATATATGTATATGTATATGTATATGTATATGTATATGTATATGTATATGTATATGTATATGTATATGTATATGTATATATATATATATATATATATATTGTTGTGGGTGTCTCTAGACCAGCTAGGGAAATGTCAGAGGATGAGGAGGAGCAACCAGGCCCCTCTGGGTGCTTTCCCCTCCCGGCAGGAGAGACAGAGAGGGAGGAGATTTGCATGCAGTCTGAGTCAGACTCTCAAAGCGGAGACTCAGATTTGGAACAGGAAAATTTATGGCTTGATCCGAGATTCCGAAGGTTTGATAGGCGGAGGTCTCAGTTACGTGGAAAAAGGAAGCCATGGGGGAAGTGACGTATCGGAAACTATATTAGAAGATAAAGGAGGGACTAATTCTTTGTCACGAGCAACGTTAATATCAAGGAGTAGCTTGATGCCTTGCGCAGTTCGTTTGAACTCAGTTTTCTGGTGTTTTTGGACTCTACGGAAGATTAATGAGCTCTTGGACAACCTGAGAGATAAAGAGTGAGTTAATTGGAAGGGAGGGAGAGCATGATTAAGCTGAATGTAAATAAATCAGACTTGGCCGTTCCGGCCAACAAAATGCCAGCAGCTTGCTTTGCAATGAATCTCTTGAAATGTGTTAAATAAAACTCTTAAAGAAATATTCCTGTGGATTTTACTAGGTTCAAAGTGGCCACCTCTCCAGCACAACAAAGCCCCCACCCAAACAGAACACTCCCCCAGCCAATCAGAACACAGCCAACCCCCCAGCCAATCAGAGCACAGCCAAGCCCCTAACCAATCAGAACATAGCCAAGCTCCCAGCCAATCAGTTCAAACCCCCACTGGCAGTTAATAGGAAAAAACAGCTTAGACCACACATTGCTCCTAGAAGCAGAAACCAAAAGCACCAGCCTGAAGATGATGAATGAAATTTCATCGAAACGTTGCCAAGACACTTCAAATTCTACGCGGGAGAAAACCCGAAGAACCAAAGACCTACATACAAACACCCGCGAAAACCTCAGAAAACATATATATATATAACTTGTTTTGCTATGATTGATTACCCTTTCACCATGGTGTTTTCCTGAGCACTTTGATGTAAAAATTAAAAAAACCAATAAAATGTGTATTAAAAAAAAAGAACAGAAAGACTTGCTGCCAGACAGACTAGGTAATACTGGATAGCTGAACAATCTCTCATTGATATAGGAAACCATAAATGGCACTAAAAATGTGCTTCATGTAAGGATAAAGGAACACTAGCTATTTGCTATGAATATGTAAAACTATATAAACTTAAAACAGCAATTTCAAATTTTCTCAAACAAAATCCACATGTTTTGAAATTATGATCTTACCAACCCACCCAATTTGGAACACAGTGGCTTTCAAATAGATTTAAATATATTCTAATACCTAGCAATTCAACTGTGATTTTGAGACTAGTGACTGAGTTGCTTTCAAGCCTAATCGGCAGCAAGGACCAATCACTTCCTTACTGGTACTTGAATTGAAACTAGATTGATCTGAGGTAGAAGACTGAGACAAAAGCAGCAGTTAAAATACTGTACTTCATATAGCAACTTGGTAAGTTATTCATTTTTAAACACTCTCTCTTATAAAATTTTGATGTATAATGGATGAGCTGATCTTCATTCATTTTTACATATGTGGATTGCATGTATATTGTGCTATCCTTCATGCATAAATATTGTTAGTGCTGGTTAAACTGTAATTGTGAACACAATACAATGCTCATTGTTAATTTTTGCACTTTGCATTCATAATCTTGACTGTTGTTGAGGTTCCAAACTTCATTTTAAAATGTGAACTTTAGTTGCATTTTAAAAACAAAGTAAATCGATCTTATTTTATCATAATTGTTGCCTAAATTACTAAGGGTTGCCATTTTGGGATATTATGAGGAAATGGATTGTAGTATTTTATTTTATACTATAAATACAAATATTCAAACTTTGATTTTTTTTTAATGAAGTGTTTTGCAATCCAACCATCTTTAGGACTGGGATAAGTTAGAAATTCTAGTATTTTTTTTAATGCATTTTATTTTGGATTGTTGGCAAACCCTCTCCTGTCTGGTGCTGCTCTTTTCTTTTTTTTCCTTTTTAAAAAAATATATATTTTATTAGATTTTATATGGGTAGGGAAAAGGTAGGGTCATTGCGGGTACAGGAAAATTGGGATAAAAGGGACAGGGTGTGGATACTTTTCTTAATTAGCACCAATAACCGGACATGTGTGTGGATATGAATTCACATATATATGCAAGAATCATTTTGAGTAGTGGTGCTTGAGTTTTTTAAAAAAAACAAATACATACACACAAACACACACACACAGAGAGAGAGAGAGAGAGAGAGAGAGAGAGAGAGAGAGAGAGAGAGAGAGAGAGAGAGAGAGAGAGAGAGAGAGAGAGAGAGAGAGGAAAAGAGAAATAGACTAGATAAATAGCTATAGACAAGCAATAAATTAAATATGCCTAAATCTATATCTAATTGGCTATTATGGTTCCCTTATTTAATATATATAGGACGTGCTACTACTGGTGCTAAAGAATATTAGTAATAGAGTTCTTTCCCCCACCCCCAAATGTAATGACTAAATATTCCAAGAGCCCAATAAGGAGAATGGATGGATGGATGGATGATTGGATAGAAGAATGGATGAATAAACTTCTGTTTTGCCTGGTGAAATTCTGGACAGTTTTTCAATAGCAGTTTTAAAGTTCCTATTAACTTGCGCTATTTTCTTTATCCCATTGCTTTTCTACAAGATTATGGGTTGTTTTTTTGTTGTTTCAAGCTTCCATTCATCATTGGCTGGTCTGTATCAGTAACCAGAGATTACTGTCTATAAAAATTTTTTTTTTAAAGAATCTAGTACTAGATCTTGAGTTCTTATTATTTCTTATAGGTGGAAAATCTGAAATGTATAGATTTCTGCTTCACTGATCTTTAGACCTACTTTAGAAATTTTAAATTTATTTGTGTTCTAGTATTTGAGGGGCTGCCATAAAGAAGAAGGTAGCACAAGTGACAATGGATGGAAACTAATCAAGAAGAGAACCAACCCAGAACTAAGAAGAAATTTTCTGACAGTAAGAACAATTAATCAGTGGAATGGCTTACACCCAGAAGTTGTGGCTGTTCCATCACTGGAAGTTTTTAAGAAGAGATTAGTTAGCCATTTGGCTGAAATGGTGGAGGGACTCTTGCTTAAACAGGCAATTGTACCAGAAGATCTCTAAGGTCCCTTCCAACTCTGTTATCCTATTATTAAGCTATTTTAAATGTAGCTGCTTTGTTCCAAATTTAAAACATAACACATTTTATGTTTGTGACATATCCCTGATGTTTTGTTTTCATCTCAATCTTTGAAATTAAGCTGAGAGAATTTTTCAGTAAGATATTTGTAAATAGATTGGTAGAGTTGGAAAACATTCTTGCCGAATTTTAATTTTTTTTGTTTTTAAGAAAAAAAGTAGTTCTTCTAATTTTACTTGGAACCTGAAGCACGGACATAATAATTAACCTGGTGTCATCAGATCAAGTTTGACTCCTATGGAGACAAAAGTTCACTATATCAAATTGTTTTTAGTAATAATTCAATCTCTTCCAAAGATATTCTAATAATCTCTTTAATAAAGTCCATCTTCTCTTTCCTCTATTTTACTTACCTTGCCTAAGCATAAGATATTTCCTGGTGCATTAGCTTCTCATATTACATTCTCAAGTATCTATCTTTGATCATGTTCTCAAAAAAAGTAGTCAATTTTACTTGATCCAAGACTGATTGACAATTGGGATACTCACCTTAAAATCCAGATAGCTTGGGTCAAGAAGCATCCAATCCAGAAGTGGCCACAAAGTACATCTTTCTACTTATCATGAACACTTCCATTTTGGCTTGATTTATTTTTTGTTTGTTGTCTCTCATTCAATCCATTCCAAAAAAGAGAATTTTTCAGTGTTTTATTTTCATTATGTCACTGACCTTACTGTTTTCCTGTTTATTTCATAGTCTCCCCCCCTAATTCCTTTTCTTCCTTTGTAAGTAAGGTTAAATAATATTTCAACATTTAAGCTAAGCAACCCACAGACTATAGAGATCTTAAGCAAAAATATTGAATATATGTCTCTAATTTTCAACTCTGGAGTCATAATGCCAGAGAAAGAGTGACAGTACTACCGGTATATATTACTACATTGTCTTGTACTAATTATCTAATTTATCAGGCTGTTTTTAGCATTAGTAAGAAGACATCTACAGCACACAACCAAAAGACATCTACAATATACATTTTCAAAAAGCACTATGTTAAAAACAAAACAAAACAAAACAGATTTTATTGCAGTAATTGCCTGAACTAAATATCTCACTGTACTTGGATGTTTTAAAACTGGGTAGGATAATGTCAACAAGGTCACTAGAGATCTGATTTGATCTCTGTTTTGCTGATATGAGAAAATCAAAAGAGACTAGTTCAGAGACTTATGTTTCCTGAACATAAGCTTATTATGAAAATAATATAAGAGAGTGAGAGACAATTTTTCTTTTGTCTCATCATATATTCTATTGTTTCTTTGTAACAATATTTGAACTAATTTTATTTTACTGTTCTTGGTTTTTCAAATAAAGTTGTATTTAAAAGAAAGTGAAAGAATAATTATGATGCGCCTTTCAGTGTTCAGAACTTTAATGATGCCATATACAGCAATGTAATTAATAGCACCCGTGATATATAGCAATTCATTGGGTTCCAGTAGAGGAAACAGAAGGCTAATGCCAGATTGCTTATGAAAGGTATACCCAGTTACAAAGTATACCAGATGAGACAATCACCTAGTAACCACATAATGAGCTAAAGACATCTGTAAGATTTTGTATTATTATTATAATTTCAGAACATTGAAAGTGAAGATTTAAAATCTCCAGCTATGGTGCAGATGGAATTATTATTATCCCCATTGACACTGTCACTGAAAACAGATCCATCCTTTAATCAGACCTAATACTGCATATTATTTTAAATAGGGCTGCACAGAATAGATACTGTATTTCCCAAAACTAAGTGCAAAAAACATTTTTAAAAAACAAAATAGTCTCTTCAAGCAACCTAGCTCTGGGATAGATAATAATTAAATTTATTTCAGACAAAAAGGAGGAAGTAAAGGCATTATGGAACTACAGGTTATGAGAGTCAGTGAATGCTGTACCCCACTTATTTACTATAGTGAAAATGGTAAGGCAGTCAATGGCCATTTTCGTTAAATATTTAAAGCATAGCCAATCACACAGAGAATTGTGTAATTCATTACGGTATTTAACTATTGCCAAATGTTAAAAGTAAAATACAAGTAGGGCAAAATTTAATAACAACTTTTTTATAATCAATTACTTTGGTTATTTTTGTGCTTTTAGGATAAAGATCAGAAATTAAGTCATCCCAGTTTTCCACTATTTAGGTTGTAAACAGAAATTATCTAATGTACATATTAAAATAGTTGCATAGTTCACTATAAAACATATTCATTTTGGGGGTTCGATGCGGCAAATTAAAATGTGAAGCATGTTTTCACAAAATCCTATTCTATAGAAGAAAAATAAACAATGGTAGTTTTAGGTTGCAACATTGTTGGCTATCATTAATTGTACAATAAAAGATAATTTGCTTTTTTGCCTTTACAAATTCACATTGAAAGGATCACCTAAAAGGCAGAAAGTAATGAAAAGCCTTTAAAACAATAAAAACAATTATTAACGTTTACTACTGTTGGTAAACACACACAGAGCAATCCGTATATTGTATAATTTACAATAATACCACTACCCTTACAACTCTTTTTCTTAATAAAATAATTATAATTTACAGAAGTGAACATTTTAAAAATCACAACACTCTGATAATTGAAGGGGATCATAAAAGTCTATAAAAATGGTTGTTATCTCAGACCATAGCAAATATGTTATTAGTTCTTACTACTTAAATAAAACCATCTGGAGAAAAATTACCTAAAATAAAGAAATAAGCTAAAATATGTTATGAAAGTATATGAAATATGAATTTATTAAGGTCTCTACTGCTAATAAACCATTTATTTTCCAATACTAATATATTACTATGCAACAATTAAAGTGCAAAACTAATCTGGAATTGGCTCTACTAAGGTAAGATTTACTTCTAAAAAATATCCCATGACTTGCATAATTAAGACTGAAATTCTATTTTCTATTTGAGAGTAGTGTAAACTTTGCTAAATTATGAAAAACTGCATATAAATGTAAAGGCAGCTTCCAACATGTTGCTTGCTGAAACCGAGCACCAAAATAACACCCCTGCAGTAGCGTGTCATAGGCATTCAAAGAATAGCAAGTGAAAAGCTGTGCATGCTGATGTTGCACCATGACATCATGATACACATTTATCATTTCAACATCAGTATGATTGGGAATGGAGATACAAATAAGAAGTGTAATATCCAAGGTCAGTCAAATTATTTTTACTAGAGGCAGAGAAACCAACAAGCACCTTTCCAGTTGCGAAAATAATCTTTCCATACCATTTAACTTGAAGTATTACCATTTCCCAAAAAGTTGAAGAGCACCTAAGAGCAATTCATTTTATCAATTACATCGAGTAATTTAACAAGACAACAGGCCATATAGTTTTCTGAAGGAGATAATAACCTTAGTGAAGGTGAGCCGAATAAGGATAGTATAGTAGACACATTTCACATATTGCCATTGGCAGAGAATGGCAGCCTCTTTTGGCCTTCTGAAGATAGGATGTTTAATTCAGAATAACACAGGAGCAGAAATCCTCTATGTATGTTACCATGTCTGTGTTGGCAAATGGAGGTGTTAGCAAAAACATGTTTGTTCATTTATTCGCTACATTTAGAGTTTCTCCAATTTGCAACTTGTGCTAAATTGTATTTAGAGATAGTCATTATTACGTTAGGCAGAACTGCAAACAACACATAATAGTTGGTTTCCATTACCTGGGGCTGTGTGTCTTTTTATGTTCCTTAAAAGAAAAAAGCTCATGTAGCTTCCTCTCACCCTTGTCTTATGGCGTTTATCTCAAGGAGATGGGGAAAACCCTTACTCTACCAAATAAATTTTATTTGGACTATTTATAGGTACTGTTTTGTGTACTGCATGGCTCCCAGACTGTTTTTTTTTTTAATAACAGCAAGGAAACATTTGATCATTAATACCATGCAGCTACCGAATATTCTAACAATCAGTACTGTTTTCATTTCATTTTAACAAATGTTATTTAATTACCTAAAATCAATGAAATACACTAACAATTCTATTCTCCATAAAGGGATAAAGAGGTTTGGGTTTTGAGATAAGTTTCTTTGATTTCAGTGGATCTGATTTATGAATTAATTTTAGGTGCCTTGGATCAGATCTAAAGAAACAGGAGAATCTAGTTCCACAGGGTATCTGATGAAATGTGAAAAGAGGTTATTTCCTACAGAATAGAATAGAATAGAATAGAATAGAATAGAATAGAATAGAATAGAATAGAATAGAATAGAATAGAATAGAATAGAATAGAATAGAATAGACCTTGGAGGTCTTCTAATCCAGCCCCCTGCTCATGCAGGAGAACCTCCTATACCATCTCAGACAAGTGACTGTCTAGCTTCTTTTTAAAAATCTCTAGTGATGGAGTGCCCACGATTTCTGGGGACAAGCTATTCCACTGGTTAATTGTCCAAACTGTCAAGAAATTTCTCCTTAATTCCAGGTTGCTTGTCTCTTTGATCAGTTTCAACCATTGTTTCTCGTCCTTCCCTCTGGTGAACAACATGACCACCTCTTCCTTGTTACAGCCCCTCAGATACTGGAATACTGCTATCATCTGTCCCCTATTTCTTCTTTTCTTTAGACTAGCCAAACCCAAGTCCTGCAGCCCTTCTTTGTATGTTTTAGTCTCCAGGCCTTTGATCATCTTAGTTGCTCTTCTATGAATTTTTTCCAAACTCTCAACATCTTTTTTGTGATATGGTGACCAAAATTGGCTGCAGTATTCCAGGTGTGGTCTTACTAGGCTTTTATAAAGTGGTACTAATACCTTGCATGATCTTGATTCTATGCCTCTGTTTATACAACCCAGGATTGTATTAGCTTTTGGGGCTGCTGCTGCACACTGCTGGCTCATGGTTAAGTGATCGTCCACTTAAGGTCCCTCTCACAGTTACTGTTTTTAAGCCAGGTCTTGCCCAATCTGTACTTGTATCTTAGATTTTTCCAGCCTAAATGTAAAACTTTGCTTTTCTCACATTGAAACTCATATTGTTGGATAGGGCCCATTGTTCAAGTTTGCCAAGATCTTTTTGGAACATAAATTTGTCTTCTGGGGTGTTGGCTACTCCTGTCAGTTTGATGCCATCTGCAAATTTGATGAGTTCCCCTTTAATCCCTCATCTAAGTCATTGATGAAGATATTGAAGAGTACTGGGCCTAGGATGGAACTTGTGGTATCCCACTGCTTACTTCTCACCAGGTGGATGTAGTGTCATTGAGGACTACTCATTGAGTATGGTTTGCCAGCCAGCTACAGATCCATCTGGTGATGATGTTGTCTATTCCACCTTTTTCTAGCTTACCAAGGAGTAGGTTGTGGTCTACTTTATCAAATGCCTTACTGAAGTCTAAGTATACTACGTCCACAGTATTTCGCTGGTCTACTAGTTTAATCACTTTGTTGAAGAATGAAATAAGATTGGTTTGGCATGATTTGTTTTTAACAAACCGTGCTGGCTTATAGTTATAATTTTGTTTGCTTCTAGTTGTTCGCAAATCTGCTTTTTATTGTCTTTTCTAGGATCTTCTCAGGTATTGATGTTAAACTGATTGGTCTGTAGTTTCCTTGGTCATTTTTTTTTCCTTGAAGATGGAAACCACATCAGCCCCTTTCCAATCCTCAGGTACTTCCTCTGTGCTCCAGGATTTTTGAAAGATGTGGTACAGTGGTTCTGAGATAACAGCTCCCTCAGAACTCTGCTATGTAATCTGTCAGGCCCTGGTGAATTATATTCCTTAAGAACAGTTCTCTTACCATTCTCTTGCTTATTTTAATTTTTGTTTCTAATTTATCTTTGGCAGTGATTTTTTTGGTGTGTTGGGCTATGGTTTCTTTTTGTGTGAAGACTGATGTAAAGTATGAGTTAAGTGGTTCTGCTTTCTCCCTGTGGCCTGTCATTTCCTTTCCATCTTCTTTCTGTAGTGGACCTACAATTTCCTTGACTTTTTTCTTGTTGTTAATATATTGGAAGAATTTTTTTTTATTATCCATGATTTCTGTTGAAAGTCTTTATTTGTTCTGAGCCTTTGCTTTCCTGACTTTATCTTTACATGTTCTGGCTGTCTGCTGATAATCGGCCTTAGTTATGTGCCCCTCTTTCCATTTTTTGTATTTGTCCTTTTTGTCTTTCAGTTTGCCAGAGAGACCTTTGTTCAGCCATGCTGGTTTCTTCTTGAATGTTTTCTTTTTCTTTTTCAGTGGTATTGTGCTGATATGGGCTTTTATGATCGCATTTTTGAGAGTTTTCCATACTTCTTGGGTTGTTTTCCGCTTTAGGATTTTCATCCATGGGATCTAACCTGAACTACTCGAAGTAGCAATATCTTCTTTGTAAGATTTTCAGTCATGGCAGATGACTGCCAGATTGACAGAGATTTAGGATGGAATCAGACTACAAATAGATGGTATTTGTATTATTATAGAGTTCTGAATAGTTATAGTTGTGTTGCATATATCTCTTTACTTTACATAATGTTTATTATTTCACTTTTTTCTGAATGGGTGGATGCTATGTTTGCAAAGTGCTCTTCCTGGTTTCCTTTTCCTTTGCAGCTTGCCTGCCTGTTTCTTTAGCAGCTGACCAAGACATTTTCAGGCCTAAACCTATATTGGTGATTTATGGTTCGTTGCATAATCAGCCAAATATTTAGATTGGATTTGGCATTTTTATCCACCTATCAAGTCCTTCCCAAGGACCTGGGATGGGCAGATGTTGTTTGAGGATGTTAAGGTGTCATTGCAGAATTTAACCTGTTCCAGTAAAGCTGCCTTTGCAACTGAGTAATGGTGGTTTGGTCAATGCCAATGATGTTCAGTGTTTTGGGATTGCACCCAAGGTGCCTATTGCTATTGATACTATCTTTGCTTTATTTTGCCACAGTTGTTCTATTTCTATTTGCAGGTCTTTAAATTTTAATGCGAACCTTTTTGCAGTTACGGATTATAGTTATAAAGGAATTCAGGTAATGTTTAGGCTTTTTGTCCTTGGTAAATCTGAAACTCTAAAATATGTTTTCTAAGATCTGTATTCTATTTTTCTCATTGTCCAATAGAAGTACACCTGCCTTTCAAGTCAATGTTACCAAGTCAATTTTCTCATATCATAAGTATTCTGAATTTTCTTTTTTAATGGCCTTAGCCATAAAGCAAATTTGTTAATAGAAGCATACAATGTATCAAACTATTAAACTGTTGTTATTATATTTTTGGATTGTGGTTGATTAAACATTGTTGTCTTTTAGTGACCATACAGATACTGTTCTCCATGACCAACTATTTCTAATCTGGCCTTTCAAGTCTTCTAGCAGTACATTCATTATCACTAGACCTGAGCCCATCCACCCTGCTTTGTTTCAACATGTTCTATTAGTTTTGACTGTAGAAAAGATAAATGGATCTGTGGTCATAAAAAATAATTTTCAAAATAATTAAAAGTATGTAAGAAAAGTTTTAACTGAGTGTGGTAGCACAATGGTTAGAATGAAATATTGCAGGCTAATTCTGCTGACGTCAATTGCCAGCAGTTCAGCAGTTCAAGTCTCACTGGGTCAAGGTTGACTCAGCCTTCCATCTTTCCAAGGTCGGTAAAAAGATGGTTCAGATTGTTGGGGGCAATTTGCTGACTCTATAAACCGCTTAGAGAGGGCTGTAAAGCACTGTGAAATGATATATAAGTCTAAGTACTATTGCTATTGCTATTAAGTAAAGTGTTGCTTTTTATCTGATTGTTGTGCGCTGCCCAGAGTTACTTTCAATAAGATCCATTAGTATATACATTTGATAAATAAATATCAATTATAAATTAATGTGTTTATATGAATACATTCCTTTTTCACATACACATTTAAAGGTCATGGCATAGGTACAATGAGTGAAATGTATGTAGTCAACTCCTAATCTGTATAAAGAGAAAGGCATATGCTACTGCTTAATATGTGCAAAGAATTAATTAACAGCTATAGTGATAATGAAGAAGAGAGCTGAGACATAGATAAATTGAGTCTGATTGTCGCTGCACAGACTCTTCAAGTGATTAATTGCAAGAAGGCAGCATTAGCAGAAGAAGCATGTTACAAAGCAGTTTCTAATTCTTTGCTGCAGAGACCTTTTAAAAAGAAATTGTAGAACTGGGAATAGAGACTCATTAAGAGGGTAAGAAGTGGAGGCCTTTAATGCTTTCTGCCTTAGATATTTCATTTGCATGGTACAGGAACATTTCCCAACTAATTTGCAGAAGGGTCAAGAACATTGTGAAAATAGCATATCTTAACCCTGCTTTAATTTTCCTGTGGTGGATATTACAGTGTATCATAAGACAATTTGCATTAACATTTTCTCCTAAGAAGACATTTTCATTTATTCAACTCAGTCGGTTTCCAGAAGTCTAGACTTCAAATGCTCAAAATTTGGTATTACTGTATACTGTAACTGAGTTGCTATTTTTAAAAGATTCTTTGGGGCACATAAATAAATAAATAAACAAACAAACAAACATTAAATCCCAAACTCATCTCAATTCTTCTCTTACATCAGGCTAAAGCAATACTTCATTGCAAAAAATGTACTGTGCAATATATATAAAACTTAGTCTAGAAGGTTCCCTTGTATTATACGGAATTATCCAATTTCTTAAAACATAGCCACTTAATTTGTATATTAATAAATATATGAGAGCCAGCCTGTTGTAATGTTCAAGAATGTTGGAAGACTTTGGGGCAAATACTGTCTCCAGAAAAAGGAAATAGTAAACCAGTTGTTAAAATGTTCTCTAGAAACCTGTATACTATAGATGCAAGGAGTCAAATCTTACTCAAAGGAAAACATACTTGCTATTTATGTATTTATTTCTGCTGTACAAACCAGAGAAGAGTACCTAAGCCATCTTCAGGCTGCTTTAGCAGTGGGTTAACAATGATACTTATAGGCAGACTTGTTCTCTGGCTAGTTGGACATCAGGATTCCATGGTAAGAAAACCACTAGGGATGTCACCATAATGACTCTTAGGGATCTTTTTATTATAGATATAGGACTTTTGTCCTGTCTTTATTATTTTTTAAATAATAAAAATAAATATTCAAAACTTTAAGCTGACAATACTCCTAATACTCCTTCCACCATTTTATTCACAACAACAATCTTGTGAGGAAGATCAGGTGTAAAGGCTTTTTATACTATAAATCATGCTTGGGTACTTGAAGTGATTTCTTTTCTTGCAACTTGAAATCTAAATAAAAGTGTCTGTTTGCTTGTAAAGCTTTGGAAAATATGGATATAGGGAACCTTATATGATATTCAGCTAGGCTATTAAGATCAGTGTTTCCATGGATAGTCTATTTGTTATCCAAGCTTTCTATATTATTCCAATACATTTATCACACTGCTTGGATTGTAACAACAATGCGTTGTTTCATCTATTTTGTGGGCTTCTACTGCCATTTCATATGAAAATGAATTGTATACTGAAAAATATACACAGAATTAGAATCAGAATCAGAATAGAGCTGGAAGGGACCTTGGAGGTCTTCTAGTCCAGCCCCCTGCTCAAGCAGGAGACCCTGTATCATTTCAGACAAGTGGCTGTCCAGTCTCTTCTTAAAAACCTCTAGTGATGAAGCACCCACAACGTAGCTCTTCTGCTTCCATCTTGAAACCAGATAAAGTTCAATTTAGCAAAAAGAGTTTGCTCTATTTCCACATCCATCTTTTGTTTTAGGGGTTTTCCCCCTAGAATGTATTAACAGTGCAAGAATGTAAATGAAAAGGAAGGCAGTTTTGCCAATCAGTCCTTTTGGCAAAACTGCTGGCAGCAGCTGCAGAAGCCAAGAAGTTATGAGCATCTTGTACCTATGCAGGAAGAAGTATAGAGCAAGGACTGTAATGCCAGATGGCTGTGCTGATTTATCTCAGACAATGGTGTAATTCTTTTCTTTACCTTCAGTTGCTACATAATTCATATCCTGTAATAAACCAATTCTCTGATTTCTTCTGCTGGAAAGCAAAAGAAGAGAGGTCTCTTTTAAAATATCTCCTCCAATATTTTGTTCTTCTATGAAGAACTAATTTTTTCTAGAAGTATCTTCCCCCCCCAAAAAATATGAAGTAATTGGCAAAAGGGCAAATGCTGGGGGAAAAGGGAATGTGCCCCCAATCTCATTTTGAGAAGTGAGTATACAGCACTCTTACATATTATGATGATGAAAAAATGTCATGATTTAACAATGTAGATGATATTTATATATGTATCTATGTATGTATGCATGCATGTACGTATTTATGTACAGTATGTATGTATGCATTATTTATTTATTTATTTATTTATTTATTTATTTATTTATTTATTTATTTATTTATTTATTTGATTATTTATTTATTTATTTATTTATTAGGTTTGCATGGCTCTTACCTTAAAACACAGCTCTGGGTGACTGACAAATAAAAGTGTGATCCATAATAATATAAAACACAACCAAAACTCAGCAGATCAGTCATTCACTTGACATGTCCCAACAATCAAACCACAATCACCTCATTCTACCCAGCACCTGGGTGTAAAGCCAGTTCTTGATGAACTTATGAAAGGTAGATCGTGGGGAGAGAGGTGTTCCAGAAAGTAGATACAGTACATGGTTCTGAACTCCCACTAGATGGCAACATTTTAAGGTAAGAATATGAAGCATCTATCTGATATGGTAGGATGATCTTGGAGTCTTAGTGGACAATCACTTAAGTATGAGCCAGTAGTGTACTGCAGCTACCAAAAAAGCCAATGTAGCCCCAGGTGCATTGGCTTTTTTGGCAGCTGCAATACACTGCTGGCTCATCTTATAATGCCTTGGTAAGGCCACACTTGGAATACTGCATCCAGCTTTGGTCAACAATGTAAAAAAGATTTTGAGATTCTAGAAAGAGTATAGAGAATAGCAACAAAGATGATTAGGAGACTAGAAGTTCAAACATATAAAGAACAGTTGCTGGAATTGGTTATGTCTAGTTTAATGGAAAAAAGAACTAGGGGTGATTTTTTATTCAGCCATTTTCCCAAAAAATTAGCAAGGAGAAAATAGGCAGCATTAAGTACACTGCCTTGAGCTGTACAAATAAAAGATTGTGGTTATTGTTGTCATGTTGTCAGTCAAGACTGGATTTCCCAATAATTGTCCTATCAAGATAAAATCAAGTAATGTTGAATAAAGTTTTATTTTCTGTTTCTTTCATACTATCTTCATCCTTTCAAAATACCTGTTTGATTTTAAGGGCTAAAGCCAATCCAAATATGTCAATTTTTATTTCCTGTGTTTCCAGTTCTCCAACTAGGAACTATAGTTCTGTTGTTATAATAGTTTCTAATTGTCGTAGTAACCCAAAACTAGCAATTGTTCATTTACGTAAATACTTTTCCTAATACAAGTAGCAAAGCAGATGTGAATGCCTCAGAACCCTAAAACTCTGAGATCATTTTTATTCCAACTTTATATGGCTGCCCAATTCAGTCATGGCAACTCCAGGCAGCTTATGTAAATAAAATTCTAATACAAAAGCCCTTAACCTTAACCTCTCTGGAGACAACAATCAAACCAACCATTTGACACCAAAGGCAACTTAATTCTGTTTCACTCATGGAATGATGAGGAGATGAAGACAATGACAGGAAAAAGAAAAAGTGTTGCCAAAAGAGGAAGGCTGACCACAAAGTGAAGACAGCAAGTGAGCTCTTCACTTTAGTTCCTGTTGATTGCCTAGGATTTCTGAGTCATAATTCAGGGCTGTACATGTACAGCTCATGTTTCCATTGGATCCATGCCAGTATTACTATCTATACTTATATACGAGTTCTGCCTTTCTCTATTCCCTGATAATTTTAAAAAAATATTGTTTTGATATGCACTCTCTCTCATCTAAAGTCCTAAGAAATGTATTTCTGAGATTGATTCCAACAAGCTATCATTCCATTAATCTATACTGGCTTTCTCCAACTCAAGTGTTAACATTCTGCTCTTTCCAGTCTCTTCTTGCCTTCATCTTTCAAAACTTACTTCTCCTCCGAGGTGCTCTCAACCTTTCTTTGTATCAATAGAAATGTTTTAATCAGCAAGGAAGTGACTGAGACAAAATTGTTGGACAGACAAAAGCTTTTCTTTCATGTCTCCCACTGACAGGCTTGAATCCTTCCCCTATTTCTTTTATTTGTCAGCTGTAGACATAGCTATTACCCATTACTAGGAAGAATAGAGCTGGAAAAATATCCTTTTAAGTTGATCCAGACAATCTTTTTTCCTCTCCATCTCTACTTTTGTAATGTTAGGCTACCAGATAACTGAAATTTTATTCTGTCTGTCCAAAAAAGGAAAACCTTAAGTTTATTCCACCTGTTTTTTGAAGTCATTCTGAACTCTCTTCAGGCATTTGAGATGTGTTTATTGTATTACCTTAGGCTCTCTGCCCATACAGAAGACCATTTGAATGAAAAGAGACTTAATCATTTAATACATGGGTAAATGGAATGAAGAATCAAATAAATTTATCTACATACTACTCAAACTCTTGTTGGCATGATCTTAACTGGGAGAATTGATGCATCATAGGGTAACAATTTTAAACCAAGATACTATGAGCTAACTTAAAAATTGTGTCCAAAATGCAGAACATATGACTCCCCAGGGAATAGCATCTGGCAAAGTTGTGGGTGTTTCAGTGGTACTACTTGCTGCTAGAATGCTAGGTTACTACTTGGTCATGTAGTTTCATTTTCAACATACCCTTGATATTTTCCCAGCCAGTCTCACAATCCCTCACTCTCTCCTCCACTCAGCAGCAGTCACTTAGTAGGCTGCTTGTTGGAAAGTGGGAAGGAAGAAAAGAAGAAACAAAAAAGGAAAAAAGGAAGGGGAAGAACAGCGGAGAAGGGAGGAAGGGAAATGGAAGGGAGGCAGAAGGGAAGGGAGGGGGAGGAGAGGAGAGAAGAGGAGGATTTCTAGTGTTCCCTACAGCTTCTAACAAGGAAATTCAGTGGGGAAGCCAGCAAGAAGTCAAAAGTTGTTCCGACTCCCACTGCTTTTTGCTCACCTGTAGTTATATCTCTTCTTTGTTTAGGTAAGGAAATATCTCTGAAACAACCCAATGGGGCATGGGTTATATAATAATTTATGAAAAATAAGGTGTAGAATGAGAGGATAGGAAGAAGCCATTATACATAATTAAAAATAAAATTATATCAACAGAAGATAAGATAATAAAGAAATAGCATGCTAAAAAGTAAATATATTACAATTAACAGAAAGGAAAGTTTATTATATGCTTTATTGTAGTAATAATTAATAATTCTGCCTGCATCTGCACTTATATTTGAAACTTTGATCACAGTATATGTTTCTGTCATGATTAGGTCAAATGAGAAAAGGCACAAAGATTATACTTATTACAAAGGCAAAATGTAGAAATATTTCAATCAAGAAAGATAATGAAAAATATCTTAAAAATACATTTTCAGGACTGTTGCTATTCCGTTTTCAGTCTAGGTAGTTCTTATGAAATCTTTTCACACTTTAACTGCAATTCCTTTGAAATGAAACGTGTATGTAGTAGGACTGATGTGAACCCTTTTGTATTTTTGACTTTATTTCTATTTTTGCAGAACATTGCACAATCTTTAAGACTTGTTTAGTCACTGTTCTGTAATTTTCAAATCTATCCTGACTTTACATATTTCTTAAAACTGTTTTTATCAATCAACCCCTTTTTCTGATTGCTCAGTGGTTTGAAATATTTAGAAGCTTTGGACTTGCAAAACTAACACTTATTTTCTAACTTCATTTAATCTGCATTTTGGACTGAATTATTAACGTGTTTTGCTTAGCATTTTCCAAACAATTTACTTCAGTATTTTACTTCTGTGCTGTGCTGTGCTACAACTATCAATAAAATTCTGACTGGATAAACCTATATCTGATTTGCAGCAATGGGATGTTGTAGAAGAAGACAAGACTGCTAATAAAAGTAGTATTGCTAACACTGCCCTTTTCTGCATGTGCTACTACATAGCATTTGTGCCCCAAAAAGGCAGATCCCATAGTCCAGGGGTGTCAAACTGCTGACCTCTGGGCTGGATGCGTCATGCCAAAACCACATTACCCCATTGCTGGCAATGGGAAAAAAGTCACAATACGTCACTACATATCACGTGATGTCGTGAATTTGATATCCGTGCTGTAGTCTATTGCCTTTTGTAATCCTAATAAAAATAGCAAGATTTCCTGCATACAATACTGATGTGTTTTAGCACTGAAATTGGTTAGTTTTGACAAAATGGCATGAATGATGTATTCTTCCTTCCAGAACTGAATCTATCCTTGGGCGGAGGGTATTGTTAAATCAATAGCTCAGTGGTGAGTTACCCATTGTGTCATATAAGGCACTTTGAACAAACATTAGCTATTCTTGTATTCCTGCATAAAAAAATATTTTTTTTAAAAAAATAGCTGAAAATATTGCAAAATATTATGAAAATACTATAAGGAAATTTTAGATGCAATGCCAAAAGGTACTTAACTTTTTACAACAATGTATGTTGTTTGATTTTTTTATATAGTATATTGGTCTATGCTTGTAAAGAAATAATCTTGGAACTTGAAAAAATAGTTTCTTTGTAATTGTCTCCTTTCAATTCCCAAGATATAAAGGGAATGTTTTATAGTTTGTCATGTAGGCTTCCAGTATTATTCTCTTTCAGGGTGGGCTTTCTTTTGATGTGGTTAAAGAGTTATAACTTGCCTAATTTATATACAATATTAGTATTCCTAAATTATAAGTTAGCTTTTCATTGCCTTCAATAAATGAATTCATTTTTAAAAAAAATTAATGTGAGGAACAATTTTAGATTCTCTATCACACACCTTTGAAATTGCTTTTGCACTTTAATTCCACCTCAGTTCCATGTAGAAATTAAAAATCCTCTTCTAGATATCCCTGTTATTCTTCACTGGATCCCAAAGGTACATCAATGAAACTAGTTTTTAAAGCTTATTAAGCATATTAAAAGAAATATGTCCCAGACACACATACCAGTTAAGACTTATATTTTTTATCCATTTACATCCATGCATCCCAAATGAAATGGGCATGATTTTATGGATTAGACAAAAAACATATTAAGAGACAAGAAGCATATTAGGACAACTTATATTCTATAAGCATAGAGTAACTTCATATTTAACTATTATTCTAATTTCAATATTTCAGCCTTACTTTGTAGGAATGAAGACAATAAGCAGACTGTTTTATAAGAACAAGAAATGTGTCTTATTAATATCATTAATATCAAAAGCAGATATATAATAATGTTAAAATGTGTGTCTCTCTGTGTGTATTCTATGCATATTTCCTTCTAATTTACTTTTTATTAATAAACTTAATAAATTTTGAATGTAATATTTCCCTTATGTGTCTTTTTTTCTTAAACTCAGAAATAAACAAACCATAGAAATAACACTAATGAATACAACATTTGGTAGCAAATGCTTTTAATGCAACTATGAATTACATGTTTTTAATGCAACTTTCTCAAATAAATGCTTACACATATGAATTACAAGGAGCCATGATATATATTCCATTCATTACTGGTCTTCAGGTCACAATGAGGCTCCTGAATTATGTTTAGCTCATTACATTTTGTTTATTTGGGATCATATTAACTCAGAAACTGCCTTTTTCCTTTGGATCCTTTTTCATTAGAAAAAAAGCCTGTTGACCATTAAATAACTTGCTAATGTTTGTGTAACTATGGTGAAAAAGAGAAGGATAGTCTATATCAGTGGTGGCGAATATATGGCACGTGTGCCAGAAGTGGTACTCAGAGCCTTCTCTGTGGGCAAGGGCACCGTTGCCCCAGCAGAGTTTGCCAGAGTAGCGAGCTCATGGCGTTTGGAAGCAACAG